>CM075496.1:11477500-12951250 GCA_037950675.1 Hypophthalmichthys molitrix | reverse complement strand
TTTTATTGAACATTGATGGAGCAACAGATTTTTTTTTAAATAAATTAAAAAAATTGGTTTGTTTGTTTAAAATCTTTTAAAAAAAATTAAAAATACAGTGACAAAATTATTTTAAAAAGTAAAGATTCTGAAAGCATTGAATGAGATTCCATAATAATTTAACATAGCTTTACAATAGTAACAATAAATGTGATATTTTATTATATGATTAATATATATTTTTTTTTAAATATGATGATTTCAAGGTGGACACCTAATTAATATGATATTTATCATCTGAATCTAACCATGTCATGTCAACAAATGGAAAAAGTCAGCCAGCTATTTATTTATTATCATGTTAATTATTGTGCCTTTAGCCCCAATAGCAGGGGTACATTTTACCCCAAATACTATACTTTTACATATTTTCCGTTATTGAAAAACTTGCTTTAATTACCTTGAACAAAACTGAAAAACATTAACAAGACCTTTGTCTCAAAATAAACTCAATAATTTTAGCGATTCTCATTTGCTATAAATGTACAACATTTTAAAAAATCATTAAATATTAGATCAAATTAGCAGAAAAATCAAATGCTTTGCTGTCCACAATCACGTCAAGGAACAGACAAATTTCCATGTCCATCGTCAAATGCGGTTAAGAAAAATCCTGAGCTGATTTTTTGTGCCATCTAGTGGTTTAAAGAGAATACAGTCATATGCGCCTTTTACCCTGCTGCGTCTTTAGCCTTTACCCTACGTGTAACTGAAAGGTGTTTGTTTACTAACTAAAATGCAAAGAAAGAAGTCCACCATCTGTGGACAGCAAAATATTCATCCAAAACATAGAGCTATATAAACTGAATCAATAATAAATTGTAAATATGAATTTCCATTCATGTCTAAAAGAGCATTTGCTGCTGAATTTGCAGCATACATCAGTTCCCCTGGGTGCATCAGCAGTGTTCTGAAAGAGGCACATTTCTTTATTATGGAGCAAATTCCTCTAAAAGAGCTACACAGCAGATCGTGTCTTTTTAAAGATGCGGTTCCGGCCGTGTCCTTCTGGATGCAGGCGATTTCTCTCTCTCTCAGACGGGCACGATTGCTGTCTTCAGTGCTTGGGCCGTGCTCTTACTGAAACAGCATTTGTGGATGCTTCATGCTCTCACTGTGAGAGCATGTCCATTGAGACATTGCATTTGCAAATCTTGTACTTTTACAAAAAGCAGAGTCTCCTCAGCTGTTTCCCGTCCTGGTCCTTCAACCTCCAGGTACGAGGCCTCGGCGGCAAGCACTGGGGGCAATCTGGGGTTTACAATGAGAGAGCTGCCGCTGTGTGAGTCCCCACGCCCCTCTCATTCCTCAGCACACTCAGTCCCGCCGTCAAGTTTCCGATTTTGTTTGGCGGTTTAACCACGGGCAAGTTTAATTTCTCATTTCACGAGTTCGCCTGCCCATTCAGTCTTAATGAGTAATAGTAAACAAACTTGGCTTGCTGTCCTCAAAGGAGACTCGAACCCCAGGCTTGGCTTGAGCTCCGAGCTAAACCCCCCTATAACAGTACTGCACAGAGGGAGAATAAGAGAATTAGAGGAGGAGATGGGGAGGAGGAGGGATGCTGCAGAATTGTCGTTGGGATGAGGCAGTGACTGCTGCTTATATACGCTCATAATGATGATTGACAGTACTGAATAGTCAGGCTCCTCCTGAACCAAAGTTTGGAACTACATTTGGGGCTCGTGAGGAAGTAATCACTCGCAGCATCTGAGGGCGGGCATCTCAGGTGTGACAGCACAATCTGAGGCTGACGCAGAGTTGGCAGCTGAGCTTTCCTGGGTGGCCACAAGCATCAGGTTTGAGTGGAATCCTGTGCCCTGTCCCAAATGCTTGCGGTTGGATGATTGGTTGCTAGGATGGGAGCACGACGCACAGCCACACTCCTCCCCAGTTACAATCTTCCCAGAGGTGCACAAGGCACCTTTTTCTGACAGAACACACTTTGCTGGTTCCTCCGTCCTCGCTACCCTCAATGGTGGTGCGTCGCTGGGCTACTCAGATGTTCCCCAGGTTGAGCTGGCGATTGCGGTGCATTTATGCAGTTTGCACAGCAGAAGGAGGCTATGAAGCACATCTTGCCTCGTTGCGGGTCTTTTTCTAGACCCCAGAGAGCCCAAGCTCTGCCTGCTCTTCACCAAGGGCTACCTGCAAGGCTGTGCTGGCCCCACAAGAGCCCGGACTGGCAGCCAGACCCTAGTGGTAGTAATCGCAGTAAGGTAGCACAGCAGGCCGCCAAGAGATCTCATAAGGCTTCGAAGCAGCCCTGAGACTTGGCACATTGTTTGCCACAAGTAACAAACCAAGTTACCTGCTCCACTGTTTCTCCTGCTCCCAACTCCACTGTTCTCCGTCCGGGTGGAGACCGCTGTCCTCCTGGCAAAGGACTCGATAGAGCCTGTCCCTCTGGCTGAGATAAAGAAGGGATTTTACAGCCCTTACTTCATCATACCCAAGAAGGGAGGTGGGTTGAGACCAATCTTAGATCTCACATCTTTCTCAAGACTGTGCACAATCTGTGCTGAACTGCTTGAGACTGTTCAAACACAAAACAGCGGTACCACTAAAGTATTTTCAGAAGCTCCTGGGGCATATGGCTTTCTCCACCACGGTGACGCCGCTGGGGTTGATGCATATGAGAGCGCTTCAGCATTGGCTTTAGGCTCAAGTCCCGAGATAGGCATGGTGCCACGGCACACATCGCGTTGCTGTCACGCCGATCTGTCGCCATTTATTCAGCCCTTTGTCAGACCATGCATTTCTAAGGGTAGGAGTTCCCCTATAACAGTGGTTCCCAAACTAGGCTACGCGTAGGCATGGGGCGGTTACCGGTATCAAGGTATACCGCGGTTTGAAAACGTTACGGTTTCAAAAGCGCTAAATTTTTCCGTAATACCGATCCTGCAGTATGAGCTGTTTTTTATGTCACGTCAAAGATGCAAAGTGCAGGAATCCTCCAGGCTTTGTGCAATGTAGTGAGTAACACAACCCCTCCCCCTCGAGCAGTCAGTCAGTCAGTCACTTGTGTGCAGTGTTGCCAAGTCCGCGGTTTTCCCACGGAATTAGGCTACTTCGACACTGTTTGGGTTGAATCAACCCAAAATAATGTGATATTTAGTCCCTGGAATGCAAATTTTACCAGGGGAGCCCCACCAAAAACAAGCTAATTTTACCCCCCAGAACTTGATTTTTACCTTGGGACCCCCCTGAAATGCGATTGGGCTAGTTTTGAGGAGCAATTGGGCGGGTTTTGTTGTGAAAACCTGGCAACCCTGCTTGTGTGTGTGTGTGTGTGTGTGTGTGTGGGATGGCAGAAGGAGGTGAACCCCTGAAACTTTTTTCCTCATCGAAAAAGATGAAGTGAGGCACTGTCTAATGATTGAAATGGCCTTAACATTTACTTCATAAACTTTATTTCATTCACGGATTGCTTCTGACAGAGCTGCGTGAGCTCGCAGCGCCATTTGCAGGACACTTACGGCATTTTAATGCCATTAATAACCGAGCGCACAACTGAAGTAAATCACTTCCGTGAGAGGATAACAGATCTACACGCGAGGAAACGGGAGCCCGCGAGCTCATTTTAAACCCGCGCGCGCGCATGACATCTCCTCTGCGCGCAAATCAAGCCCTCACGTGCTCGGACACGACTCGTAGCACGCGCGTCATCATTCCCCACACTCGCTCTTGATCTTCAATTTTGCTCGCGTAAACACTTTTTATTTTTGACAGTCGTGGGGCGGGACTTTACTTATTTCATTGTAACCTCAAATGTCATTGGTCAATTCAGTTTTTCCGTAAGTCTGTTGTGATTGGACGCCTGTTGTAAAACGATTAGACATGGCTTCATCAATGCCCAGATGAAAAAATACTATAGTAATTTATAGTAAATACTATAGTGTTTTTAAACCATACTATAGTAAAGTACTTGAATTAATTTGTTGTGGTAATTCTATAGTTGCTGTGGTAACATAACAACTATAGTAATATAAACAAATTACTTTACCCAATACTATACTAAGTTTTCTACAACTATAGGTACAGTATACACTACAGTTTACTGTAGTAAAAACTAAGGTATACAGTATTTATTACAGTTTATCAGTTCACTAACTATAGTTAATACTTCTGTATGCTAAAGCATTCATTAACAAAGTGTTGTAAATAGTATTATGTATACAATATACTATACTTTACTATAGTATGATTCAAAAACACTATAGTATTTACTATAGTATGCAAGTGAGTTAAACCTTATTTATTGACTGATTGATTGCATTATTATTATAATATGTCCATACCAGATACTATATTAACTTGATTTATTATTTTTATGGAGCTGTAGCTGCTGGGGGAAAATGAGAACAGAGTTATATTTGCTGTAGTTCACCGCTACATTACCACTATACTTCCACTAAACAGTATCTATGTTTACCCAGCCAAAATTATATCAGTTCTGAGAACTTAAGAAATGGGAAAAGTGTCCATTAAATAGTTGTAACTATGATTCTAAATCTAAAATTGCTTCATGTAGAAAGATAAATCACTTGTTCATATCAGTAAGCAGGAGTTGTTGTGTAAGCTTTTTGTTATCATTCTTTGTCAGTTTAATATATTGTCAGGTTAATATATTTTCCATTAAATGCAGTATAAAAGTGTTTCAGCACTTTACCCCATTGAAAGGTTGCAGTTAAAGTTAAGATACAGTACACAGTATGAATGATCATACCCCTCTGAAACCCAATTTAATTCATCTTTATATCTGACACATTTAGGTTTTTTTTGTTGTTGTTGTTGTTTTTTTAATAACATTATGTTCAGATGTGGTCAGTTGTACTCATTTATACTGTGCACTGTACTTACTTTGAACATAATTGTTACTGATGATTACAAAAAGTTAGATGATTAAGATGACTTTATAATTTGTAAATATCTAATGTTCCTCAGTTTAAGCACATTTTGCCACTCTATTCTGCAGCAAATTCTAAAAAGGCATCTTTTGGAGTATCTTCTAGAGCACTTTTGAGATCTCCCCTTGACCTGGATTACATGGAGTTTGTGTCTCGCCAGCCGTTGTACCTCTTTCAAGCACTGTCAAGACATATGGAATTACCCCACAAAATCATTCAGGCTCTGCAGGAAGTGTTTAAACTTGTTAAACAACCTCCATATTCCACAGCTCCACATGCAGTGGTGGATTCAGAGAAGGTTCTCCAAAAGATTTTTTTAGAATTTGCTGCAGAATAGAGGGACAAAATGTGCTTAAACTGAGCAACATTAGATATTTACAAATTATAAAGTCATCTTAATCATCTAACTTTTTGTAATCATCAGTAACAATTAAAGGGTTAATTCACCCAAAAATGAAAATAATATCATTTATTACTCACCCTCATGTTGTTCCACACCCGTAAGACCTTCATTAATCTTCGGAACACAAATTAAGATAGTTCCGAAGATGAACGAAGGTCTTACAGGTGTGGAACGGCATGAGGGCGAGTAATAAATGACATTATTTTCATTTTTGGGTGAACTAACCCTTTAAATTTAAATTAAGTACAGTGCACACTCACAGTATAAATGAGTACACCTGACCACATCTGAACATAATGCTATTAAAAAAAAAAAAGACTGAATTTGTCAGATATAAAGATGAATTAAATTGGGTTTCAGAGGAGTATGATCATTCATACTGTGTACTGTATCTTAACTTTAACTGCAACCTTTCAATGGGGTAAAGTGCTGAAACACTTTTATACTGTATTTAATGGAAAATATATTAACCTGACAATATATTAAACTGACAAAGAATGATAACAAAAAGCTTACACAACAACTCCTGCTTACTGATATGAACAAGTGATTTATCTTTCATCCACATGAAGCAATTTTGGATTTAGAATCACAGTTACAACTATTTAATAGACACTTTTCACATTTCTGAAGTTCTCAGAACTGATATAATTTTGGCTGGGTAAACATAGATAGCTACTGTTTAGTGGAAGTATAGTGGTAATGTAGCGGTGAACTACAGCAAATATAACTATATAATAATAAATCAAGTTAATATAGTATCTGGTAAGGACATTTTATAATAATAATGCAATCAATCAGTCAATAAATAAAGTTTAACTCACTTGCAGCTGGTCTGTCTCTATGCCTAATCGTTTTACAACAGGCGTCCAATCACAACAGACTTACGGAAAAACTGAATTGACCAATGACATTTTAGGTTACAATGAAATAAGTAAAGTCCCGCCCCACGACTGTCAAAATCAAAACGTATTCGCGCGAGCAAAATAGAAGATCGAGCGCGAGTGTGGGGAATGATGATGCGCGTGCTACGAGTCGTGTCCGAGCACGCGAGGGCTTGATTTGCTCGCAGAGGAGATGTCATGCGCGCGCGCGGGTTTAAAATGAGCTCGCGGGCTCCCGTTTCTTCGCGTGTAAATCTGTTATCCTCTTGCGGAAGTGTTTTACTGCGCGCGCAAGCATCAGTTGTGCGCTCGGTTATTAATGGCATTAAAATGCCGCCATAGCCAAATGCGAGTAAAAATCAGCGCTAAAACGCTCATTCACCAGTTTCCCGGTAACTTTTAATGAATTTTTACAATGCATTAATGTGAGAATGTGAGGTGTCTTAGTGCGATCATCAGATCGCAACGGTTGTGATGTAATTATAGAAATATATAGTCTGACGCGCTGTATGGAGTAAAACAGCTTTCAGCTTCGATTCACAGAAAATGCTGCTCTGCAAGTGCTGTGTTTGAGTCGCTTATCATTTGCATTTAGGAACGCAACGTGCACCAAACATCTATAGCCTACTGAGAGTGTAGTTTATAAATCTGTTGTCAAAGAGAAACATCTTCCTGGATCTCCCTGTGGTTTTCCGTCAAAATAAAAGCTCAATGATTTAACGTTTGAAAGCAAGAATTAAAAGACATCTATGAATATTAGTATTGAAATCTTACTGTTGTTCTGTAATAGAAAAATGATAAATAATTATATCATATAATCTCTTAATAATTTGTCATATTTTTATTATAACTATTAATATCTTCTTTAGCTGATCACATGCTTAACTCACTTTAGTGACTGCAACTTTTTTTTTTTACAGAAAATAATTACATTTCTGTTTTAATTATTGTTGAGCTGCAGGTTTAGGCTCACTTAAATGACTGAATTTATTTTATTTTATATAATTTTAATTTAATTAAGAAGAATTAAATTATTTATTTTAATTATTTAACCTAAAATACATGTTTACTACTTTTCCAAATATTTTATATATATATATATATATATATATATATATATATATATATATATATTTTTTTTTTTTTTAATCTAGACATTTTAAAATAACACATTTTAGAACTGTAATAGCAATACCGTGAAACCGTGATATTTTTGCTTAAGGTTATCATTCCGTCAAAATCTCATACCGGCCCATGCCTAGGTACGTGTATCCCTGGGGGTACACGAACAAAATTCTCAGTTTTTTCGTTCATTTAATTCTTCCCCATCCTAAAATAACATTAAAACTGAGCAAGTATTTCATGGCACAGTGCCGAAAATACATTACATCCAATCAAAATATCACATCTTTTGCGGTCAAACTGACTAAATCCATTTCCATATAAGCAGCGTGCATATGGGTGCTTGCTGGTGGAATGACCTGCCACGCTCTATCCGAGCAGCTGAGTCTTTAGCCATTTTTTAAAAAAAAACTGTTAAAGACATATCTTTTTCGTCAACACTTGACCCAGTTATATTAGCACTTTTTATTTTTTACTTTTATTTATTTATTTTTTTTCTATTCTCTTTCTCCATCTATTTGTATTTAAAAAAAAAAAAAAAACCTTGCTATGAGCACTTTGCTGATGAAACGGTGGCTTGACACGGCACATAGGCTACATATTGTTGTACTCATGTTGATTTGATTGCTTCTACTATTCTCATTTGTGAGTCGCTTTGGAGAAAAGCGTCTGCTAAATGTAAATGTGATCACGTACATTTGTGAGCTCGGCAATCCCAAACTGTTTTATAGAAGTTATAACGAAACTTTACAGGATTTTTTGAGAATTTACGTTTTTAATGTCTTGAATTTTTTTGAACAACAACGGGGGGAGGCGACGGTAAACAGGCAGCCGAACGACGTAACAGTAGGCTACTCCTGCAACCGTGGTATGAAGGACAGTCTGCATGATTATTGTGATCAAAATGATGATTCTGATTGCTGGTGAAGGAGGTGATTCTGCTGCTTTCCAACACTCCGTGCTGTTCCCCGGCCTTTAAACTTTGGAGAACTGATAACGTAAATACAGCAATTATTTCCACACAACTCTCGAGCTCTCACAGCTGGTGAAAAACAGATCAGACGGTTATATATAATAATATATACTTGATTTTTGACTTGTTGGATTATTCAGGTCTAATTTCCACTGAGATTTTTATCCTCTTTCTTGACTATTACAAAGCATTTGATTGTTTAGAAAATGAATTTATGTTACAAGCCCTGCACAGAATGGGTTTTGGTCTTTTTTTCTTTTTTTCTTTTTTTTGCAAATTTATTAAAATGCTTTACTGTAATGGGAATAGCTCTATCCGACTCAATGGCACTTCTCCTAGATTTTCTTTAAAGCGTGCATGGTGTAAGACATTGTTGCCCTATTTCCCCTTATGTTTTTCTAATAGCTACACAATTTTTAAACTTACATATTAAAGAGAGCCCTGTGAAGGGAATTTCTGTTGCTGATACGGAATTGATTATTAGCCAACTGGCAGATGATACAGCGTTGTTTCTAAGAGATGTCTCTCAGATCCCCATTGCTTTAACCTCTCTTCAGTCTTTTTCTAACGCATCTGGCCTTTTGCTTAATATTAATAAATGCCAGTTACTCCCGATAAAAAAAATTGTTGCATCCTCTAATCTGTAACATTCCCATCAAAGAAAGTGTCGCATATTTGTGTGCTTAGGGCATGTGCAGAGCAGCTTGCAGGGGTCTTCACAGACATTTTCAACCTGTCCCTCACCCAAGCAACTGTGCCAACATGCTTTAAGTCCACATCCATTGTGCCAGTGCCGAAACACTCCTCCCCAATGTGCCTGAATGACTACCGCCCTGTAGCACTCACACCTATTGTCATGAAGTGCTTCGAGCGCCTGGTTCTAGCACACCTCAAAGACTGCCTCCCACCCACACTGGACCCACATCAATTTGCTTACCGTAGAAATAGGAGTACTGAGGATGCAGTATGCAAAGTGCTGCACTCTGTACTCACACACTTGGACAATAACAACACATATGTACGGATGTTGTTTGTTGACTTTAGCTCAGCATTTAACACTGTCATTCCCTCCAAGCTGACTACAAAACTTAGAGACCTGGACATTAACACCTCCCTCTGCAACTGGATTATGGACTTTCTGACCAACAGACCTCAGCATGTTAGGTCAGGCCACACCTGCTCCACCACCATCACACTCAACACCGGCGTACCACAGGGCTATGTGCTGAGCCCATTCCTCTACTCCCTCTACACCCATGACTGCAAGCCTGTGCATGGATCCAACTCCATCATTAAGTTCGCAGATGACACCACGGTGATTGGCCTCATCAGAGACAACGATGAGACTGCCTACAGGGAGGAGGTACAGCACCTGGCTGCATGGTGCACTGACAATAATCTGCTCCTTAACACCAGCAAGACAAAGGAGCTCATTGTGGACTTCAGGAAGAAGAAAGGAAGCACACATGACCGCATCCACATTAATGAGATGGTTGTTGAACGGGTCTCCAGCTTCAAGTTCCTGGGAACCACCATCTCGGAGGACCTGTCTTGGACCACAAACACCTCTAGCCTGGTCAAGAAGGCTCACCAGCGCCTCTTCTTCCTCAGGACACTGAAGAAGAACCAGCTGTCCTCAGCCATCCTGGTGAACTTTTATCGGTGTATGATCGAAAGCATCCTGACCAGTTGTATCACAGTCTGCTATGGGAACTTCTCAGTTGCTGACCGCAAGGCACTGCAGAGGGTGGTGAAAACCGCCCAACGCATCACAGGGACACCACTTCCTGCTATTGAGGACATCCAGAGAAAACGCTGTCTACGTCGAGCTCGCAGCATTCTTAAGGACTCCTCTCACCCTGACCATAGGCTGTTTAACCTCCTGCCCTCTCGGAGGCGATTCAGGAGCCTCCGGACGAGGACCAGCAGATTTAGGAACAGCTTTTTCCCTACAGCTGTCTCCTTACTATACTCTGCCCTCTGATACCCCCCAACACTCCCCCACACCACACACACAGACTCCTCACTCCTCCTCATCACTACATCTGACTTATTTACAAACAAGCAAAAGAAAAACAGTTAACTTGTTATTCCTTGCACTACTGTCTGTTCATCCAGAACCCTGAGTAATCCATTTGCACACTGAAATATTTTTTATGCACTTTATTGTCCATTGCACTAGTGTAAATGATGTTCATAGTTTCTGCTTATAGTGTACATAATCCATCTGTATAGTATGTTCATAGTACACCTATCTGTATATCTTGTTGATAGTATTTAAATACCTGTAAATTATGTCCATAATACTGCCTTATTTGTATATTTATTGAACATTTGTAACGTATTGTAGACACTTTATATTTTGTACTTACTGCTTATTGCACTTCTGGTTAGATGCTAACTGCATTTCGTTGCCTTGTACCTTACATGTACAATGACAATAAAGTTGAATCTAATCTAATCTAATCTAATTTACGAATCAAAATAATAAAAGATAGTAAACTAAGATGTCAGATGAATTTTAGTCCAGTTGTGGAGAAAACAGAAAAATTTAACCTTTGGTTGGTAAGAGATCTATCCTTGAAAGGCAGAACTCTGCTTACTAAAGCAGAAAGGATCTCCCGTTGTGCTGCTCAGTCTTTATTTATGGATAAATCTACTTGCAAGTTGATTGATGTAATGTTGCTTAAATTTCTTTGGAAAAATAAAACTAATTATATTAGAAAATCAGTTATTTTGAATTCTTATAATAAAGGCAGCTTAAATTTCATTGATTTTAATTCTCTTAACAATACCTTAAAAATGAATTGCCTTAAACGTTTCCTTCACAATCAATCTTCTATTTGGAGTATAATCCCAAGATATGTCTTATACATTTCCTTTTAATGTGCAATTATTCTGTAAGTAAACTTCCTGTCAAACTTTCCAGTTATTATCAGCAAATGCTTCTGGCTTGGAGACTTATTTACAAGCATAAATTCTCGCCACACAATTTTTTTATTTGGAACAACTGTAATATTCTACATAAGAGGAAATCATTGTTTCTTGAAAACTGGTTCACTGGAGTGATGTTAGTAAACCAGCTGTTTGATAGTGATGGTAATTTATTTAGTTATTCCGATTTTATTTCAAGATATCAATTCCCAGTATCTTGTAAAGAATTTAATATAGTTTTCAAGGCCATCTCTTTGGAAATTTGCATGCTGTTTAGAAACAATAATAGTGCCACAGTGATTTCTGTTTGTCCCAATAGCCCTGAATGCACTGTGGCTGGTTCTATTTGTTTTTCAGGGCATAAATCCAATTACAAAATCAGGTCGTTTTTTTTTTTAATTTTTTTGGACCTTGTTACTTCAATTCCTTCCTCCATTTCTTATTGGAATAACCTTTTTGATGATATTAAGTGGTTGTATGTTTGGTCACTCCCTCAGAATTTTTTCCTAACAAATAAAGTTGCTAAATATCCTATAAAATTATTCAAAGATTTTATTCAGTTAGGTAATTTTTACAGAAATTTAAAAGTGACATTGATTCATCCTGCTCTTTTTGTGAAGCCTCTTCTGAAACTGTTGATCATTTGTTTTGGGAATGTCTTTTGCTTGGTCATTCTGGAATTATATTGATGCTCTGATTGTCCAAAGTGTTTTTTGTAACTTTTCTTTATCTAGACACATTCTTTTCGGGTTTTATGTTAAAGACAAGAATCTACTCAATGCAAGTTTTTGTATAAACCTTCTTTTATTTATTGTAAAGTTTCATATCCATAAATGTAAATATATGAAAAGTAAACCCCACTTTAACTTTTTCAAACAAGAATTGAAGATGTATTTAAATACGATTTCAACTTCTGTTAACAAGAAAGCAATGAAAACATCCAGAATTTGTGCCATGTTTAATATTCTTCCTTAATATGTTTGTTTCTTTATTTTTGTGCCCTCTTCTTTTCCTTTTTTTCTAATTTTTAGGATTATTGTTCAATAGATTTAATTAAGTTTCTAACATATTTCTTCTGTTTACTATTGAACCATAATTTCTTTTTGTTTGAAAGATTGTTTATATTTCTTGTACTGATTTTTTCAATGATTAGCGCACATTTGTCAACAGATTGCTTATAAACTAATGAAAAGGACTAGCTTAGGACTAGCTTAAACCTTGTCTGTGAAACCTGTCAATCCTTTAGTTTAAATGTGCTCATGTGAATAGCCTTTATTTAGTTCTGTTGTGTTGTTTTATGTTTGTTATGAGAATAGAGGTGACTTTCTGTTCTTCACTGGAATTCCTCCACAACTTGTAATATTCTAAAACAACATTTGGAGGCAATAAATAAATTTTGAAATGTTGAATTTGTTGAAAAGGCAAGATAGCACTCTATGTGTGTGTCTTGTGTACTTAAAGCCTGTCAATCAACATTAGAGTACCATCCTCAGGCTGAATAACGCAACCTCTGCCAAAGGTGTTCAGCGATTAGAATATAAAGCTTACAAAATGTTTATCATAAACTGGCGCTAAGACCCAGAATCTGCCCTACCTAAATTTGAACTAGGTAAGAAGTAATTCAAGTTGTATTTAATTGCATGCTTATTCAATTTTTAATGTTTATCCTTAATTTTCTAATTTTAAAATGCTTAAAAAGGCTGTTATTGAGAATAATTTACTTAATTATTTTATTAGTGGAAGATCATTTGTAGTGATTAGTAGTTATGCCAGTTAAAAGCCATTGTTATTTAATTTTTTTTTTTTGTTTTGTTTTGTTTTTTGAAGCTATAATTATTTGTCTCATTTGATGAGATAGTATATAAAGCAGTATATTAAAAAATGTAATAAATATCAGAAAATTCATCAGGGATACTGTATATAGAAGAAAATGACAAAAAATAAGTTGATAAATGTTTTATTGAGCAATTGCACATTTTCAGAGACAAATGGGAGCTGGTGACAGTGTATGTGAAGGTTTTCACTCAGCTGCCTCTTTGCTCTGAAAAAAGTATGCAAATAAAAAAAGTTGTATGAATATAAAATGGAACAATTTATGGTAAAATAAAAGCTTTAAAATTTAAGTATGTTTAAAAGAAAAATCATTTGAGAAAAATTACCTTTCCAGCATCACGGCTCTTAACTCTGAGCTTGTTGACCTGAGACTCAGCAATGTCAGCACGCTCCTCAGCCTCTTCCAGCTCATGCTGCACTTTCCTCAACTTGGACAGGTGAGTGTTTGCTTGTTCCTCCTGCAAAGTCACATACGATTATATTAGGAACTTAATATAATTGTTCACAAGGTGTTTATAGTTCTCAAATGAGGTACTCACAGATTCTTCCGCCTGTCTCTTGTAAGCCTTGACCTTCAGCTGAAGCTTGTCAACCAGATCCTGCAGTCTGTTGAGGTTCTTCTTATCCTCCTCAGTCTGGAGATAATGAACATGGATCAGTATAGAATATAATCAGATTACTGGGACCAGAATTTTACTACACATTGTTTGTACCTGGTAGGTGAGCTCCTTGACTCTCCTCTCATATTTGCGGACACCTTTAACAGCATCAGCTCCACGTCTCTGCTCTGCCTCAACTTCAGCCTCAAGCTCACGGACCTACAGTAAGTGGTAGATATTATTAAACTAATTACACTCCAAAAAAAATGTTTAGGGATGTTTAGACACTTCGTACTGTCCACATCAAGACTATGAACATCAGAATACAGGTGAGCATCAGAATAAAGGCAGTCTTACTCTAGACTCCAGTTTCTGGAGTTGTTTCTTTCCTCCCTTCATGGCCAGATTCTCAGCTTCATCCAGACGGTGCTGCAGGTCCTTCACTGTGACCTCCAGATTCTTCTTCATCCTCTCAAGGTGAGCACTGGTGTCCTGCTCCTTCTTGAGCTCTTCTGCCATCATTGCAGCCTTTTGCATGAACACAAAAATTCATTAGATCCATATTTTTTAAGTATTCAAGCATCTTTTGAAACATTTGTCAGCTACTGTTGCTTACATCAGTGATGGCCTTCTTGGCCTTCTCCTCTGCATTTCTGGCTTCCTGTACTGTGTCATCAACTTCACTCTGGATCTGAACAAAGTCAGCCTCAAGCTTCTTCTTGGTGTTCAGGAGACTTGTGTTCTACAAAATGGAAAGCAACATTTTGAACATGTTAAATGATTGTCTTAATTTCCTTAATTTCATTATAAAAACAAAGTGCCCTTACCTGAGAGTGCAGCAGCCCAACACGCTCACTGGCGTCCACCAGCTCTTGTTCAGCCACTTTGCGGCCTCTCTCTGTCTGCTCCAGAGCAGCTCTCAGCTCCTCAATCTCAGACTGCATCAGAGTGTTTCTGCGCTCCACCATGGCCACCTGCTCCTTCATGTCTTCCTGTCCTCTCAGAGCATCATCAAGGTGCAGTTGGGCATCCTGCACATAAACAATAACTTTACAATAAGCTGTGCTTTCTGGTGACCTTAACCTAAAAAAGGAAGATTATACCAACATACTAATGCACCCCAAAGCTGAAGAGAAGTCACATACCTTGAGTTGTCCCTGGACATTCCTGAGCTGTTTCTGGGCCTCAGCAGCCTGGCGATTGGCATGGCTCAGCTGAATCTCCATCTCATTAAGGTCTCCCTCCATCTTCTTCTTGATCCTCAGAGCATCATTCCTGCTCCTAACTTCAGAGTCCAGAGTGCCCTGCATGGATTCAATAACTCTCTGGCTGTTCCTCTTGATCTGCTCCATCTCCTCATCCTTCTCTGCAAGCTTCCTGTCAATCTCTCCCTTGACCTGGTTTAGCTCAAGCTGGACACGAAGAATCTTGGACTCCTCATGCTCCAGGGTGCCCTATGACAAATAAAACAACTTTTAATATCATAATGGAAATATGCATTAATAACATAGTATAATGGTTCTAGCAGGAATTCCATATTGATCTTCAGATACTCACTTCAGCCTCCTCCAGGGCAGTCTGAATCTCTGCCTTCTCAGTCTCCACTGTCTTCTTGGCCTTTTCCAGCTCATGGATGCTCTTACCAGTCTCACCTAACTGCTCTGTCAGATCTGAAATCTCCTCTATAGAAAGAAAAAAATATAATCTGTAATCAATATAACATGTATTTGCTTTTTAATGCTCATTTAAAATTAGAATGTTGCTTAAGTTTTTTTGTCTAATTTAATGGTTTCATTCTTACGCTGAAGATTCTTGTTCTCTCTCTTGAGGGTCTCCAGCTGATCCAGACTCTCCTCATAGGAGTTCTTCATCTTGAACAGTTCAGTACTGAGTGAACGAGCCTCTTTCTGGGCACCTTCCAGCTCTGCCTGACCTTCCTCATATTTCTGCTTCCATTCTGCCAGGACCTTTGGTGGAGAAGTTTCAGGATCGATTTGTTTATAACATGTTTAACAAAGCCCATTCTAGCTATACTTTACAATGATAATATCATATAATGACTCAAATTGTTTACCTTGTCAAAGTTCCTCTGCTTCTTGTCAAGGTTAGCAGCCAAACCATTGGCTCTCTCCACATCAATCATGAGGTCCTCCACCTCAGCCTGGAGTCTCTGTTTGGTCTTCTCCAGAGATGCACATTTGGAGTTCACTGCCTCAATTTGTTCCTCTGCCTCTTGCAGACGCTGAGCCAGCTTTTTCCTGTTAAGTAATACACATAATTTTGAATTTTAAACTATAAAATAGCTGTGAGAATTGGGAATAATATGCAATAATATACATACTTGGACTCTTCAAGCTCCTCAGTGCGCTGGATGGCATCAGTTTCATATTTGGTTCTCCATTGAGCAACCTCGCTGTTGGCCTTTGACATTCCCCGCTGCAGCTCAGCCTTTGCCTCCTGCTCTTCCTCAAACTGCTCACGGAGCAGGTCACAGTCATGACGGGCTGATTGTACAGCATGGGCCAGTGCGTTCTTAGCCTAGGAGACAAAGTCACATAATATTAGCTTGTCTGTACAGTACAGTAATTGACAAGTATGTGTATGTATTGATTATGCTGTATTACCTTAATCTCCTCTTCTATCTGCCTCTTAAGCTCCTCAATTTGCTGAGTGAAAGCTTGTTTGCCTCTGGTGAGCTGAGAAACTAGAGCTTCCTTCTCCTCCAGCTGACGGCCAAACTCACCTGTTCAAATGTTCACCATGTCAGTTCAGAATAAACCATTTAATAATATGAGAAAATCATTAAGATTGCTACAAATTCAGCTGGGGAAATAGTTTACATCATCATATATTTTATGAATACATAATAAATGAGCATTGAGAATGAGGTCATGTGAATATGTGACATGGATGATGATTTACTTATAATTGTGTATCTGCACTTGTTAGTGGAGGAAATAAAATGCTGTATCATTTTGTTTGATATTTTTGAGATATTGTGCCATTATTTACCATTTTCAGTTTGAAGTCTTGCTCTTTGAGCGCTGAGGTCGTTTATCTGGCGAATGTTCTCATCATTCTTGGACTTAATTTCACTAAGTTGGTCCTCAAGTGTGCGGCACATCTTCTCAAGATTAGCCTGTAAACACCAATATCATTGGATTCTTAAGAATCTTAACCACATTTGTTATATTTCCTTTGTTATATTTACAATTCTCAACCTTTGCTTTGGCAACTGCTTCCATGTTGCTGGAAAGATCATCGATCTCCATTTTGAATTCACTCTTCTCCTTCTCAAGCTTCTGCTTGACACGCTGCAGGTTGTCGATTTGCTCTCCCAGCTCGGCCACACTGTCTGCCTGCTTCTTGCGGAGGGCAGCAGCAGTAGCTTCATGCTGGAGGGTGGACTCTTCAAGATCGCGACGCAGCTTCTGGAATTCAGCTTCACGCTTCTTATTCATCTCAATCTGAGCAGCAGTGGCTCCTCCAGCCTCCTCAAGCCTCTCACTGATCTCCTCAAGTTCCCTGGAGAGATCAGCTCTCTGTTTCTCAACCTTGGCACGAGCAGCACGCTCAGCCTCGATCTCTTCCTCCAGTTCCTCAATGCGGGCCTACGGTGGAAAGTAGTTAATTACATTTTTAGTGATCTGTATTTGATCACAATGATCATAATGTTTGAAAAAAAATCTCAAAATACCTGGAGCTCCTTGATCTTCTTTTGGAGTTGAGCACCCAGAGATTGTTCATCTTCTATCTTGCTGAGCAGCTGGCTTGTTTCAAAGTCTTTCCTGTGGGTGTTCAACAATAAGTAGTTTGTAAAAATAAAAAAAAAAGAAAAATAAAAGAACAATAACATCAATAAAAGTATCCAATGTTTTCAAAGATTTCATGTTTTAATTACTTTTTTATTTTCTCCTCAGATTGCTGCTTGTCATTCTCCAGATCCATGATGGACTCTTGGGCTAATTTCAGGTCTCCTTCAAGCTTTCTCTTGGCTCTCTCCAGGTCCATGCGGAGTTTCTTCTCTTGTTCAAGGGAACCTTCCAGCTAAACAGTTTCAAGTTGGTATTAATTTTTACTAAAAGTTAATTAGATATAATCATTATTATATGATTCAATTAACATACTAGCAATACAACCAATACATTTATTTATTTATTTACTTCTACTTTTCACATCTTCTTCTACTGGTATGAAAAATACAACATAATATATAAAAGTATAACCTAATTATCACAACTCACATCATCAACTTGCTGCTCAAGTTTTGTCTTGGATTTGGTCAGGGTGTTGACTTTGTCCTCCTCGGCCTGGAGATCATCCAGTGTCTGCTGATGTGCCTCTTGGAGGGCTTTCTTCTCCTTCGTAAGCTTGGCAAGGCTCTCATCCTGAGCTGCCATTTCCTCAGTCAAGTTCTTGACCTGTATGATTTTTTGTTTCAAATAACCTTATTTTTTACTATTCATATTCTATATCAACCTATAAAACAGAGATTAATCTAATCTTAAAGCAACTCAATCTCCAACCTTATTCTCAGTGGCATGTTTCTCCTTCTCCACTTTAGCCAAGGTGAGCTCCAGGTCATCAATGTCTTTCTTCAGCTCAGAGCATTCATCCTCCAGTTTCCTCTTCTTGGCTGTCAGTTCAGCATTCATTTCTTCCTCATCCTCCAGCCTCTCAGTTGTCTCTTTGAGTTTAGCTTCAAGCTGGATTTTGCTCTTGATCAGACCCTCACACCTCTCCTCAGCATCTGAGAGATTCTCAGCTTCCTGTTAAGAAAATATGTTGGCCATATCACTGGAAACCACATTGCTCATTTTAATGGAGCCACAGTTAAATTAATTCAAGTAAAAATACTCACAGATGCTACTTGCAGCTGCAGATCATTTTTCTCTTGCAGCAGTGCTACCATCTTCTCTTCAAGCTCCTTCTTTTTGGCTTCAGCCTTGGCAAGATTTTCTTTGCATTTTGCAAAGTCCTCTTTCATGGTTGCCAGCTCCTTCTCAGTCTCGGCACTCTTCAGCAGAGGCTTAATCTTGTAGTAAACTTTCATCCATGGCCAGTGTTTGACATTCATGAATGAGCGGACGTTGTATTGGATGGTGTAAATTGCATCCCTGATGAAACAATTTAGATGAGAAATGTGGAAATTACTGGTAAATGCACTTATTTTTAAACTGGTCAACAAAATATTTACTTCATTTTATGGGTCAAACATATTTGAATACAGTTTTTTTTTTTAAATACCTTTAAAAGCCTAATTGACAAGAAGATGGGCTTGCCATTGACAGAAAATAGTTTTACTGATTTTACTGATAACCCCATTAACACTGTAAATTAATGTGGGTTATGAATCACTGTTTTTAATTTTCCTTCTGAAAAAGCTTTATACTAACTGAAATAGTTAAATCAGAGAGTTTTGTTCATTCCATGATATTCCTCACCTCCTCTCTGTCATCTTCACAAACTCCCTCCTCATCAGGAATCCACGGCAGGCAGCCTGAGTCATTGTGACCAGAGCAGCCAGTTTCTCATCACGCATCTCCTCAAGAGTACCCAGAAGACCAGCTTTGAAGAACACCTAAATTTATGTAAAACAATGAATAAAAAGATATTGATTTACCTGTATAAGCTAAATGATCATGATCACTGAATCAACGAAAGTTGTAAAGCTGAATATGAACCTTTGTGTGTCCAAATCTGTACTGGTCATGATCAATGTCGATGGATCCCAGGAGTTTCTCACAGGCCTTCTTATTATCCATAAACTGTCCATCTGGGATAACACTGGCATTCAGCACCTTGTATCTGTGGAGAATTGGAAGATTTAACAAAATGCTTCATATCTTCTAATAAAGAGCCTTAGGAAATGGTATTTTCGTGTGGTCCCATTTACCTCTGCTTGAAGTCACCATAGAGGATTCTGCTGGGGAAGCCCTTTCTGCAGATTCTGATACCCTCCAGTACACCATTACACCTCAGCTGGTGGATAACCAGGAAGTTCTCCATGAGACCTATAATGAACAGTTTACAATAGTAGATTAACATTTTCCTTATTATGTACATTAACATCAAAAATTATGTTAATATGAGAAAATCTGTGAGCCCTTTGTTACTTTACCTGGAGTCTTGGACTCATTGGGAATCAGACAACGCACAAAGTGAGGGTGAGTGCTCCTCAAGTTGGTCATGAGCTTGCCCAAGTTCTCCTGTTGAATCATAAAAAGATTCAGCATTTTTACTCACATTCTCTCAGTTGTTGATGTATTATTTTTCTGAACTAGAGTCAAGAAAGCTCATGTACAGTACAGGACCTCTTAAGTCCTTTCAGTTGCATCATCATTCACATTTTGTCTAACAAAGACATACTCTGAACTGAGAAGACACAGTCTGCATGGATCCACCCTTCTTCTTGCCTCCCTTCTTGCCACCACCAGTCTCTATTCAGATAAAAAGATAAAAGAACACATACATATAATGTAATAAGAAAAGAGTGCAAAACTGAATCAGATTTTGGTTAAAATGATGTACATAATCATGTTAACACATCAGTATTTTTTACCTTCAACAACAGGTGGGTAGAGAGTAGCCAGCAGTTTGACAGAAGACTTCTGGTACAGCTGCAGAACAGACTCATTCAATGGATCCTTGTTCTTGTCCAACCAGCCAGTGATGTTGTAGTCCACAGTTCCAGCGTAGTGAACCAGGGAGAAGTGGGCTTCAGCCTTGCCTTTGGCAGGCTTTGGTTTCTGGAAAGCATTGCACTTGCCAAGATGCTGATCATACAGCTTGTTCTTGAAGGAAGTGTCTGTAGCCTTGGGGAACATGCACTCCTCTTCAAGGATGGAGAAGATACCCATGGGCTGTTTATAAAAGAATTATATTGTTTAATTACTAAAAATGTAAGATTTTGAGAATGGACAATGGAAATGAATAAGTTCAAAAAACGGAAAAACCTTCTCAATGAGCTCAATGCAAGCGGCTAAGTCCATGCCGAAGTCAATGAACTCCCAAACAATGCCCTCCTTCTTGTACTCCTCTTGTTCCAGCACAAACATGTGGTGGTTGAAAAACTGTTGCAGTTTCTCATTGGTGAAGTTGATGCACAGCTGCTCCATGCTGTTGTACTGGAGGAAAAATAACAGAAACATTTACTGACTTCTCAATATGATTCAGTTTGCCATAAAAATAGATAAAAGAATCATTCTTACATCAAAGATCTCAAAGCCAGCAATATCCAGCACACCAATGAAGAAATTTCTTTGTTGTTTTGTGTCCAACATCTGGTTGATACGAATGACCATCCACAAGAACATCCTCTCATAGATAGATTTGGCCAAGGCGCTAACAGAGTTGTACACCTGTAAGTAGAACAGAGTGGATATTTAATTCTGCTTCTGCAATAACTAGCCAGATTTTAAGTTTGAACTATTTTACTATACCTGCGGCACAGTCTGGCCTTTGGTCACAAACTCATTTCCGACCTTGACTCTGGGGTAGCACAAAGCCTTCAGCATATCAGCAGAGTTCAAACCCAGAAGGTAGGCAACTTTGTCAGCCTCTAAAATTAAATATAAAAAAAAAACATTAAAAAAAACATCCCTTTTCTTGCCTTGAAAACTAAAACCATCCTTTCATTTGTAAAAACAGAAACAAGGATATGTCAATTCAAAGCATGTTTTGACACAAATTAGTACTATTTAGTCTCACCCTCTGTGCCATCAGGCTCAGCCTGCTCCTCACGCTGCTTCTGCTTGAACTTCATGTTACCATGATGAAGCACAGCTCCAGTGAACTTGTAGATGCTCATCTTTTCCTCATTACTAAAGCCCAGAATGTCAATAGCAGTCTGAAAATTACAGAGAAAAATAAGCTCTAGGATATATTCTGCCATATTTAAATAGAATATGCAAATATTCAAACAGCAATGACTCACATCAGTAGCAACCAACTCCTCTTTATCATCAATGCTGGCCACTGTGATCTGACCCTGACTGCACATGGGGAAGTCATAGGGGTTGGTGGTGATGAGCGTCATTTCTGTAAAATAAACAGCATTCATGAAAGAGCATCTTACAATATTATCTGAAACACTGAATGTAAAATGTGCACCTACCAATCAGCTCAGGCTTATGGTTGGTCATCATCTGGTAGAAGATGTGGTAGCCTCTCTCATCTGGAAGCTGGAATGTCACTCTAGACTTCTCCAGCAGATCTGTTGAGAGAATGTACTTGAGTCACAATCATCTGAAGAGTGACAGACAAAGACAAATGTGCAGGATGGATCAATGAAATCGTGTCCACCTACATGTCTCAATGTCAGCACTAGCCAGTTTTCCCGATGTGCCGAAGTGAATTCTGATGAATTTACCCTGTTTAAATCAAATTACAATGATACATAAATAATGTAATGTAATAATAAAATTATATATACACACACACATATATACATACACACACACAGACCAACTGCACTGTAAAACTTACAAAACGGGAGGAGTTGTCATTTCTCACAGTCTTGGCATTACCATAAGCCTCAAGCAGAGGGTTGGCAGCAATGATCTGGTCTTCAAGAGAGCCCTATGATGTTTGAAGGGTTTTCAGTTATTTTGTTTCATGTCTAAACACTGTTTTCAGGCATTTCACAAATTCACATATCATATATTGTGGGAGATGACTGTTATGAATTTGAACTATATCTTTCATAATAATATATTTGACAGTTTTATATCTCATATACCTGCATTTTGCCGGGAGTCTGCTCTTTCTTCTTTTCACCACCTGCCACTGCAATTGTGGCAAAGTACTGGATGACACGTTTGGTGTTCACAGTCTTTCCAGCACCAGATTCTCCACTGGTTTATGAGAGATTAGAAAACAGAAGATGATAAGACATGAGGAAGTTACATAAGAGAAAAATATAACTGTTCTCAAAAACTCTAATAGTAAGCTTGATACATACGTAATCAGGACAGACTGGTTCTCTCTGTCTGTTAATTCAAAGATAATATTGTATTAGCAATTGTTTTATAAAAAACTATGAATGTGAATTTCAACATATAGAATTCAGATCTCAGAAATAATGTCTTACCAGTCAACATGAACTGATAGGCGTTGTCAGAGACAGAGAAGATGTGGGGTGGGGCCTCCATACGCTTTTTGCCTCTGTAGGCAGCCACCACTTCTGCATCATACACTGGGAGCCACTTGTAGGGGTTCACAGTTGCACAGAAGAGGCCAGAGTAGGTCTGAAATGAATAGAGAAGTGGTCAGATTTCAGCAACACAGACTAAATGAATTTCAGTGCCGTTTTAGTTGTTTCAGAACCTACGTAGATCATCCATGCAGCATAACGCTCTTTGAGGTTATACAGCACAGAGGCTTCATTGAGATGGGTCATCATGGCCATGTCCTCAATCTTGTCAAACTTGGGAGGATTCATTGGGTAGACATCTTGTTCCTTAGCAACTCTCTCCTAGAAATTTGATAAATTAGATATTAGATATAAAAGAAAACAATGTAATAAGTAATTTAATGAGCATCTAACATAAAATGGAAATTAAAACTCACCTCCTGAGTGTCAAGCAAAACAACTGTGACTTTGCCACCATCTTTGCTCTTGATTGTTCCCTTGAGGTACAACTCTTTGTCATCAGCCACATAGCAGGCAGTCTTGGCATCAAATGGTTTGTTCTGAGCCTCGATTCTCTCCTTCTCAGGCTTACGAAGGTAAATGGCAGCCTTGCCATAAACGGCCATCTCCGCGTCCGTACTCATGGTGGCGGCTTATTTCTGGAATTTAAAGATTGTCATAACCATAGGTAAACAGGGAATAAATTGACAGGCATTTGATCACTATTTTTTCAACTATAAGTAAAATAAGGGATATAGTAAAGCAGGGTTCCTCAAATCCAGCCCTGGAGGGCCACTGCCCTGCAGAGTTTAGCTCCAACCCAAATCAGACACCTGAGCAAGCTAATCAAGGTCTTCAGAGTTACTAGAAAATTACAGGTAGGTTTGATCAGGGTTTGAACTAAACAGGGCAAGTTTTGAGGAATCCTCTAGTAAAACATGGATATTAATTATATAAAATGTGTGTGTATTTCTACACATGGCTAGAGCACTAATGCATTTTTCAGTATGCTTGTTTTTCTCTTAAAATATCTTTAGTTTAATTTAGCATGTTTAACTTACCACACTGCCACAAGTTCTGATGAATGTCTGAAACACTGTAATACACACAGTAAGATATTATACATTAAAACCATGCTTTTTCATTTTTAAAAACTACATTATAAAAATATTAGCAACTTATGTCTCTAAAAGACGAATACACAAACTGAATTACAAACTGTTGATAGAGTTTATCAAATAAGATGACAGCATTAAAGCTGTGTACATCTTGAAAAAGAAATGAGTTTTGTCTCACCACAAGCAACCTTGGCTGGTCTTCCGAACGCAAAGGTCTCCAGTCCTACCCTTGCTCTTTATACTGTACTTGCTTTGCAAGCAATGCAGAAGTTAAATATGGCTAAGACCAAATATGGCTAAAATTTGAGTAAAGAAACTGATCAGATGGACCTTTTGGTGCTATCCATAGTTGGAAATAGAATAAAATAACTGGAAATAACTAACACTTTAGGATAGCTTGGTAAAAATAGTTTAACCTCAGTAGTTTGCTTAAATATGCAAGATACAAAGTTAATGAAATTCCCTTTTGAAATTGAAAGGGTGAACAGATTTAATATTACTTTTAACGTGACATGTGAAACAGAGGCAACACTTGGAATAATTTGTAATGCCTCCATGTATCTCAGCGTGTATTGTTTGATAAGACTTAGTCACATAAGATAAGATTCTCTATAGTAAAAAGAAAATCAAAATGCTAGTCATATAGACCATTACTGCTAACCAACCTCAATGATTTCAGTTAATGGGTTATAGCAGGTGAATAAAAAGATTTTGGTAAACTACAAATATTGCTTAGTTAAATCCCTATAAATTTAACTATTATAATGAGATTACTGGCTGGTCTTTTTATTAAACTGTTATTGGCATTAACAAATCAGTGTGACTGGATTTATATATTGATCATATATATTTTCTATTATTGACTTATTCAGTGTCATGCTGTAATCTGATTTACAGTACCATATGTATATATTTATTTTACATTTTATTGCTTTGCTTGATGAGTTTGCATTCCATGGACAGGCACTCTCAGTTATCAGATTTCTTGCAGTGCCTTATATGTAAAAAAAAAAAAAAAAAAAAAAAGACCTGTGTAGGACTGCAATATTAGAACTATGACTGTTCTGTTGGCTCCAGAATAATTGTATAACTGTCTTATTTTGTTTTTAGTTTCAATTCAAAATAGTTATATACATATAACCTTATAAGACTGTCAGATAAAAAGGTTTAACAATGGACAAGATTGATAAAATCTTATATGCTCTTGTCCTGACAGTGACAGATGTCTGTAATGCTTGCAAATCTCTTCTGATTTCAAAACTGTAAGGTAGTGACATTGATGTGACAGAATTCTGTTCTCTTAGTCTTGCCCCCCACTTTATTTTTTTTTAACCTTAGCTGTACTTTTGAACAACACATACAGTATGTCTGCTGCTAATTGAGGTCTGTTTGACTTCTGGATGCTGATTTATTTTATCAACCAAAACATGACTGCATTTTTACACTAACCCTGTTTTATTAAACTCATGAGTCTTCATGTCATATTCCAAAAGCTTATGCTGCATCATCAAATAAGCTGTTAGCTTATATATCTCATTGGACCTGTTTGGCATAGATTGGTGAATCCATGTGACCAATAAGGTAATTAATTTCTTTCAGACTATAAGAATAATAATATGTATCACTGACAGATTACATTAGGATGTAATGTTCATGTCATCATTATCAGCAAATAATTACCTTCATCGTCCTCATCATCATCTCTGCCAGTAAGCAGTAATTTGAACCCCTCTCATACATACTCTTCATAAATCATGGTTCATGTTTTATTCTCACACCTAATACACATACTTTCTTAGTTTAAGGCATATTCTTTCTTTCAAAAGCATTGTCATCCTTACTCTGAGATATTTTGTATCATCTCATGTGCATTTGGAAATATGGACAACATCAGGTTAGGTTTAAGGTATAGTACATCAAGTATTAGGGAGATATTCATTTAATTCTTTACAATTGCTCAGAAATGTTTGCATCAATACAAACACAATTCTGCCATGTGTGCTGATCTGTATTGTGGTGTAATTTAAACAAACATATTTCTGCAAAGATTAAAAAAAACAAAAAATAACACTGTACATAGAACATACCTAAGTAGACTGTCTGTGGTTTCAGAATTAAAATTTGTTTATAATATAATATATAAGTTTTAATACATAGTTTTTATGTTAGATCTGTAATCTTTAGTTAACATATCCCAGTGCCTTTGAAAAATCAGACTGATATGGTAAAATTCACAGTAAGTTGATCAGGGGAATTCTGTTCAAAATAGATAACAAATTTGAGGTACAAGTTGAAGTTTTGTTTTTTACTTTAATTGTTTGACACATTTTTAATGCTAATGTAGCTATAAAGAAAAATATAAAGCCCAAATCAAGTTCTGACTACTGAGCCTATTTCATAATCTAGCCATATGCATATCTATCAAGTGTTATAGATTATCATGAAGCATTCTATGGTAACAGCACAACAAACAATATAGTGAGAAAAAAAATAAATCAAGAAAAATGACAACAAAAGAGAGCTGCTGAATTTCAAGGTTTATTTCAATTTCAGAGTTGTACGTGGCATGTTAAGTTTTTCACTCAGCTGCCTCTTTGCCCTTGAAAAAAAAAAAAAAAAAAGAGTGAACAAATACACGATTAGTACATACGAGAATACATATTAAGTTTCAAAATACATGCATTACAAAAAGAAATTACCTTTCCAGCATCACGGCTCTTGGCTCTGAGCTTGTTGACCTGAGACTCAGCAATGTCAGCACGCTCCTCAGCCTCTTCCAGCTCATGCTGCACCTTCCTCAACTTGGACAGGTGAGTGTTTGCTTGTTCCTCCTGCAAAGTCACACACGATTATATTAGGAACTTAATATAATTGTTCACAAGGTGTTTATCGTTCTCAAATGAGGTACTCACAGATTCTTCCGCCTGTCTCTTGTAAGCCTTGACCTTCAGCTGAAGCTTGTCAACCAGATCCTGCAGTCTGTTGAGGTTCTTCTTATCCTCCTCAGTCTGCAGATATTGAACATGGATTAGACTAGAAAATAATCAGATTAATAGGACATGAATTTTACTACACATTGTTTGTACCTGGTAGGTGAGCTCCTTGACTCTCCTCTCATATTTGCGGACACCTTTAACAGCATCAGCTCCACGTCTCTGCTCTGCCTCAACTTCAGCCTCAAGCTCACGGACCTACAGTAAGTGGTAGATATTATTAAACTCATTTCACTCCAAAAAATGTTTAGAAATGTTTAGGCACTTCGTACTGTCCACATCAAGACTATGAACATCAGAATACAGGTGAGCATCAGAATAAAGGCAGTCTTACTCTAGATTCCAACTTCTGGAGTTGTTTCTTTCCTCCCTTCATGGCCAGATTCTCAGCCTCATCCAGACGGTGCTGCAGGTCCTTCACTGTGACCTCCAGATTCTTCTTCATCCTCTCAAGGTGAGAACTGGTGTCCTGCTCCTTCTTGAGCTCTTCTGCCATCATTGCAGCCTTTTGCATGAACACAAAAATTCATTAGATCCATATTTTTTAAGTATTCAAGCATCTTTTGAAACATTTGACAGCTACTGTTGCTTACATCAGTGATGGCCTTCTTGGCCTTCTCCTCTGCATTTCTGGCTTCCTGCACTGTGTCATCAACTTCACTCTGGATCTGAACAAGGTCAGCCTCAAGCTTCTTCTTGGTGTTCAGGAGACTTGTGTTCTACAAAATGGAAAGCAACATTTTGAACATGTTAAATGATTGTCTTAATTTCCTTAATTTCATTATAAAAACAAAGTGCCCTTACCTGAGAGTGCAGCAGCCCAACACGTTCACTGGCGTCCACCAACTCTTGTTCAGCCACTTTGCGGCCTCTCTCTGTCTGCTCCAGAGCAGCTCTCAGCTCCTCAATCTCAGACTGCATCAGAGCATTTCTGCGCTCCACCATGGCCACCTGCTCCTTCATGTCTTCCTGTCCTCTCAGAGCATCATCAAGGTGCAGTTGGGCATCCTGCACATAAACAATAACTTTACAATAAGCTGTGCTTTCTGGTGACCTTAACCTAAAAAAGTAAGATTATACAAACATACTAATGCACCCCAAAGCTGAAGAGAAGTCACATACCTTGAGTTGTCCCTGGACATTCCTGAGCTGTTTCTGGGCCTCAGCAGCCTGGCGATTGGCATGGCTCAGCTGAATCTCCATCTCATTAAGGTCTCCCTCCATCTTCTTCTTGATTCTCAGAGCATCATTCCTGCTCCTAACTTCAGAGTCCAGAGTGCCCTGCATGGATTCAATGACTCTCTGGCTGTTCCTCTTGATCTGCTCCATCTCCTCATCCTTCTCTGCAAGCTTCCTGTCAATCTCTCCCTTGACCTGGTTTAGCTCAAGCTGGACTCGAAGAATCTTGGACTCCTCATGCTCCAGGGTGCCCTATGACAAATAAAACAACTTTTAATATCATAATGGAAATATGCATTAATAACATAGTATAATGGTTCTAGCAGGAATTCCATATTGATCTTCAGATACTTACTTCAGCCTCCTCCAGGGCGGTCTGAATCTCTGCCTTCTCAGTCTCCACTGTCTTCTTGGCCTTTTCCAGCTCATGGATGCTCTTACCAGTCTCACCTAACTGCTCTGTCAGATCTGAAATCTCCTCTATAGAAAGAAAAAATTATAATCTGTAATCAATATAACATGTATTTGCTTTTTAATGCTCATTTAGAATTAGAATGTTGCTTAAGTTTTTTTTGTCTAATTTAATGGTTTCATTCTTACGCTGAAGATTCTTGTTCTCTCTCTTGAGGGTCTCCAGCTGATCCAGACTCTCCTCATAGGAGTTCTTCATCTTGAACAGTTCAGTACTGAGTGAACGAGCCTCTTTCTGGGCACCTTCCAGCTCTGCCTGACCTTCCTCATATTTCTGCTTCCATTCTGCCAGGACCTTTGGTGGAGAAGTTTCAGGATCGATTTGTTTATAACATGTTTAACAAAGCCCATTCTAGCTATACTTTACAAAGAGAATATCATACAATGACTCAAATTGTTTACCTTGTCAAAGTTCCTCTGCTTCTTGTCAAGGTTAGCAGCCAAACCATTGGCTCTCTCCACATCAATCATGAGGTCCTCCACCTCAGCCTGTAGTCTCTGTTTGGTCTTCTCCAGAGATGCACATTTGGAGTTCACTGCCTCAATTTGTTCCTCTGCCTCTTGCAGACGCTGAGCCAGCTTTTTCCTGTTAAGTAATACACATAATTTTGAATTTTAATCTATAAAATAGCTGTGAGAATTGGGAATAATATGCAATAATATACATACTTGGACTCTTCAAGCTCCTCAGTGCGCTGAATGGCATCAGTTTCATATTTGGTTCTCCATTGAGCAACCTCGCTGTTGGCCTTTGACATTCCCCGCTGCAGCTCAGCCTTTGCCTCTTGCTCTTCCTCAAACTGCTCACGGAGCAGGTCACAGTCATGACGGGCTGATTGCACAGCATGGGCCAGTGCGTTCTTAGCCTAGGAGACAAAGTCACATAATATTAGCTTGTCTGTACAGTACAGTAATTGACAAGTATGTGTATGTATTGATTATGCTGTATTACCTTAACCTCCTCTTCTATCTGCCTCTTAAGCTCCTCAATTTGCTGAGTGAAAGCTTGTTTGCCTCTGGTGAGCTGAGAAACTAGAGCTTCCTTCTCCTCCAGCTGACGGCCAAACTCACCTGTTCAAATGTTCACCATGTCAGTTCAGTTCAAAATAAACCATTTAATAATATGAGAAAAGCATTTGCTACAAATTCAGCTGGGGAAATAGTTTACATCATCATATATTTTATGAATACATAATAAATGAGCATTGAGAATGTGGTCATGTGAATATGTGACATGGATGATGATTTACTTATAATTGTGTATCTGCACTTGTTAGTGGAGGAAATAAAATGCTGTATCATTTTGTTTGATATTTTTGAGATATTGTGCCATTATTTACCATTTTCAGTTTGAAGTCTTGCTCTTTGAGCGCTGAGGTCGTTTATCTGGCGAAGGTTCTCATCATTCTTGGACTTAATTTCACTAAGTTGGTCCTCAAGTGTGCGGCACATCTTCTCAAGATTAGCCTGTAAACACCAATATCATTGGATTCTTAAGAATCTTAACCACATTTGTTATATTTCCTTTGTTATATTTACAATTCTCAACCTTTGCTTTGGCAACTGCTTCCATGTTGCTGGAAAGATCATCAATCTCCATTTTGTATTCGCTCTTCTCTTTTTCAAGCTTCTGCTTGACACGCTGCAGGTTGTCGATTTGCTCTCCCAGCTCGGCCACACTGTCTGCCTGCTTCTTGCGGAGGGCAGCAGCAGTAGCTTCATGCTGGAGGGTGGACTCTTCAAGATCACGACGCAGCTTCTGGAATTCAGCTTCACGCTTCTTATTCATCTCAATCTGAGCAGCAGTGGCTCCTCCAGCCTCCTCAAGCCTCTCACTGATCTCCTCAAGTTCCCTGGAGAGATCAGCTCTCTGTTTCTCAACCTTGGCACGAGCAGCACGCTCAGCCTCGATCTCTTCCTCCAGTTCCTCAATGCGAGCCTACGGTAGAAAGTAGTTAATTACATTTTTAGTGATCTGTATTTGATCACAATGATCGTAATGTTTGAAAAAAAATCTCAAAATACCTGAAGCTCCTTGATCTTCTTTTGGAGTTGAGCACCCAGAGATTGTTCATCTTCTATCTTGCTGAGCAGCTGGCTTGTTTCAAAGTCTTTCCTGTGGGTGTTCAACAATAAGTAGTTTGTAAAAAAAAAAAAAAAAAAAGAACAATAACATCAATAAAAGTATCCAATGTTTTGAAAGATTTCATGTTTTAATTACTTTTTTATTTTCTCCTCAGATTGCTGCTTGTCATTCTCCAGATCCATGATGGACTCTTGGGCTAATTTCAGGTCTCCTTCAAGCTTTCTCTTGGCTCTCTCAAGATCCATGCGGAGTTTCTTCTCTTGTTCAAGGGAACCTTCCAGCTAAACAGTTTCAAGTTGGTATTAATTTTTACTAAAAGTTAATTAGATATAATCATTATTATATGATTCAATTAACATACTAGCAATACAACCAATACATTTATATTTACTTCTACTTTTCACATCTTCTTCTACTGGTATGAAAAATACAACATAATATATAAAAGTATAACCTAATTATCACAACTCACATCATCAACTTGCTGCTCAAGTTTTGTCTTGGATTTGGTCAGGGTGTTGACTTTGTCCTCCTCGGCCTGGAGATCATCCAGTGTCTGCTGATGTGCCTCTTGGAGGGCTTTCTTCTCCTTCGTAAGCTTGGCAAGGCTCTCATCCTGAGCTGCCATTTCCTCAGTCAAGTTCTTGACCTGTATGATTTTTTGTTTCAAATAACCTTATTTTTTACTATTCATATTCTATATCAACCTATAAAACAGAGATTAATCTAATCTTAAAGCAACTCAATCTCCAACCTTATTCTCAGTGGCATGTTTCTCCTTCTCCACTTTAGCCAAGGTGAGCTCCAGGTCATCAATGTCTTTCTTCAGCTCAGAGCATTCATCCTCCAGTTTCCTCTTCTTGGCTGTCAGTTCAGCATTCATTTCTTCCTCATCCTCCAGCCTCTCAGTTGTCTCTTTGAGTTTAGCTTCAAGCTGGATTTTGCTCTTGATCAGACCCTCACACCTCTCCTCAGCATCTGAGAGATTCTCAGCTTCCTGTTAAGAAAATATGTTGGCCATATCACTGGAAACCACATTGCTCATTTTAATGGAGCCACAGTTAAATTAATTCAAGTAAAAATACTCACAGATGCTACTTGCAGCTGCAGATCATTTTTCTCTTGCAGCAGTGATACCATCTTCTCTTCAAGCTCCTTCTTTTTGGCTTCAGCCTTGGCAAGATTTTCTTTGCATTTTGCAAAGTCCTCTTTCATGGTTGCCAGCTCCTTCTCAGTCTCGGCACTCTTCAGCAGAGGCTTAATCTTGTAGTAAACTTTCATCCATGGCCAGTGTTTGACATTCATGAATGAGCGGACGTTGTATTGGATGGTGTAAATTGCATCCCTGATGAAACAATTTAGATGAGAAATGTGGAAATTACTGGTAAATGCACTTATTTTTAAACTGGTCAACAAAATATTTACTTCATTTTATGGGTCAAACATATTTGAATAGTTTTTTTTTTTAAATACCTTTAAAAGCCTATTTGACAAGAAGATGGGCTTGCCATTGACAGAAAATAGTTTTACTGATTTTACTGATAACCCCATTAACACTGTAAATTAATGTGGGTTATGAATCACTGTTTTTAATTTTCCTTCTGAAAAAGCTTTATACTAACTGAAATAGTTAAATCAGAGAGTTTTGTTCATTCCATGATATTCCTCACCTCCTCTCTGTCATCTTCACAAACTCCCTCCTCATCAGGAATCCACGGCAGGCAGCCTGAGTCATTGTGACCAGAGCAGCCAGTTTCTCATCACGCATCTCCTCAAGAGTACCCAGAAGACCAGCTTTGAAGAACACCTAAATTTATGTAAAACAATAAATAAAAAGATATTGATTTACCTGTATAAGCTAAATGATCATGATCACTGAATCAATGAAAGTTGTAAAGCTGAATATGAACCTTTGTGTGTCCAAATCTGTACTGGTCATGATCAATGTCGATGGATCCCAGGAGTTTCTCACAGGCCTTCTTATTATCCATAAACTGTCCATCTGGGATAACACTGGCATTCAGCACCTTGTATCTGTGGAGAATTGGAAGATTTAACAAAATGCTTCATATCTTCTAATAAAGAGCCTTAGGAAATGGTATTTTCATGTGGTCCCATTTACCTCTGCTTGAAGTCACCATAGAGGATTCTGCTGGGGAAGCCCTTTCTGCAGATTCTGATGCCCTCCAGTACACCATTACACCTCAGCTGGTGGATAACCAGGAAGTTCTCCATGAGACCTATAATGAACAGTTTACAATGGTAGATTAACATTTTCCTTATTATGTACATTAACATCAAAAATTATGTTAATATGAGAAAATCTGTGAGTCCTTTGTTACTTTACCTGGAGTCTTGGACTCATTGGGAATCAGACAACGCACAAAGTGAGGGTGAGTGCTCCTCAAGTTGGTCATGAGCTTGCCCAAGTTCTCCTGTTGAATCATAAAAAGATTCAGCATTTTTACTCACATTCTCTCAGTTGTTGATGTATTATCTCTCTGAACTAGAGTCAAGAAAGCTCATGTACAGTACAGGACCTCTTAAGTCCTTTCAGTTGCATCATTATTCACATTTTGTCTAACAAAGACATACTCTGAACTGAGAAGACACAGTCTGCATGGATCCACCCTTCTTCTTGCCTCCCTTCTTGCCACCACCAGTCTCTATTCAGATAAAAAGATAAAAGAACACATACATATAATGTAATAAGAAAAGAGTGCAAAACTGAATCAGATTTTGGTTAAAATGATGTACATAATCATGTTAACACATCAGTATTTTTTACCTTCAACAACAGGTGGGTAGAGAGTAGCCAGCAGTTTGACAGAAGACTTCTGGTACAGCTGCAGAACAGACTCATTCAATGGATCCTTGTTCTTGTCCAACCAGCCAGCAATGTTGTAGTCCACAGTTCCAGCGTAGTGAACCAGGGAGAAGTGGGCTTCAGCCTTGCCTTTGGCAGGCTTTGGTTTCTGGAAAGCATTGCACTTGCCAAGATGCTGATCATACAGCTTGTTCTTGAAGGAAGTGTCTGTAGCCTTGGGGAACATGCACTCCTCTTCAAGGATGGAGAAGATACCCATGGGCTGTTTATAAAAGAATGATATTGTTTAATTACTAAAAATGTAAGATTTTGAGAATGGACAATGGAAATGAATAAGTTCAAAAAACGGAAAAACCTTCTCAATGAGCTCAATGCAAGCGGCTAAATCCATGCCGAAGTCAATGAACTCCCAAACAATGCCCTCCTTCTTGTACTCCTCTTGTTCCAGCACAAACATGTGGTGGTTGAAAAACTGTTGCAGTTTCTCATTGGTGAAGTTGATGCACAGCTGCTCCATGCTGTTGTACTGGAGGAAAAATAACAGAAACATTTACTGACTTCTGAATATGATTCAGTTTGCCATAAAAATAGATAAAAGAATCATTCTTACATCAAAGATCTCAAAGCCAGCAATATCCAGCACACCAATGAAGAAATTTCTTTGTTGTTTTGTGTCCAACATCTGGTTGATACGAACAACCATCCACAAGAACATCCTCTCATAGATAGATTTGGCCAAGGCGCTAACAGAGTTGTACACCTGTAAGTAGAACAGAGTGGATATTTAATTCTGCTTCTGCAATAACTAGCCAGATTTTAAGTTTGAACTATTTTACTATACCTGTGGCACGGTCTGGCCTTTAGTCACAAACTCATTTCCGACCTTGACTCTGGGGTAGCACAAAGCCTTCAGCATATCAGCAGAGTTCAAACCCAGAAGGTAGGCAACTTTGTCAGCCTCTAAAATTAAATATAAAAAAAAAAAAAATTAAAAAAAACATCCCTTTTCTTGCCTTGAAAACTAAAACCATCCTTTCATTTGTAAAAACAGAAACAAGGATATGTCAATTCAAAGCATGTTTTGACACAAATTAGTACTATTTAGTCTCACCCTCTGTGCCATCAGGCTCAGCCTGCTCCTCACGCTGCTTCTGCTTGAACTTCATGTTACCATGATGAAGCACAGCTCCAGTGAACTTGTAGATGCTCATCTTTTCCTCATTACTAAAGCCCAGAATGTCAATAGCAGTCTGAAAATTACAGAGAAAAATAAGCTCTAGGATATATTCTGCCATATTTAAATAGAATATGCAAATATTCAAACAGCAATGACTCACATCAGTAGCAACCAACTCCTCTTTATCATCAATGCTGGCCACTGTGATCTGACCCTGACTGCACATGGGGAAGTCATAGGGGTTGGTGGTGATGAGTGTCATTTCTGTAAAATAAACAGCATTCATGAAAGAGCATCTTACAATATTATCTGAAACACTGAATGTAAAATGTGCACCTACCAATCAGCTCAGGCTTATGGTTGGTCATCATCTGGTAGAAGATGTGGTAGCCTCTCTCATCTGGAAGCTGGAATGTCACTCTAGACTTCTCCAGCAGATCTGTTGAGATAATCTACTTGAGTCACAATCATCTGAAGAGTGACAGACAAAGACAAATGTGCAGGATGGATCAATGAAATCGTGTCCACCTACATGTCTCAATGTCAGCACTAGCCAGTTTTCCCGATGTGCCGAAGTGAATTCTGATGAATTTACCCTGTTTAAATCAAATTACAATGATACATAAATAATGTAATGTAATAATAAAATTATATATATATACACACACACACACACACATATATACATACACACACACAGACCAACTGCACTGTAAAACTTACAAAACGGGAGGAGTTGTCATTTCTCACAGTCTTGGCATTACCATAAGCCTCAAGCAGAGGGTTGGCAGCAATGATCTGGTCCTCAAGAGAGCCCTATGATGTTTGAAGGGTTTTCAGTTATTTTGTTTCATGTCTAAACACTGTTTTCAGGCATTTCACAAATTCACATATCATATATTGTGGGAGATGACTGTTATGAATTTGAACTATATCTTTCATAATAATATATTTGACAGTTTTATATCTCATATACCTGCATTTTGCCGGGAGTCTGCTCTTTCTTCTTTTCACCACCTGCCACTGCAATTGTGGCAAAGTACTGGATGACACGTTTGGTGTTCACAGTCTTTCCAGCACCAGATTCTCCACTGGTTTATGAGAGATTAGAAAACAGAAGATGATAAGACATGAGGAAGTTACATAAGAGAAAAATATAACCGTTCTCAAAAACTCTAATAGTAAGCTTGATACATACGTAATCAGGACAGACTGGTTCTCTCTGTCTGTTAATTCAAAGATAATATTGTATTAGCAATTGTTTTATAAAAAACTATGAATGTGAATTTCAACATATAGAATTCAGATCTCAGAAATAATGTCTTACCAGTCAGCATGAACTGATAGGCGTTGTCAGAGACAGAGAAGATGTGGGGTGGGGCCTCCATACGCTTTTTGCCTCTGTAGGCAGCCACCACTTCTGCATCATACACTGGGAGCCACTTGTAGGGGTTCACAGTTGCACAGAAGAGTCCAGAGTAGGTCTGAAATGAATAGAGAAGTGGTCAGATTTCAGCAACACAGACTAAATGAATTTCAGTGCCGTTTTAGTTGTTTCAGAACCTACGTAGATCATCCATGCAGCATAACGCTCTTTGAGGTTATACAGTACAGAGGCTTCATTGAGATGGGTCATCATGGCCATGTCCTCAATTTTGTCAAACTTGGGAGGATTCATTGGGTAGACATCTTGTTCCTTAGCAACTCTCTCCTAGAAATTTGATAAATTAGATATTAGATATAAAAGAAAACAATGTAATAAGTAATTTAATGAGCATCTAACATAAAATGGAAATTAAAACTCACCTCCTGAGTGTCAAGCAAAACAACTGTGACTTTGCCACCATCTTTGCTCTTGATTGTTCCCTTGAGGTACAACTCTTTGTCATCAGCCACATAGCAGGCAGTCTTGGCATCAAATGGTTTGTTCTGAGCCTCGATTCTCTCCTTCTCAGGCTTACGAAGGTAAATGGCAGCCTTGCCATAAACGGCCATCTCCGCGTCCGTACTCATGGTGGCAGCTAACTGTAGTGAACAGAGGGTAACTATTTTATTTACAAGAAAATCTATATCTATCATCTATATCTAAATCTATAATGGTGTATAGTGATCAGAAAATCACTATACACCATTCACTTTTGTTAGTTTAAATTACACAACTGTCATCATCCATACACTAAGTGTAATGGTAATATTGAAATGATGTTTATGACATTCCAATTGCACTACTAAAATTAATTAATTCATTTCTTCAAAATGAGAAATTGCTGTTTAATCATTACCAACATAAATATGGATGAACTTTACCTTTTTTCCTTCCCACTAGTGATGTAATTCCAGCAGCCCTGCAATAGATTTAAAATTCAAATGACCTTTCTGTTCTACATTTTCCTAATTCCTATATTTTCCTTCATCAAAATATTCTTATACCATATATTTATGTGATATCTCTTTTCACGTCTCACATTTAGTAACACTGAAAAAACTTGAATGAAAATATCTAGAATATTCAAGTCACCTTTTTCTCTATTTTGTCTAATAATCATCTATTGTAAGTGTATGTGTAAGAACTAATTTCAAACAGTAATACTTTTAAGAAGTTAGAGTTCTCACCACAATCACGAACTCTGCTGCCTCCTCAACAGTCTTCAGGGCTTGTCCATACCACCTTATATTGGATTTGTTTTGCTAGCCAAGCAGAAGTTAAATATGGCTAACTAATGCCTAATGTGGCACAAATGGGAGTCAAGGAATTGATCAAGTGAAACACTTGGCACTGACAATCATTCTGAAGATGGAAATAACTGTACTGCTTGGGTTGTTTTTCTTCCAGAGTGTAAATAATGCATTTCATTTTTTTTTTTTTTTGGTCTTAGAGAAAAGTAAAGTTTAGATGATACTTTTGTTTGATACATCAATTGCATTGACATAACGGATTAGTTATGACATTCAACACTACCTTGAAGATGCATGTAATGTCAACAAATGTTTTACAACACATCAGTGACTCTGAAACCACAGTCACACAGGGATTAGTTTGTAATGTACCCGTGAATGTCAAGGAGAAATATGTAGAACTGCTCGGATTTTGTCATCAATATGCAGCAGCATCACAACTGGATAATGGATTTGTCTGAATTCAAGATAAGTATTTGTAAATAGAAAACCTCTTAAGTAAAATGTCATTATAGAAATAGGGATGGGCATTTTTTTATTGAGAACTAGTCTCAATAATAATTCTGTTGCAATCTTTTTAAATGAGAGAGAAAAAGATGTTGACAGTATTATGGCAATTGGTAGTGTCAAATAGGCTTGTGGTTTTTGTTACCTGGAGAAAATGTTGGAAAATGTTAGACTTAACGTTCAAACAACAGAAGCCTCTGTTACAATCATCTGTGTAACCATTCAAATTGCATTGCGTTCAACATACATTGGCCCCAAAAAGCATTTTGAGTTAGGGGATATGAAAGTCACACTTGTATATGACTTTTATTGCATTAACAATTTCAAACCAAGTGGATCTGCAAACAGATCTATCTTTTTTAGCCAATTTTTGCCATGAATTTTAACCAAAGGTGATTTTAGTGGATTAAGTTCACCCAGGTCTCTTTTACTTTAACTACAGGTGTAGTTCATCACATTAACTATTCCACTAACATTTGACAATCATAAAGTGTACAAATACCTAAAAAGCATATCTATTGTTTAATCATGTTAAACCATTTTTGTTTTGTGAAATGTTTTGCTTAAAATGTTTAAGCAATATTTTTTTCAGAATGGCTCTATGGTTGATATTTTGTTGTATAATGGAAAAATACATCAAGTTTGACTAGTGTTAACAATCATGCTTCTCACATGATGTATTAGATATTAACAATATTTCAGTATCACCTCATACATCCACCTGAAGCATATTTTTTATGGCCTCATTCACTCAAAAACAGACATCAACACTAGCATAACATTTGCCTGATTTTTTACAGCAGGGCAAATGAGTGTAGCACTGAGCCTGCACATTCTTAGCATGCATGGCTTTTAGTAGGTTAGGGCTGTAGGAAGTGAGTACAAGAGACACAAGCCAAGATAGAAAATCAAATGGCAACCAAAATGAAAGTTTTATAGCATTATATTGCACATGCTGTCAAGGAAAACTGTATTTACTTTCAAGGGAGGCGATCATGAAAATTTATTTATTTGCAATTATTTCTGCCTGAAACCATCAGTCTCCACATACTTGATAAAGTTACTAAAACTGGCAGGAACGATCTTTAGATCAACTTTCAAGATTTTTTTTTTTTTTTTTAATCTAGATTAATATATAGGTGAAAATTCTTCAATACATCAGAAAAACCTATATATGAACAACAGATGTATTCCTGGGCAAAACTGTTCATTTATGTTCACACATTTAATGTTGTGCATGTAACATTGAAATGTGAGGATGTTGACAAATGAAACATTTATTGAGCCGTAAATCTTCATTCGCTCATTATGCGTGTTCATACCACAGGCAGTAGAGAGTGGTCACTCTGGAGCTTGGTGGCATTCTCACTATTTCAACACCCTGCTTCCTCCTTAATAACTTAAGACTTGTAATGTAATTGGAGAATCCCTGTGGTGTATTTTTGTAATGTCCACCATGTGTGCTCTCAGTAAGTTAAATGATGGTGCCAACTGGCAGTTCTACATACCACAGTGTTAGATGTTGTACATTTACAGGCTTAGTTCCAACCCTCAGTTTAATCTGGCATGTAACAGCAGTCATTACAAGCATTTTAATAAGCTCAGACTCTGTAATACAACTGATGATGCATGCATTGGTCTTAATTGACTCATTGATAAAAGAAATAACTGTCAGGTTTTAAAAGCCGTTTACACTATTATTGATTGTGTAAAATCGCTATGCACACACACACTGTACTGACTCCTTGAAACCTTGTAGGAATTACTTAGAGGAAGCTGTTTGTGTCCTAAGCAACAAATTAAATTCTGACAGATATGGATAGAGATAAATTCTGTGTTCTTTGCACACTTGCACACTATATCCAGGTCTAATACAATCTAATGGACACTGAAGTCTTTAGTTAATTCTTTGGTTTCATTTCAAAATAAAATTCAAAGTCAGAAATCAGGAAACCCAGAAAAGTACTTTGTCATTTTTTGGACGCTGAACTGGCACTCCTTCATTCTATGAGTAACAAAGGATACTTCCTCTAGCCAACTCATATTAGAGAAGAGATATATTTGAATTACACAAAAGTAACAGAACAAGATACTGACCATTCAGAAACATGTTGCTATTTTTACTAGGCGTAGTGTAACTGAGTCATTTGATTACTGCTCCTGAGCAATGTGATGAAAGCTGTGGAACACATCCAAAAATAGTGAGGGCACAACTGTGGAGGTAAGGAGAAACCTGCCTCCGTACTTCTGATCACCCCAAGAAGGAAACCAAAGAAGGAAGGCTTTGGATTTCATAACTGTCATGACCTGCCACACAAGCAGTGTAGCTCTGTGAAGTTCAGAGCACGGAATCTGTGTGAACTCTATGACTTTAAATACCAGCACCATCTAGAGGATGTGACATGAAGCTCAACTCGGCTACGTTAGTTATTTGCTTACCTATTTATTGAGAATTTCAGTGTCCTCTTGTTAAATATATTTTGTATTGTTTTATTGTTACACATTTATTAAAACTTGGCATTATATGACACCAGCCCCAGTATGAAACCCTTTCCAAACATTTTTATTCTAGCCTGAAAAAGAGTGAACTGGAAAATCTGATCTCTCTTTAGTCCGTCAGTACTTACTGGTTACATAGGATTGATTATCTTAGAAGAATTCTTGGTACCACTTTATTTTACAGTCATGTTCCCCATGTACGTACTATGTACTTATTATAATAACTGGGTAATAACTAGGTACTAACCCTGAACCTACCCCCTAAACCTAACCTTAAACCATGTAGTTAACTTATATTAACCAGAACTTTCTTAGGTAAGTACACTGTAAGTACATGTAAGTGCACATACTCTAAAGTGCAACCGAATTATTATACATATAAAGCACAAATTATGTTTTACATAATGGTATAATTTAAACCAAAGTAACAGCAGAGCTTAACTATTTAGCATATTACTGTCTGAACAGTAACGTTTGTCATTTAGTAATGCTTCAAAATATGATAAATATTCTTTTGCAATGCCAGTATTTAAAAATGCTTCTAAGATTAGCCATCAAAAACGAAAAGTTAGGAAAACACATTCATTACTTTTAACATATTGGGCATAAAAATAGGTCTATATGTTACTTTGCAGGGAACTGTTTGTCCATCATGTGAACAGGGATGACAATCTCTCCAGGGAGACTGATATTAGAGCCAGGTAATGGGACCTCAACTGAGAGAATACCATCTGGAGACAGCACGGAGCTGATTAGTTTTAGGTCTAAGTCAGCTGGAAGCCTAATGAATTACACAAGAAAAATGAAACCAGCCATGAGTAATGATGGAGTAACACCCTACATTGTGTACAGCTGTAATTATGAGATTCAAATGTAAGCAAAAATACAGTATTAAAAACTGCATCATTTGCTGTTAGGTTCCATTTGGAGAACTAACAACTGTTTTTCTTGTGTTATTCTTTTCATTATTAAATACAGTAGGAGCTGATAAGAGATCAAATGAATAATAAAACAAATAAATAAAAGCTCTCTTACTTGTATTTTCTTGTAAAGCTTCTTGAGATCAATCTTTGATTTTCCTGCCTTTCCTCATGATTACCTAGGAAAGAAAACATACATTAAAGAACATGATATTGCCATCTGAATGAAATGTGATTTGCAGTGTGTAATGTCATAGTATAGGCTGTTTTATTAACATAAATATGCAGTCCATTATAAATTGACCAAAGCCAGACATATCAAGATCAACATACCTGTTATCTCCAAATACCCCTCCTTGGTTTTGATGCTTATCTCCTTTGGAGAAAACGGACTGACATCTAGACAGACTTTCCAGTTTTGCGGTCCTTTCATTTGTTCACACACAGATTCAGAAACCCGTCCTTCAGGTCCAATACATGATTTAGGAGGAATCTCCATGCACAAAGAGCTGAAGAGAGGTAAACGCACAGATCCTGGCCAGGTCGATGTCCCTAATCTTTTCCTTGCTGAATCTATCCAGCTAACCTCATCTGGTTCAAGGAAACAGGGGAGGTCAGTGTTTTGGTTGAAAAGGTTTCTCTCCTGAAGAGGGTCCCAGCAACCATTTCGGTAAAACAAAGGACGAGGCATCTTAAACATAATTTCAAAACTGAAAAAAAATTGTTTTGGAGCTTTGAATATCTGATTCTGATATAGCAACAGTAAATCTGATTGCAGACTTGCGAAAAGCTACAGAAAGTCGCCACACACTTCTTTTATAAGGTTCTTGTCTATTAAACCATCCCAAATTATCCAGTTATCCAGTCCCAAATGTCAACAAAGAGGTTTGGCAAAACTTTCACCCCGTTGTTACAATCTGACATACACAGAATGATGCCATCCTGTCTGTTAATAGAACTGAAGTAATGGCAAAATTCTTGGCGCATGACAATAGGCACACTAGCAATGGTGTTGTTTCATTAATGGCCTCTGTAGTCTGGTCACATCTTGGTGCTCTTTCTTTTACCATGGTAACAAACTTTGTTGAACAACAGTATGCACTTACACAGTCTTTATCAAAGCTCTAGAGAATTCCTTAGTCCTGTAAACAACATTTAGTCAGATATACTAAGATACATTAAATATTGCTCAGATCGTATGTACCCGATGCCAAAATAAGCAAGAAGCTAAAATATTACTTTGGTAACATTTTACAAAAAGTTCATTTGTTAACATTAGTTAATGTATTAACTAACATGAACTAACCACGAGCTATACATTTGTTACCGTATTTGTTCATTTTTGTTAACGTTAGTTAATAAAAATACAACAGTTCATTGTTTGTTCATGTTAGTTCACAGTGCATTAACTAATGTTAACAAATACAACTCTTGATTTAATAATGTATTAGCAAATGTTGAAATTGACATTAACAAAGATTAATAAATGTTGTAGAAGTGCAGTTCATTATTAGTTCATGTAAACTAATGCTGTTAACTAATGAACCTTATTGTAAAGTGTTAGCATTATTTTAACTCAGGAAAAAAAACAAAAACAAAGTCAGATTCATTCACTTTCTTTAATGATAAATCATTAGGATTAAGCATATTTACTTCATCATACATACTTAGGATAATTGCATAGAGAAAAATCATTTACACAAACATGATCATTATCTTTTATTCTATCTCCTCTATTATACTCTACAGAAGAACCCTACTTCACTGTGCATCTTATTTCATGAGTGACTTGGGATTGAAATGGGTTGATCTGAAAGGGCTGGAAGAGAAGGACTGATCTGTGATCAGTTAGAAAGGCACAGAAAGTGAGGCTACAACAGATATACAGTGGAAATGCAAATAGTGGAGCACAGAATACCAGAAAAAGGGTTTTATGAGCACATTGCTTTTCAATGTAGTAGAATGCTGAGAGCAACTCTACGATGCTTGTGTGGTTCTCTGGCTCAGCAGCACTGGATCAGTGGGAGTGTACTGAAATAAATATATGAACAGTTTTTTTTAGTGCATTTATGTTAATAGAACCAAGCCTATGTATTGACATAACAGTGTAGATCACATTTCTTACAGATTACAAATGGCATGTTATGTATAGCCAAACATTTTAAGAAATATTTATAGTTCTGTACCAGCAGTGCTAAAGTTTCTCAGGCAAAAGGATTTCCCCCAAACGGGTCTCCAAAAGCAGCAGTCTGAGAGGCCGGAGTGCTCTGTGATTTAAAAAAAAAAAAAATTATATATATATATATATATATATATATATATATATATATATATATATATATATATATATATATATATATATATATATATATATATATATATATATATATATATAAATAATAATTATTATTATTATTATTATTATTATTATTATTATTATTATTCAAAAGATCAACAAATTTGCAATTCCAAAAACACAGTAAAAACACAAGGTCACAGTGTCAAACAGTGTATACACTATAAACTTTAAGAATTTAATAAATAAATAAAATCAAAGTAAAAAAGTAACAATGCACATACTGTATTCACAGGTGGTGCTCCAAAAGGGTTAATTCCAAAAGTGTCATCAAAAAGGTTTGAGCCTGCTGCAGGATTCTGGTTTGAGGGTGCAGGGACTAGATTAGGAGTGAAGGCAGCATCCAAAAGCCCTGGGGTCAGACCTGCTCCATGAGGTACTGCAACACTTGCAGGGGACTGCTGAGGAGCAAGTTTTGAAGTCCCTGCGGACACAAGATGGGGAACGGTAATGATCAAACTATCAAAATCGTTATGCTGCATGTCTCAAATCATAAGTTACAGCTGATAATTTAATGTGTACCATTTGAGTTAGCTGAGATTTGGTTTATGTCAAAGTCATCATGATCTGCCACCTCTTGAGCCAGGCCAACCTTACTAGAAAAGTACTGGTCAAATGAGCCATTGGTGTTTGTACCAGGTCCTTGTTCTGCTTTCTGGGGCTTAGCCATCTGGAAATTTTTGAACATGTCTTTTCCGGTCTTCTTCTCCTTCTCCCCAAGGGGGTCCAAAGCTGTAAATGCGCTTTTGACCACTGGGGGTTCTTCTTTCACCGGAGGACGGGGTGGAGGGCGAGGAGGAACCACTGCACCCTGCTGCATACCCATCATTGCATTAGGAGGCATCATGGGAGCAAACTGGTTTGGCTGGAACGGACTGGCCACAGGACCAGTGGTGGCCCAGGGCCCAATAGGTGCTGCTGTTCCCGGTTGACCCCAGGCTTGTGTGGCAGCTGGTGGACAAAAAGGCAAAGCTCCTTGCTGCCCCCATGCAGGTGCAGGCAGGCCTCCAAAGGCAGATGGTTGAGGAAAAGCTTGTGGTTGTCCTGGAACCGTTACTTGAGGAACACCGCCCTGAGGAGGAAACATTGTTGGTGTTTGACCCCATGGAGATGGAGCTGTCCCAGGAGTGACAGAAGTAGGGCCCAGAGACAATGAACCTACAGAACAAACAAACAAATTAAATACACTCAAAATCAAAAAACGAAATCAAGATCACAATGCTCATGATGGCAAGTTTTTTTTTTTTTTTTTTTTTTTAAATTGTGTTTTTAAACAAGTCAGCAGACCCCAGGGGGCGCCAATTCACACTATAAATGCAGATTTAGTTTTAAAAACCATTTTCTTTGTAATACTTGCTAGTTTTCCCCTCACACAGTATAAATAGATCGCTATACAGGAAAAATGGGAGTTTATTATTATTATTTATTTATTTTTTTTTTTTAAATATGAGATTAGCCAATTCATTCCACAAGTGTACCAAGACCATGCATTATACCAAGAGCATTGATGGTGGAGGAAGGTGTGGGGTTGAACAGGTCTGCTGGAATGGATGAGTCCTGATTTGAGGGCTGAGACTCCTTCTGGGTTGGTGGAGCAAAGAGTTCAGCTCCAAACATGTCATTTCCAGGTGACTGTGGAGGCACAATGTTATTTGAAAGCATTTTTAGTACTCTGAACTTCAGCAAAATTACAGTGCCAAATGACATGAAACAATTCAAAACGACAGATATATAGAGTATAAAATATAACAATACCGCCACCAAGAAAGAGCCCAATTTTACCAAAGTTGTGTCAATGGGGAAAAAAAGGTCAGTTTGATATACAGTTAATCTGTAGATGGTTTACTTGAACTAATTTTTACTCTGCACAATTAAACTGAGGTAAGAAGCATGCAGTTAGTCATAGTATTGCTTTCAGGGATTGCCATGACATTGTTGTGTACATCCACAATTACATTATTTAAATAAATAAATAGGAACCATTTTGTATGGATGCATGCAGCTTCTACAGTTGAGTAGAGAAAAAGGTCTATTAGCATAAAACTTGGTAGCTTTCTTAATCAGCAAAAAGTAGATATCAATTTAAGACACACACAGTACATGGACAACAATGCCATGTCCCCCAACACAAGTTAATAATGTGACAGTTTTGATCCAATTTTTTCCAATGTGGGAAAAAATAAAAAAATAAAAATCCTCAGAACCATAAAACCAACTATCGGTGTTCTATGAGACAGACTACAAGAACTTTTAAAAATCATAATCATTAAACCATCCATTCTTTCTCAAGACTCAATGCATTTAGACAACGTGAGAACATCTTTACATTTAAGTACTGTCATTTATAAATCATTTTTAAAATATTGATTAAAATTATTGGCGCTTATACCAAACAGCACAGTCCTTATAGTCTCTCTCATACTTTGTATGTGAATTAATACAGACTGAGAATTCCGTAAGGAGTTTCTCTTGCCAAATGTTCACCTTCCCTCTCCTCCGTATGCATCCAGACTTTGAACTTTGAGGTGGGGGGCAAAGGACCATTACGCCTCCATTTTGAACAGAAGGTGGCGGGATGGTTTGAAACAATGCCACTGATTTACTTGATCCATTACACAAAAGAGGAGTTTGGAGGACAGGAGGATCTGATCTGGCTACCCAGTTTAAGATAGGTGGGTTGCTCATTGAGGTACTCAAAAAAGGATTCTGGCTAAAGAGGAAATTGCTGTCACCATTCAGATCGCTTAAAGGAAGCTGGTTTACTTGTCTATTTGGACTTTCATGAGACAACTGGGCACCAGAGTGTCCATTAAACAGCTGACTGTTTGGAGAGGAGTATTTACTCAGGCTTTGCTGCAAGTCTGGCCCATTCAAGAGGAAACTAGAAAGATCTGACTTGTTATTGGAAGAAAACATGGAATCGGATTGATCATTTAAGGGAGAAAAGGGATCATCACCGAAGGGATCGGAACTAGGAGTTGGGAAAAGATCTGATGTGAATGAAGCAGTTTTGTCATCTGATTTATTGCAGAGAGGAGATGGGTAGCAGATGAAAGGATTTCCTTGATTGTCGTCAATCACAACAGCAAAGTCAAGCAGCAGAACACTGTCAGGCTGGTTTTAGAAGAAGAAAAAAAAAGATGAGGTGAGGTAGATTCTTTGAAACATACTGAAAATATTAAGGTAGTTAGAGCATCATATAACATGAAAATTCCCATAGGAAGTGTCTTAAACACCAGTAATTGTGATGTAATTGAAGTTCTGGTACCCCATTTTTGGGGTTTGGGTGCCATCTACAGGTCATTGGGACTTTTTCACTGCTAATAATACTTTTGGGAGAGTATTTGGTTTGGTCATGAAAAACAGCCAATGCAAAAGCTTGAGACCCTTAAATGAAAAATGAGGGCTGATGGATGGCTTTGGTAGATGTTAACAGATAATACTGGCAAAGTGTTTAGTATGTTAAGAACTCAGAGCACAGTAAAAAAAACAACATGTATCAAGGCAAACTCTTTGCTCATTCTAAAGTCTGGGTATATTTCTAAAAGAAATTATTTAAACTGCTTAAAACGTGTCAACATCAGATTGACTGCAAAAATGTATACTGTAGGGCAGAGGTGTCCACACTTTAAAAAAAAAAAAAAAAAAAAAAAAGGGGGCCAGATTCGATTTTACATGTTTTGTCTCTTGGAAAAGCTTGAGTTGACAGTAGCAGTAGCTTGAGTTGGGATGCAGATGAAAATGTATTTTCATTAACAAACAGTAACATCTGTAAAATTAATAACCTCATTTTTGAAAGGATAAAATTTAAATATTCTTACCGAGTTATTAAAATGAACCATTGGTTTCTGTCATTTGCCATACATTTCATTAGGCCTCCTCCTTTAATATTTAATACATATCTATATTAATAATATACACTGCGCTGTTTAGTGGTCGGCATGATTGAGACCGGTCAGCAAGTAAAAGCATTTGTTCTGATTGTTGCGCCGTCTTTTGTGCTGAGCAAATGAACGGTCCGTGGTTCAAATGACTCAACGAGTAGCACTGTTTCGTTCCGCTTTTGGCATGTTTAATGTTTCTCATAAGCAACAGAATTAGCAGAGCTTATCAGTTATCAAATTTTGTTTCCTCACAGTTTACTGCAACACCTGGCCTAAAATCTAGTGCTGTCAAGTTGTGTTGACACTGTAAAAAGGCATGATTTGTAAATTATGTTTAGCGGGCCACTTGTAATGTATCTTAAAGACAAGCTGCGGCTGTTTAAAGTTCATCCCTGGGCCGGACTTTGGACACCCCTGCTGTAGGATCATTACCGTAGGAGAGTGAATGTCAGGTGGAGTGGACATATCGCCAAACAGGTCCATCTGCTCTATGGTCTAAGAGTAACACAAAACATAGCATCTCTAGGTTATTTTCTGAGGATTCCAAGGTCCATTCCAAGGTTAATTTGTATGAAATTGCCATTTTGTATGAAGTTGCAAGCACTTACTTTTACAGCATTTCCTTGGCCATCCAGGGTGAGTAAAGCATCACCACCATTCTGATGACCCAAAAAAAAAAAAAAAAAAAAAAATTAATGAAAGATTACATTAAAATAAAACTGAAATATTGCTCAAAAATGGTTTATACTCACCTCAATCACAGTGCCATTTCCTTCACCCTGCGAAGTAGTAAAGGTTTCAGTCAATAAAATGAATCTAACATAATAGGAAAAAGGGTTCAAATCGTTTATGAAAAACTACAGTTTATGAAAATCTGCTGAAAGCGGTTATTATGTTTGGAAAAAAATGCCAAGTACTCAAAATAGCTTAGCTTACCAACAGACAAATATATAATCTATATAATCTAGAGCCTATAATCTTTCCGCATGAAATATGTAGTACCAAATTCATTCCTCAATTTTAGACAACAATAATTTAAAACACTCTAATCAAAATGATGTAAATGATATAAAGTATTAAAATTATATACATATCACCTTCTCTGCAGCTTCCTGCTCTTTCTTCTTCATATTGAAGATTAGTTGAAACAGATCCTTCAAATCAATGACCAGAGGCTCAGCCTGTAGAAGAGGGATTGACAACAGAAGAATACACTTTGGATTACATATTCCATCCACATTTCAAATTGTAATTTATTTTATTTTGTAATTTCTGTAAGTGGCACCCAATAGGAAACAGAATAGTCTTGTTGTGCCAAGATTTTATATACATAACAAATCTTGTGTTTGATAAACACCCTGTGGTGCCATCCTAAAGAGGCACAAAATTACTTTTAATGATGATTTTCAAGAAACATCTAACAACAAACTGATATTTTTCATCAACACTTAATTGACATTAACACTAACACTTATTAATCTGTATATCCATTTAAAAAACAAACAAAAACACCTTGCTACATGTACTGTGCTAGACTAACTGGGACTAGTCACAGCACTTACATACTGATGCCCTATTGCTGGTTTGATTGCTTTTATTGTTCTCATCATTTGGAAGTCGCTTTGGATAAAAGCGTCTGCTAAATGTGAATTAAATGTGAATGTAACTCTGACCTGCTGAGCTGTCTTAACAGCAAAGAACTGGTGCTGCCCCTCTGCTCCGCAAACATATCCAAAGGCCCGGTTATCAGTGACATCACGAGCAATAAAAGAGATCTTATTCACCACATGCTCATGCTCAATCACCTGAGAGAGACAGAAGGAGAGAGACTAAGGCAAGATATGACAGAGAGCATACTATAAAGTCAATACACATTATTACATGAAAAGGCCAGTATTCAATTTCACAAAATCATTTTTTAAAGTATCCACGAAACTACTCACCCCAGTTTTCTCATCAACAATTTTGATTCCTGTTAGAGAGATGTTCACCCATATTCTTTGCTTGTGCTTGCCTTGAGAACGAGCAGCTATTGCCATGCCCTGTACAAAAACAAAAGCTAAATAGTTTCTTCTAACAATAACTGTACCATTAACGAAATGTAATAATAATATTCTGTCTTCACTCTGTGCCATGCGATACACCATAAGATCTAAATAAAACCACAACAGAAATGAAAGCCATCTTGAATCTGCACCTTTAGTTTCATCATGGAATCTTGACACATTTTATCCCCTCTTGCTTCTGGGACATCATCCACACCAATAAGCTTGGCTTTATATCTCACTCCATCACCCTGAAACCTGGCTAGCAGGAACTCATCTGTCTTCTCTGGGACTGTGGAGAAACAACACAAGATCTTTATTTAAAAAAAAAAAATTTAATAATAAAAATAAATAAAAATGGCATGTTTGCTGTAGGCAACATCAACCCCATTTAAAAATAAATAAATAAATAGAGGCAGCCAGACTGTACTTTTTCTCCTTTCCCTCCAGAATGAAGTTCTAGTCACGGGTGCAGTGGGTGTTGTGGCAGATACTGGTTCAGTGGTTGATACTGGTTCTGCTGGTACCACAGTAACAGGCTCGGGTTCGGGTGGTTGCGACATGATGGGTGCTTAGTTACAAGACAATGAAAGCAAAAGAGGGGACAAAACCCAACCAAGAGGCAAAACAAACAAACAAACAAAAAAATAAAACAGGACAGACGAAGGTAGGATACTCAACAAGCACACATTCTCAGCACTGCGCCTGGACAGAGGGGAAAAAAAAGAATAAAGATAAATTACAAATGAAAAGATAAATGACAAATAAAATTGAAATTGATAGCTGAGAACGTTGAAATGTGACCAGTATCTCTTTTACTCATGACATTCTGTCACAGGAACAAGCATTAGTTTGCTTATAACCAGTTTTTCATATTTAACAAGAATCTTGTGTCTACATACAAAGAACTCAAATCATTTTAATTCAGAAGGCATCACATACACATCAAGAAACGTAAAACTCTGCCAACTAATTTAACTCAGGCCATAGATTCTGTTAGTGACAGAAAGGCAGAGGAAGGAGAGGAAACGGCGTAAGCAAAAAAAAAAAAAAAAAAAAAAAAAAAAAAACCACTTCCTGCTTAGTAGGCAAAAAAAAAAAAAAAAAAAAAAAAGTGCCAAATAAGTTTTCCATTCCTGAAATACAGGATTTATAGGAAAATGGCATCAAGGGAGAAAAAAAAAAATAAATAAAATAAAAAAAAAACTCCTCACAAAGTCATGAAGTAATCCCTCATTTAATTTCTTATGCCTAATCTCTAAATTTTAACTCAAATTCCCCAATTTAAACATGGGATCAGTACTTTCAATCAACAAACCAAAATGTGTAACCTTTAGAAACAAAACGCTGCAAAATGGATAAAGCATGAAGTAATCATCATGAACTAATTTCAGAGACTAAAGGAAAGGCTGTTCATCTCAACCAAAAGATCTAGAGTCACACAACTCATATAATATCCCCCAACAGATGGATAAACATCTCCACAAATATCAATCAGTTAATTTCAAACAGTGTCTCATTCAACAAATAAGATAATTTGGCAAAGATAAAAGAATTTTAAGTGGTCTGAAAGACATACCTTATGAGCAGCCAATAATGTTTAGCTGTGTATTTCTCAGCAGAGAGAGGAAAAAGAGTGTAAGAGAGCAAAGGTGGGCAGATCAAAGGTTGAGCAATTAAAACCTGTTAATCCTTTTCCAGCAGCTCATCAGCCCTAAAACACATCTCCAATCCCATGATTCTCAAGATTACCCAAATGTTCTCATCTCAGCACTGGTCTTGGGGCAGAATTACTTTTCCCGGTTTACATTTGAAAAGATAATCTGTCTGATGTACTCAGATTATCTCTTCCTTATTTTACATGAATTTGTCGTGACCAATATTTAGACAAGCTTATGAGTTTACATAATCATAATGCAGCAGGAGCCCAAAGCAGTGAGAAGATGACAAACTAGAGCTGAAAATATATCAGGGTCCATTCCGAAAATGGCCACACAGAGATGAAACAACTGCCATAATTGCATATTATATATATATATATATATATATATATATTATATATTATATATTATATTATATATACCATAAATTAGAATGCAGGAAAATCAAAAGTTGGAAAATCAAATTATTAAATTGGCAAATCAAGTTAATTTCAAATGTAATATGACAAAACTCTCAATTGGTAGAACAGTAATGTTTTATGACACTCAACAGCTGACAGAGGCAGAGATATGAACGGTTTATCAGCTAGTTTTGATTATCAAGAGCGGAAAACAGTGGCAGAATGGCTGTAAGATAATTTTCATTACCACCTATCCAGGGTCATACAGTGTAAAATAACCTGTAATGCAGCAACCATTAAACAAGAGTGATAAGCAAAATGAAGATTCTTGTGCAAGACACAATCATGAGCGTTTTCTACTTTACAAGCACCCAAGCACGTAATCTGCATGCTGTCTCACACAAGCACATAATAAAACGGTGATAAAAAAAAAAAAAAAAAAAATTATTCACAATTTTTTTTTTTTGGTGTGAAGTGCAGGTATAGAAGTTACTTTTAAACATGGGTTATGAAGGGCAACAGAATTCTGCCCCCTCTCATTATTCATACCAATCACAATGCACATACAGCATAAGCAATAATCAATTCAACAGTCTTGATAGCTAACATCTCTTACAGCTGATCAGATCAGATAAGAAAAGGAAACAGGGCCTAGATAAAAACACATCAAAGCATACTAGAAACAATATTAAACAGAACTTTCTACTGTTTGCCAGATAATTTGGACGCTTTTCTCCATCTGAATGCCAAGATGCTTCAGGAATTCTAGAACACATTCTGTGATAACCTGAACGACTAAGAATATTCATAGACACATCAAGAAATCTTATGACTATCTACACATTAACCCAGATGAGTAAAACAAGATGGAGGATCACACAAGCTCAGAAGATGAGGTCTCTGAATTCTAAATCTCTTTATTATTATTGTTATTATTATTATTATTATTTTAGAATTTAGAACTTAGAATCTTCCCCCTGAATGTTTTGAGAACTTCCAAGGTCCATATGTCTGACATTGGGATCTTCTGTTTAAAACAGAACACCTTTCAGTGAAATACCTAATATAATAGCTTGTTTATACTCAGATGAGGACTGGTCTCATGGCCCTGGCTATTCAGTAACTTAAATGAACCCAAAAGTCATAACAGTTAAGTTTCATTAAAACAGAGGATTCAGCAACAGTTGAGGGTGTTCATAAACAGAGGCACAATTTCACATCAGCAGTATTACAAGCATGCAAGTTACACATTAGCTATGCACAACATGTCCAATACAGTAATAATGATTAGCACGGAAATAAAAAATAAATAAAAAAAAAATAGATAAAAATGGATAAACAAATGGCCCCTATGAAATTGGTATGGCAATGTATTTAATATATATAAAATATAATTTACTGGTTCTAACATTCTGTAATTAAAGAGTTTTCACCACTTGAGAAACGTATGCTACACTACTACACTACAATGAATGTAGCCTAATTTTTTAAATAACTTAAGTTTACATAGTAGACTACTAAAATGTAGCACAGTTGTTTGTATTGTATTCAGTATTTTTTATTTTAAAAACAATTTGTTACAAATATAAAGAGTTGACGCTAAATTAAATGGCACGTGGTCAAATTCAAACTCACCACAACACCTGTAACCATGCCAAGCATTTCATTTTTAAATTAAATCAAACTTCTCATTTAAAGTTTCTTTTATAATGCCATCAAGTCAAATACCAACACATGCTGAACTGACAGAAAACTATCAAAACACCACAGGTAACACTTGAGGATGCCGCGCCAGAGCCTCCGTAACTTACCGCAATTATGCATTCTTGAACTCCACACCTGAAAAACTGATGACAAAATCAAAATAGTGCTGATGTGCGCCGTGGACAGTTTGAATGAGTGTGAGACCCAAACCACTCTTACTCCAGACAGGCGATCCTCCTCCTCTAACTGCTCTCTACCAAGTGCCAAACTGACGGAGACTCGAGCGCCTCCCACAGGTACCGCGCACCTTATCTCGACCTTTATAACAATACCACTGATTGATATAACCTTGAACCGAACACAAAAAGCATCACTTGATGATAATATTGCACACATATATTATGGACATATGAAGCGATGTCTCTTGAACGATTTAATAAAGTGACAGTTTACAAAGAAATCGTTCAATGTGCAGATTTCCTTTTCATTAAACCATGGGACATTCTGAAAGCCAGTAAAGAAATTCAGCTCTCTGTTCATCCTTCCTTCCTCACTACCCTTCCTCTGCTGACACTGCTGACATATGAGAGGGGGAACGGGTAAAGAAAATGCTTGCCAAACTAAAGATGAAGAAAGGGTTTAAACGAGATGAGAAAAATAAGGCCAATGCAGTCTTACATATATATATATATATATATATATATATATATATATATATATATATATATATATATATATATATAAAACCTCTTGGGACCCAGGAATAGACTTTTGTCCTCTGTAGTGGACATTATATTTTAGTGATTTTCTCTGACACCATACATGTCACAGTTTTAAGTCTGGATGACCTGTAAAGAGCACATTCAGGGCTTTTCAGAGATACCAAATGTTCAGAGGTTTCACCATTACCACTCCCTCTCCTTGGTCTTTAAATATGTCTGACATCACATCATTTAGTGATCAAATTTAACACCCTTATGGAAATATGATAATATTTTATTATCACTTACATCTGAATAATTTTCAAATTGTTTGTCATACAGTATCTCACAGAAGTGAGTACACCCCTCACATTTTTGTAAATATTTTATTGTATCTTTTCATGTGACAACACTGAAGAAATGACACTTTGCTACAAGGTAAAGTAGTGAGTGTACAGCTTGTATAACAGTATAAATTTGCTGTCCCCTCAAAATAACTCAACACAGAGCCATTAATGTCTAAACCGCTGGCCACAAAAGTGAGTACACCCCTAAGTGAAAATGTCCAAATTGGGTGTCAATTTTTTGTGTGGCCACCATTATTTTCCAGCACTGCCTTAACCCTCTTGGGCATGGTGTACACCAGAGCTTCACAGGTTGCCACTGGAGTCCTCTTCCACTCCTCTATGACGACATCACGGAGCTGGTGGATGTTAGAGACCTTGCGCTCCTCCACCTTCCGTTTGAGGATGCCCCACAGATGCTCAATAGTGTTTAGGTCTGGAGACATGCTTAGAATACTGGCCTGCGGCCCAGTCTCCGAAAGGAGGGGATCATGCTCTGCTCATTCATAGTTCCCTCAATGAACTGTAGCTCCCCAGTGCCGGCAGCACTCATGCAGCCCCAGACCATGACACTCCCACCACCATGCTTGACTGTAGGCAAGACACACTTGTCTTTGTACTCCTCACCTGGTTGCCGACACACACGCTTGACACAAATAAGTTTATCTTGGTCTCATCAGACCACAGGACTTGGTTCCAGTAATCCATGTCCTTAGTCTGCTTGTCTTCAGCAAACTGTTTGCGGGCTTTCTTGTCCATTATCTTTAGAAGAGGCTTCCTTCTGGGACGACAGCCATGCAGACTAATTTGACGCAGTGTGCGGCGTATGGTCTGATCACTGACAGGCTAAAAAGGGAATAATATTTAGGTCATATCACACATTTGAGCACTTGCGATGTGGCTGATGTCATCAATCAGGAATCAATGGCATGTTTGATTTGTTACTTGTTCTCTTTAAAATTTATTTGGCCGGCAATATCAGTTTCAAGAGTTGTACACAAGAGTTGCTATTTAGAAAAGATTTCACTTACTCAGCCTCCTTCATGGAAGAACAGAAGGCTGCTTTTTTACCTACAGATTTTAGTTTTTTCATTGTGTGGAGCCAAGAACTGAGAAATTACCAAAAATCCATTTACTAAATTCTGATAGGTATCTGAATGTAAAGTTTGCCTCAGAAATGAACTGAGTGCCATGCTTTGCTACAAGCTATTTGCATATGAAGAGTCTTAATCTAAAATGATAATTCTGATCATTTTAAATAATTATAATAAATATATATTTGTTTATAGAGCGATTTTTAGTTCAGGATTGAATAATAATTTTGAAAAAAGAATATATTTTAATTTCAGATTATCTGACAAAGTATTATAGTCTCTATAGATCTAGATGTCTTAGTGTAGTTTTTAAGGTCGCAAACACAGCCTTTCACCAATCATCTCCCCGATGTGCAGAAGAACTGAGTTAAGTCTGAAGTTTTTGGAATGCTGTTGGACTAATCTATAGTACAACTCTCCCAGTAATAGTGCCCCAAAAACAGGAAAAGAGGGATGAGTGCAGTTCATGTCCCCTCCACCTTCCTGAGTGAGCCGAGGGGAAGTGTCTGAAACATAAAAAAATGGTGTTCTCAGCACATAGTTGTGGTGTACAGGACAGGATCTATGTTCACTTTGACTGGCCAATGTTCCTCTGACCCTGCACAAAGACAAAATCAGAGCTGTATTGTTTTGTGACATGTTTGAATTTGATGAGTGGAGAAGGCAGCTGACTTGGCACAGATGAAGTGCATGTTGCTGATAGGTCACTTTGAAATAGGAATCTACACTTATAATTACACATCTCTATTTATTACACCCTGTGCACCATCAAATAATTCACACACACATCCACCAAACAAACAGACCCATTCTGAAACCTGTAATCAGTAAAAACATTTGGACTTCTGATATGTCAATAGTATTTGTTTGAGATTTCAACATGTTTGTGAAATCAAGGTCAGAAATAAGACTGTTTTGTGCATGGACTTAGTCTAAACTAAAGTGAGAAAACATAGGAATCACTTATTTATTTGTTTTATGTTTTAAAGAATTTGTTGTATTTTTTTAAAAAATGAATACAATATAAAATATATAATAATAATTTAAACAGTATGTAATCCCCAGGACTGGGTAACATTAAAGTATTTTATTTGGAAATTTATTTGCCAGCTCCTCATCTGTAAAACTACTATATAAAAATACTTGACTGTTGTCTAATATTATAGAGAATGCGTTTTAAAACAATAAATATTCCATAAGAACATATAGATTCTGTGATATGTACAAAAATTTAGGTAAAACCAGGCAATAACAGCCTGAGTCGGATAGTTTAACATTAATGCTGTGGCGTCATATCATGATTTAGCATATCTGGGAAAGCACAGCAATATACACAAACCTTTGGAGACACACATTCCCAAATTTCTTGTCAACTCTAAAAAGTTTCATGTTAAATATTAACACTGAATCAATGCTTAAATACAAGTGTGCATGTTTCAACATACATTCAAAGGACAGTCCAAAGCTTCACCATGAAGGCATTAGCTGCTTTATGTCTAACGATATGCATTTTTTATCAAGCTAATGGAAAGAGCATAACTGACCACATGTGAGTATGCACAATTTCATAAAAATTGGAATGTATGCTACACTGTTAGATGTGGAAAAATGTTACCTTTCTGTTTATTTTTAGTGTTAAACCAAAGTTATGTGCTAGAATGGAGTTGGAATTGTAAGTTATTATAATAAAGCTGATCATTATTTGTCTTTCTCAAAGGCAAGGGCCCAGACGGGAGGTGCGGCAAATTAATGATCCTGCATCAATCGACTGCAAAATGAGTGCCTGGTCCGAGTGGACATCCTGCGACCCGTGCACTAATACCACGGTACTGGAATATCTCTTCTTCTCTGTCACTTTCTTTATGTATAATTTATTGTCATCTATTATCATCTGAAATTATTCTGATTTAATAATATTTTGAAAAAATGTGTAGGCTTTACCTGTGCTTGTGTAACACAGCATCGCTCTAGGGGTATTGAGGTCTTTGGGCAGTTTAAAGGCTCTAGGTGCATATACCCAATTGGAGAGCGGAGACCCTGTAAACCTTCTACCAAATGCCAGATGGACCCTCCGCCCATCTGCAAAATCTCTCAATGGCAGTGCGCTTCAGGTCAGTATTTTTTGTCTGTGCAAATTGGGTTGGTAGGTGTTTAGTTGTAGGGTAAATTGCTAAGCAATATTCATCATAAAGTATATTACTCTACCCTCAGGAATATGTATAAACAAACATCTAAAGTGTAATGGGGATCATGACTGTGGAGAGTCAGATACGTCTGATGAAGACGATTGTGACGTCATCAAGTCACCTTGCGGCAAGACAGCTGTATTTGAGTCTGACATAGCCACCCAAGCTGGATACGGGTCAGAGACTTTTTTAACTTATACAAATGTTAATAATGTACACACCTATTCAAAAGTCTGAGGTCAGTACGATTTTTAAAAAAAGAAATGAATACTTCTATTCAACAAAAATGTATTAAATTGATCAAAAGTGACAGTAAAGACGTTCATTTTGGTTTCACAGACAAGGCTTAAGCTAGTCCTAGAATAAAATGCATGTATGAGCGGTTTTAAATGAAAGCAACTTTTACTGACAGATCTTAAAATATGTCAGTGCCATTGTTTTGTCTCAAAATGCACACCAGTAATGTTTTTTTCTAGTATATGTTTATTGAAGTTACTTAAATATCATAAAAGAACTAAGGCCTAATCCTGGCTTAGGCTAAGCCCTGTCTGTGAAACCGGGCAATAATGTTACAAAAGATTTCTATTTCAAATAAATGCTGTACTTCATTAAAGTATCCTGAAAAAAATTATAATATTACAAAATGTTTCTTGAGCACCAAATCAGCATATTAGAATGATTTCTGGAGGAACATGTTACCCTGAAGTCTGCTTAAAATTCAGCTTTATCATCACAGGAATATGTATATGTATGCATCTAGTTTAGTCATAGGGTGCAGACTAATAGGTCCTTTACATTACAGAATTAGTTCACTTTAAAATGAAAATTACCCCATGATTTACTCACCCTCAAGCCATCCTAAGTGTATATGACTTTCTTCTTTCAGAGGAATACAGTTATATTAATAATCACCCTGATGCTCCCAAGCTTTATAATGGCAGTACATGGAAACCACCTGTTTGAAGCTCAAAAAAGTGCATCCATCCATCATAAATGTACTCCACACGGCTCCGGGGGTTAATAAAGGCCTTCTGAAGCGAAGCGATGCGTTTGTGTAAGAAAAATATCCACATTTAACATGTTATAAAATAAAATAACTAGCTTCTGCCTTCCGTATTCAACTTACGAAGAAAATGTAACGCCTCTCGCAATTCAAAATGCTTATACTACGTCTTACACCTTCAGTATTCAACTTACGAAACAAGCGTAACTGACACGACGTCAGTTTTTCGTAGTTGAAATCGGAAGGTGGTCTGGCGGAAGCTAGTTATTTTACTTTATAACGTGTTAAATATGGATATTTTTCTTACACAAACGCATCGATTCACTTCAGAAGGCCTTTATTAACCCCCCGGAGCCATGTGGAGTATGTTTAGGATGGATGGATGGATGGATGGATGTTTGGCCTCTGCTGATCCTCCACCCAATGAGAATGCTTGCTCAACATTTATGTCTGGTTCAGTGTTTGCTGTAGGGTAGTCCTGTAGCATGCTGTCAGAGTTCCTCTGAAACCCTCCACCTCCCCCAGCTCCACCTGCCTAGATCTATGGCAGAGGAGTTTAACCCTACTCCTGGGCACCCACTGTCCTACAAAGTTTACTTCCAATCTGCTTCAACACACCTGCATGTGAAGAGCTAAAGAGCTCAATTTCCTGCTTCAGGTGTGTTGGATTACCGTTGGAGCTAATCTCTGCAGGATAATGGGTCCCCAGGAGCAGGGTTGAAGACCTCTGTGCTACAGGATTTATGCTGCGTTCAAGCCATGTCACAATTAACGTAATTTCGAGATGACAACATGTGATGTTCTACTCTGAGCTGTTCACTATCAACACATAAATCTATCTGCAGTGGTCAGGTGGTACAGTAGTCACGTGGTACATGTAGGAGCTTACAAATTGAAATTACAAGCTCTACGAGGACGTAAACGCTTTTGACAAGTTGAAATCTTGTAATTCCAGGAATTACTACATGGCGTAAATGCACCTTTATGTACATCCTATTTACGTAGCAGCAACATATAATGCATGATCACAGCAGAGTGTCTGTGTGTCTATTAGCAGTAGAAAGTCCATACTGCAGCAGCGTAGCGGATCTAGTCCACCAAGACCAAATTCATTAACATTGTCATATCCATTACCATGCTAAAACTATTTTGAGAGTTGTCATGATTGAAATTTCATTTTAAAATATTTTCAGATAGGAAACAATTATTTTAAATTGTAATAATATTTTACAATATTAATATTTTTACTGTATTTTTCATAAGAGACCAACCCCAAACTTTTAAGCAGTAGTTTATGTAATTAACAATACCAAGATTAATATATGCTGTTAAAGTACATTGTGCTATTTCATGTTTTGGGTTTTGCATTAACCAATGTCAACCCTGTCAACTTCTGTACATATTCTAAAGAAGTTTAATTCTTGTCTCAACAGAATAAATATTCTGGGATCTGGACCTCGAATGAATCCCTTTAATAACAGATTGTATAATGGCCAATGTAACCGAATCAGAGATCCAACTACATTGGATTATAACAGACTACCCTGGAACGTTGGAGTTCTCAGCTATGAGGTGGGTCTCTCAGTTTACTGATGTCAACTTTTGTTTTACAAAGATTTTGGGTATTTATTGAGAGCAAAACTAAAAGAAACAAGCTGAAAATCTTCTAAAAATGACTGCGAGACAAACAAACCAGCAAGTAAATAATTAAAAGCACTTAACTTCTGACAAAGACAAACATCTTAAAAACACTATTTTTAGTCTTCACCCATGTCTCTTTATCTTCAGACAAAAGTGGAAGAGAGTAGCTCCAAGGAGATGTATGAGGACATTCACTCTTTAATAAAAGAGATAACTACAGAATCCACCAGAACTTTTGAAGTAGGCTTAAGCTTTAAGTTTTCACCTACTGAGCCCTCCAGTGCTGGTGCAGGCGGTGATGCTGGCAGTGCTGGAAATGCTGGCAGTGCTGGAAATGCTGGCAGTGCTGGAGATGTTGCCAGCGCCAGTGAGGGTGGAGATGTTGCCAGCGCCGGTGAGGGTGGTGAAGCTGCTAGTCCAAGTGAGAACTGTGAAGCCGAATGTCCTGGTGTGGCCGGTGCAGCCGAAGGTTCTGGTGTGGCCAATGAAGCCGAAGGTACTGGTGGGGTCCAAAATTCTGGTCATGGCTTAGGTATTGGTGCATCAGCAGGATTTGACACTAAGACTACAAAAACCAATATCATCAAACAACTGTCAGAAATCACGACAACCAAGGTGAGTGAGATTCAGGTGTATTTGTTTTATTGCTTTCTTGGGCAACTATTTCTTACCTGTTTGCACTTTATTTATTGTAATTCACATCTTCAGGCCCATAAACCACCATGTGCATGGAACAGACTGAAATTCAAAAACTGAAGAAAGAGAAAGAAATATTCACAATAAATAGATGTTGTTTGTTTATGTAGGGTATGAATAGAAATAATAAAGACTACCTTTCTCAAATCTGCAACATCTGTGTTGCTTCTACTACTAGCGCGTGTTCTCTTACAGAGAAAGACCTTCATGAGAGTGAAAGGCAGAGTGGAGCTGGCCACCTACAGGATGAGACAGCGAGGGCTGGAGGTATCCTCAACATTCTTGGATGATGTGGATGCCCTGCCACTTACATATGAGAAGGGACAGTATTTTGCTTTCTTGGAGGACTATGGAACACACTTCACCAAGAACGGAAAGTCCGGTGGAGAATATGAGCTTATTTACATAATGAATGAGGATATCCTCAAACAAAAAAGTAAGTTTGATACCACATTTCAAGTTTCTTTTGTGAGTCCTGGAGACCTTGGGGCAACGTCACAAAATGTTATAGCAATTCCAAAAGATATACAGGATTCAAAGATACTGTGACATTTAAATGATACTCAATGTAAAGGTGTTAATGGGAAGGATACTTTTTAAAGGATTATGACTTTATTTAATGGTTCAAATTTATCTAACTGCTGCAGAGGTCACTGAATCCACGGTCAAGGACTGTGTCGAGGTTGGACTTAAAGGCGGTATACAGCTTTCCAAATTAGGAGACATAGAAGGACACATTAAACCAGTGGACAAGTGTGATACTATAACAAACAAACCCACAGGTGTGTATGTGTATACAATTTTTTTAATAGTAAGATACTAAAGGGATAGTTCACTCAAAATGAACACAAAAAAGAAGATATTTTGAGAGAAAAAAATCCCCCCACTGTCTTTGATTGTACGACCAAAAACAGTTCTTCAAAATATCTTATTTGTGTTACATGGAGGAAAAGACATGAGGGTGAACAAATGATGACATTTTTGGTGAACTATTCCTTCAAATTCAACAGACACATGCCTTCTGACAAAAACATAATTTGTGCACAACCTTGTTCACCAGATGACAAGAGCACAAGGGGGGTTATTGATAAGGTGCTGATCGAAGTGAAAGGGGGCAGTCCAGCCACAGCAGTAGCCATGAAGTCTCAGCTCACTAAAGATGGCATTCTAGACTATACTCAGTATGTGGAATGGGCAAAGACCATCACTGCTCTACCTGCTCTCATTCACAGTGATGTAAGACACCTTCACTTTACATGCCAGTGAATGCGTGGTAGCCTAACTGCTGTAATGGAACACAATTTGTTTTCATTGTGCTGGCAGCCTGAACCCATCTACAATGCGATCCCTTTGGACTTTCCTGATGCTCAGCCAAGGCGGGACAATCTCAGAAGAGCCCTCGATGACTATGTGGCCGAGTACAGCGTGTGCAAGTGCCAGCCGTGCCAGAACGGTGGCACTGTGTTCCAGATAGACGGGGAGTGTAAATGCATGTGCTCACCAGGGACTGAAGGTGTCGCGTGTCAGATCGTTGAAATGGAAATGGTGAAAGGTGTGTGTTTCTATGCCTGTAAAACTTCCATACCCCTCATTTCTTTAGCTTTGAGTTGAGCGTTCCGTCTGTCTCTGTTCACGCATTTCTAGATAAGTCTTTGGAACAGCTGGGGAACTGGGGCTGCTGGACTCCATGGTCCCCCTGCTCCGGACGACGTCGCAGACGGACGCGTACCTGCAATACTCGAGGTGTACCAAACGGAATCTGCAAAGGAGATACAACCAGTGAAGACTACTGCTAAGAGTCACGGAGTCACAAATAATCACGAATTATTAAAAGTGCTCTGTACAAAATAAGAAATAAACAGGTTCAATTACATGTACTTTCAAATATTACTCTCACAAAGTGCGTTTTTTGTTCTTGAAACACGCATTTTTGACAACACCGCCATCTTGTGGTAAAAATAGGCAGTGCGTCCCAAATAGTTTGCATTGCATGATTACATTAACAGCAAGCTTTTCCCGTATTACCCGACTTTGTCCTGTCACGGCGGTACAGTGATGGTATTACAAATTGATCCCATAGTACTTTAAAATATAGGTTACTATAGTAATTTACCAAGGTAGTTAAAAAATACCATTTAGATTTAGAATAAAATAAACCATTTGTTTTTCTCTCTCTCCCACTTATCATACTCATAACATTTAGGTGATATGAGTGAAATCAGTTTTAGAAGGCAAAACTGGTAGGAATTATGCTGATTATCAGTAAAGCCACAAGATTTACTCACACAAAGAGGAATTAACCCAGGGTACATTTCTGTGAACACGACTCATGCACCCTTGCTCACCTTGTTTACGTTGTGTAGATTGTGACCAACCAGACATTAAATTATTTTAGGATTTGACTAGAATCCACTTATACACTTTTTTTTTTTTTTTTTTATGAATTGCCATCCTCTTTTCCTTTTTTCCCTTTTATTTGTGATTTACCTACATTGTATTTTAGTTTGATGCTCATGTCAGCATAATCATACTGGATCAGGAACAAAAATAGATAAAAAAAAAAAAAACATGAGAACTAGTGTTTGGACTACACAAAGAAGGCATGAATGTTTAAGGAATAGATGTGATGTTGAGGTAGAGGGCTCACTTTTCACTCTTCTTGGGCCTCTAGAGGTCAGGTTAATAGAGTAGCTCTCTTAACTCCCTATTGAGCCTCTGAGAAGCTCCTTTCAGCTTCAATACCCTTCAAGAGTCAACTTGTGGCAGCAATGGCTTTGGGCTGAGACCCCATCTAGAATGTGAGTGCACACAGGGGCAGTTAGAGAGAGAAAGAAGCAATTAAATGTACATTGACAATGTTTCATCAAAATATGGTGAATTGTTCAATAGTAAAATTCCTTGACTATCATTTTTTTAGTATTCTAATATAATGAATAATATTGAGCAGGTTTTTTTTTTTCTTAGAGAAAAGGAAAATATCTCAAAGCAATGAGCTAAAAGGTGCACCTCCTTCTCCACTCCCAAAGAAAAGAAAAAAAAAAAAAAATCAAATGTCCCAGTGCAGTCAGATTCTGACTTCCCTGAGGTCATGGCATCTATTGAAGTTTCTAAGAGCCGTCACGCCACATTACCTTTCCCATCTGTCTCAGCACCGTGAAAATTAAGTTATGCCCCATGTCAGCACAGTTTTGTTTCTCTTCTCTCACTCTTTTCACTGCTCCCCTCTTTTTCTTCATCCCCTTAGTGGAAGAAAAAATGGACATCGAAGCGCAATCAAAGTCATATGCACTCATGCAGTCCAGCTCACTATTGCACACTAAAGTATGCTGATGGTGTCGAGGGGTCCTCTGTTTGTCCATGAAGGGTCATTCAGAAAAGCCCCTTCACTGCCAGCCCTTCCCCCAAATTCCTTCTTTTAAAAACCCCTTAAAAGCCAACCCCCTCTTCCCATCCACTAACAACCAAACCTCACCCCTCTCCCGCATTCCCCACTCAAACTGTTTTCATGTTTGGCATATGTCCCGGGTCAACAGATAAAATGTGCTATGGAAAAAAACTTCTACAAAGAGAAACTGCTCCTTGTCTCATTTCTTACGTAAAACCATGATTAACTGTTTTCTGTCGAAAGGAGGGTTGTGAAGTTTTATCGCATGCTGAATCTCAAAGCAAACTCCATCTATACTGCATGCAGACACAAGATCTTTTAAGAATTTGAAAGAAATAGGTAACGTTTTCTTTCACTTCTCCTACACTCAAATCAGTGGACATACTTACATTTGATATTCAACAGTGTTTTGATCTGCCTGCATTGACACCATTGTATGCAAACTGAACTGAGCTGGATGATGACATCACTGTTTACTCCAGTGCTGATATAGATAAATTAACTAAATTAATAACTATAGATTCTTACAACGGAATGAATCAATACTGAATTTACTTAAGATGGACAATGACACCGTTTTCTTTAAGAGCTGCTGTGCAGCCAAAATTATATACCAGTTATCACTGTAAAGCTGCTTTGACACATCTGCATAAAGCGCTATATAAAAAAAGGTGACTTGACTCGACTTGACAGAATTAACAGCATTGTTGTCGGTTTTAAAGGGGCCTGTTCTCAAGAAAAACTGAATATGACAGGTTCAACACAGCATGTCTGATCTGAGAAATGGCTCCCCTTTTACTAAGTCCCAGTGGGGCCTTTCACCTGACGAGGATAAATATAGTCAGTTTACCTCATCTTGTTACTTCTAACTGACAGAAAACAAGCACAAAAGTTCAGTTAGTAGTCAGTATGCAGTCTTTGGAAATACTTTCTCAACATGAAACCTAAAGAAAAGAATTGCCAAATATCTGGTAAAAAAAAAAAAGAAAAGAAAAAGAACAATACTAAAAGGGGAAATTAAATGTTATGCCTAAAATATTTAAAAGTATTACATATTTCATACACATACGCCATTGTTGCTTATACATTAGAGAAAAAATCCAGACTGTCAATGAATACATCTTTTCTGACAAAGTTTTACATCGCAAAAATATGAAATCCAAAATTTTCTGACAAAACAAAAATATAAAATTTCTTAGAAAAATACTGCTTATTTATGCAAAATATTTACTCTCCCCAAAATAATATATTTATATATTTACTTTTTTTAAAGAACAATTCATTGCTAACATTTATAAATACAAATAAAAGATAGAAAAATATTAAATAATATAAGGTGTGTCCCAATTAGCGTATTTGTGCACTATGCCATTTTGTACTATAAATAGTGCGAGAAGTGTGTTTGCATTGAAAATTCCATATAGAAAAAGTGCACTTTAAATACCCGGATGATGCACTTAATTAACTGAAAAAAAACAGAGTGGAATGTTTGACACTTCATGTAGGCTACTCAACTTTCACAGCTTTAATTACGTAGCGGAGCAGGAGGGGCTATCGGACTCTAATGTTGAATGACAAAGTAACAGTATAAAATTCACACACTGTTAAGTACATGCATAAGTACATAGTGTGTAAGTGCATAGTGTGTCATTTGGGACACACCTATAGTTTTTGAAAAAGTGACCTCCTCCACTTCTTCATTTGAACCAGATTAACATAATTTCTCCTCCTTCTGCTCTCTCAAGAATGTTCAGTCTGCTCTTTCTAGAGGTGTCAGCTAGAAGACAGAATGAAGTGCCATGTCATTGTGTGCTGCCTCTATTGTGTGTTTAGTATTAGCATGACAGAAGTGCCACTCGACTTCTCCTTCATTCATTAAGACTGAGGAGCCTTGTCCCGCATCTGCCTCGAAATGAACTATCACAGCTACCATCTTGGATCTCTAGAAGTCTTGTAACATAAGCATTAAAATTCACTATTTTCCCAATAATTCATTTCTGTGAGAGTCTGGTATTTTTAAGGTGTTGGGGGAAGGGCAAATTCTATTGTATTTTATGGGATAATACCTTTCTGCTCTTTTGTATTTGGAATGCTAACTAGGTATCAAGCTGTATTGTTATATTAAACTTCACAGAACAAAGAGGCATATGGAATCCAAGAGGAGATTTGTACTACCCAAGTGCTACTCACACTGAGAAGCAAACTCTTTTAAGCAATGACAAGCCCACTTAAACACACACACACACAGTAGCAGACTGAGTGCGTTTGTGATGGCTACTTGAGGCTTCATTCACGCGAACACCGCTTTTTTCCTTGTCAGCCTGAGTGAAGACTTTAAATAAACACTCAAGCTTTGAACAAATAAGCCAGCTGAGGCCTTACTTGGCTCATGCTCAACTCTGATCCCGTTTAAAGACAACCTCATTTGTTTCCTTAGATGTTGAGAGTCTATGGGAACTTAGACTAACTCCCTCTGTAAACATTTATGTTTACAAGGTCAAGTGCAGGAACAGAGCCAAAATGTTTGACTATCAGCTTACTTTGGTTGGCCTATAAACTGCAGTGGGTGTCAGGTGGAAATTGAAGTTTTTTTGATGACAGCCCAAGAATATTATTGACTAAATTAATTACTTAATATTAATTCAAGACTTGTGATATTTAATGCTTATTTTATAGTATATTAGTATTTATTCCAAATTGTAAGTCAAAATTTTATCTGCTTTCAAGTGTACAGTAGAAAGTAAAAACATACTTAGCCTACTTGACACTATATCTGCATGATGGACATGAAGACTGACAGAAGAGAGATGTTGCAGAACTGATAATTAAAATTACAATCATTACAATCTAGTTGCAGATGGGAAATGTTATTAGACTATATCCAAGTCAAATACATGCGCAATTATGTTAAAGATATTTAAGCTGTTTACACAAAAATGCACAGCACTTGTTTTGGTTGTATAGTGAAATAACCAGACACAAAAAGGTAAAATGGTTTTGTAATAATTTGGAGCCAATCTTTATGAACATTATAAACAGTATTACATGGTAACAACATTATTCACACAATTATATGATATACAAACATACACATTTACAATAATTATAGTTCACAAACAATTTACACTAACCAATCTTTCATACAAAAATAAACTTCCAGTAGGCTTTTTATTTTTTTATCTCTTTGAATAGAAGTTTCCACAATAGTTCATAATAACTTAATATATAGTGGAGCACATATTCCAACATATTTTCCTGACATCAAAAACAACTGACTCCTTTCATGGTGTGCAGATTTTGGCAGCTCGACTAGGTTTTGAAACAACCTTTAACTATAGGATTCTGGTTTTCTTCTTCCGCCATTTTCTTCCTTTTAACCATTGGTCTATCTCTCGTGTACCTGTACAATATAAGCACCTAAGGAAATCCAAATATAAATACAAAGTGCGAATGATTCGAACACTTTCATGGGAGCTACTTTCCTGTCAGTAACAGTTTTCGATATGAGATTCGTCTTGTGCAACGCAAATGTCTCATGGTGCCACCGCACAAAATACATTTTAAACACATCTGAAACAAAACACAGCTGGTCTTGTCATATTTTGTGTGTAAACTAACAATAAAGTGATAAGTAATAGGCTACTTGTAACGTTTTAACCGAGGGGAACCCCCTTGGATTTCCACCGAGGATGCAAGTTCTAATTTAGGGGGGTTAGAACTTGTCCCATTATTTCCACCAGGCCGAATATGCACCACTGAACTCTGAAAACATGATTTATTTATCTTAATATAACAGAAGCGAGAAATGTCAAAATGGTGGACATCACAATCGAACACTTTTGTGCTCTTAAATCCCGGCCATCGTTCTCTTCTTCCTCATAATCCGTCTCGTAGTCTTCTTCCAAGTCGTCCTCGGTATCTGAAAAGCCACTACCGACATATCTGTCGTTAAAGCATAAGTTTCTCATGCTGACTTTGACATATTCGCATATGGTCCTCTCTGTGCCGTCGCACACGCAAGTGTCCAGAAGCTGAGCTTTTGGAATGGAGTGCATGTTCGTGATGACCCGCCGGCAGTCGTCCGAACATCGCTCTCCACCGAACAGTTTCCTGCAGTGGTACAGATAGTCCCGCATGGCGGTGCTGCACACGAGATCGTTCTCGCACTGTTTACGGGCTTCGGTGCAGCCCATGTGGCTGGTTCTGGGCATACAGGGTTCGATAGCTCGCTTGGTCATCTTGCATAAAGTGTCCGAGGCGCACTCGCAGTCTTCCAGTGCCGGGCCGTTCACAGTCAGGTTAAGCTGAATGATGGAAGAAATGCAGTGGCTAGGGCATTTCTTCCTATTGCCGTTAATTACCGGACCGCACGCGTGTAGATACTGAGTATACGCGTAGTGACACTCCGGTTCTCCTTGGCACTTCATGATGGCCTGCCAGCATATCAAACGCTGGTTGTGTGCCGGTGATGCGGTGGATAAACATATCAACGCACAGCCGATGGACAATATCAATATCTGCAGCCGTAGAGTGACTGCAGGGTTGCCAGAGCGTGCCATTCCTTGATGTGCCCACATGCAACAGCTTAAAAGTTAACTTATTGGGTCAAGGGTTTCCATTTGTTGGTCCATAATCCATAATGTTTCTCTGTTCTTACCAGAGATTGAAACAAACAACTCCCCTTGTTCCATACCCGCCGTCGTCTAGCCGCGTTTTATTGACCACTTTAGTTAGCCCAAGTGTGCTCATATTTGTTCCTTCACTATGCAAAGAAACATGCATCGAAAAGTATCCATGGACAAAACTCCAAATGGTTGGAATGAATCCCATTTGCTCACCGCCGCGAAAGCAAAACGTGCAGCAACATCTTGATGCGTCTCGACTCTTGATTGCAGTAATCCAGCAATAAATCTACGCTTTAAAAATTACATCAAAACATCCCAAAAAGCGATCTCACACTGCATATTGTTCAAATAACAAAGCTGGAAAAGGTACAACTCACTCTGACTCCTCTCTGGGACGTCTTGGTGTATCCGTTCAGTTACCCAGACCCCCAGAAGTATGCATGCAGCACACTATTGGTCCGATCAGTTGTTGTGATTTCTGACGTCATTTGAGGGTGGAGGTCAGAACTTGATGAAGGTCGAGAATGTGGAGAGGGTGCGGGCCGTAATTTGACTTGATAAAGCATAAGTCCCCGCCTACAGCTAGAATATTTTGGCTGTCAAAGTGCATTGCATATCTCTTCCGATGTCTCTGCCCAACCCTCAGCACCCAAAAAGCTCTCAGTTCTAATTGTACATAATTATTATTTTAACTTGTAGCCACTTATTTTGCTCGACAGACCTCAGCATGTCCTAAGAAGTGTTTTAATAAGTATTCATAAAAGTAGCTTATCAACCTGAGAAGTAACATGAAGAAAAGGGACAGCACTTTTATAGGAAAATATTTGAATAAGGTTGATACCACAAAATACCATTTAATAAAATATAGCCTATAGGATAGAATAACCTCTGGATTCTCAGTGAAAAATCTTGATGTTTATTAACTATATTTTTGATGTTATATATGTATATATCTTAATTCCATGAAACAAATAGCATTGACTTCCTAGCTCATGTACACATTCTACATGACGGATTATGATCATCACCTGGCCCAGATCTGCAGAAAGAGAAGGAGAAGTTTTTGGAGAACAGAGCAGACTGTGTTACATTGACCCTATCACACTGCTGTACTCAAACCACAAAGCTTGGGCAGCTGGCCAAAAATGCCCCCTATCCCTACCCCCACCTTTCAACATTTTCTCCTTTTCCCAATTAGAGAGATTAGATGGCCTATTTCGGAGGAAAGGAGCAAACAGTCTCATGCAAATTCTCAGACATTCCACTGTAAAACTGTAATAGCACATCCATTTCTCTTGATGACATGCCGAGAGATTCACAATGTTGTTTTGAAAGGGTAATGAGAAAAGTGCTGTAGTTTTGCTATCTAATGTGATAATATTCAGAAAGACATATTTTAAATAATAGATCCATCACACTTTCTAAAATCACAAAACTATAACACAACAAGCAACGAAACTGCTTGCCAAACACAGTGAGAAAACAGAATGTGAGCCCTGCACATTTTCGTTCACACACAGAGAACTCCGAGCAACTCTAGAGTTCAAGGCTTCACTCCTCACAAAGGATGATTTTGTTCGATCTGGTGAGACTATTACTGCAAGATGTTGGCATTTCCTTTTCTTATAGAGAGAACTGCTGTGAAATGTATTCAGAATCTCTCTGAGGAGTCGGTTGTTCCCTCTTGCCAAGCTGTCAGACCTGTTTATCATTATTTGCTGTAAAGTAGCCCAGGCTTTGCGATCAAGGGAAAAACTAAAAAAAAAAAAAAAAACTTTCAGTGGAAAAACCTGAGATTTGCCTAATTAATTTGAGTTCTAAAAAATTCCAGCTCTTTTCCTACACATATGCTGCTGAAATCCAGTCTGAATCATGTCAGTGTTGGACGCAGACCAGAAATGAAGCGAGCCAAATTTTCTCTCGCTCAGATGAAATCTGAGGCATGAACAGACAGCGCTGTCCTTCTTAACTTTAACCAGTTCCATACTTAATACTTTTACGGATATAAACAACACTGTAAAAAAAAAAAAAAAAAGATTTTTAAACCAGACAAAGGTTATTGGAGTATATTTTACAAGAAAACTATTTTGGTTTTTCTACTTGAAAAAAAATCATGTTTATTTCAAAGTGTTACTTGTTACTGTGCAGTTTCTTTATAATTAACTGTGAAATTTACTGGCAATTTCTGAGTGAATATTATTTCTACACTAACTTTTTTATTTTATACTATCATATATCCTTCCTTCCTTCCTTCTGCCTTCATAATTTATACTGTATCTTAAATTTGTTTTAAGCCTGTCTGCGCTACTCTTTGTTTTCAGTTCTGTTGTAATTGTTTTGTTAAAAATTTCAATTAAAAATAAATAAATAAATAAAAATAACAACATTTCCTTTTCCTATTGAAACTGTTTTGTACTGTTGCCCACAGTGACAATAAGTCATAACTTTAAAATAGGAATGCTGAGGTTTTTTTTTTTTTTTTTTAGAAAGAAGATACATGGCTTTCTCAGCACTCCAGAAGTCTCAGTCTTCACGTCTCCACCACTGTCATAAATGATTACACACACTCAAGCTTCATTGCCAAAAACATATTCATCAGGACCTCCCTCTTCAAGAAGCTCTCGATTGCACACTATGATATTAGTTTGTTGCCAAAACGGCCCGGCTCCACCAGTCCAGTCTTTTCATTCTGATTTAATGGAAACAGCTGTTAACTGTCTCTCTGTTACCTTCACTGGTCAATGTTTGTTTAACTGCTTTCTTAGTCTGCTTTCTTTTTCGTAACTTAAGCAAATGTTTCTGAATGAACTGCTGCAGCTATTTCCTGGGTATTTTTTATTGGGAAGACCCTCTCTAAAGTGTTTTATATAAAAACCATCTGTTGAACTGAGCACATACTTTTATGTGGAATTATGTAACACATCCATCTTGGCTATCATCATAAACTGTGTGTGTATGTGTGTGTGTGTGCGTGTTTTTGTGACATATCAGGACACAAATTTGTATAATGGGTATGACATATGTATTACAAGGAGAGGGTGACTTATGAGGACATTACCCCATGTCCCCATTTTTCAAAAGGCTTATTAATCATACAGAATGAGTTTTTTTGAGAAAGTAAAAATGTGCACAGTTTCCTGTAAGAGGTAGGGGTAGGTTTAGGTGTAGGGTTGGTGTAGGGCAATAGAAAATATGTTTTGTACAGTATGAAAACCATTACGCCTATGGAATGTCCCCACAATTCACAAAAACAAACCTGCGTGTGTGTGTGTGTGTGTGTGTGTGTGTGCGATAAAAGAATTAAATGGCCCTTTACTGTCCTCACTCAGACAACCTGTAAAGTGCACTTGACCCTAAAGTAATGGTCTGGTAATATTTAAACAGTACGGTCATAGTTACAAAGCATCTGTGAAATGAATAGTACAGAACTGAGTGCTGTTTTCATAGTGGTAAAGCTGATTTCTTAATCAGAATTTCAAATGATTAACTTTTAACTATTAAATTGTGCCAATTTTTTTTATCACATGACAACTCTGAAACAATGGTTTCTGGATGTTTGGTTGTGTGCTGCCCACAATATGGTTTATAACAGATCTAAGGCCCTAAACATGTTAAATATATATATTTTTTCCTGCTCATTGTTTTACTGAGATGGGCATTATACTGAATAGAATTGACTACAGATTTGTTACATCAAAACTACAGCACTGTACTCACATGACTTTAAAACAAGTCATGTGCATTTTTTTTACATTGAAAAATTGTAATCTCCAAATTGTTATACATCTGCACTGCTCTTGGATGTATATGTCAAAACCCCACATATAGGTTGTTTTACAAGTTACACTCCTTGCAGTTTTTTTCTGTGTTATTTATTAATGATATTTTCAGTTTGTCAGAACACAGAGCAGCTTGAAAATTAAAGTTGGTATGAAATGGAAATTGCAATTTATATTTCTTCTTTATTGTGACGTGTCTGAGTGAAGCGGCTTATTGAACGAGACGGAATGCAGGACGGGACTTGATTTTGGACTTTGATTGGAAGGTGGCATTGCAAACTAAATGGATAAGTGACAGGTTACTAGAGGGGAGGGATTGAAACTTGTCTGGCCATTGGACAATCTTATTGCCCTTGCCCTCGTGTCGGTGTACACGACATTCAATTTTCAATTCAGTTAAATTCACATTTATTTGTATAGCGCTTTTCACAATACATATCGTTTCAAAGCAGCTTTACAGAGAATGCATGTCAACATTACAATTTAGAGAATGCAGTTAGCTAATAATTTAGGCAATTTAATTTTCAATCCCTGTTAGCAGTTTAATTGAACGTAGAAGCAATGAGCTCCTGGAAATAATGAATTACATATTAACAATAATTAGGATATATAGAAATTTAGGAATGTGCATGTTGATCCAGATGTTGGCGCCGTCTCTTCAAAGGTGTTGGACATCAGAGAGAAATGTGGTTGTAAGAGGCTGGACATGTTAAAGTTTTTGATTAAAGATTGAGGGGGCATATATTTGAAATGCTATTTAGTTTCTATTTCAGCTAGCTGTTGTGTCAAGTAATGCTAATATAGGGTGAATTCAGGGTGATTGAGACACTTTTTGCCATTGAGATAACTTGGAAAAAGTTTCCCAATCAACCTGAATTCACCCTACAGAATCTTTCTGCAGTGTTAACTATTTTTCATCAAAGAACAGATGAAATTTGTTCCATGTGGGCTAACTGACATCATAGCTCCCAAGACAGTTTGACCCATTAAGCCTCAGTATGTTTGATGATTAAAAGAGAAATCATGGTGGTCCTGAGCAGAGCTTTTACTCTCTCATTGTAGATCATTTTACATTCTTGTACAATTTATAATCTTACTGTAACATATTTTAGGAAACTGATCTACAGCGGTTGGTCAGTTCAAAATCAACATTAAATTTTGGTATTCACCTTCTCATCAAGTAAACTCACTATAGTAACTATTACAACACTGAAAACAAGTCAGAACATTTTATACCATGACCTGCATTGATGTTTGTGCACAAACACCATGTGTACCAATGCCAAAGTAAAGCAGTTAACGCCAGCAGTGAGTGTAATGACACCAGCTCTGTCCCTCTCATTAGGCCCATGTTTTTGTTGATTTGTTTGGGGAGGGGATATGAGATGTAAATAAGGTCTCTGTTGCCTATTGTATCCTGGATCTGTCCCTCTCCCTTCCCTCCCCCTTCTGATTATCATCTCGGCTGGAAAGTTCCCACAAGGACTGAATGTTTTTTTACCGTAAGCCAATCAAATGGCATGAAGGCAGGCCAGTGTGAATGATCCATTGTCTGTCCATTGAGGGCTGGAGAGAGGGGAGGAGAGTGGAATTGTTTGGGCCTTGAGCTGAGTTCACCACTATCAACACAGATGACAATGAGTTTCTAAAAGAGTATACACAAAACTCAGATTTTTATGTATCTTCATTGCATCTGTGTTAGTTCCTGGTCTAATCATTACAAAACTGCAAGGGAATGGGTTTGAAAGACTGCTGTTATCATGAGACATTCAATTTAAGAAAAACAGTTCTTCAGGAATTAGCAGGAGATGGAAAGCAAACAATGATTCCTTATCATTTATCAATAATATCAGAGAACTGAATAATGTTCAGTTTTTTTTTTTAGCAAGTTACAAAAATTCCCAAATTGTTCTACCACCTGTATCCTCTATATCCTCTATGGTCTTTGTCCTTCCACCCTTTCATGTTGACAACAGCATACCATGGTTAAATAAATGTCATCCATACCACTAATAAATCGATGTGTGCAACAGACTACAGAGATGAGCTTTCCTCACATTGGCTTAAATTCCCATATGCCCACTTGGGTTGTGCATTTGGAAGTCACAGTTGGACAAACCCCATTTTGATGAACCCCTAAAACTCTCAGAAAAAAAAGAAGAAAAAAAAAAAGGAAAAAATGTACCTTTAGGGGTACAACACACTGTATAAGTCACTGGGGCAGTGACTCTAAAAGGGATACTTTGTATCTTATTCACCCCTAAAAGTGTGATGCACTCTTAAAAATACAGGTTCTTTATTAGTATCAGTGGTTCCATGAAGAGCCTTTAAGATTTTGTAAATTTTCCATTGCACAAAAGGTTCTTTATAGTAAAAAAGGTCTTCAGATTATTAAAGGTAAAGGTAAGAATGTAACTTTTTGGGTTTAAAATGTACAAAACTTATATAATGAGTGAGTATCATGAATCCATCTTCCAAACCGTGTTTTTGTCTTATCCTGAATCACACAGTATGCCTATAATAAGAGTTTATATGTGGACTATTTTAGACAGAGCGGGACACTAACCCCTGCAGAGAGTAGCCCAGTACCTGCGTGACTTGTCATATACCTATACATAAACAGAGAGAAGTAGCTCAGGCTACAATGTTCTTTACACAAGACTCATGCAGTTTTGTTTCTTAACCGCAAGAGCACCAGAGGTTACATAGTGTACTTTTAAGAAGAAAACTGGTTCTTTTAAAGGGATGGTTCACCCAAAAATGAAAATTCTGTCATCATTTACTCACTATCAAGTAGTTCCAAACCTGTATGAATTTCTTTTTTCTGCTGAACACAAAGGAAGATATTTGGAAGAATGTCAGTAACCAAACAGATCTCGCCACCTTATATTTATTTTTCCTATTATGGTAGTCAATGGGGGGTGAGATCTGTTTGGTTACTGACATTCTTCCAAATATCTTCCTCAGTAGAAGAAAGAAATTCATACAGGTTTGGAACAACTTGAGGGTGAGTAAATGATGACAGAATTTTCATTTCATTCATTTTTGGGTGAACTATCCCTTTAAGAACTGTTCTTAAAGGTTCTTTGGGGAACCCAAAATGGTTCTTCTATTACTGAAAAAAACTTTATTTTTAATACTGTAAAGTACATATTACCATATGGAAGTTTGTTTCTGCCATAAATAAAAAATAAAAAAGGTAATTGCGACTTTTTATCTCGCAATTCTGACTTAACTGCGTGATATAAGCCTAGCCTAACGTCGCAATTGCGAGTTATAAAGTCAGAATTAGTTTACATCTCACAATTCTGACTTTATTTCTCACAGTTTTGAGTTTATATCTCAAAATTCTGACATTATGGCCTGGTTTTACAAACAGGGCTTAGCCTAAGCCAGGATTAGGCCTTAGTTCAATTAGGGCATTTAAGTAGCTTTTATAAACATATACTATACTATAAAATAACATTACAATCTTGAAACAAAACAATGACACTGACATATTAGATCTGTCAGTACAAGTTACTTACAGTTAAAACAATTCAAACATGCATTTTAGTCTAGAACTAGCTTAAGCCTTGTCTGTGAAACTGGGGGAAAATTGTGAGATGTTAACTCGCAATTGTAAGAAAAAAAGTCAGAACTGTGAAATAAAAAGTCGCAATTACCCTTCTTATTTTTATTTAGTGGCGGAAACAAGCCTCCATAACTCTAAGATACATATGTATATGCACATTTGTATCGTTTTTGAATACCAGTAACGTAAAATTATCCAAGATGAAATGGTGGCACAGGCACTGAGACGTTTTACTTTTTAATTTGATAGGACTGGAATAATAAAGAGAACAGGATTGGGAAATTATGTAAGCCAATTGCATTGCCTGCATGAGCACATGAACTAACAACATCACTGTTCCAATAAACAGAGAAAATTTCTGTATTTTAACCATTACAATGATTGAGCGGAACACAGTCTTGAAATCAGTGCAGTAAAAGTGGGAATGTCCTGTCTGATGACATGCACACACTGAGGGGAGGAGAATAGAGAGCATGGCTGAGGGCCTAACCACAATATCTAAATATTGACTGTACAACTTGTAATCATGTTTGGGCTGTGGACAGGGTGAAAATAAACACCAGTGTGTGTGGTGTTCTCTCATCCCATAATAGAAACAGTGCAGACATGCCTTTTCAATATGTTTAGAGCACTCATAATTAAACATGCACAAATAATTTAAAGGATTAAAAAGAGATGTATCTAATCAAGACTTAATATGTTGTGCTTGCCAATGACATTTTCAAACATATGGATTTTTAAACATATGGATTTCATCAGAGTGGTCCTTTGTATTGTAATTACTTGTGGTTTCAGTGCATACTGATATAAATCTTTTTATGTGGGTGGTCTTAGGAATGGGAAGACCTTCAGCACTGAAACAACAACATAAACCATTTTACTTTCATTCGAGGGGTATGCAAAGCATTTCAATTTCTTCTTCGCTGTTATATCTTCATAATTCACTGTTTGCGGAGGGTAACGGCTTTCCCAGATCCTTTCAGTACTGGAATGTCATTAAGCAAACACTTTAAATGGCATTAAATGTCAGTATTTCAGCTTTAACTAACCATATTAAACTAGTTTTGTGATCATGTCTGAATCCCTCTCCCAACAATGATAACAATGGATATCTTTGGCAAAAGAAACATTATAAGAAAGCACTTTTCAAGGTACAGTTTGAAGTGGATTATAAAATTGAGGTCAATTTGATCCGTTATTAAACATATTTTCAAGCATGTGTTTCTATGTTTGTTCAAGGACAGAAAAGGATTATTGTATGGCAAAATGGATGAGTAATTGGGACTGCTTGTGTAAACTGTGATGTGAATGAAGGTTTTGGGATTACGCCATAATGCTTAGCCCAAATGCCCCATTAATTCTGCACTGGCACTGAGACTGAGAGGGAGAGACAGAGGGAATAAGAGAGAGATGCCATGTTATTCTTCTGCCTTTAACTCCTTCCAATGGGCTTTGGAGGGGATGAAGGGAGGAGCGTGAGGGGGAGCTTGGGGGAAGAAAAAGAAGGCAAAGAAAGGAAGAAGACTTGGGAATATAAATTAGCTGAGAGACAATTGAGCAAGAAGAGGGAAAATTTAGATCAGACTGATTGTAAGCAGAGTGTAGAACTGTGGGAATGACACTAACATTTATACAAGCTTTAAATTATTTTGTTATAGCTACATATCTTCATTCAGTCACCAAAAAAGGAAAATTCATCATTCACTTATTCTCATAGTTTCAAAACTGCAATTTATCATCTATGACTATAAACATTTAGGCCTGGTTTCACAGACAGGGCTTAGAATAAGACAGGATTAGGCCTTAGTTCAATTAGGGGATTTAAGTAGCTTTTATAAACATGCCTTTGAAAAGAAAAGGAAAAAAAAAAAAAAAAAAAAAAAAAAACACATTACTGGTATGCATCTTGAGACAACAATGGCACTGACATATTTTAAGATATGTCAGTGCAAGTTGATAAGAGCTCAAACAAGAAACATGCATTAGTCTGGGACTAGGTTTATTTATTTCTTCTGCAGAACACAAAAGAAGATATTTTGAAGAATATGGGTAACCAAACAATTGATGAAACCCCATTGATTTCCATAGTTCTTCTGTGTTCAGCAGAAGAAATAAATGCATACAAGTTTGGAACAACTTGAGTGTGAGTAAATGATGACGAGTTTTTGGGTGAACAATCCTAGCCTTGTCTGTGAAACTGGGGAAAAGGTTTTTATAAAGCGAAATAGCATGTAATAGCAGTAGTTATATATACATATATACACACACACACACAACCGGTCAAAAGTGTGGAATCGGTAAGATTTTCGATGTTTTTAAAAGCAGTTTCATCTCCTCACCAAGGCTGCATTTATTCAATTAAAAATACAGTAAAAACAGTAATGTGAAATATTATTATGATTTAAAATAACTTTTCTGTTTGAATATATTTTATAAAGTAATTTATTCCTGTGATCAAAGCTGAATTTTCAGCATCATTACTCCAGTCTTCAGTGTCACATGATCCTTCAGAAATCATTCTAATATGCTGATCTGCTGCTCAAGAAACATTTATTGTGTACAATTGTACAGAATATTTGTGTACAATATTTTTTTTTTTCTCAGGATTCTTTGATGAATAGAAAGTTCGAAAGAACAGCATTTATTTGAAATATAATCTTTTGTAACATTGTAAATATCTTTACTGTCACTTTTGATCAATTTAATGCATCCTTGCTGAATAAAAGTATTAATTTCTTTTCAAAAAAATAAAAATAAAAATTCTTACTGACCCCAAACTTTTGAATGGTAGTTTATAATGTTACAAAAGCTTTGTATTTCAGATAAAAGCTGTTCTTTTGAACTTTCTATTCATCAAGGAATCCTGAAAAAAAACCAACTGTTTTCAACATTGATAATAATCATAAATGTTTCTTGAGCAGCAAATCATCATATTAGAATGATTGGTGAGCAGACAAAACTTCTTTTAAAAACATTAAAAATCTTTTGACTGGTAGGACGATTCCAAACTTTTGACTGGTAGGATGTATATATATATATATATATATATATATATATATATATATATATATATATATATATATATATATATATATATATATATATATATATATATATAAATCAAATACGTAGTAAACGCGTTTTTCCCCAAACCAGTTTAGGGTGTGTAGGGAGAAAAAAAAAAAAAGAAAAAAAAAGTTTAGGGTGTGTAGGGTATGTTCAGGGGTTAGTAACTGTTATAGCATATAGGCAGTCAGCCCTGGGACATGCATACAAAGCAAGCGTCCACTGGATTGAATGCAATACATCAACGCGCTACAGGCTGCAGCGAGGACAGTCTCGTTTTAGACAATAGACAATCAACTGGCAGTCTTTTACCCAAGTACATTTGTTGCAGCATCGCCCTCTAGTGTTCAAACAGATTAAAAGCATGCTCCTCTTTGAGTGAGAAAGGCTCCTGACTGTAATTCTGGTTATAATTTATAATATACGATTGTTACTTGCATTGTGGTTCAGCGACCTGCAAGCAATAGATCATATCTAGATATTCCACATAAGTAAAAATAGCAAACATCTCGACCCAAAAGAAAGTCAAATTCTATAATTAGTTACTGTCATTTATTTGTAAGACAGCATGTTATTTTGTTATACAAACAACAGACCTGAATTCTGCTAATGATGGATGGATGGCATTACTGTGTGTGAGGTTTGAATTTCAGTGAAGTAACACACGACCAGTGCATACAGATGTCGTAACTCCCCAATGACATTTTCGGTTAATCATAATTTTACCCCGTATCTATCCACTGAAATGTATGAGCAACATGGTGAGAAACACATTAAAACTATCAACCCAAATAACTAATTCATTTGCTTTGATGGTTTGGGAAAATAAAAAGTTACATTGTTCTAATGTTCCAGTGGGATATACACAACTACAGAAGCAGCTATATAAAGTGACAAAGGCTAATTAGCCCTGGATTATGCAAAAAAATAAGATCAGTCTTTAAAAATAAAGATTAAAAATGAACATTCAATGAGATTCACAAGAAACATTTTTGTGCAATCTAGTCTGGCTAAATAGTGGTAAGACTAATTCTTACAGTGTCGATTACACTAGGTTAAAAAAATAAGCATAAAACATTTTTCTCTCATTGAGGGAGGATTGTAACATTGGATTTCAAAATGCGACACTGTAAATGCAAAGGGTTAAGTGTTAAAATAAATGCACGTGACTAATAAACTGAACAAAAAAATAAAACCAAGGGTCAGTAACAGCGAGAAGCCACCTCTAAATGACCTTCATACAAAACCCATTTGATTCATTCAGACTGCATTTTATCAGAGCCTTTTCAAGACTCAGCAAAATGACCAACATAGATGATTGGGGTGCAAACCAGCGCCTACAGATGCAGAGGTCTGCAAATTCAAATTCTTCAAAAGGAAATCAAAGATTTAAGGCAACATTTCACTATCTACAGGAAAATTCCTGACATTGTAAATAGATGCAAATTTGTTGGAAAGGTAGCACTCAAACAAACAAAAGCACTTCATTGTCAATCTTGGTGATTGTAAAAAAAAACAAAACAAAAAATTCACGACCTCTCACTGGTGTGAAAGCAAAGGAGCTGAAATCTGAATGTCATTGGAAAATCTCTTAAATCTTCAACAACAAAAACCTTGGATTGTTCACATCATGGAGAGAAGCTATGGTCTGTACTATAAATCTTCAGCTGTCCCCTTTTCTAGATCGCAATGTGTAGAATGCGTGGTTTGCAAGTGACTAAGAAAGAGAGTGAAGCAAGAGTAAATCCCTAATCTGAATGGAAACAAAGGCGAGGAGGTTTGAAAACACTTTGGTCCATGCATTATCTAACTTGGTTGGCTGTAATTTCTTTTTTTCTTTTTCTTTTTTTTTTTTTCTTTTTAAATGGAGAGCACCCTTTTTTCTTCTTTTTGTTGTGTTCGTAAAAGTCTCGCCTGATTTCAAAGCACAGGGCTAGGATTCACCACCTCTGTGTTTCTAGCCGTTCTCTCTCCAAAGAACCAGATGAATGCTATGGTCGGGCATGCTGGTGGCGAACACCAGGCCCGCATCGTTCTTGCCATCCAGACCGTTGAGCCAGGAGGTGACGCCAGGTAAGAAACTAGAACCACGTTTGGATTTGCGGTAGGCTGGCAGTGGCCAGCGGCCCACAGTGACCTCAGTCCTCAAGTCCATAACATGGAGGTGGTGGTTATCAAAAAGCAGAGCGAAGATATCGCCGAAACCAAGCAGAGAGAGGCTGGAGGGTTCCTGCTGTGGTTTGATGACTCTGGAAATATGAAAAGAAAAAAAAAAGAAAAAAAAAGAATCTGTAAATGATAAACATATGCTGTCTTTTGTTAAAATAACATATAGTTGCACAAATTTGGCTTATATGACCTAGAAATAGTGCGATAGGGCTGTCAAAATGGCTGAAAACTAAATTAAATTTTTTTTTAACTTAAATATTACTACATAATTTCAGTTCTCTTAAGGCCACAAGATGCCACAATGAGCAAAATATTAATGCACCGCATTAAATCGTTTATTCAAAGCAATAAAATATTATGACTAAAAAGTGCATAACGTTTAACCAAAGTTCATAAATCAAATATCATTTCGTAAAATGCATGAAGAATGATGAACAAAACAACATGTATTTAAGTATAGTCTAAAACAAAGAGCCGTAGCGACGATCACATGGAGTACATTTTGTTTTTAAAACATGATGCACAGTGGAATAGAAAAAAGCCCCACAATGTCACAAGTTGAACTTCCTTTAACTTTCTAAACATGTGGCTCTTTTGTGCAAGACGTAAGTGCAATGGTCAACGATGTCCGTCTATCACATGCTTACATAGAAAACAATGGAAAAACAGTCGAGAAAATGTGTTGTGTGAACGACTTGGTTACAGTTTTTATGTAACCAAGATCTTCTGCGCATTGAGCTTCTCTCTTTCTGCAATGTTTTGAATGAACAACACAGCAGCACCGCATCAAGTAGATTCAACTGGATAGGCTAAAAAAAAACCATTGAAACGCATCTCGTGCACCAGTGATGAGGCTGCCTGACGCACACCTAAAATTAAAATTGCACCGTTTTTGCATTCGAATGTGGATTTTTATTTTAAATTCGATGAATATTCAAAATTCAAATTTTAATTTGACAACCCTATGAATCTTAAATACTTTTTTTTAAATACTAAATTTTGTATCCTAACATTTCTTTGATTTACAGATTTAAATGGAAAAATATAATATAAAAATCACAACAGTTAAAAAAAACTATTCAAACAATCTATTCAAACTTAAATTTCAAACTTAAAAGGATAGTTGATTCAACAGGGTTATTAGCAGCTTGGTTAAACAACTGAGGGCCTGAAATGAATGTACCTGATAACATCAAAACTTGCAAAGTCCCACTGGTATATGCCTAGATCTGAACAACAGACAATGTACCGGCCGTCGAACTGTAATCGTGGCTGCAAGCAGACACTGCGGTCTTCTGACACGGAGAGGGTCTTTAAGCACTTACAGTTGATCTCACACCCTATAGGCCACACCTAAGGAGAAACAGAGACAGAACCAAATGAATACTGTCCATATGAAGTCAGAATACCACATTACTTCATCACTGCAACTAGGGGTGTTGCAAAATACTGGGTTTGACAATATTAATACTACACATATGATAACATTGCAAATAAACCAGCAGCAGTAGCTATCTGGTTGACACTCAGACATAGTATTGCACCTTAATGCTAGTTGCCACCTGTCATAAAATAGGAAAAAAAAAAAAAAAGACAATGACGACGAAGAGTCTAGTTACTACTGCCACACAAAATAATGTTTGTCAGGGTGACAGACAAAAACAAGATATAAATAAAAGATACTCCCCAAAAAAGTTAGCTTGCAAATGTGGGAGTTTTTTAAATTCATAAAAAAAAAAATTAAAAAAAAAAGGGTTGTTAAGGTGCTTTAGTGAAACAGCGCAACAATTTATAAAGCCCATCTCACACAGCAGTCACTTTTAAACCAAGCAGCTTTCTGTGGTCAACCTTACAAATTTGCATGACCAAATAAACCCAAAGTGAATCTTTCGCCCTCAGGCAGAATTAACAATCGTATAAATTCCAATTGAAATTACTATATTTGTACCTCAGTCTACATGTGCCGTGCCGATCAACAGCAAGTTCTTTTTGAACGCTTTTGTACAGTTATGGATACAAACTCTCTCGCCGCCTCACTATACTCGTGTTTTGAATGCAATTCAATGGCCAAAAAAGGAGATAACACAAAATAAACTAAGTTAAAGATTAATTTTACTGATAGTATTATGTTGTTGTTTTTTTAACTTCTAGGTACAGCCCTAAATGCAACAATGGAAGCATTTGACTGGCTTTTAAAACAACTTTACATTTAAAAAATCACAGTCTTAATTGTTTTAAACATCAAACTTCATGCTGAACCTCAATTTGGAAAACATTAATAAACCTTTTTAAAAATTACTTGCACATATGATTTACATTACCTTTATTTCATACTTATCAACACTCAGTAGTATGTAGTCACCAGGACTGTGCATCATGGACTCCACTTGGCATTTTTGAAGGTGCACCTAAACCAGAGCAGATGCACAATTAGAAAAACTGATTTCCAACTCAAAAAAAAAGCTAATAAACTACAATCCTCCATTCCACAATGAGATTTGGTCAAAAGAAGTCTTACCTTAGTGACCCACTCTGTGTGTCCAGTAAGAGTGTTGACACAGGTTCCTGCAGACAGGGACCAGACTTTTACAGTGAAGTCTGCTGAGCCGCTGACCAGGGTGTCCAACTCATCATTGTAGTCTATGCTGAATACTGCAAAGAGTAAAACTTTTTTTTTTATGCCAATGCAATGTCATGCTGCCATGACACAACCAAATAGTCAGCAGTGACAAAACCAAAATCATAAGCAAAATCTTACTGATGATCTTTGTGCCATTAGCTGACAAAGCTTGACACCAACCTGCCCCAGTATGTCCTCGGAATTGCTGGATTTTGGCACCAGTGCTCCATTCCCAACATGCAATGGTGTTGTCAAAAGATCCTGTTACCAGTTTCTGCTCATCAAATTTGACAGTGGCACAAGTGTGGGTCTGAATGCCGTAGACACACTGCCCTGTGCGAACATCCCATAGTTTGGCTGAAAGGTCATCGGAACCTAAGTGGAAGGAAGTCTACAGTTAGCGAGCTTAAAATAAGTGATAACTTCTACCCCAAGCTTCACCAGTAAACCACCAACCATTCGTATTTATTTACCATCAAAATAAGTGAATTTGTTTACTTAATTGGTTTCAAAGAACAGTGTTGGTTTAGCGCCATAGAGCAAATATGGCTTGGTAAAAATAAAACTGCAGCCTTATTTAGTTAGTTTCTTTGAAAAGACTTAAAGGGGTCATGAAATGGATTTTTTTTTAATTTTATGTTTCCTGAGGTGCACTTATGATGCCAATATGATTTTTACACAGGGAATTTTTCCATGAATTCCGTGAATTTTCAAAGCTGGAAACTTTCCATGGGAATTAACGGGAATATATGGGAATTAACAGGAATATATATGGGAATTAACGGGAATTTGCAAAATTGCAGGTTAGCCTATAACAGGGTACTTAAATGTAGTTGAAAAAAAAAAAAAAAAAACATCTTGCAGCATAATTTTGGTTAAAACAACCAGATTTATTGCAATTTCAGTTGAATTTTACCCTGCACATTCCTCAGTCACATTCACACAGCACAATACTTACTGCAGGGCTATTGAGGCCAAACCCCCTGTATGCACTGTGCATTCCCACAGTCCATAACATGCACATTTGATCAAAAATACAGAAAAAAAAAAAAACAATATTATGAAATATAACTACAATTTAAAATAATGGTTTTCTATTTTAATATACTTTAAAATCTAATTTATTCCTGTGATCAAAACTGAACTTTCAGCATCATTTCTCTAGTCTTCAGTATCAAATTAACATATTAGAATGACTTCTAAAGGATCATGTCCTTTAGAAGTTATTCTAATATGATACTCAATTATCAATGATGGAAACAGTTGTGCTGCTTAATATTTTTTTTATAACCTGTGATACTTTTTTTTTCAGGATTCTTTGATGAATAAAAATTTAAAGAACATAATTTATTTCAAATAGAAATCTTTTGTAACAATATACACTACCGTTAAGTCAGTAATTTTTTCTTTCTTTTTTTGAAAGAAATTAATACTTTTATTCAGCAAGGATGAGTAAAAATTGATAAAAAGTGATATTAAAGTGATACTGTTAGAAAAGATTTCTATTTTGAATAAATGCTGTTTTTTTTTTTGTTTTGTTTTTTTCACTTTTTATTCATCAATGAATCCTTAAAAAAGTATTACAGGTTCCAAAAAAATATTAAGCAGCACAACTGATTCCATCACTGATAACGGAGTATCAAATCAGCATATTAGAATGATTTCTGAAGGATCATGTGACACTGAAATAAATAACATAATTGCTGCAATAAAAGTATATTTATTTTACATATTTACTAAATTAGAATTAATTGAATGTAAAAACAAAATACCTTATTTCATGTTATGACCAAACAAAATGTTTATATTTATGTTTGTATAGGACACATTTTATATAAATATTATAAATGTATATAAATTTCCCAAAATTTTCAATTAATTCCCATAAATTCCCGTAAAGTTTCCAAATTGGAATATTTCCAAAATTCCCCAGGTTAAGTTCCCGTGGAAAGTTTCTGGGAAATTTACCTTTGCAACCCTATTTTTACATTAAATAATTGTCATAATTTAGAAAGAAATGGCTGTTTTCTACCCTGATTTTAGTCCTCTGATTTGTACGCTCTGTTTGAAGGGGCATGTCTGCTGTGAGACTTCAGTGTAAACAACCACTGCTGTGATTGGCTGACATCTTTGCAATTGAAATAAGTATTACATGTGGAATCTTTTCGAATACTTTTACCACATTTTTACTATTACAGTTGTCGAGATTAACGAATCGTGAAAAGTGTTGATTATTGCATTATATTTAGATCTATTCAGCAGATGATCGCGTGAATGCAGTGATCTCGTCATTGCAATGCAATTTCTGCACTCTCACAAAATGTTTTCACCATAACTAACAAAGCAAATGATTTAAATACAGTAAGAAATTCACTGTGTAGTGTAAGAGCATCACTATGACAGGAGTTTTGGCAAGTGTCCAGATAAACTCGTGCTGCATGGTCGACAGCGTCAGCCATTATAAAGAAAGTGTTCTTTGAAGTAAAAATACTAGGATTATACATTGTGAATTTAACTGTCATTATCGGTTTTAAAAATAAACTGAATCCATTTTTCTCTGACATCGGGATCCTTCGGCAACTTATGCAAATTCCACAGCCAGGAGCAACACACCGTCTGCATGGAATCGCAATCTTATCGTAAACAACTAAGCCTACTTTAGATCCACTCGCTGCTCATCGACTGAACATCAGTGGGCAGAGAAAACGATGCAATGATGTAAAAGTAGGCATTGTTGTCTTACTCCAGAGGAAGTCATATGCAGATGATTGTGCCCCTGTGACATCACATGCCACCTCTGCTCCAAACTAGGCTTTTTTTAAAGCTCGATTATATAAATGCTTTTATGTTGATTTACATTATGGAACTTGCAGAATGTAATAATGATACAAAAACCTCTTATATGCCAAGAGACCAAGGAAAAATTGATTTCTCATGTCATGACCCTTTAAACAACTAATCAATGCACTTCATATTAACATGTCCTATAATTTTTAATGACCCCAGGATGTAACAAGAATCCATAAGCAGCACAATAACTCATTCTTTCCCACATTTGGAGGCTGAAAACTGACTTTATGAAAGGGATAAATTACAGAAGTAAGCAATCTTTTCAATGGTGTTTGAAATGAATTATAGAAAAAGAAAACGAAAAAAGGAGCGTTGACTTGATCTATTGGTTGTTGATTTGACAGAGGCAGGTCTGAATGCGAGCTTGAGGTTGTATTTAAAAAGGGGGTGGGGCCTAAACGATTGAAGAAGTCTGTCATACATCACACCAGAGAGAAGTAGAATTATGACAATTTGATTAAAAATTTTTTGGATAAGTCATTCACAGTAAGATCAATAAGATGCATTTATAAATTAGATTAATTTAGGGTGAATTTCCATGCTGACTTTAATATCACTAAAGATGACCACAACACCAGGAAAAGCAACCACTATAAAAGGTAACACACCTGTGCAGAGGAGCCCATCCCGGTAGTAGAGAGCATATACCCGAGCACTGTGTCCAATCAGAGAGCTCGTCTCAAACGCATCCTCCTCCCTCAGCTGCTTCATGCGCAGTTTGGCCTTCAGATAAACACCCTTCCAGTGCACCGCATCCTGGATGGACTCGTCGATGCGCCAGCCGAGGTCTCGACACACGCTCTGCCACACTTCTGTACAGGCATTGATGACCTTATTCCACTGCTTGCACACTAGACAGCAGGTGAGCAGGGTCTGGGGGTCCAGCCAGCGGAGAAGGTAGAAGGCCAGCTCTAACGGCAGCAGGCGCAGGAAATCCCGCTTCAGCAGCGCTTCCAGCCCATTGGACAGGTGTCGCAGCTGGGCGGCACCACTCAGTGAGATGAGGTGGTCCAGCGATTGGTTGCGCTGCTGGTCATTTAGCGCCAGGAAGGAGGTAGAAACTGACTCCAGCCACCTCTCAAAAGCCGCCTTCTCCATGGGCACATGAGGGCGTCTACCTGTTGACAGATAAACCAACCATGTCAACATATCAGAAACTTGCTTTTTGCATTGCATATAACAAACAATGATGTAGAATAAAGCAGTGCCTTTTATAAATGGAGTAAAAACAAGACTATAACAAATGTATTATAAGAAATGAAAGAAAAAAAAATCACCTTCAGATTACATAATGGATGTCTATCAGAGAAAACAAACACTTTCCACTCTGAGGCAACCTTTAAATAATGTAAATGTCGTCTACATTGCTTCAAAGCGTATAAAACAGGATACGAAGGTACAAATTTATTTGAAGAGCAAAACCATGACGACGGTCTATTTCCCCTATGCATCCTATGGACTGTCCCTAATCCTAACCCTACCAGTAACCTAAGGGGAAACAGATTTCGACAAAAGAACGGTAAAACAAGACTGAGAGAAAAAAATTAGATTTCCATGATTACTTGACTGACATGCAAACACAGCTCTCTGCACAGAAGCTGTCTTGTAAACTGAATGCAGCTCTCTGGTTTCCAAACACACTTGCCAAAACAAAGTCCCTAGCTAGCAGGCCAGAAACTTGATTTAAAATATATATATATATTCATTAAGTATATATATTTTGACCAACTCAATGTCAATAACAGGGCCAGCAGCTATTCAAAGATAATATATCTTATAAACATAAGCTTAACGGTGAATATATTATAGAGAAAGGCAGAAATACTCACCATTTCCAGTAGAATCAGTCTGAGGAGAGCGCTAGCTAGCCGAGCTAGCTAACAGGTGTCAACACAAATCGATATCGCCCTACAAAAGAGAAACTTTCGTTTTTGCGGTTGAGTCACAATCTGGCCTAAAATATAATTTTAGCGACGAACAAAGAAAACGTGAAACTCCAAGCTAGCTGCCATCAAAAAAATATCTAGAGTCCTGAGCTAGCATTATAACATACAATACAGTATGAAACTAACGGAAACGCTTTGACTTGGAAAATCTAATCGATCTCTGTTCGTTCACATTTTAACGGCTCTATTATTCCGGAACGTAATATCATACGTTAATTTAATGCACATTATTGTTGTGTTTTTTTCTGTTTGTGGAGTTAGCTGGCTAGGTTAAGATAGGAAGTCTCCGTTAGCAACGAGAAATTACAGCTACAGGAAGTTGCGCGAACGATGAGCAATTTGACACGAGCGGGAGGAAGTCAGGGGGAGTGTCTGCCGCCTGTCACTTTTTCAAACCATGACTTTGCATGAGTTTGCATTCCTTAAAAACTGTATGCAAAAATGATGTGCATGAAATAAAAAGTCATTGTGCATAAAACTCATATGATGCTGTGTTTTAAATATCTTATTCGAGTTAAAATCACACAGATGTTTTTTTTTTTTTTTTTTTGTGGCGCATCGTTCGGTGGTCAACAGGGGGCACACTATGCCAATAAACCATAGGAACAAACTGATACATTTATAGGCCTACACGTATTAAATATTACTGTTTTAGTAAGCCCATTTACTCGTTGTAATTCGTATATTATATACATAACATATACTCGTTCTATATTATCATAGGCTACTACCATTCAAAAGTTTGGGGTTGGTAAGAAAAGTTTCCTGTTTAAAAAATATTTAAAAATTAACTTATTTTTGTGATGGCAAAGCTTAATTTTACTCCAGTAAAATTACTCAAGTCCTCAGTGTCACATGATTTGTCGATTTGGTGCTCAATAAACATTTCTTTTTATTATTAATGTTGAAAAGAAGAAGTTTAAAATAATTTATTTATTATATTTATATTAATTATTTTATTTATAACAGCATTTATTTGAAATTTAATGTTTTGTAAAATTATAAATGTCTTTGCTGTCAGTTTTGATCAATTTAATGTGTCCTTGCTGAATAAAAATATCAATTTCAATTTCAAATTAATACCAGATATATTTCCGTATAAAAGTTTGGGGTCAGTACATTTTCATTTTTTTTTTTTTTTTTGAAAATAATACTTTTATTTTGCAACTTTATTAATACTTTTATTCACCTTAAATGATGAATCAGTTGTTTTAATTTATGTAACAGGTTAAACACAAATCAATGTGACAAAATGAAAAATAGCCAGAAGGTCTGTGGTAGCCTGCTCCATTAATGTGGGCCATATGGTAGCATCAAAAGTCTTAATTCTGACCGCCAAACATCAGTGAGACCAGTGAGACGTGTTTGGATCACAGCTTGGAAGCAGATATGTGTGTGTGTGTATGTTTATATATATATATATGTGTGTGTGTGTATATATATATATATATATATATATATATATATATATATACAGGAAAACAAGATTCAGGGAGAAGTGTTAGTAGAACGGCTGTGCATCTGATCTGTTCAACAGAGATAGTGTCTCTGCTGCATGTAAACACAAAACAGTCCCACCCTGCCATACTGATACGTACCACCTGCTGTTAACAACATGTCCACCGAGGCATGTCATGAAAGAAGTGAGTTGACCCTACATTCCAAGGGCTGAGGGTATCTGAGCCCAAGCAGCCCATTAAAATTGATGGGCTGTCAGGTGAGGCTGAGCCTAGATAGCAAGAAAGTGTAGATATCTGGTATAATCAGGCAGCGTATTCTCATATGGGCTAGAGTAGCTCTGACAGGGAGTATTGTTTGCAATGAGTCATGATAAAAAATGTTTAGTATCAGCAGGGATGCATTTAATGAAATCACATTTACATTTGACCATGTGTTAATAATGGGATCTGATCGTTTTGTAACACTACAGATTTAATTGAAGGCGTATGAATATAACAGTACAGAAGAAGTTAGACCAAATATGAAAAGGCCTCATTTATTTTCTCTTTTCTAGCGGCTTTCATTTTCTGTAACAGCTTCCATTAATCATGAGACTGTTATTTTCCATGAGTAAAATCTGGTTGGTTTAACTGATTATTGAACAATGCCAAATGTTCCATTGTGTTATGCAAGCAGTAAGGTTCTGTCTGCCAGCTTGTACCTTTCCATCTCCATTTTTGGTCCTTTTAGCCTGGAATCCTTTCATACTGCATGTTCATTACACCAGTTTTTATTGGAGAGTGGCGTGTGGGATGAATGATTGAAGCTAACTGGCAGGATATATTCATGAGTCTTTTGACTGAATAATAATGCAGACATTTGAGTTGAAAATGAGTTAAAGATACACAAGACTGCAATTTTAAAACATGATCTTGTTGTGGATAACAAAAAATATATTTTCGATCATACACAGCATTGATTCTCTCTCTACACAAAAATAAGATATTGAATCACTTACTTTAGAGCATATAGATGGCAATTATTACCTATCACATGCAATATTTAGGTGAAATTACTGCCCCAATAAGACCCTCCAAGATATTTTCTTAAAAATGTTTTTATTTAAAGAGACCCCATTAGCATTACATTTCATTAACATTACTCCATAACCATAATATTTAATCTACTGCAGTGTCTGTGTGACATTACAACAAACTCAGCAGTGCATTTTGTATGTGAGAGCAGACAGACCTTGTAACATTTCCAGATGACCATATTAGAAAGATGAAATGTTGGCTTTAAAAAAAATACATGAAGGTTGTTCATTTGGATTTTAACCACACCCTGTCAACATTACCAGAAATCTAAATATACCAACACTGTGCAGAACTTTGAACACTGTGGGGATGTGTAGTGCTGCTGAATGCTATATATGCTATTGGTACAACATGAATCTCATTCTTTCAGACAAGCTATAGGTGCAACACAATAGCTGTCTGAGAAAAGCACGTTTGCCTGTGTTATATGCATACGCCCACACCATCACAACAGTCATGTGCAATACTGTTGAAAAGTTGCATTCTACATCACAAGGTATACAGTAAGACTGCCTGTGGGTCAAGCATAGATACAGGTTCAATATAATACATCATGGCTGACATAATTTTACAAGGCTGTCAGAGTTTCATAAGGACTAATGATCAGATTTTGTTTATTGTTGAAGTTTGCTGATTCACATAGACAGGTTATATAAATAAATACGACTGAATGCATGTTGTTCAGTGCCAGCGCTTGCTGAAGCTCCGTGGAGCGGTGCAACTTCATCTTCCTTCATCATGTAGTAGTGAAGGCTATAGACCAAAATCCAGCTAGGTCCACCCTATCACTTGTTACAAAGACCACAGCAATATAAGGAACTCATTCATTGGTCTTTAGAATATTTGAGTTATATATTTAATAACACTGATGTGGATGCCCTCAAAGTCACTGTCCATATGAGTGTCTCTTTTTCTTTACAAAAAGGGCACTGAACCCATCAGACCTCATTAGGTTCTTTTATTGTACATCACTCTTCCCAAATGAGTTCTGGAAGGGTTTGCGTTGTCTTGAGCGGCTTTTGGCTTTCCAGTGACAGTGGAGATGAGTGATTGACAGCTGATCCCCTCTCAAGAGGAGCACCCACAATGCACCTTCGTGTTGGCAGGCCAAAGAGATTGGTGACAGGTCAGCTTTCTTCTCACAGTGCCAGCAGAATGACATAAATGTACTGTATTGATTACCTAGGTCGGAATGAAAGACATTTCATTCATTTTACTTTTACACAGAGTGGATAAATAATTAATAATGATTGCAATATTATACCATTTATTTAACTGGTGCTTTCAGACAGATGCAACTGTTAAGGGCAAGGCCTAAACTGAATAAATTCAAAGGCCTTGATGTCATTCCATCAGAACATTAAAAAAGGCAGAGTTGATCAGTTTTAACATTCTACAGTAAAAAAATTTCTTTTGCCAAGCATTTTTTTTCAGTTTACACTGAACTGTAAAGATGTGTGCCAGTTGTTATTTTTATAAAGAGGCTGAAATAAAACAAAAAATAAAAATATAAAACGAACTCAAATTAGAAATGTTGCGTGGCAACTAACTGAAATAAGCTGAAGTACTAAAATTACTAAACTAAAATCAAAAACATAAATAAATACTATAGTATATAAATAATATTAAAATAACACTGATGTGTTCATTTATAAACTTCATTGTAGTCAGCAGGCTGGTACATTGCTGTTATAGCATTTGGGAAAATGTGAAATGGGACTCACTGAACGCCACTTTGAGATGGGCCTATACCAGGCCATCATAAAGGGAGAGTGCCTGTACAATAGAGGGGTCTGCCTTGGAGCCCTCCTGAAACTCCTGCAGAGTCAACATCCCATCTGCATTCTGTTGACAAAAGGAAGCCAGTCATAAGTCACATCACTGTTTTCAACCACACATACTAGATATTAAGTGCTTACAGTTGGTGGTGGAACATATGCAGGGAATCAGGTAGAGACATTTTTTAAATAATGAATTCAAATCTCTTTTTTTCTCTAGAGCTCCGTGTTCTTTCAAAGGTTCTTTTATCAAAGCTTTCCGAGAGCCTCTAGAGCTGCAATTTTGCGTCTTTCATGTGGCGCCCCTTCTGTGTTTCTAGTGCCTGATAAAGGACAGCTCTCCTGACAATCACAGCAAAAATAAGCCATTGTATTGAACCTATAGCTAAGAATACTTGGGATTGGATTGTTAAACAATGACTGAAAATAAACAAAGAGTGCAATTCTCCATAAATGCAGTACATTTTCCATGTTTATTTTTAAGTAGACAACTATTTCTACAAGTAATGGGAGAAATAAGGCAGTGGAAGACAATAAATACACAGAATTCACCTTATCCATCATAGCAAAGATGCGGTCGACTCTTTTCTCTGGTGTGTTTTCCTCCTCAGGTAACTCCACTGTGTTCCCCTGCAAGACATGAACAAGATGTGAATTCCTGGGACACGTTATACAGCTGGCCTTTCACAGCAGGATAAGAAACAACCCCAGTCAGAAACAAATCATCAGTTACCCATTCATCTCTTTATGTGGAAAATAAAGAGAACTACACAGTAAATTTGTTTATGTATTAACATTTGCCAGCCAACTGAACAAAAAGAACACTGCAATGAATATAAACTGACTGCATGTATTAGTTTGAATTGAAGGAGAAAAAAAAAATCAATGTAAGCAATTCCAGGAGTTAAAATATGGTGAATTATGTCAATTCAATAGCATTCAAGGGCAAAACACAATACTTGGCCAAATCTAAAATGCAGTGTTGGAATGGAATTTTACAATAAGGTTCTACAACATTATTTTATGTATTTGATATCATGAACTATCAATGAACAATTTTTTTTATTATTTACTAATGTTAATTTATGAAAATTACTTAATAAATGCTTTAAAAGTTCTGTTAATTATTAGTTAGTGAAAAACCATATTGTAAATATATAATTATTATATATTTACAATATAATAACTGGGATTTGTTATACAGCACAGGTGAATGGGCATATATGGCAATTGTATATGTTCAGAACAGCATGAAAACATCTTGTCTGATCAAAAAAGCACACAATGCTATTAAACTTCCTGGAAGCCAGTATTTGCAAAGGTTGTCACTTCAGTCACTTTATCAATAAGATGCTCATAATCATTTTTAGAGTTTAGGCTTTACAATACACCTTCCAAGAAAGCATTTTCATTTACTCAATAGAAATAGAAAGTTACGGTTCAGTGAGAAGCAAATGACTCACCACCATCTGGTAAATGGCGTCCACGATGTTCAGCATCTCATCTCGGGTTATGTAGCCATCATTATCAAGATCGTAAAGTTTAAAGGCCCCTGTGACAGCAATAACAACAAGCACATTAAGAACTCTCTCTCTCTTTCTCTCTCTCTCTCGCTTGCGCTGCAACTTCTTCAAACAAGCTGAGAATAACAGTGTAGCTTCTCATTAGAGAATTTTCTACTGTTTTCTACTGTTTTTTTTGACATGATCATCTTTTCATTAGTCATGATGATAAGTTAAAATGGAGTGGCAGAGTTCAGATTCTAGTAGTGCATTCAGTGTGGGTAAGAGCTGTCTTAAAATAAGACACTGAAATGTCACACCCTGAGACAGTCTTCTGCAGATAAATAAACACATCTTTGATGCAGAAACAAAAAACCATCCCACATAGCAACTGAAGGGGTGGATTCTGGAATTCACTGCCGCTTAAATATATATCTTTTAAGTTATTAATCAACATTTATCTTTCTGTTAAATTATTTGAATGACTTCTGCAACGTATGTTAAAGCATTTCTTTTCCTTTTCAAACACTAGAAAATAATTTCGAATATTGTCTGTACCTCTCACTAAAAGAAAAGAACATGTTATCAGTATGTTTTGGGAAAGTTTCCTGCTCAGAGCAGAGCTCAGATCAAGTGTTCTGTGCAGGTCCTTTGTACTGGTGGACAACTGGCACTCTGATCGAGACCAGCAGACGCCATGTCATGACCCCAAAAGGACATCCAGTACCTAAATCCAGGGTCCCCTCGTCAGCATCTTGACGAATGTAGATATGCTTCTGACTATCTGTCCATGTGTGTAAGATTACCAAATTTGTCTATTTTTCTTAGCCAATCAGAATCATTCAACCTGAAGTAATGACGTAGTTAGTTGACTCTGTTAGAGTATAATTGTTGTGGAAATGTGAATGTACGCAGAGCGGCCTACGAACTTTGTTTTGTACTATGCTGGTACATGCATCCCAGCATGCATCCGACTTTTGATTGTCACCATTGTTGAAATTCATATGCTGATTCTTGATGGTTGTGTGTGTCATTATAGATTAATGTTTAGTGCTCTTGTCTGTTAAAATCTTCTGATTGCTGCAGGATCTCATGCTGTAGTAACACAGGGTTTATAATAAAAATGTATTAATAGCACAACACAATTTTTAGATTCAAATGACATCAGGCCATTTCATGACAACCACAAAACAATAACAGACAATCATCATCACTTGATGTCATTTTGCTTTGGCTTCCTTTGCTACTGCAAATGTGTTTAACAAACACACTGTCACAACAGCCAGAAAAGACAAATGTATAATAAGAGATAAGAGCCCAACTAATGGAACCACTATTCACCATTATGGTGACTTCAAATGAAACAGTTAAACCTCTGTTAATTCTCAATAACAACTTTTGTAGATTTCTAACATAAATTAAATCAATCTGGTTAGTAATAGGTGAAGCTGGTAATGCTGTTTGTGGAGTTGTTTAATCATCCTCTGTTGAGATGTGGAGAGATTTAATGTCTTTCATCTTCAGTTGATTTCATCTAAGGCTGTGGCTGAAGTCAGTTAGTTCTTGTGTTTCTGCTCGTCTCTTTTTCTGTTCTCTTCTTTCCTTCAGTGATTCTGCTTGTTAACAGGCTTATTAAGGCTCAGGTGACTCTATATTTAATATACACAGATTTTGTGGCTCAGATAAGGTCCAGTTTAGGTTTATTTCTTTGCTCTTGGCTGACATGTGGCATTGCTGTGGCCTGCTTGTGGCCCAGATCTGGCAAGGACTGTTATTCATTGCAGCATGTGGGCCAGATCATCATACCACATGTGCCAGATGTGGGCCGGATCTGGGCCGACACAATGTTGCTATGTGGGATTGTGGTACTGATAACATTATGAGATTTATAAAGAAATTTTGGTCTTACATCTAAGTTTTTCATCCAGTGTCCCTCTTGATGTGACAGACAGAGCTTGTATAAACTCTGAAAACTCAATGCGTCCATCCTACGGATACACAACAGAAAGACAGCAGGAGAGCTGATAAGTTAGGTGTAAAAAGAAGTCTAAAGGACTGAAAAAAGGGGTTGATTTTATGCAGCTTTGTTACAGCCTCACACCTGAGATGAAAGAGACACTAAAGATGGCAAACAACTGCAGAGTGACACAGCAAAAAACTGCAGTTAAATATGATAAAAGCAGGGAAGGCTGTTATCTTACCTGTGTTCATTACCATCATACAGAATGTTTTATATATTGGTAATGTCATTTTGACATGGTGATTCTGAAGTGTGTCTAAGTGTGATGTGATTGTAGCACACAGTCGTACTGAGAATCTAGAAACATCTGAGAATACTCTACAGGGGCATCGGCAGTGCTGTCTGTCTGACTCACGCATTCATACTCACACACACACACACGCACACGTTGGGATTCCAAGTTTCCATAAAAATGTCCCCACAAGGTCAAAAATTTCTGGTATATCCTCATGGGATCATTTTGTCCTCACAACGTAAAGAATACTTGAAGTACACTTACACACACTTGTCTTGTGTGTAATATTCTCTATAAAGCTTCCAAATGCATTATCATTTTGCTCAGAAAGCAAACTGCTCTACCAAAAAAAAAAGAAAAAAAAAAGAAAATAGTTCTGCAAATCTGTTGAAGCTGCATTGATAAAACTAAAATGGAAATACATAATGTCCCTGTCGCTGAGTAAATAAAAGTGAATGGAGTGTTTACACACTGTATTTTGCTGTTCAGCCAAACAGCTCTTCAGGGACAGATTCTAGGGGCAATAATTTTCCAACTCAGTAAAGAAGATAACAAATGAAAACATTTCATATCAAAACATTTATTGGTAAACAGCAACTTTAAAAAGCCCCAGTAGGCTAATATAACCGTGCTTTCTTTTTATGAACTTTTCCTTTTTTTCAGCCTCTTGTTACCTTGTTCTCGTCAAAGACGTTGAAGACAAAGGTGGCAAACTTGGTGGGGTCGCCGAAGGGGAAGAATTGCTTGTAGATCTTCTGAAAGCCAGCTGCGTCCAACTGACCACTGGGGCAGTCTTTAATAAAACCCTTATACCTGCACATGGACAGGAAAAAATGAAACAGGATAAGAAGAGTGAGGATTGCAGAAAAAGAGACTTTTTTTCTAAGAAATGGCTAGTTTCATTCTGCAAGGAAACATTCAATTTTTAAAAAAACAATTTTCAACTGTGATAATGATTTTAAAAAAAATCAAGAGGTCCCAAATGCAGTTCACTTTTTTTTTTTTTACAACCCAAAGACAAAACACAGACATCTTCCACTGTATATACCCCCCTGTGAAGATAAACTGATAGCACCCAAATGCACTGCTAGCAGTGTTACAGAACATGTGGTCAGGGCATTTTGAGACAAATTGAACCTCTGTCACTCTAGCCTGTAATTTTCAGAAACAACCCTTGAGCGCTGTTTATTTTCTGTATGCTAATTGATCCCTAAAAAATCAGAGGGCTATCATTGCGGATCATTTCCGAGCACTTTGGGGGAAAGGGTGAAATGGTTGCCCAGCATATTACAGGGCACATCAGTCTTCAGTTGCAAATTAATTTCCAGGAACATCAGTTTGGATTCTGCATTTAGACCTCATTCTAGGAATCTCTCTTAAGTATTCATGTCCCAAACTTGCTAGTTGCAAGATCTGTGAACTGACCTGAAATATTCAATACTAATACCGCTACTAGAATGTGAAATGTGAACACTTTGTAAAAACACTGACAAACAATGGAAAGACAATTTTCAGTGAATACATTTAAGTCATTATACAAAATGGCCCTCACAATCATTATAAAAATCTTCAGCATATGTTGTGGTTAAAAACACTTCATTAGCTAATTGTTCATTACCTCCTCAGAAGGGCTTTCAAAGAGAGATTTTTTTTTACATTATGCTAATTTACAGTAGCTTCATGACAGAATACTGTCACAAAATATGTGCAGCACAATTTAGTAAGTAACCTGAGTGCTTTAAATGATCAAAAGTAAATAGCTGTTATCAAGAAAATCGTTTAAATTGTGTTTCAGATGGGGATATATGCTATCATATCACTGTTATACAGTCACATAAACGTTTCAAACCTAACAATTACGTTTATTTAAGCTGTCTTGAGTTCTTGATTCTGAGTGATCAAGTGCAACATTCTTTGGTGAAATGTTTTTGTATATTTACCACTAAATAGTATATTTGACCATTGCATCTGCAACCAATCTCTTACACAATGCTAGTATCTTGTCTCTTGGATCCCTCCACGCTTTCTTTTCTTTCACATGATAATAATCTAAACTCAAATCACTATTTAATGCACAGTGATTTACTTGCTAGCCACAAATGTTTTTAGGATGACTGACTGCACATTATAACTGACATTTTCCCAGAATATTCAAATATCTACTTTAATTTAATCAGAAAGACATAAAATCAACAATGCAGCTATAACCCACAAAACTCTGTCACAGCAACTCCTATACTAGTTTTGATCAATTCACCCACTTTGCTTAAGAAACTGTAAAAAGCTTAGGACTTTCTATCTTTCTATCTATTGCTAAACAAGGGAACAGAAAAATCGTGTCTGATAAAATTTCCCAGGAATACTCTGAAATTGCATTTGTAAGGCTTCATCTAACGATCCTCTGAGGACTCAATACAGATAGCTCAAAGGCAAGTCTACCGCTGGTATCAACAAACATACTTCTATATCATCAGAGAAATTGAAGAAGAAAGTTATGTACACCTTGAGCTGTGTGTGTGTGCATGTGTTTGTGTGCATGACTGGCAGGCATGTCTAGGCTTGCTGCTTAGTGATCTGATAAGTGCTAGACTGCGCTCCAAGGGGCTCCGCTTTCAACACAAGACAGTTGTGCCTGTCTTTAACAGAGCTGTCTCCAGTGAGATGCCAGTGTATAAAGTACAGTGCAGTACATCATCTGTGAGTATAAGAATTAGACATGAAGAGAAGGTGTCTATTGTCTATTGTATAAACACATAAAAATGCAAGGCTTTTTGAACAGTCACAGAAGATTGGCCCACCTTTGTAAATGTGATCAAAAAGCAGAAAACTATTTTCCAATACTCTGTGTACTGTAGACTGGCTCTATCTAGATTGTTAGTCTCACTTCTTTGTTCCATGATTTTAGTTTTCTTTTCCTGCTCTTTCACTCTCTCTCTCTTCATCCTTCTCTCTTTCCCTACTGGGCACCCTGCCTAGAGTCAACCATTCCCCATCTGCCATGAGAGGCATAGAGCAGCCAGGAGGAGTATAGATGTTGGCAAGTGAAGTTAAGAATTTATGGAGAATTTGTGCTCTGAATAGGCACTGAATACCTACAATTATGTGGTACATTACAACATCCCCTTCCCTGGTGGCAGATATCTTCAAGTTGATTCAGTCAGTGTAGTAAAGAAGAGAGGTACGGCCATTGTTTGCTGTCAGAAAGTGTCCCATTTCTTTCCCCCTATCTATTAATATTTTTTTCAAAAATACTCTTAAAATGCAGTTCATATATGGTTAATTAGGTATGAATAAGGTTAATATGTCTTTTAAAATATAAGATAAGTATCTTTAACGGCAAAGCATGTGGTGAGATTCCCATCTATGAATTAATTATTAATACATAAAATTAATGAATTAATAATTAATAAATGAAAAGTCTGTCCAATCAAACCACAACATGAATTCATATTAATCTACTAAAGCAGATACTCTCTGCAGCATTTTCTGCCCATGTCAGAACCATGTATGGCTGAGCAAACAATACCGTGCACTATTAGTAGTAATGGAGGAGGATGGAAAGTTACATTCTTTAAACATTTGGATAATAATATCTTTGTTGAGATTTTAAGTGATAGATTGATTTCCCGTTTATCTCTTGCTTTAACTCATGATGAGGAAAGGTGAGAGAGGGGAATGCTTACAGAGAGAGGACATAAAGAGCACACTTACCACTGCTGAACTTCCTTCTCTGTGACTGCAAAACAAGACAGAGTACAGAAGACAGTAAGATTTTGTTCAGAAACTAGATGAAAGTGTCTGAAACCTTTACATGCTAGTCTGGGCAGGTTTGTGCGGGTAATGAAAATTAGTGATGGTGCTAAATTAGTTTGGTGCTGGTGGACCAATGTAACCACTGAGGATTGAATTTAGAATGAAATTCCAAATCAATTTCTGACTCTAAAAATGAGGTAGCTAATAGAAAGCTGAAGTAGAATTAGAATTTAAGTTGAATTTAAGGAAGTAGAAATAAAATGACTTTAGATACAAATGAATGGGTAGACCTGCGAAAAAGAACGTTTGTCAAGACAAACTTTGAATTTTTGGCATAGTATAATTTGAATGTTTCAAAAAAGTTTTGATGTTTGAAGGCTTTATCAATACATAAATATATATCAGTTGATGATAACTCTTGGGAGTTCATTATTTAACCAGCATTTATTGGCATGGGGCATGGAATGTACATATGCTTGATTTTGGCGGACGAGATCTGCTACTGCTGCTGCTGAGCAAATACAACAATTTGTTCAGCTTAGTTAAAATAGCATACATAAAAGACTATGCTACTGCAAGAATATATAAGAACCCCTGTAGCAGATCTCTACAGGTGGCACTGGGGAAGAGGAGAAGTAAACAGAAGTTAGCAGGCTATAGGGTACGAAATATATAGTTATGTGGATCAGAAAGTACGTCTGGTTGGCTAATGCCACGTCTTTAGAAGAACCAACCAGCGCTTGGTTAGAGTTTCGAAACAGAGTAGGGGTGTAACCCCAGCATCTTGGCCAAATTTGCCCATTGGCCTCTCTCCATCATCATCATGACCTTCTAATCATCCCCATATAAATACTGATTGGCTTCATCACTCTGTCTCCCCTCCACCAATAAGCTGGTGTGTGGTGGGCATTCTGGCACAATATGGCTGCCATCGCATTATCTAGGTGGATGCTGCACATTGGTGGTGGTTGAGGAGATTCCCCCTTCCATATGTAAAGCGCTTTGAGTGCAGAGAAAAGCGCTATGTAAATGTAAAATATTATTATTATTTTATGCTCATAAAAATACAGTAAAAATAGCAACCCAATCTCACAGGAATTCGTATGTATTTTACGAGGTGGCTAATTCGTACGAATTCATACGACCTCACTCGTACGACCTCACTTTTTTGGCTAAATCGTACGTATTTTACGAGTTGACAAATTCGTATGAATTCATTCGAATGACCTACCCCAAACCCCGCCCCTAAACCTACCCGTCACTGGGGTTTAGACAAATTAGCCACCTCATAAAATACGTACAAATTGGTTGTGAGATAGCGTTGAAAATAGTAGTATTGTGAAATATTATTACAATTTAAAACAACTGTTTTCAATCTTAATATATTTATTCCTGCTGATGGCAATGCTGATTTGGTGTTTAAGAAACATTTCTTATCATTATCAATGTTGATAACAGTTGTGCTGCTTAATATTTTAATGTAAATGGTCATACTTTTTCAGGATTATTTAATTAATAAAAAAAGTTCAAAAGAACAGCATTTGAAATCGAAATCTTTTGTAACTATGTAAATGTCTTAAATGTCACTTTTGATCAATTTAATGCATCATTGCTGAGTAAAAGTATTAATTTCTTCAAAGACAGACAGACAGACAGATCATGGAATGAGTGAATTATTGGCATTGCATTTCCAGCAGACAACCAACAACATATTGCTGCTGAGAAGCTGAATGGAGACAGGGAAACGTGGAAATCTGACAGGAGAACTGCTGTAGCCGTCTCTCACAGCTTAGAGGCAGACTGCCATGTCAACACCGCTAACATCAGGCCTGTCACTACATTTGACAGCCCGAGCCATCGCAGAGAGAGCTTTTTCCACAAAGATTTATTCCTCATACATACGCATGAGCAGACACATGCTTTTAGATCCACTGCTACAGTAAACGGACCAGTAAATGAAATGTAAAATATAGTTATACATTATATTTAATTGTTTAGCACATTTATCAAATTAATTCAAACATTGTTGCATTCCATCTGTACTGTTTTGTACAAACAAATGCAAGACAGATGTGTTTGGCCTTTGCATCATAAGTGCAGAGTTCTTATGTTTAAATCTTTCAACAATGTGTTTCAAGATGCCCCAGTGAGATGATACACTAGAGGATGATGCAACACTTTTGCATTTACTGACCTGATACAATCTCAATATGCCATTGACTCAGATGGTCTTTACGGTTTGTGTTAATCCACCGTTTACATCCTAATACTCTTGAGTACTGTGTGCAACTGTCTACACCCACACACACACACACAGAAAGCTCTTTGTCTGGGGCAGGAGTGTAGTCATTACCAAGGTCAGTGATGTGCATCCATGTAGAGCGAAAGGTAGAGAGGAGGAAAAAAGAAATGGGGAAAAGAATAAATTGTATGAAGATATTTAAGATTGGATCAGCATTTCTTTGATTATGAATGAGAAAGAGAATTGTTGAGGTCTATGACACAACCAGCTCTTAGGCCATGAGGAGTGAGAGCACTAGCTGAATAAGGAGGCAAATATTATAATAAATGTATAAAGGAATAAAATATTTACATTACTAAAGGATAAATGTAACCAGTGAGTATGACAAAAATATGTCTGGACAGGGAGAGGGCAGAGGGCACTTGGTAACACAGGTGTGTCTCATCAGCACTCATGACCCAACATGACTCCATCCAATACATACTTCTCCATCTGCTACAACAAAGAACAACAGAGAGAGAGAGAGAGAGAGAGAGAGAGAACAGAAGAAAAACATCCTTCTCCATCAAAAACTGAATTAATAAGATACTGAATATAAGATATTCTGCAACCTCACAAACAGTGTTGGGTAAGTTACTTCAAAAAAGTAATTAATTACTAATTACATTATCAATTTTGTATTTAAAATACTTCTCTAATTACTTTGTCTGAGAAGTAATTTAATTACTCAATAAGTAACTTATTACTAATTACTTCTTAAAATCCCTATAAACCTTGACCAGATAGACAATAGAAATGAAACTCTTTTAATAAACATGAAATAGTTTCAAAACATTTTAACTTCATTAAAACATATACTATAATACTTTTATTTACTTTATAATACTTAAACATTTTTTTTTTTTTTTTAGAAACAAATAGGGATGTCACTATACTAAAAATAGTCGGTACCAGTACCTCCAAAAGTGTACAATACTCGATACCAAAGTCGATACCACGCTAAAAATATATAAAAATAAAACAATGCTATTTTTTCCAGGTAGGTCTAATAGTAGTAACTAAAAATACCACAGAAATTGAATAATCAAATATAAAATATCTCTGCATAGTCATAACTGTATAAATTAAATATAGATTAATCCTTATTAAAGCTTTTAAGTTTGATTATCATTTATAATACAGACAGCCAATAGTAGACAGTAGCATGTTTTAAAGGCTGCTTTAAAAGACAATATGCTGTCACACATGCTGTTCACATTCACATAACCAACGCTAATATACGCCAAGACGGGCATTTTGACATAGGCCTAACTGTGTGTGTTTGAACGTTAACTGCGAAAATTTGACACTCGCGAGAGGCGGCTATGCGTGTGCGCTTTGGTGGAGAGCGCGCGCAGTTTTTTCTCCCTAGGACATAGCTTACATTTTACCGTAATGTTCTTGCCTACCTGTTTCAAAAAGTGAAGTAATTGGAAAATTTCCATTCTGCAAAACAGCCACTCGCTTCTGCCGACGTCTTCAGACAGCGACTACGCAGCCAACTGGTGCGAACTCCAGCTAACACTACAGCTAACAATTTTAAAGAGGCAGTGTTCACTTTTACCTTTAGACGACAAATTTAGATTTTAAATTCAATATTGATTTAAACAGTTGAACTAATTTACAGTATGTAAGTACATTATAGGTAACTGTAATTAAATTACCTAAAAATGAACAGTAATCCTTTACTTTTTCAGTGAATAAGTAATTTAATTACAGTAACGCGTTACACCCAACACTGCTCACAAACCATAATAACCCAGCCCATAACAAACCCCAAAACATCCCATCTAATCTTCCCGTCACGATGAAGGGTACTTCTACTCGTTCTACAATGCCACTTCTCCTCACTGTCTGTATAGTGGACCGTGGCAGCAAATTAAGACTAGCAAAAGAGCAAGACAAGAGCAAAAGACAGAGACAGACAAAGAATAATGAACAATCTGGTGCCTTGGGAGCCAATGCACTGTCAGAGCCATTTAAATGTCTCATTTATGTAGCCTACTCACTCTGATGTGATTTTTGTTCATATATAGGCTACTTTGAGAGCTCTCAAAAGTAGGAATTCCTATGGAATCCCTCCATAATAAACAAATCCATATACATGTCAAAACACCAGCCCCAGTTCTGAACATAAACTGTATCAATCTGCTAACTACCTGTAAAGCAACACATGCATATTTTTGTTTTTTGCTTCCTGATATTATCTTTTCATTTAATACTGTTCAAAAGTTTTAGTCAGCAAGGATGTATCAAATTAATCAAAAATTATATACAGTACATACTTTTATAACTATTTCAAACAAATGTTTTTTAGTAATGGCTGCTGAAAATTCAGCTTTGCCAACACATGAATAAATTACATTTTTAAAACAATTGCAATAATATTTCACAATATTACTGTTTTTACCGTATTTTTGTCAAATAAACGCAACCTTGGTGAGCATAAGAGACTTCTTTCAAAAACATAAAAAAAAAATCCATTGTAACCCAGCAACCACTTCAATCCATTCATAGACATTTATTTTGTTTGTTCATTTGTTGTCTTGCTCCCATCTGTTCTTAGTAAATGATTATTTTATTTCAAGAGATTGTGAGTGTGTTACCACAGCCTGAGCCTTCTCCCTATTTAGTTTAGTTTTGCATCGGGAAGATTGACTTTTCATAGATTCTCAACGTTTGAGCTCCTGCGCATACATCATTATGCGACAGGAAGCTCGCGCTGCAGACTGTTGTGAATTCGCTCAGGACCGTTTGCCGAGGCTTTGGATTACAGGTAATAACGCTGCAAATAATGTTCAGCTTCTTGCATAGTCCAATCGTTTCGCTTCTTAAGACCTCAATGTATCGTCAGGAGCTTCGGGTATTAATTTTGTTTTGCCTGTAGGCCTATATGTTTTTTTAAATCTCAAAGTGACGACACCCATTGACTTCCATTAAATGAATCACAGAGGACCACGGTTTCAGCTAAAAATTTTCTTTACTGTTCAACTAAAGAATAAAATCACCTGCTGTACATCTGCGATGGCCTGAGGGTGAGTAAATTAACAGCAAATTTTTATTTTTGGGTGAACTATCCCTGTAAGTTAGAGATATCATATCAGTGCTTGCATACAATATGAAGTTTATTTAACTAAATTCGGGAGGCGCACGTTCAGGTAAATCAACCAATCAGTGCGAGAGGAAGCCGGTATGTAAAGCCGTCTCTCACCTCTATCCCGCGACAAGTTTTACAGCATCCCTCCACCACCCCATCACCTCACTCTTGGCTGGTTTCTATCCCAGTTAAGGAGGGGGAGTACTCTGGGTTCGGGCCAAATTCCGAGCTCGGAGCCCTCCTCTGGACAGCACGCCAAATACGCATAAACTACTATACAAATTACTTTATTTTGATTTCATGTAGGCCTACGTGTAAACTCGTGAAAGTCCCAAAGTTTGTAACTAACGTGAGCAATATGCACCAAAAAAGTACTCAGTACTGAATTGATCCATTAATAAAAAACACCTCATGAAAGTTAAGTGCATTGCTGATTACGTGAATCAGAGGACAACCCCAGCCAGGCTGCCCGTGTGGGTCACATTCTGTGAAGCAGACTCTCAGTAAATCTCCCTCCACTGCCGTATTGCCTCTCATGATGGGCCACTCACTGTGATATTTGATTAAGCCTATTTGTGGACATAAACTCGATGTGAAGGCTGGGAAGGACACTGACCTGTAGCTATCACCACTGCCGGGCTATCCTGTCTGTCTCTGTCAGAGGGCACAGCATGGGCAATGAAGGAATCATCCAACAAATATGTGCCTCTAAAAGGCCTGTTCACACCAGCACAAATGTTTGGCATGACAATTTGGTCTTATTTTTGCATGTGATTTGCTTATAGAAAAACAGAAATACCCTGGTTACTCCAATACACAAATCACTGTGCAACTTTTCATTTCTGACACCCGATTTTCAAGGAAGCCGAACAGTATTAACATGTTTTCAAACAGCAGTTCAGATTATTGTATTCGCTATTATATTAAACAACACCAAATAAAAGAGAGAGACAATAGACTGTCTGCATTTTTCTTTTTCTATTTACTGTCACTTAGTAAAATAGTCCATTCATGAGTGCCACCAAGTAATAGTTTTATGTAACAGCAGCAGCTCTGGCATGTGAAAAACTGGAATCCTATTGGTTGCTCTGGTTTCTTTACAGTTTGATGGAAAAGTGACTAGAACTCTTTTTGTGGGGAAAAAAACATCACACAGACTGCTTGCAGATTTAAAAAAAAAAAAAATTTTTTACAGGTTTTACATGCAAATTAAAATGTTTATTGCATTGAATTTTCACACTAAATATATGTCTTGGTGTGAAAAGGCCTCAATGCTATAAAAACGTAATGGGACAATGTGCAAAGGAAAGTACTCTGAATGAATCAGTGGCTCATAGTCAATTACTGTAGTCCAATGGAAATGATGCTTGATCATTTGCAGAGCAGGTGGAAATAATCTGAAGTCTAGCAAGGTGGGAAAATCTATCATCCTATTTCTACTTATGGGAGCAGTGAAAGGCGTACTAGCACTCTTTAAATGGAACAATGGATACGGGCTAGCTCATCGTCATGGTGACCATAGAAAATGAACGAGAGCAGAATGAAGAAAAGAGTGTGCATGTGAATTACACACACACACACTAAAACAATCTGAGTAAAACATTATGATATTACAGAGAGCTTGTGGATGTATTAATTGCAACAGGCAGCTGTTTGTCCACTACTATAAGTGAATCAATCAAGAGAACACAAAGTTTACATTTCTGGATGAGAGAAGCTGGGAGAGGATGAACATAGCTGATGTGAAACCAGTGGTAATGACACAAAGATTGAGAGGTGAGTAGAACACAGAGTGTAGACACTAGGCAAAGAGAACAAGAAGAGACAAGCTGCAACCAGGCTGAAAGGGAAAAGACGAGAGAGGACTGGAGTGGAGAAAAACTGAAAAAGAATGAGAAGAGAAGGACAGAGAGGATACAAGACTAAAGGTTGATTACAGCTTGCTTGTTTGTTTTTGTGCATGTACATAAAGCTGTTACTGCAATGCAAATATTTAAATGCTTTTTGTACTCTTAATACTCTGAATGTGAAATAACTGGTATCTGTATGTGTAAGTACATTCTCTTTGTTTATTGTAATGATCGGAGAGCAAAGAACTTTATCTCTGCCTTCAAGGGTTAGTTCACCCAAAAATGAAAATTCTGTCATTAATTACTCACCCTCATGTCGTTCCACACCCTTAAGACCTTCGTTCATCTTCGGAACACAAATTAAGATATTTTTGAGGAAATCCAAGAGGTATATGACTCCTCCAGACAGCAATTTAACCACCACTTTCAAGGTTCAGAAAGGTACTAAAGACATTAAAATAGTCAGCGTGACTACAGTGGTTCAACCTTAATGTTATGAAGCAACGAGAATACTTTTTATGCGCAAAACAAAAATAACGACTTTATTCAACAGTCTCTTCTCTTCTGTGTCATTCTCCTACGCTGTTTATGTTCAGAACTGATTACTGTTCTCATTGTTATCTTAAATCAAAATGTAAAAAAAAAAAATCCAACTTTTCTTTTCTGCTGACTATCACTTAGGCAATGCAGGCTACTGGATAATATTCACTGATAGCCAAATGGCATTTGAGGCATCGTTTTAGTAAAAGATCTGGCTAATTCTCATATTTAACACCCACCTTTTACCATCCAGTCAATTCCAAAATCAAGTCCCACCCTATAAATATCCTGTTGTATTCATAATTGGACGTCTCATATTAAGAAAGGAAAATAAGATGTGAACATCAATTCACATTGAATTGACTTTGATTATAGGTCATCCTGTTCAGCGGCTCATTATAGAAGGCTGGCTGAGGCACAGAGGGGGAGCTGCCCATGAATACTGAAAAACTGGAAAGAGACCACAAAGAGACACGTAACTCCAACCCAGTTCTTCCACAGCACACTTTGAATTCTGTGATGTGATATTAGGGTGACATCCGTAAAATCAAAGTCTTTAGTGTAAAACATTCATAGAGATTTTTCAAAATTTCGATAACAGGTGAGAGACAGTAATTGGTGTGACCATACTAGCCAACAGCATAGAAAGAAAAAAGAGGGTTGAAATTCTATCAAACATTCTCTCTTAGTAAAAAAACTAACCGACGTCAAAGAAATGATGCTGAGAAAAAAACATCTTCAGGTCTCTTACATGACTAGTGCATTAAAACACTTGTCTGAAGAGTGACTGACATGAGGCTTTGGCTTCAATTGCAGACACGGTCTCATTGAAAGCTTGTTAGATTTGTGAACCGCTCCCACACTGATCTAACCCTGCAGTGAAGGAGGAGGAAATTATTTCCTGACAGCCCTGCTTTACCCCCCGTAGCGCACAAAACTGACCTCTGAAGATGCTCATTAAACATGGTTCACTACTACCGCTGGGAATGTGCTTAAATTCCATTCAAGTTTAAAGGAGAACATGGTAGAACATTAACCAAGTTACCTACTTGTAGCAAGTGGATCTTTGACAATGTCCTAGGGAACTGAAAATGTTAAATGGTAGGCCTAGAGAGTCTTAGAGATTCTTTTCTTTAGCACCACAGTTTTATACGTAAGCAATAAGGTACTCGAGGCTAGTGCTGTGACGTGAATAAGTCACGGCTGAAGGGCATTGTTAGGCACGACGTGCTCTACTAGCCTCGAGTACATTATTGCTTTTATAAAACGGTTACCAGACCAATATTAAAGCCAAAAATATGTATCAATGCAACTTTCATGAAGTAAAGTTTCACTAAAAGCCCTCCTTCCACCGGAAAAAAGTTCCTGACCCTGAACAGCAACAGAAGTTACATTATTATGCCATAAGATGGTGGCAAAGACTGTCTTTATGAGTGTGTCAGTCAGTAGCGAAGACTTTTACATTGAAAAGACTGAATTGTTGTGAACACAGAACAAGATGCAACTGACAAATGATTTTCTTTCCTCTGCTGAACACAAAAGATGATATTTTGTTGGTAAATAAATACATAAATATATCAATCTTTTATGTTCCACATAAGATAATATGGAAAGAGGTGAGTAAATTATGGTAAAATTTTCATTTTTGAGTGAACTATTCCTTTAAGCCAAGTAAATTAAGAACAGATATGGACAACAGGATATGAGGACACTATAGGGAATCTGTTTAAATAAATGATCAAATATAAATAAAATACACATATATAAGTATATCTACTACACTTTCCTGCAACAATGCAAAGCATGCATTTATGAAATTTGTATTCTTTGTATTTGGCAGGAGGTCAATCTGTGACATTTAGATTCTCTACAGGTCAAATGTCTTTGCGCTATGGGAATTCTCAGGTCAGACTTTACCAGACTTGAACTTTTGTCCCTTGCTTAAAGTTGCAGGGACACACACACACACACACACACACACACACACACAGGTTTGTTTTGCTATCAAAGTGAGGACATTCCATAGGCGTAATGTTTTTTATACTGTACAAACTGTACATTCTACCCCCTACACTACACTACCCCTACCCAACCTACCCATCACAGAAAACATTCTGCATTTTTACATTTTTAATAAAACATTGTTTAATATGTTTTTAAAGCTATTTTAAATATGAGGACTCGAAATGTGAAATGTCCTCATATTTCATGTTTACGTCGTAATACCAGTGTAATACCCATGTCATTATACAAATTTGTGTCCTCATAAATCACAAAACGCACGTGCACACACACACACACACACACAAAACCTGTCAAGCTTCATTGACTTCCATTCATAAACATTTAATTTCAAGGCTTAATGGCTGAATTTAAAAAACAAAAATCTCAAATCTGAAGTAAATGATATATTTGAAATTTATTTTTTTGTGACTTATTTATTAAAAACATAACACCTATAGCGCAACATCATATCCTGTTCACTGCAAATTCTGAAAAGAAAAAAAACGCACTCAATAGTGTGACCATGGCTAAACAAATCCTCTTTGCATGTGCTTGCGCTTCTGCTCTTCTCTGGTTGTATATGTATATGAATGCAAATGAACTGAACACAAGGTCTAGTGTGACCATGACTTTACACTAAAACAAAACAAAAACAGTTTTTGGTAATCCAGTCATGTAGACATTATTATGTAGTAATTGTCATCACTGTTGTACCTTCCCCTCTAAAATTTGCTTCACCTATTTTGCACTATGATTAATATGCAGCATTAGCGAGGTTTCAAAGCCTCATCTCATTTCAGTAATCTAAATCAAGTCAAAGCCAGTTGATGTGATAATGACAATGCTAATATGTTTTCTCCACCTCAGGGAAGGATTGATGCAACACAATTTTCAGTTAGCCCCACACCTTATTGACTCAACGTGAGAGTTGCTGCCAGCTGTTCATGTAGGCACCTTATCTTCTCACAACAGAGATGCAAGCCAGTCAAAACAAGCTTAATGATTATATGATTAGTGACAGAGGAAAATCAATGACCCCAGAGACGAAATGATGATCCCATTCGATTTATAGGGACATGAACATAATCGCTCATAAGCAGGCAGGTAGGACATACACACACACGTAAACAAACAATCAATAGTGCAGTATCACAATACAGCTTAGTCATATTAAGCTTCAGCCAAATGCAACTTCATCAGATCCACCAGTATTTTTAAAAAGATGGTTTTAAAGTAAATACAAAAACAGACCTGTTTCCACTTAAATTAAGAGAAGGAAAAAAGGAAGAATAAATAACATGCACAAAATAGCATTAGACATTGAAGAAATGACTAAATAGCAGTACTCACAGTAGGTCTTTCTGCACAGCTCTTCCACTACCTCAGGCTTTAGTTTGCTGTTGGATTTGCCCATCTCTCCAGCTGGCCACGACGGTTTACCCCCACTCCCTAAATCACTCCCCCCAATCCCACCTTCCACTTACATTTAAAGAAATAGAGAAAGAAAGAAAGAAGGAGAGAGAGAAAGAAGGAAGCACAAGAGATGCACAAGTCCTCCCTTTGAATCGTGCCTTTCCTCCTGACGGCAAAAAAAGAGGAGGAAGGACAGTAATTGAGAGGAGCAAATTACACAGAAGCAATGTGATTACAGCATGCAGTGCCTAGAGTTGTCTCTCCTCACTCGGAGGGAATGAAAGAGAGAGAGAAACAGAGAGAGCTTTAATCTGTTAACCGGTGTCCCTCCTCCCCTTTCCTCCACCTCCTCCAGTCCTCCGGCCAGTGTCTGCAGTTCCCTCGTGGAATCAGGGGCTTTGGGCAGTGCTCGAGCCCTGGAGAGGCACTCTTCAATTGGGTACTCGCTACTGTCTGGTTTGGTCCACTGGAAGAAGAATCGATTTACAGACTGAGTCAGACATGCAGACGCATTTGTTGGCTCTCTCTGTGAGTGAGTGTGTGTGTGTAGGAGGGTGCGGGCGTGTGTTGTCACCACGCTATGTGTTGATGCTGTTGTCCCTGACAACAGAAGCCACTCCCCCAGTGCTCTCGGTCCTACTGCATGAAAATATCCTTGTTCTCCTAAATGTATATCCCTGACAAAATCTTTTCTTTTTTCTTTCATATTTAGTTTCTTTAAAAGGTCCTTACTAAAATCTAAAACTTTAGATTTGGCCATTATATTTGATAATATAATTAAATATAATATAACAAGGCAGACACACATATTTTAGCAAATATACACTCACAAATGAATCATGGGATAGTTTTTGCATCTATTTGATTTCATGTAAATAATCATATTTTCAAACACTTTTATTAAAAATTCTAAGAATCAGCTTAAATCTGTTAAATGTAAAACAATTACATTTTATCAGTTAAAAAGTATGAACATGGTTTAAATATGGTTAGCTGTGGAACAAGCAAGATTCAGTTAAAACGTATGAGATTTACATATAATACATTTAATTGTGATGATAAATATATAAAATTGGTTACTGTGTATTTAAAACACATTGGGGTTATTAGTACTATTACATAAATATCTTTTACATGCATCATTTATGTTTAACTGACAAATATGACATATAATTTATGTTAAAATGGTATATTCCAAATGGATGGAAATTTCAATAAAAACTAAAATATATACATCTATAGCGTAAATACAGCACATTTATTAGAATAAAACTTATATCTTGATATAATTTGGTTGTGAAACATTTAAATATAACTAATTAAAAATTATTAACAAATATATTCAGTTACAGTTATATATATAATAGCATTTTCAAATTATGTATATATAACATAAAGGCAAAGGCTAAAACCTCTAAGGATAAATTGATATTCATGTACATTCATAAGAATAATCTCAAAATAGGATTACAGTTGAGATTATAGTGCAGCTGCAGAGTAAAGGCTCATACTCTGTCATATTCTGATGAAGCCACGGCTATAATCTGCTGGCCCAGTTTAAGTCCAGGCCAATTCACTCCTCAGGGAAGGTTTAGTTTGTGCAGTTCTGTTAAAGCGTCAGAAAGAGAGAAAGGAAAATGTTTGATATTTGCTTCTAAATGAAGAAGGCAGAAACAGAAGACGAGGACGCTGAGTCAGCTTTGTGCTGCTCCATAAACACCCAGCGGCCTTTGCCAACAGCATCACCTGCTAGAACATGTTCTGAACTATAGTAGACATTTGTACCATTTAGTTGAGTAACTATCTTGTAGATTGTAAAAGTAGGTTGTAGACAATTCAATTTGTATTTGACCTTTAGCCAAAGACATTTTCAACAATGGTGATTGGTTATTGTTACTTTGTCATTTAGAATAAAACTAACAAAAAAATACCACGATAGTAATACAACATATTTGTTGTGCATGGTAGTTTCATAGTACATTAGATTAGATATGAATATGGTAATCATTTAGTAGTACATAATAAATATAAAACAACACAGTATTACCATTAGACACCATAGTGCCACCAGTACCTTTTGTAAAAGCATCTAAAACAATACAACAACACTTATAACTATAACTATCTCTATCTCTATAACTGCCCCTATTTCAGATCAGACCTCCATACTATAGCATGAAATACACTTATACTGTTTAGAAGAACAGTGGTCTGGTGTCCATGACATATTGTGATTAATTTAGTTCCATCAGAGCATGAATAGCAAAGTTCTAAAACAGGACCTTTCTGGGAAAAATAAAATAGACAAAAAATTGGAAGGTAGAAAAAGGCGTATAAATAGCATCTAGGCAAAGGGGGAGAGAAGCAATCGATACACAGATTGGGGTATTGCACAGCAGGAGAACAGACTGGAAAGTAGCCAGGAGTTTGAAAGACACTTTTAAGTAGCCTATTTTGTAAACGTCAGGTAGAAAAAAAAAAAGTTTTCTTCTCATCATAAAATGACATGTTGTGCCAAGCATTTGGCTTGGCAGGCACCACTTTCTAAAATGATGTATGCTATATTTGGTAACATTTAAACAATCTGCTGCAGTATCTCAAAAGAGACTTTTATATTAGATGCTTTCCTTAGAAGCATCTATTTTTCTAGTGAAGTTTCCTTGGCCCAGAATACAATGGCTCAAAGTGTCCGCACCACTGAAAATGTTTCTCTCTCCGAAAATTAGACCACAGACCACCTAGGCCAACTAAGCTATATTCATGTTGTGAAAGTTATTTTGCACTGCTTTTCTTCATGTGGCAGGCGTTTCCTCTCAGATCATATTTAGTGAACTTGCCATGTTCAGACTTTGCGACTGTGATTTTGCCAGTATGATAATGCTTTTAACAGTTTAAAAAACAAGAAATTAATGAGTAACTTACATTTTAAACACACTTTGCTCCGCCAACGAAAATACTTCCAAACAAAGCCTTAGCAGAAGAAACCATCGTGTCTCTCCAAGCGACACACAGTAGTGAGGTTTCGTTATGAATTAAAGAATTGCTTGAGTGAATGATTCAATGAATCATCCACAAAGACAGTCGTTGGTTTCATAAATTAATCAATGTTTATAAGGAATCGGTTGATTGAACGAATAAACGACTCATTTCAGTGATAGTTCCTTTCCGCCACTGGGCGTAGCGATAGCAGAAAAAATCACTGATGAACGCGGCTCAGCCAATCAAAATCGAGGTCCGGAAGGAACTGCTGAATACGATATTTACAATTTAATCTAACAATGTAAATAAGATAAAGTTTTATTAGTTTATTTTATTATTTACAATTAAATGTTCCTTTTATTATTTAAAAGAACTAGATGTCCCATTTCGACAATGAATGCCACTTACATAAAAAAAAAAATTGAGTCTAAATATGAGGCATTCCTTTTCATTTTGCTAATGGAAAAAGAAAGAATGTTCATTGCTTCTTCCTAGACACTTGAGTTTAAACAAACCTCAAACCATTCCTTATGCTATTGCACAGACAGCTTTAGCCAAACAACTAATCTTTAACCCCATTCACCCTGGGTACAGACTAATATTGTCAACTGCTATCTAATCCTGCTTCCAGTCACTCTCTTTTACATGAGCTACTATCACCACCATAAAGCTGGCTAACCCCTGACCTCCGCATGGTGAGGTAAACACTGCGCAGTTAACCTTTTAAGATGATAAACAGCTTCAAACTGAGTAATTTAGCTTTAAATAATAATATTTTAAAATAATTTTAAATATGTGATAAAGGTTTGTCTTATTAACACTTAATTAAACCAGATAAGAATAAAATACATTGCAGTATATCCCATTATCTTTTATATAATAAGCTAGTTTAAGCAACTAACTAAAACTTCCGTATCACCACACAATCCTGGTTATAAGTTGACCATCAAAGTGGCATAAGATTCTCTAATCAAGACTGGCACAAGAAAACTGATGAATATGATGAATCACACTTCTTCTGCTAATTGATTATTACTGATTCCAAACAAGGAATGAAATTTGCAAGAATAAATTCATCCAATGCACGTCAGTGTTTTGTGCCTCACTACATCTCTTCCAAACAGCATTACTGAAGCTTGCATCTGTCCTCATTACTATTATTAAGGGATAATGGATAGAAAATGAAATTAATTTGAAACTTTTTTCTCACGCTTTATTTTCCAAGCAGACACAAGAGGAATAGAATTAGCATTTGCAATTCTTCCATCCTCAGCAGCCAAAGCTTTTCATTAGTCCCTCTCTGACATTTTGTCAATATCAGATGCTCTTAATGGCACTTGAGAAGAAGTGAGCACAGCACTCGAGACTTGTGAATTAATTATAAGCGAGCTGTTTGCTTCAGTGCTGTGAAATGTTTACAGTTTGTTTCTGGTAAACATGAAGAGGCGTGGAAATTTTTGTCCTTCTGTATGTTTAGAAACAAAATCTTCATGTAAACGAAATCATTAAAAATGCCGATTAGAATTTGAGGGTTGATTTCTGATCAGTTCTTTTATCATATAGAATAACAAGCAATTTCACATGTACACACACACACACACACACACACACACTTTTAAACAAACATAAAAGACAAATGCAAATGAAACCATTGCACAATTTAATACTTAAACACATAATTTCATAAAGCTTGCTCAAAGATATCCGAAAATAAGCAAAATATTAAACATCAAAATAAAATCCTCCATTGTATTACTAATAACCATAAATTGCAAGATCCCTGAAATCATTTTAATCCACGTTTGATACATTTGAAACACGTTTCTGGACACCCTGGAGCTATTTCATGAAAGTCCATTGTCATCCATACTAATAACCCACAAATACTGAGAAAATACAAAGCAGATGTCATCAAATCCTGACTAAGCTTGAGAACTGTACATTTAATACTTTGTAACAATAATCTGGGTTATGTATGTTTTTAAGGGCCTGCATATTTACATAAAAATGATTCATTCTGAGAACTCAGAGCAGGAAATAACCATTTAAATAACAGCTGCAAGAGACGTCACTGGCACGGTAGTTTTCTACAGATATCCAGTGACCTTACATACGCTTTCACTCGACTGGAGAGTACCTGTTAAAGTGCCACAGCGTGTGTAAGATCAAGCAATGCGTAGGAAGGTCACAAATAAATAAAAAAAACAACCGAAAAAACAAAAATTATAATAAAAAAAAGCTCACAATCATCAAGGTAAAATAAATATAAAGCACAGTACCTAGCATTTCAATTAAAACTAGTGGCTAAAGGAATCATGGAGCTGCATACTGTGAATTCTCCATAATGTTTGTGCAACATTAACAGAGATAGACATATATGTGAATATGGAACGTGGTGTCGTCACATGTGATCATTAGAGAAGGTCCACAGGGAATTTTTCACATGAAGCTGTTAAGCTCTTCGGGAATGTCCCACATGTCAGTAGCTGGCCACAAAGTCCAGAGGCACACAGAACCGACAGAGATTTGTATCTCCCATTATGCCATGCTCTCCCTCTCCTCTGATGGTCCGTTTGACAGTTTCTTCACCTTCTTAACGCCCTCTCCCATGGCTGTTGAGGTAGTTACCCTGAAATGAAAGAAAAGAGCATCATTAACAACAAAAACGAGCTCTATTGTGTAGCATTATGCACTCTGTAACACAACAACAGGGATGATTTGTGATTTCCAGGTATCATTTGAAGCCGAACGCTCTAATAGAGTTTTCAAAAGTATCGACTTTGGTACTAAGTCAGTACTGAAATTTTAAAAATGTGATGATTTGAGTGCTGTTGAGCAGATTCGTAAACACCTCTGATTAGCCATTGTGTTCACACGCTCATTGGCTACAATGATCAACGCTTCAAAAGCATGTTGTAAATAGTCATCAATGATGTTCTTCACCGAACGCTTACAGATACACTCCTGCTCCCAAAACGCTTTCAAATTCAAACACTTCCGTGTGCTTTCAAACGCTCCCGTGCGTTGATCATTGAAGCCAATCACTGACATATTTGATGAGCTTACACAATGACCAATCAGAGGTGTTTACAAATCCGCTCAACAGTGCTCAAAGTGTCACATTTTTAAAATTTCAGTACCGACTTGGTACCAAAGTCTGCACTTTTGACAACTCTACACTCTTAGATACTCAACCACAAAACATTCAAGAGCTAAAAATGTTTCTACAACAAATTTGGTTGTGCTCCTTGTGAATATCAGTGTGGACAGAATCTGGATCAGTAATGCTTTTCTGAAATGGCTAACTAAAAACAGGTCTTCAAATAAATTCACTGTCCCAATTTTCTGAGGAAAGCCCTTCAGCGATCTTGCATTCATACAACTGATGTTTAATTCATCAAAAACACAGAATCTGTTTCTTTAAAAAAAAAACCTCTCTCTTAATCTTTGTTATCTAAGAAGATTGCAACAACTTTCAAAACAAGTGTGAAATTAAAATGAGGATTTACATTTTGGCATGAAGTACAAGTTTAGCATCTATCTGAATCTTCTTCCTGTGAGCCACAAATGTTTGAATCACCTAAACCAAGATCACATTTGCATTCATTCTTTTCTAATTTGACACAAACAGTGCCTTATTTATATAACAAGCATTTCCAATAAAATGGGATCAAGAGTTCAGTTGGTAAGCATTCTGCATTAGATGCGAACCTGGACAGAATGTTCAGAACAAAAACAGACCAAGTGAGAGCAACACACGCATACTCTCTTGCTTTCATACTCTGCCCTTCTGTTCCTAATAATTATTTGAGCACAGATTGGACTGCATATGGCCACATTAGTACCAGCAAACATGGCTCAGATGCACCACATATCTACTGTTGTTGAAGCAACAAGATTTATCTATTTGAGGTCCATTTTAATTCACTCAAATTATATTAATGGAGGAGAAAACAAGAGCGCAATGTCAAATTGGGTGCAAACATGTCACTGAGTGTTGAGATACACAATAATAACTTGTTCAGTGATTTAAATGCAACCCATAACTAGTGCTACAGAACAGCATCCCAGCAGGAATCACTTCAAGGTTTTCAAGACATTCACCACACAGCCAGAGACCATAGCACCAGTCCATGTCTCTCCTCAGAAGACTACTGAGACACAAAGCTCAAAATAAAGGCTGTGAGAAATGGCAAAAAAATAATAAAATAAAAAACCCAGCTAGAATGCTGAGAGATCAGCTTCATTTTATGGCACTATGTGTAACAATGTACCTTTGATTCAAGAAGAAAAGACCCAGTTTATTCTATATTAATAGTTCAAGCTGATTTAATATAATACTTTACAAAAGAGGGCAACTCTGTGACCATCCACTTTTTCAGTGCCATGTACAAAACCAACCAGCTCCAAGATGAATCACAACATTACAAATTACAAAGTGAACATCTTTGAGGCAAAAAACTACAATCCCATGAAGCATTTTTTTTTTTTTTTTCACATTTAAAAATATATTTTAAATCTTTTGCAAAATATTCATATTCACTACTGTAAAGTTTTTTTTAAGAAATTAACTTATTCAGCAAGGATGCATTAAATTGATCAAAACTGAGAGTAAAGACATTTATAATGCTTATAAATTAGGCTTATTATTAGGCTCTGTTGAACTTACCATTCAAAGAATCCTGAAAAATAAATGTATCACAGTTTCCAAAGTTACATTAAGTAGGTGGGATCCCTTAAGGATTCATTGGTACTGTAGTTCTTTGCCTGGAATTTGGCTATTAAACAATTAAAAAAAAAAAAATTAAATAACCATGACAGAAGCAAATACTATCAATCGGAGCTCAAGCCAATTAAAGTGTTTTTTTTGTTTTTTGTTTTTTCAATGAAGAAAATTAATGGAAAGTTATGTTCATATAATCAATCTGTTGCACTCTATTAAAAGGTGCCTGAGATGCTAATAATAATAAAATTATTATTAATATTATTATTATTAATAAAAATAAAAGCACACAGGGCAGTTTGGGCCTAAACTCTGAATGCTTATGAGAGCAATGCACTCTATTCTTGTGGTTACAGTCATCCATCTTTTCTGTGTTCTTTGCGAGACTCAATGAGGACAGCTGAATCAGGCCGCACCTTAAATCACCCAAAAAAGTTTGGGGAAAATAGGCCACACAAAAAAAGCACACCGCCCATTCAGCTTAGGAGGAAGACAAGCAAGAGTTAAGCACAATGTCCTGTGTATGGCAGGTGAGAGAGATACTGTGGGGAGAGAGGAGAAGAAGAAGAAGATGGGGGAAAGTGCAAGCAAGGAACAAGGACATATGGAGTCACAGGGCTATTTTGGGAAGTGCTGGGTGGGGGGTGGAGAGAGCACACGCCGCCTGAGGGGATGCTGAATGCGGGGTGAATGGGAGATGGGGACTTAAGGGAAGGAGGGGAGGATGGGGGTTGTCATGGAACAGAACAAGACTTGGACATCAGGGAGTGGAGAGAAAGGCAATCCACCGAGACCATAGCGACAAAATCACGAGGATGGAGAAAAAAAAAAGAACAAAAAAAGCCTATAGAGATGAAGCAAGAGAAAGACAAGACAACGCAAAGAATCTTCTGACCGCCATCGTCTGAGGTCATTTGGAGTAAGTAAATGGCACGGTTTTAAAATAAGCAGGAAATGGCCAGCATGGATGGGAGCATGCGTAAATAAACAGGGCATGACAGGTGCTCTCAGCTAGGGCATGTCATGAGGATGGCTACCAGGTCCTCCAATCAGAAGGAACCCCTTTGGGCTTCTTCTAGAGCCATGACAGGTGGCTGGATCATTGTAAGCCTGTCTGTGTGACCAGGTAGCAGCTGGTAATGGAGCGCAACAGGGTTACGCTATGCAGAAGAGCTGTGCACACATGCTCTTATAATTGTAAAAAGTAAAAATGAGAGTAACAAGCTTTTAAAGGGATAGTTTACCCAAAATGGTTGATGAGCCCCATTGACTTTCATAGTATGGAACAAAAATACTATGGATGTCAGTGGGGTCCATCAGCTGTTTGTTTACTCAAATTTTTCAAAATATCTTCGTTTGTGTTCAGCAGAAGAAAGAAATTCATACAGGTTTGGAACAACTTGAGTGAGTAAATGACAGAATTTTCATTTTTGGGTGAACTATCCCTTTAAATTGAGACACTCTTGTATCATCTCTTGTGTGTGATTATGGTCATCTGACATCACTGGCTCTCTGTGCTTTGAGTGAGTCACACCATCTTGAGGAATCAAATTGCTCTTGATCTTTTGAAATAAAAGAATGACACACTGTGAAAACATGTCAAGTTACAGACACAAACTCCAAACATTCACTGTCTCTTTCATGATGTAAGTTACTCTAAAAAAGTAATTAATTACTAGCTACTAATTACATCTTTAATGGTGTAATTAGATTACTGTACTATTTACTCTCTTTAAAAAGCATTGCATTACTTATTAATTACTAATTACTCTCTAAATCCCATATCAGCCACGACCAGTTGAACAATACAAGGATAGACATGAAACTTCTCTTTTAAAAAATTTTCAAATAAATAATATAGAATTGCATAAATTATTTTCAAACCGACCAAAGTATTTAAAGGGAGAAGGTTACATTATATAAACATTCATTTTAACATTAGACATTGATTTAAATTTGAACATAGAATGATAAATCCACTATTGTTTTATATAGAATTGTTCTATAGTCTATAAAGTATTTAATGCAATTACATCAGAAGTACCTAATTAAATTACAGAAAAATTAAGATTAATCCCTTACTTTACTTTTTCAAGGGAAAAAGCATTCTGTTCATGATATCCACTTTTTATTTCAATGCGGAAGTTATTTCCTGTGACTGTGCAAGACTCTCTATGTAAATAAATAGAATAATAAAATGCAGTGCACAATAAAGCTGTTTGCGCTTCAGCGTGTATGATTAAGATAATTATGTATTATGATTTAAAAAAAACAGTCTGCAACACAAAGCAGAAAAACAGACTGTTTTTGTACAGATAAAATTAATGGAAGCAGCTGACAACAGAATCCTTGCACATTCAAGTACAAGGCCTTACATTAAAAATGAAGTGGATATGCACCAGTAGCTGTGTATATGTATGATTTCTTACACATCGTCCATCTCCATGTCTTCTTCTTCCACAGACAGCAGTAGGTAGGGGTTGTAGGAGGCCGGTCGGAACTTGTGTCCGGTTAAGAAGAAGAAGGTCAAAGTGGCCAGCTCATCCAGCAGCTACGAATAAGGAATAAAATACAAAATAAAACTTTGAATGGTTATCTTATAGAATCAAAGCAATAGATGTAAAACTTAAAGTCACTGTAGTCGGCTCAGAACATTAGTGCACTACTTCCAAAAAAAGGTCACCGTATAGTGAGTGACCTTGTATATGTAGGGTGACCACCTGAAATTGGGAGCTTTGTCATTCGTCCTGCAATATGTAAGCAGTGTCCCACATTTCAATTATGTCTGTATTATTATTTTCTTCTTCCCTGAAATTACAATACCACAATAATAAATATAATACTAAATAATGAGTTTGGGGTTTAAAAATCGATTTGCGCAGCCGTCATGATCCAGCCAGAGGCGGAAAATTAACCAACCAACGCATTTCGTAGAGAGGGTTTTTTTCCATTAATGATGACTGTGTGGATGGAGCAAAGGAACCAGTGTGGACGTCACACGGCTAAACCAGCCAGCACTTATTCTAGACAGGTACAACATCCTGATTAAACATGCCAGATACAAGTTCAAGATTCAATGAATTCAGTAAAACACATTTATTGTCTGCACTGTTTTACGTGAACCTGTGCAAATTGAGTGCTGGTCACAATTAACAAAGCTTATTTGGCGATTTAAAAATGTATCATCCAACGTGATGGCAAATAGGCTTCCCAACTTATGTAAATCAATATTTACATAGTATAATAGTGGTAAATTTATCGGATTGTACCACAAAATCACATCTACTGTCCTGCAACAGAGCAATAACCAGGGGGTGGTCACCCGATGTATACGGATAAATAAAACAATCATATAGGTGACCCTTTACGGCGTTGGAAAATTAGTCTATTACAGTCAAACCAAAAAATTAAAAAAGCAAAGGCCTCCATATGCTATTGTTACGTTGGTGATGCTGAAGAATGACTTCAGTCTCTATTACCTAAACTAGCTTTAATGTAAAAGACTAAATATTGCTAAAATATTACATATATGAATATCTGTGTGAATGAATAGATAGGGAAGTTTATGTTTAATGTGAACAAGTCTTTACTGCACTCTTACTATACTGATGTTTGCCGGCTGTTGAATTAGTTTTGTAAGTTTGAAGAAGCTGCCATCACTCACCTGGTAGAGCCACTTCCATTGGAAAGGGACAATGACCTTGATAAGACTGGCAACGATGCGGGTGAAATAAATATAGCACACAATCTGTGACAGAATGAGAGAGTGAGAGGAGAGATACACATCTAAAATATTAGATAATTGTGTTTCTAGTCTGATTTTGATTAGAACAAGGTTATAACAAAATAAAGAAATGTATTAGGTTTTGGACTATTTCAGTCACTAATCAAAATTAAATGTGACTATGATCATGTGAACTCACAGTCAGACTGAACAAAACACTACAGAAATTCATATAACTACATGTAATGTCTTTTCTATCCTTACAAATGAATGCATTTGATTAGAAAAATGCCAAATAGAAGGCTTTTGGCTCAGACTTTTGGAGATAGACAAAGCTGGAGACAGATTTAATGACAAATTCAGACAAAGGTGAAAAATACAGTGAAAATGCAATGTATAAAAACAGTGAACGCAATGTATTCATGCACAGACCTTCATGAATAAATGCAATTAAAGAGAGTGAGTGACTTGAAATCAAGCAAAACTAATACACGTGTTCTTTTAAAAGCACCATGTCTGAATGCAAGCGAGACTGAGAGCAAGGGGAATACATACCATCACATAGTAGTGCCTAAAAAGTTTCAGTTGAGCCAGATTGATGGCAGCTACAAAGAGAAAGAGAAAGAGAAAGCCAAATGATTAAAACAGAGGGAGAGAGGCGATGAGCTGTCCTTTTACCTTTCATGCTTCAATTACTATGGTTCTCACTCCTGCTGTGAAAATTGTTAAAATCAGAAGGCAATCAAAGTCTATAAATTTGTGCCCTGTGAGGGAAAGGCAGAAGATGAAAGCAGGAAAAAAAGTGATGGGCAGCAATGAAACAATGACTATTTGAGAGGAAAAGAAAGAATGGTCTGATTGTCTGAAGAAAATATTTTCTTTTCAATATAGGATTATACAAAGTCATAATACACCAAAGCAACATTTAATGGTGCTATATGTATCTCATATTGTGCCTACATATTGCCACATTTGTAACTTATGAGAGAGAGTCATTTTTCTACAGTGGCAAAATTGGGACACAAACACTGGGGCTAAGGGAATAACCTGCTTCATTTTGTGCTGATCTCCCCCTCACACACACACACACACACACACACACACCTGCTCTTGTTCATACAGCCTCAAATATTGGTGGGAAAAAGTTACTGTAAGCATGTTAGCTTTTTGGAAATAGGCATCCTCAGGGATCACATCAAAGATATGAAATAAAAGACAGCACACATTTATTTCAGGCCACCAACCTGAAATAGCATCATTCAGCAAACATCTCTATTGCAGCTCAAGGCACAGCAAGACGCTGTCATCAAGACCTGTACACCTCTCTTCATTAAGCATTTTTTTTCTTAGCAGGAGGTTAAAGGGTTTTATATGTAAGATTTAAAGAAATTATCTGATTATTTCTGCATATTTTAATAAATTAGAGTCGATAGGAAGGGGTAAAAAAGCCCTTTAAGCAAAGCATACTACAAAAATACAGTTAAGAGATACAAGGACTTGTGATAGTGCCAAAGCTTTGGTAGTAAAAAGCATACAATTTCCATGCATGTAACTGTTACTGCCTTTCTTAAAACACATAAAATTAGATTAAGGTAGATCTGATTAAATACTTGTTGGGTATAAGCTATACAAATACAGCTTAGAGAGAGAGAGAAAAAAAAAAAAACAGTCCTAGTCAATCAGAGAGGACAGGCTGAATGACAAATTTCTAAAGTTATGCATAACACCAGATATATAAAGCTATAAAAGGGTACTGTATATGTGTAGATGTGACTATACTCATCTACAATTCTACATCAGCTAATAATGTTGGTGAAACATTATATGTATTAAGTTTAATATGGTCTACATTTAAGTTTTTTTTTTTTAAAGAAGTGCTCATCAAGGTTGTATTTATTTAAGCAAAAATACAGTTAAAAAAAAAAAAAAAACTAATATTGTGAAATATTTCAATTTTAAATAAAACTTTTCTATTTTAATATATTTTAAATGGAATTTATTCCTTTGATGGCACTGGATGTTATGGTGCTCAAGACACAAATTATTATCATTATCAATGCTGAAATCAGTTGTGCTGCTTAATATTTTTGTCAAAAAAAAAAAAAAAAAAAAAACGAACCTTACTGAGCCCAGACTTTTGAACAGTAACACAGAAAGAACAGATTTTCATCAATATATAAGAAATATAGGAGGATACAGAATAATATAAATAAACAATTATTCATTGTATTTTATAATAAAGCACATTGAAATTAAAAGAAAAACTGTCTGTAAACTGTAATGAGGTTATGGAATTTGCATAGATCCCTTGCTGCAGGGTCAAATCGGTCTATCCATTCCCTGGATTTGTGGGTAGGATAAAGTCATAGCCCAGGCTGGTTTCTCTGAGCTATGACATTTACAAGCTGCCTGGCATCTGCTGTCACAACAGGCAACAATGCACGGTGGCAGAGCACATGCCAGAAAGAGCATCTCTAGCAGGATCTGTTTTTTCACCCTAAAACTATCAAGACACAACAGAGAAATACTGTGTGTGTTGTTTGATGTTAGTAACACAGCTTGCAGATCAGATGAATCAGGGATGACGCATGTACTGTTTGTTCAAGGGAATGGGATACTAACCCCTGACCAAACACTGGTTCATTCATGACCACTGTGATCAACGGTTCTAATGATGAATCCATCAGTGTTTTCAGATTAGGATCAGTACATCTGATTTAGATTAGGATCAGTACATCTGATTCCTTCAAATGGTCACATATAAATAAAAAGATAAAACTCACTGCATGGAAAATAAGGGAAAGTGACTTTGTAAATGGAAGAGCACCCATAACACCACAAAACCAACACCACCAACTGGTGCTCTCATAATGAGCAAATCAATAGAATGGATTTTCCCCCCCTAATAATTTCACCATATACACTACTGTTCAAAAGTTTGGGGCTGGTAAGATTTTTTAATGTTTTTGAAAGAAGTCTCTCACCAAGGATGTATTTATTTGATCAAAAATACAGTAAAAACATAAATAATAATACAGTTATTTATGCTGAATAGAACTGCTGAATAAAAGTGTTTTGAAAACTTTTGAATGGTAGTTTCCTCATAATAATTCAGAGATTACCACTGTAAGCGAGGACATTTACATGGCAGGTTTTACTGTTTGGTTAAGGTATGTCTAGAACTGCTGCATTCTGGAAGACAGCACAATTCAGTTTCATGCTGTAAAGACCAAGTCTTTTGAATAACATGTAGAGAACAGCCACATGTGAAGGAGTACAGTTCAATCAACGAAGCAAAGCATTTGGAAAGACTAAAAATATGCACTTTTCACAATATTTCATTTACAATGGCAACATTGTGACACAAATGACGTCTTCTACAACTGGTCATAAAAAAAATACACCCCAAATGGTAGATGTGATGGTCAAGTTTTATATCCAACTTCACTGAACTATCAACCAAAGTTACTTCGACATACCTTTGCCATCTGTTGCTGAAGCCTCTTGTAAATGTCTTATGGACCTATCAAACAAAAACAATTGCTTTTAGACTTGAACTACTAAAGATAAAAAGCCAAAATAGCCTGTCATTTACTCATTTAAGACAGACATCAGACTTTGGTCTATTAGTCTACAAATTATATAATTATGATACAGAAAATTAAATCTGCGCCACATCAAAAGAATAAACAGAGCACTTACCAGACGACTGGGAAGAGAATAGCACCGCAGCAAAGCAGATCTACAAGAAACAGGATCTCCATCCACAGACCATACTCGATGGAGCCCTCCTCTGTGGATTCAATAATGATGTACGCCACATTGGCCAGAACCTGATATCACAAGGCCAACAACATCAAAACTGCAAAACTGTACTACTAACATCTTGAAAAATGTGTTTTAGTGTTTTGTGACCTCTATATCGTTTTAAAAACAGGATTTTAAATGCATATTCATATACAACACTAGTAGAAAAACTACTATGAGGACTGATGCTGTTTTCAAAAAGAAAGACAAATACCTGCAAGGGAATAACGATCATGAAAATCTTTTTGTCTTTATCTGAGAGAATATGCTTGACAAAGGCCCAGCCAGTTCCTATTAATGCTATAGTGATGAACAACAGTGCCCCCTTCAGCCTGCACAAAAGAAAACATTCAGCTTTTTTTCAGTTATCAAGACAACAGTACAGAGGTTTTCATCCAAAATGCAAGTTCACTACCCACTTAAAACAACCTAAGAAACTTTTTTAAAAGGCTGGAATACACTAAACAACTTTTGTTCAGATTTTTGATATTTGCAGTCTGGACAATGCTAATTGCTGAAGTCTGACTTGAAGTATGGTAATGAATGATCTTAAGTCGTTTATGATGAATGATGCCTAGTTTTTCCCTGTAACCATTTTTAAAGTCAGCAAGTGTATGATCTGAATAGTTGTGTAGTGTGTTACAGCCTTAAGAGCAAAAACAACATATATCAATCTATTTTTTGTTACATGACAGTATTTCACCCTATTCCCGTTTTATCCAGTTTATGCTGATGAACTTACAGGTGAGTAATGTAATAGACCACAGCCCAGCCTTCAATGGGAAAGCCCTGATTGGAAATGTAGTAGTAGTCAATCTGTAAAACAGGAATATATAGGAAAGGTTAAATCAAAGGAAATGTAATGCTGCTTTTTGCCTTGGGTATCTAGCTAAAACAGTTGTGTGGTTCATAGCACAAAATGGAACTGCATTTCAATTACATTTTCTCTAAATTACAAGGTTTTAGTATAACCATCAAGGTTTTCTAATTTATTACACATGATTTAGATAATGTTTTTGAAATCTGAAAACATTTACTTCAAATATTAAGCATTTCCTTCAAATGGTCACATATAAACAAAAAGATAAAACTCACTGCATGGAAAATAAGGGAAAGTGACTTTGTAAATGGAAGAGCAGCCATCAGCCAATGAATCTTGTAAACATCAGCACTAATAAAAAAAAAAGAGAAGTATACATTGTGATCCCATAATCTCCACTATTTTTAGTAGACAATCTGAAATATGATTTTGCTGCTCTCTACTGGTCATTTCTTGTAAAATGTATGAAACTGCTGAATAGAAAATGTAGCACTTACCTATGGGTACGCAAAACATGAATCCACATTGTGCCGATGAGGAAGAAGAACATGGACATACAGATGTAAAGCTTAGGTAAAGGAATTTCTCCCGCTGAGAGGAAGCTGTCTGGATTCTTCTCTTTGATGTTGATCTGAAATTATATTTATTGCCCGATTATATGAACTGCATGATTGCATTATATTGATGGACACAGTATTTTAAAACTCAGAAAAACACTCACATCAATGCTGAAAGGCAGCATGTCTGACACAGAGCTGTCCTGGTTCAATGACTTGGAGTAGCAGTTGTAGAAATAAAAGTTATAAAGGCCTTGCTGCTCATCTGTTGTGATGTTGAAGTAAAACTAAAACAAGAGCAGGTTGAGTAAGTGGGGAGCACAACAAAAAAAATAATAATAAAACTAGAAATGGACAAATATTAGTTCAGCTCAGAACCTGATTGAGTCTCATAAGCTCTCAGCAATATCCTTTCATGTATCTATTACCTCAAAGGAGTAGGTGTTCTTGTTGTTCTGAAGTGGATATGTATCTTCTGCCTTGCTCTGTGTGAGTAATAAAATTAAAATCAGTTCACGCAGAATTAAGAGCATATTTTTAAAACAAGTCCTAAATAATTGAAAAAAAGGTTTTAAGTAGATCTCACCTCAACATCTCGCTTGGATTTAGAACCCGCTGTGAATAAATAGGAGAGAAATTAACACAAAACTCTAATTGAAAAGTAGACTGATACAAAACAGGAATGTGTACCCAACATTAAAATTGGCTTAATTAAAAGGCTTTCATATACAGTACAAAGTAGATGAGAACAGATATCCACTATTGTTCAAAAGTTTGGGCAGGGTCGGGGGCACGACACATGTAAATAAATTAAATTCATCTATTCAATTTAATAACATATTGTTTTATATGTGCATGGGGTGTTTCGTCAACTGAAGGCATGCTGCTGATGTTTCCGGTGTTGACAGCTCCATAAAATAGCCTACTGGAAGTGCTGTAGTTTTGCTGTACTATACTAAAAATATGAAAAGTACAATACACAAATTTTAAGTTTCTTCCGTTTCTGAATAAATAAAGCAGTAGTTGATGTCAAATACACAAGCCTGATTTTGTCAGAATCTATCATGCATGATGAATAAAAAAAACAAGCTTAGCTTACCTAATCATTTATAATTTAATGAAAAAAATAATAAAATAATAGTATACAATCAAAACAAAATTAATTCATTATTACAGTTTATTCACTATAGTTTAAAAAAAAGTAATAAAATATGACAAGATCTCAGAGTTAAACTGTCAGAAAAAAATAATCTTAATTATGTCAGATAACCATTAAGCAAAACATGGCCAGGTCAAAAAATTTTGGTCCCAGATTTATCAATTTTACTGGTAGTCCATATATGAAGGGTATAATGTCACAGTTTACTTTATTTTGCTATCCTCACTTACATAAATGAACTATAGAGTCCTGCACCCACTAGTAAAAATTATGAAAAATTGTATCTAGTGTCTGAATAATTTTTAGTTTGAATGTATATCGCCAACAGTTTATTAATATGTAATGTAATTTTATTTCAAACAAATAAAGTGGGTTGAATCCAAGGAGCACTATAAGAATTTTAGAATCGTTATCTGAAGCTAAAATCGGCATCTGCAAATGAAGGCACAGCACCTGCCCTCCTCCTTTGATGGCTCTGTTGCTGCAGACCATTTAAACATAATATTAAATAGCTACTCAAATAATATGTTTAGGTTACAACCGCATCTGTCTCCAAAAAAAAATCAGCAGTGATAGATTTTTATTGTTATTTTCAAAGATTATTAGCAAAATACTCTCATAAAAGCAAATACTGTTCTAATTTCTCTCTGGAACCTGAAAAACAAACAAAAAAAAAAAACATATTTGCTAAGAACAAACCAAAATGAAAACCATGTGTTTGACAGCCTACACCCATCCACTCCCCATCACAGGGCAGTACTGCTTCCCAAACTAAAATCAGCGAGCCCACTCTGGGGCAGGGTGGGGTGGGTGTTCGACCAGAGGTGGCCGGGCTGGGCGCCGACACTGAGTTTGGGTCAGTGAGACTTACATTTTTAAAATAAGTCTCTTACTGTACGCTCACCAAGACAACTTTTATTGATCAGAAATACAGTAAAAAAAATAAAAAAAGTAATATTTAAAATATTTTTTAAAATTAATTTATAAAGCTATTTTCTATTTGAATAAATGTGATGGCAGAGCTGAAATTTCAGCAGCATTGCTCTCGTCTTCAGTCACATGATCCTTCAGAAATTATGTGGTGCACAAAAAAACGTTTAAAACAGTTGTTCCGCTTAATATTTTTGCGGAAACTGTGAGGGATTCTTCAATGAACAAAGTTCAAAAGAACAGAATTTATTTGAAATAGAAATCATTTGTAACATTATAAATGGCTTTACTGTGGCTTTTGATCAAATAAAGTAATTTCTTTAAAAAAAAAAAAGAAAAATCTGACTCCAAACTTTTGAACCACATGTGATTTACAGTACAAGATTATATATAAATATATATATATATATATATATATATATATATATATATAAAACAAAAAACAAAAAAAACAAAAAAAACTTACTCTTAGACTGAGATCCATTATCTGGCCCATTGTCTTTGTCTTTCCCCTTTTCAGTTTGCAGGTCCTCTGCAATGCTTTTGGGCAACACAGGTATGATGTTGGGAAACACACCATCCTCCACTGAAGTCTTCTTCCTCACTCTGAGGATATGGCAAATCATGGCAGAACATATTCACAAACTAGATAATACTCCCAAATGCATTCTAATTATAATGAATTAAAAAAAAAGGTACAAAGTAAAAAATAAAACTCACAGATTATTTTTGAAATCCAACAACAGAAGGACCCCTGCAAAATTACTACTTGGATCCTTTTTTAGAAGACAATAGTCCAGACCCTCATCCTGTGTGTTCATTAGAGAGATATTAATTATGTGACTCAGTCTGACCGAAAGATCATACAATGAATGACTGAATGCAATATTAGCTTTAATCTATGATTATTGTATATATAATCATATATAATCATAAATCATATAAATATACATAATCATACCGTACTGCTATAAGATCCTTAACTGAAGAGACTGTCAAGTTACAACTGTTAATTTATGGTAAGTTATGCAAATTTACAAACAATAACAAATCTACAGACACAGACATCAAACAACTACGATACAAACTAGACAGCAGCAGCATAGGGGAAAAAATCATATGGACATTTAAAGACAGATACTGACCAGATATGTGGAGAAGCCATTATTGCTTGCACGATCTAGGCTAAAACCAATCTGCAACATAATGTATGACAAAGATATTTCATAAAGAAACCCCACAGCCAGTTTTTTTTTCATGCTTGTGACAGGCGATACCTCTTTACTTAATTATGTCTTGTATAAGGTGAGATTAAAAAGTTCCATTAGTAATGTGCGAGACATTTTCATAATGTGTTATTGTCATATTATTAAAGTGCATTGTATGAATCTGAAAGCCGATCATTTGACAGACATGAGAGAGTGAGAGACTGACCGTGGAGCTGTCAATGTCAATGTCCATCTTCCCTTCAGTGAATCTGAGGCTGTTCATGCTTATACTCATGTAACCATCTTTATAAAAGCCGAATGTGTTCAGATGGACCCGCTCACGGATGTCGTCCTAAGAGAGAACAAGTGTGTTTAGTGGCGCATGAGCATTTAGCTGCTGAGATCCGTTTGAATTACCTGTTTAATAGTACTTGCATAGTCACAACAAAACGATTATGATTGATAAATCTATAGACACTAAAGACAGCATCTGTTGGCATTAAACAACAATGATGACAATACAGTGACTATACGAATATCATATAAAAAAAAAAAAAAAAAAACATTTGAAGCACAGCACACACATACCTTAAGTATGAGATGATGGAGTCGACATTGACTTTCTATGATAAGAACCGTAATAATCGCATTAATAACTGTAAACATACACCTCTTCCCAGACGCCATTTTTAAAACCGCTTCAAAAATAAGAGCAGGTCAATCGTACTATTATTTCCGGTTCACATGTTTGATGAACGACGCCCTCTAACGGACAGAAAAGAGAGTTGTGATATAATACGTATAATACCCACCCATTGACATAAAATACATGTATGTGTTTTATATATGTCTATGATAATACCAGTCAACCTGCCTATAAAACGTTCTTTTTAACGTCAATCAAAATGTTTCCAAACATACACCAGCAACTGATTTCGGATTAGTTTTCTTAACTTTGTTTAGCAATAACGGACTTTTTTGATAGATAAATGAAAACTACGTTTTGTATGTGAATCTGAATATATGTTTTGATTAATATGTGTGTATTAAATTAAATAGTATTTAAGTCTCTACAATATTGTGATTTTCCCCTCATTTTCTCTTTTTCAAGTTTGTCTTAAGTTTTGCTTGCGATTATTATTTTTGCTGTTTTGATGTTAGTAAGCACATCATAGATAGATAGATAGATAGATAGACAGACAGAGAGACAGATAGATAGATAGACAGGTGGTTCCCTGTAGGCTGAGTGGGCGGGGTCAATCTTGGTTGGTGAACGTAAGACACGATTCTATTGGTCAGTTTCCACTGGAATGCCAGGGCTTATTCTCTAACTGTGCATTTCGTGAGTAGTCAAGTGGTGAACAGAAGAGAGGAGAATTAATACCATTTAGGTATGTTTCCGGATATCTAATAATCAATTTTAGCTCAGGTTTGACAAAACATACATGTGGCGTGAATGAATTTCGCTATTGTCGTAAAATGACTGAATTCTGCCGTAAAGTGCTCCATGACAACATGCTGGTGTCCCAGTGAAGTCTATTTTACAGTCAGTCGTTACTGTCAGTATGTGTGCTGATGATAGTGAGAGTATCATTTAAGGTGCTTACATTTTTTAGATACATCTTACACGATAGAATATTTTCTTTAACGTAGATCTCGAAAAGATGCAGGGCGTTGCATGAGAAATGTCACGTAGATGGTGGATGACTGAAAACTCTAATTGACCTGCCTTCACATCCGTCGGCTTTTCAACAAACTCACCCATGCCTTTTGATCTCATTATAAAAAGTTCCAGTATTTAATAGTATTTTTATCTGAAGCCGATTGATCAAAAAACACAATAAAGATTAACATTATTGCACTTATTTGCTTCTCAAATGCCAGTGTCAAGATGAGCACCCACACTCTCTTGGTTCTGTACGGGAGTCAGACGGGAACAGCGCAGGACACAGCCGAGCGGATCGGGCGTCAGGCGCAGAGGAGGCGGATGAGTGTCAGAGTGGAAGCCCTGGACACTTACAATGTGGTCAGTACACGATGCTTATACAGTCTGCAGTCATACACAGACATGCGAAGCTTTGCATGGTGTGGGGGTTATACGTTAATTAATAATAGTATATATGATATAGTCAGAGGTGTAAAGAGTACCTGAAAACCATACTTGAGTAAAAGTACAGATACCTTACATCAAAAATGACTCCACTACAAGTTACAAGTAACCAATTCCAATACGACTTGAGTAATAGTCTTAAAGTATCTGATTTTAACAGTACTTAAGTATTTTACTCATGCTGAATGTAGGCTCAGAGATGCACTAGTCCTCAACACCTGAGAGACATGCCGGTGAAAATAAGTAACAATTGATTTGTAAGATGATAAATCAAGTTTATTTTCTAAAATCAAAATAAAACTGAACATCTCAATATTGCAATAAATCAAGGTCGACACAACAACCTTTTAAACGTCTACAAACTCTGAAGTCTCAGTTAAGCTCAAGTGCACAAAAAGGTCATAAGCACAACAATATCCGTCAAAAAGGTCTTGTCAATATAGCGGTTAAATAAAACAATGTTAAGTAAAATTAAATAGTCAAAGTCTACTGTATGTGCTGGTTTGAGCCTCATCACCAGCTGCAGTCATGACCTCATCTCATAAACCAAACACCTGCGATCAGCAACTACCTGCTAATGTACTCGCATTCACGTAAAATATCCTTGTTGACAAGTTTGGGTGAGTGAAGGCAAAAACGCACAAGATATAGTACCTTCAATGCCCTTAGATGGCAATATCGCTTCTTTTTATCAGAAACAAACTGCTGCAGAAAAAGTTAGGTGCCATGAAAAATGTAATTTGTAATTGCATCACTCATCACAAATGTAGTGGAGTAAAAAGTACATTTACTTGTTCAAAAATGTAGTCAAGTAGAGAGTAAAAGTTGCCAATATCTTTGATACTCAGTACAGCTACAAAGTAGCCATAAAGATACTTAAGTACAGTAACTAATTACATTTACTCAAATACTTTACACCTCTGGATATAGTTAATTTGTTCAAATGATCTCCTTGTTTTATGTTATTATATGTCTCCTCATCAGGCCAACCTGATCTCAGAGTCTCTGGTAGTGTTTGTCTGCGCCACCACAGGACAGGGGGACCCTCCAGACAATATGAAGGTCAGTCTATAAACAACAGAATTTAGCCTATAAACTCTATTTCATGCATTACATATATTTAAATGTTAAATATTTTTATATTTGCTTCATATAGAAATTCTGGAGATTCCTGTTCAGGAAGTCGTTGCCTGCTGATTCTCTTTGTCAGCTTGACTGTGCTGTGCTTGGCCTCGGAGACTCCTCATATCCGAAGTAAGATGACAGATGTTCTGCTTACAAAGCCTTCATTATGCTTTGATATATTGTCTATGTATTTTCTTATCTGCATATTTTTAATGCATTTGAAAAGGTAAATTCTTTAGAAGTGAGGACATAAATATTTACAGGACGCATCATATGATTGATACAACAAGACCTTTTCGGTCAACTTTCCAGGTTCAACTTTGTTGCGAAGAAGCTCTATAAGCGTTTGCTTCAGCTCGGTGCTAATATGCTTCTGCCTGTTGGACTGGCTGATGATCAGCATGATCTGGGGTGAGCAGAGGTTTCTCATACATACTGAACAAATATCTCTGTTATTCTTCTGTTGTAATACTAAATTTTATGTTGAAGGGCAAACCACATTCAATAATCTTAGGGTCCCATAATTAAAGGGTTAGTTCTCTCAAAAATGAAAATTCTGTCATTAATAACTCACCCTCATGTCGTTCCACACCTGTAAGGCCTTCATTCAACTTAGGAACACAAATTAAATTATTTTTGATATAATCCGATGGCTCAGTGAGGCCTCCATTGCCAGCAAGTTTATAATCACTTTCAGATTCCCAGAAAGCTACTAAAGACATATTTAAAACAGTTCATGTGACTACAGTGGTTCAACCTTAATGTTATGAAGCAACGAGAATACTTTTTGTGCACCAAAAAAAAAAAAAAAAAAATGGGCGATTTCAAAACACTGCTTCATGAAGCTTCGAAGCTTTATGAATCTTTTGTTTCGAATCAGTGGTTCGGAGCGTGTATTAAACTGCCAAAGTCACGCCCCCCAGTGGTGAGCCATTGAAATTGCGAAACACTTATGACATAACAAAGACTTGTTTATTGAAATCACGTGACTTTCACAGTTTGATACATGCTCCGAACCACTGATTCGAAACAAAAGATTCATAAAGCTTCGAAGCAGTGTTTTGAAATTGCCCATCACTAGATATTGTTAAATAAAGTCATTATATAAGTTCGCATTCTGCACAGCTGATATATCTTTTATTGCTTCTCAGGTCGGATGGTGTGATTGACCCCTGGTTGCTTTCGTTCTGGCAGAAAACCCTGTCTGTCTACCCTCCTCCAGCTGGCCTCGCTCCAATCCGTGAAGAAGAAAAGTATGTATGTCACATAATCTAACAATAATAGCTTCAAAACACTTAGATGACTGAATTGAAATATATAACAATTAATATAAAATGTTCTATCTTTTCAGACTTCCACCCCGATATGTTTTCCACTTCCTAGATGAAGTTCCAGATAAGCAAATTGAGCATCTCCAGACACCTGATAATAAGGCTCCTCCCACCTCGCTGCAGCCTTTTCCAGCTCGAGTCGTGTTCAATCAGAGAGTGACTCATCCCTCACACTTTCAGGATGTCAGGCATATAGAGTTTGACATCACAGGCTCCAACATACAGTGAGCAGTATGAACCATTTAAAATAATATATAGAGATGTCATCACAAAATGGTTTTAAAAGATTGTGTCCATCTCTGACAGGTACAACCCAGGGGACGTTGTAATGATGAGACCTTGCAATGCTGCAGAGGATGTGGAGCAGTTCTGCCAACTATTGAAACTTGACCCTAAGTGCTACTTCACACTAACTCCCACTGACGGCAGCACAGGTGATACTTAACATCTTAAACCTTACTTAACCCGCATTTTAAACATCTCCTTTTGTGTTCCACATAAGAAAGAAAGTCATACCTTTTAAAGTCTGTGTTTTTCTTCTTTCTGTAGCAGCAGTTCCTGCACGTCTTCCTCAGCCCTGCTCCGTTCGCTTTCTAATGGAACAGTTCCTGGACATTTCTGCTGTTCCACGTCGTTCCTTCTTCGAGCTGTTGGCCACTTTTGCCACTAATGAGCTGGAGCGTGAAAAACTTTTGGAGTTTAGCTCTGCTCAGGGTCAGGATGCTCTTCACTCCTACTGTAACCGACCCCGCCGAACAGCCCTGGAGGTCAGAGGTCACATTGACTGTTAATGTGATATAATACAACTATTTTATGATGTCCGTAGACTCATTTCATACATGGTCTTCTGTTGTCATATGGAGTATGTGAGAGCTGAGTGCTTGTTCATATATTTTGTGGCCTACAAAGTTTTTTTGTGTGGTTATTAAAGTCTGTAACCAGTGAACAAGTAGTGTAATCATACTTTCTAATGTTAACACAAAGGAAGTGAAATATCTACTGGATTTGCCCCTTCTCCTGTAAGCTAGTACAAGTGATATTTGAACAGGTTTTGAGCAGATGTTATTTAACCTTTATACTCTTGTTGATCAGGTACTGACAGACTTCCCTCACACCACATCCGAGTTAAGGATTGACTACTTGTTGGATCTTTTTCCAGAAATTCAGCCTCGCTCCTTCTCTATTGCCTCTTCTCTCTTGGTAAATCATTTTTAATGTATTTATTTATATTTGCTTGAAATATTTGAAAGAAACATTAAAAACATTTTATAATATTATAAAAGATTTCTATTTCAAATAAATTTTGAACTTTCTATTCATCAAAGATTCCTCAAAACGTATCATGGTTTCCACAAAAATATCAAGCAGCACAAGTGTTTGATAATAATGATAAGAGATGTTTCTTGAGCACCAAATCAGTGGCACGTTTTGAACGGTATTATGCGTGTATAATATTTATAAAAATATTTGTGTCTGATTCCACAGCAACACCCTGACCGAATCCAGATCTTGCTTGCTGTGGTGAAATATAAAACCTTGCTTTTTAAGCCACGCAAAGGTCTCTGTTCTTCCTGGCTGGCATCTCTGGACCCCTCGAAAGGTTGGTCTGATCGACCTGAAAGAATTAATAAGTCAAAAACAGCCAATAATGCAGTCAGACAAATAAAAAAATTGTATGAATCTGTATGAATCGATAGTTAAAAAAGTCTTTATTGGTGTTCAAAAAACTGTTTAGGAGATGTTTACGTACCACTGTGGGTGAAGAAGGGGAGTTTGAGTTTCCCTCGTGACCCAGACACCCCTGTGATAATGGTGGGTCCAGGAACTGGTGTGGCTCCCTTCAGATCTGCCATACAAGAGAGGGCTGCTCAGGGGAAGATGGGTGAGTTTGTTGGATTTGGTAGTTATTCAGAAGAGAAAAAGATGAAAAGTGATGGTCAAACATGTATTTTGCTAATAAAGTTTATTGTAAGGGACACTTCTTCCTCATAAGGTCTGATATATTCTGATTTATTTGTGCAGAATTGGGCTGAGGGTAAGGATCAAAAAATGGGGGGCCTAATTTTTCTGATTATATCTTTGTAATATGTGCACTTAATGGCCTAGAACACTCATAATTTGTTAAGTAATGACCGAATGTGTGCCATGACACATATTGCTGTTGGTGAGTCTCAGAGTGTTTAGTCATAATACAATCTAACTTAAGTCTCATCTCCTGTTTCAGCTAATGTGCTATTTTTTGGCTGTCGCTCTGAATCAAAAGACTTCTACTGTCGATCAGAATGGGAGGAGAAGGTGCAGGCGGGCCACATGATCCTTGTCACAGCCTTCTCCAGAGATCAGGTCAGATGAGTATTATTTAGCTCTTACCACAACTGTACTGTGCAGGTGTGTCTAATAAGAGAAGGGAGGAACCAGGAACACTTAAGGTGTGTTTGACTTTATGCGGCGCTGCACAGACCGATCAACTTCTGACTTGAAGCAGTGCATGAAGGTTAGAATTTTTGTCTGATTTGAGACCGCGCCAAAGCCAGGTCACTGTGTGACGTTATGGCATCAACATACCGCGAGTGCTTTGAGAGCAGACGGCTGACTCGGCCTGCGAGCTTCTCCAGAGCAGCTGCACAAGCTCTGATGACGACACAGCTGTTCTACGATTGGCCGGATTTACCGATTACAATAACGTGTATTTTGTGTTTATTCTGACACCTTCAGTTCTGCTAATGCTCACAAATCCATGTTTTTATAACAGTGAAAACACTTTTCATGTAACCATAATGTTATATTTTGTCATGTTTATCAAAATAACACTGATAAAAATATATAGACTCACTTTGTTGGTATGCAAATAGTATAGGCTTATGGTACTTAATTCTTGTACAGATGGCTCTGTATTAAGCAGTACATGAAAAGTATTTCTGTTGCTTCATGAAAACATTTGTGTATTTGACAAATATTGCATCTAATCCACTTCGTCTGTGATAAAGTACGCAAACACTGCGCAAGCGTCGCTACGGGAAGCAGAAAGTGTTTAACTTGACGACTCCGTTTATAATTCTGTCTCTAACTGCAAGCGTCAGCTCTCGCCGATTGGTCGTCGAACACACCTATTGTCTTTTGTCATATGGTAGTATGCAGGTTACGTGACTTTTGAAATCAAATGTTACATACTGAATGTTTTTACTTTAAAAGAAGGCACATCAATCTTTTTTAATGTATATGTTGTAATTAATGACTTGTATAACTGAAACATAATTACAGTGTTCATTTGATTATTTTTGCAATAATTGTTGCTGGAAAAATTTCATTTTATAGGCTGTGAGATATAATTAGGTAAATTTGAATATGGTTCATTTACAGGAGGATAAAATCTACGTTCAGCATCGTGTGAAGGAACAAAGCAAACTTTTATGGGATCTGATATCAAATAAGAAAGCATTCTTTTACATTGCGGGGTAAGTCTGTTTTTAACATCAAATTAAGGCATTCAACAAAATATCTAATTTTACTGAAACGTTTACATTTTTATGGAATGTTATACCCTATATGTGTGGTTGGTTATAGAGCAATATTACAGCCTATATGAGGAGCAGGACAAAAATGCTACCTATTCCCCTTTTCATAATTCCAGAAATGCCAAGCAGATGCCCACAAGTGTATGTGACGCGCTGAAAGAAGTATTCCAGAAAGAGGGTGGCATGTCTGAAAACCAGGCACAAGAGATGCTGGATGCCATGGAGAAAACTGGACGCTTTCAAAGTGAAACCTGGTCCTGATCTCTCCATTAAATCCATTGCCTTAATAAACAAAACATAACCTCAAGTGTGAAAGTGAGCTGAACAGAGGCTAAATGGTGTTATATAGTGCTTTGATTCCACCAACTTTGAAAGGAGAGGGTCAAACCTCGGTTGTGGTCAGACAACTTTCTTCTCCCAAGTTTTCCCACTGCCTTTGACAATGTTACTGGGACCTATAAGCATAACTGAAGTTGATACAAATACACACACACTACCAGACCATGAATTTGATCCGTTAGCTGTAATCTATGTTGTTACTTCTTTAATATTTATTGTATAAATTTGACTAATTGAAGTACAAAGTAATAAAGAAACCAAAGTTGGAAATACTTTTAATCTTTTAATTTCTTAAATAATGACTGAAATATAAGAACTGATTCTTTGTGTAATTTTTCATTGAAGAGTCAAAATGACTTGTTCGTGTGGACCAGTCAAAAATGAGTATGGATGTGCTCATTTAGAGAAAAATATATAACGCCGAATCTAACTCCTACTGGTATATTTTTACATTAGTGATTTTCAACTGGGGGTCTCTGCACACTTCCGAGGTGGCCAAAGGATGAATTAAAAGGATTTCAATTTATATTTATATATTATTAATATATCAAACTATAAATTACATACTAAAAATACATAATCAAGATGCTAACTGATATCATATTTCTTTTTATTCCCCAATTAGGGGCCAAGCACCAAATCTGCTGTAGCTTTGTAATTGTTAGGCTTTAAAGGGATAGTTCACCCAAAAATGAAAATCTGATGTTTATCCCAAGATGTAGGTGACTTTGTTTCTTCAGTAGAACACAAATGATGATTTTTAACTCCAACCGCTGCAGTCTGTCAGTTGTATAATGCATGTGAATGGTAACAAAATCTATGAGAGTAAAAAAAAAAAACATGCACAGACAAATCCAAATTAAACCCTGCGGCTTGTGACGACACACTGATGTCCTAACACATGAAACTATCGGTTTTGATGTAATAAAGCCATGTTTTTTAGTGGTTTACTTCCATTTGTATAACAACTGTTATACTACATGCTCCATGTTTAAACTACGCCAGAGCGCGTACACACCTCACGCACCGGATGCCGTGCGCGCGCTCAAGGCAGTTGGACGTGGTGTATTAGAGGTAAAAAAAATGATATAAATACTGTTCGGTTCCTCACACAAACCGATCGTTTCGTGTCTTAGGACATCAATGTGTCGTCACGAGCCGTAAGGTTTAATTTGGATTTGTCTGTGCATGTTTTTTTTACTCATAGATTTTGTTACCATTGACATGCATTATACGACTGACAGTCTGCAACGGTTGGAGTTAAAAATCATAATTTGTGTTCTACTGAAGAAATAAAGTCACCTACGTCTTGGATGCCCTGGGGGTAAGCAGATAAACATCAAATTTTCATTTTTGGGTGAACTATCCCTTTAACTATTGTTTTTACTGAAGTACATAAAATACATAATGTAACCTCTGGAATGAACTGTGGTTAAATTTACCAACCACGTTAATTAAATATATCAATAACAACTTTATAACAATTACAGCAGATAGACCATAAATATCTTTGCAGTGATGGGGGAACGTGAATATTGTGTTTGAGTCAAAAAGGTTGAGAGCACGGTTATAAAGTTTCATACAAGGACTGCTCCAAAATATTAATTTATTCAAGGCAAAATACAACATGGTTCAGTTGAGAGTTTTCTGTCAACAGCTGTAAATTCACACATATTAAAATGGAACATTCAAATTCTCATATAAGTTATTAAAAGGTTTTACACACATCGTTCAGTGCCACAGACATGCTAAACTCTGATTAAATAGTCTTAAAGGGATAGATCACCCCAAAATGAAAATTCTGTCATCATTTCAACACCATCATGTTGTTCCAAACCTGTATGACTGTCTAACACAAATGACAACATTTTGAAGAATGTTGGTAACCAGACCAATGACCTATCATAAATAAATTTTATATTCATCAGAGGAAAGTTTTGAATGACATGAGGGTGACAAAATGATGACAATTTTCATTTTAGGCTGAACTATCCCTTCTTTAGTCTTTAGCACACCCACAGCTAAAAATGAAGCAGTGTGTGTGGTTTACATTTTTTCTTGATTGTTCCTATCTTCCACATATTTTTCCAACCTTGCTGAGTCAGACAGAAGACTTCAAACCGAGGATGAACTGGAGTGTGAAGCTGTTTGGATCTCTGAAAAGCTACCATTCGCCACTTTTACATTCACATTCATGACAGCTATGAGCCCTAGCTGCCATATTACAAACTCTTGAGGTAAAATCCCAAGCTCCCAATATCACCTTCAAGTCTTGTGCCTTTTTAAAAAAAACGGTGATCACACGGACAGTAACACGTAGCTTCTTGTGTAGCTAACATTGATCCTAATTTCCTTTGACATCATTGGCTTCATAACAAACACACAAAAACATACTCCTGCAATGCTTGCAGCTATCTGAGCGCTAGAGTGTGAACCTGATAGATCTCCTCAGGGAAGTTCTGCTGCTGCTCCTCGCAGATGATGTTGAGTCCAGCCTTGGATACTAGGTGACGTAGTAGATTCAGGTTCCGACACACACTGCTGTCTACATCATCAGGTATTACACCCTCATACGCAACATTATCCTTCACCACAATCAGGCCATCCGGACGCAGACCACTCCGGCAACGCCTCAGGAATTCCACCAGGTGATCGTCAGTCAAGTGACCTTAAGATACATGGAGAGACTGGGGTTTATTGTGTTTGCAAAACAATGCAAGACTCATCTGGTCAGTTTAACTATTTCCATTTTATAAAATTGTAGCAAAATAAATCCATTCTATTGGCTTACCAATCACCCACTGAATCCATATGACATCATAACGTTCTGGCTGGGGTTGAAAGTCTTGCAGGCCACAGCAGAAGTAGTTCTCCACCCGCTTGCCTTCCTCACCCAGGTATGTACGAGCTTTATCCAGGAACTCCTGCGTCACATCCACTAGGTCCACTGTACGGAAGAGAGGCAGGAGCAGCCGCTTGGTGATACGGCCAATACCAGCTCCACAGTCCAGAGCACAGCCTGTCCCAGTTTTACCCTGGCCTTCCTTAGAGTAAAATAGGAAACCAGACAATAGTGCGTTTCTCATGTACTTTCATTTAAGGTTTGGTGGAGCTCAGTAACTGTAGGCAAGATTACTGTCTTCAAGATATTTCTGTCAAATAATCACTATAACACCAAGCAGTGAACTAGAATTTGGAATAAAAGAATAACTTAATATTTATACTACCATTCATTTTTTCATTGTTTTTGAAAAATTCTCTTATGCTCACCAAGGCTGCATTTATTTGATCAAAAATACAGTCTAAACATTAATATTGTGAAATATTACAATTTAAAATAACGTTTCTATTTTAATATATTTTAAAATGCATTTCATTCCTGTGATAGAAAAGCTGATCTTTCAGCCATCATTACAGATTCAGTCTTCAATGTCACGTGATCCTTCAGTAACCATTCTAATATGTTCAATATAATAATTTAATCATTCTATATGCTCTAATATGCTATGACGACATATTTATTCTTATTATGAATGTTTAAAACAGATGTGCTCCTTAATATTTTTATGGAAGCAGTGATATATAATTACTCACCCCAAGGAATTTTTGAAGAAACTTTTTGGAGCCATTAATGTCAATGCTGGAAATGCTGCCATAACCTCCCAGCATTCCATCCACAGTGGGTGGGACTTCCTTCCAGTAGTGTTCTGCCTTTGAGTAAAAGGTTGTTTGGTCTTCTATCAAACAGTCTTCCATCTTTGAGCAACTCCTGACCACAGAGATCAAAAGAAAATAGTTTTACCACATATCGGAGTGATTAAGTCAGAGTTCATCTTCACCATTTATAATGAACTTTTATCTTATTTGCATTTTCATAAACATACATATTCAATTATAAGTATACAATTAAAAGTATATTTAATTATATTTCATGTTTCTATATTCATTATTTTAAATCAATTTCATAGCAATTTCTGTGTAAAAGCATATGCTGCCTCTGATGCATTAAAGGGATAGTTCACCCAAAAATGAAAATTTTGTCATCATTTACTCACACTCAAGTTGTTCCAAACCTGTATAAATTTCTTTGTTCTGCTGAACACAAGAGAAGGTATTTGGAAGAATGTTGGTAACCAAGCAGATCTCGCCCCCCATTAACTACCATAATAGGAAAAAAAAATACTATGGTAGTCAATGGGGGGCGAGATATGCTTGGTTACAAACATTCTTCCAAATTCCTTCCTTCGTGTACAATAGAACAAAGAAATTTATACAGGTTTGGAACAACTTGAGGATGAGTAAATGATGACAAAATTTTCATCTCTTTAAACAGCATGTAAATGCACTTTTTCATGGTATATATGCTGCTTCAGATGAAGCTTCTGTGAATTGTAAAAATGCATTAGTATCTAAATGCATAAATGAATCAGCTGCAAACTCCATCCTTATAAAACTGTTATACTCCATTGCAATTAGTCAAGTTTTTTTGTTTAGTGCTTTTCACAATACAGAAAATGTTACTGATGCCCCAGTGAGAAAAGCGAATGTGGCAAGGGGAAAACCTTCTCATATGGCAAGGCACACTTTACAAAAAAATATACACAAATGCCAAATATTATTCATAGTATGTAAAACTAGTCATGTGTTCACTGTCAGTAACACAAAATTTTAGTTGTATACTGAAATGATACATTATAATTTCAATGAAATGGTAAAGAGCCAATCCTTTAGCCTGTAATGAGACCTAACATGCTGAAGCTGTCAAATTCAGACACCTGGATCCAAATGTATCTCTGCTGTCTGAGCTCAGCTGTCAGGAAACATCACTTCACAGTAGACTGACAGACAAATGACTGGTAAAATAAGATATTACAACATATAATCTCCTAACAAAAATGGAAGCATGAATAAATACACATACAGAGGACATACCAATACCCATACCCACTAAACATTTTTAGTCTACTGCATAGACTAAAAATAGCCATATTTAGTAAGTAATAAATGGTAATTGAAGAAAGAGCAGTCTGTGTTACTGTTACAGTCTCATTACTAACTGGGTTTATTTGGACAAAAAAAGATCATACATGTGGCCTTGCTAATGTCCTGTCGTTAAACGTGTCTTATCCTTTTGCTATATTTAGGGGTGACAAAAAGTTACACGTGTTGACACACGACCTGCCCTAAATCACACGCTTACACACAGTCTCTCTGGCCTGTTTCTGTCTTAACAGTAATTCAGACAGTGAACACTGACGTACCTTTGCTTTCGTGCCCTCGCTGACTGTCGTTTCTTACAATCGGTCATGTCACTACTGAAAAACTGTAGCAGAACTGCCCCATGAAAGCTTTCCTAGCTCCCCTGGCTTCTCAAAGCAGAAATGCCGAACACCGCACGTCATTTCCTTATTTGACTGTCGTGTTTCCCCTCAGCGAAGTGTTTTTCATTTGTCTCCATCTTGTGGCCGCATTTAAACGTGCGTACGTGGCTAAGAAACTGTCATTTCTTCAAGTAAATGTGTTTTATTTTTATTCAAAAGCTCTTAAATTGTCCAAAAATGTAATGGTGTTTTACGCAATGTTGTTTTTACACAAGGTTAAGGCTGCATCGTGCAGTAGTTCTCACCCGTTTTGACACAAAGGCCATTCCCCTGTATAAGGTAAGATATTTCCTCCAGCATTTCTGCTATAATTATGATACAGCTGCTTTTTTATAATTGTATAATATTAATTGTATTGACAGTAATATTAATATTGACAGCTAATAATATATTCATTCGAATAAGTTTGCTGAGGCCCTCTGGCATAAGAGGCATAAATGCATTCCCACAGTAAATTCTGAATATATACAAATTAAAAGGTTAATGAGAATATAAGCTTATTTTCATTTTCAGACTCCTAAAGCAGCATTATCATTTTAAGAAAAAAAGTGCTTTAAGTAGTATTACAGTAGCTACTTTTTTTGTCAAGGATAACTTTCTTATATTTTAAGCATGTTTGCATCCCTTCTTTGACACTAGAGCAATAGGAGTTAGTTGTTAATTTTCCTAGTAGGGTTGGTCTTTGGGTATTTTATTTTCACAATTCATCACATTTTCATCTTCACATTGTCTATTTATACTGGTTTACTCTTATAAACATCCTTTCACTGTCATTTCCCAGAGATCCCCAGTCTTTTTAATAAATGTTTATCTGAACGGTAGTAAAAATCCTAGTTCATCCTAACAAGCTTGTATTTATTTTGTATTCCCTCCAGCCTCTTGTTTTCCACTGTTGCTGTTTCTTTCTTCTCATCCCGTCTTTTATTTTCACTCCCCTTATTACATGACAGCATGCTTTCTGTCTCGACTACTTATGCTCGTCTCTTCCCTCCCCCACAAGCCCAACGTTTCACTGCTCTCCTCACACTCCCCTGGGCAACTCCTCTCCTCTTTCTCCCTCCCGGCTCTGTCTGCTCATCCTCTTTCTGTCTCTCGTTCTCAGCCGAGCTGGCAGGGTATACATATGATGACTCAGTACACTGCCTGTCTGCATCGGACAGCCTGAAGTCAGTCGATATTTAATCTGATCTGCTCTCTTTCACCCTATCTTCTTCTGTCTACTCCCTCTCTGGCTCCTGACACCTTTTACATTCTCATTAGAATTACAAAAAGGCTGGAGAAATGGAGCGGAAATCAACACTTTTGAAATGTCCTGAGTCAGCAGAGCTGGCCGGCTCTTCTCCTTACCTGTCTCCGCCTGTGGGTACTCTCTCTCTCTCTGTGTGTGTGTGTGTGTGTGCCCTCTTCAAATTTCTCTTCACTCTTTTAGATTAACCTCTTTTCCATGGCTAAATATGTTTGTCACCTAGTTTTGACTCATTCTAGACTCATAATTTCTTATCAAAGGTCACATTTTGAAGACAGTTTAAATATTAACAATTGTATTTCAAAATCAACTTGATAAGATGAAAAGATGAAAAACTAATTAAAAAAAATATATATTTATAATATATATATATATATATCTCAATGTTATTTTAGTATATAGTATTTGTTGATATTTAAATTAATCTTTATTTTAATATTCTCAATTTTTAGTTTAAGTTTTAGTAATGTTGTTGTTATTTATTATTTCTGTTCAGTTCTGTATTTATTTTTGCAATGAATTAATTTCTATTATTTCTGTATTTTTTTTTAATTTGTAATAAAATAACTTATTTATTTTAGTTGTTTGCCAGGGCAAAACCTAAACATTTCGCATCTAATATTTTTATTTTACTTCAGCTCATTTGAATTAACGAATATGATTTTTAGATAGCTAGATATAGAGCTAGACAAAAAAAAAAAAAAAAAAAATCTTTTTAGAATTATAAAGTCATACAGGTTTGAACTACATGAGGGTATGTAAATGTTGACAGTATTTTCATTTCGGGATGAACTATCTTCACAGAGTGCAACAGATAATGTATATCAATATAACATACAGATTATTATATGCACATCTCATATTTTTCTCTGATATCAGGTCAGTCAGCTGGAATAGCAGCTATTGGATGCTGTCTTGTAACTAAATTACACTGCTACACACTGGCTATGGCTATCAGTTACACAACAATGACAACAGTACTAGAATCTAGTCAATAACAGCACTGCTAATAGTAGAAGTTGATTAAAATTTCAATGTAAGTGGTTTTTAGAAAAGAAAGTGTGGAATGATTCCCAGCTGAAGCTGAGGAGGGTGGTTGAAGGGAAAGGTGTGGATATGTGTCTTGCATTGGGTGGAGGTCACAAAGTAGTTCTTAACTCATTCTATTCACATGTAGACCTTCAATCACCCTGACTCAGGCACAAGGACACATGCATCAATCTATAAATCTACTGTATTTACTTACACATAGAATGAAGTGAACTCACCCTCATGCTTTCAGTAAGTTGCAAAAAACGACATATGGCATCCCTGGAAGAAAGAAATGGACAATATCACTTACAAACATGTTTGCACAGTATGTAATGAATTGCACTCAAAGTGAGTGTTAAACTCACTGCTACTTTTTGAACATTGTAAAATGACATGATACATCTTGTGCTTCTAACAGATGAACCAAACAATGTCTCCTGCAGAAGTTTCCTTAAAGTCTACTTAGGTCATTTATGAATACAAAAATGACAGAAAATAATAGAATGTTCTCAAGTTATTACAATAATAAGTATTTGAATGTATAGATTTCTTTGATTAACAATCCCCTGAATAGTTGTTCAAAAACATGTGCATTAATTCATTTAGCCACGTGATGGCACTGTTGTACTGTATGCAAGCTCAGTCGGACAGCTTGAGGTTAAAATCATTTCTTCATTCACTCACTCAGTCAATCTGTAGTTCTCTCAGGCAAACACTAACAATAAACACAATGCCCCATAGTGGTCAGAGCTCAAATCACAGTGGGTGAATTTGGAATATACTGTATGTTGTCCTATTTCCCCTACTACCCTGAAGTAAATGATTTATTGAAGACAATACCATAAAAATGTACAAAAAGGTAATTGTTAAATGTTAACACCATATCCTGTAGGTACCCTTGGAAATGTGTTAAAGATACTAGAATTATGAGAATTCTACTGATCAGTTTCTGGCAGATATGTTAGACAACAGTGAGGATTCTTCATTCTAAACCTGACAATCTATATAATGTTAATGCACAGCTGTATAGCTTAAAGCCTTTATATTCAGCAGATGGCTATTTTTATATAATTAAACAAAGCATGCTAAAATACAATACCATTTTTGCTATAATAATTCTATAATGTGTGTATGTGTGTGTATAGTGTGTATGATAGCACAGACATGTTAACAATGATACAATCTTGTGAGTGGATATATATCAGTGTTTATTGAATTTATTGAATTACAGATAAATCTGCATACAGACTGTTGCATTCCTGTCTGTTATTTGCTACACATTCATATGATTGTGCTTATTTGTAAGCAAATGTTTGTGTTTCTACACACAGTAAGGTCACAAGAAGGTTTTATGCCTTATTCAGGAGGAACCATATGGCCTGAATGTTTGTGTCAGAGCCAAAAGGCAAAAACAAACAACTAACAAATGTTAAAAATCACTAACAGTTTTTGAAAATGAATGACGTTTTACCTCAAAAATAAGTAAGAAGCAAATTTTAGCCAAACAAACATTACAAACGTCTTTGAAGGGTGTGTGTGTGTATGTGACACATGACAGCTGTGTGGTTCTTTGATGTTTGGGATTACAGTTGTATTACATCATGGTAGTTTGGATGGGAGCACCTGTATTGTGATAGAAAAAATGGTAAAATACACAGATGAAAAGAGGGGCTGGACTGAGGTCTCTCCTGAAGAGGAAGAAAACATTAAGACAAGCTTGTTTTCAGACATACCCCTGAAGAGAGTGAAGTTATGCAAGTCTGTGTATGTATAGATGTGAATGTGTGTTTGTACCTTTACATTTGTTTGTACTGAATGTCCCTGTACGATTTCAGTATTATGTTTGTTTTAGAAGCAGTAAAGGTTACTGGTATTATTTACACAGCTATCTGCAATACTTGATTCTGATTGGTCAATCACGGCATATATTATATTTCTATATTATATCAAATATTTCTGAATAATGACTGTTCATCCAAAAAAATGATGAATTCATGTCTCATTTAATGTTTATATAGTACATTACATTATATTTTATATTACATTACATTCTATTATTATAGAGCTGTTATAGTTAACTAAAAATAAAATGGTTAAAATGTTTTTGCTAATTGAAATAAAGCTGAAAACATAAAATATAAATAGATGAAAAACAAACATAACTAACTGAAATAAATAAGATCAAGTTGAAGTACTAAAATTACTGAAACTAAACTAAAATAAAGCTATATAGAACTGATTTAAAAAATGATAAAAATGACAAATTACTAGTTTAAAATAAAATTTAAATATAAAAATAAAAGCTAAATCAAAATCTTAACACTACAATAGTATATAATAAGTACTTAACACTAATATTATATTATAAACATACATTTTTAATCATTTTTTATTAAATTTTTTTTTTAATTTAATATAAAAATAATAATATTGAAAGTATATAATATTAATAATATGGATTTGATTCTAAGGGAATGCATGAACTCGGACGGACAGACGGACAGATAGAAAATAAAGATAAATATATGCATATTCAGTTCATGCATTCCCTTGGAATCAAACCCAAATTATTAATATATTATTATCAATATAATAATGTTTGTAAATAAGATGTTTAAAATGAGTATTGTTATTTTAGTATTTTTTATACTATTACAGTATTTAGTATATAGGTGCATCATTATAGTCCTTATAGTAAAATACAGCAATATATCAGCAGCAAACTTCAAGCAGTCAACACCAGGCTCTTAATCGAAGCCAGAGCTCTGCAGTGCGTCGAGCTGAATGCTTAATGACTGAATTACAATCAGGTTTGGGTGAGAGCGGGATTAGTTCTGTCTTTGAAGGTCCGAGGTCTGATGTGGTTTCTGGTTTCACAGTGCAGTTCAGTAGTGCCTTGCATATTGAGAACAGAGGCTGTGCGAGTGTGTGTGTGTGTTGGAATGTTGCGTGTGTGTTTATGGAACAAAACAGGATAGAATGTTACACAACCCAACTACATGCCTTTAAGTCCATGCTATGCTTGCCATGCTAACTTCCTTCTCTTTTTGCCTTTTCTCCTCTGATTTTTCCTCTATGTCTCAGTTTTCCACCATGTGAGCCTCTGACACCCCCATCACCACCAACAACTCTCTCTCTCTCTCTCTCTCTCTCTGTATCTATATTTTCTGAGATCAGCCATGGCTGGGTAGATTGAAGTGGACAGCGGTGCAGAGCAAACGCTCACTACTGCTTCTCTGCCTAATCCCTGACCTAGAAACAGAAAGAGGGAGAGAGAATACTAAAAGGTTACTGAGAGGATAAAAGTGTCCTATGTGGGTGGCTTTACTTAGCTGTGTTTTGGGGGACAAACCCTCTACAAGTGAGCTAAATCTAACAAAAGTTTCAGTTAGGGGACATTTAAGATTTATAATTATAATCATGTTAGTATTGAACTCACATGTGAAAGATTAATACAGTGCTCTGAATATCATGAAAGAAGTGTATAAGACAATTCATCCATGAGTTACCAAACTAGTTAGTTGAACAGGAGCTCCACATCTGGTCTGGAGGAGAATTTATACTCCTATTCCACTGCGAGACGTCTGCCTGGCACATAGTTAAAAATGCATAAGCCATTTTCTTATTAATATTTCACACAAGTAAGCTCCCTATCACCAGTGCAGCTGTAACCATGCAAGCAGTACTAAGAGAAGGGGAGAACGGGAGAGAGATAAAGTGAGAGGGACTAAAAGAGTAGAAAAGATATTGGTAAATTAAAAAAAGGGGGATGGACTCCTGTTTTCCAGTGTGACCAGACTATTGTTATTAAACCAGTTCTATATAGAATCAAGTGAAACAAGCTAGACTAGGTATACATAATAAACATTTGAGCTTTAAATCACCAAAACATTAACATACATTTTTGAATTATGCTTCTCACTTGGAACAATATGTGTACATATCAAGTAAACGACCAACTCTTTTGACACTACAGCAGAACGTTTTTTTCTTTTCTTTTCATAACCATGTATATTTTCTCTTTGCATTGTACTGAATCAGTTTCAATGACCACGTAAGCAAAGTGTAGAGTAGCACCATCTAGTGGTAGTATGGCCAAACTGTATTTAGAATAAATAAAAGAATCGACCTAAATTAAAAAAAATTTAAAAAAAAAAATCATAATTTTATGTTTGTGGTTGGTAAGATTATTTTAAGGTTATTTTGATCACCAAGGCTGCATTTATTTGCTAAAAATACAGTAAAAACTGCAATAATTGTAATTTATTCCAGTGATGGCAAAACTGATTTTTCAGCAGCCATTACTCCAGTCTTCAGTGTCACATGATCCTTCAGAAATCATTCTAATAGGTCGATTTGGTGTTTAGGAAACATCAGAAAACACCAAACTTTTGAATGGAAGTGTATATATCCACACATTTAGCAAACTTGTGTATACTGTATATCCACACATCAAGTAAACTTGTGTACATACGAAGCAGCATAATCAAAGCATAATTAAAATGTTAAAGGGTTAGTTCACCCAAAAATGAAAATAATGTAATTTATAACTCACCCTCATGTCGTTCCACACCCGTAAGACCTTTGTTCATCTTTGGAACACAAATTAAGATATTTTTGATGAAATCAAATTTTGATGAAAACAAAATAACGACCTTTCAACAATATCTAGAGATGGTCAATTTCAAAACACTGCTTCGAATCATCGGTTTGGATCACGCGTCAAACTGCCAAACTGCTGAAATCATGGCGCTCCGAACCACTGATTCGAAACAAAAGATTCGAAGCAGTGTTTTGAAATCGCCCATCACTAATTATTGTTGAAAAGTCGTTATTTTGTTATTTTTGGCGCACAAAAAGCATTCTTGTCGCTTTATAATATTAAGGTAGAACCACTGTAGTTACATGAACTGTTTTAAATATGTTTTAGTAGCTTTCTGGCCACCTGAAAGTGTAAATTATCGGATTTCATCAAAAATATCTTAATTTGTGTTCCGAAGATGAACGAAGGTCTTACAGATGTAGAATGACATAAGGGTGAGTAATTAATGACAGAATTTTCATTTTTGGGAGAACTAACCCTTTAAAGTACACTTCATCCAAAATCCAAGTTATTTTTAACCACATTACCTGCCATTTCATCTCTATCATTCTGCATTTCTTCAAAAAACTGTATTATGTCCCATAATTTTAGTGATACAAGCTAAACAACAACTATATTGTGAGCCAGTGTCTGAACGACCCTTTATTCTTATTTCAATTAATGATTTTTTTCCCCCACTCAGCTAGTAAAGACATCTGTGTTTATAGTGCTAATTATTTGATTAAAATCATGATCAATTTCTCAACAAGTAGGCTTTGTGATGCCTATGGGAAAAGGTGTGTCCTGGCTATTCTTTAAAAATGTTAATGTGACCTGGTTTCAACTGCTAGACACAATTGCTTAAAATGATCTTCACTGTTCTTCTAGCACCGGTATAGTTTGTGGGTATATAATACATAGATTTATATGTGATCAGATATGGAACGGCATGAATAATATATTGCAGATATATTTACTCATGCAGTATTAACACATATATGGTAAAATATATTGTGTAAAACATTTCTTATATTTTATAATTCTTTACATTTTACATGTTTCATATTTTCAAGTTAGTTAACAAAAGCACACTTGCATGGACTAAAGTTTCTACCAAAGAGACTACCACTGTGCTATAACGTGCAGCTGTTATTTTTTAAATAAAGTTATTATAGTCCTAATGCTGTTTAGCCAATCATAAACCTGACCACAGGCTCTACTCATCAGCACAATGGTAACCCTCACAAAAACTCACAACATACCAGAAAACCTTTTAAATTCCAAAATAATACAACTTTAAACACTAACAGATCTCCCCCATATCAATATTGAGAAACACATGAAATGGCACTTAATTTTAACATTTACTCTCCTTTAACAGTCAGAAGCAAAGCATGCTGGGAACTAGTCTGTTGTAACCACTGATTGTAACTCATTCCGTGAATATGTGTATATATGTGTGTACAATACATTCACATTAATATGGGAACATGTATGTGCAATATATGTACATAATAAAGGATAAAACTTTATGAATGTAACGCTATTTTTGTCTTCATTTATAGGTATTTTATATGTATCAATATATAGCCATACATGTTCAATGCATATATTGCAGTATATTGAAAAATATAAGCACTAGTTTCCCATATATGAAAATGTATAATCTAATATATCACATTATATTTTGCAGTATATTCCCATATATTTTTGTTCCGTAAGAGACTTTCATTCTAGAATTTCTTTTAGCAAATCACTTTGCAATGTATTCTGCCATAACAATAACTTCACATGCTTGCTGCTGCCATCCTCTCCACGCAAGCAGCTTCTCAATTTAGCTCGCTAGCTAAGCTGGAGAAATGCCCAAACGAATATGCGTTCTCAACAATGCAAGTGAAGTGTTTTGCTGTCACTGTAAACCTCCATTTTCTGTCAGCCATCGAAGGTGAATCAAACATCACAGATCACATTTGGACAAGAGCCTCTAACACTGTCAAATGTGGAATTACATTTCATTGTTTATGTTGTCATATATTATTTTAGAAATTATTTAATGAAATCGTCTTAAATTGCAAGTTCACATGTAAATATCAATAAACAATACTTTTGTATTTATTTAAGGAACACGTTTGAAGAAACTGATAGCAATGGTACAAAAGATAATTTGTTGATAATGACATACTGTAAGTAACTGTTGTGCTCATGGATACTCAACATTTTGGTTTATTATGCATTGCAAAAAGCACCTATACTCTCATATTTGCAAAGACATACAAGAACAATTACACAAAGAGCCCGCTTTATTCAGTTCTTGTTAAGACAACAAACAATTTAACTTTTAAACTCACTGAGATATGATGAAACAACTAACTTGTTCAGTGAGTAATTCAACCATTTTGTCTGATTCAGTGAGTGATTCATTAGAATGATTCAAAATGATAACTCATGGAAACAAACTGGCTGCAGTGTTTGTTGCTGTGTGCAACCATAATATAAGGATATGTTGTCTGTTTATTGTCTTATTTATTTCATAACACCCAGGATTTCTTTGCAATCACCTTCAGTTCAGATCAGGAGTGTTTCTAGCCTCTAATCAGGTCTAAGGCAAAGGCCCGCTTCCCCTATCAAAAACGTGACCCCATATTTTTACACTCTTTTTTTTTTGATATGAAAGTATATATAAATTATCTTTACTTGCAGTATAGTGTCTCTTACAGTCTGCTCTAGACGCCAATGCTTTAAGTGGAAAAATAAAAGTGCCGGTACTTCCGATGCTCACTTTAAAATGCGTTCCTGAAGAAGGGAGGACACGGTGGGCTTCTGTACATGCAACATGTTGGAAGTGCCGGTGTTCTAACAAATGAAGCTACTTATCAAATTTTGCTATCAATACTCTATTTGTATTTTTGTAAGGGTAAGTTTAGAGTTGGGGTAGGTGTAGATGTTAATAAAGTCTCAAACTACATTAATATCACGCTGGAAGCATAATCTGATTTTTAGTTGTCGAATTTTGCTCCCTACTGTTTTAATGGGAGGTAGTAAAATCTGACAGGGAAGCAAAAATAGTCAGAACACCGGTACGCAAGGAAAACTGCTGGTACGCTATAGAGAAGATTCATTCAAGGACATTTCAAGGACTGCTGGACGCACAATAAAGAGCTGCTTTATCGCTAAGAAGCGACAGAAGATAATGGCAAGTTTTGTTTTTTCAACACTGGATTGTAGGTTAATATCCACCTCATTCAGTGCTCTTCTTGTTTTCTGTTGTATAAAGAAATCCTGTTATGGATGTGAGAAACCACTGCAGATGCTTCAGTGAGAGAGTGAACTTTCTGAACTGAATCACAAACAAAACTTTTGCAAAAGCTTTTGATCGATTTGTTCAAAAGAGTGATTCTAGTTCTGATTCTAAACAGCTCATGAGAAAACACACGTGACATGATTGCGGAAAAACTATCAGGAAAAGATTTTCTCAGGTGGGTATTCAGTAAAATTCATTGCCAAACAACAAGCATTTATCAGTAATATTTAACTGGGGCACAGAAGTATTTCACAGGAGCTTGTGCCACAGTAAAAAGGGTCTACGATGCCCTGGTTCAGACTGCAAGCTCACATCTTAGCTAAAACATCATTTCTTCTGCACTGTATTTTTCAGTGAGAGGGGCAGGCATAACTTAAAGGGTTAGTTCACCCAAAAATGAAGTTTGACGTAAACACTGAAGCTCTGCAACGAAAATAGCTTAGCACTATGACGGGACAGACGAATTTGTTGAATAAAGTCGTTATTTTTGTTTTGTTTTTGCGCATAAAATGTATTCTCGTCGCTTCATAACATTAAGGTTGAACCACTGCAGTCACGCCGACTATTTTAACAATGTCTTTAGTACCTTTCTGGACCTCAAAAGGTGCAATGTCGTTGCTGCCTATGTGTAGATCAGATACCCTCGGATTTCATCAAAAATATCTTACTTTGTGTTCCAAAGACAAACAAAGGTCTTACGGGTTTGGTATGATATAAGGGTGAGTACTTAATGATAGAAATTTCATTTTTGGGTGAACTAACCCTTTAAGAGCAGATACATTAAAGGTTTCCTGCCAAAAATGTCCTTTTTTGTCTTTCAATATTTATATATATATATTTATTTATTATTTGTAATATATATATGCCATCCCTGATGGACCAGTTGTCCTGATAAAATCTGAAATTGCACAAGAGCCTCTAACACTGTATGTGGAATTACATTTTATTGTTAATGTTGTCATTTTTTGTTTTAGAAATGATTTAATAAAATGTTTTTAATTCAAAGTTTGCATGTAAATGTCAAAATGTACACAACACATTTTAATTTATTTAAGGGAATAAAGTTTGAAGAAACTGATGTTTGATTTGTTATAAATATATGGATATGAATTATCTTTGTCTGCAGTGCTACATCATTCACAAGCTGCATGTGCAAAGAAGATTTGCTTCATCGCTGACAAGATAAGTTTTGTTTTTACAGATTAAATCTTTTTTTATCATGGTCATCGGTTCACCATACTTGCATATGAGGCGATTCATAATGATGGAAATAATTATGAAATAATTAATAATTATAATTAACGTACAATCACACGCATTCAAACAGCAGTAGCAGTGACATGTCTTGACATCCTGTTGCAGAGCTCAGGCCTGTATGTCTGAGTATGTGCGAGTTTATGTGCGTGCAGAGGATCGATCCAGCCATCGCTAGCACCAGGGCCCTGGGAGACATGAGGCGGGTAGAGCGAGAGGGGGATGGATGAAGAGAGAGAGAGAGAGCAGCAATAGCAGCAGCACAGCTATTCAAGCTAACTCGTTATGTCCAGGGCTTATTGGAAAACAGTCCGACTGAGGCTCGGCACTGAAATTAGTTATTGATCTTGCCTTCCCATCCCCAACCTGCCTCTCTCTTGCCCTCCTCCTCCCCCTCCGCTTTGGGACCGCAAAAGCCTCTTCTGCTGATTCCTACTCTTTTTCATTTGTTCCCCTCTTCCTCGTTCATTCCCCGGCTCTCTCTTTCAGCAGACACCCCTTTTCGTTCCATACATACATACATCCGTGTTTTACGTTTTCACTCCTTTGTTGCCTAGAACCAGCTTTCTGTGGTTTTGATCGGTTCTCTCTCTCTCAACAGTGGCTCTCTGATTGGTTAACCTTCTCTTTCTCTTCTTATACCATAACTTCTTCTATCTCTTTACCTACCTATCATTCCTTTAAATTCTGTTTTCTTTCCCATCCACTGCCTTCCCTCATCCCTGTCTTGCTACCGTTCTCCCTTGTTGTTCTTTTCTCATCCACGAGTGACTCTTTCTTTTCCATTGCTCTCTTTTTATTTCTCATCTTCGCCTCCTTTCTCTCAGCTGCATCAATTCTGCAGTCAGCTGCACACAGTAGTTATAATTTAAAGGAAAGACACAGCAAGAGAAAGAGAGAGAGAGAAATGGAGAGAGACAGAGCTGAGGGATAAATGCAGATGTAATTGGTGCAGTGAGGGGAAAAGAAATTAAGAACGTGTCATAATGATTACGCCATAATTCTAGAAAATAGACACATTTACACACAAAACAGAATATGTATTCACATACTAACACACACTACAACTCTATGGTAGAAACGCATGATTCCATTGTGACAGACACTAATGTATGATCAAGATTTAGGTGGAGCTGAAAAACATAATTATTGAAATTGCAAAACAGCAAAATAAATAAATAAAATCATGTTAAACCTAAAGGTGAGTTTAAGTTTTAGTAAAGGCTTTGGTTCTATGTAAATGAGATACTGTTGTCATGACACTCAGTGTGTGCCTTGTGTTCTGTCAGCTGTATATAAGCATTAATATGTACCGAAAAACATCTTTACAGTATCAAAGTGGCTATAAGTCATTAAACAGATGCAAGAAAGGATGACCAATTACAACAGTGTTCTTCAAACGTTTGTGAATGGTAAGATTTTTAAAATGTTTTTGAAAGAAGCATTTCCTACATCTATTTGCAAAAAGAACTGTAATCGTTCTTCCTTGGATATACTGACCAATATACATATATAATCTACATGTGCAAATATTACAATGAGGTCATTAGATATTTTCAAACTTCAATCTTACATTTTCTAAAAGTATAACATTTGCAAAAACAAAAATCTAAGGCTGATATCATCTACAAAACAAAGCTAGTCTGTACGAGTGCTATTCAAGCTCCCAACCTTCCTCCTGATGAGTGCCTGGATTTATCTGCTGCACTGAATGTAATTTCATTGTCCCCTGAGTTATGAAATCATATTATCACCATATTGAGGTACACAGCAAAATATGCTAGATAAAAACATGTTAAATAGGAGCCAACTCATCTTTAAATTGGACATCAGTTATACATCATATTCTGACTTGTGTCTAACAAGCCATGAATATGAGTTTAAAGGGACAGTTTGTTCAATAATGTAAACTAACTATTCCTTTAAAGGGGGGGTATAATGCTATTTCATGTATTCTGACTTATTTACACTGTTAAAGAGTTGGATTCTCATGCTAAACATGGCCAAAGTTTCAAAACATGAGTTGGACGTATGACGGAGTATTTCTGTGCCAAAAATACTCTTCCAAATCCTCACAAACTTCGCAGTCTTTTTTTCAAGTATGGGCCTGTGTGACGTCAACAGGGTTGCCCCATTCAATTCCTTGTACGGTCATTTCTCCCGGAAGTAAGTTCATTATAGCAATTCAAAAGTTATCCAGGTATAATGCGATGGTGTATTGTGTGTGTTTAAATATGTTTGTTTAGCTGACCATTGATAGCTTGCAGACGATTGCTACGCAAGAGCTGCGCGTGCTCGTGACTCTTTAGCTCCGCTCACACGGCACGCCTCCAGGCGCTCGGCTGTTTTCGGAAAGACTCGGTACAGCGTATGTATCTTTTATAAATATGATAAAACTAAAGATTTTTTGGAGATATGAAGGATGCACTACTGCTCTATAGGCACTCAAGATTAACATTAGATTGGCAGAAACTGTGTGTGATCCCCCCCCCCCCCCCCCCCCCTTTAAAGAGTCTAAATCAAATGGCAGTTAAAAATCCCTATGATGGAAGTTGTAAAACAATGGCAATGGCAGTTGTAAAATCTCTATGATGTATAGCAAATTTGTTAATGCATCCAAAAGGCTCAACAAATCATAAAAGATTGGCTTGGATTGATGATCTTCAAATGGATGTTACAGAAAATGAAAGGAAAAAATTGTGTTCAAGCCCAAACATTATTGATCAATACCCATTTTAAACTGATTCAATATAATTGGATAATGAGAACATACATAAACCTGAAAAGTTTAATAAATTTAATCCAAAAATATTCTGGATATCTGTAGAAAATGTACAAGTCATAAGGGACCACTATTTCATTGTATTTGGCAATGTGAGCACTTATAGTACTTTTGGAAAGAAGTAGTTGATGTAATATCTAAAACTATTGGTAGAGAAATCCCTGTTTGCCCCCAAATCTGTTTTCTTCTTCCACCTGCCTTATCTTTGAAAAACTGGTAAGGTTGGTGTGGGGCGATAGAAAATACTGTTTGTACTGTATAAAAACCATTACGCCTATGGGATGTCCCCACAATTCACAAAAACAAACCTGTGTGTGTGTGTGTGTGTATTATGTTGGGGAAAGGGAGGGTGTTCCTTGTTTGTTTCTTTTTTCATGAAATTCTTGCATTGTGGATAATAATAAAAAGAGGGTCAAATAAAAAAGCTAAATCACATAAAACTATGAAAACCATTTTGTGCCACTGTGCTGTTGCTTTGGAGCTTTATTGCCTTCTGATTCTCTTTTTCATTTTCTTTCCTTTTACAGGACAGAGAGAGGCCCCCACATTACTTAATTTCATTCTTTCAGTCACATGAGCATTAACATGTGGAGAGAACATTGAACTGGCATTCTTAAGTAGAGTTTCTGACTCACGTTCCCAGACTGCATTGCTTTCTCATATACAGTAGACACCACCAGGAATGCAGCTTGAAAAGGACTTGGCCTCTGATTGGGTCATTAATTGAAGTGTCAATGATTTATGCTCAAATTACAATTGGACAACAAAAATGATCTAACATGTACACTTAAGTGATTCAGTCAGGGAATGGGGAAAATTCTTTGCTTGGCAACAATGTTGATGGCTCATTTATCCTGCTGCTGCCATTTGGCTACCAAAACCACAGTTATCTGGGAAAACAGTTGTCTGTTCATGTTTGTCAGGGTTCAGATTTAGGTTACACAAATGAAAGGAAAATTTTACATCTAAGAAATAGATGTAACTTCTAATAGACTTAACTTCTAATTCTCTTCTTGCCTCTAAAAAAAAGGGATTCCAGTCTTTGACAATTTTTTTTCTAATTTTACTTTATGAGTGGCCCCTTCAGACAGTTCGAACCAAATATGAGATCCTGTGTCAAAAACTTGGGCATCCGAATATATAATGAGCTTAAAATGGGTAAACAAACGAATTCTGTGGTTCGGTCTAGCTTCTTTTATCTACGTCAAATCGCAAAAGTTAAGCCGTTTTTACATTTTTCAGATACTCATAAAATCATTCATGCTTTTATATCTTCCTGCCTAGAGTACTGCAACTCGCTCTACCAGGGTATTAATAAGTAAACTCTGGCTCGGCTGCAACTAGTGCAGAATGCTGCCGCTAGACTCCATGAACATATTACTCCCGTTCTTGTCTCGTTGAATTGGCTACCTGTAAAATACAAAATTGAGTTCAAAATTCTGGTCATGGTATTCAAGTCCATTAATAACCTCGCTCCATCTTATCTTGCAGACCTCCTCGTAAGTCATGTTCCCTCTAGATCACTTAGATCTAGTGATCTTGCACTCTTAACAGTGCCCAGAACTAGATCTAAACACAAGGGTGATCGTGCGTTTGCGGTGGCCGGTCCCAATCTGTGGAATAATTTGCCACTAGCTATTAGAACGGCACCGACTCTGGCTATTTCTTAAGTCTAAGTTAAAAATTCATTTATTCTCTATGGTATTTTAAAAATGGTTTATGGCTTATGATTATACTAGTTTTAATGTTAATTATTATTTTTATGTTGATGTATTGTCGTCTGTGTTCACTTTGTAAAGCACTTTGGGCAACTTGGGCAAAGCTATTTAAATAAAAAAACAGAAACAGATATAGGAGGTCCTGTTTAATTGTGACCCCTAAACAGTTTTCAGGGTTATTATCATTTTTTAAACTAATTTTTTTGCCTTTTCAATTTATTTCATCCTATATGACTTTCAGTTTTAGTTTTGTTTAGGTTTTTATATTTGATTTTCATGTTTAATGAAGGTGGGTTATATCATTTGAACATACAGTACCATTCGAAGGTTTAGGATCAGTAAGATTTTTTGTTTTATTTTAGTTTCAGGGGTTTTGACATCATGAAAATGCATTTTAGTTTAGTTTCAATTAATGTTTAGTTTAACAAAATGTTTTGATTTAGTGCTAACACTGACAGCTTTACCATTTTACCACAAAGAAACTCTACTGAAGTAGAAGTTATATTTTGTAGTCAAACAGGAAGTAGTAACCTCAGCTCAATTAACCCACAGCCCTCCCGCTCTTCGCGCTCCGTGCGCTCTTACTCTCTTCTGATCTCACTAGGCTGGGAAACAGAGCTCCAGGAGGAGAAAACGAAGGAACAGGAATAGTAAAGGGGGTTGGTGGAGAACACAGGAACAAAGCAGGAATTTAAATGGAACCCCTCAATCTCCCCCTCCTCTCCTCCTCCCTTCGAACCCCCTCTGCACCCCCTGCCCAAATGCCTCCCAGCCCCCGCCTTTTCATGCGTCTGTCAGGGCTCTGCAGTGCGGGGGTAGCTGTACAGCTTGGCTTCAGGGGGAGTGTGGTACGATAAGGGTCTTCACAGCTCGCATGGATGTGGGATGTGGCAGGGAGGGTGTATTAGGGTCATCGCGAGAGCAAGACGTTGAGGTGAAAGGAATGTTTACTTTATTGGGATCCCCCACTTGCTTCTCCCATATGGAAAAAAAGTCCTTCCTGGAACCTACCACATATCACCTGGCTCTGGTTTAGCCTCTTTGTGTGTATATGTGTGTGTGTTTGGTGTAAAGTTCATTAGCCCCCTAAATTCTAGTATGGTAGTCCAATAACCCACGTTCCAGAGAGAGGAGCTGATCTCATGGCTAACCAAGAGTACAGATTAACTGTAATACATGCAGCTCTATAAAACAAATGGCTTACGAGCACCTACTAGAGAAATTACCTCTCTGTTTTATGAGAGAAATGGTATTCGTCCTTCTCAACAGATGAGATGACTGGTGGTGATCTATAGGAAACGAGAGCTCTTCACTCTCTTCCATGAGAGAAATGACCTCCAGAATTCAATAAAAGACAGGGTTTTCTAAAATACAGGAATAGCAGCCATTCAAAGTGCAAATATATCAATGGTGAAATCAATTTGCTGGTCATGATGTGTGATTTTTACTGTGCTGCAAACCATTGCGGGTTTTTTTTTAAATGTTAAAGGCACAGTTCACCCAAAAACAAAAAACATTTACTCATCCTCATGTCATTCCAAACCTGTATGCCTTTCTTGCTTCTGTGGAACATAAATAAAGATATTTTAAAGAATGCTGGTAACCAAACAGATTTGGTTCCCATTTACTTCCATTATATTTTTGACCATACAATGTAAGTCAATGGGAACCGTTACCAACATTCTTCAAAATATCTTCTTTTGTGTTAGTCATACAGGTTTGGAATAACATGGGGGTAGATAATGACATAATTTTATTTTTTTGGAGGACTATCCCTTAAATCAAGTTCTCTTGAAAATGTGCTAGAGCATTTCAGCACAATAATAAAAAAGAAAGTCAGAATCTTTTTCAATAAATATATACACTGCCCGGCTAAAATAAAAAATCGCTGATTGGATTTAAATAGGCAAATGCTTAAGAGTCTATGATTGGATAATTATTGCAGTGATTATTATATCTCTAGCATTCTAGCATATTATATGTCTGACAACAGTTCTTCTAACCCTAACTGATGGAGTGTGTAGCTTTTCAGCTGGAGTCACAATGAGGTCCAGCTTCTCTTCTTCATGTCACTTATTGTCCTGGGATTAACCTCATTCTCCTTCCACATAATAATGGAATCTTAACATGCAAGTCAGGAAAACAGTCATCTCCTTCCATGAGTTCTCTTCTCCACCCACCATTTCCCCCTATTGCACAGAAACAGACAGGAAGTGCGTCATAACTAAGGAAGTACTTCCAGGATATGGAGCAAAAGCACAAAATAAAGAGGGAGGATATGAATGTGGTGAAGAAATGGCAATCCTTTCTTTTGCTTGTTTGTTTCATCAAAATGTGCAAAACAATAAAATAAAATTAGAATAAAAATATTTAGGTCTGAGTCTGAAAATTCTTAAATAGTTGAAACTAAATTCTAAAATCAGAGTAGTGCTATAGCAAAAAAGACAAGGCTCTTAAAATCTCAGCTGTGCAGTTGTGGCAATTAGCCTGTGGTGGTGCTCTAGTTCCTATCGACTGTCATGTGATTAACGTAGTAGCAACCATTAGCCATCAGGTGGCACTGTTAGTTAGGGCACTTCTTAGTATTCCTGACCCAGCACTCGCAAGGTACTCAGTGCTGCTAGCACAGGAAGAGATGAAGTGGACTATTTGGCCCATAAAAAGTACATGGGGCTGAGTTCAGTGACTGGAAATCACAGAGGAGATAGGGCAGGGAGCGGAGGTGAGTCAACCTCATCTGCCTCAGCAGGACTCTAGAGCCTACTCATGCTTTTATCAGCAAGTATATCAGTACTTCATTGACGAAAAAACCAACGTTGTTCCCGTTTACCAACTGAAAATCAAATTCCACAGTTTTGAGAACAAGGACAAGTTGTTCAATTTAACCCCAATTAATTTTGTTTAAACTAACATCTTAAAAATCTAAATAGCCCTTTAATGGTTCCAAAAAAAGTTTAAAAATCGCTATACATAGTTAGAAGTTACTAAACTACTAAAACCTTAGTTGGGTTCATGTGTATATTTTTTCTCCCCATCAAACAGACAAATCTCATGAACTCAAGTTTTGCCAGCTCAACCTTCTTCTACCACACTTGACACTTTTAACAGACCTGAAGTGCCTTTGCAAAACATGGAGGCATAAAGAAGAGCTGGATGGTTGTGTACTGTTGGCAAAACTGTCTCCATCAGAGTTAGCTTTAATGTGAAGCTCTAAAACCTTTTCAGCTCCAGAGCAGCGCAGCTCTTGTTTACCAGGAAGAGAATGACGTGGGACGTTACATAAGATTGAGTCTGCCTTTCGCAAAAAGTGGTATGGAGCAATCTTTACAACCAGTTTGTTGTATGTTAACTAGGCTGCACCACACCAAGCAACAATATCACCCTCTGTGTTGGGTGTGTGATGTGCCAAATAGGCTGAATGACTCTTCAGGGTGTGGCAAGGCAGGTTTGTGTGTATGTGTTCACGTGTTGTGTACTGGCTGCAGGTAATTTAATCCAAAATATGTTACTTTTGAATTAGTAATATCATTTTAATTATCTACAGTGCTGGGGAAAAAGTGTCAGAATTTCTGAATTTGTGTTCTTTTTTTAACACTATGTGGCCGGATTGTGGTTGTCCACAGATAAGAGTCACAAAAGTTTGGTTCATCTTTAATTTCTTTGATGTTCAATGTTTCAATCATGTGTTCTTCAGGTGTGCAAAAGTATTTGCCCTCAGAATGTCGTGGCCAAATTACAGATCATTGTGATTGGCTGTTTTATGACCAGACTGTATTTAAGCTGGCCCTGCTCAGACATTTGCCCTTACAGTCAGAGTGAATCTGGCAGTACTGCATTTGTAAATTCGTGCAAGTGTAACTTACCCCAAAGGAATGAAAAAAAGAGTTGCTTATCAGCCTGAAAAAGAATTTACGACATTTATAAGGCTCTGTAGAACCATGATCAGAGCCAATATCCGAATGTGCAGAGCCAATATCCGAATGGAGAATGTTTGGGATGGTTGTAAATTTTACACTATGTCTACACCTGACGTTGATTGAATTTTTCCAAATTTATTTGCTACAAATTCAAAAAAAAAAAAAAATGATTGAACAAATACATAAAACATTAGCTAAAGATGAAAAGTTCTAGGGCTCAAAAGAACCATGATTAGAGCCATAATATCCAAATGTTTGGAATAGTTGCGAATTTTACACCTTGTCTATACCTGACGCGATCGTTGTTGTATATTGTCCCACAGTTTGAGGCTGTCTACACTGGACGCGACTTAGCGACCATTGTAAATCCATTTGTCCTTCATGTTAGAAGCAGCACAGGCATGTGGAGTATGTCAGAAATAGAACATGGCTTTAGTTTACTGTCAGGCATTTGTCGCATCACACCACATGTAGACAGTATCACTGATTATAATGGGATCTATTGGGCTTTTATTGCGCCACTTGCATCCGATGTAGACACAATGTTGCAAGGAGGATCAATCTTAGCCTACAACAAAGTTGTAGAAATTTGCCAGAAATTTGGTGTTGCAGTTTGCTAAAAGATCTCACATGGATACAGTTTGACAAGCATCGATCGTAAAGGACTATAAAAACCATACAGTTTGCAGCTTGTTTTAAACATTTTTTTTTATTTTTTTTTATTACACAAATTAAAGACAGGGAATGGTTTTGTGTTGATTTTGAACTTTTTTTGTTAATTTTTGAACTACACAATTTCATTTGAAGAATGAATTGAACAAATACAAAAACAATGTGTGTGCATTTTAGTCACCTTCACAGTTGTGTGTTGTCAAATGTTATACACTGCCCCATTTTGTTCAATGTTTGAAACTACTTCAGTATAAGCAAATGTGAAAAGTAATGTTGCAACCCTTGTCTACTCAAACATATTTTATTTAAGAATTATCTAGTTCTTACATTTAGGTGAAAGTTTTGAGTAAGTGCTGTATCAAATTAAGCACGAGGACCTACTGAATTCAATGATACTAGTTCTCTCATTTAACTCATTTGACTTGATCGCAAGTCAGACTGTAACGTGTCTAAAATGTCTAATGTCATATCTGGAAGATGTTGCATATCTGTACAGAGAGATTTCATTCTTACCTAATTTCTAAGTGGTTAAACTGACGGTGTTACAAGTCAACCTATGTTATAACAGTCTCCAGTCTCATACATATATGTAGGTTTAAAGAACTTATTGCATTCAGTCTAAAACTAAGCAAAAATACAGAAAATCAGACACTTTTTCATATTGCTATAGTTAATGTGACTCTCTAAAGTAAAATTGTCCTCTCTCCCCCTCCCTTCTGGTGAGTCAAACTGTAACATTTCCTTCACCATCTCAACTGCTTTGCCGTTTCTCGCTCTCCCTCCCTCTCTCTGTTTGGAGATTAAATGGGCATCCTGCCAGTTTTTCATATTTCCTGGCAGCAAAGGGGCCAGCCAACTTCCTGGAGGGGAGGGGCTTACTGAAAGGTTACATTTGCACAATGTGCCTATGGAAAAACACAGAGTGGGGAAAGAACACGAGAGAGGGCGAAAGAGAGAGGGGAGGGGCAGCAGGGGAACAGATAGGTTGAGAGAAAGGGAGGGGGAGCTTGAGAGAGCGTTAGGCAGCTTGGGCTAAACTAAACGACTCTACCATTCTGCTGTGCTCGGGTAATGGAAAAAGCCCTCCAGGGGAATATTCAGCATGCAAGAGTATCGAGTTGCTCTCCATCATTACAATGCTGCCTAACACCCCCCCCCCCCCCCCCCCCCCCAACCCCACACACACACTCCCCTTTCGGTTCCTCCCCCGCAACAGCCCCCTCCTCCTCCCAAGCTTTATTTTTCCCTCCTTTTTCTCCCGTCCATGCGTCTGTGAAATGAAAAGGCTTTCTGGGAGGCTAGCTGAGGGCCACGGGAGGTTGGCTGAGCCTGGCCTATTTGAAGTCGGTGCATAGGTGTTCATGTGCATGTATGTGTTTGTGTGAGAGTAAGGAGCTGGTTGATTGGTTACGGGAATGGAGCTGTAGTGCAGTTGTATTAGTTAATGCGTAGTAGATACGTAATTTAAACAAACACCCTTGTCATTATCGATCCATAAAGTGTGAAGAAAGACTGATAAAGATAGGAAGTGGTTGCTGTAAAGTCATTTAGTTAGTAAAAAGCCTCAGTTAGGTGTAAAATGGCAATGGCCCGTTCACACCAAGATGAATGTTCGGTGTGATAAACATTTTAATTTGAATGAACAACTGTTAATGCGTCTGTTCAGAGCAACAAAAACATTTGCATGGTGTCAATGCGATGGTTTTTTTTTTTTTTTACGCAAAAGGTTTTCAAATCTCGTTACCATAGCACTGCGAAGAGAACTGACCAACCAATAAGATTTGTGCTTTTGATCGCATGACCAGAGCTGCTGCTGTTACATAAAACTATGGCATGGTGGGACTTAAACAGACTTTTTTTCTAAGTGATATTAGCAGAGGAATAATCCAGAACATCTCTAATATCTCTGTACTCTTGTATTTAGTGTTGTTTGAAACACACTATTGCAATTACAAAAATCTGAACTGCTGTTTGAGAACATTTAAATACTGTTTGACTTCCTTTCTTCGCAGTGACAGCCGAGTGTAAAAAATGGAAAGTTGTGCAATACTTTACTTGTGTACTGATTTTTTTTCAGAATTTCCATAAGTGACACCTATACTGTCTGAGAGAGAATTTTTATTTTGCACTGGTCTGAACGCATTGCCTGTGAAAATCTGACCAAATTCCAAACCTATATGACTTTTTTCAAAACTTTTGGATGGACAGAAATTTTAATTAAAAGTCTACACATATTTCCAATAATGTCTTGAACATTTTTTGTAGTTATTGTTCAATCATTTGCAGAGATTGCTACACCATATTTTGAATTATTTTGTATATAACTTAGAAATAACTATTTTATGATGAATATGATATGCCCTTAAGGGGCACAAAGAAACTAAATTGTGATTGGTTGTTTTACATGTTGTTCAGATGGTTCAAGTATGCAAAAGTGACCTATCTAAGAACTTGAATGTGAGACTAATACTTAGAGCAAAGGACAACAAATTCCAGTATCAGTTACCCCCCATTTACTATGCAGAAAACGAGAAAATTGTATTGAATGAGTAATTACAGAAAATGAATTTCCAAAAGGATTTGAGACTCGACTTGGACTCATGACAAAAGACTTGACTTACACTCTATATTAGAGGCTTCCTTGGCCAGAATAAGACATATTTGTGGATATGCTCTGATCTTTGCATGTCCTTCTTTTACGTAATCTGTGACAAAATAGACCAGCACTAATGATGGTAGTGATGACATTTACAAAGTCAGGCATACTGCACACTGCTAAGAATGGACTGCACCACACCCTTCCCACTCCTACTCACTCAGTATTTCAAGCGCAAGAACACTGCTAAATTCTGGCAGGACTGGCAACCCTTCAAAGGACTTGCACAACCAAAAATAAACTGTATGTACTCTTGGGGGTCTGAAGTGTCAGTGCAAACATTTTGAACTTAATATTGAATGGATAGTCTTCTTGAACAATACTTCATTCTGCCTTCCTTCCCAGGCTTTGAAATCCCTATAAAGAGAGAGATGGAAAGAGTTTGAACGAGAAGCAGAGGAAAAGCTAAATTATTGTCCCCCAAATCCTTTTCATGTCTGTTTGAGTCCTAGCACTGCAGCCACCCAATGAGAGGTTAGTACAGTTTAGCACAGCACGGCAAGGCATGCATCATCCACAAGACTCGTGAACACTCTCATACTATCTTTTCCCCCAGTATACTTCATTTTCTCTCTGTTCCTCACTCTCTCTCTCTGTAGTTTAGGGGACTCAACATAGGCGTAATGGTTTTTATACGGTACAAACTGTATATTCTATCCACTTACAAAAAATCTACCCTCAACTCACCCCCCACAGAAATTCACTTTTGCATGAATTTTAACTTTTAAAGTTATTGTCTGAATTTTCGGCAGCCATTACTTCAGTCTTCAGGAGCACAAGATTGTTCAGAAATCATTGTAATATGCTGATTTGCTGCTCAAGAAACATTTCCTTTTATTATCAATGTTATTATAAAAACAGTTGGGCTGATTAATATTGTTGTGGAAACCATGATTCATTTTATGTGATTTTTTGATTAATGGAAAGTTTATAAGAGCAGCGTTTAGCTGAAATAGAAATCTTTTCTAACATTATAAATGCCTTTACTATCACTTTTGATGTTTGTTTTACATATATACACACACCAGCTTATGAGCCAAAACATTATGACCACCTGCCTAATATGCTGTTGGTCCTTCGTGTACTGCCAAAACAGCACCAACCTGCCGTGGCATGGTCTCTACAAGCAGGGGCGGACTCGGACAAAAATTCAGACTATATTCAGACACATTACCAGACTATACTGCAAGTAGCGTAGCGTACAGCAGTCTGTTTACCCTAAATCCCACCTTATCTGCTGATATTTCAGTCATGTAATTCAGTAACAGTCTAGCTAACACTTGTAACCAATTATCACGAAGCAATGACATTTTAAAATATACGGGGGTTGTATGCTACGCTTACAACTGTTTAATACAAAAAAACAAAAACAAAAAAAAAAACACTGAAGCAAACTGACAGAAGTAGCGTGAATTGCGTGAAAATGACTTGAGCTAGCTGTATTTTCTGTTTTTTCTCACCTCTACGGCCGAATTTAAACCCTTTGAAAAGAGTTCAGTTAATTTTAGGATTTAGCATCGGACTTAAGAGCCCTTTTTTTTGGATTTCTCTAACCTTTTCTGCACCGCCTTTCCTTTTTTTCTAACTTTTGACAATTGACAACTGACAATTTACTAGTGTTGCGCTCTCTCTCTGATGATGTGCTTGAATTTGACTGAATTTGATTGACAGGTGATCTAACCAATCATAACGCCGTATCCACATTTATGTCCGACAAAGCAGTTAGATTAACGTTGTGGACTTGAATTTGAAAAATGTGTAGTGTCACGGGCTGCTTGAACTGAGGTGCTACAGCAATCTGTCAGGACACATTAAAGAGCCACAAAACTGTATTTATTGTTTATCGACGCATTCAGTGTCCTCTTTGCTACAATGTATTTTTCACTTTGAGAGAGCATGATTTTGGCATTAGAGCACCATGGCTTGTCGGATATACATAGCAACAGTAACTAAAAGGGGCGGGTTGGTCGGCCCATCTTGGGCCGGCCGTTGCCGACTGGGCCAAATGCTTAACATTTATTATTAATAATATTATTATAATCATAGTGAAATCGTGCTAACAATAAAAACCCGTCCTATGCGCTGTCGTACTGTAAAAACTATTTATTTATATATATATTAAAAATAAAACTGACCGGCCCACATTAAAAAAAATGGTCCGGCCCCTCTGGCATTTGCCAGAATTGCGCGATGGCCATGTCTACAAGACCCCTGAAGGTGTCCTGTAGTATCTGGCACAAGACATTGGCAGCAGATCCATCAAGTCCAATAGGTTGTAAGGGGGAGACACCGTGGATTGAACTTGGTGGTCCAGCACATCCTACAGATGCTCAATTGGAGTGAGATCATCATGTCCCTCAATCAATTCCTGAACAATGTGTGCAGTGTGGCAGGGTGCATTATCCTTCTGAAAGAGGCCACTTCCACTAGGAACACCAGGGTGTGTACCTAGTCTGCAACAATGTTTAGGTAGGTGGCACACATCAAATTTATATCCACATGAATGACCGGACCCAGGGTTTCCCAGCTGAACATTGCCCAGAGCATCGCACTCCCTCCTCTGGCTCGTCGTTGTCCCAGAGTGCATCCTGGTGCCATCATTTCTCCAGGTAAATGGTGTACACGTACATGGCCTTATGTATGCGTTATACTTATCGGACCAGGTGACCTTTTTCCACTGTTCCAAGATCCAGTTCTGATGCTCGTTAGGGATGCTGTATGTACTACTGTATGTAATTTGCCAGCATCAGGGAGCTGATATCAATAAGTGGGGTATTGAAATCGCTGGGTTTGTGGTCTGTCCCTCCTCAGACCACTGCTGATTGGGAGAAGCTCACAAGCCTTGCCGTTTCAGAGATACTCTGATCCAGTTGCATTGCCATAACAATTTGGCCCTTGTCAAAGTAGCTCAGATCTTTATTCTTGCCAATTGCTTCTGCATCCAACATGTTGATTAAGAGATCTGATCGTTTGCTTACCATCTACCATCTTGTTTCCCAGACCTTAATACACGGCCATGTTAGGAAATGATCAACGATATTCACTTCACCCTTGACTGGTCATAATGTTTTGCCTCATCAGTGCATAAGCAGCTTTTTTTGGTACAGAAAACACAAAGTAAATGTCTGAAAACAGTGTTAAGCGATGTTTGAGGGTATAATTTTTAATACCTTTTTCATTAACAAAATAAAGTATCTTGATTTTTTGGTTGGTTTGTTTTTAAATCATTTGGCGCTAAATTTATGCTATTTAAATAGGTGTTCTTATATAAAACATAACTGGAACTCAAAAGATGGTTATATGCTGATTAATGAGGGTTTCCATGACAAATGCAGAAAAAAATAATGCTGTAGATGTGTAGACTAATCAAGGATCATTATTCTCAGACACCAACTTTATCAGAGTGAAAACAAATCTTGTAAGCCAGGAGAACTCATTTGATCACCTCCATAGACCACATGCGAACTGAAGCTGAACGAAACAAGTCCATCTAATGCAACTCTCATACTGTAAATCATCCACACACTGCAATCAGGCTCTGACGTCCTTTATTTCACTGGAGAGATCCAGGCCGTTTGTAACTCGTTTTAATCCCATTGCATTCTCTCTCTATCCCCCTCCCCCCTCCTCTTATGCTCAATGTGCATGTCTGTTTCCCATACCAGACAGTGTCTAGACCGAAGCAATTACAGACAGTGCTTGAGCGCCTTGCCGCGGCCTGATGTTTGAGGGCCCTGGGACCATCCTGGCAGCGGACAGTAAGAAGAGGAGAGGGAGGGAGGAGGTTTACTGGAAGGCCTTATCACCCAAACATTTCATTTGCTCATATGGTTGGAAGAACGGCTCTTTTGTTCATCTCACCTCTTAATGTTCATCTCACCTCCAAATCTTCTACTTGGAAAATCAGGACACACTTATGGAGTCCGGGAGAAATGAGAATGAAGAGGTGAAAGATATAAAGACTTTACTGAACCGGCTCTCCGTGGCCGGGCCTACATCTTCAGGTTTGTGCTAGAAAGTGAAAAGAGAAATTTCACATGCTGGAATAGGAAATTCCCTGCTGTATGCAGATGGAGGAGGGCTTTAGAATCTAAATATGAAGTTTTGAGATTGAGAAAAGTAACATAAATATTTAATCATGAGCATCTCATTATGGGGCATCTAAGATTTTTATGCATTATGGAGCTTCAGAAAGATCACCTCTTAATTACAGATACAAAAGAAAACGTGAAGATCACTGGATTTACAAATTTCTTAAGGATCATGTGTATCTCTTCCTAGATCGACAGGCCAAAATTATATTTTTGATCTTATATAGTCAAAATTGAGTACATTTTTCTAATAGAATATTCTAATAATCTATTATTAAACATTTGTCTATTCAATGCAGTTGAATCATGTCAAACTAAGAAATCCTTGAGAATGCCCATGTGATCAACAATGGCTATTCAGTCTGGTTAAAGTTTTCACCCACAGTTTGAAGGTTTTTAGATGATTTTGTGATCTAATATTTAATTTGAGAGCTCAGTGCCAACATAAAGACAATCATTCCTCACTAGAGATAGGAATTAAAGGAATATAACAATTCTGCTTCCAATTTCAATTCTACTAAACAATTTTGGTTCCTTGATAGTTCTGTTAATGACTTCATGAGTACTTTTGTAAAAGAAATAATAGACAATATTTGGAAAACAGTTCTAATTTCATAAGAAGCCAGTTGTCAACTTATGAGATATTTTCAGAATTAAATAGAACATTACAAATCATAACAATAACAAATCAGAGCTAAATTGTATGCTTTTTTTTTTTTTTTTTTTTTTTTTTGGAGGAAAACAGTTCCCATTTATTGTAGCACCTGTGCTGATAGCATGAATGAAAATAGGTTTGATGCTTACATTTTTTATTATATTAAGTGGTCTGCCTGTGTTTAAAAGTCAGGCTTGGAATTACTTGAGGGTGAGTAAATGATAAAAGAATTTTCATTCTTGGGTAAAGAATAAAACTATTCTTTAAAAAATGGAATTAGTTCTATACAGAAATTCCAACCCAACCCCATGTCCCTGTCTTGGTCCTTTAAACATACATATCCTTATGTCAATAATGAAAGAAATATGCCACAGACAGCATTATACATACCTCCATACCATTTATCACCCTCATTTATGTAGTCTGCCTTACCCCCATTTCTTTCTGTTTGTAAAAACTTCTTTCTGTCTTCCTCTTTCCATCTGGCCTTACTGTAGCTCTCCTTCCCGCCCACCTCTATTTTCAGTCTTCTCACCTGCACTTGTTTTACTCTCTCTCTCTCTATCACTATCTCTCATTTCTCTCTTATTTGTGTGCCTCTCTCTATCCATCCTTCTCTCTTTCCACACTCTCTCTCTTTCTATCTCAACCCAAAACCCCTGCAGTGGTGTACTCCCACCCACTCGTACTGACACTGACACACAGAGGCGGCTGTGTGTGCGTGTGGACAGCATTGCTCTCCCATCGCCATAGACAGGGTGACTTCAGCGGGAAAGAATGCTCTTTCCTTCTGCTCTCTCTATGACTTCCTCCTTTTCCCAGAGCCTCTGCCCTCCACTCCACACAGCATAGAAAGCACGCACGCAAACACACACACACACACACACACACACGTTTGCTTTTGTGAATTGTGGGGACATTCCATAGGCATAATGGTTTTTATACTGTACAAACCGTATTTTCTATCACCCTACACTACCCCTACCCCTAAACCTACCCATTAAAGAAAACTGTCTGCATTTTTACTTTCTCAAAAAAAAAAAAAAAAACTAATTCTGTATGATTTATAAGCCTTTTGAAAAATGGGGACATGGGGTAATGTCTTCATAAGTCACCCTCTCCTTGTAATACCCATGTCATTATACAAATTTGTGTCCTGATCTGTCACAAAAACACGCACACACACACACAAACACACTTCCATGCGGGGACTTTTCATAGACATAATGATTTTCTTACTATACAAACTGTATATTATATCCCCTAACCCTAAACCTACCCATCAGAGAAAACTTTCTGCATTTTTTTTATATTTTCAAAAAACACCATTTAGTAGAATTTATAAACTGTTTTCCTCACAGGGAGCAAAAAATATCCCCAAAAGGACAAGATACAAGATATATAAGTTAGCATCTTTGTGGGGACATGTCCTCATAATCAAGGGTTTACCTGAACTTGTGAAAAATATTATATACAACTGTTCAGTAACATTTCTTTTTTAGAAAGAAATTAATATTTTTATATAGTAAGGACACTGTTTTCCACACTGATAATAAGAAATGTTTCTTGAGCACCAAATCTGCATATAAGAATGATTTCTGAAGGATCATGTGACACTGAAGAGTAAATTATATTTTACAGAAATAAAAATATATGATCAGAAAACAGTTATTTTTAAGTGTCAATCAATAGGGCTATATTAAAAAGCATTAGTGATTGAGTATTGAGTAGTGTTTTGAGTAGTAACTCAAACATGCAACATTTTACATATGTGGTATTTAAGATTTTTTTTTTTTTTTTTTTTTTTTTGAGGCAGATAACTGCATGTTTGCCAAACTACCACATATGATTTGTGCTGTTCACCACAAAATGTCACATAAGAACATGAAGTGAACAAGAAGATGACGTGTGATTGGAGCTTTAACATGACAGTTAGACACACCTTTTATACCTGAATGGACAGTTCTTGGCCAGAATAAACTGCTAAATAGAGAATAAACTAATATGCTGCAGATTTAAGCAAATAAGACTAACAATATTTTTCTATTAAGCCTGGTTCAGTAGTCTTGTTGAGCAAGAATATCTGCTGGTATGCAAGAATATTTCCCGGTACTTTAAAAAAAAAAAAAAAAAAAAAAAAAAATCAAAATGAAGATGTTTTTACTTTTACTTTTACTTTTACTTAAGTATGTTTTTGGACAGATTTGCCCATAACCATTACACTTTACACTAAATATAACATTTTCCAGTACTTGCACCCCTGCTTGATGGTAGAGATTATTTTTGAAGCTATTTACTTATTAAATACAAATATTTTATAAAAAGAGTAAATACATAAATACATTTAATGGATATACAAGATGTGGTAAAATCCAAACATTTACTGTTTCACTTAAAATTTTCAGCCTTCTAGAAAATGTCTAATAGTCCTATCAGTGTCTGTTGTGTCACTGACTCTGCACACTGTCCTTCAAGCATCTTCTCATTCAAAACAATAATTACGGGATGATGGCTGTGCCCTTGGTGAGACTGTTTTTCTGAGTGCAGTCAAGGTACTTTGTTTGACCTGCCTTTTCTCCTCCAAAACCCATTCTGATACACTAGCAGCAATTAAAGACACAGGCCCGGAGACCGACGCGGTCGGTCATTGATGATGATCAATAATGGACCCAGTGGTGTCCAAAAAGGAAAAGGTCTATCACCTGCCCCACATCTTTTTCTCTGATGTGATAGAGAATAATAGCCATTGCATCTTGTTTACATATTGATTGTGTCGATGAACATAAGCTGCTGTGTGATATACATTACCATTTAAAAGTTTGGAGTTGGTACTTTTTTTTTTTACACTCTAAAGAAAAATGGTTCTAAACAGTACCAAATCAGGGTTCTTCAGCTTGTAACAATAGCAGAACCCTTTTTGGTGCAAAATAGAACCCTTTTTAAGGTTCCATTAAGAACCATGCTTTGAAAGTGCTATATAGGACCTTAATGGTGTTATAAATAACCTCTTTAATAATAGTTTATTTTCATTAATATTAGTATATTATTATCTTTATATTATTAATAACAGTATCATTAATATTAAATTTTTATATATTAATTATTTTTTATTATTTTGTTACTGGCCTGGTCTTATAATGTCTTGTAGCCTCTAATAGGGTTTACATAAAGAACAGCATGTTGTGTCAATTATGTACTTTCATTTTTTACTGATGTGAAATTGTAGCAAAAATGTGTGACAGTGCTCTAATAACAGTTATTAGCTAAATACAGTAATAAATGACAATTGACATTGAACATGAATTCATACACAAGGAAGTAAAACACATATTAGGAATAGAAAATAGATGTAGGCCTAATGAAGACCAAGTTCCAGTGAAATATCTTCACAATCCTCAATGATGTCGTTAAGTCCATCATTTTGGTGTAATTGAGTGGCGTTTTCTCTCTGCAGATGACGTGGGATGTGACAGCATCTGAAATTCACAACTGAGTTTAGAGTTACAGTCTGTCTCTTCCATTTGTTTATGTAAAAATAATTTTGTTCATAAAGGCCAAAAACAGCAATAATTGACAGTATGTGAGCCCTTTACAATGTTAAAAGGAAAAGTGATATAAAGTCATGGGATAGCTTTAATGCTTGTTTGTTTGTTTGTTACTAGGTATATTTATTTATGTATTTATAACTAAGTAATGAATCATAAATTCAACATCTCTGTTACTTACTTAGTGGACAAGAGGAAAGAAGTATCCTCAACTGAAGAGAGCTGGTCACAACTATATTCTGTTAAACTAAAGAGAGAGAAAAACATGATTGGTAGGAAACCAGTTATAAATTGAAAGTTAAAATTTACAGACATTTTAATAAAGAAATCATTTACCTGTTGAGAGTGTGTTGACAGTTCTTTGTAGTTTAATGGTTGAGCTCCAGAAAATCAGTAATGAGATGGCTTTGACAGTTATGGATTTGAAAAACAAAAAGGCGGGAATAAAGAACCCTAACACCGTGTCCTAACCAGACGCGACGCGCGAATATTCTAATTTAGAAATGGTTTCTATTTCTCCATGACGTCGCGGCTGGAACAGCAACACAAAGTATGGCAATGATAATATCAGGTACGGTTTATGTGCTTTATTTAATGTTAAAAGCATCTAATGTGAGTTTGAATGTCATTCTGTGTTCCCAGCTTTTTAGCTGCAATGAAAACAACACTGGCTAATTCACCTCAGATCTTGAAAATAAAAAAATGGGCACAAGAACCTTCAAACTGTCAACTCAATGCGAACAAACAAGTGTATTCTATGACAAATATTGGTTCAGTCACTCTGTAATGTCCGTATGTACTTTAAATAATGTTTAAATGGTGTAAAATTTATGAATTTTACTATACTTGCCCATTTCATTGTGTCTGCTATGATCTTGCTGAGAGAGCCCGCCCACACTCTCTTCTGATTGGCTGTGGTTTTTGATTGATTTTATCGCTTCTCATTTTCGCGTTGCGTCTAGTGTGGACAGTCAAACTGCTCATCGCTGGAATCTTATCGCATTACGTCTGGTTAGGACACGGTATAACATAAAGAACCATTACAGCATATAAAGGGTTCTTCAGGACCATACGGTTCTAAATAGAACTGTTATACGTGTAAAGAACCATCTTTTTTAGAGCGTATGTTTTTGAAAGAAGTCTCTTATGCTCACCAAGGAAGCATTTATTTGATCAAAAATACATTAAAAACAGTAATATTGTTAAATATTAAGCACAATTTAAAATAACCTTTTTCTGTTTTAATATATTTTAAAATGTATTTATTCCTATTTTCAGCATCATTCCTCCAGTCTTCAGTGTCACATGATCTTTCAGAAATCATTCTAATATGCTGATTTGCAGCAAGAAACATTTCTGATCATTATCAGTTGAAAACAGTTGTGCTTTTTGTGCAAGTGATACATTTTTTCAGAATTCTTTTATGAATAGAGTTCAAAAGAACAGCATATTTTTTAAATAGAAATGGCAACATTATAAATGTCTTCACTGTCACTTTTGATCCATTTAATGCATCTCCGCTCAATAAAAATATTAAATTCTTTCAAAATAAATAATTAATGACCCCAAACTTTTGAACGGTAGCCATCAACAAAATGCATCAAAGATACTCAAAATGTATTAAGGTTAATTACTAATTTGTCATTTAGTTTGTAATGTTGGTTAATATATTCTTTACTGGGTAGGTATGGTGTGCCCTTGGGCACTGTGACTTGTTTAAGTGTTTAGGTTTGCTGCTGATCTAGCAAAATTCTAGATAAATAAACAGCCTCAGTTTTTGGATTATGGCATTACAAAAAGGATTGTGGTTGCAGATTAGAGTATTTATATCTCTGCAGTGTATATATACAGTATGTGTGTGAGACTGTGTTGTGGTTTTGTCCTCACACTCCAACTGTGTGTGCATGTGGGGGATTGTAAGTGGCAGCAGGGGGTTATGGGCAGCCTCTTGATTCAGATCCGTATATGAGGAACTTTTAACCCCACAGACAGCAGAGAATATAGAGAGGGGAAATACTGCTTTCATCCTACCAGTCATGTTTTTAATTATATCAACAGGACATCAGGACATACTTGAAATGTAAATTCTTCCTTTGTAGTTATTTTCTCAAAATTGTCAGTGTAATTAAAAGAAACCTGAAAAATGTATCATGTTTTCCACAAAAATATTAAGCTGGACAACTGTGATAATCAGAAATATTTCTTGAGCAGCAGCATATTAGAATGATTTCTGAAGGATCATGTGACACTGAAGAATGGAGTCATGATGCTGAAAATTCAGCTTTTCCATCAACAGGAGTAAATTAGATTTTAAAGGATATAAAAATATAAAATATATTTTTGATCAAATAAATGCAGCCTTGGTGAGCATAAGAGACTTCTTTAAAAACATAAATTTTACCTAGCCCTTTTTCTTGAATAAATGTGTTTAGCTTAAACAGAATTATCATAGATTTGAACTTTGTCATGCGAGTCAGGTTTGTCATCTTCTCATTATAGTAAGTATAAAACATGATCAAATAGAACTACAGTGTGATATGTCACAAGGGAGATGACTAACATTTTTAGCTGAAAATGACAGCAGACTCAGACATTCTGCAATACAACAAAAGACAACAAACCGCAAGTACAAAAGAACAGACTATAAATGTAGAGCAATACAATACAGAGGGATACCTAAGCTGTTTTTTTACCAGCAGAACCTCTATGACTGAAATGAATTACTTGAAGCACCTCCTAAGATTTTAAGTGATGTTCTAATCCAGTGTTACTCATTGCGCGGCTCGCCAAACTTTAATTTGTGGCTCGCATTGTAAATAATAAGGTGATATGACCTAACGTGAAAATGAGCGGGGCAGCCAGAAATCTGCCCCAATGGCTCTCTATGAGAGCGCACTGCAGTTCCATTTTTCACCACAGATTTACGTTGGAAATTTGTGGGGCGCTGTAGAGCTAAGGAGGGCTCTACACACCCTCCGAGAGACCGGCTGGCAGCTTAGTATCGTAAATACATGCCTGCCGAATCCACGCGCTACATTTTAACATATCCTGCTCACTTTACGACTTAAAATAGTCTAGAAAATATGAAAAAATCTCAACCATGAACACTATAAAGAGGAAACAGAGAAAACAGGATTGCTAACAACAAGCTACAAATACAACATGAAGAAAGTCAAGGAAATGCATGCTTCCGCTCATCCCAGCATTAAGGTAATCCTGCTTTTTTGTTATTAAGGGAAATCATCTTGTCTCAATTACAAATTTGACTGGTAAATAAAGTTAAAGTTGTTTTTTTAACCATACTACAGTACTTGAATTAACTTGTGGTAATTCTATAGTTGCTGTGGTAATAACATCTATAGTACTATAAACAAATTACTTTACCCAATACTGTATTTTTCAGTTTTCTACAATTATAGATTATATTATACTACAATACACTACAGTTTACTGTAGTAAAAATTAAAATGCACTACAGTATGCTGTAGCATTCATTAACAAAGTGTTGTAAATACTATAATATACAGTATACTACAGTTTACTATTGTATGGTTCAAAAACACTATAGTATTTACTATATAAATTACTATAGTATTTTCTCATGTATGCTGGATGTAACTTTTGATACTTTGCAGTAAAAGTTACTCTCCTATTGACTTTGTCCTATCAGTGTGGCTCTCATGAAAAAAAAATAGTGAAGACCATTGTTCTTATCTAACCTTTCACTACATGGGTTTTTGACATTCATGTTATTTTACTGTTCCTCATAGAAAAAAGCCAGTATTTTCCCCCCTCGTATTTTCATAATTTAAAAGGAAAGATTTGAACACAACTTATTACCAATGAAGACAGAATTATCTTTTCAAATTTTATTTACATTGTTTAGCAATTTCAAATAAAATGTTGAAATATTCTTGCGATATCATTGTCCTCATCATGAACTATAAAATAAAGAAGCCTGTCAAAATGAATAATATGGACAGGCATTTTCTAAATATGGGTCGAGTTTCAAAAATGACTGGTCATTAATTTACATATTTGGAGTGCCTCAGAATCTACAAGTGTGTGGGAGATGGAAAACCCAGAGTGGAGTGAATGATTTCAATTATTAGAGTTTCTCTGCATTTGTCGTTGGCATGGAGTAAAGTGTTGGTGCGCCTGGCGGATTAAAATCAGATTTAGATTTGGCAAATCATTTTAGTCAGGAGGAGCTGTGTGAAGAAACCGGGTTTAGGTCTTTTTGTTTATCCATTAAATCTGCTCTTCATGTGAACTTGAACTGCCTCAATTGCAGCTTGCTCTCCTTAATGTATAATGACCAGGTTAAGATCGACCCAATTAGCTACATGACAAAACTCAATAGCAGCTATTAAGCACCTGAATCTAAAAAAAGAGAAAATTATAGGACTTAACCTCAAGTGAAATGATAAAGCAGAGTTTTTTCCACCTTGAATTTAGATTCACAATGATCTTTGGAATGTTAGCTTAGTGACTGAACACAAGTGAATCTGTGAGAATCCAGAATTGACCCTGATTCACACCAATAATGGTGATACTTTGACCTCAACCCTGGGTCTGGACAGCAGTCTCTCAGGTGACCACTTATTGTCTCATTAGACCGAAACAGCCAAGATGAGACACACCAGCAGTTCTATAAAACTTCCTCTCCCCTTTTTTTTATTCATTTTCCTTTTTTCATCCTGGAGGCCCTTTACGTAGCTTTTTCGCAGTCTATTCCTTTCTATTTCAATATATCTGTCACACAGTCACTGCACCACACATGGCAATAAAAAGAGAAGAACAATATTGCAAATACATGTATTTATTGCACATAAAAGAGAATAAACAAGAAAAAGCAAAGAGGTAAAAAAAAAAAAAAAAAAAAAGAAACTCAAACAGAAAGTGTGTTTTGGTACTATCATCTCACTTTTATTATGTCAATTTCTTTGTGTGTGTGTCTTTTCTCTTTTTCCCTTTCCTATCTTTCTGTTTGTCCTCTGGTTGAATTCAGTCTGAGCCCAACATTTGGAACCACTTTTGGTCCGGGGCGTTTCACACTGAAACACTCCTTTTCTCTCCAGAACAGGCTGTTCTCTCTCACTCCATTTCCCTCCCTCGCTACTCTCTGTCTCTCACATCCACACAAGCACACAGTGCTCTGTTTAGATTCTGTTTATGTTGCCCACACAAAAGCCTCTCTAAACTCGATTGCATGTTCGTTTCTAGTGCATTCAGTACAGAGAAGTGAGAAGCAGGAAGTTTACATCGATGTGACTCTGCTGTGCAGTGAGGGTTCACTGTGTTCATGTTTGCTCCATCAGGCCTCGGCACACTGTGGGTGATGAAATGAACAGGGGGGAAAGCAGATGCTTGGGTCTGGAATGCCTTCCGCAGCCTGAAACAATTTTAGGGTGGAGAGGAACGAACGGTCTGAGAGGGACGTATTGACAGGGCAAACGAGGAGGAATGCATGATATATGCTGGATGTATACGTTCAGTAGAGCCTATATGTTTGTGGTGCAAGATTATATAGATGTTTTGCTCTAATGTTTTTTAGTATTATTTTATATTCTATTATAGGATTTATTTTTTTTTTTTTTTTTTTTAAATGAGATTAATTTATATTTTGAGTTTTCATTTTAATTTAAGTTTTAGTAATAGCATTATGTGCTTTTGCCATTAGTTTTATTATATAATATAGAGTAGATATTTCTTATATAGCTTATATATATTTTCTTTTTGTTTTAATTTTAGTAATCTTAATACTTAAATGTTGCCCTGGCATCTAACTAAAATGATGAATGTTGATTTAACTAAAAGTTTTCATCTAATATTTTATTTTATTTCATCTTTATTTCAATAATCAAAAATGGATATTAATAGTTTTAGTTAACAATAACAACACTGTTTTTTTTTAAATGAAATGATTTCTTAGAGAGTATTCAAAGATTAATTTACCTAAAATGAGAATTCTGCCCGCATTAAAGGGTTAGTTCACCCAAAAATGAAAATAATGTAATTTATTACTCACCCTCATGTTGTTCTACACCCGTAAGACCTTCGCTCATCTTCGGAATGCAAATTAAGATATTGTTGATGAAATCCGATGGCTCAGTGAGGCCACTATTGAGAGCAAAGCCACTGAAACTCTCAAGATCCATAAAGCTACTAAAAACATATTTAAAACAGTTCATGTGAGTTCAGTGTTTAATAGCGACGAGAATACTTTTTGTGCGCCAAAAAAAAAAAAAAAAAAAAAAAAAGACTTTTCAACAATATTTCGTGATGGCCGACTTCAAAACACTGCTTCTGAGCTTTACGAATCTTTTGTTTCGAATTAGTGTTTCGGATCTCCTATCAAATGGCTAAACTCATGGCTAAACTGCTGAAATCACGTGACTTTGGCGCTCCGAACCACTGATTCGATTCGTAAAGCTCCAAAGTAGTGTTTTGAAATCGGCCATCACTAGTTATTGTTGAAAAGTCGTTATTTTGGGGGGTTTTTTGGCGCACAAAAAGTATTCTTGTCGCTTTATTATATTAAGGTAGAACCACTGTATTCACATGAACTGTAAATATGTTTTTAGTACCTTTATGGACTCTAATTTGTGTTCTGAAGATGAACGAAGGTCTTAGGGGTGTAGAACGACAGGAGGATGAGTAATTAATGACAGATTTTAAATTTTTGGGTGAACTAAACCTTTAAGTGCAATTACAATTAATGGGCACTGGAGCTTTCAAGCTTCAAAAAATGCAAAAGAACCATGATGTCTGTGCCCTATAAGTCTCTGAAGCCATACAATAGCTTTGTGTGAGTAACAGACAGAAATGCAAGTCATTATTCATTGAAAATCTTGCTCCACTTGATGCCTTCATGAGAGAAGTAGTGATGCACAATTTGTGAACAAATTATTTTGGGTTGAACAAAACTTTTGAATGATTCAGTAATATATTTTTACATTTACATTTGAATTAATTCAAAACCGATTAGAATGATTCACATCCCCATTAATTGTAATTGCAGGGGGAAAAAAAGACCAGTACATTCTTCAAAATATCTTCTTTTGCGTTCCACAGAAGGAATAGTCATACAGATTTAAATCAACGTGAGTAAATGATGAAAGAATTTTCATTTTTCGGTGAACTGTCCCTTTAAAAAGAACTAGATGAAAGCTGTGTGCGCAGTGTAGTAGGCATAAAAAAGCAGCTCCATCTAAAATAAAACTGAACTGGGTAAGCTAAAATCTCAATAACATTAAGCATAGTGTGATTGTGTCAGCTTCATCAGTGATTAAAACTACAGTCGTCTCCTTCGTTTACTTATTTATAAATTTTTGATGCCGGCCACAAAGCGAGATACTAGCTTAGCATACACCCGACACCTCCGCCCGCTTCGCCTGTGTGGCTGTCGCTTTTGAAATAACAACCCTTTTTCTGCTACACTCAATCACCCACACACATACACACACACCAACCGAATCTCTCTCTTTCCCCCGCTCGCCTGCTCTCTCTCTCTCCCTATTTCTTGCTCGTTCTCTCTCTTCCATCCACCCCCCTCACCCTCCCCCTCCCGTTCAGCTTCTATAATTCAAATCCTGTCAGCCCTGTTCCAGACTGCTGGCGCCAGCCTCTCTCTCCAGGAAAAAAAAGAGAGAGGGGAAAAAAAAGCAAAGGAAGAAAAAAAGCTCTTTGAGGGACAAAGCCGACAGAGCCACACACACACATTCTCTCTCACACACACACGCACGCACACACACACAGGTCGAAAAGCAGAATGAAGTTTTTTTCTTTCTTTCTTTTTTTTTTTTTTAAAAAAAAAGAGGCAGCTGTGGGTGGACTTTTCAGGACCCAATATTTTTCCTCTTTTTCACTCCCTTCTTTTTTCCTTTTTTCTTCTCTTTTGTTTTAATCTTTCTCTCTCACTCTATTCCCCTCCATTGCTCACACTCTTTGATCTTTCCACTGCCTTAACTGGTCAATGCTATAAAATCCCACTCTGTGATATTTTCTTAGCTAGTTTTATTGACCTTTTAAAATGAGTTACAACATGAACTTAAGTGAATGCCTTAAACCTGGACTAAACTTCCATTTTTCCATCCACATTTAATATTGTCTAAAGGGCCACTCACTCAAAATGATTTTTGCGGTTAACCGAAAAACTTCTTTAAACTTGAGTGCCGCATTTTTAGAATGCTGCATCATGTGTGAGATGCTGCAAAAGATGCGAGATGTGAGCGCAACAGTCAAACACGTCCATCTACCGCGTTTAGATAGAAAAACAGTGCAGTGCACTTGGAACGGAAAACCGTGTTCTGTGTGTACGACCCCTAATTCAGACTTTGGCAGATTTTATGAAGAAAGAGAGAGAGAGAGAGAAAGGTCCAAAAGTTAAACGCAGGGCCTGCCATAGCTTGTCAGAAGTTAAACTGGGCTAAATATAGCCCACGAGACCAAATCCATCTATTTCAGGTCTTAACGAGCAGTCTAGTCATGTGACGCAAACTGGCAGAAATGACAGCCAACATCCGCTTGTCCACTGACTCAAATGTTTCCTCACTCCTCATCAGACTCTCCCACAATCCCTCACTCGCTCGCAGTCGCATGAACTCTGACTTTTATCCTCCATGAGTGTGCATGACACAAACACACCCTTGTTTATTTTAAAAGACAGAGTGTCCCAAAAGCTTCTAGTGACTCAAACTGTAACATCAACTGGACATGAAATGCAAACTTGAGGTTGGAAATGAGTGTTGTTCATTCTTTCTGGAACAATAAGTGACTTTGACTACCACTTATTCTCTCTTTCTTTCTGTTCCCACACAGGCCGTTGATGAGCGCTGTAGCCGCTTCTGCGGGACAGGACGACCCCTATGTGTCCCTGCTCAGAGACAGAGCTCCCATGAGACACGAGAGAGGATGAATACGCTCTCCTTGCCCCACACAGTCTCCCCCAGCCCACCCCCGTTTTCTCTCCATCGCCCGAACGGAGTCTGAGGCTGCCGCACTCACTGGCTGCAACGGTAATTGGAACATAATGGAACATTTTTGCAGACTGAACTGAACCTTTTGCCCTTATCACCTTATGAACCGCTCGCAAAATAGGCCCACATTCCACGGCCTACTGCGTGAGTACACACACCTCTCAGAGCTGATTGACCACTTTGGTCAGGCATCATACAAGCACATTTCACGCACTCTACCTTCATACACACACCAAATATGAGACACACACACATGCTTTTCAGAGTTTGTTTCTTAACTTTTTCAAGAGATTCTAAGAAAGATTACAAAATACATTATGTATATATATACAAATATATTTAATGCAGCATCCGTTTTTTTTATTATTATTATTAAATTATTTATGATTGTGTCATACTACACAAGATCCACAATTATTGCTGTTTTAAAAAAATATTAATGAATTGTCAGAAAAAAACACTAAGAGTTGTGGCTATATATATGAATATGGAAGTGAGTGTATCATGACCTCTCCAAGCGTCCCACCAACCAGCAGCTGAGCCATAGATGACAGGAGACCAAGCCTCATCTGGCCCCACCCCTGCGCTCAATGTCAATTACCCATCATCCCATCAAACTTAGATCACCCTTTCACTGCCGGCTCATTCTGATATCTTCTCACTCCCATCTCAAACCAAGGAACAGGGGTCCAAACTCAGTCTGCCCTCACTGTTGTCCCCCATTACAGTCACTTCATTTGTAAATTGGCTTTTACATGTAGCGTATCCCAGCTGAGCCTCCCCCTGCCCGTCTCCCTAAAGGACCCAGTCTCAGACTGGTCACCACCGCACTCAGTCAATCAGAGAACCCACCAGGGACACCAAATCGCCTCTTTCTGTCTGTGTTTTGTTTGTTCTCTTTGCCTCATGACACAAACAGACACACAGAAAGATTTCAGCATTTCACTGTGTTTTGACTCACAGAGGCCACTATATTGTCCTGTATTTTGCCAAATCAGTTAGGCCTGTTGGTCATTTTAAGATCTTTCGATCTAATGAACAAAACAAGCTCACGCAATTCACATATGAACGTGACTGGACACGATGAAAAAACATACGGAGAGCAGCAGCTTTCGTTTTTGCTCTGACAGCCGTGCTAGAAATCAGGAATGGTGAGAGAATATTGTGCTTGGTACGTTTTTCATTTTCAAACCAAACTTGGGTCTTCAGCTGTCTGGGATGTAAATATTGTCTCATTCTAAAATCCTTTCTGGCTAGCTCACTTCCCATAATGTTTACACATTAGGTCAGTTGGGGCCGTCTGAATGCAATCAACCACATGAGCGTTTACACTATGAAAACAATCCGTTCTAATGCGTTTTCGACTACCTCTGGAAGTGGTCAAAAGTGGACAAGCTCAAAACCTTTTAGACCCTGCTACTTGTGATCTGGTTGGCCAAAACACATCTTAATATTGGGTGTAAACAAATCGGAACAATAGAAAATTGGAAGAATAGTAAAAATTACAAATATGTACATTCAAAAATTTGGGGTCAGCAAGATTGATTTCTGAAAGATCATGTGACACAGAAGTTTGGAATCTGTAAGATGAAAATATTTTAAAATGTAATTTATTCTTGTGTTGGCAAAGCTGAATTTTCAGGATCATTACTCCAGTCTTCAGTGTCACATGATCCTTCAGAAATCATTCTAATATGATGATTTGATGCTCAAGAAACATTTATTGTGTACAATTGTACAAAATATTTGTGTACAATATTTCTTTTTTAGGATTCTTTAAAAAAATAATTGATTTCTTTAATTTCTTTTCAAAAAAATTAAAATAAAAATTCTTACTGACCCCAAACTTTTGAACGGTAGTGTATAATGTTACAAAAGCTTTGTATTTCAGATAAATGCTGTTCTTTTGAACTGTCTATTCATCAAAGAATCCTAAATAGAAATACTGTACACAAATATTTTGTATAATTGTACACAATAAATGTTTCTTGAGCATCAAATCATCATATTAGAATGATTTCTGAAGGATCATGTGACACTGAAGACTGGAGTAATGATGCTGAAAATTCAGCTTTGCCGACACAAGAATAAATTACATTTTAAAATATTTTCAAATAGAAAACAGTTATTTTAAATTGTAATAATATTTCACAATATTACTGTTTTTACTGTATTTTTAATTAAATAAATGCAGCCTTGGTGAGCAGACAAAACTTCTTTTTAAAACATTAAAAATCTTACCGTGTCCAAACTTTTGACCGGTAGTGTGTGCATATATATATATATATATATATATATATATATATATGGAAATACTTTTATATTTTAGATGCTGTTATTATGTTCAGATATCCAAATGTTCAAAAAAGTACAGGTAATCTAAACTATATCTACAAATACCTGAAAAGGTACACAAACATCTATTTTAAACAATCTATTTACAACCTCTTTTTCATTAGCAGGCACAAAGATCTGACTTTTTTTAATTAAGTTGCAACTGCAAGTAACATGGAAGACAAAGCTTTCATCAGTCTTAGGAGTAGCTCATCCAATCAGATTTTAGTATGTGCGTGTTTTAACCCAAACAGCTATGTTAGAGTAGAAAGAAACAATACACTGAATTACTGGTGCTATTATTAAGCTTTCATCATTGCTATTGTCATATAATAGGGTCATAGTGTCTTCTCTATGATTACTAAAGTAGTGCTCAAACTATTCTTTCATATATTAACATGACACACATTACTTGCAGGTGTTAATTTCTGAGTGATACTAAAAATAGTTCATTTTATGAATCTATCTCTCTCACGGACGTGCACGCATGCACACACAAAGGGTCTCTTTGTTGATGAGTACCATGTTAGAATATCTCTTTCAATCAAACAGTTCACCTGCAGCCCCACATCTATCATTCTTTCTTATGGACAAACTCAAACACTCCACATTGATTGTCCATCCAGTCCTTCAGCCTTGGACAGTCTGGTTCCAGCTGAAGCTCTTAATAACTGAGAAGGCCAAACATGAGGGCCCATTGGCTGCAGCCGTACCCAACAGCCCCCTCCCACAGACCCCCAGACTAACCCACAGGCCTCTCTGTCTGCTGCTGAGCTTTGGAAACAGCTGTGCAGTCATAACAGAGTGTGTGCCCAGACTCAACTCATGTTTTTTGTTGCTTCAAAGGCAATCTGATACACCATCCTCTGAAACATGCAGACACAGTCACACGCACATGCTTGCCCACATGTACATCCACAGTGTGCACAAATTGTTCTAAGATGAAATGTTCAGGATACCACTCTTCTGTCTTGCCAAAATCTAAAATCACATAATTAACAGAAATTCACTTTATTTCAGGATTATTCCAAGTTTAAAGTGCATATAAACTGGAGAACATTGGGAAGATGTGCCTTTACCTACATTTTTAACTGCAAAAAAACTAACTTATACATACAATTCACTTCATTTTCCAGCTGAAATGAACACTGTGGTAGTAAAACAACAAAAAAAACATTTATTACTTTTCACACAAATTATGATATGGGGGAAGATTATCGATTAATAAATACAGTCCCTAGCACAATGACCTCAAAACACATATAGTGCATGATTTGTAAACTAATCACATAATCAGCTCCATGTGTATGGCTTTTCTGAAGAAGGAAACTTGCTCAGTAGATCACCTGGTACAGCACTGCGATGAGGAGTGCTTGGATATGAGTCCCATGAAACATGAGTCACAATGAAAGATCTCAAAGAGTTGTAGAAACAAGATAAAATGGCATGGTTGCTTCCGCAAAAAACACTTTGATAAACACTTTGAAAGTGTTGCAAAAGTGCAACAAGCAACAAAATATTTTGCAGAAATGAACCAGGGTTGAAACTGGAACAAGACAAATAAAAAGCTAGCATATCAAAAATCTAACTTTGCATCTATCTAATAAAAACATTAAATTTAGAGACATTGATTTTAGGCTATGTTATGTGCATGTGACTTTTTTTAAATTAGAAGAAAATGGCATGAAATTGGTGAGATTACTTAGCAGAGTGAATTGTAAGTGCACTTTAAAGGGCTGATTTATGCCTTTTACAGGCTTACAGGACTTGCAGAAGCTCCCAATAATTTTCAATGTTTAATTGGTTTCCGTTGGCTCGAGTTCATTAACTGCAGGTAACTCATATTAGATAAGCTGGTGTGAGTTTCAAAGCCTTGACAGTTTCATTTAAATAAAGCTACCGCTGACAATGAGATACCAAAAGTGTGGCATTCCCCTTAGAGGGAAGGCACCCTGCTGTCTCTAAAACAAACAGTTTTTTTGTATGTTAATCGGATGAGAGAACAAGTACATTACTCAATGTAAAACGAAAGTTAAATATGAAAAGGAATCTACAACAGAGCCACTCATATCAAGAAAAACTGCACCTAGGTGGCAGTATTTTCATTTACTACCTCATTGGGAGCACATGAAGTATGGCTTAATTTGAATTTTAAACCCATTTCTTTTATGCTATTTCTAACTTTTATTGCTACATAATTGCAGAATTTACAACTAGGGAGGACATTACAAGAAAAAAAACAAACTTTTAGCTAAGAGCCTACCATGATGGTGGTGCACATGTATTGCTACGAATGGGAGAAATTGCAACATGGCAGCTTCAGGGCAGCTCTAGTAATATTTTAAATAAAAGAACCAATCAACAATTCGTTGATGCATTAAAAGTGTGAGTTCTGATAGAAACTTGAGATTCATGCTTAGTACTGTACATGTGCATTGGCAGGACCAACCTGAAATATATGCTTTCTTAAAGCTATTTGAACATAAGAAATAACATTTTTGAGACAGTTAATGCCGGATTTTATTGCTGAATTGAAATATTTTATTTAAATGTGAGTTTGGCGACAGTTATTTCCCCTTTCAAATAGATAGGAGTTGGTCTTGTATGCCTAAAATAGCTGCCTGGAGACACTGCAAATATGGCCGCCGAGTCAACTGACCTTCCTCGGAAGGGACTTTAACTAAAACTAGTTATACGATCATTATTGTATCACTAATTTCACCTTCTACAATGAATTCACCTAATTCACAATGAAGCGGCTTTCTCAATTGGGGTCTAAAATTTAGGACACACTTCTTTTGTCTAACGGATGTATTAAACATGTGCAAACCCAATGAAATGTCAGCATTAATCTCTAATGAACAACCCAAAGACAAATCGCTAGTTTAAACAAAGCGAAACGCTTGTAGAAGCAGCATGCTAGGCTTTCTTTTGCGCTCTCTCCCCTCCCTCCCTCCCCCAGCAAGTCGAACACATAGGGAGAGAAAGGGAGAGATAGAGCGAAATACAGAGAACGCAGGCACACAAAGGCAGGCGCTAGCTTTCCATCGCTGGCTTACTAATCGGCTCCTTTGTTGTGCTCGATGCATGCCTGTCCCTGTCACATGACCGCGTTTCCATGGCTACCGAGGTCTGAGTAATCATTTGCGCAATGACCTTTATTCCCTTGAGGGAAGAGGAGGGGGAGGTTAGAATGAAAGCAGAGCCAGCAAAAGCAGGGAGAGGCGGGGGGAGGAAGGGAGGGTGGAGAACTGGTGAGCAGCGGAGCGAGGCAGTGGGGACCTAGACAAGAAAAAGAGGAGAAGGAAAAAAGCAAACTGATTTTCTCTTAGCAGTACTGAGAAGAATCCGTTGGGTTTGGTTAGATAACGAACAGAGCGCGCAAAAACAGGCTGAGAGGGAGAGGAGGGAACGAGGGACGCAGCGGCGCTAGAAGAGATAGCTAGAGATAGAGATGGGCCAACTGTGGGAAAAGAGGAATGAGTTTTGCGCTCAAGCCGCTTGAATGAAAGAACCTTATAAACCCAACGGCAGCCTTTCTATGGTCTGATGGTTCCCACGTTGAAGAGTAACATGCTGGCAGCAAAAGCTATTGCAGATCTGATGGCAAACCAGCGCTGGATACGGCTTGAGCTTAAAACTAATAGTCTACCAATGACTGCACAAACTCTGTCACGATAATCACTTCTGAAATCTCCCACACATGAACGTTATGCCTCAGAGATGAATAATGATCATGGTGGAATACATGCTAAATGGTTACTGCTGATGAGCACCTTTGTTTACATCTACTCCCCAGTTATGTTGTAGCCGTCACACAGAGTGAGCCCGGCACGGATGACACATGCTGACAGTCTAAGCTCAGTCATGTTTGGGTCACTGAGTTTCTCATTTATTCTCTTTTTCGCTTAGTTGTTTCTACTTTGCCCTTTCCTGATGAGTATTATGCTAATGTTTTTGTGAGAAATTTCAGTTAGGAGCTCTCTTCGCAAACACTCACAGATTCAAGAGCACCTCCTATTGTTTCTCTGTAGTTTTTATATGTATACAGTATGGAGGGTTCATAAACCCAGCTTTTTTGGTGAGATTTCAGATAGAAGTGTTTGTTTATTCCTAAGAGAACCCAGTATTGCTTTGATCATTTCTTATAATTGAAGTTTCAATAACCTGAATGCTGCTACAATTCACACTCCTTCCTTTAGGGGGCAGTAGTCTACTTTTCTGACTGCTTTCTTAATGGCTTTTCGGGCCAGTGGAAGAGAGATACTAGGATATAGTATTTTTTTTTGTGTGTGAAAATGCTGCCATGAGGGCTTGTAGTTTCGCTCTGATGTGAAAAAGCTTTGCTACTGTATCAATGTGTATTTTGCTGTTTCTTTTTAATAAATTTGAAGCCTAACACAGAATAACACTGCAAATGCAATTTTTCTTAAATTTATCTTCAAAAATAACTAAAAGAAGTAAAAAAAAAAAAAAAAAAAAAGCGAAAGATTATCAAATAACAGCTCATTAATTTTTATTGTAAATCAAAATTTTCTCTAGGACACAATATCATTCCCTCAAGACACTATGAGTACAATACAACTAGAGTTTTACTCTTAAAGAGTTTCTGTCATTTACTCATGTCGTGACCCCACTGACTTTCATTGTATGGACAATAAAAATGATTTAAATTATCTTTTGTGATCTGCAGAAGAAAGAAAGATACAGTTTTGGAGTGACACAAGGGCTGGTAAATTTTTGAGTAAATTATCCCTTTAAGGCAGTCAGGCATAAGTTAGTTAGTTTATCTTTCTAAGACTTTATGGAAATAGTTGTTGTTGCTGTTTTTTTCCAGAATAGGATACAGAGGCACTTTGTTGTCCTCTGTAGAGTTTTGACTGCTGATAGTAAGCAGACCACTGTGCAGTTCAGCCTTCGGCAAGGACATCTTCTCGAAGATCATAGAAACATAAGGATTCACCATGCAGACCTCAAGAGAATGAATAGCACCTTCGTTGAACCACACACTATGGACACACCAAAACACACACTCTTTCTTTCTTGCTCTCTATCAGGCTCCTTGACAAACACATGCTCATTTTCTCCACACACACACACACACAAGCATCCACTCTCTTCCATACAAATCACACAGACAGACACACACACACACACACACCTCTACACACAGACTCTGCCTATCTAAAAAGACACACCAGCCAGCTGGGACACTCAGTAAAAGAGAGAGAGAAAGAAGGAGGGGAAAATATTGGGCAGGAAGTAGCACGGTTGGATGTTTGATGGGGTCGGCAAGTCCGTTAATCACAGAAATGGTTCTGTTAGCCATGACAGCTGAATCCACCGCAAAGCACACAGGACGACGCTGGCACACACATGACGTCATCTTTCCTTCCAGATCCCCTGGATTAATATTCCAATAATAGGAGAGAAGGGCTGGCTGAAGGTTGAGACGACATCCCTCCATGCATTACTCACCGTTTCACCACATGACCTGGGCAACCCAGCACTCTTATGGCATGGAGTGCTACACAGTGATGTGCTTATCATTTCCAGTGTCCAATATCTAATATAGACTCTACTGAACTGTTATTTGTAGTGGTAAGATGCATCTTTATAGGTATTAATATTAATTAGTAGCTTTGTCGGTGCATAGTAGCCTATATGTAAGCCTTCTGTTATGACTTATATACCGCTATTAAATCACCAAGGCAGCTTGATAAATTGTTTTTCCTAGTTATAACCACACCTGCTCATATATCCAAGAAGGTCTGAATAAGGAACCATTCATTTACATTGTTGAGGGTAAGCTCACCTGAAGGCCACCCCTCCTCCAACACATTTGCTGTGTTTCCCCCCCGTCCATGCTGCTCCTGCAGCTGTCGACCCCCTCTGACCTCCTGGTCCAATCAATAGCTCTCCTCTAAGGCCTTCTGCTGGAAGGTAATTGCTAGTCTAAGTTACCTTACCTAGACAAAAGACAAACAGGAGAGATGAATATTTTAAAGTAGTACAAGTACTTTAGTGAAACTATAGTAAACATAGTATATCTATAATGAAGTGTATACTAGTGTATATAGTATTTTGCAGTAATTTAGTTCTATATATATTCTAATTTAAAGACATTTTTAATTTTACTAATACTTTTAATCAGGAAGGAAGCATACTTTGAAAACAAGTATAGTATATAAAAGTATAGTAAAAAAATCTAGTATATAAAAAAATGAGGAAAAACAAAATGTGTGTAAATATGTGTTGACCAGGCTCGTTACTTAAAAAATGTAATTTATTACTCGTTACTAGTTACTCCATTCAAAAGTAATATTATTACTTTTCTTATAACTTTCTGGCAACAATGATTAGTTACGCTACTACAGCAGATATATGACTTTGCCTTTACGCCCCACATAAGTTGTAATTCTGTATCTTCCCCATAAAATTCTTCTAAAATGTTACTAATGTTACTAACAACATATTTCTGCCTCATCATTTGACCGAAATCTACATTGGATCGCAGTCAGAAGTTATTACAAACACTCAGTGGTGATTGATAGTGACTTTTAAGTAAAAGTGTTGATCTCATTAATTGTCATGTGTAGCTTGAAGCTAATTGTAGCTATAATTTCTCTGTTACACATATATGATTATATTTCATGATGTATTTTATCAAAATAAATCGCATACGTTTGTAAGAAAAATGTTTTGTTTTCCAAAAAGATGTTTAATTACAGTAATAAAATTTATATCGGGATCAGAGGGATGTGGGTGGGCAAGCCATGTAATGCCAGAGTAAAGTAATGCCACAGCTTACACAATGGTGTTTTCTCCTGACAAAATCAATGTAATGGCAATATTTCCATCCATTGAATATAAGCTTTTCCATATTCCAAGTTTGCCTGCTGCACTGGTGACTTCATGTGCCTGTGCGAGTTGTGAAGATTATGAAAATAAATGTAGGAATTATTGGATTGTTGGATTTCAAATAAGTAGGGATTGAGGCATCAAAAGTAACTAAGCAATGAGTTGTTCTATGGATGGTAACTAATATTATTACTGAAATCTTATTAGTAATTAGTTACACTACTAGTTACTGCGAAAAGTAATATTATTACTGTAACCAGTAACTGGTGTTGACAAATAAACATACAGTATAGAAACAAAGGTCACATAGGGCAAAATGTGTACAATTTTATGAACGCTATGCAAACATACCAAGTTGTCCTAAAACCTTCTTCTTAGGACAACATTGATTAACTTTTTTGATCCACTTCAAATGTTGACTACTATTATTTTATATAATTTGAAACTGCTATGGCAGCAGAAGATACATGGGCATGAATTTGCATTATTTTAACATTGTTTAGATTGTACCTAACATCTACCCCATTCAGACGGTAATACACAAATATGGAAATGTCCACATTCAAGCATTTCATACAATGGGCTTAAACAGCTCGCCCTTTTAGTTCACAAACACCTGACAGTTGTGACCTAAATATGATTTTCATTTAAATCCTAAAATTCGGCATTAGTAACGTACTTATCACGCCTTCAGTTGTGTGCGCACTTTAAGATCTGAGGATCTTTCATTCTTGGCTCATTTTGAGTAATTCTATCATTTGAATCAGTGAGTTGCTGACACGAAAACAGACCTAATCGGATCAGTCCAATTCACAACTGAATTGTTCAGTGCGATTTGCAAAATTATTTAACAGGGTCATTGGAAAGAATCCACTCATTCATTAATCAGACACCACTATCGCTTTTCGGAGAGGGTGACAATTTCTTCAGTGCAAAATAACAAGTAATGACATTTTTTTATAAAATATAGTAAAGTAAAAAGTACAATATAATGCTTTGGAATGAAGAAAAAGTAAAAGTTTCACAAAATAAAAATACTCTGAATATTACAGTAACAAAGTAAAAACTACTTTGTTACTGTTCACCACTGGATAATGATAAGAAATGTTTCTTGACACCAAATCAGCCTATCGGAATAAAATTATATTTTACAATTTAATAATATTTCACAATATTGCTGTTTATTCAGTGTTTTTGATCAAATAAATGCAGTGCGCGTGCACACACACACTCACACACACACACACTTGTCTGTTGGACCAGTTGCTCTTTGACACCAGACAAGGTCACAGGCATAAAAAACACAGTCTCCTTGAGTGAGGGGATCCACTTTGAAGACCTATGGGGAACTGAGGAGATTTAATTGATTATGTGGGTTTGTGTTCATGAGAGAAAAAGAGAAAAATCTGTTTGTAAAGAGAAAAAGAACTTATTCTGTGCCCTATGCTTTTTGGTTTAAAAACAGAGCCTCCATTGTGTCACTACAGCCTCTGGCAAGAGTTGGAGCTCAAGTCTAAGACTGACAATGAAAGGGCCTTAGAACCGTATGAAGTTCAAGCTGTAGCTCTGTGTATGTGTTCGTGCCTCCGCGTGTGCTGGGGGAGGTGGTGGGGCTGGTTCAGACACCAGTGCTACATGATTCACTCCACAAGACATCTGGCAAAACTGAGCAATTTGGCTGTGTATGCCTGGTTTCCCAGCAACTCACTCCTGCGTCCCAGTTCAAGAAGCCACAGCTAAAAGAGTGGATGAAGGAGGCTTTTGGTTTTACTCCAGGAAGGTCACAGAGTGGAACTGGTCCTGTGATAGAAAGAAACACTTATTATTATCTAAATGTATTTGAGGTTGAGGCTATATCTGACAATATCAAGCCAATCTTATTATATGTATTTCCTTTGAGATAAAGCACAAAACTAACCGAATATCACTGGCAACAAATGCCGGTTACCAGCCTTGTTGGTCTTTCCACAAGACATCCTGCTTGTGGTATTGTTGGACATCTGCAAACACCTGTGTTTGAACATGATGTTGCAAACAAGCAGTTGGTGTTTTGTAAAGTTCAGACAACAAACAGTAAAAAACATTTTGTTTCACAAGTGGTCTAGGTAGATGCAGGAAGAAGAAGAATGCAGGTGGGAGTGTTACAGGGATGATTAGCAGGATTAGATTAAAAACAAGGGTTTGGAAGGAGCATGTTCATGTCATTAAGGTAAAATATTTGCCTTTATTGTGATGATCAAAAATAGTAATACACTGCATTACTGTATAATTATAATACCCTATTGTTCAAAAGTATAGGGCCAGTAAGTTTTTTTTAAAGAAATTAATGCTGTTATTCAGCAAAATATTTCTATTTTCAGTAAGTGCTTTTCTCTGTCATCAAATGATGTATCCACAAAAATAAGCAGCACAATGGTTTTGAACATTGATAATAATAATAATAATAATAATAAATGTTTCTTGAGCAACAAATTAGCATATTAAAATTATTTCTAAAGGATCATGTGACACTGAAGAATGGAGAAATGATGCAAAAATTTAGCTATGCCATCACAGGAATAAATGACATTTTAAATATTTCACAATATTACAGTTTTTACTATATTCTCTATCAAATAAATGCAGCCTGGGTAAGCATAAGAGACTTCGTTCCGAACCTTTGATCGGTGGAGTATATGACAAATAAAATGGAGGCCAAAAGTCTGAGACCACTATTCAAATAGTTCTATTTTAAGACTTTCTCATTTGATACAGTTTTTATTATATATTTAGAATAAGTATTTCAATGGAAAGTTGAATTGAAAAACATACACAAATTACATAGTTTCTGCCCCTATTTTGTTTAAATGACAGCAGCACTTGAGCTCCAGCATGATTTGATATGATCCAAAGAATATTGTGTGCTTTAATGGAAGCAAGAACATTGGACCGTCATATGGTAACAGTCATACAGTACACTACATGTAAATTTGTTAATTTGATGGGATAACTATCTCAAACATTTATTCATTTAAAATTTTTTCTGAAGTTTTCAATCCAACTATTTCCACTTTTAAACTAGATTCTTTCAATGTGGTCTCAGACTTTTGCACTCTACTGAAAATACCTGAGTAAAACAAAGTCTGCATTATCCAACTGATCTGTAACCTGCAACGGGAAAAAAGTGTATTCCACTAAACACACCGAGATCAGAAAGAAAAGGGAAATAAAGAGAAAAGGGTTTAAAGAAAGAAATGGTCATCAGTCAATCCATCTGCCAAGCTAAATCTGGTACCTCCCTCTATCCATTTTTTGACCACAGCTGTTTAATCCCCCCTTTCCAATCGCTCGTACACGCACACACAATAAGACCCCCCGTGTAGTCACCACCCAACGCTGTGTCAGTGAGATAAAGCAGTCATTGACAGCCACGTGTCTCAGTGTTGAAGTCTGTGTGCAGGCCAAGTGTCCAGACAGCTGACCAGACATCAGTCTGCCAAACCAGCCAGCAGACACACATACATGCAGCTCAATGGGACATGATGAACAAAGATTAGCATTGGATTTCATGCACACACTCATAAGCACGGGCTGGGTTTTTTTTTTTTTTTTTTTTGTGGCCAGGTTATGTAGTCAGACATAACCTCTTCTTCATGGAAATAAATGTTGTGATGTTATTTCCATCAAGAGTTGCATCAATTTTTGGTCAAGATCTTGTATTGACAATGCAATAGCACAATAGTCCAGCACTCTGTAAAGTCTACTCCAGCTCTACTCCATTGTCTTCCTACATTGTTGTTTTTGAAATCTACACACTCCATCAATAGTGTTAGAAGAACTGTTTCCAAACATATTATATATACACTATATTGCCAAAAGTTTTGGGATGCCTGCCTTTACGTGCACATGAACTTTAATGACATTCCATTCTTAATCTGTAGGGTTTAATATGGAGTTGGCCCACCCTTTGCAGCTATAACAGCTTCAACTCTTCTGGGAAGGCTTTCCACAAGGTTTAGGAGTGTGTTTATGTGAATTTGTGACCATTGTTCTCGAAGCGCATTTGTGAGGTCAGGCAGTGATGTTGGTGAGAAGGCCTGGCTCACAGTCTCTGCTCTAATTCATCCCAAAGGTGTTCTATCGAGTTGAGGTCAGAACTCTGTGCAGGCCAGTCAAGTTCCTCCACACCAAACTCGCTCATCCATATCTTTATGGACCTTGCTTTGTGCACAGTCATGTTGGAACAGGAAGGGGCCATCCCCAAACTGTTCCCACAAAGTTGGGAGCATGAAATTGTCCAAGGGGCCAAGCCCAACCCCTGAAAAACAACCCCACATCATAATCTCCTGTCCACCAAACTTTAGACTTGGCACCATGCAGTCAGGCAAGTACCGTTCTCCTGGCAACCGCCAAACCCAGACTCCTCCATCGGATTGCCAGAAAGAGAAGTGTGATTCGTCACTCCAGAGAACACGTCTTTACTGCTCTAGAGTCCAGTGGCGGCGTGCTTTACACCACTGCATCCGATGCTTTGCATTGCACTTGGTGATGTAAGGCTTGGATGCAGCTGCTCGGCCATGGAAACCCATTCCATGAAGCTCTCTACACACTGTTCTTGAGCTAATCTGAAGGCCACACGAAGTTTAGAGGTCTGTAGCTACTGACTTTGCAGAAAGTTGGCGACTTCTGCGCACTGTGCGCCTCAGCATGCGGTGACCCCGCTCTATGATTTTACATGGCCTACCACTTTGTGGCTGAGTTGCTGTTTTTCCTAATTGCTTCCACTTTGTTATGATACCACTAACAGTTGACTGTGGAATATTTAGTAGTGAGGGCATTTCACGAATGGATCACAGTACCACGCTTGAATACACTGAGCTCCTGAGAGCGACCCATTCTTTCACAAATGTTTGTAGAAGCAGTCTGCATGCCTAGGTGCTTGATTTTATACACCTGTGGCCATGGAAGTGATTGGAACACCTGAATTCAATGATTTGGAGGGGTGTCCCAATACTTTTGGCAATATAGTGTGTGTATATATATATATATATATATTTTTTTTTTTTTTCTTTCCTTCACACACACAGTGGGCTCCACAAATATTGGCCCCTTTGGTAAATAAATGACTGTGAAAATGCGTTTGTTATTCTTTCATTCAAATTTATTTACAAAAATATAACCTTCAGATTCAGAGGTACATGCTTGTGGACTCTTTTCTTCAGCTCATTCCACAGTTTTTTTTTTTTTTTTTTTTTTAATTTTTATGGGGTTTGGGTCAGGGGACTGTTATATCCATGGCAAAACCTTCATTCTGCGGTCGTGAACTGTTCTGTTGTTGATTTTGTGTTTTGGATCATTGTCATGCTGGGAGATCCAACCACGGCCCAGTTTAAGCTTCCTGACATGGTCAGTTATGTGTTGATTTAATATCTGCTGGTACTTGGAGTTTATGATACCTTGTATCCTAACAAGTTGTCCAGGGTCTTTGAAAGAAAATTAGCCCTACAACGTTAGAGATCCACCACATTACTTCACAGTGGGGATGAGGTACTTTTCTATGTCTATGTTTCTGTCTATGCCAAACCCACCTCTGATGTTTTTCCAAAAAGCTTTATTTTGGTCTCATCTGACCATAAAGTTCCAGTAACGGCAAGCAAATTGTAGATGCATGAGATTGCTGTCTGATGTCACCAAAGGCTTTTTTATTGCAACCTTCCCAAACAAGTTGTGGTTACATAGGTGAGATCTGATCATAGTTTTGGAGACTTTCTGATCCCAAGACCCAACTACCATCTGGGATTCTCTAACTTTTATTCTTACAGTTTGTTTAGCAACTTAAACCAGTGTGTGTGGGGCTAATTTAGACACACATTCACTTCTAGGTAGATTGTTACCATCTCCAGTTGATTTAATCCTTAATTATTGCCCAGATAGTGTAAATGAGTATTCTAACAATTAAATCGTATAGCCATTTCATGATTTGTGCAGCACAACAACCTTTTGTCACATATAATTCCTGTATTCTCAGGTCTTTCCCATAGTGATGGATAACTGGCTATAGGATTTTGGCCTGTGTGTCACTTCATATTTAGAGCCCAATAAAACAGGAAGTTATAACTTATCACTTAAGTGTTCCTGATTACTAAAGTGAACTTAAAAACATACCATATAAATAGGAATATACTCCAGTTATATTTATCTCATTAGAATGTGTAGGGGTGCCAATAATTTTGGAACACATATTTTGGAGGAAAACATTTATATTTTTATTTATATTTATATTTTGTGTAAATTAACTTTAATTAAAGGTTATATTTTTGTGAATATTTTTATGATTTTTTTCATTATTATCAATGCTGAAAACAGTTACTAACACTTAATATTTTTGTGGAAACTATGACATTTTTGAAAAATAAAAAGATAAAATCTTAAAAAATAAAATACATTTCTTTAAAAAAATTGTACTTACCACAAACGTTTGTGTATAGAAAGTAGTGTAAAATAGAAAAAAAAATTAAAAAAATCAATCGTTAGTCAAACAACTTTACACAGATTTCCAATGAAATATGCATGACTGGTGCCAGTCAAGTACAGACATGATCATTTACAAAACAAATTAAATGTTGGTATATGGCTATAATAAGCAAATCCAACATACATTTCAAAACATAAACTGGCCTAACTTGAGAGGAAGTGTTTTGCCTTTAATGTGACCCTAATGGTCCAATTTGGTTCTATAGGAACAGCAGTTCACCTACGAGTGTCTGAATTTAATGCAGTTTCATTACCATTTTTTTTTTTTTTAATCAATTTTTTTAGCATAGTACCTATGCCCAAATAATGTCATTAGCACATAGGTCAAAGGTGAACCTATGTACCATTCTATATTTCAGAAAGCAAAAACACTCCTTCCCTCTCTTCCCTCTTGGTTGCACTGTGTACTCGCTCTTCTCCTTCTTTCTCTGGAACGTTCCACCCTCCCTCCCTCTCTCTGTCTCCTCTACATTCACTCCTCTTCCTCTCCTCTGTTTTCTCCAGGGTCATTGCAATTACTCCTCACTCCTTCTCTCTCTCTCTGTCTGTTTCACGCTTCTTTTTTATTCTCCTATCGTATACATGTTTGAGATATACTAAAACACATCTCTCTTATCAAGTCTCTACATCTTTCACCTCCCGTACTCATAATCTTATTGGTCTGTTCTAGTCTCATTTCTGCTCAACATCTCTCATTTACTCTCCTCTTTAATTGTAACTTCTATTTTAGTCTCTTCTCTTCTCTCCTCTCCTCTTCTCTGGACTTAAACTAATTCTCACTTTTCCCTCGCCCATACTTTTCCTCCAATTATTTACCCTGCACGCCGTCCCTCGTTTCATCCGTTCTCTCTCTCTCTCTCTCTCTCTCTGGTACGGGGAGGAGAGCGCTGCTGCAGGACTGCAGGGCTCAGCAAAGCCACATTCTATTTTCTGCCACTTCCTCTTCCTCTTCCAACCGTTTCTATGGTTACAGCAGGAGCCCACAGAGGCCGCTCCCTCCTCAGTCATGGAAGAGGAGCCAGGGTTATCACTCTCCTTTCTCTAGAATTCTATTTCTTTTTCACTCTTATCTCTCACTCTCTCTATATTTATATCGGTCTGTCCATCCATTTCTTGGTGTCTTCTCTCGTTACATTGCACTCTCTCGCTCTCCGTGTCCTTTGTGTCTCCTCTCCCTCACTCTCTTTTCTCTCCTGAACGTCCTCTCTCCGTTATACTTTCTCCCATCCATTTCATTGATTTGACATTTCATACGGTCTTCTCTTTCAGTCAATTTCCAATTTCAAAGTAAAAGTTCAAAGTATTTTATACATGCAATATTACCAAAGCATCAATATTAAAAGAAAAACAGTGAGAGAAGACACAGTAACTGTCCTTTCACCTCCAGTTTTTTGTTTCTGTCAGCTGTTTGAGACCAACATACATAGGAAAGAAGCTTTTTTCAAGGGCGAGAAGAAAAAACATGACCTCTATTCTGTTACTGAGACACACTAAACCGACCACCTGCTGAGTTACACTCACAAACATGGAGCGTGGTGACATTTCTTGGCGTTGACAGGGAGAGGCAACCAACACCGCTTGCAATGGATTTCAACAGGCATGACGTTCATTCTAAAACGGGGCCTGTGCAACACGCCGCATGAGTCACTGGGCAAAGGTCAATGACAACGAGAAGGCAGCAAATTTTTCTCCATCTTTGTAGCCATTAATGTGCATAAACATTGCTTCATGTCTACTCTTCAGGGTCTCTTGCTCAAGAGCAAGAGCCAGCTCCCTGAAGTAGTTCTATTTGAGCCACATTGTAAGACCGTGTGTGGTTTCTTTGTTCACAGTGCAGTGTTATAATTCATGTACTTCTTTCTTGGTACTTCATTCTGTGTTGGGGTGGTGGTAAGTACTCAAGGTAGATCTCTTCTCTAACTGACAAGGTCCCTAAACAATATAGCACTCACGATATGATCTTGCATTGATTTTACAGCTAAAAGGAGGCGGTTTTAAATCCTCATATAGTGAGGTTTAATAGATACTAGTTATGATACCGCATCACATAAAAACACAGTATTTTTCAAGGATATTTCAACTTCTTTGAAAAGCTTTTACTTAGTTCAATGGGTCATATTTTCCAAGACAAATTAACGGTTTGTGTTATTTTTGTAAATTGCTCTAACATCATCACAGGGAATAATTCTCAAAGAAAGTTATTTTGATCTTAATCAAAGGTCCATCAGTCAACTTGAACAAACTTCTTTGGACTACAGCTGCTCATTTGGATATTGAGCATGACATTGTAAATCAAAGGCCATACGACAAAGCTCACAGGGAGGTGGGGTCGAGCCACTGGCTGCCATTCACTCGACAGCATTAGGCTTTCAAGCACTGACGGTCATATTGTGTCACTCAAAGGCTTAATGATGTTACGAAACACCCCACGTCAGGTGCTATTTGTTGATGGTTTACTTGAGCTCATCAATTCATATGAGTTAGAGGGATAGTTCACCCAGAAATTAGAATTCTGTCATACTTTACTTACCCTAATGTCATTTCAAATCTGTATTAAAGAGTTCACCCAAAAATTAAAATTCTGTCATTAATTACTCACCCTCATGTTGTTCCACACCCGTCTTCAGAACACAAATTAAGATATCTTAGATAAAATTCGATGGCTCAGTGAGTCTTCCATTGCCAGCAAGATAATTAACACTTTCAGATGTCCAGAAAGCTACTAAAGACATATTTAAAACAGTTCATGTGACAACAGTGGTTCAACCTTAATGTTATGAAGTGACAAGAATACTTTTTGTGCACCAAAAAAACAAACAAAATAATGACTTTACTCAACAATATCTAGTGATGGGCGATTTCAAAACACTGCTTCATTAAGCTTCGAAGCTTTACGAATCTTTTGTTTCGAATCAGTGGTTCGGAGCGTGTATCAAACTGCCAAAGTCACGCCCCCACAAGGGTGAACCATTGAAATTTCGAAACACTTATGAAATTTCGAAACACTTTCTGGGCATCTGAAAGTGATAATTATCGTGCTGGTAATGGAGGCCTTACTGAGCCATCAGATTTTATCAAAAATATCTTAATTTGTGTTCCGAAGATGAATTACAGGTGTGGAACGACATGAGGGTGAGTAATTAATGACAGAATTTCCATTTTTGGGTGAACTAACCCTTTTTTGACAAAAGATTTTTCCAAAAATGTTGTTTTGGACCCCATTAACTAGTACAAACAGTTCTTATTGAAAACATCTTTTGTGAACATAAGAAATTACATGATGGTGAGTAAATGATGGCAGAATGTTCATTTTTGGGCAAACTATTCGCTTTAATCTCTTTCAAAAGTGTGTGTAAGATGTGTCTGTGTCTGTAAAGAAGAAGAAAAGTTTCCAACTTAGTCTCACTCAGAGAAGTCAAGACCTGTTTTTGGTTATATATTCACTCATAGTGCCAAACAAGTGACTGTGTTTTTCTGTTTGTCTAAGGTGGACACCTCTCTCAAACTCTTTCTCTCTTTTTTGCTCATAATATTTAATGACCACACAAAGGTGACTCTGTTAGTTTTTCTCTTATTTGCTCATCGGTACTAATAAATATGCATACCTCCATCACATTTTATTATCTCTTCTTAAAACGACACCGTAGTGTATGTTACTAATTAAAAATAAATTAATAGATAGATATATGGGTCAGAGATATAGGCCATATCTGACCTATATTTCTATTTAAGTAGTTGTATGTCCTGCACAGTATAAAATTACCATAATTACAGGTGTCTGTTTTTTTGTTTTTTATAGTCTCATCAATATCTTTGTTTTGCTTTTCGCCTTTACTCTCGTCTTTGGGTTTAATCTTCAATGTGTTTCATCTCCCCTCGTCATCCTGTTCATCTGTGTTGCTTTGAGGACACTCGGCTCAAGGTTGTATTTCATGTTGTGGTGTGAGCTCCTTTGTCTCAAACATCTGCAGGTCTGGTGTTTATAGGGAACAGGTAAGGTCTCCTAAATCAGTTTGCTTGCTGGTTTTACCAGTGGGAGAAATTACAAAAAAACACCCTTCTACACTACCATTACTACTCTTAAAAATACAGAACACTGTCAGATACAAATACAGCATCATGATCTGAGAGCAGTATGATATATATAAATAAGAGATAAGGGCAAGTTGTGAAACTTCTAAGGCAGTGGTCTCAAACTGCCGGCCCGCGGCCATTTACGGCCCCCCTCCTCCTCCACCCAGCCCGCAAATGATCTCAAAAATAAAACATAATCCGGCCCTCTAAATTATTATTATTATTATTATTCTCTAGTTGTCTCATACCATATTCCATATGCAAAGAAAAAGTCACCGTTCTAAGGGGCCATTCACATATCGCGTCACATAAACGGCCACGCTGCTTTCTCCTTCTTTCCAAATCGCTTTCGATCCCGTGGCGTCTGTCGTTGCTATGCAACCATTAACTGCGCTCTCCATGATGAAGAGGAAGTTTCAGCAAAAGAAAAAATGATTTCTAATCCTTGCATTAGCTCTACTACTAGATATATTTATGGAGATTAGAAATAAAAAGCCACCCTGTACAGCTATGATCAGCTGTTTGGCTGAGCTTTCGATGTTGTTAAAGAAAGGCCGAAGCTCATCGGTTGGTCCTTGTCACAAGTTGAGATATTTTCATCTCGCCATGGCATAGACACGCCTGGAAAAACAAGCGGGCCGCACTGCATGCGTGTCGCGCTGCATGCGAGTCACTTCTATTATGAGCGCGCTTGCCTAAATTACAAAAGCACTCGCGCAAGTTGCAAGCAAACCACCGAAACACGTCCGATGCTACCAATAAACCTTACCGATGCTCAAACAGCATCTTGGACAAATGTGTCCCAGCTGTTTGAGCAGAAGCGCTGCCAAGTGGCAAGAAATAGAATAGTGTACAAATGTATTCAGGGATTGCATTTGTTCAGTACAGTGTTGTTCAGTGCAAGATTTTGATGTTATTTAAGCTAAAATAAGTGAGGGAAAATATTTGCAAGATAATTAACACTTTCAGATGTCCAGAAAGCTACTAAAGACATATTTAACAACAGTGGTTCAAACTTAATGTTATGAAGTGACAAGAATACTTTTTGTGCACCAAAAAAACAAACAAAATAATGACTTTACTCAACAATATCTAGTGATGGGCGATTTCAAAACACTGCTTCATTAAGCTTCGAAGCTTTACGAATCTTTTGTTTCGAATCAGTGGTTCGGAGCGTGTATCAAACTGCCAAAGTCACGCCCCCACAGTGGTGAACCATTGAAATTTCGAAACACTTATGAACCACTGAACCACTGATTCGAAACAAAAGATTCATAAAGCTTCGAAGCTTCATGAAGCAGTGTTTTGAAATCGCCCCTTCACTAGATATTGTTAAATACATTATTTCATATTTACATATAACATATTTATTATACTATTTTGTTATTTTTGGCCCGCAAAAAGTATTCTCGTCGCTTCATAACATTAAGGTTGAACCACTGTAGTCACATGAACTGTTTTAAATATGTCTTTAGTAGCTTTCTGGGCATCTGAAAGTGATAATTATCTTGCACTAATAAAATATTTGCACTAACTGTTAAAAACTAATACTGTATGTAACAATGATAGAGACACTGCTGTTTACATTTTTTGTTAAGTATGGCAAAAATATTTTAGTAAAGATATTTGAAGTAAATGAGAAATAATGCAAAGGAAAGTACATTTTCAGAAATTTTGCGCTTTCTTGTGCTTGGATGTTAAAATGGCCCTCCTATGAGGTGTCAATCACAGCAATGGCCCCCAGCCAATTTGAGTTTGAGACCCCTGTTCTAAGGGTTCGCTTTTTGAAATTCAATTTCTATTTGAGAAAAATATACCTTTATTATATAGTTGACTCTTGCCTACACGTGCTAGTGTGTGTTTTTGTGTGTGTGTGTGTGTTTACTTGTTTACCCAACAGCAACAGTAAAAATATGATATATATACACACAGACACTACCATTCAAGTGTCAAGTGGGTATGATTTTGTTAAGAATGTTTTTGAAAGATATCTCTTCTGCTCACCAAGGCTGAAGTTATTTGATCAAAAATACAGTAAAATCAGTAATATTGTGAAATGTATATTCTAAAATGTAATTTATTTTGTTTCTTTGATGGCAAAATTTGCCATCAGTCTTCAGTCTTCAGTCTTCAATCATTCTAATATGCTGATTTGTCAAGAAACATTATCATCAATGTTGAAAACAGTTGTGCTGCTTAATATTGTGGACATTTTTTTAATAACGTTGATTGATTCTTTCAAGAAAAAAAAATCTTACTAGCCCCAAACTTTTGAACATTATACACTCAGAAAAAAGTCACAAAAGATGTCACTGTTGTGGTACCCTTTGAAATGTATACCTTTGTACCCAAAGAGTACCTCAAAGGTACATATTGCTACCAAAAGTGTACATATTAGTACCTAAATGGTAAATATTAGAACCTTTTTAAAGGGTACTGGTCCCAGTGACAACTTTTGTACCAGTATATTGATGACAAGATATTTTTATAAAAACCTACTCACACACATGCTCAAGCAACTCTATTCACCGCTGCTATTAAAAACCCAAAGCAAACAAACTTAATATAATTGATAATAGATGAATCATTACATGTGCTAGTTGGTTCATCATCTGTCATCAGGTAGATAGTTAACAAGTGGTAAAAATTTCTTCGTCTCAGTTGTCTTATGAAAGATCATAGCCAGTGCATGTGTAGAATTCTTACATTAGTGATCAAGAACCCATGGGTAACAGCTAAAAATCTGCAGGCAGCTCATGTACTTCACAACATCTGCGTTCAAATGAACACAATCAAAGATGAGTCAAGTACCACAGAGAAACCCACTACCAAAGTCCTAAGGATTTGACACTGCACTAGATTTATTGTTAATTGGTTTATAGAGACCATCCAGGATATACTTAAAACATAACATGCAAAACAAGACAGACATTTCCACCAAAACACAACAAGGTAGACATGTCCTCAACAAATACAAATCTCTGAACAAGAAACTCCTCCTACAAGAGAAAACGTGGAGACAGAATGTTTAAAGGATGCCATGGAGGTGTCAGGTGTGTCCTCCTCCCCCTCTCATCCTGCTCAGACCCGGTGTGTGTTTGTTCAGCTGGGTCCCAAACACAACCAGCCGTCTGCTGCTTGCTGAGGAGAACCAGGGGAGGGGAGGACCAGGAAGGAACAAAAGGCAAGCGTGGCTGGAAAGGAGAGCCTCTCGCCGGGCACAAAGAGATGCTTGGGGTGGGGGTGGGTGGGCGGTTGTTGTTGGGGGTGTTGTTACTGCAGAGGTGGCAGCTGAAGGGTACGAGGGAGAGGGAGAATGAATGAATATGAATGAGAGAGGACGGCTGTCCTTCCACTGGACCCCCATGACCCAGCCAGGGGAACAGACCCTCTTTTTCTCTGTCTCCGTCTCCCTCTCGTACTCTTTGGCTGAGTGAATTGGCAGCAGGTGGGGGCACGAGAGCACATACACATATGCATGTGGACACACACAAACACACAAACACATTCAGAGAGGCTGTCTGGCACTTGTAGCCACTGTCTCCAATCGAGGCCACACGCTACAGTGAGTCAAGCCGGTAATGACGATTAGACGTACGTGTGTGCGAGCGCGTATTCTGTGCGTGAGAGTGTTGGGGGGTGGGCACTCGAGGCTTGAAAAACCAATGCTTTCTATCTAATTTATGAGGTGAGGGGTGTGGGGAGAGAGAGAGAGTCTGACATAGGAGGGTCTGACAGTGGTTCCTCCATCCAGGATTTCTGGATCGATTCTGCAGACATATAATCATTGATTCTTGGATGGTCTATGAAAGATGCAAGTGTGACAAGGATCCTTACAGCTACACCTCCAAACAAAGACTTGAACGTTAGGATCCGTAAAGCTCCTAGAAAAAAAACCTCAACCTTCTTCATTTGGACCTGCATGAGATTTTCTACCTACTAAATCTTTTGAGTATGGAATCTTACATTTTACAGATGGTTTAAACAGATACAATGGGGTCTAAAATTTGAGACTACTGAAAATGCTTGTAGTGTATTTTATATTTTCAGTATAAAAAAATTGTGAAAAAAGTAAAACTTTAGCTTTTTTGCTAACAAGAAAATCTCACCTTTTCTACAATGTCAATATCACAAATCTGTGAAAAAAAATAATAATTATACATGTATAATAGAATTTAATTAAGCAAACAATTTGTTCAACATTTATAAGCCAATTCTATATTTTTATTTTTCATTTTCAAATATTTTTTGATAGAATTATATACAATTAAAATAAAAATAAAAATATATAATTATATTATATTATTTAATCTGACAAAAAAAAGAGTGAATACTAATACACTAGACCTTAGTGTTAATGTATATATACATACAACAAAGCATTTGAAGAAATATGTTGCATGGCTTTGCGGTGTGACACGAATGTTTTTGTTGTTCAAATTATTATTTGTTTGCCTTATTATTTCTATGCTATACTGATGCCTGAACACTACAGAGATCGAGAGAGAGTCAGTTGAACAAGTGGATGAAAGGATGGGGGACAGAGGGATAATAAGGCTGCTGGTGCCACAAACACTCACACTTTTTCTTCCTTACATACACACACACACACACACACACGCATGCATGACTGACTTATGTGTGGAAGCCTTCGCATGTCTGTATGAGAGGCAGACACCATGTAAAATGGGCTTCAGTCCATGTAAAACATGCAGCTTCAGGGAAAGGGAGGACGAGGCAGAGAGAAAGAAAGAGAGAGAACTGAAGACACTTTACTGCTTCTTTCCGCCGCTATATCTGTCTTTCTCCCTTACACGCACACACTGGCCAGAAGGCTAATTACTCTGCCTACTGTCTATGTTCAACAGCAAGACAGTAGCAGACACAGGCCTGATCCAGCCAAAGGCCACACACACATCAACACACACAAACACAGGCCCACTAAGAGTTCTACTCACCACTGCAGAAAATAAGACAAGCAGGGGAGATACTGAGCTAATACTAATAAGGTTTCAAAATTCACAACTATTGGACAAGTTATGCCTACAAAAATTTGACTTGCTCCAAAGGACACAGTAAACATGCCATATCAAGTACTTATATACACTACTGTTCAAATGTTTGGAGTCAGTAAGATTTTTTTTGTTGGAAATTAAAGGGTTAGTTCACCCAAAAACGAAAATTCTGTCTTTAATTATTCACCCTCATGTTGTTCCAAACCCGCAAGAACACAAATGAAGATCTTTTTGATGAAATCTGAAAGCTTTCTGTCCCTCCATAGCTACGCAACTGAAACTTTGACACTTCAAAAAAAGTTCATAAAGAGATTGTAAAACTAATCCATATGAATTGAGCGGTTTAGTCCAAATTTTCTGAAGAGACTTGATGACTTTATTCACATATAAACATTGATCAGCGAACATAAATAGAAGCTAAACTGAACCCGCGTGACACATGAGAACAAACCTCTTGCTGAAGCTCAAACATGCTGCGTAACTCACAAAAATGAAACTTATTGGTTCTCGCACGTGTCAAGCAGACATACTTGAGCTTCTGTTTACCACAACTGATGTGTGAGTTGTTGAATGTTTATATGTGAATAAAAGCCTAAATTCAGTCTGTTCATCATATAAAGCAATAAAGTCTCTTCAGAAAATTTGGACTAAACCATTCAATCCATATGAATTAGTTTTACAAATTCTTTATGAACTTTTTGAAGCATCAGTTGCGTAGGTGTCAATGGAGGGACAGAAAGCTCTCAGATTTCATCAAAAAGATCTTCATTTGTGTTCCGAAGATGAACGAAGGTCTTACGGGTTTGGAACGACATGCGGGTGAGTAATTAATGGTAGAATTTTCATTTTTGTGTAAACTAACCCTTTAATAGTTTTATTTAGCAACTACATATTATATTGATCAAAAGTGACACTAAAGACATTTATAATGTTCCAATAGATTTTTATTTAAAAACTGTTCATTTGAACTTTCTATTCATTAAAGAATCCTGAAAAAAATGTATCACGGTCTCCACAAAAATATTAAGCAGCACAACTTTTTATATTAGAATGATTTCTGAAGGATCATGTGACACTGAACACTGGAGTAATGTCTGCTGAAAATTAAGCTTTGCCATTACAGGAATAATTCTTTTTATTTTATTTGCCTTGGTGATCATAAGAGACTTCTTTCAAAAACATTAAAAAATCTAATCAACTCTAAACCTTTGAATGGTAGTGGAACATTACACACAATATAGAAAACATACACAGAATGTATGACTTCTACCTCATTGCTTCTATCATGCATGTACTGAATGTTGTTTTGCATCATTTTGTGTATAAATGGAATATTGTCAAAGCTTTTGCTATATTTTGGCTTTATTTTAGCTGGCCACCTGAATTAACAAATCAGAAGCAAGGACTGAAACCAAACTATAAAGTGCAATAATAAATTGAATAGAGTGAGTCTAGCAGCAATTAATTAATAATAAGTGAGTAAAACAAGTGCAAAAAAGCATGAGCAAATGCATCCAATGAGTATGAGTTCTGTTCGAGTTCTGTTCACTAGAGAAAATGATGGGTCTTTCTCAACAGCATGAGAAAGGCATTGTGTGTAGACAAGAAAGGGTGAAGCAATACTAAATTAAAAAAAAAATGTTTTGGTCTTTTCCAGAATCCAGTTTATTTTTCTGTGATTAAAAAACATCACTGTGAGATGAAAGAATTACAGGGCCTGTTCACTCAAGGACAAAAATTCTGTTGTCATTCCTTGTCATGTTGTCCTAAACCTGCACAGAGAAGAGTGTTTGAAGAATGTTTCAGCTGTTTTTGGAAGTCAGTGAGGTCCAAAACAGCACTGGACAAACTTTTACTCTATGGACAAGATACACTGAGAAAGAAGAAAGGAAGTCACAGAAGAAAGCAAGTCATACATGTTTTAAGTGACATAATTTTCATTTTTGGGTGAACTATCCCTTTAAAATTGTGAGGGAGGAAGAGGAACAACAACAGAAATTCAATAAATAAATAAATAAATAAATCTACTATATTTAACAAAGTCTCTGTATTCTAAACCCCTCGTTGTCCTTGTACTTAACATCTCAAACACACATCCTACTGCACCAGAATCGTGATACAATGCCGTTAGTCTTGGTAAATGGAAAAGCATGTCAATAGTCTTAACTGCAAAGTCATCAATTCGGTGTGGATACACACAGTAAAGCTTATATTTGAGAAGCCCTCCTGCGCACACATTCACAAACACACCCAATTCTTCCCTCTCGTCTCCACATATAAACACACATGCACCCCGCACACAAACACACTAAGAAATTGTATGGCCCCGAGCCCTCATTTGCATGGATTTGCATGAGATGCCGTATGGGGATTATTTATTCATAAGCTATCGCTACATGCAGATTTCAAACAGACCGAGCGGTTCGCTGTCCTTCACCCTGACAGTACGAGAATTCAGTGTTTGCTTCTGGACAGTCCGTGGTCTGCGTCAGTTCAAAATGAGTTCAATCCCATCCAAGACATGCAATTCACAATACAAATAAGCAGGAAAGCTATTTAAATGAGCCATGAAAACAAAGGACCACATATTTACACAAAGGACCTCATTGTTACTATTTTAAGCCATATTTTTTAAATAATCTACATGATTTCATTTTTGCAGGGAGTTTTAAAAATAAAATATTTTTGTACACAAGGAGAATCTAACTGCTTTTGTTTCTAATGTTGCTTTTAAATGTTATGCCTACCAAAAGAGGCGAGGAGCATATTCATTACCATCAATCATAACCATGATTGTAAGATGGTATAAACTCCACACAACCATGTTTTTAAGAACTCCACACCTTCTGACTATTCTCCTATCCCTCCACCATCCTGACTTTTTCATGGTGTGTGTTGGGGACCTTGAGTTTAAGTTAAGGTGAAGAATCAGAATATAGAGGGAATATATAGGGAATTGTCTTTAAACCAAACTTTAGAGACTAAATAATCTTTACCAATATTGTTTTATAAATGAAAATATACACAGTTCACAAGTTTGGGATGTAAAGTTTGATTTTTTTAATTTCCAAAGAAGCTCACCAAGACTGCATTTCTTTGACCAAAAATACATGTGAAATATTGTGAAATATGATTACAATTTAAAACATCTGTTTTCTATTTGACTGTATTTTAAAATGTAATTTATTCCTGTGATGGCAAAGCTGAATTTTCAGCAGCCATTACTCTAGTCTTCAGTGTCACATGATCCTTCAAAAATCATTCTAATATACTGATTTGGTGCTTAAGAAACAATTCTTATTATTATCAGTGTTGAAAACAGTTGTGCTGCTTAATATCTTTGTTAAAACCATTATACATTTTTTTTCAGGATTCTTTGATGAATAGGAAGTAAAAAAAAAAAGATTTTTGTAACAAAAGGTAAATGTATATTCTGTAAGTTTTGGTTATTTAAAGCATCCTTGCCAAATAAATCAATTTCTTAAAAATCTTACTGATCACAAACTTTTGAATAGTAGTGTACATTAAAAGTATTATACGTACACACACACAAACACACACAAAAAAACTCCTAAAAGACCAAATACATTTTTTACCAGTGTCATTTAGTCATTGATCTAAATAGGTGGAGCTCTGGCAGCAAAGCAAATGAAACCACTCAGGCAAACAAGTGGCGAGCAAATATTTAAAAACTTTAAAATTATAATGGTGTACACTCGTTTTTTTGTCCAAAATAATAAGGATTTCTTGTTAATAATAATCTAAACCTAGTAAATAATCAATCTGCCTGAGACACATTCAAGTCAAAAATTCACCTAAAAAGTCCTGAGAAGGCCCTAAAACCATTTAAGGATTACTAAATTCCCAGACATGTTTTTTCCCCTAAGCAACTGGGGCTTTCCCAGTCTGACCTTTGTCATAATGGGCTTTCCCACACAAAGCATGCATGCTAGTATGCTACTGAAATACCACTGCTAGTGGCACAAGCTACCGGTTTCAATTCTGCATTAAGACATGGTAACAGCTCATTTAAAACACATATCTGCACAGCAGTTTGCTTTTCTATTGCAATACTCTTTAAGGGTTTAAAAAGAATTGGTATGTATTAAACCTTCTCTACATTTGAGAGGTTCTCAAAAGATATTTTACTCTGATGTTAACATCAGTCAGAATAACACCAAGTCAATACATACACTAATTTTAAAAGATACAACTGTTGAAAGTGCTTTAAGAACTGTCAAACATGACCTCATTCAGCACTACAGAGAATTGTTTGGAGAAGCATGAATTTGAGATTTGAGAATCAGAACACGAGACGGAAACACAGAGCAACAGGAGAAAGAAAGAGAAAGGGTGTAGATGAGAGGTGAAGCTGAAGCAGACCCAGTCAGTCCATATAAGGCCAGTCTGAAGGAGGAGAGCAGCCTCAGGAACGTAAGCAAGTGTTTAAGACCTCTACACTGTAAAACATTTTCCACTGTTCCCAACAGCTCATTGATAATGCAGTGCAAAAGATGATACCTTTTTAGGCCCAAAATAACCACTACCAACATTTTGCAGTAATACTATTAATAGTCACGGGTTGTGTTGGAAACAAAAGGCTACAGAAAACATTGCTATGTGCTTGCTAGAGTGATCACAGCGATTTGCTATGTGGCAGCTAAACAGTTCTGAGTGTTTTTAACAAATTGCGATTTGGTTTCTAGGGAGTTCTGAGTGTTTTTAGTGCACTGTTATGTGATTGCTGAGGTATTCTGGTGGTTTCTAGGGTGTTGCTAGTTGGGTGCTCGTGGTTTTAGGAGTTTCCTTACTAGCTCAAGCAAAAAAATGATTACTGGTCCTTCATATGACTCGGTTCATTCACAATGTACATACATATGTACTTATTGTGCCCATATTGTATTGCAAAACACTTCTGCTGTTATTGCGTTACACTGTCAACCTGAATAAGTTGGGCTAACTCAAAAAATTTGAGGTATTCAGTTACACCAATTTTTTTGAGTTATGATGTTCCCAATTTTAAGTAAGCAGAGCTATCAAGTTTTGAGTTTGTAGTACTCATGCATGTTAATTGCTCCTAACTTGAAGTACTGAGTTAGCTAACTCATACATTTTGATAGCAATTAACATAAAAGATTTAGGTTATTAGCTTCTTTATTTTGAGTTTTTGCAAATCAAATGAGTTATTTACTTCACTGTAAATCCTAATAAGCGTTAGGGTTTACAGTGTAGGGACAGGTTTGGTGGTATGGTTTAAGGGTGGGTTAAGGTATAAGGGAAGGCTCAACAGTGTAATTATAGATGTAATTACAGAAATTAATTACAGTTGTAAATACATGCAGTACAATGTGAAAACATGTATGTGCACAATAAGTGCATTGTCTGAAATGATTCATTTAAATGTTGGGTAGTTGTTAAGGACACCTAATATAAAATGGGACCCAAAAATCATTAAGTTTGATTGCTGAGAAAAGTAATAGCACATTTCTTATCAACAAACCACATGATTTGAGGATTCATTTGTGTAGCAACAACAGTGTGGGACGAATTGCAGTGGCCACTTGTGTTAAGCCTACCTCAAAGCAAGCTCACGCACGTCTTTAGCGTGATGGGTCCTGAAAGAAGCACATGAAAGACTTGCCAGTATTCTTAAAAATGAGTGTAATTTCCCTTCAGTTCTGCGTCCCCTGCACTTCTATGTAAATACATGCACATACGCTCACCAAGACGCACAGAGGATATCTGCATCTCAAACATATTTGATGGATTTACATACAGTGCAATATCCTCGCTCGTTCCTGTAAAGGAGATGTGCAAATACTCGCATCCAGATACACACACATGGCAGCTATACATTTTAAATCAGCCCTCTCAGAAATTAGAGAGTGTTTCCTCTCTGAAGCAGAGCCTCTTTTTATTTCAGTATTAAAAAACAAATTCCAACCTGCTGTAAAGACTCCCTCCTTCTCTCTCCCCCAATAATCCCCCCACCCTTCAGTTTCTCTTCCTCTCTCCATCATCATCTCTCTCTCTCTAGCTTTCTCTCCACAGTATTTGCATAATTTCTCTGCCGTATTCTGATGTATGCGTGTGAATAATAAAGCTCATGGGCGCGGCGTGCCAGGCTGCCACTGTTCATTACGACCGCGCACAGCAAAGCTAGGCTCCGCAGGGCCCTCATTAGCTATTCCACTCAGAATAAAGGCTCACTCACTCTCTCTCCCTAATGCGCTCGCTCGCTCACTCGCACCCGCAACTCTCTCTTTTACTCTCTCACTCACACACACACACTTTTTTCTGTCACTCACTTTTTTCTCTATTTCGTATTTTACTCTTAGTTTAGTGTATCTTAGTTTAGGGTCAGCACTGGGAAAACGTAACTATTTAGCATCACTTCACAATAAAGTTGTATAGGTTAACATTAGTTAAAGGCATAGTTCTGCCATCACCCTCATGTAATTTCAAACCTGTATGATTTTTTTTATTCTTTTCAAGAGTAAAAGAACATATTTTGGGTGTCTCAGTGTTTGTCATTTGTTGTTTTAGACCCCATTGACTTTGTATGGACAAAAACAGTTGAAATATTTTTCAAAATATCTTTTTTTTTTGTGCTTCACGCATACATTTGGTATGACATGACAGTGAGTAAATAATGCATTTTAACGCATTATGAAGTAACAATAAACAATAGGATATTTATAAATTAAGCAAGATTCATAAATGCTGATAAAATATATAATGTAATTCACTGTATATAAAAGCATCTGACAAAAACAAATGCATCAAGCTACATACAACTGGTTCAAATGGAACAAAAATGCATTTAAATTATGTTATTAATGGTTCAATTTAAGTGGTAACTTTCTCTTTATCAGTCAAAATCTGTTTTTGTAATCTTAGCTTTAAAGACATCTCCAGGCCTGTAGATGGTGCTGTATTTGATTCAGAACATTTCTCTCCCATCTCCTTTCTATCTCTTTGGTCATAGTTATAATGACCGTGTTAAGATTCTTGCCCTCATCTGACCTCCATTGCCTTCAGAGTGAGACGACCCACTGTATAATCCTCCCACCGCTCCAATGTGCCACTTGACTACACACGCCTTTCCGCTCATACACACTCACACATAAGCACCCAAAGACACACACACACTCTCTCTTCCTTCTCTATTTCACCCTTCCTCATTAACCACTGTTCTAGCTAATTAACACATCCAGAGAGCCATTAACATCTCCTCCCTGCACAGGGAGATGGAAAGGAGTGAGAGGGGAAGTCCCCTGAACACTGAAGGGCACACACACACTGTCCAGGTTCACCAGACAATGGAAGGACAGGATATTGTCACCACAATGAACTCAGCTGTTGAACTTTTTTTAATCTAACCAAACTAGTTTTGTGGTTGTTAAGGCAGATTTCTTTTTCACAATTTAAACAACTGTGTCTATGGGCTTTGTAAAGCAATACTTTGTATCTGTCCAATGTTTTGTCTTCCTCCTATGATAATTTCATCTATAGTCAGCTTTGGTGGTAGTGCAATTGTTTAATGTCTGGAGTGGTAACACAAACATGCAGGTTTGATTCTGTTAAGAGGAGACCCATAATCTGAATTCCAATGACACTCTACCACCATTGTGACATAGCACCAACGTGGCTGTACCCGAGCTAACGTATTGTAAATTGCCTGAATAGCAAATTTAAGAACATTTTACTATAACAAATCTGATATATAACAAGAAACAGGGGTAAGATTTGAAAAGTATTGTTAATTCTTAATTCATGTTAACTAATATTAACTTATGAAACCTTGTTTTAAAGTTTTACACAACATACTAATAAACTGTAGTTGTAAATTGTAGTTTAAAGTTGGATAAATTAACATGAATGTATTATGAACAAACATGATTTAGCAATAAACAAAAGCATATTTATAAATTAACATTAATCTAGTTGATCATGACACCTATAGTCATGCATTTATTCAAATTGAACCTTATTGTAAAGTGTTAATGAAACATACAATGCAGAAGATAGTGCTTAGATCATTCAAGATTAACTTAATAAAAGGAGTGAAATTATTCTCATATATACAACGTTTGTTTCAGTTACCCATGTTATCATGGCAAATTTTCTGAAGCCATATTCATAAAATAAAATTCCTGTTCGATATACAATGGAAAAATGACCAAACAAACAAGCCAAATATAATCACGTGAAATATATTTCTGTTTTCTTCTATTTTTTTTTAAAACATGACATTGTAATAAAAATGCTATTCAGAATAGTTCTACTATATCAGATCTACTATGTCATCTAGTCATAAAAATAAAGATAGAAAGACTGATAATCATTCATAGTGACAGTAAATTCTACAAATTAATACCTTGTATTTATCTAGTCATTGTTGAATGCAATATTTAAGATGGTCGGCCCTGGAAATGCAGTTAAACTGAAAGGAAAAGAAACCTTGTTCATTCCCACTGTAACTACTGCCTTCCCTCTTGCCTGTGTGTGTGTGCGTGCGTGTGTTTGTCTGGTTTTGGTAGCCTGTGCGTGCACACCCTCCAGTGACAGATGGCGTCAAAGGATCATGGCTCTCATTGTCCTCTGATGGCTATTTGTGTGTGTGGAGGACAGCCGTTACTGAAGGGAGAGACTGAAGCTGCTCCGCACACCACTGAGGCCCCCTAGACAGTGGAGGAATCAGAGCTGCAGTTGTATTCACTGAAACACCTGAGAGCCGGGCTTCTCATCGACCCACACCCTCTACTTTAATTAACCAGTACGCTAGCAACATGGCCGGCGATTCACATCTCATCAGTATTTTAGTGATGGGAATGGGTTTTCTGGCAAGCACAGATCATTGTGCCATACAATAGTGATTCTCTCTATAACAAAGACCTGATTTTGGTTCATAATGTTTTTGTTTTGTGTAAAGCATGGAATTATAGAGTTATAACAAAGAACATGCAAAGAAGAGGGGGGGAGTATCATAATTTGAAAAAAAATAATAATAATATTGCTCAACTTGCCAGTTACTCAATATTTTTACTTGCATTTGGTATGAGTTTATTTTAGACCCTTTTCATATGAAAAACATTGGCGCTAAAGAGACCCATTCTTGTTCAGATATAACTTCATCTAAATAAACCAATATAAATATACTTTTAATTGGGCAATCATCAAAATATACCCCAAAAGTGTGAGGCAAGTAAGATTTTTTTTTTCTAATATGCCGATTTGGTGTTCAAGAAACATTCCTTATCGTTATCATCAATGTTGAAAAATAGTTGCGCTGCTTAATATGTGGATACATTTTTTAAAGATTTTTTGATGAATAGAAAACTCAAAATAATATTTCTTTTTTAAAATGTAAGTCTTTACTATGACTTTTGATCAATTTAATGCGTCCTTGAAAAATAAAAACATTAATTTCTAAAATAAATAAATATAATCTCACCTGAATGGTAATTTTAACAAAACAGCATTTTTAATGTCATTTTGACTTGTGACCTATGCTTAAAACATACTAAACTACATGAATGCAGACACTCCTAGCTCTGCAAGCACAATTTTGTTATGAAATGTGTCTGAGAGCAATTCACAGCATTGCCATAAGGGGCGCTACAGTGGAAATTAGCAAAACCGCCTACCTTTACAGTCAGGATTCTCTTTATTTTAACTACCATCAAGGCTTAGTAATAGTTTGAAAATCTTGCTAAGCAAAGTCAACATCAATAAATTTAATATGTTTAAAGCAACTTATCTTAAATACAACACATCTGGTTAAATAAAACTGACATTTGAAGGGAACTCTATCGCCCCCTTGAGTACTGAGGTTTGTTACCGCCAGACCAACATGTCAAGTATGTTCAAACAGACCACATCAGCCATCTGGGTACTTCTGTAAAGTATGTTTCTGGCCTTATTTTACAAGAATGGGTGAGGCCCTGTGAAAAGAATCCAGCAGTAAGCAGAGGAAACTATATGAATGGCTCAAAAAAGGCTGAACTGAAGGAGTGGCTGAGCAATGGGATGAGTGAATACCGCAAGGAAGAGGTGATTAAGGGCGAGAATGAGCAGGTATTTGAGTACAAATGAGTGAGGCAGACAGGCTGAAAGGATCTGACTGTATTCTGGGCCGAGTTTCTAATTTAATTGTGCATTATTAAGTCACTCCTTCGGTGTGTCTGCCTCCTGGTGCATGCTGATTAAAAATTTAAGGCTTTGCCATGCAGCCACTAAGACACTGCCTCTCTCGCTCTCACACACACTTTTCCTCTGTCGTGTCCTCTGCTATTTCTTCCTGTCTCTCCTTCGGCTGAGCCCCACAGTCCCGTTTTACACGATCCCTCTGCTTTCACTGTTTCCCCTTATAACGTGCACCCTCTTTCCCTTCCTTCTCTTTCTCTCCGCTGCTGTCAGGGAGCGCAGAGCGCTTGAAGACCCGTGGGAATGTCGTCATGGTAACGCCTGCCACTCAATCCCATCTCAGATGTAAATGACCTCGAATTTTATTAGCGCACAATTTCAAGATCCTCTCATTGCTTTCTTCCCTCCCTCTCTCTCTCTCTACCTCTACACTCCCCCCACCCACCCCCCACCCAAACCCGTCGCTCTTTCTCTCACCCCCCTCTAGTTTGCTCTGCACCCCACAGCATTCTCCATTATTATTATGCTTATATGCAGATCTGGATTGTATTCGAACCCAAATGAGAGGAATATCACGAAAATCTACATGTTTTTCCATATTCATTCCTTTCACATAAGAATAAGAGAAATAGCTGCATGTGCCAAGGATGATGTATAGCTTGTGGATGTGAAATGCTGCCACTTGTGATTGTACACCTACATACATTGTTTTCTGTGCAAAAATACGTGAGGCTGTGTTATATATTATAAACAGTTGTTTTGGAGGGAGTAAGGATGGTAAAATAGGGTTGTCTGCTGTGGTTCAGCATACAATGGGACAGCTTGAATCTTAAAAGTAAATTTTCAAGTATTTTTGTTAATATAATTATCCAGTTTTAAGCTACCTGATCTTTTAGCTATTAACTCTTGATTTGTAGTTTACCTGTGCAATTGCTTCATTCCTTGTAATTCATAAAAAATAAATTCATAAATAGTCATCAACTATGTACACTGTAAGCTATGTACATTCCAAAAAATTTACTTAAATTGAGATAACAAAACAATTCTTGAACATTTTGTTCAATGAACTCAAGGTGACGTGAAGGCCAAGTGGTAACCCATACTCTGAATTTGTCCTCTAAACCATCCAAGTTAGTGCACACAGATTAGGAGCAGTTAGTATTGAACAAACACACACTGCAAACCATGGACACACACAGCCGGAGCACTGGCAGCCATTTGCTGGGGTGCCCAAAGGAGGAATTGCGTGTTAGGTGCCTTGCTCAAGGGCACCTCAGTCATAGGTATTGAGGCTGGAAGAGAGCGCTGTTCGTTCACCTACGTTTTCTTCCTGGTATTGAGAATCGAACCTACAACCTTCAGGTCTGACACTCTAACCATTTGGCCACAACTGCCCCTTTAAATAGAAGAAAAAAACCTTTTCCACACAATTACAGACTGGAATTGCCAACTTTGTAATTGGTTACAAAGAAAAATTGGGCTTCATAAACAACTAAAGATCACACACAACAAGATTTTCAAGCCTTTCCAAATAAACTCATGCAGAAACATGTACCTTGTTACTAGGAGATGCATGACAAATGAAAATTTGTTCTAAAAATTGGCTCAAAATGTCAAACATGTCTGATATCCTCCGACTGGATGTTATCATAGTCTGAAGCTTAAAGTCCCCCTGAAATCAAAACTTAAGTTTAGCTTTTAGTATGAATATGTTAGCCTTAATGTTATGAATAAGCAGTTGTGTTCCAAAACAATGACAAAATTCGCATTTAGAAGATATAAGCATTCAAAACTTACAGTCTCTCACTTCCGCTAAAACGGATTTTCATGACATCACATCACACTTCAGTTTCTCATCAAATCTTCTGTCCAATCAAATGCTCTCTAGAATCTGAAGTCCCGCCCCCTCCTACACTCATCATATCCACGAGTCAGCTCAGACCACGAAAGGTATCGGACCCATTTAAATTCTGTACAGAATGCTATATTTTAAAGTGATATAGAGGAGATTAGGAGGAGAAACGGTTAAATATTAAAAGGAAACAGAGATTTTACTGAGTTTAACAGCTCTGGTCGAGCTATGATATAAATGAAACGCTATTGGCTATTTAAAAAAGGGGGACGGGGCTGTTTGATATATGGCCCTGTCTTCCTTTTTCAGTTGAAATTACGTCAACACATTGAAAAATGCTGCGTGTTCCAAGACACTTCAGCGGGCCTTTAAAAAATATCAGAGCTTTGCCTATTATACACAATGCAATTTTCTGTATAACTAAAATAACAGAAACTCTTCTAAATTTTCAATGTAACTGAACATTAAACACTAACAAGTATTTCCCCTTACTCAAAAACATAACACTTAATTTCAAAATTTACTTCTCCAGGAAAGCATGCTGTAAACTAGAAATCCACTGTCCAGTTTCAGTTACAAAAATGATTCATGCAGTCAAAATACAATAAGGACTAAATAAACATCCAATTTAGAAATTTAAGCAGACTGAATGTAAGGGAATTAAGTTGACAAAATGTTCAAAATTGATACAGCATTTGCTGATTTTATTGATTTAAATTAAATTAAACAAGCAGAAAAAAAAATTTTTGAGTGCAAAAAAAATTGTGAACAAGTCAAGCCACAAACCTCTATCGAAGTGAAATAGATATTCCAAAAATGCCATGTCCTACTTTAATTTGGTTCTGTACACATTACGTTTTATGACATTATTCAAGACTAGGGGCCCTATTATACACCCAGCACAATGCGGCACCAGGTGCGACACAAGTGTTTTTTGCTAGTTTCAGCCCGACGCAGTTATCATTTTCACATCCTGTGCCATGTTGTTTAAATAGCAAATGCATTTGCGCCCATTTGTGCGCCCATGGGCGTGCTGGTCTGAAAACGAGGTGTGTTCAGGCGCATTGTTGGCGTGTTGCTATTTTGAGGCAACAGAAATAGACTGCGCCACTGACCAACTGAAACCTGGTCTAAAGTCAGTGGTGCAATTTTTTTTTTCGTTATTTAAAGAGTAATATGCGCCTATAGGCAGGTGCACAACGCGCGTACACTCTGCAGCAGCACACAAACATGCCAAATATTAAAAATAAAAGGATTACAATGTAAAAGATTATTATTGTGTGCATAAAGATAAAAATTCTTTGGTGGAATCCGGCTTGTCCTGTAGATGGTCTGCTTGAGTGCTTTAACCTCGCGCACAAGCAGATCCGTTTCCTTGCTAGAGAAACGTTCAGTTTTTCTGCCTGTAAATTCCGCCATGTAAATAGCAAATCTGCCATGGCTCAAGCGCAATTGGCTTTTAAAGGGTATGGGAGATGAGACTCTGATTGGTTTATAGCATGTTATGCCCAAAACACACCCATTACTCATTAAGAGAATAGGTACAACCCTTTTAGACCATGCGCCGGGCACACCAACCATTTTTCCCGGCGTTAAACTAGCAAAAGTGGATTTCGGACACGCCCTAATTGCACTTGCACCGTGCACTTTAGACCTTTCGCTTTGATCGTTAAAATAGGGTCCTAGATTTGTTTGCAGAATGCACTTTATTTAATATCCAAACTCTGTGTACAGAATGCACAATTTACAGATCAAGCACTCAAGAGGAGTGACAACCGCATTTAGCTACAGTGTGCATGTGGTCTCAGACCAAGTGAATCTGTGCTGTGTAGTAATTTAGCAGAGGCAGAGTAGGCCTGCATTTACTGCTCAATGCACTGAACTCCACTCCCACTACTCTTACGCATTTCTGTGCTTTGCGACAGCTGAGTTTCTCACCCAAGAATGGACTGTCTAGCTGTGCTCCCACACAGCTCCACTTTGTGTGAAATTATAGTGTTTTCTTTTTTATTTGGCTTCTGTGTTGGTCTCTCTATGATTAAACACTTGTTTGTTCCTCCAATGTGAAAGAGGATGGTGAGTGGTGAGCAGTACTAGTAATTGCAGGATTAGAGAAAGTAGTCAGTGATCAAAATGCTGATTTTCTTTTTTTAAAAATCAACTCGCTTTTGATAAATGAAGGTATATCCTGTCAAATTGTCTTTGCACTATTCACCTGCTTAGATGTATATTGACCTTATAATATATAAAATGTAAATGTAATTCTGGTACTCATTGCAGCTTATTCTGGCAAAGAACCACCCACTTAGACAGGAGGAGACTATATGAGTGACACATAAAGCCAGCCAATCATATTGGAACTGTTGATTTGAGCCAGCTCTTGCTATTTCTGTGTGCAATATGTATCAGATGGTCAGTAAACAGACTGGGCGGTCCATAGACTTGCCATCTAAGGCTCGTTGTACCAGGCTGAAACAATGCTACAGCTTGGTTAAATACGTGTTAACTACAACACAATGTATTGACGCGCACAGCTTAAACTGTTCACAAAAGGCCAGCTAAATAGCCAAGAGCCTAACACTGTGTGAGGAAGAAATGTGGCTTTCCTGTAGGGATGGAAACACATGAGAGGTGAGAAAGGAGAAACTGTCACAGGTATTCTGGGTGAGAATTATTCCTGCAGGTTTTTTTTTTTTTTTTTAAGTACAAGGGCCTTTCAAGTCATTTCAATGATTAAAATATAACTCACAATTTGGCAATTTAGCTTTTGAAAAGAGCATCTTGCGGTTTAGCACAAGAAACTAAAGACTAAGTAGGTCTGTGGCTAAAGCAGTCTAAGAAACTTCATTCAATTACAAATTTTTTATATATCATATCATATCATAATCGTATATTTCTGTCACAAGACAATACAATATTCTCTGAGTTATGAATCTAAAAGAGATCAAATATTCTTTCTATAATACATCGATGTATATTAAAAGGGATAATAAAAAGTGAAAATTGTCATAATTTATTCACCCTCATGTTGTTCCAAACCTGCATGACTTTCTTTCTTCTGCATAACACAAAAGAAGCTATTTGGAAGAAGGTTGGTAACCCAAATTTTTTTGTGACCACTGACTTTGATTGTATGGAAACAAAAAAACACTGAATGTTTCTCAAAATATCTCCTTTTATGTTTCACAAAAAAAAAAAAAAAAAAAGTCATGCAGGTTCGAAATGGCATGAGGGTGAGTAAATAATGAAAGATTAATTTTTCTTTTTGAATGAAAGTGTATTTGTACAGATTTGTAAACTACTTCTCATACTTCAAATGTATATAGTGAATAGAAAGGAAAAGATCTGACATGGTTCCTGACTCTGGCTAAAGAACCTGTTGTATGAGCTCAGCTAGCAGTGTGATGATCACATGTTTGCTCATCATCACTGAGAAAGCATGTGAGAATGACCTCATCATTGCTGCACAGCCTTATTCCCATCAACCAGAGTGTGTCATCATTCTGTTAAGCAGTGGAATGGAGCTGCTTATATGCTGCAGTGATAAGGACTAACTGAAGCTATTTTGTACTTTACCATTTACTTACGAGCGGGATGTCACGAACGAGAATATATACCACAAGGAAGGAAGAAAAGGAAGCAAAAAAAAAAAAAAAAGAAACCCAAATGAAGAAGTATCATAAAAATGGAAGAGGAAAAAAAAATAGCAAAAAAGTGTCAAGTTTCAGTTGGGTTTTTTTAGGCTTTGTAGTAGATGGAGCTTGTAGTAAGTCTTCTCCTCATAGAAGCTGAAGTGGAGCAATAGAGAGCTCATGAAACATTGATAACTCAGATATTTACTTGGACCCCCCCAAACAGAGAAGAGAAAAGGCACATCCCAAATCATAAATTATTAAGTCTCCGCTTCTCACTATGATCCTGACAGACATAACCTTCACTGTTTGATGGGCTCTTACTTAAGTAGGTCAATTAATCCAAATATTTTACCATTATTATTGCTGCCATTTTGAAGGATTCCACTTTAAATTAAATTTTACATTTTATTTATATACAAATGGAAATAAGTTGAATTCCATTCTATGGTATTTATAAATGAGAGTTATGAAATAATAAAGTACATTTACGATCACATTGGTGAACACGAAAATACACACTAAATGAGACCATACACAGTTGCTTAATCTCAGAGAATTGTGCCACATCTCTCCCCATGACTCACTACTGATATAATTTACAAGAACAATACTGAACTTAATAACAATATTCAAATTATGATTTTTCATCTGAAATTCAATGAATTTCCTCATTATATCCCCATTAATCACATTACATTTTGATAGATTATACAACATTTAACAAAAATATGCATATAAATTTATCTTTTATCGAAATACAAAATATTAAAATTACATATTTTTTTCTAACATGTTTTTTTACGTTATAGATGCACTGATTTTATCAAGCTTAATCTTTATTATTTATTTATTTGGTAACACTTTATTTTACAGTGCTGTAGTTACACGTTACTACATGTACTAGGTTGGCACTGAACTTTAACCCTGACACATTCAACCCCAATATTCCTGATAGCTATAACTCTGTAACATTTAACACTTACATTTAAATGTAACAGAACATGGTGGAAAAACTGCCTGAAATCCTTTAAAATAATAACAGTCTACTGATTTAAAAGTCTTGGCTAAGGACAAAAAAAGTTGTATTTGCTGATATTTTATTGAACTCTGTTTGCAGATATATACTTTTGACATTGTGCTAGCCTGATGTTTAAATTTGCCCCAGTTCCACACTGAAATCTTATAGTGACTTACCCTGATGATTCCTAGCATCATCACAGTTAACTTCAGAGATGGATTTAGCAGTTAGATTTGAATTGGTCCTTATTTTCAAGTTTATTTATTGCAAACGGATCCTGTGCCAGTTGAACTGAACTGGTCATATTGCACATAGCAGGGTCATAATGGAGACATGATCATCACAAAATGTCAAGCCATGGGCCCTCAATTGGAAGATCAGAAGCAGTGAACATTATAATCTCATCATTAGTGTTAGAGAATTACTCTTATGAGAACAGCTGAAAAAGAGGAAGTGATGTGAGCTCAGCTTATCTGAGAATATTACATCACAGAGAGAGAGAGAGAGAGAGAGAGAGAGAGAGAGAGACTGTGACTGTACTCTGAGGTCCAGATGGCTGTGAGATTTACTCAATCTACCAGATTAACATAGGATGGAATAACTCCCCTGTTTTCCTTCACTCATTGAATTGCCTGACCACTTCTGTTGAAAATATGAACTCTATGAAACCATTTTTAGCAGTAATGTTGTACACCAGTTCTTTTGTCTTGGTTTAGAACAGCAGTCACTGCAATAAAGTTTCATTAAATGGAACAGTAATAAAGATAGACCAGATAGGCCATAGCAGTGGTTCCCTCAACACATCACATTTTATATGTCTCCCTAGTCAAACACACTTGATTCAACTCATCAGCTCATTAGTAGAGACTCCAAAACTTCTAACTGGTGTGGTAGATAAGGGAGATATCCAAAATGTGTACTGTTGGCAGTATGGCACGATGGTTGGGAACATATTCTATGTTGACAATATACAGACTATACATATTCTGTACATATATAATATACATATTTGAATGGTTTAAATTAGATGTATTTAAATTAGTTGTGGTGTAGTTGTAAGCTTTACAAGTTTGTCCTAATAAATGAATTAGCTAATTAAATGTCACATTTATTTGGAATACATATTTATACCATTTAAAGACTCTCGGTTAAGTTAGTAATAGACTATTGATATACACTCCTGATCAAAATTCTATCAAATTCAGATAAATGCTGCTCTTTTGAACTTTCTATTCGTCAAAAAAACACAGTTTCCACAAAAATATAAAGTAGCACAACTGTTTTCAACATAGGTAACAATAAGAAATGTTTCTTGAGCAGCAAATTAGCATATTAGAATGATTTCTGAAGAATCATGTGACACTGGAGGAATGATGCTGAAAATTCAGCTTTGCCATGCAACAGTTATAAATTACTTTTCAAAATGTATTAACATAGAAGTTGGTTATTTTAAATTGTAATAATATATCACAATGTTACTGTTTTTCTGTATTTTTGATCAAATAAATGCAGCATTGGTGAACATTTTTCAAAAAGATTAAAAAAATCTTACCAACCCGAATACTTTTAAAGGTACTGTTTTTATTCTGTTGTGTCAGTAAATGTTTTTGTACATAGGCATAAACTTCACAATACTATACTCTAACTTTATATTTGTGAATCTTCACAATGGGATCATACATTAACAAGACCCAACTTCAAACATTTTTCACTGATATCAGAAGAAGTGCTTTACAACTAAACGGTACTGACATGAAACAACAAATCTCATTCAACTGCCATGTCATTTGCTGGTATAAGCATTTACAGTACGTCCTCTGCCTCATGTTCTTTAGTTATAATGCCTATAAACAGCAATGATGTGCTTCCTTTTCAGTGCTGACTGGTAGAAATGAGCGGAACAGGTTCACACTGAAAAAGAAATTCTCAGAATAAAATGTGGGAAAGTATCTGTGAAGTGACTGAGAAATGAGAAAGAAACTTGTCAACTAATCAGTTTTTTTTTTTTTTTTTTTTAATCAAAAAAATATCATACCATAAGATATAACTTACTTGAGAAGCTTAACACCTTTATTGCTTAAAACAAGAAAAGAAAACAAGGTATAAAAAAATGGGGTCATTTATGGGATATAATCTGTAAAAACAATTCTTAATATCTTAAACAATTTTTCTTGTAGAAGTAAATGCATGTTATCTTAAGGTTGTTTAGATAAACATACATATTAATCAATATATGTTGAGCTAAACAACCTAAAATTAAGATATGCATATGGGATTTTTTTCTTTTTGCAACTAACAGTGAGAGAGAGAGAAGTGTGTGTGGGTGGGTACAAAGCTCATTATTCTAGTCACTCATTTTCCAGCACCGTTCCCCCTTTACACCAAAAGGTGGAGAGAAAGACTACTGACAGAGATTGCTCTACACAATCTCTCCCTCCATCTCTCTAATGCCAATATTTCACAGCACCAGGTAATGCTCTCCGAGACCATTAGGGGAGTGCTATACAGACACTTCATAGTCTATCCCTTAAAAATACATTTACTCCTGAGCTTCTCTTCTTCTCTGATGTAAAGGTTGGTTGTCAAAACACAGAGCTCTAGAATGACTAAAATGGATTGAGAGTTATAGAGGTTTAACTTCTATTTTTCCCAACTCACTCACAATGCAATACGGAGAACGAGTACGCAAAATATTCCAAAAGGTAAGAACTTTGGGTGGAATGAGTTAAAATGCAGACATTTTAGTATACCGGAACAGCGTATCTGACTGTCCACCATATGGATACGGATTAAAAGAATTCAGCTCGGCAAGCAGAGCAAAAGGGGAAAGCTAGCAGCATCTAGTGAGAGAACCGGACAAAAGCAGATGCCACAAAATGCCTCACACACACACACACACACACAATCTCCACTTCCCTCTGCTCACTCTCTCTCCCTCCCTCATTTCTTTGCTCGTTTTTTCCCCCCTTCCGTCTAATGTGCAAGGCTACAGAGGAAACTGAAAACTTTTCCAACTTTGCCTTCTCCTTCTTTTTTCCTCTTCAGAACAGGAAACCAAGCATAAACTGTTTAGCAAGAACCCTGTACTTCTAAACCTATATGGAGATCAAAAGTCCAGCATACTTGGGTTGATTTACACATGTGAAACGCTACAGGGTGGCACTATAATTTTGTCAGAGTAACAAAACAGTGTAATATCAGCCCTGTCCTACTTTTGATGAAAATGATTTAGTATATATACACACATAAATACATACATACATGCGTATACATATCTTAATTGCATTGCATATAAATAAAGAGCAAATGGAAACCTTTACTTGAATGAAAAACTTTTGCTTCTCAGATTTTTCTCCTGAGTAAAACACCCTGACCTGACAACATGTGAAGTTTAAAAAATATTTCAACAATGTCAAACTACACTAAGTTTTGCCATGAAACAAAGAACAAAAAATTCAAAAGCCTCATATTTGAATATGACTGCAAAAATGTATAATACAGTTCAGTATTATTGATATAAAACTGTTTGAAATATGCTTAGTATGTATGGTATAAATAATATTTGCATATGCTATACATGTAATAAATACAACATTTTATTAAATAGGGATTTTTCTCACTTGGATGAGGATTGGTGTGGATGATTGTCTTTGCTTTTGCCAGATTTTGAAAAACCAACCTAATCTCAGAATTTTACATGCACAGTTTAGCTGTAAATACTCTATTGTGTCATTCAGAACATTGTAGATTAACAACAAACTTAACAACACAACTTTGCATTTTATATGGTAGTACAAGAAGTAAATCCAAGAAGATGTAACCAGTTTCCTCCATGTAACTTCCTATTAATAGGTATGCCACATTTCTTAAAGGGTTCATATGACCATATTTTAAAAGTGTATTATTTTGTTTATTAGGTGTAAAAGAATAGGATAACATGCTTTAATGTTAAAACACATTATTTTTCACATACTGTACATTAATGCAGCTCCTCTATTCCTGATTACTCTAAAAATGTTGGTATTGTTTTATCAGTTTGATACAATAAAGCAGATAGACCAGAACCAATTTTGCCAGCACGACTTGAGCAGAAATTTTGTATTTTGTAACTCTCTTACCTTTCAGATTATATGTTATAACGTTTGAATTTATCTTCTTCACTGTAAACACTTTATGTCCTGAAGTGACAACATAAAATACAGTTTAAAAAACATATTAAAGTGTATATTTCTCATTTTTTTAGGTTTGTATGGCCGGTGTTGCTCTTTGGAAGCCGTCCTCTGGTATGCGTTGTACACAAGCTAATTTTGGGGTTGTACTGCTCAGGAACAGCGTTTTAAATACATTAACCACTGATTCCTAATTCGGTCCATTTTCAGAAGGCCAAACTGCTTTTGCATCCAAACACACAGTGTCTCTACGACATGGCAAAAACACTACAATTCACTGATGCCTCGCCTTCTTTCTTTGCGCATGCCTTTGCATGTATTAGCATTATGCTAATATGTCACATTGTGACATAGACATTCCTGTAAGTAAAAACTGGATTTCGATCGGTGTTTTAAGCAGGTCTTGAGCAGTGTTCTCTGTTAGATAGGATAAATCCCTTTGTGGGACAATATAAGCTTTGTAACTTTGCAGATCTTACACATGCACAAACAGATACATTACACGCTAAAGGAAAAGGAAAACATTAAAAAGCATCATATAACCCCTTTAACATCAACATTAACATGGAAAAGTGAACTGTTATCTGTTCAAATATATTTATTTATTTATTGGCATGTTTATTCAGTATTAACATGATCAATGTGACAGCAAATCTTTCAAATAAATTGTGTGACGTGTTTTGCTTCAAATAAACTACAGAAACAACTCCAAAGGTGATAAATATAGAAAATATTATTTCTAATGATATGATACTTTAAAATATGTATATTTTGTCTACGTGAGAATTTGCCAATAAATGTTGTACTCTTTTGCAAGTTTACTTAAATTTGAATTTATTAGCACTTATGAAGTTCAGACAGATATGACCTTCCAAATCATTTTTATTTAACAAAAAAAAAAAAAAAAAAAAAAAGATCCGAAATAATGATCCCTCTTCACAAGACCACATTTATCATATTATATGTGACACTGGATAATAATTTTGGATTTTACATTTAAAACAATGATTGCTTCAGATTAGGGCTGCACACAAAATTATTGAAATACCGCAAATGTATATATTGCAATATGCTTATTGCAACGGCTTGCGATAACTGAATGATAATACTTAAAAAAGTTATGAAAACTAAAAGTTTTAGGTCAATAGCAGAGAAGGCATATAGCAGAAATTAGACTGGACATAGACTGGACACATGACTGTTACATACGTGTGACACACTTAATGTTAAAAAGAGTTATTAAGAACAGTAAGCCATGAAGAAAAAAAAACCTCAATGCGGTACTCACGCGCACAGAAAGCTGATACTCAGACAGCATACAATCCAGAATTCAGTTCTCCTCCCACAGCTTACATGGCCAAATACACATAAAATTGTCAAAATGCCTGTATTGGCTAATATTCATGTAAACACATGTCTAAACTGAACGTACACAGTTGAGAAAGAAAATGCATTTGTTTCAGTACATTGGATCTGTGCAGCTCTTAAAGTGACAGCAGCCTAATATACCAGCTGCTGTCTGTGTCCTTAATCGTAAACAACAGAAGACAGAAAATCACTCACTGCTCTTGACTGAATAACTTTTGTAGCTTTAAATAAGAATCAGTTTATATTTAATTCATACAGTGAAGACTAAGCAGTGTTTTATTTTATATTTGATTATTCAATTTCTGTTTTATTTCATACTTGAATGCTACTGTTAATTAAACCTAATGTAAGCCTACCTGAAAAACTATATATTACCAAGCTGGGAAAAGAGTTGAGGTGGTATTTAATTTTTTTTTTTTTACATCAGATGTTGTCAAAGTGTATCTGGAACCTCCCCAGTGCTGCACATTTTGAATGTCTCCTTTATTAAAGATGGAGTGGATCGACTCATCAGCTAATTAATAGAGACTGCATGACTTTGTCTAATGAGGGAGACATCCAAAATGTGCAGTGCTGGGAGGCTCCAGGAAACCTCTGGTTTACACTTACAATAAAATGACACTTACTTTTTATGTAATGCTACTGTAAAAGACTGCTGCTCAGAAGACGTAAGGATTTTTTCTTCTAACAGAAAGAACGTGAAACATGTATGTCGGTTATATCATTTTCCGTTTTAAATTTAAATAATTTTTCTCAATTTAAATAATAATTTAAATTGATTTTACACACTTAACACATTATCGTATTGCATTGTATTTTTCTTCAATAACGTGCAGCCCTACTTCAGAATAATACCTTGATACACATATCAGTGCATTATATTAGATAAACTGATCTCAGTGCGTGAACTCTTTGACAGTTTACAGTAATGCTTACTGGTTTTAAAGGGCTGCCTGCTGACACGTCACTGATCCGAGGCTAGACTGAGAGCGGTGATGTCGCTGGGGAGAGGGATTGTCAGAACGAGAGAGTTCTCATTCTGTGGGGGGTGAACGGGTTCACCGAAACCTGTTTCTATTTACTAGAATAACTGAGAGACCTAGTGAGGTGTAGCCTCAGAAAACTGTAATGATATGTACCTCAAACACAGAAACATACATTCATGCATGACCAGGAACATGAGTGTTCATATAAGTATAGTTAGTTCACCCCCCACCCCCCCAAAATTTTTTTTTTTTTAATAAATTTAATAATTTACAAATTAATATTTAGAACAACAGTAGATGCCCAGGTTGACGTGTGCTTGTGTAAGGGAGTTGAGAAATACATTTTATCGGTCATAACTTCTGGAGAAAAATAGCGCACTGTACAAAGATGAAACTTTCTAGAGCGCATAATGTCAACCATCCATGTTCATGTTCATGCGCAGTATTAAAGGCAGTGTACTCAGCTGTACGCAAGTGCTTATCATTCGCATCAAAACTGAAGTATACTTTAGACTAAAGGTGTAATTCGCCCAAAATGAAAATTCTGTCATTATTTACTCGTCCTTAGGTTATTCTAAACCTGTATGACTTACTTTCATCTATGGAACACAAAAGGCGATATTTTGAAGACTAACCACTCTGACTTCCACTGTATGTATATAAAAAAAAAATAATATCCATTTAAGTTTTATTATACAGGAGTGTCTGTACATGGAAGAGCACGTCTGTAAAAAATAAAGACAAATATGAACAATTTCATCTCAGCTTTCCTCTTAGATACAGACCAAACTATTGGAGTTTTAAGGTTTCTAGACCACCAGTGATGATCCCCAAAATGGCTCTGTTATTACAATGTTCCATTCCACTAAACTGCACAGCGCTGCTATTGGTTTTTCTGCTTTAATGTGTGCAGGTGGTGCTCCATAACCGTTTTTTATGATGGCAGGGATCTGCAGTCAAGTGGACACAAATCGATGTCTGCCTTTTCTCCTTTCACACTCTGTTATGTACACACACATGCACAGACACACAAACAGAAACTGGGGTGCCTTATAAACCTGCCAGACATCATCAAAACGCTACACTACAGATTCCTGACTTGATGCCATATCAGTCCCTCTTTTATGACGGCACCAGCTCCCTGTCTCCTGAGACATCCAAGAAAGCTGATCGATACATTTTGCAATTTTTCCACCTCAGCTAATTAACAAATAGACAGAGGCAGTTGTAAACGTTACAAAGTATGCTGCTATTTGATTGGATGATTTTTTTGTTTGTCAGTGAAACCCTCTGGTCACGTGATGACAGTTTGCCGATCTGACTTGCAGCGTTTTCCAATTAGTGATTCTAGAGAGACAGTGAAGTCTTCACAAGGCACATGGTGAAGCCAGTAGCTTTGGCTTCAGGAGGACAGATCTGTGAGGCTAGTGGGGAGGCTTGCACTTTAAACATGTGGAGGAATTCATTTGAATGCAATGAAAGTACTGAAGGGTTGGGGGTAAAGCTAATCAGGAAGATGACTTGTGTTGGCAATGTATAGCCTGTGTTAGACTGATACATTTCTAATGCAGTCAATGGTTTGCATATACACAAGACAATAATTAATTATATAAAAATCCAATTATATAAATATCGAAATATATTGACTAATTATAAACCTGATTGTGTAAACGTAATTCTTGAATATGCAGTTATATATTTGAAAATATAAAAGTAGCTCTGAAAATATCTGTATAACTTTATGATCAAGCAAACTGACTGACAGATACTTGTTTTTCATATTTCATTTAAATTAGATATTAAGAAGGGGATAATCCATGGCTAGCTGTGCATTAAATGATTTTAAAGCACAACATGGAGGCAAAGAACCGCCCGATGCGGAGTGCATTCAAATCATTTAATACACGGCTAGCCGTGTATTATCCCACTTATAGCATGGTCATTTGCCAGCATTGATAACTTAAAGCAGTTATTGATGTTTGCAGCTCAATATTTGACCGGAAGAGTAATTTTCGTCAGTTGTGACTTGTTAAATCTGGCATTCTGCCTGCTTTGAATCAGACACAGAGATAAAGTAGTGCATACGATTACACTTGTGCTAAGTGTGGTTGTGCTATCTTTAAAATAAATGCCACTGGGTTTTAACACTTTCCACAAATTAACTTGAAATTAATTTAATTAACTGTGATTAGTAGGTGTTGCATACCAGAAGCCAGGTGATTGGAGGAAAGGAGTAAAGTAATGGTGCTTTTCCAATGCATGGTAAGGTTCGGTACGGCTCACTTTTTCATGCTTTTCCACTGCATGGGATGGCTCGGTATGGAACGGCTTGCTTAGATAGTACCACCTCGATTGAGGTCCCAAGCATGCCGTATCGATACTAAATGTGATGTGTAAACACTGCAGATCACTGATTGGTCAGAGAGAATCGTCACTACTAGCGTCATTGGATTTGAAACACGAGACACCAAACCTGCTAGATTTAAATACTCAGTAATAGCCACCGCAGTATCATTTGTTCACACAACTTTTTTTTTTTTAAACGACTTTCTTTAAATGACAGTTGCACGCAACTTGAAATAAGAAATGGCTGTATCATGGTCAGTAGATGAGGTGCAGACTCGATGGTAGCCGAGGAGTGGATCCATGGCAGTAAAGGCAGCGCAACTATAACAATCAGTCTATAATGCCACCCACTTTGAAGCGGTACTAAACTGCAGTGGAAAAGCAAACCGAAAGTAAGCAATCCGAGCCGTACCGTACCGAACCGAGCCAAGGCGAGTCGAGTCGTTCCATGCAAAAGCATCGTAAGAGGGATTCGTGATGTCAGCCAAAGAAGAAAACCAGATTTAGAGGCAAAGCAACTAATTATATTTTGATAAAACCCACCGAAATACACAGCATTTAATACTTTACATATTTCAATTATGCGCAACAGATGATTTAAAGGGTTAATCTTTAAAAAAACCCTTTTAAGGGTTAAAAAAGGGTTTACAAAAAAGTAAAATATTCACTAAACCTGAAACTTAATTTAACTTTAAGCCATTATCTAATTTAAAGGAATAGTTCACCCAAAAATGAAAATTATCCTATAATTTACTCACCCTTAAGCCTTCCTGGGTGTATATGACTTTCTTCTTTCAGCCAAACACAATCGGAGTTACATTATATAATATCCTGGCTTTTCTCAACTCTGTAATGGCATTGAATAGCGCCCGAGATTTTGAAACTCAAAAAAGCGCATCCAATCATCATAAAAGTAATCCATATGACTCCAGTGGGTTAATAAATGGCTTCTGAAGCGAAGCGATATGTTTTTGTAAGAAAAGAAAGTTTTAAATATTTTAAGACTAAGAAAAGTTTTAAATATTTTAAGACCTTACAACCCCTTTTTCTTAATTTCCCAGCACTAAAATTATTTTCTTTCTCAAAATCCTTTTATTTTTAAGTGCAAAAAAAAAGAGAAAAAGAAAAAAAGACGGTGGAAAGTCATGGCACCATGCACATCCTGGTCGTGTGACATTGTAACTCTGGACTGGTAACCAAAAGGTTGTAGGTTTGAACCCTGCTCAGAGAAATGCATGAACCATCAACACTGTGCCCTTGAATTTACCCCTAATAGCCCCTGTAATAAGTGTAGTGAAACTGCCAGGATAAATATCATCTCCTAAATTTAGGATTTTACATAATCAAAATATGAATCATTCCTTTTAATCATTTGAAGACTTTAGAGTTAATGTTATAGCTGCAGTGATCCTATGTTACCAATGTAATGACCACAGAAAAAGAGACTGATATTTAGCAGCACTGCCATATCGTAGGAGGCTACTTTACTAAAAGTCATAAAAATGGGTAAAAAAAAAAAGGGTACTTTCGCCAGTGACTGAACGGACACACTGCACACTGATTTTCCAAACTATCGTCAGGTCTTAACGGAGTGAGAAATGGTAATGAAGACGCATGCTCAACAACATATTTCTTAGAGCACATCAATGTTGTTCATAACTACACACACACATAGAACCTAGAGCCTCTTTTCCAGCGCAACCAATCAATGAAACGTTGCCTAGGAAACAACCTCTACCCTTGGGAGGCTTTTCATAGATTTCTCTCTTTCTTGATGTTCCCTCTCATTCTCGGAATACAGCAGTTGGGTAGAGTGAAGGCAGAACCGAAAGCTGGTTTTTAACATTTGAAGCCCAATGTTCTTAAATGAGCTTGGTGAACGAACTACATGTTCCAGATGCCACTTAAAATGGAATAACATGCGAAATGCATGTAGTCATTGTGTCCTGTGGTTGTGTACCACACTCGCTGTTGGTTGCATCTGACAGAAGGAAACCATATTAAGGTGACCAAAGAGCAAAGCAAATGAAACAACAAGTCTTGCTCCTTGCAGAAGTCTAGCTTTATGATAGACCAATTGTGATTCTAGTGAATCTAGTTCTTCCCAGCAAAAAAACATGATTATAATAGTCACTGACCTCACTGAAAGCATTTGAAATGTCTTGTGAAATTAAACAATTATCAATAGAATGCACATGTTTTTTTTTAAAGGGTCATGAAACACTAAAAAATGTTTTTGGTACTTAATGATGAAAGTTAATGATGACATGCTTCAAAATATGCATACGGTTGAAGCAGTACATAGGCAAACAGTTTGCCATTTATTTGTAAATTAAATTACATGCATTATATCTGATGTATGTTTGTGGATTGCATTATGAGCTTTCAAAACTGTGTATAATGTATTTGTGCATTTTGTTAAGTGCAACTGAACATTTGTGAGAGGTCTTGATACCATTAAACCAATAACCGCAAAATAAAACTGACTGGACTGCAGATTGTTGTGCTCTGCCCTTATCCTCTCTGCAGCTTTTCACACCTACTTCTGACAGATAATACTTGAGAGATTGATAAATTTGTTGGAAAAACACCTGATTGGGCCAGCAGTAGTCTTACCTGACTAACAGACTCTGTGGGTAGTGTCAAATGACAGAGAGCTTCAGTTAATCTTTTCTTCTTAACTAAACAACCAAATAGTGAGCAGATCATTTAAAATGATTGATTGCCTATCTGATAAAGTGAAGGAACGAGTCTTGTCTGATGTTATGCTAGTCTGTTTTTGTTGACGTTTGATGTTGTTAGTCTGCACGTGTCTGTCTGATCAGGACATATCCTTTCATCCTCACACGTCACTGCCTTGTCATACAGTGAAATCCAATAAAGTAACTACATTCACATTGACTGAGCATGGTTCTTGTGCACACCCAACAGAAAACAACACAATTCCACCTAAAATCTTAAAAGAGACCTATAATGCCCCTTTTACAAGATGTAATTTAAGTCTTGGGTGTCCCCAGAATGTGTCTGTGAAGTTTCAGCTCAAATTACTCCACAGATCATTTATTATAGCTTGTCAAATTTGCCCCTATTTGGGTGTGAGCAAAAACACGCCTTTTTGTGTGTTCCTTTAAATGCAAATAAGCTGCTGCTCCCGGGCCTGCTTTCCAAAAGAGGGAGGAGCTTTAACAGCTCACGCTTCGGTTGCTCAATAACAACACAGCTGGAGAATCTTGCGCAGCCAAAATGACAGTTGTTTGTAACGGTGTTCAGCCTTACGTTGTTCAAACCGGAGTTGGACACTAATCGAGAGACTCAGGAAGAAGTTGGAACTTTTAGAATGCAACTGGACGTTTCTTAATGGTTAGTGGATAAATTTATGTAGTTGCTGTGGAGTTGATTCAACTCATCGACTAGCATGTGCCGTCATGTTAATCTTTTGTGCAAATCCAGCATCGAATTGACCCTCATTTGTGAAGCAGTCCGGCATAAAATGACAACATGGTAACAACACTCTACTACAACAACTCTTCCTCTTCGCTAAAGCAGCCCAGCGTGGCCTCGCCTCCTTTGTTTCGAGTTAACGGGGGGCGGGGTTTATGTAAACTTTAGGGTTAGTGATGTCACTAACCCAGGAAGAAGCTTGTTGTAGTCCCTACCAGCTGTTTGTTGTAGTCCTTAAACAGCGAATTCTTTAAAAGAAAATCTCCCTTCGCACTGACCTTTGAGAGTCGTAACTTTGCAGATGTTGTTTATGCTCTAACAGCAATATTACACAATAACTAAAGTTAAAAAAGTAAAAGCATAATCAGCCACCCCTTTAACACTACTCTTTTGATGGCATGCCAGCATTGGTATTTAAAATAAAGAGAACTATCCCAAAGACTTGATCAATTATTTGATAAAAAAAAAACAAGTAGTCTACAAGTAGCTTAGAATAAAAAGGACTAATCTATTGGATTTTTCTCTTGAATGTCCTTGTAGAAATGTATGAGTAGCTATGGTAAAGGAACTATAAATGTGTTTTTCTTCATGGTTGGGTGGGGCCTCCTGTATCTAAATGCTTAAAATAATGAAGAAAAAACAACAACAACAACAAAAAAACAATCCCAATGCAGGTATTACAGACTGACAATTAGGGCTGTCATTAACATTAACTTAATGTGATTAAAAAAAAACAAAAAAACAAAACCCACAAAGAATAATGGCATAAAATCAGAATTAATCATGAACCACTGACCACAGTCAAGTCGCCTCACTAAAACACAAAGACAGCAGGCAACACAGAATACTATAAAACTCAGTACAACATATTAAAAACCCAACACCCATGTCCGCCTATGTACGCAGAACAACAATTTAAAAATATTGCAATGCCGGATGACAAACTTAGGTTTATAGCTCAAGTTCAATAGAATTGGAATAACCATTACATTTATTGTACATATTGTAATGTCTATTCAATACTTTACTCATCTACTACACCCTTGTAATGTCTTTGTGTTAATTTTATTCGAGGGCTTTAAACAGTAAATATTAATATAGACCAGGGGTTCCCAACCACAGTCCTGGAGGTCCCCCAACACTGCATGTTTTCCATGTTTCCTTAATTCAACACACCTGATTCAGATCATCAGCTCATTAGTCGAGACTCCAAGACCTGAAATTGGTGTGTCAGATAAAGGAGAGATGCAAAATGTGCAGTGTTGGGGGGCCTCCAGGAATGTGGTTGGGAACCACTAATTTAAACAAATAATTGTGGTTAATATGATTACTGTAATCAATATAATTGACTACACTTTTTAACCAAATGCCACCTACTGAAAATGTATACAAAACGTTTGAACAGAGTCTGTACAATAAGCGGCATGGGGTGAATTAACTGCAGCAATTTTTGGAGAGCTACAAGAATAAAAAGTAGGATTTTCAATACAGCGCTCAGCTGTAATAACTGTAAAACATACTCACACAAACCATCACCATCCGAAAACATGAAAACAGATTTGAAGACATATTCATTTACAACCAAATGCCTGATTGACACAAACACCCCCCACCTGTCAAACACTCTCCTTTGTTATCCATCTCCCATCATTTTAATAAGATACGTTGGGTTTGCCATACTTTTGTGAAGTTACATTGCACAACACTCCGACACATTAATTGACTGGAGCTCCGATTCGTCTCTTTACCCTACATTTCCTTTCTCTTGCCATTTCTACATACTGACACCATACTATTCAACAGTGTCAATTATTGAATATGAGATACTGAATATCCAATTGGCCAGAACAAATAGACACAGTGAAATGGCAACTATGGTTTTTCAAAAAAGTCAAATAATAATTTCTGTAAAAAGTGTGCACAGAGATGTTTTGAATGAAACTTTGGGGCCCAGTGAAAGGAGACTATATCAGCACAAAAATTCTAAACAAGTGATAAAACAGAAAATTTGTTTAGGAAAATGCCAAAACACTATCATCTTCCAGAAACAACTTGTTATGAAGGGATGTTCAACATCACAAACATAATCAATGATAAATACACATCTGCCACACAGGGCACTATTATTATAGTTAACCTACATAAATCTATAAAAATGTCAAAACCTATTGTTACCTTTATTATTTTCTTCAACCAGTATGAAATGAAAACACAGTTACAGTTTCCTTTCCCCACCTCCTCCTCTTCCAGGAAAAATAAACAGTTGCTGACAAATAAATGTATTGTAAATCTTGCTGTTGAAATCAGCACTGTATTATCAAGTAGGTGGCAAGTACCTAATATTGTAGAAAATCGCCTTTAACATCCTCTCAAGGTTATGCGTGTTTGAAGTGCTTGCATGTTGCAGTAGCTTATCGTGTGAGATCTGCAGCTCACATGGTGTTGATGAACCTGCAGGTTTCAGGTGGATCGTAGAGCAGTAGTATGACCAACACAAGCAAAGTTGCCTGGCATGTCTATAAGCTGAAAATAGCAATAGGCTATGGCAGATTAGTGCCAAGATTGTGCCAATTTAGTACAGAATTTGCAGTTGCATATTAGGAGAGAAGAACTAAAAGGGTAATTGTATTGTTTAATAGTACTTTCACTTCATGTCTCATTTTCTATCATATCCTATCACAGTTATCTAATTGAACCCCAACCGTTCTAGTACCAGGATTTGATCACATATCTTTTATTTCTGAATACAACGCAATTTATTCCAAACAGGGCTCCGATATGGGCAGTTATATATGTTAGCTAAAGGGTAAACGCACTTTCAGAGCCATTTTCAGCTTTTACTGGGTATGCTTATCAAAGTGACAGAATGGCGTAACCCTGCCATTGCTTTCTGAGCTCAGGTGCAGGTTTGGTGATTCTGCCAGCAGAGGCTAGTGAGGAGAGCTGAGGCACTGTAAAACACAAACACACACACACACACACTCTGACTGCTGGAAGCCAGACAATTAAGGGGATGGAGGACGGGCACATTTGCATACATATTAAAGTGAGACCGTTATAGAAAAGAGGGAGCAGGCGAAAGATTGAGGCGGGGTGGTGGTGGGGGGGTATGAGGGGTTGTAGCGATAGAGAGAAGGAGAGAGAAAGAGAGAGAGGGAGTGACTAGAAGCATATGAGCGAGCCTTTCTCATAGATCTCTTTCATCAAAACACACAGGGCCCCGCCTTTGCTTGCGCATAAATCTGCATCTCTTTAACAGGAGGCTTTCTGGTCCTCTCAGTCTGGGCAGCAGAGTAAGTAAAGAAGGTCTGGCACAATAATGGTAAGAGATGGCACTGCGGAGCTGCACTGAAGATCAGCAAAAGCACCTGATAACCACAGAATATATTCAACAACATGGTATAGCCTATCTTGTCAGAAATCAAGTTGCTGCACCATTTTAGCCTGGTTCTGATGCCAGTGACGTAATGCAGAATGTGCCCATTGAATTCTTGACTTAAAGTCACTGGTTGTAGAAATGAGATGATCTGATTTCAAGTCTCAGGCTAGTACACTTGGATAGAAGAGGACAGAAGTGTGACCAAGACGCTGAATTCTAAATAAAAACAATAAGTTGCTTTTAATTTCATCATTTTCTCTTATAATAATGTTTTTCAGTGGGTGGATGCGCTTTAACTTTTACGGCATGATGGAAGATTTACAGTTGTTTTCTGGTAAAAATGAAATCAAAGATTAAGCATTTAGAAATTAATTATGAGTTGAAGACTGTCATATCTAAAACAAAACTTTTCCCTGTAAAGTTTAAAATTTAAGTTGTCCACTCGGGCTGTGAACTCAACTATATATGTTCAATGTTCATTGTCCAGAGCACTTGATAAGTAGCTGTAAAGAATTTTTCAGCATCAATCTTTCATGAATATGACCCAAAATATAAAACTACATTTATTTCAAACAGAAAAAAAAAAAAAAAAACAGCTTGTCACTTGAGCAATACCCTCAAAAGGGAAACATGTGCCTTTTCTCCCCCCAAGGGGTGCAAGTTATTACTGTAAATATCCACCCTTGAAAGAAAAAAAAAAGAAATAGTGTCATGAACTCACCCTCATGTCATTCCAAACCCATAAGATTTTTGTTCATCTTCAAAAACTTTATGTAACAAAACCTGAGAGGTTTCTGTCCCTACATTGAAAGTGCACACAACCAAACTTCTGAAGATCCAAAAAGATCATAAATGCATCATAAAACTAATCCATATCAATCAAGTGGTTTAATCCAAGCCTTGTGAAGAGCTATGATCACTTTATATGTATAGATTTAATATAAGGGTTTATTTGACTTTATCATTTGACCTTTAATTATCAAAGCACATAGAATGCATGAAAGTTACACAATGCATTAGAACAAACCTAATTGGTTCTCACACTTCACACACGTTTTAGCTTCCATGCTTACTATGTGATGCCCTTCATGCATGCGAGTCGATTGTTGTTTATATGTGTGAGTAAAAACTTAAATTAAATTTGTTCATCATATAAAGCGATCTTAACTCTTCACAAGACTTTATTCTAAGCCACTTTATTCTGATTCGTTTGACGACGCCTTTATGACCTTATTGGGTCATCAAAGTTTTTGTTGCATGGACTTTCAGTGGAGATACAGAAACCTCTCAAGTTTCAATAAAAAAATCCTAGTTTGTGTTTTGAAGATGAAGGAAAGTCTTATGAGTTTCAAATGACATTAGGTTGAAAAAATTGACAATTTTCATTTTTTGGTGAACTACCCCTTTAAAGTCACAAAGAAATATGTGTCTTTTCTGCTATATTGTGACATACAATCAAGTGTAATGGATTATTGAAAAAGAAAAAATATATAGGGTGAAGACTTTGTTTTATACATGGGTTGTTGATTGGATTTTGAATGTTGCACACAAAAATAACAATATTAATAAAACAATTTTACAAAAATATATAAAGGTTTATTTAACATGTAGTTAGTATTAGTACAGAAATGTAATAATCAAATGTATTATTAAATATTGCATAGTCTTCACTGTATGAATTAAATATAAATTTATTCTTATTAAAGTTAGAAAAAAAAGTTATTTAGTCAAGATCAGTAAGTTATTTTTTCTTGTTTGATTCACATTATGAGACAGAGCAGCAGGTGGGTATATTAGGCTGCCGTCACTTTAAGACCAAACGCATGGATCCATTATACTGATAAACATCTGGTTTATACACAAATGTTTACTTTCACTTGAGACATAACCAGCTGTGTTTACATGAGTACACCACGCAATGGGCATTTTGACATAATTCTGTGTGTATCTGACCAGTATAAGACATAAAAGAGAACTAAATTCATGATTGCATGCTAAGAGACGTGGAACGCTGTCAGTCAGCAAGAGCACCGCACCGAGTTCCTTTTTAGGACATATTGCGCTTATAACTCTTTTTAACATCAAGATCGTCCCACTCTTTATATTCTCATTCATGCATTTCATCACTCTTAAGTCAATAGTGCTATATATTTACATACCACGATATACAGCAAAATTTCTAACGATAGACATTTTATACCGTGGTAATAATATATATCGTCATACCACCCAGCCCTAGTTTGCAATAAGATCTATAACATGGATTTAGAAAACATATGGATGTTATTAAAATTTTCAACCTACAGTAACAGCTAGGGGTAGATAAGTTACAAAGGTGCCCCTTTTGAGGGAACAAGCTTTTTGTATGTCTAAAGGTGCATATTTCTGACAGTGCAGTTGTGTGAAACTTTTGCCACGATATCTATGAAGCAACAGAGAAGGCATAATCACTTTGTAATTGTCTTGAACCATGTAACTAAGGTGGGGTCTGCGGTACGAAGTGCTGTTGCCGTCTTCTCTCCTCCACAGTAACGGTTGCCGTGGAGGCTGCAGTTGATGGCTATAACAGCAGCTGTCGCTGCAATGCACTCTGCAGCCCATGAGAAGCAAAAGAGAGAGAGAGAGAGAGAATGTCGGAGCGGCAGAGATAGAGTGAAAAAAAGTGGCAGAACTGGTGAGAGAGAGAGAAGGGAGAGTGAGTGATATTTAAAGAGAGCTGGGAGAGATATACCAAGGGAGGGAGGATAGGAGATAGAGAACGAAAGAAGTCTACAAAAATAGGGTTAGAAATAGCAAGCAAAAGAGAACTGCAGGCAGAAAGAGCAGAGAGGGACTGCAAGGGAGAGAGAGGGAAAGAAAAATGCAGAGGGAGCTGGTTTAGATTGTAATGAGAGAGGCCCTGCTTCGCTATGTCAAGCTGAACTTGCTCCACCACCTCCAACCTCCACAATCACACATCACACACATTCCAGCCTAACCTCAGAGGCCGTGAGCGTGTGCACACGTGTGAGCATTTGTGTAGTTCTGCATGGTTGTATACTTTTTGTGTGCATGTGTGTGTTTTGAAATCCATAGCAGATAGAGCGGCGACACTGAGGTTTCTCCTGTCCGAGCACAGAGGGATACGGATAAACTGTAGACAAAACAGGACGCGGATGAAGCTCGGTTTTAACTGTTCTACCTCAGATTTAAGAGCTTGTCTGCGTCGTGCATCTGTTTGCATGCCTGTATTTCCAGCACTAAACTGAGCCGGGCATTGAGGAAGACTGACGCAAACGAGCAGTGACTAACTATGTAAACACTGCAAAAATAGAGTCACAGCAATAGCCTGGGACACAAGTACGAGGAAGCTTATAAACAGAAAATATACAGACGTGACCATGTACCCAACAACACAGAGAGATTCAAAAGAACAGCAATCTTTTCGAATGCAGACTCATACATTCATATTTAACTCTGTGTAAAATGAAAACATTAACTAAACTGGTAACAGATAGGTGAACAGGATGCTTTTATACTTTTATATACTCCAAAATACACACACACGCACACAGTGTGAGAGAGGGAGGGGTGAGTCTCCGGCAGAGTTTCCTGCCACAGGATTTGAAACTAGAGCTCCTTCAGCTGTGGTCTCCTGTTTCCTCTCCCCATTTCCAAACACATTCATACATGGGGATGTAGTTCCGTTGCTGTATCTGTTAGGATCTACGCTTATTAGATATGAGACTTCACATGTTCATTCAAATTTTGGGAAAGCAAGAATTGTTGAGAAATGGTATTAGTTTGTAACATATTCAGAGTCATTCTAAATTACCATGAGTTTTCTATACTTGGCCTCTACTCATGCTTATCTGACCTAGACATTGGCAGGGTCCAGAGCACAAGGACAAATATAAAGACATCAGGCAGATGGGCATCCCACAGCAGCAGAGGTCAGACGAAGTACACTACAGAGAATCTTCTTCCATTTGTAGCACTATTCAGTTACAAACCAGTGCTTTTCCATGGCGCAACGATGGTACTAAAACATGATATTGTATCATTACCATATTCATGCACTACTTTTCAAATGTTTGAATACTTCATTTATAATTATAAATTATAATAATATTTCACGTTTTTCTGTATATTTGATCAAATAAATGCAGCCTTGGTGGGCATGAAAGACTTCTTTCAAAAACATTTAATAAAATTTAAATTTCCATGTCATGTTAATTTAAAAGGTCTATTCAGCATAAATAAAAACGCTGTTTACATAGTAAACACAGTGCAGCACTTCCGGGTTCTACGTCAGAACGCCGGCTCATTATTGGCCAGCTCCTGAGTCAGCACTGTATTTTTGTTTTGTTTTTGCACACAAAAAGTATTCTCGTCACTTCATAACGTTAACGTTGAACCACTGTAGTCACATGGACTATTTTAACGATGTCTTTGCTACCTTTCTGGGCCTTGAAAAGGGCAATGAAGTTGCTGCCTATGTGTGGTTCAGATATCTCTCTGGATTTCATCAAAAATATCTTAATATGTGTTCCAAAGTTGAACGAAGGTCTTACGGGTCTGGGACGACATGAGGGTGAGAACTTGGCGACACAAAATGTCATTTTTAGGTGAACTAGCCCTTTAAGAAATTTCCTTTGTCTACATTATACTTGATACACATAAAGCTCTTAGCCAGTGTTTCACTAGCTCCTTCCAGACAATCTAAGAGAAGTAAGATAAAAGAAATGATTTGCAGAAAAACACTGCAAACATTTTTTTTTCAACAAACTGTGGAATAGAAAGGCACACAATACTATAAACCATAAAATTACACATTATTAGCATTAATCCATAACCATCTGCAATTTTATTGTTCCGTAACTTATCCCTCATTGTAACACAAGTTTATATTTGAACTCATGGGTTCATGTACCTTTAAAGTAGATTCCACTTAGCTGTAGGCTGTGTGAGAATTAAGCCTGGTTTATACTTTCCACGTCTGCACGAAAGTGTGCGCGGCATAAATGACGTCATTGTTGTGTGGGTGGTCGTGCGGAAAACCCCATTTGCGCGGCTCCATTGCAAGGCGCGGCGATTCTGGCCGAGCCGGTACGTCTGTACCGACATCTTACCGGCATCCAGTTTGCGCATGTCTAAACTGCTTACATTTACAAAATAAATACAATAGCAGAATAAGACTTTTTAATGAAAATAAAGATTTTCATGAAATAAATGAAAATGTTTAATGAAATTAGAAAATATTTAAGAGATTGTTGTTTAATTTAGCTTTATATTTATGTTTTCATATCCATATATTTTGTTCAATAATCTCAAGATTTACTGGGTTTTTTAATGATTCTTTTAATACTTTGTGTAGCTTTGGTGAAGTCTAATAAAAACAAACATCGTCAAATGTGTACCTTGCTTCTCACTGCTGCTTCCCGATGGTTTAGGGGACAATTATTCAGAGTCTCCCCCTGTCGTTTAAAAGAACAGTACAAACGCCTCACATCCTTGGAGGTGAGCGCAGTCAGTGGAGGCTCGCGGTGCAAAAGTATAAACAAGGGTTTAGACTAGATTCTTTTCGCTAGATTCTGAACACTAGTGGTGCTTTTGACTAAATTTTAAAATTTCTGTACGCCTTGAAATCCATGGAATGAGACTGTTGCCTCCAGCTTGCACATTAGTGTCAAGGCACATGATTGAAGCATTGAATGGATTCTAACACCTCATTTCTCTCCATGGGTTTCACTGAACCATCCAACGCTTGAACATTTTAAACCTCCTCAAGAATAAAATGGTGGTTTGGAGCAACAGTATCAACCCAGGAGGAGTAATATTTAGTTACAGGACATCTTCACATAAAACAACTGTGCACTTCTCAACTCAACTCAATCTATTTAATTACATCTATTCATTTCAGTAGCTTGGCAGAGTAACAACTGGCTCAACCAATGACTTTGAAATGGGGCTATCTGTTTTTCTGACCCATGGAGGAAAGGGGGCATGTTTAAGAAACCGGCAATTCCATTAATGGCACTAGTCCAGAAATTATTATACACTTCACCTTTATATTTACTATGCAACTACCAGTGCAATAGCTATTATTTATACAGTTAGCTAAATTGTTGGTAAAGGAAGAACAGATAAAAAATACAGGATAGTGTTGGGTAGAAAGGGTTTGCATAGTCTCAAGTGGTTTGGTTATGCCAACAATCACTTCAGTTAATCAGAATTTAAACCAATTTAAAGAATTAGTTTTCCCAAAAATGAAAATTCTGTCATCATTTACATATGTTGTGAGGGTGATGAATGACTTTCTTCAGTGGAACATAAAAAAATATATTTTGAAACATGTTGATAACCAAACCTTGCCACAGCAGAAATACAGGTTTGTAACAGCATGAGAGCGAGTAAATAATTACAAAATTCGCATTTTTTAGGTGAGCTATCCTTTTAAAAATGTAAACTTCTCAACTATCTCTTTCTAGTATTTGTGGGAACAATAAAAGAAATACATATACATGATACATTTATAATGCTGTAAGAGAGGGAAAATTCAATCAGACCTCAAATCAGTCACTTTCTTTCAGCCTAGTCAGATACAGAGGAGCTTTGTGAGACCTGCGTCACTCAAGGAAGCAGACAGAAGGGAACCTTGTTTGCGTCTTATGTGAAAGGTCAAGGGTCATCACAGGCCAAAAGGACAGGGAGCCCTAAGAAGAAAAAAAAATTGTATTTTCCAGAATTCTGGCTGATTTGTATATATTCTCGGTAAAATATTCTGCAAATTGGAACCAGATTGAATATGGGGGAAAAAAACAGCACAAACTAGCATTTGGTGCCCTTTAATGATGCAATCAAGTTTCATATGCATAAAGAATAAATGCTAATAAGTATTTTTCTACTGTGCTAAATAGACTACGAATTTGTAGCAACACAGATCAGTCTCTTTTCTTCAACAAATTAGTTTCACTAATGCTAGAGCAGAAGTTTATCATGCTTGGGTTATTCCTACAGTCTTGCCTGAACACATTTTTATTATAATGCACATGTCTACATGGCTGATCATGGCTATCACATTCAGCTTCAAAGGTCTATGTTTTTGGTGCTTCAGAATGAACCGCTTGTCTATCCTGTTCATCCCATAATAGGTTCCACAGGCTGTGCCACAGAAATAGGAGGCCCCTTCTTCCCCCTTACTTTAACTGGAGCTGAAGAACCAAGGGACCCTCAACATCCTTCTTTGTTTCGCTCAGAAAAAAAAAGAAGGAAATAGAAAAAAAATGGAAATGGAAGCAGCATGTGGAAAAAAAAAACAGAATTTTCTGATGACTAGTGAGAGGAATACAGGAAGAAAAGGATTAAAATAAAGGAAGGGTAATGTAGAAATTAAACAAAGAGTCAAGATCCTATATAGATGGTTAAAAAAAAAAATCGGCATTGAAACTTAAAATTAAAAGCTTACTCATTCATGGAACAAAAATAATATCATTACTACAACAATACTTACCATGTTAACACAACAAGAATGCTGAAGAACTCTGTATAATACTTAATAATTTCTGATCTATTGTTCAAAAACAATGTATCCATATTGTGGGATGACAGTTTAAAATAAATGGGACAAATTTATTTTTTAACCAAGTTTCCTACAGCAGAGGATATAAAAAGGCCTTTCCAACAGAAATCAACAATTTCGGTTTAACATCAACTTGAGCCATCCATGTTCTGCTCTCTCTCTCTATCCATACGTGTCAAGTTAAACATATGCACTTAGTGTGTTCCTTGTTACATACATCTGCTGGGCATATGAACAGGCCTGGGCCCACAACAACCATGGCTGTTTGCCATACAATCAATCTTCAACTCAGATCAAGGACAAGTGCTCCCTTGTATATCTAAAAGTCTCAAAAACGACTAAACTAACCATAAAAATCTACTGTTCGGAACACTGCAATCAGTGTTGGGGGTAATGCATTACAAGTAACTTTATTTATGTAATCAGATTACTAAATTTACAACAAAATATCTGAGTTACTTTTTCAAATAAGTAACGCAAGTTACTTTGTTTTCCCATTTATTGACTGACACCTCTCTTATCCCCATGTTGAGAGAAATCGGGAGTAAGTGCAGAGGTGTTACACAAATATACTTCATGTATTTAATCTCACTTTATTAACCAAAGTCTTTGCTGCTGATCTTCGATGATCAAATTCAACCATAATATTAAGCAAAAATTACTTTAGATTAAGAACATGTTTGCTTCGTTTTTTTTTTTGTTGTTGTTTGTTTTGTTTTTTTATTGCTGAGGAGTGTTGCACTTTCTTCTCCTGTGTCTTATTCTTCTGCAGCACAGCTAAAAGGTTTGTTTGAGCTGCACCCTCTACTCTACAGGCGTGAATTTGCATTTCCTACAGCCTGAGCCTTATTCATTTCACTTTTGGTGTGAAAGGGCCTTTTTCATTTGCCAAAATACAACTTTTTTTGTTGTTATTAAAAAACAAACAAGAAAGCCTAGCCCAGATGAGAAAAAGTAATGCACAAGTAACATAACACATTACTTTCCATTAAAAGTAACTGACAGAGTTACTTTTTTAGGGAGGAACAATATTCTAATGCATTACTTTTAAAAGTAACTTTCCCCAACATTGACTGCAATGTGGAATATACTAATACTGGCCAGGACTAAACACTTTGCTTAGTGGCTGGCAACAAATCTTTTTGATATGTTGGAGACATTTAAAGGCATTTTAACTAGATATCTATGAGAATAATTCTACTGTGGCTGGTTGATTTACATGTCAGTCAGACAGTCTCTTCCTCTTTAAGTGGGCGGTTCTTGACCTGAATAAGCTGCAATGAGGACCAGACTTTACAGATCTGGTTATGTAAAAGCATTGTTATGGAGATTATTATGCAATAGATTTTTTTTTATTGTTTATCTAAAAACCTTAACCTTAATTTTATGAAGCAATGAGAACATCTTGTTGAATAAAGTTATTTTTGTTTGGTTTTTGCGCACAAAAAGTATTCTCGTTGCTTCGTAAAATTAAGGCTGAACCACTGTAATCACGTCGACTGTTTTAACGATGTCTTTAGTACCTTTCTGGACCTTAAAAGTGGTTGGTAAATTGCTGTCTATTGAGGAGTCAGACAGATCGGGTTTCATCAAAAATATCTTAATCTGTGTTCCGAAGGTCTTACAGGTGTGGAACGACATGAGGGTGAGTAATTAATGATAGAATTTTCATTTTTGGGTGAACTAACCCTTTAATGCACTTATCTGCATTCATGGAAAACAGCAGCTTGGACATTCTTATAGATGATTCATTTTGTGTTCCACAGAAGACAGAAAGTCATACGGGTTTGGAAAGACACGAGGATGGGTAAACAATGACAGAAATGTATTTTTTGAGTGAACTATTCCTTTAACATCTGTGAACTTTAAATCAAACATTGCCTTAACAATTCACAGTTTTTATCCCCTCATTTCGAGTGATTTTTTTATTCTGTCCTCCTGCTGTCGGCAATAAATCTGCATGTTGAGCGTTTAAAGATTAATGTTTCTCTCTCTCTGCATCTCTCCCTCTCCCTCCCGCCCTCTCTCTATCCGTCCCTGCATTCTTTCTTCGTTTCAACACCCCGGCAGTACCCTCACGTATGCATATGTAAATGGCTCTGCCTCTGAGCCGGTGGAAGTAATTGTATGCATTTTTAACTGGCCAATCGACTGACAGATAGGCATAGATTGTCTCGTCTACCTCTCTTCCTCTCTCTCTTTCTATCACATTCTCCCTCACGCAATACACACACACACACAGTGATTTTTTTTATTTTTAGCTCTGTGCCTCCCCCTCCAGATGCACAGGAATCATTATGTGGTGGTGGTCTGCTATAGGGCGATTAGAAACTAGAAATCTCTAGCTAATTTTCCCCACTAGTGCGATATTCCTAATCCATCTATTTGAGTTCTTTCATGACTTATGAGTTTGCCTGTTTTGATAAACTTCTACATTTTAAAATAAAAAAGACATCAAGTGATCAGAAAGAAAAAACCTTTTTTAACAAATAGTTAACTTGAATATTAAAACTCTCATCATGCCGTTCCAAAAATTTGTCTTTGTTTTTTCTGCAGAAAACAAAGGGAGAAATTCTGAAGACTGTGCCAGTTGCTCTTTTCCATACAATTATGAGACTGGGCAGAAGCACCATAAAAGTCCATTCAACTCTTTATATTTTTTATACTTTATATTACAAGTCTTCTGAAGCCATATAGCCTTGTGAGAGAAACAGATCAAATTTTACAATGTTAATGACTAAAAATCTTCCTCCAATTACTGAACAAATCGTTCAGTCCAGATGTGTGATCCAGATCAACAGTTTAATTGAAAACAATCTCAAAACATATAATTGTAAAAGTTTGGGACAACATGATAGTGAGTAAATAATGACAGAATTGGATGCACTATAAAATTTTAAAAGGTTTCTACCACACATAAAATAACTCCATGGCAGCTATAATGCTATTACTGCACCAAATTCTGCATTCTAACATTCAACTGACCTGTCGGTCAGCCACTGAATAAACACTTGGTTTAGATATTGTAAAAGAATTCATTTTTCTTCATTTATTAAAAATGTATTAATTTATTAAAAAATAATTTACTTTTGTATATTCTAAGTTACAAGGTGGTAGAGCATCTGGAACTTAATTTTCTTTAATGTATGATTTGATAAAACTTGTATTATTGCCTCATAACATTAGGATTCTGCATTTGGTTGCAGCTCTGCCTTACAATGTTAACCTACAATTATAAAGTACTATGCATGTTAACATAATATGCATGCATTAACATATGGCTTTTATGGGGTTAGTAGACCAACTTGCTTGTAGTCATCTTTCGGAGTGATTCAATACATTCACACTATGTGGTTAAGAAGGTAGTGTCATTACTTTGAGTAATGTGGACCCTCTCTAATGTGGAAATTAATAGCATAGCAATGAGATAACTTTACTTATGGCACACCAAATCTGGATACAAATCAAATGGCTTGGTGTTTCTCAGTCCCTTACAAGCTCTCTTGAAATTGTGAGCCGTTTATTTCTCTACTGCCATAGAATCAGTCTCTAACTATCAGTTGATGAACAGTAATAATGACTATAACAGATTAACAATGCCGCAATTTTCTGTTCCTTCGATGCTGTTGTAATTTTTAGTTTTGTGACACAAACAATGTCAACTTCCATGACAACAGAAGACATGTTGTAATGCTCATGTATGTAATTATTGTTTTCCAGTTTCTTTGTCAAATGAACAGCTTTTTGTGGAAGACGACTGCATTCAGAAGAATTTTTCTGATTATAGGGATGGATATGATTTAAAAGCCATATTAGAAAATTTTGGTAACTTACTAAACCTAATTTTGAGAAACTCACTGAACTATGAGGTATCAAATATGTTACTGAATGAGATATCAGATTAATATGCATTAAAAAAAAAAAAAAAAAAAAAGCACCAACACTGGAGTTAACTTTTTACTTTGGACCTTTTAAGATTGGTTGTATTATTTAAATACATTGTTTACTCAAGAGAACACTCTTAATAACACTTTTCTGCTCGTTTTCCATATTTTTAAGATGTTCCCTGGAAAAAAGTGACAGGACCAGTTTCTGTTTGGGAGGATAGGCAGGAGAAGTCAAAGATGACTCCACTCAGACTATCAGAATCACTTTATGTCCCAGTGCACTGTCATGGCTGACGTTGCTTTAGGACATTTTTCTGATAATCTCTCCTGTTCCGCCCTCTTTCTCTTTTTATAACTTATTCTCTATCTTCTGAACATGAACAAACTTGAACAAAGTTATCAGAGAGCCTGGGTTGTAAACATAAAATGACTGTTTCAGAAAGACTATCACATAGCACTGGCTCCTCTTTGTTATTTTCTACAATTCATATAAAACAACCATGTTCATATTTGGAACAGTGTACATACATTTGTCCACGGAATTCGAATTGAGGTTAAAAACAATGCTTTATGGAGATTTTAAAAGTGGGGGGGGCTTCACCTGGAATAATTACAACAATTTGTTGTTGCACTTCTACTAGTGGCATGCTGGTTGCAGCAATTCTAGACTATTTATCAGAGAGAATTGCTCACTATTCTAACTTGCACAAAAATAATTTGTACACAGCATATAGAATGCCATCTGTTTGACATTGCTTCACAGACACTGATAGAAATATTTAGGAATAAAATCGAAAATGGTGTTGGCTGTAGGCCAAATGTGATTATAATGTAATCTGTACACATCCCAGAGGAAGTGCACATTGTAAGTCTAATTTGCAGAAAATTATTTGGACAAGTTACACATGTTGTGTGGGCAATTGTGGTGCTCAGTGACTAAAGTTCATCACATTAACTAGCTAGTTTGGTTATCAGTGTATCAGACATTCTTAATAAAATACCACTTAGTACTTGATATATGACTGCTAATCCACTCAGATGCCTTAAACAGATGTTCCCAGATATGCCTAAAGCTTTTGGTGTAAATTCATAATCTCACTCATGTCTCCACAATACATGTAAATACTATGCACAATGTACAATGTGTGTGTGTGTATATATATATATATATATATATATATATATATATATATACATATATACATATATACTCACACACATTATAATTACAGGAATTGGAATTTGCTAAATTCAAAGTCTAATAGCATTCCAAATGAAAATAAATTTATGAAAAAAAAAGAAGTACATATAAATCAAGTACAAATTTCTATGTGACATTTCAAACATATCTATCTGCCAGTCTGTCAAGACTATAAAGTCTACAAACTTAAAAAAAAAAAAAAAATGGCACTCATTGCAGTTTTATGAATTTCTCATTTTAATCCTACTTCCTTAAATTCAAATTGCAATGCAGCATTCTGTTTGGTACAACAATTCAAATGTAATTTAAATTCAGGAGCTGAATTGTAATTTAAGAAGCATTCTAAATTAATCTTGAATGATGCAGAACTCTGATAGCAATAAAAAATATCTTGACAGACAAACTGCTTATTCATTACAGAGACCTGATGTCATGTTTTAGTGACAACACTTTTTTCATGGATGATTTCCACAATAAGGTTTGAAAACCATCAGGTTCTTGGGATTCTTGAAAATGCATCTGTCCTCCCTTAATTGATTTAAGTAGGATTAGTCTTTAATTTTCATTAATTAATGTGAATATAAATGCAACGTCACTACCTAAACATCTTTCTAAAGCTTCACAACAAATATATTTTAGCCCATTGTAAGGTGTCAGAAATTTTGTGCACTATACATGCTAAATTTAAAGAGATTGATCACCCAAAAAAGAAAATTCTGACATTAATTACTCACCCTTGTGTCGTCCCAAACCCATAAGACTTCTGTTCATCTTCGGAACACAAATGAAGATCTTTTTGATGAAATCTAAGAGCTTTCTTTCCATTCATTGACAGCTACGCAACTGCCACTTTGATGCTTCAAAAAGTATAAAAAAGAGATCATAAAACTAATCCATATGAATTGAGTGGTTTAGTCCAAATTTTCTGAAGAGACTTGATCGCTTTATATGATAAACAGATTTAATGTTGGCTTTTATTCCCATATATTTATCATTGCACATCAGTTGTGGTAAACAGAAGCTCAAGTATGTTCGCTTGACATGTGAGAACCAATGAGGTTCATTCTCGTGTTTTACGCAGGTTCGGTTGAGCTTTTGTTAATGTTCGCTGATTAATGTTAATGTGAATAAAAGCCTAAATTAAATCTGTTCGTCATATAAAGCAATCGAGTCTCTTCAAAACATTTGGACTAAACCACTCGATTCATATGGATTAGTTTTATGATCCCTTTATGAACTTTTTGAAGCATCTAAGTGGCAGTTGTGTAGCTGTCAATGGAGAACCAGAAATCTCTCAGATTTCATCAAAAAGATCTTCATTTGTGTTCCAAAGATGAACGAAAGACTTACAGTTTGAAACAACGTGAGGGTGAGTAATTAATGACAATTTTCATTTTTGGGTGAACTATCCCTTTAACATATATTTTATTGCAGCAAAGGTGGGAAAATTACCTTAAATCTACATGTTTCCAAATATACACAGAAGTATTTCAATTCAGAAAGGATTCACACAAATACTGCCACTAGATCTGTGTAAATCAAGCAGATATTCCTCTTTCTCCTCATGTCAACACCACCATGCAGCACTGCTGTGGAGCATTTTTAGTGCCGCAGCAATGTACAGGCACCAGCGACACACAAGGTGTCATCACGACCACAAATCACTTCCTTGTGAGTGTTTCTTCCACCAGCACATCCCCCCCCCCCCCCCCCCCCAAACTCTTTTTCTCTTCCTCTCTCTTTCTTTTTTCTCTCTCCAGCGCGCCATATAGGTTGGAGTCAGTATATATCTCAATTAAAAGAGCTGGGGTTGGAGTTGGAGAGGGGGAGGGCTTGTGTCCAGGCTGACTCCTCCCCCCCCGGTGCCCCACACCAGCCCACTTAAAGTGGAAGCAGCAGCGCAGTGCCGTCTGGAGCCCTGTCAGTCAAAAGCCCTGCGGCCCTTTATGCAAATCAGTCTGTCTGTGGTGGACCAGGAGGGGAGGGGGAAACATGTCTAGATTTGTTTGTCATCCGTTATGCCCTCCCCTTCAATTCTTCCACTTCATCTTCTCTCTCTCTCACATACACACATTCTCCTATATTCCGTCTTTCCCTCTTCTTCACCTTCCCTCATGGTATGCCTTGACACTTTTATTCCTCCTTTTTCTCTACTTCTCTCTCAGGTCCCATAACCTGTCCACTTCTACAGCCTTGAGATGAGAAATTGTGACATAGCTGTGAAACTGGGAACCAGTGAGGTGAAGCATGCAATGCTACTGGGCTCTAGAAACTGGGTCGCATAAAAAGGAGCCCAGACGTGTATGTGTGTGTGTGTGTGTGTGTGTGTGTGCGAATGTCTGTGCACATGCAGAAACATTGTAATTGAGAGATTTAAAATAGGTTGCAGATTAAACTTGACTGTATAGAAAATATTAATACATACTTCATTTAAAGGGGTTGGTATTCATTCACAAAAACAGGAACGTAAATATGGTATGTCTTTCAGCAAACGTGCTCTTATATGGGTCGACTTTACAATTGATAATGCACCTAGTTTTGGAGTTCTTAGAAAAAGCAGACAGACAATTTAAAAATTCCTCTAGGAGGATCACCATAATTCTTCCACCCCCTTACCCAAAATATCCCCACTTTCAAAACTATCAGAAAAGCGTCAGGTTTTAGAAAACAAGATGTCTCAGTGCATCCCTTTGGAATACCCCCTGTCGTGAAATTCCTTGAGATTTCAAACTAAGACAGACAACTGAGACAAGAGCTGCGATTATCTTTAAAAAACTGGTGACCAAACATCACCCGTCACCAAAAAACAGCATCTTCATCTGAATAAATAGAAAAACCAGGCAAGATTTCAACTAAACACACAATAATACACAAATAGTTATGTCAAATCATCTGCTTGTCTAATCCAAATGAGCATCTTCAAAAGTAATGTTAAGACTACTGTCCTTCAAGCAAAGGCAAGGATTATTGGATGTTGCCGTAGTAAAGTACCTTACAAAAATTAACTGAAGTAGATAGAAAGGGAACTTTATTAAACATGCTAGATGTTGTTATTCATTGACAGGATGCAGATGACATATAATATATTTTGCTATATTTTAAAAAGATGTTTAACAGCAAAATCTTTTCTCAATTTACTCAAGAGTCAATATGGAAAATAAAAATACACTTCAAAGTTATTTTGAGGTGTACTCGATTGCAGATTTATTCAGAGTGACATTTCATAGTTGCTGCTTTATCCTTTTTTGTTTATGTATTGTAAAGTCCAATACACATGGGTTAATATGTTTAAGAAAGCTAGAGCGAAAAAACTCGCTTCAATGACATGCCAAAACTAGATCTGAAAAAGGGTGTGTGTGTTTGATAGTAACAGTGCTCACCTGTGGAGACCTGTCGTATTTCTCTTTTCTTGTCTGAAGACATGCATGTGAGAACAGCACTTTTACAGCACATGGCTTGTTTCCACGCTTCTGAAAGACCACATAATCAGAACTGTTAATCATAACTCCAGTCTGACAAACTCTCCAAGAGTAACAAAGTAATATTTTATGAATACGTCCTAAAAATCCTCTCCTCACCAGGGCCACGTGCGGACACAACAGAATACGATTGATAATGCTGTTTTAGGAGCCGTTCACACAGAACATGTACTTGTGTTTTAAAAGCATGATGAAAAAGAATGCAAGAACTGACTCTTGAGACAACTTTTAAAACTTCTTTTAACGTAAAAGCTATGTTAGGGAATTTCTTAGAGGATAGCAATAGCAAGCTAGCCCTGAAAGCATACTATCCCACTCTCCCTTCAGAGTGCTCTAAAAAAAAACACATGAACGCGCACAGTAGAGTCTGCAAAGCGTCATGAGAGACGGTGTTAAATAATCTCATGCCTTAAAAAACATAACAATAATAATCAATGTAAACAACTTACAAAGCTCTTACTTTTACCACCTGACTGCTGCAGATTCATTTCGGTGTTGATATTGACATAGAAATGCAAAAACCCGAGGGCGAGAACTGCTCCGTATAGAACGTCACAATTTGTGATCTCATACGGCTATGACATGGTGTGAATGCAGTATAAGCTCGTTGTTTTGGTTTAGGAGGAACTGTAAAATGTGGCTGCTGTTTGTTTACGGCGCCTGGTGACTGTATGTGTACTCTGCAAGCTGTGTCCCAATTCAGGGGCTGCGTCCTCCGGAGGTCGCATCTGAAGGCTGCATACGTCATCAAGGATGTCTTATTTAAGTAAAGTAACCGTAATAAAACTGACTGTTATTCCTCGTGAGGTGTAAAATACTGTAATTTCTTTATTACTTTGCAATCTAACGGTTACTTTTCTTAAATGAGACCGACATATGCAGCCTTCAAATTTCAAATGCGAAATGCTTCAAATAGCCCCTGGAGTTTGATTGACAGGTGTTCAACCAATCATCACGCCGAATGCGCCGTTTTGCCCGACAAAGCAGTCAGGGGAGTTAGTAGATTAACATCATCAGTGGACTTGAAAAATGGTGTGTACTGACGTCTTTCCGAGGTTGAAACAACATTCATTCTGATATTCATTCATGTTTATTTGATGCCATAAATTAACTAGTAGGAAGATGATCGGTTTACGAGCCGCTTGAAATGAGGCGCTACAGTGATCTGTCATGACACATTAAAGAGCCACAAAACGGTATTTATCATTTAAATTTCTTTAAAAATTACATTTGAGACTTTGTTTCATATAAAAAGTAACCTGCTCTGTCGTGTCTGTCGACGCGTTGTCAGTATCCTCATTGCTCCGCGATGTATTTTTCATTAACTTACGTGAGAGAACATGATGTGTGGCGTGAGTCTGTACAGACACTGGCTGCATCCGGAAACCTAGGCAGCTGACTTGTTGCCTCGCTGCCCTATCAGGCAATGACAGCACCTCGCGAAACTGATTTTGGACAGACTTCTGAGGCAGCGTAACAGCTAGATTAATGATATACCGCAAAACAGCGCGAGCTTTGGTGAGAACTAAACAAATATTTAATTACTACAGTAGTAATTTCTCGCTAGAAATGAAGAAGTGGAAAATGTTGGTCAAACACATTTACACACAGACCAGCAAACGCACGGACGCCATCTTTATTTTTCTAGCTCAACTGTCACAGAATGTAAAGCACAGAATTGTGGGATATCAAAGGCAGCGAAGGATACATCTATGCTGCCTTAAAAATGATCAGATGAAGGTATCTCAGGAGACTAACACTGGATTCGGACGTGCCTTGATGCCTTCCTACCTTGAAATGTGTCCTCCGAAGGCAGCATTTTCCAGTTTTCAGACGCAGCCAGAGCGACACGCGTCATAATCTGAAAACGATCGGGTTAGTTCACCCAAAAATGAAAATAATGTAATTTATTACTCACCCTCATGTCGTTCTGCAGCCGCAAGATCTTCGTTCATCTTTCGAACACAAATTAAGATATTGTTGATGAAATCCGATGGCTCAGTGAGGCCTCTATTGAGAGGAAAGCCATTCAAACTCTCAAGGTCCATAAAGGTACTAAAACATATTTAAAACAGTTCATCTGAGTTCAGTGGTTCTATCTTTATTTGTGTTCGGAAGATGAACAAAGTTCTTAAGGCTGTAGAACGACATGAGGGTGAGTAATAAATGACATTATTTTCATTTTTGGGTGAACCAACCCTTTAAGGACACAAAATTAGATACAGGCAATTGAGAGAGAGCTCAATGTGTCTCATATATTACTCTGAGAAATACGCCCACTGGAGGGGAACGTAATCAGTGACAGGATATGCTAATAAAAATATTTATATATTTTTAACCATGTCAAAGGATTATTTCACCAACCTATGTGAACCTGAGAGGAGGAGATATATTGAGCAACTAAAATTTATCCAGTCCTGCTGATGCTTAACGTCTTATTGCCTGTATACACTTTTGTCTCCTTAAAGGCTGGCTTTTACGGTTCGGTAGCTTATAAAAACTTAATTCTGGGTTTTTTAGCTTGTTTGCTGTACACCTGTCACACAACAGCTTTTAGACATTGTTCTGTCTTTTGTTAGAAGCAAGAAAAGGAGGCAAGTTCACGCAATACAAAGTCAATGGAGAGGGTTGGATTGTCTCCCCCCCCCCCTCCCGGTGTGGGCGTGGCCTAAATGTGCTCTATCTCTATGGCTTGTCAGACGTAGCAACAGTAACTAAAGGGGGGCGGGTCTTTGCAAACAGTCATAGCCTCATGGAACATGCTAATGACGCGTAATGTCAGCGTGAGCAGGGTGCGCGGAGGTATGGAAGTACATGTTGACAGGCAGGTAGGACATCCCATTGGATGAACATTTTTTGGTCCTGAGACTTCCACAGAAGACATATGTACATTTTATAACAAATAGTGTTTATAAAAAAATCGCATACCCTACTTTTATCATGACGTCTTAAAATGCAACGCTCATGTGCGAAACGCTGAAAAAGCAGCAAGATGCGGCACAACTTTCAAAGGCGTCTATCTAGACTAGTACATTTACACAGAAAACAGTTCAAGGTACACTACATAACTAAAGCAGCTTGCATTTTGTGGAAGAACATTTTTTGGTTGTGCTTCAGCTCTGCATTACTGTGCGAATTAATATGGTTCTTTATCATAACTGAAAAAAGAGAGAGAGGTTATCCTACTGCTCATAAAACATTCAATACTAAGGCGCAAGAGATATAAGCAGTTTGGATCTCAAGCTGACTAGCTGAAGACGTTACTGTAGCTATATTCATTAATTCAAATCCCTCACTTCTTGCCATCTCCGAAAAGCCAAGCCAATGTTGATTCTCGTTTTATTACAAACTCCATTGCATTCTATTTTTGCCAGCAGACACTCCGCTGTTCTGCATTTGCGGGGATTCCCCAGAGGATCAAGATTCTCACTCGTTGTGACAACTAACCTGCCACGTCGTACACCCATCAAAGAAGCCGGAGCAACTTCTCTATTTACAGATATGACGAGACACGCATGGATGAGTGAGGTATGTACGCAATTTCCTGCGCAAACCATCCCACCCAGTCAACAATATAAACGCTTCTAATAGGCTTACCATAGTAAAAACACGTTTTAGAAGAAGGACTGATGATGTATTGACTCGTTATTTAAATGTTGTTCACTCTGAACAAAAAACGTAGTGTAGTGTACATTTTAAGTAGTATAAAATAAGTCATACAGTGAGAGAGTCACTCTGGTGTGTGTTGGGTCTTTTAGTTTCGGTAACAGAGACATGCAGTAAAAAATGTGTGTCATCCCAAGGTTTCAGATCCAGTCTTTCACTGTAGCTTTTCCCATCAGTTTTGTTGTCCAAATGCCACACTTCACACTCAGTAAAATGCATTCAAAGCCACTTTCCTTTCATATTTGACAGATATTTGACTCGCGCCATTATGGAGGTCGCCATCTTTGATAGTCACGGTCACTGTGGTTACCGCTAATTTTGGCACTGACATCAGTTATTTATTTTATTTATTTATTTAGAAATTTGTGTTGGAGTGTTATCAGCATTTTATGAAATTGGTGTAGAAATGTAATGAAAATGTAAACAAAGGCAGCAAATTTTAATAGCATGGTTACATTAATATTGCGGTAACCTGTTGTGTGCTTTTTTGTATTAGCTAAATTATTTAATATAGATTAGTTAATATTTTAACCAATATCACCCAAGCAAGAGTGTTGTTTTACCGAATATTAGCACAGCTATAATTTGGCCATGGACATAAGGAGCTTAAGCTATGGTGCTTATTATTTTATATTTATTAATATGAAAAAAATAAACAGGAATTGACAATAAGCACATGCATTTGGCTGGAGTATTAAAAACAAGTCGCCTACAGTGACTTAATACTTTTTACAAATTGATTTGATTTTTAAAGCAGTCATATTGTTTTAAATCTCACATGGTTCTTTATATTCTTCTCTTTAAAAGTATTATTACTAAGAGTGTAGATTGGAGCATAAGACCAGCAGAACAGTCACACACTTCGTTCTCACAAACAGCACAGCACTACCCCCCCACCTCCACCCACCGTAGCCATGGAGATGCTACCCAATCCAGAGCCTCGGAAATGTAGGGAGGGCGGAAATGGCTCTGAGCCCTCCTTCAAACTCTCATCCATACACATCCACACACAAATACACGCACAGGCAGCATGATTCAAATGAGTGAGGTAGATTTTTACATGCATACATGTCAACCATGTCACTGTTCTCACCCTTTCTGTCTCATTCACAGACACATTTACAAAAAACATTGTGTGGAAAAACTTTTATTATTTTATTTTTTTTAAATATTAACGACAGTTCAGTTCTTGGAAGTTGCACTCTAGTTGATGCACATGTGGTAAAGACTATTAATCTTGAATAATTTCCATCTAGGATCTAGGGCACTTCTTGCCTCTGTAATATCTAGAACTATATTTTCTTTCTCTCACCAGACTACACTCTGCAGTAACCATAGCTTTTAACAACCTCCAAGGCTTCTAGTACGAACAGGTGGTCATAGGTGAAGTGTGTAAACCCGAACAGTACTACTAACTTATAAAGATTGAGTACGATGCAATTAAAGTCTGTTAAATCATTGATGGAATTTAAAACAATTACATTTTCTGAATGAGGAGTTTAGTTTTATTTTTGTGTAGCTCAACATTTTTGAGTAAACCCTTATACTTAAATTATTATTTTTAAGTTTACTAAGCGATATAAAGTGACGTCAACCATGTCGCTTCATTGCCGATGTTACCGACGTAACCGACGTTATCGAAAGAGTCCATTCAACATTAAACTGGGTTGCAGCAGATTTTAAATTCCCAGCATGTTTTCCGTCACACTCTGTAAGGGAGAATAAATGTTGAAATTGAGTGTTATTTTGTGTGTTTTTGCACAAGATTAATACAGGGAAAGATGATTTATTGTTTAATGTGATGTTGAAGTTTTTAGGGTTACCATCATGGTGAAGAGTAGTACCTGTGGTTAAGTCGAGAATAGGCTGCAATACTTCAAGGCTATATATACTGCATGTTGATTAACAGTTCATGCAAGTAAATAGCGATAGTCTCTTTGATGGTTATATTAGCACATGCTGGTGCTAACTAACACTTAACTGTAAAAATTAGGTGTTAGTTTATTCAATATTTCAATTAAAGTATAATTACCGAATTTGTGAAGTATAAAATAATTTCTTTGTTTGGATAAAAAAAATGTTTTTAAAAATTCAGTTTGACTTAATTGTTATTTATAATTATTCTTTACTTTACATTTTTTGAGTTAATCAGTGTCTACAATAATTTTGAATACTCTGAACTTATCGTGTTTTACAGTGTGTGTGATTTTGAGATCCATCTTTTCACACTGAGGATTATTGAGTGAGTCATACGCAACTATTACAAAAAATGAAAACATTCACAGATTCCCAAGAATGAAACATGATACATTAAGAGCCGGGTTGAAAACTTTTGAATGAGATAATTGGGGTAAACTGTACTTATTTTGTCTTATGGGGAACATGTAATTTATTTAATTTAATTTAGTTATTTTATGTAGCTTCTGAAGGGCAGTACTAAATGTAAAAAAAAAAGATTGTTAAACAAACTAAGAAAATAGCTGTTCAAAAAGTTTACACCCCCAGCTCTTAAAGGGATAGTTCACCCAAAGTTGAATTGAGCGGTTTAGTTCAAATTTTCTAAAGAGAAACTCTATCTCTTTATATGATGAATCGACTGCGGAAGTTTAAACGTGTTGTGAAACACACAAGAATGAACCTCACTGGTTCTCACTTGTCAAGCGAACATGCTTGAGCTTCCGTTTACCACAACTGATGTGCGTTGATGAATGTTTATATGTGAATAAAAGCTTAAATTAAATCTGTTCAGTGATATAAAGTGATCATGTCTCTTCAGAAAATTTGGACTAAATTCATATGGATTAGTTTTATGATCTCTTTATGAACTTTCTAAAGCGTCAAAGTGTCAGTTGCGTAGCTGTCAATGGAGGGACAAAAAGCTCTCAGATTTCACAAAAAGATCTTCATTTGTGTTCCAAAGATGAACAAAATTCTTATGGGTTTAGAACGACATGAGGGTGAGTAATTAATGACAGAATTTTCATTTTTGGGTGAACTACTCCTTTAATGCATTGTGTTTACTTCATGATAAATTATTAGATGAATAAAAAGATATGTGGCAACGACATACACTTAAAGATGTAAAAGAATTCACATACAGTGCTTGTTAGGTTTCCCCTTTAAGAATGTTAGTGGCCTGTGGTGTGTGTTTTTCCCCTTTAAGGGATTGACGTTTGGTTTTGTTTATTTAAAAGCGGTTTGATGTTGTCTCTGTGCATTTAATCACATAATCTTTGGTTGAATTTTAGATATGAAACAACATGAACACAGAAAGAATATTATCTTCTACTTGTATTTCAAATGGTTTTTGTAAGTCAGCATCTGCAGAGCATAAATATATTAAAAAGTTTACCATTTTTACAGCAGAAACATTCCTGAAAAAGCTGCAACCTAAAGTAGCACGAAGATTATAATGCTTATTTAGAACTATCATATGTTAGTCTTCATAAACGATCCGTCCAGTCAGTCTGAAATAACATTATTATTTTTGACACAATGCAGGTGTCCACACAGGTTTCTACAGATAACAACATTAATGTAACAACATGCTTATGGAGTATGTGGAGAATTATCTCCTCAGTGAAAACATTAGAAACCAGCAAATGATTCTACTAATCTCAAAAGCACCATCTTAATCACAGATCAACATTAAAATGTTAAATAAGATTCTCGTGATTTTTCAGGCTACAGTGGCAGGCTAAGCATCTGAGTTTCTTTTACAAAGGTCATTGGTTCAATCCTATTGGCATTACTGTGGCCATAATCTTGGGTTACACCAGCATCTAAAGCTGAAGTATAATACTTGTCAATTAAACACACATCTTGCAGGTTACCCAGCGGTTTCTGATTCTGTTTTCATTGTTGAAGGCAGTGTTGCAAGTAGCCATAGGCCTATAGCAGCCAGAGAGAGACTGCCAGAGGGACCCCCAGGACCTAAAGCTCCTTAGACCCCACATTGGTACCCAGCCTTCATGCCTTGTAAACAGAATTGCAATTTCTTTCCATCTCCTGCCTAACACATTCTGCTACACCAAATATAGCCGCCTATTTCCAGCTCCCCAGCTCTAACGCATATCCTCCCCCTCAGCTGTCTTGCAAAGGGGGCATCTAATCTGCTTTCTTCTTCACCACTCGCTTGCATTGTAAACCGATCCAAGAAAATATGAAGGCAGAGGGTGGAAGGTGCAAGGATGAGAGAAATAAGAGTGATAGATGGTATAAAAAAGAGAGTGAAAAGATAGAGAGTGAGGCCAAAAGAGAACGGGGGAGAGAAGAAGATGACCTAATTACAATTGCCCACAGTGTGAACCATCTCCCTTTGAAGAATATGAAAATTGCAAAGAGACAAGGAAAGCCAGACCAGCCATGATGTGTGAAACACACAGCAGAAGAGGAGAGCAGATTGAGCGTGCCTTGCTTTTGAAATCCTTATCACATTTACATCTACGTTTCAGACAAGTGCACCAGAGAAAATATTCTTGGTTGTTCCAATGATGTTTCATTCAAAAGGTATAGCTGCCTCCTAAAAGCTTAAAAAGTCTGGATAACTCTGATGTAAATGCTCTATATTGCTTAGTGTTCTTTTGAAGAAATTACTACCTTGTTGCATAGACAGATCAAATGTATACTTGTCAAAATTCATGTTTTGTTTGGATGAGAGGTTTGAAAATGAACAGTGATTCATGTGATTGTCGTACTACACAGCTCCCCTCAGGTCACCAAGCAGTTGTTGTTGTTTGAGAACTGAGAATCTGTGCCCACGATCTGTACTCTCAATTTATAAAATGCACACAATTTTAACAATTCGTACCAAGATTTTTATATTATATTGTTACTGAAATATTCTTAGATTGAACTCGTGAGTGCTTATTACTGATAGTACAGATTAGAAATCATGCACACACTCAACTATTCTCAAACAAATAGTCCTTGGTGACCTGATGGAGGTCTTTGTAATGACTGTATATGATCAAATGCTGTGATATTGCCTCCACCAGACCAAATTTGTAGACAGTATTTCCAACACAGGATCTCTAGAAATGCTTTCTTAAGATACAAGCCGATAAAGTACATGCATGCTTTGATTTATTATTTAGGCAGATTTTCTAAAGCAGGCGAGAATAGAGAATTTGAAGTGAGAGAATGTGAATGAAAAAATAAAAATTTTATTTATAAGAAATTCATCTCATCTATCTGTTTTTCTAACTCTTTGACCTAATTAGCAGCAAATTCTCCACAACATGTTAACGTTAATCACTTTCCAATGATTCATAAAACTAATTAGCTACACCTTTGAGTAAGAGACGTGAATTTAGTCCAAACCCTCACGTCCTCTCAGAATAAGAATGAGTAATTTGTGTGTTTTGTTTTTTGCTATTGTTGGTGAATCAGGATTCAAATTGAATGCAACATTAACAAAGCCACATGGTAAGGAAAATAAAGCAGCACAGAAAGGAAAAGTACATGCATACATTCACATTTGAATTGGATTTAAGGGGTCCACAAAATTATGGACCCATGAACAAATGTTCAACAAAAGCAAGAGAGGGTAATATTGCATACCGATCTTGCATACACACTACTACTAATCTAAAGTTTGGGGTCTGTACTATTTTTTTAATGTTTTTGAAAGAAGCCTCTTATGCTCACCAAGGCTGCATTGATAAAAAAAAAAAAAAACAATGTTAGATTTTAAAACAACCGTTTTCTATTTTAACATATTTTAAAATGTAATTACTGTGATGGCAAAGCGGAGATAATTTCTCATTATTATCAATGTTAAAAACTTAAAGGGTTAGTTCACCCAAAAATGAAAATTCTGTCTTTAATTACTCACCCTCATGTCGTTCCACACCCGTAAGACCTTCGTTCATCTTTGGAACACAAATTAAGATATTGTTGATGAAATCCGATGGCTCAGTGAGGCCTGCATTCCCAGCAAGTTAATTTACACTTTCAAATGCCTAGAAAGCTACTAAAAACATATGGTTTTACCTTAATATTATAAAGCGATGAGAATACTTTTTTGTGCGCCAAAAAAAACAAAATAACGACTTTTCAACAATATCTAGTGATGGGTGATTTCAAAACACTGCTTCGAATGTTTTGTTTGATTTAGTGGTTCGGATCACGTGTCAAACTGCCAAACTACTGAAATCACGTGACTTTGGCGCTCTGAACCACCGAATCGAAACAAAAGATTTGAAGCAGTGTTTTGAAATCGCACATCACTAGATATTGTTGAAAAGTCATTATTTTTATTTTTTTTTTGGTGCACAAGAAGTATTCTCATCGCTTTATAATATTAAGGTAGAACCACTGTAGTCACATGAACTGTTTTAAATATGTTTTTAGTAGCTTTCTGGGCGTTTGAAAGTGTAAATTAATTTGCTGGCAATGGAGGCCTCAGTGAGCCATCGGATTTCATCAAAAATATCTTAATTTGTGTTCCGAAGATATACGAAGGTCTTAGGGGTGTAGAACGACATGAGGGTGAGTAATAAATGACATAATTTTCATTTTTGGGTGAACTAACCCTTTAATATTTTTGTGGGAATCATGATACTTTTTCCAGATTTGTTTATGAATAGAAGTTCAAAAGAACAGCATTTATTTTAAAAAATCTTTTGCAACTGTCACTTTTTATCAGTTTAATCCTTGCTTAATATAAGTAATTTCTTTAAAAAAAAAAAAAAAAAAGTACTAACCCCAAACTTTTGAACAGTATGTATTTTAGATTCACATCTGCAAGTCAAATTACAATCCTTCCTCATAGTCATAGACTGTTTTATTAAGTTATGAGCTGCTTTGCTACTCAACTGAACCAGGCAGACAAATGATTTGTGTGCTTTGCTGGACAGTGCTATTTATTTATTATTTATTATTTATTTATAAGTTTATAATTTAAACTTTATGTAAAAGATGCCACCATACCCTGTATTTTAAAATCATTTAAAATATGATTTAAAACAATTATGAATTAAGATGTTCAACCTGGCATACATCAACCTTTGCATTCCTCACACAACGATGGTGAAACATTATCACCACGACACATAACAGAAAGGGAACAATGACAACACTGCAAAAAATGCCGTAAACAAACAGTGGTGATTTGCATGACTTAGTCATGCCTTGGTGCATGCTGGTCCAGCAATGAGGTATATTTACATATATGAGGTACAAAGGTAATAATGAATTTAGAAAACATCCTCAAAACACTTGAAAACCTTGACACACATATTTTCCTCATCCTCACCTCTGGACCATACCCACCCTTTGCATTGCATAACTCCATGTGCCATCTGTGACTTTCAGCACTCTCCACAGACACAGCAAGTAATATTCACCCACTACTGAATTCCCAATTGAATCAGTTTAGTATGGCTTCAATAATGTATACATGACATGTTCCTCTTGACCCAGCCATCTTCAGTCCTTATATACAGAGATCACCTTGCTAGACTTCATAAGATTCCTGAGAGGCTACGCTTTTAACACAACATTTAAAGTGGCTTTTTGATATTTAAATGTAGGTCAGTGTACTAAATAGATGGTATAGAGGAAATCTCTAAGGGCATTTCCCACCGATTGCTGCCCATTCACTGTTCATTTTCTTTTTCTGCGTAGAGTGGCCCACATTTTAAAGGAAAAAGCATCAGATTGATTGCCGTTCTCTGTGCCATTCAAGGCACTGAGATGCAGATAAAAACAACGTAGTATTATAATGTTGATTCATCTCAACTAGACAGGTCTGGGAGGAGGCAAATGAAATATTTAATGTGTTCTCTTCAACTTGACTGCATCTGTGCTGAGAGGCTGAAAATATCCAACTGGCTTATGTAAGAGCCTGTAGCAACTGTAAGGAGGGAGAAGAATGGAGAGATAGAGGGTGACAGAGAGAGAACGAGGGAGGGAGAGAGTGTCCCCGCTCTGCAACAGCAGTCTTATCAGGTTAACGCCTCCCGTTCTATTTCCTGCTCTCTCGCTACCGCTGGAGATTCACGGGTGATTCGTGCCCAGCTGGACGAGTTGTCTCTTCAGCCAAAGGCAGAGGAAAAGAACAAATAAGAGAAAGGGATCATTATATGGCAGAACTAGTAAACAAGATATGTTTTAGGTCTGTGTAGCTTATAGCCCCAGAGTTATTACTGACAAAGTTTTTTTTCAATGATAAAAGAGACAAATATGAAAAATGTGCATCATGATGATAATGAATAGATTTAAATTGAAACATACTGACGAAAATATGACGTGAAAAAAGTACCACAGGATATTATTAATGCAATGTTTTCGAAGAAGAAAAATAGAGAAAAAAAATGCAGCCTTGGTAACAATAAGAAACTACTTCTAAAAACATTAAAAAATCTTACTGACCCCAAACTTTTTAAAAGTAGTGCAAATATTGACTAAATGTAAAGTACATTTTCATCAAAACACAAAAACTTTAAAAATGAACCGTGCCTATATGGGCTGGTCTGGTACCGCCCTAATCTACCAAGTCCCATACTAATATATAACATTAGAAAGACCAGGGGCCGTATACACATTTTATCTTGCCACTACGAGTTCTCCTAAATGGCAGTAAAAGTTCTTAGTTAAGAGTTTTCTCTTAAAACCTATTCACAAAGCTCCTGAGACAAACTTTTACTAAGGAATAGAGAGAAGTCTTAAGCTAAGAGTAAGGGTGGGGTTGAAATCGTTGCTATGGTTGATGTCAACACGCTTACTAACTATGCACACAGTGATTGGCTGATGGGAGAGGAATCTCTGTCAGCAATTTAATCATAGAAAAATTGTAGAATGAAGTATCAAGGTGCCTTATTGAAATATAGGTTTTAAAATACAAATGTTGCCATATTCAAATAAAGATTTAAAAAAAAAAAAGTGTTGCCTTATTCAAATAAAGGTTTTAAAATGTAGGCTGTAACTAAAAAACTAGTATATGTTCAGCATTGTCAGCCTCTTACATGTCTGCGTCTCAAGAGATTGATGACAAATTATGTTTTATAAACAAAGTTTGGGAGGAGCCCATCTAATCAGCTCAAGAGGAGGTATACACAGACGAGAGCCGACTCGCTTATAGTTACCGCAACAGTTTTCCGTATCCCTCCGCCACCCTAATTTTAGGAGTCCTAAAATTAGGACTGACACGCCCATTATTGTTAAGAGTTACTCCTAAATTGGCAAGTTAGAAGCTACTTTTAGCCTTAAGATGTTTTGTGAATACAGCCCCAGAAGTGTATTTAGACCAGAAGCTCATCCATGCCTCATTTCACAAGCTGTTTTTAATCAAGACACCATCTGAAGTCTAAGTTCTCAACAGGTTCTGCAGCATGACTGTTCAATTTCTCTTATAATTATCCATTCAAAATGAGAAAAAGGTAGTCCAGGTCAGGATGAATGTTTCTTAGTGGAAATTATACTACAGATCAGTGTTCTCCAACGAATTGTGATTAGGCCTGAGATTAAAAACAGAGAACGAGCGTGGGCCAAATGAATTAAATGGAAATTAGAGTAGAAGACTATGTACACTAGGGTTAAGGGTCAGCTGAAATTTTATTAATTCGAATTGTGTACATATATATTCTGATTTAGATGAATAACTATTTGATAATGGGTCTTTCAGTATATGCCAGCATTTGTCAGTGAAATGGTGTTTTGTCTGGGCACAGTTGGAGGGGTGGAGTGCTGGGGTTTACATGTAGGAGGATAGTAAACATATTTTATCACTCACTGAAGCTCACAGGCTGTAAATCAAGATCTGTGCTGTATCGCTCCTCATCTCTGGCTTGTAAAATAGATTAATGAGACCATGCCCCTTCTTATGAGTGCAACACAAACACACACACTGACATGTACCTTGTGTGAAACAGACAAGCCATTTCCTCGGTAAATTGTACCTCTCAGTAAATCATCATTTTATAATTGCTTTGGCTTTGTCAACTGTGGTTAGTAGGTGGTCACCATGATTTCGCCAAGCAAGACATGTTCCTGGATCAACATATTTTGTTCATCCTGGAAAACATTCCTGTCCAAAAATGTCCTAATTCTATACCTAACCCTAACCTATCCCTAAAATCCCTAAAAAGGGAAATGATAGGTGAACAACACTGATGTAGAAGCACCTAACCCTGGTTGTAAGCCTAAACTTGACATAAACTGTAAACTTGTCCTTCAAATCTGATTAGTTGATTGGAATGTTGTTCCAGAATCAACAAAGATGTTAATCTAGGAACATGTTTCACTTGGTGAAATCACGTTTACCGTTAGCAGGTAAACGTTAAGATGCAAATATGCACTCTGGTTAAGCTTTGCTAAATGTAAAAAATGTTAGAAAAACATTTCTCCATCCATCCAAGTAACCTCAACAGACAACTGTGCAATACAAATATCTCCTCTAAACTAAAGTTCAACTGAGGACAATATTTTGTAGCCCATGGTAACTCAAGCTGCTAAGATAAATAAATAATGTAAAAAAGTATTTATATTGCACAAATAATAAAAAATACTACTAATAGACAGACACATTTTTCACTTTATGGTTGAATTCTCAGAAACCAACACAGAGACTCATGTGTGTTACTTCTGCACTCACACAGTGTTTATGTCAGTCATATCATAAAGGAGCAGAAGCCCAGTCATTCTGTGTACTGTGCCTGCACTGCATTCAATCAGACAAGATACACATTTCAACACATTTGCCTGCTGGAGTGTTCAAAAGACTATGACCCTACAAACATGCAGATTATTAACACTATAGTTTCAACATACATAGATGAGTTATATATTTGTAAAGCAAAAATAAAAAAAGATTGTATTTGTTTGCTATTTGTTCAATATAGAAGAAAATTTTAAGATTGTTTAAATGTCATTTTTACAGCAGTAGGCAAAACTAATCAAACCTCATACAAAGCAGTTTGTCAGCGTGCGTTTGTGTGTGCAATCACTGTTTAAAACACACCATCATCAATCTGCCACTGGAGGCACCAAAGTTACTGCATCTAGTGTGTGTAAACACCTGACACGTCCCTGAACACATACACACACAGAAACATGAACATACAGATGAATGTCATGGGAAAAGAGCAAACTATTTATATGCACATCAACAAAGAAGAATTTACTCTACTTAGCAGTAGAGGATGTCAACATAAAAAAGAACACGGACAGCTGATTGATTGATTTACTTCATTAACTAAGATCCATATAGAACACAGTAATGTTTGCAAATGCCTTGTTTTACGGTCTTGACTTTAGAGAGTCATGAATATCAGATAGGAATCTCTCAGTAATAAGTGGCACTCACGGGCCACTGTATTGCTAGTACTGGGTTGGACCCCCTTTTGCCTTCAGAACTGCCTAAATTCTTTGTAGCATAGATTCCATAAAGTGCTGGAATAATTCCTCAGAGATTTTGGTCCATATTGAAATGATAGCATCACGCAGTTGCTGCAGATTTGTCGGCTGCACATCCATGATGTGAATCTCCCATTCCACCACATACCAAAGGTGCTGTATTGGTTTGAGATCTTGTGACTGTGGAGGCAATTTGAGTATAGTGAACTCATTGTGATGTTCAAGAAACCAGTTTGAGATCATTTGAGCTTTGTGACATGGCGTGTTATCCTGCTGAAAGTAGCCATCAGAAGATGAGTACAAGGCAGGATGGATCCATGCTTTCATGTTGTTTATGCCAAATTCTGACCCTATACCATCTGAATGTTGCAGCAGAAATTGAGACTCATCAAACCAGGCAATGATTTCCAGGTTTCTACGGCCAAATTGTGATGGCTAGATGACTGGGTCAGAGCATCTCCAAAACTGCAGCTCTTGTGGGGTGTTCCCGGTCTGCAGCGGTCAGTATCTATCAAAAGTGGTCCAAGGAAGGAGTAGTGGTGAACCAGCGACATGGTCAAGGGCGGCCAAGGTTCATTGATACATGTGGGGAGCGAAGGCTGGCTCGTGTGGTCCGATCCAACAGATGAGCTACTGTAGCTCAAATTGCTCAAGAAGTTAATGCTGGTTCTGATAGAAAGGTGTCAGAATACACAGTGCATCGCAGTTTGTTGCATATGGGGCTGAATAGCTGCAGACCAGTCAGGGTGCCCATGCTGACCCCTGTCCACTGCCGAATGCGCCAACAGTGGGCACGTGAGCATCAGAACTGGACCACGGAGCAATGGAAGAAGGTGGCCTGGTCTGATGAATCACGTTTTCTTTTACATCACGTGGATGGCCAGGTGCGTGTGTGTAGCTTCCCTGGGGAACACATGGCACCAGGATGCACTATGGGAAGAAGGCAAGTCGGCGGAGGCAGTGTGATGCTCTGCTGGGAAACCTTTGGTCCTGCATCCATGTGGATGTTACTTAGACACGTACCACCTACCTAAGCATTGTTGCAGACCATGTACACCCTTTCATGGAAACGGTATTCCCTGGTGGCTGTGGCCTCTTTCAGCAGGATAATGCACCCTGCCGCAGAGCAAAAATTGGTTCAGGAATGGTTTGAGGAGCACAATAACGAGTTTGAGATGTTGACTTGGCCTCCAAATTCCCCAGATCTCAATTCAATCGAGCATCTGTGGGATGTGCTGAACAAACAAGTCCGATCCATGGAGGCCCCACCTCGCAACTTACAGGATTTGGTGCCAGATACCACAGCACACCTTCAGGGGTCTAGTTGAGTCCATGCCTCTATGGGTCAGGGCTGTTTTGGCAGCAAAAGTGGGACCAACACAATATTTGGAAGGTGGTCATAATGTTATGCCTATTTGGTGAATATGACAATGGCTATCTGCTATTGTTTTTAGATGCCCTGATGCTGTCAGTTGGCAAAAACATCCTCTAAGGCCACACCTACCGAATCTAACAAGAAAACTTAGACCTATACCATGTGTCATACAATGAGGTATCCTGGGGATGTCTTTGTCTTCTATGAGAACAGTGGGATAGAGTGACCAGTAGGGCCCCGGGCTACATGAGGGTGTGGCAGAGCTCGGGAAACAATGCTGGTAGTTGTTGGTCAGGTACTGCAACGAAAAACCAAACACTGGATCTTTCTGAGTACAGGTCAAATGTGCTATCCAAAGCAACAATTTACAATGTTACAAAAGATTTTCACAGTATTTTAAAGAAATGCTGTTCTTCTGAACATTGTATTCATCAAAGCCTTTTTCAACATTGATAATAATAACAACAAATGTTTTTTGAGCTGCAAATCAGCATATTAGAATGATTTCTGAAAGATTCTGTGACACTGAAGACTGATGCTGAAAATTCAGCTTTGCCATCACAGGACTAAATCTTGAAATGTATTAAAATAGAAAGCAGTCATTTTAAGTTGTAATAATATTTCACAATAGTACTGTTTTTACTGTATTTCTGATCAAGTAAATGCAGCCTTATGAGCATAAAATACTTCTTTCCAAAACATTGAAAAAAAGTAACACATTTTTGAAAGGTAGTGTATATGTAAAAAAAAAAAAAAAAAATTGTAGCGTCATATGTATGACACAAGTTTTGAATCTGGCTTGAAATATTTCCTGTCCTCTCCCCACTGTTCTCTGAAAAACATGACAATTGAGACTATGGCTGTATCCAAAATCGCAAACTTCCTTACTATATAGTAAGCAAAAAACAGTAGGTCACAAATGAAGTTAGTCAGAATTCACAGTACTCATAAAAGCGTAGGCAAAAAGTCCCTGGATGACCTCCTACTTCGGGCGAGATTCTGAAGTGTGCATACAATGAACACTTTACTACCCATGAGGCCATGGTTGAGGATTTGTGAATGACAGTGAAGCAACGCAACTGACGCTGGTAGGTCACATGGTAATGACAATAAGGTGAACGTAGTACGCCCAGATTATATTCATACTACAAACATTCATACTATATAGAACATACATTTTTAACAGTTGTGAAGTATTCAAAATAAGTACTCAATAGAGTATCTATAGAGAAAAAATATCTATAAATTATGTGGTGGAAAAAATATTAATTTCAAATTCTGTTAATTATTTTGCCAAATAATTTCACTTTTGTGGAACTGTATATTATACTTTTGGAGATATTTTGGAAATTGAAAAATGTAAAAGATATAGCCACATGTTTAAAAACACTGTAGAGAAGAAGAAGACAGATGAGGGATAACAAGCTAGAGCAGAGTCCTTGTCAAGGGCTTGCTCATACCTGTATCATCTTCAGTCCCTACTGCGCACCTGGCCAGGCCTCCCTTTTAGGTGTCTCCCAGACACGACACAGCATGTTTATTTGTGTGCGTGTGTGTGTGTGTGTGTGTGTGTGTGTGAGACAGAGAGAGTGGGAGGTCTTCAAGTAATGTGCTAATTTCTTTAAAAGGGACTTTCCCACTACATTATTTCAGTGTCTTATTAATAGACATAAAGCACCAGAAAAACTACAATGACTTTAAACACTTAAAAGAAAGTTTGTAATACAATAATAAAAACTGAGCTTTGAACAGCAACAGTTGGCTTTGAAAGGTTTTCTGATACCAAGATACTAAGAGAAAGCATAGCTTAGTAGTGTATCTATTCTCTGAGAAAGTAATTAAAACAAGCAGAAGCCTTCTGACAATTTGAGAGTCAAGCTGGACCTCTAGTGTTTCTCACAAAAAACAAGAGTAAAGTTTTTCACTCTCCCCCTTTCTCATTCTCTCTCTGTCTCCACTGAAGCCCCTCCTGGTGGGAGGGGTAACCCCCCGTGTCAAACTTCAAAGAAGAGACTGAGCTCCTCTTGCATTCATCTCAGTCTACCAGCTTAACCACCGAGTTCAAACAGCTCACCCACACCCTGTGAGCTGAGGACTGGAGGAGCTGCACACACAGCAGAGACAGAGACAGACACTAGCGCAAACACAAGCAGATACATGCACACAAAAGGCACAAACACACAAACTTACATGCACAAACTTGCACAGAGCTTCATAATAATGTTCTTCTGAGACTTTTCTGAATGCAGTCTTTCAAAACTTTCTCCTGAAATTGCTCTGGAAAACTTCATGGTAGTAATTTTCATTCTTCGGTATATCCAAGATGGACTCTGCTGTTTGACCTAATTTTCAAATAGACTATTGCAGTTTAAAATAACCTCCTTTCTATTTTACCATATTTTAAAATGTAATTTATTCCTGTGATGCTAAAGCTGATTTTTCAGCAGTCATTACTTCAGTCTTCAGTGTCACATGATCCTTCAGAAATCATTCTAATATGCTGATTTGCTGCTCAAGAAACTTTTCTTATTATTATCAGTGTTGTGTTGCTTAATATTTTTGTGGAAACCGTGATTTGTGGAAAAGGTGCCATTTAAGGTAGTAAAATACTGAAACAATATAAAACAATATGGCTTCTGATTGATCAATTCAACATTTCAGTCATGCTAAAATCAACAATATAGTAGCAGTTATGGTGTGAAAAAAAAAACTGTTCACCATATCACTATGTATGCAGCACTCATTATGTTTGTTTTTTTAATTATTATTATTATGCAAACAAGGAATGTGAAACTATATACGTGATAATAAATAACCAAGACAAACAAACATACATAACAACAAACATGATAATTCTGATAACTCCTGTGTATATATGTGTGTGTGTGTATCATTATTTTTGTTGCATAGCAACGTTATGTCAGGGACTATATCTTCTAGCGGAAGGATGTTACTTAAAGGAATAGTTTTGTTTACTCACCCTGATGACTTTCTTTCTTCTGCAAACCATAACACAATACGTTTTGAACAATGTTTCAAGTCAAGTCAAGTCACCTTTATTTATATAGCGCTTTTTACAATGCAGATTGTGTCAACGCAGCTTTACAGTGATAACTGGTGTATAATTTTGGCTGCACAGCAGCTCTTAAAGAAAATAGTGTCAATGCAGGCTGATGCATAGCACATTTCAACTGTTTTTGTTGGACCCCCTAAGCTTTCACTGCATGAATTTAAAAAAATCCTTTGTTCCACAAAACTTAAAATATGATTAGGACAGAATTTAAAATTTTGGGTGAACTATGCTTTTAAGAATTCGCTTAATAAACTAATATTTAACACAAATTGTATTCTTAACATTTTTAATATGTAGGAAGATTGCTTTGTGCCACATATTTTCTACAAGCAACATACAGAGTTTTATTATTTGTGGTGAAACATTTCATGCTTCAAATATTTAAACTGGCTTTACAGGCTTTTATTCAAAAAAAGAGATAGACAGCAGCTCTAATATAGCACAATTTTGATTGTCTGCCCTCATATGAGAATAAGAGCGCTTACTAGTGCTACATTAAGTGCTGACTTCAGTGGAGTACTTACTCTCTGCCCTAGATTCAGGCAACCCACACTAGAGCTCTATATACAGTCACCAGCTCTGAGCAAATTGCTTTAGATATTGACACTGAAGAAAAAGGTGAATGACCTTTAATTTCAGCAGTCATTTATGATAAAAAAAAACACTGCTTCACCTGAATGAGCATTAGTGACTTTATATCAATGCACGCAAAATTTCCGGTCTTCAGTTCAGTTTGTCGAATATGTTTACAACAGCAATTTTTTTTTCTCTCAAATGAGGCTTTATTTAGATGTGGATCAGTCAGAAGGCCTAAAGGGGTGGTTGTTAAAAAGTATAAAGCAAAAAAATGAAATGTGTTTCAAGTATCGCATAGGTTTGCACTCTTCACAGAACAGAACGAGGCGCACATTATTAACAAGAACTCTGCAAACTCAGGGAGATTTTCTCTAGGAGACTTGGAAAGTACCCGCACCCTCCCTTTTCTCCCCCTCTTCTTCGTGAGAGAGAGCATGTGTGTTCGATTAACATTTGCCGGAGTATTTGTTTATGGAGTGCTCTCTCTCTCGCTATGGCCCCACCCCTGGAATTCCGGGTGTTCCATATTTCCCGAACATGGTTCAGGAATTCTTTGACCTGATTCAACCAACTCCAAGACCACATCTCTCTTTTTTCTCCATTTTAAAGTGCAGAAACTCTATAAATGAGATTTTAAATTTATAACGTGTAGCATTTCTGAAGAATCCAAATTTACAAAACTATTTGCAGAAAAAAAAAAAAAAGTCTGAAACAACTATGTGTCTGCTTTTGACCCCCCTCCCTTCTCTTTCTTTCCGTCTTCCTCTCTCTACTTCTCTCAGCAGACAAACATGTCTCGTTAATCCTCTTGGCTTTAAAAACTATGAACAGGAAATGCTTCTTTTGCACTGGACACATCGCCGGCTTTTAACATTTCGGTCATCTCTCAAATACTGGCCTAAAACCATTCATTTATTTCTAAATAAATCGATTTTAAACCACTCTTTATGTTTAAAAAAGAACCTGCTGACATGTGGATGAAGTTACTGTTATAAAACAAAATGAAAAATGGGAAAAGACTGTTTATATCTATTAGATGTCATTGTTTCTTCCTGCTTTTTAAAGGGGTCACGGCTAGACAAATCAAATATTCCTTGATCTTTTGACATGTAAGAGGTCATTGTACTATAAAAATATTGTGTACGTTTCAAAACTCAACTTCCTCATTAGTCCAAAAGCAGCTTTTATTGAAACCAAGCTCTGAAAACAACTCGTTTCGGATTTTGTCACATGATGTATGATGTAATAGTGTGATGAAAGACCACCTCTGCAGAATCAAATTAACGCCTACTTCCACATTAGTAAGATGAGATGGAGAGAATATATAATAAAAAAAGAGATATACAATCACTGGACTCAAAATAACATTACCTTCCAAAGGATCCTAATGTTAGGAAAGTGGTTATTTATTTAACTAAGTGAATGTCTCAGTAGTCTCAGCATTATTTGTTTGTTCGGTACATTTCACTGTGGATTTTTTGTCGCAATTCTAAATCAGTCGCAATTTCGGTGCAGGCTTTGCAAACAGATTTTTACTGTAAGATATGGACCCGACAGTAATGCCACAAAATGTAAGGCATAATTCTAATGCCTAATCTGTGATCAGTGATTTCTGATATGTAATGATTCATGTACAGTCAGATGTTCTTTGTCTCAAAATTGTTTATTGCTGTTTATGCTTCAGTAAATCAAGCCAGCGACTAAACGATCAACTTCGCATTGTTTCTCTTAGTAGCATAAAAATGATCTGTTATTTAAATTGTGATTAACTTATATACAGAAAGCAGTCAAAAAACGCTCGCTTAATAATCGCTGGAGCTGTCAATCACACTCTTGCCAAAACTCCCATTACAATCAATGACACTGTCTACACTCACATTTACATCATTTGAACTGTTAGTTATAATGAAAGCATTCATGAGAGTGCAGAAAATTGAGCTGCATTGACAAGATCGCTGCATTCATGCGCTCAACAGACATGACTGTCATCTGCTATAACGCTCATCACTGCAACCTTTCATGCGATGGGAGTAGATCTAAATTTAATGCTATAATCAACACTTTTCATGATTAGTTAATCTTGACAGCTGTAAATAGTAAAACTGTAGTAAAAGAATTCTACAGAGTCACATGTAATACTTTGTTTTAAAGATGCAGTTCATGACCACTTTAATGTGTCATTAACATTTCGGTCCTCTCTCAAATATTGGCCTAAAATTGATGAGGGACAATAATTGGAGTCAAAGCTATTTTTTAAAAATTAATTACATTAAAAAAAATTTTTTTAAAAATTGATGTGAAAGTCAAAAAATAAATCATTTCAATGTAAGGAAGGTCAAATAAACAGGTCATGGTGTCTAAAATTAGATCAGTTCACATTCAACCAATTGTTGCCTATACAAACATTCTCTCATTCCCCCTCCCTCACGTTCTGTAAGGTAACAGCCATTTAATACTGACCAGGAGAGTGACAGAGTGGACACCAGTAGAGGGAGTGTATGAAGAGTGGACTGCACATGTAACTAACCCATACGCCACTTCCTGAGAAGAGTTTCCGCGATACAGAGACACTCCCTACGGTGGCACATAATGCATCCAGCAGCAACCAACACTGCAGGTTTCTGAAGGAGAGCAGACCACTTGTTTTGCGTTCCAAACATACTGCTGTACGTCTGAGCTTGTGTGTGTAGCCTATATGTATAAGAAAACACAAAGAACATATGAGAAACAAAGGAAAATCTAGCCACACACTGCAAAAATGTTTACTAATATATGAAACACATGCAGAGTCTGTTTAGGCTAAAAATTTAAATTATCATGCAAGACGAATATTGTTCATAACATTATCAGACTGTGAAATTATGTATTCAAATAGCATATATGATACAAATACAAGTATTTAAAAAAAACTGCATAAATTGCAAAATGCAATCTATAATACACAGTATTCTATGTTAATTAACCATTTATTTATTTATTTAAAATACTTTTTATGTTTAATAAAGAACCTTCTGACATAAATTTACTGCTTTATAAAAGGAAAATGGGAAAATTCTGTTTATATCTCTTCTATGTCCTTTTTTTCTGCTGACCGTCTGAGCATGTCATTATTGGCAGAGCTGATTTGATGCTCGCATTTTCAGGGGAAATTGTTAGTTCTAATATTTCACTCACACACTTACATACACAGCGGTCTAAGCACTTCAAGGAGAAATGGGCCCTCTGCAGGAGAGCATTAGTAGGCGAACCTCGAAATCAACGCAAAGTGTCACCGCCAGCCATTGGATTCATGACGCACATAAGCTGAAGGATAAAAATAGGGCACAAGCTACACTCTTGAGAATGCCCATGTACCTGACACTTCCACGGGCGCTCACATTTCTGTGGAAACGGACTGATACGAATTTCAGTTTGGAGAAAGAAAAACATTTGCTGGGAATTCGCTCATTCCTATGCTTCTAAAGTAGTGCGTGCTGCAGGCACAACCTCTGTCTTCCGCTGTCACCCTGCAGCGCGCACACGTGGGCGAGCCCGCGCAAGCTCTGTTGAGCTGGAGGGAGGAGTAGGCACGCAAGTAAAACATGCATCCTGACATGTGGAACATTTAACTTGTGTCGCTACCGCACTATAGAACGTAATTTATTAAGAACGATATATTTTATAAAATATTTTAAGAGACATTTTCACGACATGCTTGCTCGTCGGTCGTTTTTTTCTAGAAACATTTGCGTCCTTCATAGCCTGTTAACTGTTACATGTAAACATTTAACCTTAATATGAAACATTTTAAATAGCCTACTTAAAGTATATATGCTTTTGTCTTGTTCGCTTGCTTATTTAAAAGTATTATTTTGTATAGTATGATTCCACGTGAATGCGCAAAGGTTTACCTATGGTGCGTGCATGCGTCCGTGCGCGCGCACCTCGATGTCCATATCCACCTAGAAGCCATCAAAAATGCACCCCCCTTCGACTGAAGAGGGTAGTGAGGAGAATAATTTCTGGCACTGTGAGCAGCGGCACAAAACTACAGCCGCGTTTAAGATAATCTCATTTTAAATGAAACCAGATGATATTCTAGCCTACCTCAAGTAAAATATACTACAAAGTCTATGTGCATTTTTAAAAATCCTTGGGGTCATTATTTGTACTTCGGTCTGAACCAAGGCTGTCATTCATGTTGAAATCAATGAAATTGATTACCAGATCAAGGACAGAGCCGAAGAAAAACCCTATTTCTAGCCTTTAAGATTGGCAAGGTTGTTGTTTTTCTCGGTGTACATGGTCTTCTGAGTTTCTAAATTCTGAAATAAAGGCTACAGATCTTAATGAGATTTATCCAACTTTTGAAAATATATATATTATAGAGAAAATGTACATTTTGCAGATATTCCTGCTCCTGAAACGTGACAGCTCTGAGAATAATCATATTGATGATTTCTGCTCATTTTTCAATTTTATTCAGTTAAGTTTTGATTAATTTGGTATGTGTTTGACAGATGTTTTGATGCATATAATCTGATAAATAATAATTGCTTAGCAACAAAATATCAAGAGTAACTTCAAAGATAGAACTAAAGAAGAAAGTAAACACATCATGTTGTTAGAAGAAACCACTTTACAACACACTTCATATCTAGGTTATAGGCCTACTAGTAAAATACTACTAAACTGACTAAATAAAATGTAATTAAATACAAATATATTTTTAAGATAGCCAGTACAGCAATAACGTTGAGCGTTCTTTACAAAAAAAAAAAAATACGAGCAAAAACCTAAATACCCTGCATGTGTATGTGTTTGTGCTGTGTTGAAGATAAAAAGAGCGAGAAAAAGAGTTTGTGTGCATGTGTGTGTGTACCTGTGTGAGGGAGAGATACAGCTCCCTCTTTCTTTCATTCTCTGTATCTCTCCAGTTCCCCTCCCCACCCCCTCACCCCCATCCCTTTGGTGAACACACCCTCAGTCCGTGGCATGCAGATGAGTCTCAACAGGTTACAGGAAGCTGAAATTCCAGAAGAGCTAGAAAGGCTCAGACAGGAGAGGCTGTTCAAGTGAGTTCATTTGTCACATATGACATCAACGCGCAAACATTTCTTAAGAAAGTCGTTGATTCTACCAAAAAAAAAAAAAAGAGAGAGAGAGAGAGAGAGAGAACTTGCTACACCTCAAGCAGGGCTCTTTATTTTGAATTAAGTAGATCATTAAAGGTGTTCTGTGTATTTATTGCCACATATGAGAATAGTATTAACCAGCCTGAATAGAGGAGCATTTCAAACCAGCTTATTTTACAATTATTCAATGCTTTCAACTCTGTTAGGCTATGTATAGTATATATAAATGGCGTTAGTTTATCTAGGTTAGTGAAAATAATCACATATGGGTTTACCCTGCCTTATATATCACATATGTTCATATTACCACATTTTCTTGCAGAACTAATGCAAATAGAAATTGTCCGACAGACTTTGGAGGAAAGCAGGCTACTTTCCGACCGTTCACTCAGCTTGCTTTACGGGAATAGAAACATGCGGGGAGATACAATCATTACCATGGAAACCAATCTTGCCTGAGGAGGATGGGGATGGGGAGGTCAGGACAAGTGGTTGCCTTGGAAACCGCACACATCGCTCACGCTCAGAGCCCTCCCTTAGCGGGCTGACGTATTGCAAAGGGGGTCGACGACTTTAATTGGCCGAAATTCAGCCTCTGGGCTTGACACCTCCCTCCCAACACAGTTCGTGCTCTTAAAGGGGAAATAAAATACAATTTGTGAACCCGGGCTAAAAATACTTCAGCAAAGGATAAGTCAAATTGTTACATGGATATAGGGTATGCTATCCAGTGTTATATGGTAAAATGTCGCTGACTTCTGCTAGACGTTACAAAAAAAAAAAAAAAAAAAAAAAGGAAAGTGAATTGCGCAACAGCCAAACGCAGAAGGGACAGCTTGTGTTTAGTAGCAGGCTATAATTCTGCAGCTAGCGCAATAAAAACTTAAAGACTAAGTGTTTGTCTTAAAAAAAAACTCTCCCCCACAAGAATATAGGCTACAGAATACTTTCTCATTAAAAACAAAGATCAGTAGGCTAACTTGCAAAACGAGAAATAGTCTATAGGTTAACGTTTTATTTATTTGTCAAAGACTTGAACCGTCACTAGCCTAAAAGCGCACGTGAAAACCTGGTCAAATGTAACAAAGCACCAACACACTTAACTCATTTTCGTATGATAAAACATAATGTTCAAAAGTATCCACAGACAGAAACATCTTACCGTGCAAAGCACCATCGCGTCATACCGCGTCAAGTTTAATCTACCACACTTCGATTAAGAAAAATATGTTACAGATCAGTGCACTTGCCTCGTGGGTTATTCATTTATGCCTTTTGAGATGTGTCAGAATATACTTTTACCTCAGCAGTTTTGTCTGTTACGCTATAGTAGCCTACTATTGTCAAAAAGATGTCTACTACAAACTAGAACGTATGGTGGCGTCCGACCCTGGGAAATTGCATCTTGCGATTTATGTTAAGTTGATTACTTTGCCTTTAAGTTCACAAGGCATCCATCTGCCAAGCGGGGAAAGCTCCGCCCTGATATTTCACCCACTGGTCCTCCTGCCACCGGAATGCCCGCGAGTGTCCTGAGCAACGCAAATCACACTTCAAATCCCACAATGCTCCTCCTTTGATAAAAGTACTTCAGTGACGCCTCAAGACCGGGGAATGTAGTTTTTACTCACTTTAATTTAGATTGACGTTAATTAAAAAAAATATATATTTTTTTAAATTCTGTTTTTAGTTATTTGACTAAGCAGAAAAGAACAAAAAAAAATGTGGTAGGTGAGCAATGATTTGAAGAATTAGAGGAAATGGCTTATGTCAATAGCCTATTAAAGTGTCTTTCCGCAGTCCACAAAAAAATGATGAAGATTCAATTTAGGAAAGTCTCATAAAGTAATAGGCAATTTAAATAGCATAAAGTTGGCATTCAAATGCAAACCTTCATAGTAAAAGACAAAAAAAAAAAATTAAAAAATTGAAGCTATTATCCATGCATGACATCCTAGTAAGTTATTGAAAATCAGTATTAATTTCAAATAAAATGTTTTTGCACGAGCACATTTTTGTAATCTTTGTTTTGACCCCACTGAAGGATGTTATTGAGCAATCATCTTCTACAATAGACAATAAAAGGTGCTTACCTCAACTAACAAGAAAATAGTAAATCCCATATTTTCTATGAGGAGTTTAGAAGAGAATTAATTTTCTTTCTGATGATGGAAGTTTATAGCCACTGACCTCTATCACAACTGGAGAGATAGCACTGACTGATGATTCACTGTCGCTGGAGTAGACCAGTGTTTATGCTTTTTCTGTTTACCATGAAATAACAGAACATGTGTTGCAAATAAATGTTTTTATGTCACTGTAAAAGAGAGTTACAAGACTCGTACAGCAGGGCTCTTCAGCGCTATATTCTTCTCAAATTCACCCATATTTTCTGGTGTTCTGAAAGTAGATGCAAGAATGTAAATCTTGATCTGAAGTCTTTCAAGCAAATGTTTATGTGTGGCCAAGATGGTTAAATTAGATTCAAAGTGAGAAGTTTGGTGCTTCCAAATGTTGTTTATCTTTGGTCATTCTTAATCATTTTAAGCATTTTTGTATAAATCCAAGAATTGTTCTCATGACCTTTCATATATGTTATTATTTGTAATATATGTATTATATTATCTCTCAGTTTGCCCAATGGCCAGTTGCAGTATTTTATTTACTATTAAATTATTAATTTAATATTTACTAGTTATGAAATATAAAAGTTAAAGATTTAAAATAAAATGTCAAGTTAATCTGTGAATACATCACAATCTTTAGTTCTTGTAATGGCTATTTCATTAGAAGGATTTATTCCATTTGAGCAGGAATATAGAGCAACTTTGTATTTGAAAAATAAAAACTACATATAACATGTCCAACTTTTGCTTATCTCACATATAATATGATCTATGTTTACTAAAAACATATATAAAAAAACACTTAAATACATTTAAATTTTAAATTATAATGAAACCTAAATGGATTGATCTTGAAATCTCCATTCATTATCAGTTTTATAGGGCCATTTACCACAATCACTGAAAGTGACACCCTTACCCCACCCAATCGAAACAAAATGTGAGTTTGCTTTGAAAAAATGTGAGAATGCCTAGAAACTTGTAGTTGAAAAAAATCTGTAAATGTTGGTGTGCTACGAATTCCCCATGATGAAGTGCTATTTTCAGATCAAATTTATTGAAACTGCCTCCGACATGTAATGTCAGCATATCATTCTACCTGGATGGATGGATGGATGGATAGATAGATTGGCACATATAAGAATGGCACATACAAGGTTGTAAACGCTTGCTTAGACTTGTCACTTCTGAAGATTCTGTTATGATAATATAAAATAATGACATTAAAAGAGAGGTGAAGCATCTTATTCCAGCTCTATGTTTAGAGGCCCATTAGACAAAATTAGCCTGCATTAAGACTAATAGTCTGCACACACTAAATATCTGTATAGAATTTTGATGTCTTTAACATCCTTTGGCATAACTGGAAAGTGACAGGATAAAATGTAGCTGCTCTTTCAAAGGTAGAAAGTCTGCTTATTTGTAAAGTATTAAAATCACATAGGGTTAATGTGAGGAACTACTCTGCTTGGACACCATATGACATTGAGGAGAGTTGGCTTCATACACTCTAAAAAAAAATGTTGGGTTAAATATGGACAAACCCAGTGTATGGGTTGTTTTGACCAACCTGCTGGGCAGTTTTATTTTATTTAGTTTACTTAAATAAAAACTACCCAACAGGTTGGGTCAAAACAACCCAATTGCTGGGTTTGTCTATTTTAACCCAGCATTTTTTTTTAGAGTGTACCCACCAAAAATTACCTTGATATTAGATGATTAAAAGTAATTACAAAAATTAAATGTTAGTTGGAGAAACAGTCTAGCATCATTTCTTTACAGATGCCACTTGGTTTGATATTTTGTTTTCTAATGCAATGACATTACATTTTAAATATGTCTTAAGTGTCCAAATAGTAATATGGAGTGGATGGATGCACTGCTGCACAATGTGTTGCATAAAAGGACAAAATTGACGCAGCACTGCCAGATTTATTAGGTAGTCAGAATAAAGTTTTCACTACTAAAAACTGAACATCTGAATATGTCTGCAGTCTTGGTCTAAAGCAACTATCTGTATGTTTTTCTTTAGTGCAAGATATATCTTATCCTTTAGGGCTGCATTACAGCAGTTTATTATTACATTAGTTAGAGCTCATTTTCTAAATCTCTTCGGTAAACTATTACATACCTTTACCTTTTCTGAAGATAATGTTGCATTACGAAACCCACTGCCAAACACAACTAAACTGTGCTCTAAACCTGTTATTATAAGATTAGAAGTCATAAGCTTCATCTTAAATTGTAAAATAGCTTAATTGTCAGTGTCTTTATGTTTTTCATATTCCATTCAGTCTTTAATACATGATTGTAATACTCTTATAATCATTTATGTTTGTAGTGAGTGTTGGTGACTCTACTTGTTTATTGATTTTTTTGTACTCTCAGTGTGTTATGAAGATTTGGGTGTTTCTGATTTTAGGCATTGTTAAGATGCAGAGCTGTAAAATCTGAGGTTGTGTTTGAGTGTGCATGTGTGAGAGATAGAAAGAGAGAGAGAGAGATGATCAGGAATATCTGAATTATTTTCTCAAACACTACTGTAATCTATCACACCAGTAAGAATGTATGGCAATTTGGGAATGCAACAAATGTTTGACAATTTTTTTTTTTTTTTTTTCCTCCACATTGTGCAGGTGCAGAGTGAATTACTAGAGAGGGGTCATTCAGATTCTTCTAGAATATTATTGAGTCAAAGGTGAAAAGTTTGTGTTGAAACAATCTATAAAGATGGTGAAATTATATGACACAGTCCTTTGAGGAAGTTAATATGTTTTGTCCTGAAGCCCAGTATGCAGTTTAACAATATATATGTCATTATTGATAGAACCTTGGGGTGAATGAACATCTATCTTACAGACCAAAGGGTAAATTAATATCTGTTAATATATCTATGAATATCTGTGCTGAAATAAATACTCCAGAGCAAACTTTATTCATTACCCGTTTTGACTCTGACATCTCAGACATCCAAATTATATCAGTATTGTCCACAGTGTTCTTGCATTTCTGAACTGTATGTATAAACCTTAACATATTCTAAAGTAAATAGTTTGCCTTGAATTATTTGTCTTTCTCAATTAGTACTTTACAAACAATAACTGTTTTCTAAAAACATAATATTCAATTCACACTAAATATTTGTAGTCTTAGATGTTTGTAGCTATATTACTTATATGCTACCTTATCTGCATTATTTGAGATTATTGATATTCTACATCATTGACATTTTAGACAACTGCAGCATTGTCTTGCCTATATTCTTGTAATGCATATTAGAAAAAAACATAATAGCCTATAATGTAGTTTAAGAGTAATGTATACCTAATAGCTTATATTACATAGATTATTCATCACTGCTATGTTTGAATCTGAATCCTCCATTACATTAATGTTTTCCCATTTACCTATAATCCATATGAAATAAAAATAAATTATATAGATAGATTTACTTACATTTATTATGATATTTATCATCAATAGTTTAACGTTTCATATGCTTGTATGAGTTATATTTAAGTTGGAAATGGGTATAATGTTCTTAAAATATAGACTGCAAAAAAAAAAAAAAAAAAAAATCAGTAAAACGACTATTAATGACTATTAAAACGGCGAGGGATGTTAACTAATACAGAGTGTTTTAGTACTTATTAAAAATATTTTGTGTCACATCCTTCAAGTAGAGTCTCTCCGGCACACATGACAAGAGCACGCACTCGGATGTACAGTGCGCCTCATGAGAACATTCCAGTTTGGTAAAGTCAGTTTGGAATTTGAATAGCACAGAAGAACCGCCTCTCTGTGATTGGACGAGATCGAAACCTCTGGGTGGAATTTGCTTGTCACTCAACGATATTCTCGGCCCCTGATTGGCCGAAGGTAAAGTGGGCGTAAAGTTCTTCGCCATATATATACTATGGCAGCAAGCGCAGGCTAATGATTGCCTACGCTCACACGTTGAGGCAGAAACGACCACGTTCAATGTTTCTCCACAGAGCTGACTTAAGCCTTCGTCCCCGTGCGAAATATCGTGATTCTGACTAAAAGAAAGTTTGTTTTCTTCGTCGGAGCGCTGGGAAAACATCACGACCCCGACCATGATCAACACCATGGAGTGTGCAGTGGATGCACAAAGTCTCATTTCGATATCTTTACGGAAAATCCACAACTCCCGTACGCAGAGAGGAGGAATCAAGCTGCACAAAAACCTGCTGGTCTCCTACGTACTGAGGAACGCCAGGCAAGTCTACATGAACGAGAAATACGCCGAGATCTACAGGATGCAGCAGTACGAGGAGGTGATGACCGTCTGCAACGAGATCCAGGAGCTGAACCCGCTCGATTTGATGGAGGACTGCGAGGAGCAGACGGGGGACTGCTGCGGCAGCGCGAACGAGTCGGCGAGCCTCTGCGGCGCGCTCTTACCCGTCAGTCACCAGGCTCCTTCGGTGCAGCACATCCAGCCCAGCAGCGCCTGCTCGGTGCCCCTGGCTCTCCAAACCGAAGAGGTCTGCAAAGCTCCGGATCCCTCGTTCTACCGCAGCTGCTGCGCGGAAGCCTACCCCGTGTCCAACTGTGACTTTTCGCCGGTAAACAACATGCACTGCAACAAAACTACAGTGCTCGATTTGGACACGCATGTCGTTACCACAGTAGAGAACGGGTATTTGCACCAGGACTGCTGCGCTTCGCTCCAACAGTGCTGCCAGGGCGCACAGAGCCCAGCCAAGAAACGCAAGCTTGACTTTGGTTACTACGTGTCCGAGATCGAGGAGGTACCGGATTTTACGCCGTGCAAAAGAGCGAAATTCGAGGACTCTTCATACGTGAGCACGGAGCATTTGGACACGTCGAACATTTCCAACCTCATCTCGATCTTCGGCTCGGGGTTTACGGGACTGGTGAGCAGACAAGCGGACTTGGAGCAAGCCTTAAACGGACAGTTCTGTAGCAAACAAGCCCTGGCGAGTTTAGGGGCTTGGACGAGAGCTATTGTAGCCTTTTGACTCTGTGGTTAATGCGAATACAGATACTTTATGAAATTGTACAAAGTCTAAGACAAATTGACTTTTATTTTTGCAGCAAAGTTATTTAAGCGTTTTTTATTTGGTTTGTTTTTAGTTTCGTTTCAGTGGGGGAGGCGGACAGTGGTTGTAGCCTACCACTTGTGATGTATCCTTTAAAACAAATGTCGATATTACAACAAACGTTTTAATACGAAGTTGAATTTCGTTGCCTTAAACCCAACGCAGACTGCTAGCTATGGCCACAAACATGGAAAGTCTCTGAATGTTTCGCTCGTGGATTGTTTCTCTTTTCTCTCCCCTTCCCAGGAACTTTCACAAAGATGTATTGTAAAATAACATTACTAGTCATGTAATGTTGGGAATTACAGGCTGCAAACGGAGAAGCCTACCCACTGCACGCTTATTTCTCACAGACACAATACACTTTAAGCAGTCGTGTCATATTTTGTAACATTTTAACGTCTACCAGTTTACCAGTAGAACAGGCTTCTACAACAAGACTACATCTGAGCTAGTGTTGTTGTTGTTAACGTAGAGCTACAGGAAGAGGACTGGCTTAAACAGACTACATTCTGTAATATCATACAAGGCAATCAAGTAGGCTAATGAAGGTGCAATATTTGAACCCCCTCCCTGTCTGGGTTTGTTGTTTTCTGTATTATGAATTGTGCTGTTGAAAGTGGCGAGGACTGGTGCGTTTTGTTGACTGCACTGACCTACAGCTCCAGTTCCTCTGAGTGTGTTTGTAGTTCGCCTATGCCAGTCACCTCATCAACACTGAAAGTTGGGGCCATTAATTAACACTACAACTCCCATAATGCACGCCGTGATTTAATCTGCCAGGTATTTTTGTTGACTATCCAGTCTCCAGCATTAACCATTTCCCGCCCCCTTGCTCTCAGAAAAAGTTAAAGCCTTCACAGTAATTCATGATGCCAGCATTTGCTTGGTTTTGTGGGTTTGATTTTATTTTCTACAAACTTAGACCTTTTGTTCTAAAAAGGCAATCTCATAAATTAGCCATACGTCCTCACATTATATAAGCACTATGTGTACTGAATTAAAGACGTTTTCAGACGTATTCTCCATATTTTGTTGGTATTCTTGTATTTTTGTGCATATTAAATTGTATATCACCGGGTAAAACTGTTTTAGAAAGTATTTGTTTAAAATTTATAACCTTAATAAAAAATGAAACTTACTTTGCATTGCCTCTTTTTTGATGAACCAAGAGTGTCAATTACAGCTACACTAAAATTTAGGCCTCAACTGGTGATACAGAAGCAATACAGAAATCTTATTAAGTGCAACATCCTTAGCACATCTCATCTGCCATTTCCACAGCAATTAAGGTCAAAGTCATTATATATTTGCCACATTTTCCATATCTCACTAATGTTAGTTAGATTTCTAATCAAGAACTAAAGGGCAAACATTTCACTCAATGGCTCTCCAAACTGTGCATGTACGATTTAAGATACTAAAATGAATATTCTCAGCATTGTTTACCTGTGTTTTTTTTATCACCTTAAATTAAATTTTAGATGGATTAGCCTATTTGCCATTACCTGTGGGATATTAAACTGTCACCTGTAGGCCAAGAATAAAACAACTAATGAGAAGGGAATGTATAGGTATAGCCTACGCACCATCAACAGAATAAAACAAAGCATAAAATATAGAAAACACTACATTCAAAATGAAAGTTTCGCAGCAAAGATCGTTACCCCAAATAGCAAACTTTTGCCTGACACACGCGTCACGTCTTACTGGCGGGCACTGTGTTCAAGGCGCGCGCACTTTTTTAGCCAGAAACTCGCGCTAAACTTGCAGACTGTGTTATCTCTGCTGTATGCCACATGGTGGTGTTCTTCAAAATCAATGAATGAAGGTATTAGAGCGCCTATGTAGCGGCACCTCGGGCTGACCTCGAATCCGCTGCTCCCTGCAACCCCCTCCACCCCTCCCCTCCCTGTCCTCTCTCCGGTCTCTCTCTCTCTCTCATCTGTAGCCGAAACCTCTCGACTCCTCTCAATCTGAGATACTGCACCGCAGTACGCCCGACACATCAACGTCCAACATACATAGGCTATTATCAGGTCGTTGTCTTGGCTGTTTTCGACGAATATAGCCGTTTCGCGTATTTTTAAATGTCGCTAAAACGCAGGTAATTCGGTCGCGCGGTATGTTTGTACTACATTACGACGAGGCATTTAAAACCGTTAAAATACGTTGTAGCTTGGTTTGTAGTGCGACGGACACGTCTTTAAAATAACTGAATGATTCAACAAGGTTAAACTGATGGCGGCTTAATGAGCGTAAAAGTTACGCTTTTGTTTGTTTTGTTCTGAATAGGCTCATATTAAGGAAAAGGTGTCTGTGCTAACGGTACCAAATCTATTTTATAAAAAGACCGTTTGTATATTTGTTTAATTTTTGACAGGCTATGTACTACATAAGTCTGTGGTGTGTGGCGAGCTCCTCCGCGTGGCAAATGCGGGAAAAGCTACCATGGAGAGCGCGCGCACGAAACAAATGCAGATTTTCTCCTTTTACGTGAAGGAAAGAACCATGCGCCGTCAATTATACACGTACACAGAATATTCAACATAGACAGCACGTGTTTCATTAGCCAGTGGACGTGATATATATACTAAACACACTTCTGTTTACACTCTCCAAAATGAGCAGCTTTGTGAAACGGTAACATCAAATGTTAATGAAGACAAAAGGCACGACTTTAATCTTATCTTATCTCAACTGCGCCTGTTGAACTCAGCAGTGGAGCCTGCGTCTGAATACAGCTGAATAGAAACGGGGGAGGCGGATGGGTGTTGGGGGTAAATTCGACATGCGTTCATGTCAATTACTCAGCAAGCTGTGCGGAGTTTCACAGTGGGGCGGCTGGACTACAGTGACTGGGCAGATGCTGAATTTGCCAACCACTGAAAATGACTCAACTGAATCGGCCTGTCCTGGGTGTAGGTCTTGTGGAGCACTTTGTAGATTAAAAAAACCCTAAAGATTCTAATTTGCTTCAAAAACGCCTTACTTTATATAACGAAATTAAAATCACCTTTTCGAAAGCAATATAAATGCACTGGGCTGGTTGAAATAAAACACTGTCCATTTTCTTCTTTTTTATTCAACATCAATATTTATGTTAAATGTACATATATATCTATATAATAACCTATCTTTATAATCTATATAAATACCCCAAAATCATAAACTTAATTAATTTGCCAGTTAGTTTACATATCCTTTCTTGGTAACATTTTATTTTAGGGTCTTTTAATTAGTTGCTTATTAGCATGCATATTACTAGAATATTGGCTATTTATTAGTACTTATTAATGCCTTATTCTGCATGGCCTTATTCTTAATCCTACACAATACCTAAACTTAACAACTACCTCACTAACTATTAATAAGCAGTAAATTAGGGGTTTATTATTGAGGGAAAAGTCATAGTTAATAGTTTATATGAGTTCCCTATACTTAAGTGTTACCCCTTTCTTTTATACATGATGTAATTAAACCTTTTATTTGCATTATATATCAGTTTTAAATGAATAATAGCATGTCACATAACGGGACACTGCTGAAACTAATTAGAATTTCAGTAAACTGTATATTTTGATGAGGAAAAGCCTCATTCAAAAATTGTTAACCCTCTACTATTGGAAGTCACAATGTTAATGATTCACTTAAAGCTTAATTGTGGTGGTTAGAAAGCGGATAAACATCAAGTGTTATGTCCCATTATTAACCCAGTAGTTCCACTGCATCTCAAAAATTAAAACACATCTTTTATTAAATACTAGTAACTCAAAAAGCCAATTTTACGACACTAACTATTTTGACAATGGTTAGTATTGTGAAATTAAGACACTTAATTTGAGGTTGGTCGCAACAAACCCCTTAAACTAAGGGGTTTTAACCCTTGAGTTATGATTATAAATGAATTGTCACAAAGTTTCTTTGCAACCAGCTGCTGGCACCCAAGCTAAACAAATTGTTTTGTAACATATAACACCTAGTAGGGCTGCATTTCCAAAAAGCATTATAATCCTAAGTAGATCTTGAGACCATTGATGCCAATGGTTTGCATGATCTACTTAGACCTACAAAGCTTTTAAGAAAAGGCAATCCAGGTCTGTTAGTTCCATATTAACCCATGATAAACAAAAACGCTGATTTGTTTAAACCAGAAAGGTAGCCCAGGATTAAATACTGTTTTAATATGCCTCTCATTTCAAAATTATTTCATTGTCAATCCAGGACACCGTTCATCAATGTAAAGTGTGCACGTGACAACGTGCAGAACAATGAAAACTTACTCTGTGACAGATAAATGATATTTGTGCCCATGTAAAAAGTGTTCATAGATGTTTCGCTGGGTTCTAACAGCATCAAGTTACCGCATTTGTGTAACAAAAGCTTTGCACTAATATTTCAGTCATTTTAACATGGATGTACCCTGTTCTTTAAATGATACCATCTCCTGAAGCAAACTGAAACCATTTATTTACACAGAATAAAGTTTAGAAATCAAAAATGCTTGACTGATTTAGCATAATGCCAAACTGGTGGATCCAAATTCATTGCTTTCATTTAGCAACGGAAGACTATGGTATTAGCTACATGTGGCTGCTTACAAACTATAAGGGTTAAGCCTTTTGGACATTTTTATACACCAATTACTCGTCCTATTTTTGGTTAAATGAATATGAAAGAAATAAGCACAGCCAAAATTGTAAAACTAAAGTGGTTGATAACTTATAAATGTCTTACATAAAAATGACACTCATCAAAACCATTCACAGCAAAAGCACGCCTCAGCGATCTTTGATAACTGAACAGCAAGTTACTCAAGAAGTGCTTTTTGCTCCATAAACTCACCAACACCCGCACACACACAAACACACATTATTGTTCATTAGCCTCAGATCTTTGCACACAGGAAATGGAATCCATTAAACCAAAACAAAGCCTTCAACCATTCATTGTGACAAGCTCTGTTCTTTATATACACATACATAAATATAAATGCCAATCCAGATGAAAATTTATATGTGCATATCTGAGTTGAGAGTGCTTACTGCAGGTGTCTTAGTAGCAGTTCAACTTCCTGTTTGCATGGAATAGATAAATAAAACCATAAAGACAAACTGCATCACTAAGAGGAATATCAGAAATGTGATTTCGTATGCACAACTAGTAGATTGTGAAGAGCAGGGCTGTTCAGATCTACCGTCCTGCAGAGTTTAGTTCAACTCAAATACTCCAGAACCAGATGATCAAGGTCTTCAGGTTCACATAAATATTTTAGGATAGGATGTATTAGAACAGGTTTGGGACTGAACTCTTCAGGAAAGTAGATCTACAGGAGTAAGACCAAGCACCTCTGGTGAAGAGAATGCATATTGAGCTTTGTTAACATGACTGAAGCGCTTTTGTCCAAAGTCGGAGTTTTGGTTGTACTCTCTGACAAGGTGCTAATTCTTTTTGTTGTCTCTCATGGTTTGACTGGCTGGATGGAGAGCAGGCTGCCAAACTTGAAATGCTGGATGACGGGGAATTTTTCTAGACACTGTGAGAGGGCGACAGAGAAAGAGTTTACTAGTATCAATCAACTCCACAGCAAGAGAATAGATTTACTAGCTTTCAAAATGTCTAAAAATGCCATGGTGTCAAAACATGGTATCCACTATATATATATCCACTACTTAATATTTTTGTGAAAACAGTGATACATTTTTTCAGGATTCTTCAATGAATAGAAAGTTCAAAAAGAACAGCAGAGGAAGTCTTTAGGGCTGGCCCATATAGTCGAATAAACATTAGTCGACGAGAAGAGGGTTGGTTGACTAAATTTGAATCAGTCGGTTAGTCGCAGAAAGAAAACTCCACAGGAACTGGCGAAGTCACGCAGCGACAGATCGTTAACACGGCTGGTCCATGTGGTAATATGTCAGGCAGAAAATCCAAAGTGCTGTGGGAACATTTGGAGAGGGTAAAGAATGACCACAAAAAGGTGACGTGCGACCTCAAACCTGACTTATCATTTAAAACATGCAAGTAGTAGCCTATAGCCACTTCGCATGGCCGCTCGCTCTATCGTTAACTTTAACCTAGATGAATGTGTGCTAATAGCTGCATGTCCAAGTGTTTGTGTGGAGTGTGGAAGCTAAATGACGCACTTACTGCACGCCATGTTTAACTTAACTTCCACGTCCACACCATCAGAGCACATCTTCTCAAACACCGGTGTTACGGCTTCATTGTGAGCAAGACACGGAGCTCATATGAGAAGACGGTGTGTTGGATATAGCCTAATTGTCCAAATTGTTGTAGTGTTTCAGTTTGCTGCTATTTATTTATTCGTTTTTATATAGGCCTAATGTGTTATTTTTGTTTGCGTTCTGATTTCAGAAAAGTTTATGCAATGTTTGCCGGTGTCACTGCGGCAAGCTTTATGCGACTCACAGTCAACTAGGAAAATCTTTAGATGGGGGCAGCCCTACAAGTCTTTACTGTTTCTTTTGATCAGTTTAATGCATGTTTGCTGAATAAAAGTGTTCGATTGACTATGAAGTGTATAGGATCTTCAGCCTACACATAAGGCCAAAGGAGACGAGAAGGAAAAGCCTCTCATGTATTTCAATGTAGAAAAAATGTCGCACATTGAAATGTCGCACAAATACAGAATTAAAACCTTTCATATATAAAACTTCCATATGAATCGCTTTCATACTCTCTTAGCATTTAACTTAAAAGACATCAGTAACAGTCATGAGTCCCCGGCTGATGGAGTCAAAGAGAGAACGAGAGTGTGATATATACGGGGGTGGGGAAAGACAGACAGGGTGAGAGAGAGAGAGGGAAGGAGGAGGGGAATTTGCAGACAGACTGGCCCCTCAGCTTCGCTCTGTGCTAAAGGGAGAGGAGGAGGAGGGAGCACCGGCGTCTTCTCAACAACACAGGATGTGGGCTTTGGAGGAGGGGGTGGGGCACGCGGTTCTTCCCCTCAAACACATGCTTACCCCATTAACTCTTTCAGCTCCGGTCTTAAAACTTCACATCCGAGAATCTATGGCTTGGCATTTATAATGACGCAGACTGTATGAGTGGGTAGCTTGCAAAATACTGCTTTCTGAATACAATGTTTTTTTTTAATATTTTTCTGTTATGAAAAAAAAGGATTTAGTTCACTAACTACCAAATGTACAATTTACATAATCTATATAAGGAGTCAGTATCACACTAATTTTAATACATTACAACATCAAAAACTGCTGACATGTATTAATGTTTACAATAGCATGATACTTACTTCCGCTTTATACATTCGTATGAGACCTTGATTGACTTTGGACCAAGAAGGAACAGCGCTGATGTTCCAAAGCTGATTTGAGTGCTCAGCAAATGGGCCTGTTTTCATCTAAAGAGAGGAAATATACATGGTGATTAAGGAGATGATAGTAAACTTAAGATATAATGGGCATTAAGCAACATTAAAGCTGGAATTAATGGAGCATAATGAAATGCACAATCATCTACATTAGTTATAATAATAACTGCATTTTAAAGTACAGGTATTTAGTGTTATTTATTCATATTATTATTTACAATACTGAAAATTTGTTCATTATCTGTAAATGTATATTCTGACTAAACCTATCTGTGTTTTTACACTTTTTTTATATTTTTTACTCCTAAATATTATTATGTCTCTTGTTATATTTGTGTGTGTACTGGAAGGTTCAATACCAAAGTAAATTGGCAATAAAGCTCTTTCTGATTCTGATCTCAGAGATGTTTACACGATTGATTTGAGGTGTATGGAAACCCAACAAGACTACTTAGAATTAGACAGCCACACTTTTAACTGTGGTAAGGCCTTGTGTGTGGTGATCACAGACCAAAGAAAAGGGCAAAGATAGAGAGAGAGGGGAAAAAAAGAAGGGTTATATATCGCAAATTTCATATGCAAAACAAAAATTTAAAAGGGTGAAAAAAGTAAGATTTAAATGTTTTGGAAAGAATTCTCTTATGCTTACCAAGGCTGCAATTATTTGATCAAAAATGCAGTAATAAATAATATTGTGAAATATTATTACCCTTGTAAATAACTGTTTTCTACTTCAATATATGAATGTATGAAAATGTACTTTATTTCAAAGTTGATCACGTGAGCAGTTGTCACATGATCCTTCTGATGAATAGAAAGTTCAATGGAACAGCATTTATTTAAATCTTTTGTAACATAAATGCCTTTACTGACACTTTTGATCAATTTAAAGCATCCTTGCCAAATAAAAGTATTTTTTATTTAATTATAATTACTGACCCTAAACTTTTGAATGATAGTTTATGTGTGTAACGTAAACAAACATAGTAATAGAATTATGAGAATATTATCATAAGATTATGAACTCTTCAGTAGTAATGGTAATTGACTTATCATCATCAAGTCACTGTACTATGAGGCCTATTCATAAGAGTTTATGAGAGAGAGGAGTAGTGAACTGCCCTTGGGAAAGAGCACTTTATGAATGGCAGTGCTGTGTGGCTTTACTCCACACACACACTGCTCTCGTCAAGCCGGACTTTCCAGAGACCTACTAGCCCCTCACAGAGGAATGGAGAGAAGAAGAGAGAGAGGAAAAGAAAGAGAAAGGAGGGGGTGGGCCCTAGGGGCCTTAGGAGTGATTCACAACAACGTGCAGGGAAGGAAGGAAATGACTCATGTGAGTGGAGGCCAAACACAACCTCCCTGAGAGAGAGAGAGAGAGAGAGAGTGTTTTAAACTATATATTGTAAGTATTTACATGAATGGAATGTATGAGTTTCTGTTTGTGTGTGAACAAAATTGTATCCTCCCAACAAAACGAAAATGACATTAAAAATGGTCTTGCCATCTCACGCTCAAAACATGATCAGACGCCAAACAACACACACCTCATTGATGAATTTAATGCACTCCAGAAACATGTAGTCTTGGTGGTTCTCATTAACGGCCTTCTCCTCCAAAAAGTGTCGGGGCTCCAGGGTTGGGTGGTCTACACAATAGATGAACAGACACACAGAACAAACACACAGTACAGTTACTTAGTGTGACCACTAGGTGTCTCCATGTTTGTCATTGCTTGCAACAATTAATCAGGATTTAACCAGTTAAAAAATAAGTTACAAGTTAAAATAGTTTTCCTTAACTGAAATAAAGTACAAATAGTAGATGAAACACTTAAACTTAAAAAAACTAAAATGAAAATGTTGCCTTTTGACTAACTAAAATTAAATAAGTTGAAGTACTGAAATTACTAAAACAAAAACTGAAAAACATTTTTTAATCTAAACAGAAATATATATAAAAAAAAAAAAACTAATAAAAGAAGCACATTATAAAATTACTAAAACAAACCACAATTAAAATGAAAACTGAAAATATAAAAATAAAAGCTCAACTCAAAAATATGAATAAATACTATAATAGTATATAAATAATACAAAGTATAACTGTATAGGTCTAACAGATAGTTGAGCTTGGTCTTGTTAAAGACTAAACATGGCAGTATCTCCTGACCAGGACACAATTAATACTAAACATTACAGAATAAGAGCCAAACCTGGCAACGAAGAAGGAGCCGTTACCTATAAGCTGTGAGCTCCCCCATATGAAGGGAAGAAACTGGAAGTCGTCAAGACCCCACACACCCTGACTCCCTGCCGGCTCCATCCTATATGTCTTCTGCAGTTTGCGCATCACTCGCAGATACCTAAACCAGATCACAATGCTTGATGCAAATGAGTTCTCCACAGCTCACATTTACACCATCAACCACAAAATCAACTGTAAAATACACTGCCAAAATTGTTTTGGCATTTAGTGTGCAGTAAATTGCAAACTTGTTTAGTGAAGTTGCTGGTGGTTGCAGATCTCACCTGAGAACAATGAAAGTTATATTCAAAATAAGAAGTGAAGCAATAAGAAAATTCACTAACTTTTGAAAAACCTTAAATACGATGGCCAGCTGGTCCTCAATGCGCAGAGCTCCCACCTTACAGAGACAGCAGAGGAACGCAGCAAATGCTGCCTCATGACCTGCACACAGAAACGTGTTATTTCTTATGCTACATAACGCAATCAGAATTTTCTGCTGCTCATCCTACAGCACCATTGAAAAAGACATTGTATTTTGCCTAATTCGTGAGCTTACAGTCTGAACTGAACGTGATGAGATAAAATGGCATTGTACCACACAATAATGGCAATTTCTATTGCAGCATCCTTGCTGGCTACATTTAAATGAACAAATGAATGACTCTTATGAGCTGGATCTTTTAATTATTCTCACAAAAGTGTGAATCATGACAGACTGTCAATGAAACAAGAACTGTTTTTAAGGTCTGAAATCATTTAAATCAGTATCTGAATCATGTTAAGCTCTCAACATCATCTAATTGTTTTGTGTTTCAACAGCACCCTCTAGTGGCTATTGTGAAAACTACATTAAATCTATACTTGACACTTTCATGGGTACATAATGGACCTCTTTTACATTTCCAAGGTTCTCAGAAGCAGAAGTCATCATAGTTTGGTAAACTTCTACAAAGGAAACTATAACAAATATAATTTTTGCGTTCCCATTTGCTCCAATAGCAAAATTCACGATAGCATTTCTATTTAAAAAAAGAGGGAAAATATATTGAGATGAGAGATTGATTACGTAGGTCAGAAAAGAGAAAGATGTCAAATTTCGTCACTCCATCAGCTACTGTATTAGAAAGACTCATGCAGCAACATTAACTAGTATTCTGTAATTTAATGCTAATGTAATATAACAAAGTGTAGTGTTATAAAAGTAGATTCAATTTTCAAGAATGAAAATAAAAAACATATATATTGGTGCTTCTCAAACGTAAGGCTGCATATCTCAGCCGCCATGAAATTCATGAAAAAGAACTGACGGAAAATGAGTAGGCACAGAGCTTGTCTGAATTCATTATGAAATGTAAGACACAAATAATGTTTTCAGAGATGAAGGCAGATATTTTATCTTTTGGTGTAAATTTATCACTTAACTGCCAATAATGTAAACAACTGGGAGACCACAGATGGTTGTCATTCACTGTACTGTATTAATAGAAATTCAGTTAATATAAAGATGTGTAATACAAAGCATTTTTCCAAAATTAAAATTAAGTTTTAATAGTATTTTCCTGCCATGATCGTGTGGGCGGGAACGTGATGTAGCCATGCGCACTTAGACTGTCTCCTTCTAGCGTTTAATGCTGAGGAAAAATCTAGTCTACTAGCCTCCAAAGGATTGGACTAGTGGAAACAGCCTCACTAGGATACAGCCTTCCCTTTGAGAAGGACCCTATAACAGGAGACTTTTTCCAAAGTAAAAATTTGAAAGTATAGTTGACGCTTTGTCTGTTATTCTCTCTGATGTGACAGTTGAATTTACTAAGAATTAATACATAAGTGACATTTCTGTTCAAAGACAACTATGGAGAAACAACCACACACATACATATAAGAAATGCAATTACAATAATCACATATATTCAAACACAGACCTGTGCCATAGTCGATCCTGGTGGAGTTGCCCACAGACTCCTTCAGGTACACGGCTATCTCTGGAGCAGCATCATGACGGTCTGATGGCAGAACGGTCGTGACCAGTGTCTCTGCCTCCTGCACACACAAAACAATCATTTCACCTCAAACCAACTGCCCTGAAATACAAAACAGCAGCGAACAAATTATACAATGCCATGAAAAAGCATTTCTCTTAACCAGATCTTTTACTTTTATTCAAATACTGCCCTGAAAAGAATAGAAACACAACAGAACAAGAAATAATCAAATGGTCGTTAATATATTCTGAACATATATTCTATATTCTGAAGGCACTGTGATTCCAAAGCAAGTTAAAACAGTTTAAAGGTAAACATTTTTGATTTCATATGAGTGTTTACCTGCTCCAGTTTGGCATACCATGTGCGGTAAGCTTTATTGCCGAAGCGAGAAGGCTGGTCTACTGGTGGCGTCTCATCAATCCAGCAATCCAATGTTCCTAACATAGCAAGCAACTTCTCCACTGTCTAATATGAAAGAAAAGTATGCAAGCACATTTCTATGAGCATATATACCAGTTACTTCATCAGTTACACAAAATACACATAGAGCAGTTTAGAGAAGCAAAACAGTGACCCACCTCAGACACCTGGTATTCACATGTAAGTTTCTTTCCCTTCACGCCCTCATTCATGGTCAGAATAAATCCCATGTAGTCTGCGTATGCCTACTTACACAAAACAGAAACTTGCTCAAATAATGTAAATATGTTTAGATATGCTTTCGTGTTTTGAAAAACACCCTGTGTATCAAAGGGTTAGTTCACCCAAAAATTAAACTTCTGTCATCATTTACTCACCCTCATGTTGTTCCAAACCCGTAATACTTTCATTCATATTTGGAACACAAATGAAGATATTTTTAATGAAATCTGAGAGCTTTCTGTTCCTCTATAGACAGCTACACAACTACCACTTTGACGCTTCAAAAAGTTCATAAAGAGATGGTAAAACTAATCCATATGAACTGAGCGGTTTAGTCCACTCTCATTATACACCGAACAGATTTCATTTAGGCTTTTATTCACATATAAATATTTATCAACGCACACATCAGTTGTGGTAAACGGAAGCTCAAGCATGTTCGCTTGACGTGAGAACCAACGAGGTTCACTTGTGCGTTACGCAGCACGTTTGAGGTTTGTTTTCGTGCGTCAAGCTTCTGTTTATGTTCATGGATCAATGTCTATATGTGAATAAAAGCCTTAATTCAATCTGTTCATCATATAAAACGATTGTGTCGCTTCAGAAAATTTGGACTAATATGGATTCATATGGATTAGTTTTACAATCTCTTTATAAACTTTTTGAAGCATCAAAGTGGTAGTTGTGTAGCTATCTACAAAGAGACAGAAATCACTCAGATTTCATTAAAAGTATCTTCATTTGTGTTCTGAAGATGAATGAAAGTCTTACGGGTGTAGAATAACATGAGGGTGAGTAATTAATGACAGAATTTGCATTTTTGGGTGATCAATCCCTTTAAAGAAACACTATATATTTGTAAACATCAAAGATTAGTATCTCAAACTTGAAGTCATTCAATTGGTTTTGTGATTTCAACAAGACTGTCACTATGAGTCAGTGACCTACTCACTATAGAATTAGCTCTTTCTAGGCCAGTGATTTTCATTTCTGTATTTTAAACATTTCTAACGAGGAAAAATACTGGGTGAACCAGTACAGGAGTAGTATATGCAGTAGTTCTCATAATAGTTATGTCTCTTTAAAATGTAATGGTGCTGCTGCAACCAATTGCACAAGAAAAATTGTGTAAAGAATAGAGCTTCCTATTATTATCTTTAAACTCTAAGGATACAGGGGAATAAGACTGAAAGTGTGCTATACTTCCTATATTTCTCAATGTAGCAGACAAACTACTTTCATAGTGGGTTGTACAACATACCTGTGATCTTTTCCATTTTCCCATATCAGGCACCATGCTAATCTCCTTCTTTGGCACTATGAAGGTGAAATTGACAGGACTGGGAAGCTTGTCATCCTCATGGGAGGAGCCTGTGCAAGAGACAAAACGTCCAATTTTAGTGTCAAATTAATACTATATTGATACCAATAATAAAACTAATAAGAACTAAAAAATATCAGATAAAAATTTGGTTTCTAAACTATTTTAGAATATATCTATTTAAAATATATATTATATCTAAAAAATTTAGATTTATTTAATTATTAAATGTTTAAATATATTATAAGTAATAATCATCATCATCATTATCATCATCAAACAAAAGTTATAATCCCAGTATTTTTATGGTAATCTGACAGAAAGGATTAAAGCTTGCCTTGATAGATAAGATTCACAAAATCACACATGCATTGCTGATAATCATGCACTCATTCCACAGGTTCTGATCCACATTTTGATTGTGTTTATATTATCTAGACTAGAGCCCTTTCTGCATCAGTGTTAATGGTAGTCTCACACATGCAGCTAAAGTACTTAAATAACTCTGGATGAGAGCCTCTAATGCATTAAAGGGTTAGTTCACCCAGAAATGAAAATAATGTCATTTATTACTCACCCTCATGTCGTTCTACACCCGTAAGACCTTTGTTTATCTTCAAAACACAAATTAAGATATTGTTGATGAAATCCAATGACTCAGTGATGCCTCTATTGAGCTTCTGATCTTTATGAATCTTTTGTTTCGAATTAGTGATTCGGATCTCCTATCAAACAGCTAAACTACTGAAATCACGTGACTTTGGCACTCCGATTCACTGATTGGATTCGTAAAGCTCTGAAGCAGTGTTTTGAAATCGGCCATATAGATATTGTTGAAAGGTCGTTATTTAGTTTTTTTGGCGCACAAAAAGTATTCTTATCGCTTTATAATATTAAGATAGAGCCACTGAACTCACATTAACTGTTTTAAATATGTTTTTAGTACCTTTATGGACCTTGAGATTTTGAATGGCTTTCCTCTCAATAGAGGCCTTACTGAGCCATCAGATTTCATCAACAATATCTTAATTTGTGTTCCGAAGATGAACGAAGGTCTTACGGCTGTAGAACGACATGAGGGTGAGTAATAAATTACATTTTCATTTTTGGGTGAACTAACCCTTTAACTATAATCGTTAATTACACACTAGCAGTTGAAAACCTGTATTTCTTGTGGTTTGATAAGAGACCTTCATGACTTTTGTGGCAATGAACACCACACTTCAATGTGTGTAAATGCTGGGGTAAAAATAAAGATATTGAAATAAATATCTAATAACAATGTACAAACACAAAGTTCTGTGGTTTGACCCTTTTTGGCATACTGACTTTAATTTTAACTTCCAAGTACTTCATTTACTATTAATTTCCATACATATATTTCTTTCTACTTCATTTTAAACAATAGTGGGAAGACTGAGGGACCAGCAGCCACTTGCAATAATCCCCCCTTATATTAATTCCCTTACACAAAGAGGTTTCTTTCGTACCCTGAAGGAAAATATACAAGGTAGTCTATGGGTGTACCTAAACCTGAAAGACCTCGGCTGGTTCTGCTCAGGAAACATATGGGCCTATATCACTGTACAAAAGAGGATAATGCTTATAATTCTCTAACCAAATGTAATAAATCCTATTTACATACAAAGTTTATTCCAACTATTTCCTAGAATATACTGTCAGAGATGAACTACCTGCTTTTTTTTTTTTTTTTTTTGAGCAAAAACTTTACATTCCTTTATACACAAACATATCTGAAAACAACAACATGCTACTCTCTTTTTTTTTTTTTTAAAGACAAGTCCTGATCTCTTTTTACAGATGGTTTAGCCAACTTTGATACTAAATGTGTTATGCAATTATTTTCGCTAAATATATCTAAAAGAGCATTTTAAGTAAATTAATATTGCAAATAAGTAATAATCTCGGTTCATATGATCGCATAAAATGCGTAATGATATATATAAGTGCATGTCGCAGAGCTGTCAGTCTATCATTGATTCATAACATGAGGCGCGGCGAGACAACTAAAGCGCACACGCATGTCCCTTTCTCCGCTTTAGATGCTGAACGACAACATATATAATAATAACATTGATATTATTGGTATCTTCGCTACTCAATTATCCGTGATTGAATGAAGATATGATTGATATGAATTACCTAACGACTGCTCAGTCTCCGCCATGTTTACCGTTGAACATGAAAACACAACCCTTGAACTCTCACCCGCAGTTTCGCGAAAATAATACTTAATGCATAATATGTACTTTTATTTCACAATTTAAAATGTAAGAATCAAATTACGTGTTGTTAACTATGTAATTATCACCAATGTATTTTTATTTAGATTTTTTTTTTGTTATTTGCGATGTATAATTATTTATTATTTACATATAAGTACAATATAGTACAAAATACAATACAATAAACATAGGATGCCAGTAAAAATAATTGAATGTTGCATTGTCGCATACATTGATAGTAAAGTAAAATGAAATTAGGGGGGAAAAAATATTAAGAATTAAAAATTCTGGACCTTGGAGTATGCAAATTTGTAAATTTAGCTATAAAAGATTTTAACAACAAATTAAAGACTTAATCTCCTTTATTTTCATAAATAAAATGTATTTCATTCAGTTGAAAGATGACGTAAAAGGGAGTGTGTTTTCGTCACTCGCGCGCCGTCTAGCGGTGGAGTGGAGCAGCGCAGCAGTGATGGCGCTCAGGGGTTCTCTGCAGCTCACGGTCAGTGGACTCTGACCGCTTCTGTCCCTCCTTTCAGGCCTTGGTTTGGGGGCGTTTTAGTGAACTTCAGTTATGTTAGGCATTCTTGCCAGAACGATGGTGAGTAAGCAATTCACATGTCTCCGTTTTTAAACATAGTCTGATCTTTTATGTGACATAAACAAGGGTAGCTGACAGTGTGAGCGGCGTGTAATGAGGTGTGTTTGACTGACATGCAGGTTGTTTATGGTTAGATAGCGGTAGTGCTAAGGCAGTAGGAAGTACATCGTTCATGGCAGTGATAAGAAAACAGGGTTCACTGACAGTTTTTAAATACTAAATGGAGGTAACTAACGACACATTGTGTGAATGTGTAAATAGTCTCTAATAAAGCTCTTAAATTTGTAAATGACATGCGCAACAGTCTTATTGCATGTTACATTACTGGCAGTCATGTGCAATGCTGACTCATGTGTCTTATATTTGATTTTTACAGTTAACATGTCCAGTTATTTATAAATGTAGGACTAAATTAGCTTGTTAATGTGCATTTGTGTGAATTAATAGGACACTTTTAGATAACATCTTCAAAAATATTGTCAGAGACCATTGCCAAAGTATCATATTATTAAAATACATTATTATAAGGTGTGATGGATTTTTTTTTTTTTTTAAACGTGATTTAGCTTTTAACATGTCAGTCATCAAGAACCAAAAAAATCAGATTAATCTATGTATCTTGTTTTAAGATATAATCCAGTTGCTATTATATTATCTGGAATATTTTTAGGTCAAGGCCGGCATGGTGAAACCCTCCGGCCTGGTAAAACCAGTGTCAGTGACACGGATCACGGGTCGCTACTTGGCCCATCAGGAGGGTCTGCCTAAGCTTCCAGTGCCACCCCTGAAACAAACATGCGACCGCTATCTGGCTGCCCTGGATCCCATCGTGGACCCAGAGGAGCTGAATCACACCAGGCATCTGCTGGAGGAGTTCCAGAAGCCGGGCGGTGTAGGAGAGAGACTTCAGAAGGGCCTGGAACAACGAGCAAAGAAGATGGAGAACTGGGTAAAAACTTGTTAGGGGACTAACAGACTAGCTCTTTTCAAGGGCTTCTTCTTATCTCTCATTGTCTCTCTGTCATTTCCTCTTCTAGCTTTCTGACTGGTGGTTACAAACAGCCTACCTAGACTACCGGATGCCTGTTGTTATTCATTCGAGTCCTGGGGTCGTCCTTCCACGTATGGTGTTCAGTGATCGTCAAGGCCAAATGAGGTCAGACCAGTGTGGATTCAACTGATTTTAACATGGGACATTTAGTTGTTCAAAAACTGTGTCCTTTAAAACTAAATGTGTGGTGTTATCTGCCTACACATAGTTTAAAAAAAAAAAAAATAAAAATAATTAAAGTCATACAATGTTTTTTTTTTTTTTTAATTTATTAATATATTTTACTTAAAATATAAAATACTTTTATATTTTAACATGTATGGATATGAACCTGATTTTGGTGATGTTGCAGTTTTCCAAGCACAACACAGTGAGACTAATGGATGTAGGACAGCTTCTTTATTATTACTCTAATGAAAAAAGTAATAATTTTTATGTGCTTGTCACAAACCTGAAGAACAAAAATTTCAGTGTCCAATAACCTCCAAAGGGTATAATTAGCAATATATATCATTGTTGTTATATAAACAATACAACAAATACTACAGAGATAGAAATTAAATAAACTTGTTTTTCAGATACAGTAGGTTTATTTACCATGTATACATTTATTTAACATATTTTGTTGTTTTATTAACATTAGTGACAAATATAGGCTACGGTCCCTTTAAGACCGAATCCATGGATACTGACACGTATCCTGTTTTCACCCAAATGTTTACGTCCACTGTATTTAACTGACTGTATTTACGTGAGATACTCCACACGATGGACATTTTGACAACTATGTGCATTTGACCATTCAGGCACAAGGAGAACTGATCGCGCGCTGAGAGAATTGGGATCGCGCGCAAGAAAGAGAGAGAGCGCGCGCTTCTGGTCTGTGTCATTCATCGCGATTCCGCCTATCCAGCCTTCACTAATCGATAACGAATTATGATTGAAAGCATGCAGTTCGCAATGTGTGGGTTGTCTTCATTAATTTTGAAGTATTTCCACACCTCTGAGGCTGACATTGTTTCTGCTGCTGCCGCCGGTGTCTCTGTGCACGGAAAATTCTGCCAGTTACGTCACGTGAGGTATCGGGGGTATTTTTACGAGTACAAGTACACGAGCTTGGTATCGGTGCGTCCCTATATCAAAACATTCCTAAAATAAGACGAGCAAACCTGTGATAATAAATATAATATAAATACTTTTTAGATATATTTCATATATCATGAATTAGGTTTATTGTTCTTAAATAATTTTCTTGTTTTAAGTCATAAAAGTTTATTTTTTTTATTTTTTTTATTTATGCTTTAAAAAACTGTTTACCAATGGGGTACAAAACAGAAATAGCGAGGAAGACTATTTTTGTGTATAACGGTTTAACCCAGAGTGACTACAGCAGGGTGAGGCAGTTGTTTCCAGTTACCTCTTTGGTGACCTTTGTACAGACTAACCCTCTCTTGCCAAGTTGAACTTTGCAAATTCAGAGAGTATAAACTGTTGCTCTCAGTAAAGTGCTGGCCTGAAGCCATTCTCCTCACATATGACATTTAAAATTGGTCACAGATCAGAAGCAAAGTGTGTTCTGTCCATATCATAAGTCATACAAGTCAAAGACACATGGCACAGCAGGTGCTACAGTATTAATAGTAGAATCATTTATTGGCCATATGCTGATGTGAAACTTGTTTAAAATGACTGGTAAAAAATATATATATTTTTTTTGTTCTTCACAGATATGCTGCTAAATTGATTGCTGGGGTTTTAGATTTCAAGAGCATGATTGACAAGTAAGTGATACATTCCTACCTTTGTATATGCTTTAGATGACCATGACTTTTACTGTTGATTTAATTCAGTGCATAAAGTTCAGTAAAATAGTCCAGTCAGACATCATGTCTTTGCTCTTTGATTAGTGAAACATTGCCAGTGGAATATCTGGGTGGAAAGCCACTCTGTATGAACCAGTACTATCAGGTGCTCTCGTCCTGCCGGATCCCTGGAACAAAGAGGGACACAGTGGTCAACTACGCCTTGGACAAAAGACCCCCCACACATATCACTGTAGTGCACAATTTTCAGGTCAGTTCCTGTTACAAAGTTTCAGGCAGGGTCCAAATGTAACTTCCAGTAGTAGGTGAATTTACAGCCTATAATATTTCTTACCTGCCCATGAAAAAATGCAATGCAAATTTTTTTTTTCTAATTAAATATATATTTTAAAATATTCTATATATTTTTCTGCATCCAGGACTGTAGTGAATGTGATCTGTTAGTACCGTATACCGTAGTATCGACTTGCTACTTGATGGTGTACAGCAATAAGTTTCTTTTTAACTCATTCTTTAAACTTGTAGTTCTTTGTGCTGGATGTATACAACAGTGACGGCACGCCACTGACCATAGACCAGATCTACATTCAGCTGGAGAAGATCTGGAACTCCTCCTTACAATCCAACAAAGAGCCTATTGGCATCCTCACCTCCAACCACCGCAACAGCTGGGGAAAAGCTTACAACAACCTCACTAAGGGTGGGCAATGCTAACATGTTTTATTTTTAGTTAGGCATATTAGTGTGCTGGTAAATAAAACTTTGATAAACCATTTAAAACACTACAGTTCAAAAGTTTGGGATCACTATGATTTTAATTAATGCTTTTATTCAGCAAGGACATGTTAAATTGATCAAAAATGATAATAAAGACGTTTATAATGTTACAAAAGATTTTAATTTCAAACTTTACTCTATAGACCTGTTTTGCATATGATTTTTCTATGCTGTTTTTTTTAATGTCCCTTTCAGATAAAACAAATAAAGAGTCGGTGAGAGCCATTCAGAAGAGTATCTTCACAGTCTGTCTGGATGCTGCTCTGCCGCGTGCGTCTGATGACATGTACCGCACCCGAGCTGGAGTTCAGATGCTGCATGGAGGGGGCAGCAGGTGGAACAGTGGAAATCGCTGGTTCGACAAAACATTGCAGGTTAGACCCATGAGAAAGTGTGTGGGCCCTTAAAGGTGCAATATGTAAGATTTTTGCAGTAAAATATCCGAAAACCACTAGGCCAGTGTTATATATTTTGTTCACTTGAGTACTTATAATATCCCAAATGTTTCCATTTATTTGTAAATCGTGAAAAAATAGCAATTTTAACTAAGGCTCCGGGACGTGTGAGGAGTCGCCTGTCAATGACGTCATACCCGCGGTACCCTCTGTTTCCGGTTTTATTTTGTAAAAACCATGAAAACACCAAAGATGTTTTAATATATTACATGTTTTATTTAGACAAGAGAACAACTGTTTGGTTACGTTTATAGACAGAAAACTAATTGTTGTTATATAGCTCAACACATTTAGTCGTATTGTTTAAATCTAATTTTCTTGATTTTTTTTTTTTTTTTTTTTTTTCCAAGTACCATGCTTTACCATGCCTCAGAGAAAAACACTATTTTGTGAAGTAGCTAACATAACATAATCAGATGCAGCTTTATTTTTAGTAACAGTAATTTCTCCATTATACAATATGTTAAAATTACAATACAATAAAATTAATTGCATGCCATTTATCAACACAAGCCATCCAGCATTCAATATGATATTCTAAAATCGATCTAACTTACTGCAGTGTGCAACAAGTGTCTCGCAGCAGCCGCCGAGCGAACGCACAGAGTAACGTCATAACATCATTTTCAACACACTCAAATGTGTCTAATATGATAAACAGAGCTGTGTTACCTCATACTCATGACCGGAAAAGCAGAAGCGGCGCCGGCTACTGTGGCATAATAAAAGTCCCGCTGCTCGTGAGGCGTGTGTTGCACAATCGCTCCAGCGGCCTCGTTCAGCTCCCACAACACAATGGTCCTGCTCTGCTTCATACTACAGTAACGTTAATAATCGCATCCATGAACATGATTTCTTCCCGAGTCCCATCCCGATTGTTTCCACCGGCTGTGATGTGAAGACCACGTCCCAAGATTCCACGCTCAAACTTGGCATCATCAAGCTATGCCTTTGTTTTGAATAGGCCTCTAGCAGACAGAAATCTTACATATTGGCTTTAAAGAAACTGAAACAGTGTTTAGACAGAGGGTGAAAACAGGTGCTGCAACAATGTAAATTATAAGAAAAATAATGAATTATTTGAACATTAAATCATGTAAACCTATTCTAGTAGACCACATAAACAAAACTATAAACCTCTAAATAATATATCATTTTGACAAATCAAATGTTAGAAATATATCAAGTACAAGATCCTGATACTGTTGTTGTGTGTCTAGTTTATCATTGGAGAGGATGGGACATGTGGGCTGATCTATGAACACGCCCCCGCTGAGGGCCCTCCTATCGTGTCACTGATCGACCATGTGGTGGAATATACGTAAGACTAACAATGATTAAATGAGGAAAAACTGTTTTATCATGGTTAGATTGTAACCATGTCTAACACAGCTAAGATTTACCACTTTTTTGTTATATTTGTACAGAAAGAAGTCAGAGATGGTTCGAACCCCAATGGTTCCGCTGCGAATGCCTCAGAAGCTCCGTTTCAACATCACACCAGAGATCAAAAAAGACATTGAGGAGGCCAAACAAAACATGAACATGTGAGAAGTTAAAATATTCCACTTACTCACAGTAATATTTACAGTATGTTAAATATTGCTTGTTTGAAAATTTCTCTTCTCCTCCTCTACAGCATGGTTCATGACTTGGACATGAAAGTCAATGTGTTCTCCCATTTTGGCAAAGATTTCCCAAAGTCACAGAAGATGAGCCCTGATGCCTTTATTCAGATAGCTCTCCAGTTGGCGTACTACAGGTAAACCTCACCAGCACTGTCATTAATATTATTTCCCATATTTATATATTAACTGTAACATTATTGCTATTAAGAAATTGATGATCTGTTTAGATTATTCAGTTGATGCGCAAACTCGCTGTTTCAGGATTTACAAGCGCTGTTGTCCTACCTATGAGAGCGCTTCTCTCCGCATGTTCAGACTGGGCCGAACTGACACTATACGCTCAACCTCAGTTGACTCTGCCAGATTCGTCAAGGCCATGGATGACCCGGCCAAACATGTGCGGTCACCCCTAGTACACATTTGAGTTGAATCCACATTCTCATAAACTAGCATTAAAAAGTTTGTGGGTCAGTAATTTTTTTTTTTTTTCTTTTTTTTCTCCGATGAATAATTTTACTGAAAATTCAGTTTTGCCATCACAGGAATAAATCGCATTTTATACTATTTTAAAATAGAAAACAGTTATTTTAAATTGTAATAATATTTCACAGTATTGCTGTTTTTACTGTATTTTTCATCAAATAAATGCAGCCGTGGTGAGACTTCTTCCAGAAGTATTAAAAAAATCTTACCCACCCCAAACTTTTACCAACTCTTTCAAGTGCATTTGTAAATTTGATCTGGCATGAAAGAAAATGTAAATGTATCAATCTCATTTTGATTGACAGAACACAGAGAAAGTGGCTCTGCTAGACAAAGCTATTAAAGCACACAGAGCTTACACAGATATGGTGAGTAAATGCATGCTGGGGATGTTCAGTTCACCGTCAATGTGTTTCTGCAGTAAATATATGCATCAATCATTATTGGTCTGCACTAAATTTATTGTGCTTTCTTGATCCTGTGTGTGGACGTGCAGGCCATCCGAGGTCAAGCCATCGACAGACATTTGCTCGGACTGAAATTGCAGGCTATTGAGGACCTGGCCGCCCTGCCAGAGATATTCATGGATACCTCATATGCTGTGGCACTGCACTTCAACCTCTCCACCAGCCAGGTAATGCCAAACAGAGCTCTCTGGTCCAGGGTCAGAGGTAACTGAAGTGAAGTGAAATAGATGCTTATTTGCAAAACAAACTCTTTGCATTGTGTTCAGTATGATGTGCAGTTTAACGTGCAGAGCGGTACCGTTAACCATTAACTGTACACATTTTTGGTGATGATCAACTGATCACTGAAATAGATGGCTCTTCAAATCTGCTAAAATGATATTGCTGTGAAACTAAAATCATCAGATCATGTAAAACAAGATTGAATTGTACTTTTATTTTTCCAGGTGCCAGCTAAAACAGACTGTGTGATGTGCTTCGGTCCGGTGGTACCTGACGGTTATGGCGTGTGCTACAACCCCATGGATACTCACATTAACTTCGCAGTCTCTGCTTTCAACAGCTGCCAGGACACTAATGCGGCACGTCTGGCCCAAGGTCTGGAGGACTCTCTGGTAGACATGAAGAACCTCCTGGAGCAGACACCCAAAGCCAAGCTTTAAGGCTGATTATGTCAATTAGACTTGATCTTTGACCAGTTCTGTCAAGACATTTGAGTTTACCACAGTAATCAAGGACTGGAATTTTAAGAGTTTATTTTGTATTTGACCAGTTCGGACCAGAGTTGCCTGGACTCCATTGGGCTGTGGTTTTTGACACGCCTTGACACTAAATAATAATCCTTAACTTTTTATATGTTATGTGCTATGGCTTCTGTTTGTCTAAACAGACAAAAAAAAATCTATTAGGTTTGTCAATTAAGTTTTGCTGATTTGTGTTTTCTTTGTATTGAGTTTTCTCAGTACAGAAAATGTACCCAATATGTGTATTATGGTGAACCTGTGGTTAAAAGAGCTCATGTGATTGTACATTGTAAATTATATATTAAATGTAATCAAATACTGAAAAAAAAACAAGTTTTAAATGCTATGATGTGTATAGTGACATTTGCAGAGCATTGTTTTCTTAGTTCTTTGTATAATGTTGTAAATTTGCACAATCGCACTAACATGCTTTTAATAAATATTAAGTCTTTTAATAACATGATTTATATCCTGTTTAGAATTGACTGAGGTGATTATTCATCAAAATTTGTTCTTGTAATTTGTGCATAAAAATGTTTGTCAGGTTCCTGCTTTATTCTTTGGGCCTATCTAATGTTATGCTGGACATCTAGATGTAATGGTTTTCTCTCATGCACATAGAAGATGAGCGTTAATTGGAGAAACATAAATTTCACAGCTTAACATATTGTTATATATGGAAGCCCGTTTCCGCCACTAAATAAAAAAAAAAAAAGAGTAATTGCGACTTTTTATCTCAGAATTCTGACTTTTTATCTCGCAATTGCGAGTTTATATCTCACAATTGCGAGTTATAAAGTCAGAATTCTGAGATATAAACTCGCAATTGCGTGATAAAAAGTCAGAATTGCGAGTTTTTATCTCAGAATTCTGACTTTTTTTCTCGCAATTGCGAGTTATAAAGTCAGAATTCTGAGATATAAACTCGCAATTGCGTGATATAAAGTCAGAATTCTGAGATATAAAGTCGCAATTGCGTGATATAAAGTCAGAATTCTGAGATATAAAGTCGCAATTGCGTGATATAAAGTCAGAATTCTGAGATATAAAGTCGCAATTGCGTGATATAAAGTCAGAATTCTGAGATATAAAGTCGCAATTGCGTGATATAAAGTCAGAATTCTGAGATATAAACTCGCAATTGCGTGATAAAAAGTCAGAATTGCGAGTTTTTATCTCAGAATTCTGACTTTTTTTCTCGCAATTGCGAGTTATAAAGTCAGAATTCTGAGATATAAACTCGCAATTGCGTGATATAAAGTCAGAATTCTGAGATATAAAGTCGCAATTGCGTGATATAAAGTCAGAATTCTGAGATATAAAGTCGCAATTGCGTGATATAAAGTCAGAATTCTGAGATATAAAGTCGCAATTGCGTGATATAAAGTCAGAATTCTGAGATATAAAGTCGCAATTGCGTGATAAAAAGTCAGAATTGCGAGTTTTTATCTCAGAATTCTGACTTTTTTTCTCGCAATTGCGAGTTATAAAGTCAGAATTCTGAGATATAAAGTCGCAATTGCGTGATATAAAGTCAGAATTCTGAGATATAAAGTCGCAATTGCGTGATAAAAAGTCAGAATTGCGAGTTTTTATCTCAGAATTCTGACTTTTTTTCTCGCAATTGCGAGTTATAAAGTCAGAATTCTGAGATATAAACTCGCAATTGCGAGAAAAAAAGTCAGAATTGCGAGTTTTTATCTCAGAATTCTGACTTTATATCACGCAGTTGCGAGTTTTTATCTCAGAATTCTGACTTTATATCACGCAGTTGCGAGTTTATATCTCAGAATTATGACTTTTTTCTTGTAATTAACTGACGGACAGTTTCTCTGTCTAACAAATACGGACATCCAACATCTGGTGCATCCAACGATAGAGCCGTGCTGCCGTCCTGATGTCTGAAGCTGTTGGTGTATAAAATGTGCCACTTCAGCTTCATCTGTTTTATTGCGCCTCCGCCACAGTTGATTCTTATTATTATTACTATTATATTGGTATTATTGTGTAATCACAACACATTTGCTCAAAACTTGTCAAATTCATCATTGTATCTAATTCTGTTAAAAACAACTTTTATTCACCAAATACTTCCACTGTAATTTTGTAATTGTAATTCTACCCTTGAATGCCCCCTTTTATGGAGCCACCAGGCTTGAGTTGCAGTTACAAAAGTTGATGAAATATGATTTGAAATTATATGAAATATGATGCGTTTTAGTATTAAGCCCACTAGATGGCAGTAAAAGCTGTTTTTTTCTCCTGGAAACGCTGTACTCCTGTACAAGGTTACCGTGGAAACATGCTATACTATGCATATTCCTGCATAATGTTCTCTCTAATGTCCGGAGACTAATCTTCATGTTATGTGCCTCCTCCAATAAAATCAAAATTTCTTTATTGGTAAATCCGCGCTAAAAATAATCCTTTATGATGTCTTCCATTTTATGTATAATAATAACGAAGCAGCAATCCTGATGGTATGGAAGCCCGTTTCCGCCACTAAATAATAAAAAAAAAAGAGTAATTGCGACTTTTTATCTCAGAATTCTGACTTTTTATCTCGCAATTGCGAGTTTATATCTCACAATTGCGAGTTATAAAGTCAGAATTCTGAGATATAAAGTCGCAATTGCGTGATATAAAGTCAGAATTCTGAGATATAAAGTCGCAATTGCGTGATAAAAAGTCAGAATTGCGAGTTTTTATCTCAGAATTCTGACTTTTTTTCTCGCAATTGCGTGATATAAAGTCAGAATTCTGAGATATAAAGTCGCAATTGCGTGATAAAAAGTCAGAATTGCGAGTTTTTATCTCAGAATTCTGACTTTTTTTCTCGCAATTGCGAGTTATAAAGTCAGAATTCTGAGATATAAAGTCGCAATTGCGTGATATAAAGTCAGAATTCTGAGATATAAAGTCGCAATTGCGTGATATAAAGTCAGAATTCTGACTTTTTTTTCTCGCAATTCTGACTTTTTCTCGCAATTGCGAGTTATAAAGTCAGAATTCTGAGATATAAAGTCGCAATTGCGTGATATAAAGTCAGAATTGCGAGATATAAAGTCAGAATTCTGAGATATAAAGTCGCAATTGCGTGATATAAAGTCAGAATTCTGACTTTTTTTCTCACAATTGTGTGCAACTTTATTTCTCATAGTTCTTACTTTGCTTGCGTTTCCTTTCATTCCGGGTGACCATCAGGATTGCTGCTTCGTTATTATTATACATAAAATGGAAGACATCATAAAGGATTATTTTTAGCGCGGATTTACCAATAAAGAAATTTTGATTTTATTGGAGGAGGCACATAACATGAAGATTAGTCTCCGGACATTAGAGAGAACATTATGCAGGAATATGCATAGTATAGCATGTTTCCACGGTAACCTTGTACATGAGTACAGCGTTTCCAGGAGAAAAAAACAGCTTTTACTGCCATCTAGTGGACTTAATACTAAAACGCATCATATTTCATATAATTTCAAATCATATTTCATCAACTTTTGTAACTGCAACTCAAGCCTGGTGGCTCCATAAAAGGGGGCATTCAAGGGTAGAATTACAATTACAAAATTACAGTGGAAGTATTTGGTGAATAAAAGTTGTTTTTAACAGAATTAGATACAATGATGAATTTGACAAGTTTTGAGCAAATGTGTTGTGATTACACAATAATACCAATATAATAGTAATAGTAATAATAATAAGAATCAACTGTGGCGGAGGCGCAATAAAACAGATGAAGCTGAAGTGGCACATTTTATACACCAACAGCTTCAGACATCAGGACGGCAGCACTGCTATCGTTGGATGCACCAGATGTTGGATGTCCGTATTTGTTAGACAGAGAAACTGTCCATCAGTTAATTACAAGAAAAAAGTCATAATTCTGAGATATAAACTCGCAACTGCGTGATATAAAGTCAGAATTCTGAGATAAAAACTCGCAATTCTGACTTTTTATCACGCAATTGCGACTTTATATCTCAGAATTCTGACTTTATATCACGCAATTGCGACTTTATATCTCAGAATTCTGACTTTATATCACGCAATTGCGACTTTATATCTCAGAATTCTGACTTTATAACTCGCAATTGCGACTTTATATCTCAGAATTCTGACTTTATATCACGCAATTGCGACTTTATATCTCAGAATTCTGACTTTATATCACGCAATTGCGACTTTATATCTCAGAATTCTGACTTTATATCACGCAATTGCGACTTTATATCTCAGAATTCTGACTTTATAACTCGCAATTGCGAGTTTATATCTCAGAATTCTGACTTTATAACTCGCAATTGCGAGAAAAAAAGTCAGAATTCTGAGATAAAAACTCGCAATTCTGACTTTTTATCACGCAATTGCGAGTTTATATCTCAGAATTCTGACTTTATATCACGCAATTGCGACTTTATATCTCAGAATTGTGACTTTATATCTCAGAATTCTGACTTTATAACTCGCAATTGTGAGATATAAACTCGCAATTGCGAGATAAAAAGTCAGAATTCTGAGATAAAAAGTCGCAATTACTCTTTTTTTTTTTTTATTTAGTGGCGGAAACGGGCTTCCATATGATGGTCACCCGCAATGAAAGGAAACGCAAGCAAAGTAAGAACTATGAGAAATAAAGTTGCACACAATTGTGAGGAAAAAAGTCAGAATTCTGACTTTATATCACGCAATTGCGACTTTATATCTCAGAATTCTGACTTTATATCACGCAATTGCGACTTTATATCTCAGAATTCTGACTTTATATCACGCAATTGCGACTTTATATCTCAGAATTCTGACTTTATATCACGCAATTGCGAGTTTATATCTCAGAATTCTGACTTTATAACTCGCAATTGCGAGAAAAAAAGTCAGAATTCTGAGATAAAAACTCGCAATTCTGACTTTTTATCACGCAATTGCGAGTTTATATCTCAGAATTCTGACTTTATATCACGCAATTGCGACTTTATATCTCAGAATTCTGACTTTATATCACGCAATTGCGACTTTATATCTCAGAATTCTGACTTTATATCACGCAATTGCGACTTTATATCTCAGAATTCTGACTTTATAACTCGCAATTGCGAGAAAAAAAGTCAGAATTCTGAGATAAAAACTCGCAATTCTGACTTTTTATCACGCAATTGCGACTTTATATCTCAGAATTCTGACTTTATAACTCGCAATTGTGAGATATAAAGTCAGAATTCTGAGATAAAAAGTCGCAATTACTCTTTTTTTTTTTTTATTTAGTGGCGGAAACGGGCTTCCATAGTTATATGCATCATTGATAAGATAAATAATAGTTTTAATTTTATACGTTTTTGTAACGATCTGTCAAAGCTGCAGTTCCATCATTGACCCCTAGAGGTCCTCCAATTAATAGTCAAGTCACATTTATTTATTAATTAATTCATTTATTATTTATACTTGTTATTCATTTAATCTATAAGCAGTTCTGCAGAAAACAGTTATGTCATCGTCCAGCTGTGTTCAGATTATCTCTACTCGTCACATCACGTGCTCATGTGTGCTATCAGGTGTGTGTGTGTGTGTGTGTGTGTGTGTGTGTGTTATCAGTGACCGCTGTTTTCACGCGTACCTGTGCTCATCAAGTCACGCAGAAGTGCAAAATATTTGTGCATTTTATCCTACTCACAGGCGCCAGCGCTGTGCGATCATCAGAAATTAGAGTATGGAAAAAATTAAAGACATTATTCCTGATTATCACGATGGGGACTTTCTGTGTCCTAAAAGTGGGTAAGTGTTATGACAGAATATACAATGTTTTTGTCCCACTCATTGTAGGTTAGCCTAATATTTGGGACATGAAGTGTTAAAGAATTATTGTTGTTATTATTTTTTTTTAAATGATACATTTGTAACGAGTTATGAAGTTTGTCTCGTGATTTCTTCTTTTTGTTACTTGATTTTCTTTGATTTTATCTCACTGAGCTCCAGTTGTGATCTCGTAAGTTTTATTGAATGGGAATACAGTAGTTAATCGTCAAATTAGTGATGAAGGCTAAGGTGTCCTTGAAAGCTTTTTTTTAATTACTCCATATCCTGTAAAACAAATTTTACATTTTCTTCTTTTTTTTTACTGATTACACACCAATAATTTCTTATTTACTTTTCATTAATGTCAAATGTTAATGATAAAAGCAAAATAGACATAGGTAATGAAAATAAATAAGACCTCTTACTTCAAGACAAGGTATTTCTGACAAATAATGTGATTGATTTTTCTTTTTTAACCTTAAATTTTGGGTTAACTTGACTTTGTGTCAGTTACCTATTTACATAAAAGGGGAATTGAGAAAAGAAGGAGGTAGACATTTTAAAAAGTAAAAAAATATAATGTAATGTTCTGTTTTCATTTAATCAAAAATTGCCCCATATTTTGTCCTTTTCATTTTCTGCTTGTTGAAACCACTTTTGAAAGCATATGCAGCGTTGATGAGGTGAGACTCCTCCTTCAGTAATTTCATTCACATGTTAGTGATTACAGTGCATTTAAATTTGGGCTGCTCAAAATCTGGACTGGTTACCCACTGTAGCTTAAACGCCAAGATAGGAAGAAGAAAAAACAAGAAAAGGAGGACGATTTTTTTATATATTTTTTTTTTTTTTTTTTGAGGCTTCTTAGCCTGTTCCTCAGTGACAGAAAGCTGGCGGCCATGTCGGCTGTATGGGACACTGACTATCTGTGGAGGGAGGTCCAAGGGTCAGTGCAAACAGGTCGTCTTCTTTCATGTGGATTTAATTATAGATGTTAGTGCAACTGCAGTTCTGGTTTGAAAAGTCTAAAGGTGTCTGATTGGTGCTGGTCCAGTGATTCTTGTGTGCATTTCATTAATGTAGCAGCTTGTTGACATTTTTTTCCTGAAGATAAGCAATATTTTAAAATCTTAACATGCTCTAAACTTTTCACTTGCAACATTGTTGGCAGCATATTTTCAACAGGTTTTAGCAATGGCATCTGTGGATGGGTCCAGTGTTCTGTCAAAGCCTGAGCTGTGTAATTTCAACACCACATAAATCATTCTTCTGCTGTTTTTGTTGATTGAAAGTCTACATGGATCATTTTCAACGGGATAGTTAACACAAAGCTTGTTTGGATACATATGAAATATTGTGCTTTCCAAGAACATTGGGATCTAAAATGGCTACATATTGGATATATATGGAAATCTGATTCTACGTTAAAGTAAAAAATAGGCAATTGTGAAAAAAAGTTCAAATAAAGAAATACGTGAGATATAAATTTAGTTCTACATCTATTAGTGAAGATATAACATGTGTTTGCGTTCCTTTAGGGCAAAGCTGGCCTCTCTCTTTGGTCTGGACCGAGCAGAGAGTCAGGGAAACGAGTCCTTTCAATTCACTGCCCCTAAACAGCCAAAAAAGACCTGCGCCATATTAGGTATGTGGTACAGCAGATTGTCATGTAGCCTTTTTGGCACAATTCCATGTGTTCTGTTTATTTTGAACATTAATTTGTCATGTTTTAATGTTTGTTATTTTTTTTTAAGGTCTGCCTCTTCAGAAGCCCGCCCCTCCTCCATGTGCTCCAGCTGTGATGTTTGCTACAGCCGTTCACGCATTCTGCTTGTTAGTATAAATATGGCAATTAAAGGATGTTTATGAGACTTTGAATTGGCATAAGTTCACACATTTCTTAAATGAGCTTTGATTTTCCACCAGTGTGAATGGACAGTATGTGAAGCAAGGCAAGATAGGAGCTGCTATTTTAGGGAACCATGTCATCAAGGAGGTTAGAGAAGCTTACCTATATATATACATATATACACTCTGTATGTGTGTAAACATGTGTGTGTGTGTGTGTATATTTCATTTGGTCATTTTTTTTCTGCAATTATAGTACAAGATTCTGTTGTACGGCAGTAAACAAAAACAGATAACTACGGCTAGAATCTATCGTGGATTTGTCCTCACAGTAAGTGTTAATTTTTGTATTGTATTTTCTATTCTATTGTGTTGTCTTGTGTTTTGTTCTGTTAAATGCTCCATTCATCATATCTATACCACATATACCTGTCCACAGGTTCAGCCCTGTAACTATGTCACTTTCTATGATGACCAGCAACAGAGCTGGTCTTTAATGTTTGACTCAGAAAAGTCCAGGCCTGAGTTCTGTAAGGAGGTAATACTTGAACTGTATTCTTTGCCATTGTTCTGGTTTTAAAATAAAATGATTCTGTTTCTCTAAAGCTGCAGCATTCTGATTTAATTGTTAAAATGCAAACAATTTTAAATTTTACAGATTGACAATATTATTTAATTAAATGACCTCTGAGCCTGTTTGTCTCAGGTGTGTGTGGCCAGGTGGAACAGTGAGGCTTCATCAGACTCTCTGGTCACTCAGGACCTGGTCCAAGGCGAAGGTCAAGCTGTTGATGTTGGGGACACAGTGGAGGTGGCCTATTCTGGATGGCTTTTACAGAACCATTCTCTAGGGCAGGTCTGACCATTTACAAACTTTTAATTGTCATTATATTTAAATAACACTTTAAATGCATTATGGTACATACTGTACAGACAAATGTCTATTATGGTCCTAATGTCAGTGTTTAAAAAAAAAAAAAACAAAGTAAGATGAAATAAATATTTATAGTGTCTTGCACTTTAATTTTTCAGAAGTTCCTACTCTTAGTACATTAAGTGGAATCACTGCTTTTTCTTAATTTGCACATCATGGTCTTGAATTTCTAGTTAAACTTCTTTAATCATAGTTGATCACATTTAGCACAGAGCAGCTCAGTGTGCACATTCTTGTTGATTAGTCACGGCTCAATAAAAGTCATGCCTCCATTGAACTAATCAACTCAGTGGTAATTTAAATGGCATGTTTGCTGTGCAGCTGGAGATCTATAAATGTGAAAGTTCAGTTTCTCTGTCTGTTTTTTCAGATATTTGATTCCAGTCTGGGAAAAGAAAAGCTGCAGCGAGTAAAGCTTGGAGCGGGCAAAGCTCTGAGGGTGAGAAGGGTGTGAAGTTTTTAATGATGTTTATATTGTATGTCTGTGTGGTGGTTTTAATATTCTTTAAGACAATCCATGTGCAAATTCATCTTTCAACACCATTGTTTAAGTATGTTCTTCTTAACACTGCAATGTACTAAAGACCGTCTCAAAAAACCGCTCGTTACCTTCACAAACTTGTGTGGAGCTTTTCTCCACTGGCTTTCTATGATATTCTAAGCCTTTTTAAGGATGTTGATTTTTAGAAGGCAGCTGTCTGACTCTGAGATGGTGAAAGGGAAAATGTTTTTTTTGTTACATTAGCAACACATTATTATCTGTTTGATAACATAGTCAAGCCAAAGGCTAATCATATCAATGTTGTGTGTCCGACGTCGTAGAGAGCAGTACATAAAACGCACTACCATTCTGACACGTCGACTTGTAGACGAGCCTGTATAATTCACTCTTCCTCTTCTTCTTCTGAATCAGTTTCTGGTTCAAACATATATGGCTAAAAAAAAAAACATTTCGACTTGCCATTGTGTATCGTTTACTACAGTTGACCAAATGGATCAGGTAGTATGAGCTCCTGTTTGAGTGAAGGCGGGGACTAATTTGCATATTCATGTATACTAAATGAAGCAAGAGTGTAGAGTTACATTCAAGCTATTTTAAGGCATGAGGAAATTATTTTCACAGCAAAAAAAGTTTCAATATATTATTTTGATTGTCAAAGATGAGTTTAAAGGGATACAATTACTGACTGCAGGGGGACTTGTAAGAAAATGTATAGCAGATGCAAACTGGTGGTTCTGTCAGCTGTTGTGCCATCAAGCTCTTACATTGCCTTTTCTCACAGGGATGGGAGGACGGGATGCTTGGTATGCAGAAAGGAGGTCGACGGCTTCTTATCGTCCCTCCTAGTATGGTTTCAAAGGGCGTCCCTAACCATGTGCCAGAAAACAGCACTCTGGTCTTTGATGTAGAGATTCATAGAGTAAGGCACTGATGGTGTGAATGTAATTTAAGATACCAGAGCAAACATTTCTAGTCTCTTTCACCGCTTTTTTTTTTAAATCTGTCTTTTTATCTGCATGTAGGTTAAATTCTCCAAAGAGCGACATTGTGGGGGATCAGTTGACACCTTTAGTACATCTCCAGGAACCTGTTCAGACACTCCGAGTGAAGAAAACACTAGCCAACTGGTCACAGTCGATACAGAGGAGTCAAAGTATGTACAGACAGCATAACCTATGCACTAAATTTTGATTTTTTTTTTTAAAGGGTTAGTTCACCCAAAAATGAAATTTCTGTCATTAAGTACTCACCCTCATGTCATTCCGAAACACAAAGAAGATAAAATACTCATTAATACAATGATTTTGTACAGTCTGAGAGGTAAAGCAAGAATGAAATTTATGTGTTAAGGGTGTTTTAATTAAGTGTCTCTAGACACATCCATGAGCTGATTCCTATGAATTTATACAATTTATTGAAAATTTGTTTTTAGAGACCAAGCTCCTAAGGGGAAGGTGGAATCTGTAAATGAAAACCTGACAGTGAGTAGTATTTCCTTTAACAACTAGACAGATGCCATATGCCTAAAGTAAAGGTCAAAATGCTGAAGCTCCAACTATATTTTTTCTTTCTTGTAGACTTCAGGTGCATCCAAAGCCAAGCTGATCTCACGTATAGCCAAGATGGGTCAAGCCATGCTTCCATTTCTGACTGGGGCCATTCCAGCTCAGCCCGACCCCAGTGATTCAGAAACAGAGGTCAGGAGAACTGGAGAGTTATTTAAATCTCAGGTTTGTTTCCTGAATGTATTATGAAGTAGAACTATAACTCCCAGATATGTCTCTGTATAGGATGCCAGTGAGTCTGGACATACCTGTGATCTCTCTCCTTCACATTCACCCTCCCCAAAACCTGCACAAATGCCATGCAGTCCTCCAACTTGTATGTGTAAAAACAACAATCACAAATAATCTCCTAATCAGTATTAGTTAACTCTTCCTTATATTAGAGCTGACTGGTTCTTCGCTGTCATGTACTGGTCTTTGTTTTAGTGTTGTGTCAGCCTGATGATGCTCAGAAACAGGAAGCAGTGCCACCTCACGCAGACTCGAACACTACTCAAGGCTTTCAGGTGAGATCCATTGTTATATTTTAGAAGTACTATTCATTTTATCGATTATATTATATATTATGTTATGTTATACACCACCGTTCAGAAATTTGGGGTCAGTAGGATTTGTTTAGGAACAAAGTAATACTTTTATTCAGCAAGGAGGCATTAAATTAATCAAAACATTGATAATAAGAAATGTTCCTTAAGCTTGTGACATTGAAGATTGGAGTACTGAAAATTCGGCTTTGCAATCACAGGAATAAATTACATTTTAAAATATATTAATATATAAAACAGCCTTTATTTTAAATTGTAATAATATTATGTTATTAAACAGTATTACTGTTTTTATCATATTTTTGATCAAATAAATGCAGCATTGGTGATCATAAGATACTTCTTTCAAGAACCCCAAACTTTTGAATTATAGTGTATGTTCGTAAGAATTTATTTATTCATTCATTTTTTGGGATCAACAGCCATATTCCTTCAGACAAAATCCATATTTTTCATCACAGCTAAATTCATTTCCCTCAATCTGCCCATCCCATATTCCATACCAAAGTAAGACCTGAGCCATGAACTCTCTCACACTTCCATAAAGAAAATACTTGCTAATTTATTTTGCTTATCAATTGATTATCATGCATGTTGTCACTGCCTGTTTTTCTCTAAATGCAAGAGTTTTGTATTAAACTATAGCACCTGATATTACAACATTCTTGATGTCTGAGGCTCGCCAGCACAACGCAGAAATTCTGCTGGCTATAGAAAAGGTGGCGCACAGGATGGACCTACTCGCCTGCAAGGTATATTTGTGCAATATAGATTTTTTTTAATATTGTTTCTTATAGATATTAAAGTAAAAAACTAAATTTTTAAAATTGTTTTTAGGTGGACGAGTTGCAAAAAGAGGGTCACCTCTCTTTTGGACTCTCATCTGTCTCCTTAGAAACAAACAAGATCCTGCACAACATTCAGAGAATCATTCAGGTTTGGATTTAAGGATACTTTCTGTACTTTATTTGTATTTAGATGTATATAAATTTCCTTTTAAATGACATCTGTGTTGCATTGTGTAAGGAGAGCATGTGTCTGAAGAAGGAGGTTCTGGAGAAGAGTTCACAAGTGGAGGAACAGAACCACAAAATAGGGGAGCTGAGTGGACAGAATAAGAGGTGTCCACCACCCTTTTTCACACTGCAATTTCCTGCTTTCCAATTAGATTAAAGGCAAAAAAGCCCGCAAAAAAAACAGTATACCCAAACATTGATACACAACCAACATTGACACACAACCAACTGGTTTACTCTATGTGTGCAGGAATATGGAGCAGCAACATACTCAGACTCGCTGCCTTCAGGATGAACAAGAAAAGGTAGACACAGATTTGCTAAATTATGCTGTGTTGGTTTATTAGCTCACTATATTATAATGTTATTTATGTTAAACTTACTTATGTTTAATTGGTTGCTGTGTTTCATTTTGGTCTTCTTACAGGTGTGTGCTGGTGAACTTTGTGGTCAGGCAAAGGCCTTGAATTGTTTGTTTCCTTTCTCTTCAGGTTCATTTATCCAAGGAATGGAGTTCCTCCACCGCACAAGCATATCAGCTGCAGCAGGAAATGGTGAATCTCCAGCAGAGGGTGACAGAGATTCAGACTGATCTCAGTGTGGCCCTGGAGGACAAACACAAGCACTGTACTCAGATCAGCCTTCTGGAGGAACAAGTGAAAGGTGATCCCAGTGTATCATTCAGGTTTTAAAGGGGACTCCTTTTACAAGATGTAATATAAGTTTCTGGTGTCCTCATAATGTGTCTGAAGTTTCAGCTCAAAATACCCCACAGATAATTTATTATAGCTTGTCAAATTTGCCCCTATTTGGGTGTGAGCAAAAACACGCCGTTTTTTGTGTGTCCCTTTAAATGCAAATGAGCTGCTGTTTAACTGTTTCACGCTTCAGTTGCTGAAAAACAACAAAACTGGAGAAACGCAGCCAAAATGACGATTGTCAGTAGCGGTGTTCAGCCGTTCCCTTTGCATTGAACTTTGAACATTGTAACTTTTCAGATGTTGTTCATGCTCTAACAGCAACATTAACTAAAGTTAAAAAAGTGAAATCATAATCAACCACTCCTTTAACTCGTATTCAAATGTGGGGTACTTTTAACCATAAAAGTGGTGTTAGTTGTATTGTAGGACAAAAATCCTAAACTAGCACATATTCTCTACAAAGAGGAGTTTTCTAAGTGGTTCTTAACCTTTTTGGCCATCTATTGTCTGCAACAATCAAAGGCCCCATGACTTTTCCAGTTCTTTGTGATTTACTGGATAAGGATTACAGATAAGGATTTTTAAAAAATATTTTTTACTCAATTTCTATCTGTTAAAATAGACAAATGAAGGACCACTGATCTGATCTGAAGTGTTTGGTGCAGTTTGCAAGAGTGTCTAGATAATGTGTGTTTTTAGAGCTTGTGAAGCAAGAAGAACAGTCTGAGCAGCGGTGGAGGGCGGAGAAGCAGAAGTGCAAAGAAATGGAAACAATTATACAAAACATGGGTGATGAGATGCAAGATCTGAGGGCTGAAAAGGATAATCTGGATCAGGTGTGTATAGTTTGTTGTTGTAGTTTGAGTTGAGCTGGAAAAGGATGTGTGTTGCTGCACTGACAGAAGAGATGATGATGCTGGAAGGAACATCTACTGTGCTGCAAAAACAAGAATCTATAAAAACGTCACACTTAATAAGATGACCAAATGTCCAGACTGATAGACAGGGTATAAAAATGTATCGTACCTAATAATGCGGTGTATTCTGTCAATTTAATAACTTTTCTTAAAGAAATAGTTTGCGAATTTAACTTGCAAAATTGGAATATCGCAATCGCATAAAATATTTACGAATAAATCACTGATTCCATCCAGTGAGCCAAAGAGAACAAAATCATCACTTCTAATTAAGTGGTGCTAAATATCAGAAAAATATAAGAAAAATGGAAGTTGCTGCAGTAGGAGAAGCCCCTGTATATAATAATTTTTGTATATTATAATAAATTACTCAAACGCCTCAAAGCATGCAGACAAAATGGACATCTAGGACAGCATTGTAATGTGTATAGGCAGGTTTGGTTTTGAGTTCATTGTGTTCAGTTCCTGTTTGCCAGTGTTTTTTCTTTGCTAGTTTGTCTCCATGGTCATTGACTGAATTATGCAGGTGTTCCTTGTTACATTCATTATCTCTGTGTGTATATTAGCTCTCAGTTCATTCTGTTCTTTGTTCTGTGTCGTCAGTTTTACGTGGTTGTTTTCTCCTACGTTCTCCTGTGTTTGCCTTGTAGATTATAATACTGTTATAGTTCTCTCCTTCGTCTTCGTCATGCGCTTATACAGCCACAGCATGAGGGCGAGTAAATAATTAGAGAATATTTTATTTTTGAGTGGAGCATCCCTTTAATTTCCCATTTACCTTCATTTTATATATTTTAGTACGAGGATTTAAAGAAGACATCAGAAAATAAGAAAAAGCAGTTTGAGACCCAGTTGGCGGTTCAGGTGAGGGGTAAAGAATAAGCTGTTATTTTGCTATAGGAAAGTCTAAACCTAAAACTGAGCTGGTGTATCATGTGCAGGTGAAGCGAGTGATGAATGGAGTGTTTCAGTCTCTCAAGACAGAGTTTGATCCGCAGGAATCTTACAGTGGACACATAGTGTGCGAGATTCTCCAAAACACCATCAAGGTACTGTCCAACCAATTAGGAGAAGACTATGGACTACAAAAGACACAGTACATAACTAGTGTGATGACCAATTAGAATATGGTTTCCATCGTGTTGACATCTATTTTTCCTTTGCAGAGTATCACCATAAAACTCCTCTCAGAACTTTGGGAGATTGAATCAGACATAGATAAAGTGGAGGAAGAGTACCAACTGAGATCTACTGATCTACTTTCAGATGGAAAACATGCAGAAGGAAAACCATGAAATTAAGGAAAATGTCCAAAAGGAAGGTATTTTTGTGACCAGAACAATCAGTAGATCAGGACACGTGCATTTACTGTACATGTGGATACTGCACCATTGAACCACAGGCATTGCTTCACATATTGAGACCCTGAAAGGAGAATTGATACTGACCAATCACAGTTTATTAGACTAAATAATGTCCAATAAATGGTTCTTCAGTCATTAAACTTGAAGAATCCTAATTAGTTCTGGTTCACAACAACAGTGTCCTTTAACAGCACAACAGTGATATGACTGACAAGGTTGTAAGCAGGGCCTAAAAGTAACTTTTCGTCACACCTGCCAATGGCCGAAGAAAATTTACCGGCCATTAAACTTTTTTTTGCAATAACAGGCAGTTGTGGCACCAAAATTTTACATGCCAGTAAAAATTCACAATTTCCTATTCCAGTTCCACAGCTAAAACTACTAGCCTAACTAATATAAATTTAAAACATTACTAAAGACAAGTAACAATAGTTTTCAGGTAGACATTGAATAAAGTAATCAAATGTAAAATGACACTGGATAGTCTTCACTGTATAAATTAAACTAGATTAATCCTTGTTAAAGTTGCATAAGTTATTTTGTTGTTTGATTAACTTTAAAAACAGACATCAGCAGAAATATTAGGCTGCTGTCACTTTAAGACTGATGCGCATACACGTGCTTTGTCTTTCTCTACTGTTTACATTCACTTAAGCCAAAACCGACAATGTTTACTAGGATACTCGCTGAGACAGGCATTTGTTGATAATATTTTGTGTGAATTTGTCCTTTCAAGCACAAAATGACGAGAAAGAGCTCAATTCAGTATTCGCACACTGTCTTAGATGCAGTTTTAAGAAATTGAGTTCTTTTTCGCTTCTTCTTGCTCTTGAATATTTAAACTGGCAAGACTTAAACTTTCATGAGGATGCATTCTCATGCGTTCATATTCTGACAACATTGCATTGTTAGTATTCATAAAAATGTTACCGGCCAACTGGCGACACTGTTTCATATACTCGCCAACGCTGATTTTTACTCGCATTTGGCGCTTGGCGAGTGTTAATTTTAGGCCCTGGTTGTAAGTTAACTAGATGCAATATTTACTTGTACATGTTTGAACAATTGTCTTAAAAGAACATATTCTAATTTAATATGTGGGTTGTATTTATAACAGAGCTGTCAATCAATTAAAAACAATTAACTAATTAATTGCACATTTTTCTGTAATTGATCATGATTAATTGCACCTAACATTAAAACTTTAAATATTTTTATATTTAATATAATTTAAATATTTTTATATTTATATAATTTCACATTGAATCTCCAAATTAATGTTGAAACAACATAAGCAGTATAATTGAAAGCCATTTAACATTTAATTCTTACTTAATAATATTGGGTTTAAAATAGCCCAACTATGATGATTTCAGACAATAATAACACAACTACAGATTTCCTTTGTCTGAGAGTAGCTGAGAAAAATCTCAATGTATGTTTTATTTGTGTAATGTATAAACATCTTTGTTGTGTTTCTGTGTTGAAAACATTTAGTAGTTTCTCAAAGAGATAAAATAAAAGCATTGCAGAAATTAACATTTTTTTTTTTTTCATTTGCTCAGAGACACCCCTTTAACTCCAGCCAGTGTTCTTTAAACATTGCAAAACATACTGTTAGGTTATTTCTCAGCGCCCCAAATATTCTAAGTCCCTTCAATCAGGAATGCACCGCCGCTGGAAGAAACAGACAAAGAGGACAATGTTTCATGTTCAAGCTTCTTCAGAGGTTTATTGTTCAGGTATGTTTATATATTCAATGCCAAAGATGCATAACTTTTTTTTTTTTTTTTTTTTTTTTTTTTATTGCTTTGGCACAATTTTTGAATTTTGTAAATTTTGAAAACTAATGCTATGACTAATATCACAACAGATCATCAAAAGTGCACTTTAAAAAAAAAAAACATTTCAGCATATTTTCAATTGTGTTAGTACAACACAAAATCATAAAGTACTCCTAAAGACAAACATCCCTTTAAACCACACAATCATAAGATTAACAACAATAGAAAAGAAATAATATAAAAACATAAAATGACAAATTAATAATAATAAAATGATAAATCAAACGACAACTACATAAATGACGATTATAAATTATTATAAAAATAATTCATATTAAAAAACAAACAAACAAAGAATACAACACAGATGTATGGTTTCTCTCTCAAAGTAGCACACACAGGTTGCTATTGAGAATCCTTAGATCCTTCAACTGTAGATAAATCATGAGCTACAATGTAAATAATGTTCAAGGAAAGGTTCAGGTGGGCCAGGCAGTGATGTCTCCAACATAAAGAGTGCCAGGCAAGGATTTCTCCAGACATAGATAAGGAGCAAGGACAATACACACAGCTAGATTATGTTTCCACATAACTGAGTGCAAGTTTCCACTCCCTTTCTTACTCTCTCTCTCTCACACACACACACAGGTTTGTTTTGCTATCTTAGTGAGGACATTCCATAGGCGTAATGGTTTTTATACTGTACAAACTATCTCCATACACTACTCCTACCCCTAAACCTACCCATCACAGAAAACATTCTGCATTTTTACGTTTTTAATAAAACATTGTTTAGTATGTTTTTAAAGCTATTTTAAATATGAGGACTCATGAAATTTCCTCATATTTTATGTTTACGTCATAATACCCATGTCATTATACAAATTTGTGTCCTCATAAATCACAAAAATACACACACACACAAGTTGGAGCTCTCTATAAAAGAGAGCTGAACACTTACAGACATCACTGAGAGCAACTTCTTGGTCTTCAAATTGACATGGCGATGCAGAAGTACCCAGCACCTGCGAGGATTCCAGTGCAGGATAACAGAGCCTACACTGCCCAACCAATGATTGTGTCCATGCCTGAGCAAAAATTCAATGATGATATAATTTTTTCCACATTCAATCTTCACTTCTGTAACCCTTGCTGCCTTGGGTTTGGAGCATTTTACAACTCAATAAAGGTAAGCAATAAATATTTAATTATATAATTATCCTGCTGCTTTATAAATACCTTAAGCTTATTATATATTTTATGTGTGTCAGGCCAGGGACAGCAGATTGCTCGGAGACTTCACATCGGCACGGTCTTATGGCAGTAGAGCTCGATGCCTCAATATTGCTGCTGTCATTATTTGTGCCTTTGCTGTAATTATCCTCATCATCGTCTTTGTCACTTTGAGTTACTTCTCAAGTTATCTTTATTATGATTAACTCATCCAAAGAATTAATTTCTAAAAGTTTGTATTTGCATGTATGTAATACTTTATTGCTTTTTATTAAATAGGTTTTTTTATATATGTTGAAACTTTGCATTGTCACTGACCTACTGGTGTTGCAAAAAACTGACTGCTCAAGAGTGTGTGTGTGTGTGTATTATATTTATATATATATTACAGTGTATTTTATTTATATATATATATATATATATATATGTGTCTGTATTATAAGTCATATGCAGTTGCAGTATGTAAAAAATAGCCCCCTAATTATAAAAGGACACTAGAACATTATTTTAGCAGGTTTATTTTGCAGATGTGTAACAGGCGTGATAACTCACACTCTTAAAAATGAACAGGCACCATTTCAATGGATGTGGTTGGTTGGGTACAATTATAAAAGCTAAAAAAGAAGACATTATATTATGAATATGCAGACAACAAAGGAAAACATGTAATGGCAGCATGTATGTGATAAATGAGTGTAACATTGAGATACAGTCATCACAGGTAAGGTGCCTTTTGTATAGTATCAAATGACCACAAACTTTCAGTTTTTATAACAAAATAAACGCAGGAGGACTACAGTGCGTACATAAGTTAATAATAACCTGCCATCAGAGGGTAGTTTATACAGTAACTCCTACTATTACTATGGTCTAGAAGAGTTGTTTTTTTTACTTGTTTTTGGTACACTCATGTATTGATTGCACATTCTGCTAAAAAAATCTTTCAGCTTTCAGAATTTTTTTTCTTTAATGACAAATGCAATTTGAGCTGCACAGCCAATAAAAGACACATTTGTCCAGTCCAGTCCATACAGCATAATTGAATCACACAAAGCACACAGATTAAAAGGTTCTGATGTGAATTATCATGCTAATAAACACTTCAAGATCATTTCTTGAAATATAAATGAATACGAAATTAAATGAACATTGTTTTACCTACAGACATACTAAGTTCTTTTTTTGTTCTGTACATATGACGAGAGAAGCAGACTTGCATATAAGAGCACTTGGATGAAGACAGAAGTAATTTAGGAAACACTATTGCGTGTGTGCAATACTTGAAGTCGCTGAAACTGGCCAGTTGACAGAGTAAAAGGACTGGCAGAACATTTGTGAGGTTGAATGTTTTGAGTGTTATATAGCAAGGACAGTGCCTTCAGAAAGATTTCACTTTCAACCTATTATTTCCTATTCTGCAGTGTTGCCTAGTCAGTTTAAACCATTTAAATGCAGAAGGCTCGATTCTGTAAATCTAAAAAAAAAAAAAAAAAGTATTAAGATTCAAATTTATACTAAAATTTTAAATCGTAAAAATGACTTTAACACCCTGAATTGGTTCTCTCAGTTGGCACTGCAGAGTAAAGGTCAGTTCACACCAATAACGTTAAGTATAAAGACAACTATAACCATATCTATATTAGCATCCACACCAACGGACGATGGCGTCCTGTTCATTATTTCATTATAAGCACGGCACATGCTGCACTTATGTCAGCAGCCACTTTAAATGTTTGAACTCTTTAATTTGGGGTAGATTCTGATTGGCTGTCAATGTTTTTTATCCCGGGGGGGGGGATTCCAGTGATATGATTCCTTTGTGTTGTTATCGTTATAGCTGTGGTGAGGGCTTCCTATTCTCATAGAATTAGAATTATTAAAATGTATCTTTATAGTTATTGTCCTTGGTGTGAACAGCCCTTAATGGTGATGCAATTTGGTCCTACTGTATGATGATGATGATGCTAGAATAACATTGTGGGCATGGGGGGACTGTCTCGTGTGGATGAAGATGTAGCTTTACAATGGAGAACATGCAAATATTTACAATTTAGCGGGGCGGTTGACATTATTTAGTGGGGGGGTTGACATTAAATACAGAAAAGGCACAAGTGCTTTAAGCATGTACATCAAGGGCAATACTAAGACTCAACAAGTTGTTATATTAGTATATATATATTCTATTCATTTTTTTAGTTAGATGAACCGTTACCAAATAGTTTCTTACTGTTAATTTATTGGAATGTGACTAGCTTAAGTCCAATAACTTTTTTGCCACTGGACAAATGTCTTGCTGTTTATGTTCCTCTTTGATTGGCTTAGTTGTAGCAGGAGTGGAAGAGAAAATCCAGTAACTTCTAAAGTGCTTGAAGGTTCACAGACTAAAATTTCATGCAGCAAATGGGAGGAAGGACCAATAATGACACGTGAGGTATGATCCTGACCATAGAAGGACTTGGTGGATGCACGCCGGCTTCAGCCATGGTAAAGACGGACACGCTGAGATACAGAAGCACGGCACAGAGGGCAGGACTGCAGGGCATCGCTGCACGTCTGGCAACAGCATACATGCCCACACGGCAAGAAGATCACATGTGACTATACAAAGCAGAACAGGAGAGGAAATTAAGTTTTATTCAATAAGAATGCATTAAATTGATCAAAAGTGACAGTAAAGACTACATTGTTACAAATTTTTTTTTTTTTAAATAAATACTTTCTAGTAATAAAAAAACAATATATAAATTAATATATTTAAATAGAAAACAGCATTTTAACTTACTGACCCCAAACTTCTAAACAGTAATGAATCTTTTAATTGTTTTCATTTTTTTAAATATTTATTTGAATACTTTTTCCACTGTTTTAATTAAACTTGTTAATATTTGCATTAATAATTAGGCTTTTAAATGAAGGGGTATATTACTTAGCAAATTAGTGAAGGCTTTACCTCACGTTCCATGCACACCACACACTCGGAATTGGTGAACCTTTCAGGGGCAGTGGGGGTGAGAGGGGTGTTGGGGGTCAGTGGAGGAGTGAGCTGCTGTTGAAGTGGGGCGCTTGGAGTGGATGGACCAGCTTCCTGTATCTCTTTCGCTGTTTTAGGCAATGCTGAAGGGACAAACATGTTATGATACCCGCAATCACAAATGAAAAACAAAAACACTTGAGTAGAATTCACAAATGTCACTAAATTAAAAATAGTATGTTGTCAAGAAAAAAAAAAAAAGTGCGCTCTTACGGTCAGACAGAGTGCGTTCTCTGGCCCAGTGGAGAAGAGCTTTCTGCACGCCAACCTCATTGATGCCCATCTGTATTAAAACAGAAAAGAAGTTAATGAAAGAACATTTTAAAATGCCTAGACAAACACACACTTTCACATATGTGGTGAAACACAAAGGGAAAGATGGCAGACCTTCCTAAGGTCTTTAGCGGTCATGTGTCGCAAGGCCTCAGCAGTGATTCGGTGGTGAGCTATGATTGGCAGGTAGTGTTGAGCGGAGAGTTTACACAGCATATTCCCCAGATCCCTATCCACAGCCGCTTCCTGAGGAGGATGGAGAGGACAGTAAGTGTCTGTGATTTAATGATTTAAACACAGGATCTCGAGGCCTGTAGAAGAGCTGCTCTGACCTGCATACGCAAAGACAGCGGTTTAGCATCCAGGAGCCTCTGATATTGAATCATCCAGTAGTTCTGCTGATTGGATTCGCTCTTCTGCTCCAGCTCCATCTAAAGAGCAAAGAATAAACATCCTTAGAATCATTTCTTACAAATTTTATAAAAGTCCTAAGCAAATATAACCCTATGAATTATCATGCCATTATCTGAAATACATTTTCCCATGTTTTTTTCCCCTACACAGAATAACAAATATACAGATAACAGAAAAATTTGCCTCAAGTGAAAATTGTAGAATATTATTTCCCAAATTAACAATGCCCCAACAAATGACATTAATTGACATGACATTAACAGTAAAATGACCAGTAAAAAAAATACACAGCAATAAAATAAATTTAGAACAGAACAATACATATACATGATAGATAGATAGATAGATGGATGGATAGATGATAGATCGATCCATCAGAATAATACATAAACATGATAGATAGATAGATAGATAGATAGATAGATCAGAATAATACATAAACACAATACATAGAATGATACATAGAACAATAGACAGAACGATTGACAGAATGATAGATAGATAGACAGACAGACACAGACAGACAGATCAAAATAATACATAAACACGATAGATAGAATGATACATAGAACGATAGACAGAACGACGGAACGATAGATAGAATGATAGATAGGTCAGAATAATACATAAACGATAGACAGAACGATAGAACAATTGACATAACGATAGAACGATAGACAGATAGATCAGAATAATACATAAACAATAGATAGAACAATACATAGAATGATAGACAGAACGATAGAACGATAGACAGAATGATAGAACGATTGACAGAACGATAGAACAATTGACAGAATGATAGATAGATAGATAGATACACAGACAGACAGACAGACAAACAGATAGATCAGAATATACATAAACACGATAGATAGAATGATACATAGATCGATAGACAGAACGATGGAATGATAGATAGAATGATAGATAGATAGAACGATAGATAGATCAGAATAATACATAAACACGATAGACAGAACGATAGAATGATTGATAGAACGACTGAAAGAACGATAGATAGACAGACAGAAAGACAGATAGATAGCTAGATAGATAGGTCAGAATAATACATAAACGAAAGAAAGAAAGAAAGAAAGAAAAGAAAGAAAGAAAGAAAGAAACCGGATCAATTCTCGATCGATCGATTGATCCGGTTTCCAGTGCCTCCACTTGAGAAATTAAGGAAGCTGGTCCAGAATCACTCACCAAGACCAGCCTGAGCTCTTCCTCCCTCTGGTCCTTCTGTTTGAGTAACTGCTGCAGTAGGTCAGTCAAAGCGGTCCTCTGGTCAGCCAGCACCTCCTTCCATACACACAGTGAACACAGTAAATACACACATTCAAACAATACAAAAGAATCATACTCCCAGAACGCTGTGATAACTCATAGAGGTGGTGTGAGCATGATACTTAAACAGGAATTGGATGAAATGGCTAAGTAATCATAGAGAGAAAGAGAGATGCAAAAACAAACAAGAAATGTGATGTGCGACAACAAACAGAGTGATGGTTACTCCTCTCTACACTCCACAGCATGATGAAGAACTGAAAGGAAAGCACCACATCATCTACTGCTGCTACGTACCTGCAGGTTCTCAGTGTCCAAATTCCTCCTCTTAACCTCCAGCTTTGTCAACTGCAATAACTCTGCCTCTATGAGTTTAATCTATGGATACAAGCATACAGTGGGGGTGTGAATGGCCCCATGGTGACATGATAAAACAGCCATTTCTGGGGCTCTGCATCCAATGAGAGGTGGAATGTGAGAAGCATGGGCTGGCTGAAACCAAAAAAGCTTTTAATGGCTAGAATGGCTACACAAGACCATCTTAAACATTTTATATTATAGACCTTATGTAGCCCCGCCCCTTTTCAGCACTGTGCTCATTGTGTTCTGTCTTCCAGTTTGTATTTCCACAGCATGAAGGTTAGATCTTACAGATTTATGAATGAACCGCTCACTTTAAAAACTTCCCTATCTACTGACATTTATGACATGCACTTAAAACATTATACTGATCATGATAACTTTCATTAACTCTACAATAAGTAAATCCACTTCATCAGCAAATTACTCTCCGAAAGCGATGCCATAGAAATATACATAGCTACTGCAAAAACGGAAGTTCAAACACAAAATTCTAAAGATGGCTGCACACTTGTTTCTCTGGTGCATAAGGTCTATAAGATGACCACAAAATACCCACTGAATTGCTTTGTTAATGAATATACTACTGTACAAAAGTTTGGGGTCAGGATTTTTTTTAAAGAAATTCAACCCCATATTTTTGAACAGTAGAATATATGTTAATAAATGACAGTGTTGATAAAGTAAAAAGAATCCTTCATGCATGTATTTGCTATGGTTTATCCTCTGAAATAAACTGGGGCCCAGCCAACCAGTAGTATAATATGTATCTGTCGAGTCTTACTGGCTCTTAAATCCTAAGGGAAACTTCAATCATCATACCTGATTACGGATATAAGCGTGCACACTGTCCTTCTGAAGCTGGAGGGCTTCAAAGGCGGCCTTCTGCATTTCCTCCTGTTGAAAAAGAGCCAATAAGGGTTAGTTAATCCTTTTAGACCTATTAGACCAGCAATGCACCACCTGTAATATTTATAATAGTTTATTAATGTATTTTGCCTGTGGAGTGAATGGGTGGATTGAGTGATGACTAATTTTTTATTACAGAATACAGATTATGTACTTTGTAAGTTAGTGAATTGAATAGTTACCTCTTGAAGGATCTGACTAATGGCTTTGCTTTTGTCTAGCTGCTGCAGGGACAACACTTGGTCAAACTTCTTATCCAAACTGTCCAAACTAAATGAAGAAAAAGAGGGATTCAGAAAGAAGGAAAAAATAGGGCTGTCTACGCACCTGACAAATTAAGCATTGCAGTTTCGAATTAGATTTTTGTTCATGAACAAGCAGCACATTGTCATAGTAAGTAATGGATGTAATCTTAAAATCAGAGAATGTGTCTTGAAATCTGCTCACAAGTGACACTTTTGAGACAAATGTTAATACAGAGAGTAAACCGTCTTGCCTGACCATCATGTGTGATCAGATCAACAAGACCGATGTTGATACCAGGTGTAAACAGAGTCAAAAGGTGCTGGACACAGTTCAAAACCATATGTATTGATAGGACGTAAAGCACCTCCTGCAGGTCTCAGACACCAGAATCTGTGTCTTGGCTTCCCTGGCCTCCTGCAGTAACCTTAAATAGCAGCTCTCTGACAGCATCCTCTGCATGGCACCTGCGAACATGTGTATATATAGACTTACATAGACAGTAGAGGAGTTTAAAAAATACTGGGGAAAGAGAGAGGGAGTGGGACTGGGACATGATGCAGACATGATTCAAACTACAAGTATTAAACATGTCTGAAGCATGTCACTTCAGATTTCTAATGACTTGCCTACAAAATATAAAGCCGCATTTCTTTTTATTATAAAACAATAAGGTAATTTTAAATATAAATGTAATTTCTAAAACATCACCTGCCACTTCCTTCTTTCTAAGAGAGTTGGCTTCTTCCTGCGTGATGGCAGTAAGGTGTTCCATTCGTATGCTAAAAACAACAACACATTCATAATTGTATCTCTATTCAAATAAAATTAAAAATAAAACATCAGAGTTTAAGATGTCACCATTTGCTGTGTGTGTAACTTCTATATACACTACTGTTCAAAAGTTTGGGGTCAGTAAGATTCTTTTCAAAGAAATTATTACTTTTATTCAGGAAAGAATACATTACATAGCTTAAAATTGACAGCTAAGACATTTATCATGCTACAGAAAAAATCTCTTTAGAATAAATAAAACTTCTACATTTTATTTCTACTTTGTTTCCACAAAACATTAGGCAGCACAACTGAAGAAATGTTACTAGCAGCAAATCAGAATATTATAATGGGTCATGTGACTCTGATAACTGGAGTAATGGCTGCTGAAAATTCAGCTTTACCATCACAGGAATAAATTGCATTTTAAAATGTATTAAAATAGAAAATTGTAATAATATTTCACAATATTACGGTTTTTACTGTATTTTTGATCAAATAATTGCAGCTTTTGTAAGCACAAGAGACTTCTTTAAAAAAATCTTACCAACCCCAAACTTTTAGTCTGTATATCTAAACAACAGATTCTGATATAGAACTAATCCCCCACTGCAGTGTTTGTGAAACCAAGTTAAAGTAACACATCTTCCTGGCCTGATTTCCAAAAATACCTGAACGAACCCATAAACACTGATCTAATATGGGTTTGGTCAAAAGCACTCTGTTTTTGTAGTGCTGTTCAAACAGCTCAGTACTTGCAGTAACTCTGGACTGTGGATTTCTTAAGTGGTGCCATTAGATAGAGAGAAATTCACTTAGCGAGAGCTGCATTGATGGCAGGAGCCCATACTCCATTAGAGTTCGATCCTTGTGTAATATCTACTCACCGGTCCTCCTCCAGAGCTTGAAGAAATTCAGCACTCTTTGCCTGGCTATAATCAAATGAGCACAAACACACAACAAATAACCACCATTAAACTACACAATACTAATGGATTTAGCATGATTAAAGTGACAGTAATAGCTACAGGAAAGCAAGACACTTAAAAAATGATTCACATTGTGGCCTCACCGTTTGTTATCAAGCAGGAGGTCAGAGATGCGGCCCATGACAGCGCTCTCTGCCTGACGTACTTTATCCAGCATTTTCAGCCTCTCTGCTTCCTGGGCCTTCTGCTGCTGAGACACACCTAACTCCAACCGTTCCTGCTCCTGAGAGACAGAAAAGCACAGAGAGGTGTCTTTCTGATAATGAGGACACGGTAAATGAAAAGGTTATTTTGTAAGCTAGGTACCCTGACAGCAACATAGTGTCGGCCCAGATATGGCCCACATCTGGTCTACATGTAATCCACATGTACCAGATGTGGGCCAGATCTGGGCCATATTATGTTGCTGTCTGGGTAAGTGTAGTGACTGAAAGAAATTATGAAAGAAATTAACACTTTTATTCAGCAAGGATGCATTAAATTGATCAAATGTGACAGTAAAGACATTTATAATGTTCCAAAATGCTGTTCTTTTGATTTTTTTTTTTATTCATCAAAGAATCCTGAAAAAAATGTCTCATGGTTTCCACAAAAATATTAAGCAGCACAACTGTTTTCAACATTGATAATATTAAGAAATGCACCAAATCAGCATATTAGAGTGATTTCTGATACAGTAGCTCATGTGACAATGAAGACTTTCTATAAAAATAGAAAATAGTTATTTTAAATTTAAATAATATTTTACTATATTACTGTTTTACAGTATTTTTAAAATCAAATAAATGCAGCCTTGGTAAATACAGAAGTGTAGCTCACTCAAATGTGTTACATTTATAAACCAGATAGTTTTGACTCTAAAATCAAAATGGTTACCAATTTGACAGACAGCAGGATATCCTCTTTGCGGGAGTTGTTGAGGAGGAGGAGCTGAGTCTGTTCTCTCTGTTTCTCTTCAAGAACTTTCTCAAAGTTCAACTTTTCCAGCTGTTTCTGCTCCTAGTGTAGAAAGAGAGAGCGAGATGTAAATACTACTTCACTGGATGATCCAGCAATAACAAAAAGAAACTAAATCAAACATACCTTTCTTTTTTCATAGTCCATGAATTTGCTCTGCAGCATCACAGTGAATGCAAGAGAACAGAAAGTCATTATTACATTAACAGAGAAAATGCCACACCAACACATTTAGGCACTGTATGAAATGACTAATAAATAGTGAAGACTGACCTGCCAGGCCATCTCCTCACCATCAACACAATCCACCTCCTGCTTCCCTTCATCATGCTCCAGCACAGGCAGAAGATACTGGGATGGAGGGCAATAATCCAGACCCATCTCTAAACAACATCAAAATATGAACAAACCAGATGCACAGAAATACCTTGTTCCATCGAGGCTTGTGCATAATCTGTACTGTATACAATCTGTATTCATTGGTCTGGATCTAACCAGACTATAATAAAAGATCTGTACCTGAGCAGAGGTAGCGCTGCACTTCCTCTGTGCCGCCCATGCACACTGACGCAGGTGGATAGCTCATATTCTGTGCATCCAGGATCAGGCTCTGCCACACCACATATACACATATAGATATACTAAGAATGTCTTTGCAATGGTCACATTGCCTATGAGCTTGATATGATAAAATCTTTATCTTAAGTGGGCTAAGATACTCACTTCCAGAGTGCGAACACTGGCCAGTTCTTTGGGTAATTCTTTGATGCTGTTCTCACTTATGTCCAGTGTACGCAGGCTGCTCATGCGACCCACAGACACAGGAATCACAGTAAGGCAGTTCCCTGTCATCATCAAAACATTTCGTTAATTTAAGTAATTTAGGCTTTTATTACCATTTAATTTGATGTACAAAACTCCTACTAGCTCTCTGAAATGGTTTAACAACTATCTGGAATCTACTGCAGTGGATATTAAAACATGCGCAAAAATATTTTTTTAAAAAGCACAAAACAAACCTTTCACATTAAGTGTCTGTAGATGTCGTAGATCCCCTATAGAGTCTGGTAACTGTTTTATGTGGTTCTTCTCTACATTCAAAACCTAGAAATCAAAATTTTATGTAAGCAATAAATATAAAGGACACTAATTATCAATAAAAATTCATGCTCATGATCTTTCAAAAGTTTGGGGTTGGTACAATTTTTTGAAATGTTTATGAAAGAAGTCTCTTATGTTCACCAAGTTTGCATTCAATTGTTTAAAAATACAGTGAAAACAGTAATATTGTGAAATATTATTACTCTAATCTTGATCCTTCAGAAATAATTCTAATATGTTGACTTGCTGCTTAAGAAACATTTCTGATTATTATCAATGTGTCGTTGCTGAATAAACATTTTTTTCAAAACAAAATAAATGTTGTAACCCCAATCTTTTGCAAATTAGTGTAGTCCACCATGACATAAATGTACCTAGTGCTTCAAAGCGATATATGTCAGTATGTTATGCATTTTACATGTGTATTGACCAATCAGCATCCAGAACAGTGTTCTATTTTCCAGTGTTACATATAAGAAACAATTCACATTAGCTTAGTTCATATACAATAAACATACCTGCAAGGACAAAAGCTGCCCGATGTCATCAGGAAGTGATGTGAGCTTATTTTCATGCAGATCCAACACCTTAAGAATGGACACACATGAGATGTTGGCACTGGAGAGAAGTGTAAGACAGTTATGTGCTTGGCACTGGTGTCATCTATCAATTTCTCTCACCTTTAAAGTTGCTAAGGCACCAGTGCAGCAACCTTTAGGAACAAGTGACCTCAGGTCATTTCCGTGAAGAATTAACACCTGCAATGAAAGTGGAAACTGATGTCAAAAGTCTGTTCGCTTCGACCAACAATAGTTCAGAGAAAACAACACTGCAGTAAACTGACTCACTTTCTTCTGGAGCACTTTACATATTGAGAAGGCACTGGAGGGAACCTGCAGATATGCATTTCAAATATGTAAAAACTGTTGTGATATGGATGGAAGCAATCAGATATCTAACGATAATTCACCCTCTTTCTGTTTCTTGAATGAAAATTTCTCCAAAATGTAAATAATGATTGCCATTCATTAGGGTTTCAGTAACTCACCTCAGTAAGCTCACAGGCAGAAATGTCCAGAATATCATCAGCACCTGCTTCTTTGGCCTGCACAAAACATAGGCATGTGGGTTTGGATCAGAAACAGTGCACTGTCACAGTAGGATGTTGCTATAAAAAGGTTCACTGTTGATACTTATAATCTCTATCATAAACAAATATGGGGGCGTTGCAATGCAGTTACACTAGAAACTCACCAAGCAAAGCTGGTATTCAAGTCGTTTCTTGGAATCTTCACTGGGTTTCTTCTTTTTGGAGAACAGAAACATCCTGAGGCCAGTGCGATTCTGTTTGTCTAGTTAAAACCCCACAACATCCACAAAAGTCACTGGATGTTAGCGTGACACTTGACTGGCTGTGGTGTTGAGAACACCAAAGAAACAGAGTGGGACAGAATGGACATATTCAAGTAGGGCGAGAAACACAGAAGTAAAAACGTGAAAATACAAATGATAATCACTCGATATTCATAAGACTTTAAAAGTGCCCCATTTTCATTAAAATTTGATGGATATCGACACCAGATTATGAAACCAAATAGAGCAACATTAACGATATAAATAAAAGGACATACCTTACACGAAACGAAGAATATATGCCAATAACCGTCAGTGCGATAGCTAAATTATTTGATCAAAACATGGGCTCCTTGAAATATTTCAACACCAATTTATTGCTCCTTGTTACCTTGTATACTCCCTCCCTCTCTGGCAGTACACACACACACAACAGGAACAACTTCTCGGATGTTGTGAATGACGTAATGCGTCGCCGCAGTGTGAAAGGTTGCTCAGTTCTCGCGATACTTCGTGGCCTATATATTCCAGGCGCGGCACGTTATCGGCCTTTCCCTTTTTCACTTTGGTGGTGAAGGTGCAACAGTTCTCGGTCGTCCCGAATTCGGGTTCATCCGACACCCTCACCAATTCAAATTGAACTGAGCTCAACTTCGTCTGGTACACCATGCCTCCTAAATTCGACCCCACCGAGGTTAAAGTTGGTATGTTTGTGGAATACGGTAACCCTTTGACGGATTTCTGATTGTGTGTGAGCGGCCATGCCTGCGCGCTGGCCTCTCGCGAGCTGGTATTAATAAATTGGTAGAATACAAATACAAACCTTTACCGAACCATATAATTTAGTAAAAGCATTTAAACTAAGTTTTGGATGTACAACGTGTAACTTAACTGCGAGGCGTGAATTTCAAGTGCTTTCCATAGCGTTTTTTAGTAAAGCTAGCAGTAGCTAACTAGTCCGTGCACGAGGAGTTTTGAACGATTCGATATGGCGTTTTGAAATGAGTAAAAATCTACTTGCTTATTATGGTTTGATAGCTCTCGGGATCATGCTGCGTTCACGCCACCTTGTATTTACCGGAATCTTGAGATGACAACACGTGACATTATATTCGGAGCTGTTCAAGTCCTTTGATTGGGAATTATGCGTTTCTATGGCACCACTACCACAATCAATAGCGATCAGGTGGTACAGCGGCCACGTGATGCTTGTGGGAGCTTTCGGAAGACTTCCAGCTTACAAACTAATTACGAGGACGTTAATACTTTACGAGCCAGTTATCTCGTAGTTACAGGAATTACGATATGGCGTAAACGCACGATTCACGGACAGGTGTTCACGTTCTGCTGTAACGGCGCCTCGCAGTAGAACATCAGGAAGATCTAGTAGCAGCGTCATACTCTGGGCATAACGTGTGGTTCACGGACACGGAGTTGAACGGTTTTTTAACAGGATAATGGGAATATGTATGCCAGTTTAAGGCTCAACACTAACTTAATATTTGATTTGCCTGTTTTTATTTATTGAAAACGTGAACTAAAATTTGACTAGATTAGTGAGGTCAGATTGTAGCATTTGCAGAAGCTTTTACCCATCAACACTATGTAGATATTTGCACTAATTAGGGAAGGATACAACATTTGAAAGCTTACAACTACATAAATTATGGATTACAACGCATACCTCAGGGTTAGGCTGGGAATTGAGTATTAACCCTTTTGTCATCTCTGCGACGTCTGATGGAGCTAACGGGCATCTTTCCTATGTTAGTATCTGATGGTGCCTCTTCATGCCGTCCTCCGATCACCACAGCATGTGTGCCATTGTGGGGTTTTCCTGTTGACCCCAACTAGAACGAATGCTATAAAGACTAGATTGAATTAATGCCACACATTCATGTTTCCCTTCAGTGCAGTATGCTCTGGTGACCATTTAGTCATCGTTTTAGAGGGGATATTCAAATAGCTTTACTTTGCTCAATTCTTTCTTTATGAAGCATGTTTTATGAGCTGGGTTTAATCTTGCGAGAAACTTTTTATTCAGTTAACGCTTTATAAGAGATTTTTAACCAAGTTAAACCAAATGTGGTTTTACAGTTTTTAGCAAAAATAGATTTTAAAAACCTGATGTAGTTCTAAAATAAGTTTTTCTTATGACAAATGGCAACAAAAGCTAGCATGGTGTTTAAAAAAATAAAAAATTGCCACCATGAATGATGCACAATTCTAAATGGTCTTTCATTTAAGTTGTCTTCGCACAGCTTTTAGAAATATAGGGTCACACTGTTAACGGAGCATCTGTTTGATGTTCTGTGGTGAGAGTATTAATTCCAGTCCGTATTAATTAAAAGCGCACAATTTTTTTTTTTTTTTCCTTATTTCCAGTGTACATGAGATGCACAGGTGGAGAGGTCGGTGCCACTTCCTCGCTGGCCCCCAAAATCGGACCTTTGGGTCTTGTAAGTATTGTCATAAGTTTGGTCCATAGTGTTTATTGACCTGCTCTTTATATCATAAAGCAGCCTCCCGCCACTGTGCAAGTCTATTAAGTGTCTTTGTACAATCCAGTGGAGGCTCATAGTGACCCAGCTCTAGGAAGCAGGGTGGCTCCAATCTAATGGGCAACCCTGTGCCAAAAGGCCTGGAACAAACTGCTCGTGTCACAGAACATTAACTCTCTTACATGCTGTATGCTCATCTTTCATTCTCTCTTTCCCTCAGTCCCCTAAAAAGGTGGGTGATGACATTGCAAAGGCCACCGGTGACTGGAAGGGCCTGAGAATCACTGTGAAGCTGACCATCCAGAACAGGCAAGCAGCGGTAAGTCTTTGTCTGTATACTGGCACTTGAGGTCATCTAGCCTTTAGACGCTTACAGGTTTTGTTGTTGCTCCAGATTGAGGTGGTGCCATCAGCCTCTGCCCTCATCATCAAGGCCCTGAAAGAACCTCCTCGTGACAGGAAAAAGGTCAAGAACAGTAAGTAGCTTTTACTCCACCTCAATACACATTGTAGGAATTGTCTTTGTGCGTTCTGACCTTTCGTGGTTATTGCAAGCCTCCCGCCACTGTGCAAGTCTGTAAAAGTGACTGTGTTCTGTCCAGAGGAGGCTTATAGTGACCCAGCTCTAGGAAGCAGGGCTGCCTAACTTAATGGGTAACTCTGTGCCGAAAGGCCTGGAACAAGTTTTGTTGCATTTCTTGATCAAAGGTCACAGTAAAAAGTTTAGTTTTGCCTTTCAAATAAGTGCTGTTCTTTTGAACTTTTTTATTTTTTTATTTATTATTTATTAAATATTCAAAGAATCCTGATTGCAAGTATTGCAGTTTTCACAAATGCCAAGCAGCACAATTGTTTTATTCCAAGTTTCATGAGCACCAAATCTGCATATTAGAAAGATGTCTGAAGGCTCATGTGATGCTGAAGTCAGGAGAAATGATGCTGAAAATTCAGCTTTGCAGTATTAACAGAACTAATTCACATTTTTAAAATAGAAGTTTTTAAATTGTAGTATTTCATACTTCTTGATGAAACAACAAATGCATTTGTGAGCATAAGACTTGTGCTTAAACCATTCTTACCTCAAACTTTTGAATGGTTGTAGATTGGTATTAGTTTATGAATAGCATTCTATATCTGATGTTTGTATCTTTCCTCTTTTAGTTAAGCACTCTGGAAGTGTCACTTTCGATGAGATCATCAACGTTGCCCGTGTCATGAGGCCACGATCTATTGCCAGGGAACTTTCTGGTTTGTATTTAAGCAAATTGTTACCTAATGCTTAATGTATTTGTCTTGGAGCAATACTTATTGATCAGCCTTCCGCCACTGTGCTTGTCTGTTAAAGTGACAGTGTACTGTCCAGAGAAGGCTGATAATAACCCAGCTCTAGGAAGCAGGGCTGCTCAACTCCGTGGCTAACCCTGTGCCAAAAGGCCTGGAACATGTTATAACTAGGCATGAATGAGTTCTGTTGACTTTTAGACGATGGTACAAAGTGATCTTGTCCTTTGCTTCTCAGGTACCATCAAGGAGATTCTTGGCACAGCTCAGTCTGTGGGCTGCACCATTGATGGTCGCCCTCCCCATGATGTCATTGATGACATCAACAGTGGCAAAATTGAGTGCCCAGCTGTAAGTATTAAATGCCACTTATGCTTTGGATTAAGCATTTTAAACATTTTTGCCTGTTACTTGTTTTAATTGTTCTTTCTTTCTTGCAGGAGTAAAATGAGGATTGAAGACAAATAAAACTTTAAAAGTCCAAGTGTTTTGTGTCATGATCTCTGGCATTTGATTATTTCTAGAATTTGTCTCTGCATGTGTTTTCATGTAGAGCAGCGAGTCTCATCTAGGGCCTTAGCGAACTTCCAAAGGATGACTTGGTTTATTAAAATTAAAACTTATTTAAACTTATTTAAATTATTTATTAAAATAATAACACAAAACTGAATTCATAAGAACACAATCAAAATCTGCCACACAATGAAATAAAAATCCAGTTTCAGTTAAGAGTTCAACATTTGTAAGTATAGACTCTAGTCAGTAACCTATTTTGAAGATGCAAATGCAGACTTGAATGGATAGTTCACCCTAAAATGAAAATTGTCATTTATTCACCCTCAAGTTGTTCCAAACATGTAAATTTCTTTGTTCTGTTACTGATAGGAGGGAGGGGGGAGAACTATGACAGTCAATGGGGGTGAGATCTGCTTTGTTTTTGTGTACAGCAGAAAGAAATTTACATTGGTGTCATTTACTTAACCCAAAAATGAAAAGTTTGGAACAACTTGAGGTTAATTATCCCTTTAAGACAACATTAAGCTGGGTCACATTATGTATACAAATTGAGGACAAAAAGAAACTATTAAAATGACAATTTATTTGAAAAATAGCTACATGCTCTCAAATATCCCTGAGTTGTAGACCCAAAGTACAAAAGTATCTAAGCTTGGGTACATGTTGCTGCCCTATAACAAAAGCTGGCTTTAAAACGAGAGGAAAAACTGCCATGGTCGAAGTGTTGCATCAAAGTGTTTTATAGGAACTGCAAGCTGCTCCTTTTTATTTCTTATCCCAAATTGACATCAACACATTTTTCCATTTCTTAACCCCAGTAACAGTGTTTGTGTGCTCAAAAACTATGGACACTACTGTGATATATGTAACTAAACTGAATTTGAATAATGTGCAGCTTATCTTAAAAGATACCTCACTGTATTCAAAGGAGCTCTCTGCAGGAATGTTGCCACAATTGTTCAATGCCATAAAGAGAAGCATATTATGTACCAGGGGTTTGTCCAGACCACATATCACCCATCCCACTATTAAAGTGGAAACTGCCATCATTTGCCATGGTTGATAGGAACCAGGGCAGACTGACCACATAAAACAATCCTGCTGCTCAGTTCTCCACATCCTCTTCCTCTCCTTCATTCTCTCCCTCCTGCTCATCATCCATGTGCTCCTCTTCCTCTTCATCTCTACTCTTGTCATTTTCATCTGTGCTGCTCTTCTTCTCTTTGTCCTTACGTTTTTGCTCGGATGCTTCCTTCTTGCCTTTCTGACCTTTCTTGTATGCTGTTTTAAAAAAAAAAAAAAAAGAATATCAACACAAAATTGGTTATACATTGATAAATCTGATGCTTTTATGAAAACATGGATCTCAATAGACCACAACCCTTCTGGTCCATACAGAATTTACCTTCAAGTGCTTCCCGCAAAGGTTGCAAGAAACGCTCGAACTCCATCTCCTCCATAGCGGACATCACATCTCCAGCGTTGAGGGTCTTCCTTTTTGCTTTCATAGCAAAATTGTTTGCACTGGTGTCAACAAAGCAGTGGAGATTACATATGGGTAGGTTTTTAGAGTGGAATTTCTCAAAACTAAACTTCTGACTTACCAAGATGTTGCGTAGAGAACGAAAACACTGGCTGCTTGAGATATCGCTCTTCTTGCCTCCTTGGACACGTTTACTCCGTCTGGCAACTAAACAAGACGGAAGATAAATTGACTACATACTAATACATACAATATAACTGACTGCAGTGGCGTTTCGGAAAGAGAATTTACTGGACACATTTATATGGTTTTCACTTAAACTGCTTTTCGGCTATATAAAGACAGTACTGAAATAAGTTTACTAGATGACTTACTGCCTCCTTTATAATCCGCGTGATGACAGCATTGGGAAGATTGAGGTCCTCCGGTCTCTCGGCCATTACACTTAATATACACTTAAATGAGATGCAACACAGCAATGTAATCTGTTTCTTTTAGACTTGTGTAGATTAAAATGCGTGATCAGATGTCAAACTGAACAACTGCACAACCGCGAAAACTTTGTGTTAGCTTAGCCGTCTAACTTATCTGAGGGTGAACTGACACCAGATACAGTCGATTTAAGTGCGCTGAATAACAAACTTCGTTACCTTTCTTGCATATGCGTTAGATGTGTAATTAGATTCTTTATCTCCAAGTCAATTCTCTATGGAACAGGTGAATCTGGACAAAAGCTAGTGCGCTTCACTGTTTTTCAGCCCGCTTGATCATCCAAACCCATGCGGTAACCTTTCACCTCTCACCGCTCGGCCCGCCAACCAATACAGACGTTCAGTCATGACGTCAATTTGTAGGCTAATCCGAAATAAACGCCAGATTGAGATTTATACGTGCGGTTGCACATTAAGTGACGACACTTTCACGTTTTTCTATATCATAAATTAGACAGATAGCCTTACATGTGAATTTCAAAGGTGCTTTATTATTATTTTTTAAATGTAAGTTGTTAACAGATCACATCCTGGTAGTAGTTGTAGTCCTGTAAGGGTGTAGGCTAGTCTATTATTTTAGTTAGCAACATTCGTTCCCGAAAAAAGCCCAATAGCTTATACACAGACCTTATTATAGTTTTTAATTAATAAAAATGGCTTTTCTAAAATATATATATATATATATATATATATATATATATATATAATCAAAGTGAAACAAGAGGGGAAAAAACACAGTTTTGTTTGTTTTAGTGTTTGATTCAGTGTTGTTTTTGGGCCACTCCAGCACCATTTAGATGGCAATTTAATCAACAGCTGTTTATCTGCATCTCAGATCGTGTGAAGTATAGCCTAAACTCTACGTCAGAATGGACCTCTGAACAAACAGAACGAGAAATTCTGCTTTTTGCTCATCTTATCGCAAAACAAGTCTACATAAATAATGTGTTTATTTTCATATTAGCGGGACTTTCTGAAGCTTGTGCAGTGGTCACGTATAGCATACAGTACAACTGCTCATTTACACGGAATGTATATTGTAGTAATTTCATGGTCTTGCAAGCGCGTTTAGAGCAGTGTTAATGTTCTCAAATCATCTCCATTTATAGCATATGTTTCAAGTGTTTTAAAGTACTGCTTGCGTGAGAATGAATGTGAAACATGCACTGCCTCGCTGGACCAGAAGCAAATACTGGAATAGGCTAATGTTGCTAGGCCTACTTCTTTCTTTCTTTCTTTCTTTCTAAACTGAGCAAAGGTAATCTATATATTTATTTTCTTAAACTGTTACACATTATTAATAGTGAGGCTTTATAATGGAATATGAAATGAAGGGTATCTTATAAGGGTTTATTTTGTGTGTATAAAGTGAATAAAGGCAGAAAATTCTCGTCTCCGTGTGTGGTCCCCTCCAAATAGTAGTTTAGGATTTATAACAAATTGCATGTGGATTTTTCCATAACGAATTCAATCTACACAGACCCATAAAAATGAACTGCTGGTGGGCGTGGCTTTTTTTTTTCTTTTTTTTTACATCTTCATCGCGCTTTATTGTTTGCCATGCAATTGTGTCAAGTTCAGCCTCATTTGTGGTAAATGGCAAAGACTTTCCATGACCGTTTTTCTCCTCTTTCTTTGATGCTCCTCAAATGTCTTGAGGTTAGCTTCATTAGCTCATAAAGCAATTAACATTTAACACCATGTTGTCTTTTTATAGAGATTGGTAAAGTTTCATTCTTTCTCTTCACCCTCTTGCAGATGATGTCATTCAGATGTTCACTTTAAGTCTATATTTTGAGTGAATATGTCTTTGTCTGAATATGACTTCAGCTTGCCATAGCCTGTGAACTAAAGGAACATGTTTTGATTGATTAAGATAAACCTGGCTTAATAATAGGGAGCTAATTCAATCAAATGTATGGAAATGTATTTGATATATAACCTCAAATGGGGTAAAAGTCTTACTTTTCAATAACTCAAATAACACAACTCATACATTTAAATTTTCCACAGTATGGAAAGAGAGTCTGACTCTGAAGTATTCTTTTTACTTGGCCGTCTCTCTTTGTCAATGGAAAATCATTAGACCTGAAAGGCATTTATTAGGACTGATAAGTTGTGGATGCAACGCCATGGTATCATAGTGGTAGTGTATGATAGCAACACCAGGTGTCACTACTAATACTGATAATTCTGGAGGATTTTAACGGCAGCTGTGTTACTGTACATTACTTTCCCTCTCTCTTATAATTAAGACCATATATATATATATATATATATGTATGTGTGTGTGTGTATATATATATATATATATATTATTTTATTATTTTTATTATTACTATTTTGCTTAGGGCAGTGCAGGAGGACTCCCATGCATGCACTCAATGGGAAAATGCTGATTGTTAAATTACTTTATTTTCACAATAATTAAAGATGGCAAGAAACAGAAGTTGCAATAATCTTTTCTTCCCTATTGTGATGTATATCCAAATCAAATGCATTCCTGAACAAGAAAAAATGTAGGGCAGGATTTAATTTTGTCAATCAAGAATTGATTGTGTAACTGTCGTAGGCCAGTAAGAGCTGTGCGTGTAAACCTCACTCCCCTGATCTCAAGAGGCAGTATAGCGAATGCTGCTAAAGACTGCATCCTTTAGCCTCCTGGTTAGAGTGCCCGACTCCCATGCCAGCTGACCCGGGTTTGATCACATGTGAGTGACAGGTTGTTCCACCCTTGCACCAGTAAACATGTTATCAGAGAAAAAATTGTTGTAAGAGGGAAGTTATTTTGATTAAAGATTACAAGGGCACATTTATAATAAATACTCCATAAGAATAATATTTCATAAAAAAATTATGAAATGTAAATTTTGATTTTATGGTAATTTTAAAGTAAAGTCAATGTGTTACCTCCATAGCAACAGTCCTTCAATTTCAAGCTATAAACAAAACAGCAGTATTGCAACTTTTGAAAATCTGAACTATTTTATGTGAAATGGAGACTATAGAAGTCAATGTTTATATATATATATATATATATATATATATATATATATATATATATATATATATATATATATATAATGCAGAGTTCTTTTTTTAGTTCTTCTTTTACCTGTTTTTTTTGTTTGTTTTTTTTTCACCTGACTGTAGCATTTGACTAGGATTATCAATTTTCTGCTTGAAATAATGCATTTTATTTCCATATGAGCTTTAGGACAGCAGTATAATACCTCATGGGACTTCATGAAAATTCAAAAGTAAAAGATATTTCTCAACTATTCAATTGTAATTTCTAACTCCAAGTAGAGTGTTTTTTATGTAGTGGGAGGAATGTAAGGAACAGAGATGAAAGTGTTGTTTTTTTTAAGGGTAGTGTGTAATTTTTGCCGTTGCTTTTAACAAGTTGATCATGACTTCATTTAAGAGTCTTTAGGAGTTTCATAAAATTTGTAAATATAAATGACTAAATTAAATCCATTTTAGAATCTGGATTCCACAATGGAACCCATTGTCCCATAATTCAGATGACTAATACAGTTATATTACTTTGACAAAAATAGAGAAGTGTATAAGCTTGGTCAGATGTAGACATAATTAGGGATATGAGACCAAAAAAATGTTGTTTTAATTAAATGGAAATTTCCAACAAGAAAATAAATGTTGATGACAAGTATAGTTGAGCTATACAAAAACAATCACTTAAATTCACCCACTACTGAGCTTTTCAAATGTTTTCTTGAAAAGTTGTTACCATGAGAGCATGTGCCAAACCCCTTTACAACCCATTTTTGTTAAAAAAAAAAAAAAAGAAAAAGAAAAATCACTTTCCATTAAGTCCAAAGGCCATCACTTATTATGACAATAACGCCTAGTCACATGCTTCAGGTCAGAGTTCCTAAGGAAGGATAAGAAGTCTGAGTTGCCCAGTCTCATTTGTTTCCTCTCAAGGTTCAACCAAGAATTTTTGAATAGAAACAGGAAGATCTATCCACCAGCCCACTTCAATAGATGTTCTCAGGAAAGGCCACAACCAACAGAACACATAAATACTGCCGTCACCGTCTGGACATTTGTCTGTTTCTGCTTGAATATGGACAGACATTTCTCAGAAGGTCACCCAAAGGCTCATGGTTTCTTGCATCAATGCGCTGTACTTTGAATGTTCATATATGATGAAGTCACCACATACTTTCATCTTAAATGAATGTGACCTTATAGCACCATTTTGATTGGCTTTCATGTATGCAAATCAAGTTAATCAAGTCAGTAAAATGACAAACATGTCCCTATTATGGACAGCCAGTCAAATCTGTTTACTTTCAATACACTCAGGGATTAGATGGACGTGTGAACTCCTTGAAAATGATTTGTGCGTTTTGTGCTTGTGTAACTGGATGCTCGTCTTACTCACTGTTTGTTTGGACCTGCGTTTCATTATGCATTTTTCCTCAGCCATCTGTTACAGCTTTGTTTTATCTGTTCTTTATTTGACAAAGAACACAGTACAAAACATTTCTCTTGACCACCACAATTATTTTCATTGAGTCTGTAATCATTCAAAATACATGAAAACTCAATCCATGGAGACTTTAAAAAGGTCATAAACATTTGCGTTTTTTATTACATTACAAAAGTCTGCATTCTTTTTCCATGTGGGAAAAAAGTGTTTTCATGAGTGGAAACAATCTTTTCATGATTACAAGTGAACATTTTGCATACCTTTATGCAAACTGTAAATAGCATAAAAGAGACAACTGCATGCTTGACCGTCTGTAGACAAGTTGTAATCCATAACTGTGATAACTTTCATTTGTATTGCTTTGTGATATGTTTGTGGATATGCAAGGTACACTCTTAAAGTCAGTAATTTTTCTTCATTAAACTTTTACACATAAAGAAATGAACAGCACTTATCAGTGGCCTAATAAAAAATAAATAATCAAGGCTAACTGCTAAAAGCACAAGTATAAAATGGAATTTTTAAACAAAATCTACTGCTTTTGCATATTTCTGGATGCATGCTGTTTGGTATCAGTTCAAAATTATCACCATTAGGACTGTTTACATTTTTCTATTAATACATTTTTCCATTGATTGACTTAGTTTTCTGCACAGATAAAAACTTTTATTGCAGTCTGAGTTTTGTGCTGTCATAACATATTTTAGCTTCCAAGAGCAGAACCAAAACATTGCCTGCAAGTTGCCATCAACAGTTACCTCAGCCTCGCCTCTAATCCTCCCTTAAGCAGGGACCTCATCTTCACCCATGCATCTGTTACACCTCATATCTACTGCACACCTGGAGATCTTGTCTTTCACAGAGGACAGTTGTGTTGTTGAAGGTTTGGGCAGTGTAGGAGTGGAGGAGGGTGGTGCTGCTCTCCCTACGGCTGTCAACACCTCGATTTTGAAAGAGTGAAGGAACTCAAACTGAATGAATAACAGACTCACGTGAGTGATGAGAAGTGAGTGTCTGAATGAACCTCATTGAAACACACCTGTGGAGAACACCACCTTCACCTGTTTGAACTTCTGACCTATTTAGGAGGTTAAGGGGCCACATGCTGCAATGCAAGGGACAAGCAGCTCCATGCTGTAAGCTAAAACATATTCAATCCAGCTGACATGGTTATGCAAGAAAAATCTTATGAAACAAAAATCTCTCCACATGAAAGCTTTCAAAAACATACACTATTTTTCCTGGTATTACACAGCTTTCTGGAATACTTGATTCTGATTGGTAAGTCATGCCAATCAGCAGTCTGATTTTTTTTTCTCCAAAATTTTCAACATTATCCATGGCAATGCTATATGTGGTGCACGGCGTCAGGTGCATTCATGCAGTCTTGATTCTTGTCACTTTGGTCAGAGCAAGATGATTATGTACCTTCTAATTATTAACTACAAAAATTACAGCAAGATTTTTAACTCTTCTTCAAAAAGAAGAACAAACAATGCACTGTAAGGCGGTGTGGTAGCCAAAGTGCACAAAGAAGGCTCAGGAGTAGAAAAACAAAAACTGTATTTATATAAATAAACAAAACATGCAGGAGAACACTGGAGAATAAATAACAGGAACTTAAGAGATCACATACCACACATGAACAAACGAGAACTGACAGGAAGTAACTGAAACACAGGGCTTTAAATACACAGGGCAAACAAAGGAAACTAGACAAGACACAGGTGAAACTAATCAGTAACCACATCAAATAACTAGGGAGTAATCAGGGACTAAACTGAAAGGCAATACAAGAAACAAAAGCACAAGGTCAAAATGACAACTCTTACATAACTCCCCCTCCCGTAAGGCGCATACTCGCACAATAACAGAGAGTCCAACAGTGGAGGGAGGTTTAAGAGGTGGGCGAGGAGTTAGAGACAGATGAGACCTTAGAGGAGCTGACTGAGGGAAACACCACAGAGACAATGGAGCCATGGAGGAGATGATGGAGGGAGGAGCCAGAGAGTGACCCAGAGCTGAATCATTAGGACCAAGGGCAATGGCGGAACCAATGGAGGGAGGAGCCAGGAATCTAACCAACAGAGGTGGAGCCAAGAAAGGTGGAGACCCAGGCAGAGCTGAGGAGACGAACACCCCGGAGACTGACTCTGCTGGACTGGAGGGCCAAGTCTGCACTGCAGGCTCACGGGACCGTGGTGGAGACATGGGCTCAGGAGACTGAAACTAGGAGTGAGGACAACAGTGGAGAGGAGGAGCCCGGTGGAGCCAAAGGGGTGGAGGGACAAGGCATAGCTGAAAGCCCGGAAGTCTGTGATGCAACCAGGGTGATGCCTAACCAAGACAGAGTTGGAGGGACGAGGGAAACTGGTGGAGCCTGAGGGATGACAGACCACAGTGGAGCTGAGGGAATACAGAGCCAAAGGGGAGGGCAAAAGTGAAGTCCGGGGCTCAGGAGGCCCGAGGAGTTGGGCAAGACCAGCGGTGACAATGGAGATTTGGAGCTAGGCGGGACCAAAGACGACGAAGGAGACTTGGAGCTGGGTGGGACAAATGGTGACGAAGGAGACTTGGAGCTAGGCGGGACCAACGGCGATGAAGGAGACTTGGAGCTGGGCGGGAACAAAGGCGACAAAGTAGACTTGGAGCTGGATGGGACCAGCAGCGCTGAAGGAGACTTGGAGCTAGGTGGGACCAACGGCGACAAAGGAGACTTGGAGCTATGTGGGACAAATGGCGACGGAGGAGACTTGGAGCTAGGCCGGACCAATGGCGATGAAGGAGACTTGGAAGTAGGCGGGACAAATGGCGACGAAGGAGACTTGGAGCTTGGTGGGACCAACGGCGATGAAAGAGACTTGGAGCTGGGTGGGAACAACGGCAACAAAAGACACTTGGAGCTAGGCGGGACCAAAGGCGACGAAGGAGACTTGGAGCTAGGCGGGACCAACAGCGATGAAGGAGACTTAGAGCTAGGCGGGACCAATGGCGACGAAGGAGACTTGGAGCTAGGCGGGACCAAAGGCGAAAAAGGAGACTTGGAGCTGGGCGGGACCAGTAGCGATGAAGAATGGAGCTAGGCGGGACCAACGGCGATGAAGGAGACTTGGAGCTTGGTGGGACCAAAGGTAACGAAGGAGACTTGGAGCTGGGCGGGACCAGTAGCGATGAAGAAGACTTGGAGCTGTGTGGGACCAACGGCGATGAAGGAGACTTGGAGCTAGGTGGGACAAATGGTGACGAAGGAGACTTGGAGGTAGGCAGGACCAACAGCGATGAAGGAGACTTGGAGCTATGTGGGACAAATGGCGACGAAGGAGACTTGGAGCTAGGTTGGACCAACGGCGACAAAGGAGACTTGGAGCTATGTGGGACAAATGGCGACGAAGGAGACTTGGAGCTAGGCAGGACCAACGGCGATGAAGGAGACTTGGAGCTAGGCGGGACAAATGGCGACGAAGGAGACTTGGAGGTAGGCGGGACAAATGGCGACGAAGGAGACTTGGAGGTAGGCGGGACCAACAGCGATGAAGGAGACTTGGAGCTATGTGGGACAAATGACGACGGAGGAGACTTGGAGCTAGGTTGGACCAACGGCGACAAAGGAGACTTGGAGCTGTGTGGGACCAACGGCGATGAAGGAGACTTGGAGCTAGGTGGGACAAATGGTGACGAAGGAGACTTGGAGGTAGGCGGGACCAACAGCGATGAAGGAGACTTGGAGCTATGTGGGACAAACGGCGACAAAGGAGACTTGGAGCTAGGCAGGACCACTGGCAAAGAAGGAGACTTGGAGGTAGGCAGGACCAAAAGCGACGAAGGAGACTTGAAGCTGGGCAGGACCAGCAGCGATGAAGGAGACTTGGAGCTGGGCGGGACCAGCGGCAACGAATGAGTCTCTCGTATCACATTGCAGCCTTGTGTTCTTTCTTTTCAAACAAATGCAACTGCCTTTATCTTGCATTTCAATGAAAATGACGTCAGAGGACTTTGGTAGTGATTTTACTTTAATATTTTGCAATAATGAACAACTGACTGCATATTATCCAACTTATTCATCAGTGCTTATTTAACTAATCCTTTATGCTTTCATAGGCTACTCAATGAAGCTTGACTCCATAAATGTACCTTGGCTCAAAAATTTTGTGATCAATGTGGCAGTTTTGAAATGAAATGAAGCATTCTGTACAGACGTCATTTAAGAGATGTCTTTTTGCACAGCACTGGCAGTGGAAAAAGTGGGGATGCTCTGTACACACTGGGCACAGGGCTCATCAGAGGGAAACAAACAGAGGCGGCTCTGTGATGATGCATGAGCCTGTCAGAGAGCGCCCAGCACTGAATACAGACCAGCCAGTGTAGGGTCAGACGGAACCTGAACTTCTCTATCCATCACAAGCAGGTTACCATACACACACTGAATCTTGTGTATGTGCATATGCTCAGACACACAAACACTCAATAAACTGACCTTCACTCTCTGAGTTCTGCAAGTGGAAATTGAAGGAATCTCGAAATATTCAGACAAGAATGTGCACACACAAACACAAGCACGTATGCAAACACAAAGGTTTGTTTGAGTTCCTGTTGAGTCTACTCGTTCTAGACCTAACATAGCTACTGTAACCTTTGCAAAATCTCAACTGCAAAAATAATTTATATCCACTGCTCTACGATTTCCCCCCGTGTGATTTATGAGCTCTGTGCATTCTTAAGCGAATCGTCAAATCCTGCAAACCGTCCCATGAATAACCCTGAGGTATCCTTGGTATCTGCTAGCAGTGTTTCTCACTATGCCTGGTATTGCATGCCAGTATTTTGAACCATTTCATTTTTTTTTTTTTTTTTGACTCATCAAGGGGTGAGACATCTGTTTGATTATGTTGGCCTGAAAGTGGCATATTTCAGCTGCCCTCTGAACAATATCATAAAAGAGGTGTTATTGATACAAGGCAAGTTTGTGTTGAAAAACGGATGTATAGAGGAGAAAGATACATATTTGGAGAGTTAATATTGGCACTTGTGGTTTAGTTTTTTCCATCTTGGTTGTGTGTGTAGGGAATTATTTCCAGGAATGTAGTTTTAAAAGACGATGCTGCATTAAAAAGCAAAGCTAAACACATTAGGGGCACAAATACACTCTGGTTTCCAGCAGTTTCTCTCTCACACACTTATCAGCTGCAACTCTTAATCACTTACTAAATGGAAATTTCAAGTTTGATTTAGGCTTAAGGATGTACAAAACAATCTCACAAAGAGGTGTCAAGGTTACATTTTTATATTTATTTAAAAGAAAAGAAGTCTACTATTAGGACCCTTAAGATTGTTTGCATTGTAACATCATTTTACCTCAGCTCATTATACCCCCAATTCTCATGAGTGTAATGGCAAATAGTCTTACTGTAACATTAAAAAAAAATTATTTCACTGAATTGATTTTAATCGTTAAAACATTAACAGTTATTTACTGTATTTTTACAGTCATTTTTATGACTGTATGATAAGAGTCATCGATAAAAAATAATGTGAAATACAATGCCAGATGCATTATAATGAGAATTAAGGAGTAAAATGTCATTTGCCAATGCCACAATGCAAAAAAGTTATCTAAGGTTCCTAAGAGCAAATTATGTTTTCTTAATGTAAAATATCACTACTTTGTTTTCGTTTTGGTTTTGAGTGAAATTTTCTTTTTCCACATTAAAAACCATTTAAGGGATTAGTTCAATGTTTTTGGGTATAAAAGCTTGTCTTTAAATGGATTTTTTTTTTCAATTATTTGTGATTCATACTGTTTTGAGATTGTTTTGGTTTCAGCAGATGAAGTTTCCATTGCTTTGCAGACTATGTGTGGCAACTCAAAAGTGTTACCATGGTATTAGTTTATTAGTTATTTCAATCTCTATTGCTTTTTAATTCTATTTTTAGGCAAGACATTTATAATCCTGTCCTCAGCCAGACAGACAAATATATACACACTGATTTCCCACTGTGCAGTTTTGACATGCTTCTCTTGCTAATGTGCAGAGCTGCTGATCCCTCACTTGACTGCTTCCATGGCAAAGCAATGCAGATGTTCTAGACATTGCATGACAGAAGGTCAATACACAGAAATGTATGTTTTTATTTTTCCCTCTTTTAGCATTCAGGATGGCCATCTGTTTTGTGTGACAAATAGTCATAGAGTGAATTAAGGTAATCTGGGATATTGAGTAATATGGGAAACCCAAGATTTGATGTGCACATTTCTAGTTCACAGTTGGATTATCATGGAATTGAGTTCTCATTTGTTTGTCTGAAGTATTATGCTGACAATATCCCAAATGAACACTTACAATCTTAAAAATAAATGTTCCAGAAGTTTTTTTTTTTTTGTTGTTGGTTTTTTTTTGCAGTGATGCCATAAAAGATCCATTTTGTTCCCCTTTCAGTGAACAATTCTTAAAAGAACCATTTTTTTCTTAGTGAGAAGAACATTTTAATCTAAAGAACCATTTCCAACCTTTTGTGCAATAGAATGTTAAATGTTCCAAGGATGTTAAAGGTTCTTCATGGAACCATCAATGCCAATAAAGAACCTTTATTTTTAAGAGTGTATTTGCACTCTTTGTAAAGATATTTTTATGTTTGTATGTGAACTTACTTATTTATTCTCATGTTATTTTGAGTAAAGTACTTTATTATGACTTGCATTGGACCAATAAGATAAAGAGAAAAAATATTAAAGGGATAATTTAAAATGTCATTTCCACCACAGAACAGCTTACACTGTGATGGAAATGTTCATGGTTTCAGAACAAAATTACAAAAATGACAAATTAATAAAAAATAAAGACAAAGTAAAAATAAACTAGTCGGTTGAAAAAAAGTTTTTTCAAAGTGTCCCAGTCCATACAATAAAAGTTAATGGGGTCCAAAACAACACTGGACCCCACTGATTTTCATTGTATTAAAACAATAATAATAATAATAGTACTATAAGACAAATTTGAAAATATCTTCTATTGTGTTTCAAAACACATTCATACAGGTTACAGGGCATGAGGGTGAGTAGTTAAAGGGTTAGTTCACCCAAAAATGAAAATTCTGTCATTAATTACTCACCCTTATGTCGTTCCATACCCGTAAGACCTTCATTCATGTTCAGAACACAAATTAAGATATTTTTGATGAAATCCGATGATGAAAATCGCCCATCACTAGATATTGTTGAATAAAGTCGTTATTTCTTTCTTTCTTTTTTTGGTGCACAAAAAGTATTCTCATCACTTCATAACATTAAGGTTGAACCACTGTAGTCACATGAACTGTTTTAAATATGTCTTTAGTAGCTTTCTGGGCATTGAAAGTGTTAATTATCTTGCTGGCAATGCAGGCCTCACTGAGCCATTAGATTTTATGAAAAATATCTTAATTTGTCTTCCAAAGATGAACGAAGGTCTTACGGGTGTGGAACGACATGAGGGTGAGTAATTAATGACATAATTTTCATTTTTGGGTGAACTAACCCTTTAAGAGAAGAACTAGTGCCATGGATTTGTTAAATTTGTATGCTCTGGTTCTACTATTATGTTATTATAGGAAACCTCAAAATCCCACAGTAATCATAAGCTTGGGATTGACCAATATTCAGTTTTAACTTCCTTAAACGGTTTTCTAACCATTTGTTGGTCTCATAATTAATTGCGTATACAGCTTGAGCATTTGCGTCATGGTGCCTCAAATATGTCCTTACAGTATGTGTCCTAACTAAGGTTCACCTGTTGAGTGCCTCATTGCACTTGTTTAAATTCATGCCGTATGACTCTATTATCAGTCATTACAGCCATTTGCTGTATATGCTGTGACTAATCTCTGTAGACCCTGTAGATGTCACATCAGTGCATCATCAGAGGAATGTCATTTCAGCTGCTCTCTTCTCCTCAAAGAAATGAATGAAAAGCTCCACACTGTGATATTTCCACAACGCCTACTCTTTCATACAGATGATTTTCCTTCTTTCTTTTCTTTTCTCTTGCTCAGATTTTGTGAGTGAATGCAGTACGTCACTGAGCGGGCCGGCAGCTATGTGCCATGTGTGTGTGATGTCTCGCCACCACTGCGGTGAGAGCGAGTGCCGTCTGACATACTGTCTGTGCTGTTTGCAGGGGAGGTGAGAGGGATTGCTCTGTGTGTGTGTGTGTGTGTGTCACTGGACTCTCCTCTGACGAAAATGTGCTAGACTACCTTTCCTGTATTTCATAACATCCCAGACTAGTTCCTAATATCAGACACAAACACAATATTTTTTAGCAGCTCTACACTCTTAGACAAAAAAGTTCAATGGGTTCTATATAGAAGACTCAATTTTAAAGAACACTTTATGCCAAAAAGTTTCTGTATAAGGAGAAATGTCTTAAATGATTGCATAATACTTTTTTGTACTTTTAATTAAGTAAAACTACATTCATAAAATGATCCCATGAAAGAAAATTTTCTTCAAACAGTGCAGTTTTTATTTGCTAAAGTGTGATATGGAGTAAGATAGTAATGGAAGTACATAGCATTAAAAGGGATAAAGGCAATATATAAACCAAAACATTTCAAATGTATATATTTTTCTTTGTGTGTATGTCTTGGCCTGTCATTTATGTGTGTGTGTGTGTCTGTGAGTCTGTGTGATGTCAGAGGGGGCTGTGCACAGCTGTCTATAAAAGTGGCAGTCACTAAGAGAATCGAGTGGAGCAGAGCTTTACAGTTTTATTGCAATTCTTAAACAGACTTTAAGGGGCGAGTGAAGATTGCCAACCAACCAAATTCTTTTTGAACTGACAGATGCAGAGGAACGCAAACATTTTGGATAAAACTATGTCACCTCTAAGGAGCATACTAAGGCAAGGACATTTTTTCACACTGGTGCTGCTGTCATGGGCCGCTGTGGAGGTGAGTTTTTGTGCTCTATTTGAAGGTTTGAACCTGATAGTGTAGCATTATACACTCATTATCTGACATCCAGGTTGACTTTAAGTACATTAAAAAAATAAGTGTTATTGCTCTTCCATAAACTTATTTTAGATCTGATCAATAATTTAAATAAAAACGTTTAATCCTTTATTCATTTTGACTTCATGTAATATGAACTGGTATAAAATTGGTCTCAATGTCAGTTTTCGGTTGCAGATAAAAGCTTCTGTTACATTAAGCATATTAGTATAGGGAGTAACAGGGCATTGAACCCACTTTTTTACGCTTGATTTGTGTCAGGTTTTGGCTCACAGAGCCAGGACTATTTTTGTACGTGGTCTAATATAGAGGCTGCATGAATTTATAATGTAGTTGCTAAAGAGGGTAGCTTTATTTATTGCTCTACTGCAATAAATTATCTGCTTCATTGCATAACTATGGCATTTTAAACTCTTTCTTAAATTCTTAAGTGAAAGCATTGATTTATGAAATGGAAGAGGGGAAACGTCTCATAAACTAGTGTATTCTAACATCAGTCCTTACTTGTTTCCTTCTGTGCTTTCTCAGGTGCAGGGTGGCTGTCCATCGAAATGCTCTTGCCCTTCATCTCCCCCCTCGTGTCCTGCTGGTATCAGTTTGGTTCTTGACCCATGTGGGTGCTGTCGGGTCTGTGCCAGGCAGTTTAACCAAGACTGCAGCCCTACTGAGCCCTGCGACCACATCAAAGGACTGCGCTGCCACCTAGGGGCCGAAGGAGACCCTGATAAAGGCTTGTGTAGAGGTAAGAGGAATAAGGAAATCTTAGACAGTGTTGTTATTTGCAACTAAAACTATTAAAATCGTTTTAAGTATTTGAAATGAAGTTTAAATAAAATGAAAAGTTCGATGGAAAATGTAAACGTAAAAAAGAAAACTGAATTAAATATGTTCAAGCTGATGTAGGCCTACTAAAACTGACATAAAAATAAAGTTAAAAACATACAAAAAAAAAGGAATTAATAAAAATGACCAAAACTTAAACCAAAATGAAACTATAAAAATAAAAGCACATTTAAAATATTAATAAATATTATAATAGTATATAAATAAAATAACACTGGCTTAAAATTTGTATCTTATTTTATTGTATTTAATATTTAAAGGGTTAGTTCACCCAAAAAATGAAAATAATGTCATTAATTACTCACCCTCATGTTGTTCTACACCCGTAAGACCTCTTACGTTCATCTTCGGAACACAAATTATGATATTTTTGATGAAATCCGATGGCGCAGTGCAGCCTCTATTGCCAGCAATGTCACCGAACCTCTCAAGATCCAGAAAGGTACTCAAAACATATTTAAAACAGTTCATACAGTGATTCTACCTTAATATTATAAAGCGACAAGAATACTTTTTGTGCGCCAAATAAAACAAAATAACGACTTTTCAACAATATCTAGTTATGGCAGATTTCAAAACACTGCTTCGAAGCTTTACAAATCTTTTGTTTCGAATCAGTGATTCGGATCGCGTATGCCAAACTGCTGAAATCACGTGACTTTGGCGCTCCAAACAACTGATTTATATTGTACTTAAAAACACCTTAAAAGTACCCATAAACCCCTCTAAAACCAGACCAAGCTAAGAAAACCAGCATAGGCCTACCATTTTAGGCTGGTTTGAGATGATTTTTCAACAGGCTTATTAACCCATAATTGTATAATAATAATAAACAGAAAAACTGCACTATTGTTTAATATTTATCAATGATGAATATGGCACTCATCGTTGTCATGCTAATCCAGCAGTATTATTGTTCATTCTGACGTCTAGCTGAGGCTCAAGGTCGCCCATGTGAGCTGGATGGACGGGTCTATCAGCACGGCGAGGACTTTCAGCCAACTTGCGAGCATCAGTGCACATGTGTTGATGGAGTAGTCGGCTGCATCCCACTGTGCCCACATCGCATTTCTCTACCCGACTGGCCCTGTTCCCGCCGCCGCCTCACCAAACTGCCTGGCCGCTGCTGCCAGGAGTGGGTGTGTGATGATGACAACCGCATTGCTGAAGTGGATCCGCTGCCTGACGCACCTCCACAAAAGCACACTTACCTCACAGGCAACGAGTTACTTGTAGCTCCATCTCCTTCTTGGGACAGCAGTGCAGGAGCCCCTTATCAAGGTAGATGAATAACAGTGATAAACTGATAAAAGAGACATAAACAGTAGGGGTGAATTCAGGGTGATTGGGACACGTTTTGCTATTGAGATGACTTGGAAAAAAGTGTCAACCTGAATTCACCCCTACATTTCTATTCAAAAGTATGCCAACACAGCATTGTTTCTCAACTTTCACTCACAGAAAAAAAATATTCATGGTTATAAACACTGGTTATTTTTTATGGTTTTATATGTTGCTCATAGTTTAGGAATTACAAGCTTAGTCAACATATTCTTATTTTACCTCTGTTGCTTTTTCTTTAGAGTGGATTTCATCTTCTAAGTCCCATGCCATCCTTCCATCCACCTGCTTACTGCAGGTCACTGATTGGTCCCCGTGCTCAGCCACCTGTGGAATGGGCGTGTCCAGTCGTGTAACCAATAGTAATCCTGAATGTCGGCTCGTCAGCGAAACTAGGCTCTGTCAGATACGAGAGTGTGGCATCAACCTTGCACCATCACACAAGGTATAGTGGCAGCTGTAGTCGGATCTGCAAAATGACATAAATAATATAATATATAAACAATTCAAAAGTATACAAAAATAAAGTATATAAAAATAATTTTATTTTTATTATTATTATTATTATTAATAATTATAATAATAAAAAATTATGTTTAGACACAGCAACATAGTGTCGGCCCACATCTGGTAGACGTAGAATCCACATATACCAGATGTGGGCCGGATCTGGGCCGACACTATAGAGCTTTTCACACTGTGCTTAACCCTGGGTTATCATTGTTCTAAACACCGCTTTTAACCCTGGGTAAAAAAATGTTTCACACCTGTAATTTAGAAGTGGGGTAAGCACCGCTTTTTAGCCGGGGTTATGAAACCCTGCTCCGGAGCAGCTTTAGGGCCGCTTTTGCGGTATTAACCCCACATTGCGGTGCCAAACTTGTACAGTGTGAAACGATGCGGTGTTAGAATGTTACAGCAGGACGCTTAGCAGCAGACAACCAATTGCGTGCCTCACATTTGTCTGCTTTGGACAGTCACTGAAACACCGTGCGTTAATATAAACAGTAAATTCAGTGTTTGTGAGGAAAAATGTCAAATGACAATTTGAGTGAAGAAGAGACCGTTTCATTCTTACCTTTATAGTCCGAAATGCCCATTCAATATAAACTTGATAGTACAGTCGGCAATACGAGGATGTGCAATGCCAGAGCTATGTAAACAGGTCGCGTGCTGTATTCATCCAATCAATGACACTGACACTGCAAATATGCAAAGAAGAATGTTAACCCAGTGTTTAGGAATGTACAATGTGAAACGTCAGTTTATGAATAACCAGGATTAATTGTTAACCCCAAGTAAATTATGAGCAGTGTGAAACGTGAAGCAAGATAACCCAGGACTCCGTTTACCCTGGGTTTAGAATGACCCAGGGTTAACTATTTCAAGTGTGAAAAGCCCTTATATGTTGCTGTCTGGGTTGTAAGTGGCAGCCCAGTCGGCACTGCCATAAAGAATATAAAATTTAAACAATATAAAATTGAAAATAAAATTAATTATAAATATAAATGTGAAAATATAATCATCTGCTTATATTTTTTTTTTAATAATTTTATATTATTTTAATTTTATTTTCTACTAATAATAATTGTAATATTTTGATTGCTGGCCAATAGCTTCTGCTCTGTTTTTGAAGTAGATTTACATTACAGCCATATCTAAATGTCTTCTCTCTCTTCCTCTCCCTTCCTTTACTCAGAAAGGAAAGAAGTGTCAGAGGACCACACGACCACAGAAACCTGTGCAGATGGTATTTGCAGGATGCTTCACTGCTCGTCGTTACCGGCCACGTTCATGTGGATCCTGCTCAGACGGTCGCTTCTGTGTTCCCTCTGTGACGCGTACGGTCCGTCTACACTTTCACTGTCCTGAGCCAGAACGAGACGACTTTACCCGCAATGCCATGTGGATACAGCGCTGCAGCTGCAGTCAAAGAAACAGCAGACAAGGCCTGACATCACAAGCAGAGTTCCTCAATCTGCCAAACGATATTCACACGTACGCACATTGACATGAACTCAAAAACACATTCAAAAGCATTTTCTCACATTTCTATGGATCTACTGTATCCAATTGTCTGTTGAAACATTTTAGCTCAGCATCCAACAATACAACAATAGTATCAATATATCAATAATATGTATATAACTTATAAATAAGATTGCTGTTTTATTAGATATGTTGAATTGATACAGGGGATATATGGTGATTATATGTAAGTAAGAGGTAAATTATGCTTGGAAAGTTTGTTTTAGACACACACACACACACATTGGGTTTCCATGTTTTATGGGGACTTTTCATAGATGTAATGATTTTTTTTATACTGTACAAACTGTATATTCTATCCCCTAACCCTAAACCTGCCCATCACAGAAAACTTTTTGCATTTTTAAATTTTAAAAGAACATCATTCTGTATGATTTATAAGCTGTTTTCCCCATGGGGCCCACAAAATGTCCCCACAAGGATTTAGGATATTGCCATCTTTGTGGGGACTTTTTGTCCCTATAATGTAGGTTTTAGCAGGACCACACACACACACACAAAACATATATATATATATATATATATATATATATATATATATATATTTTTTTTTAACCATTTTCACTATAATTCAATATTCATACCCATTTTTACTGTATATAGTGTAAATATGTTTCAGTCCTACTGTACATATATAATATGTTTGTTTTTATTTTATAATATTTAACAGACTTCAGTTCTTGTGAAGTGTCATATTCAAACTTCAGTTTTTTGAGGTGAATGGCAAATAACAAATATGGAGCAAAGACATTTTATGCATATTTTAGTAGTTTCATTTTGTAAAATAAAACGTATTACATGTTACGTTTTGGCTTTGTGTATGTCAAACATTGAACAAATAACAGTGAATAGAATAGAATAGAATAGAATAGAATAGAATAGAATAGAACACACACTGGGCAATAATAATGCAATAATAATTATGCTGTTTTGGTGTTATTTAATCTTCATAGGAAAGATCTGTCTGTCTGAGTTACAAAATGTTCACCAATTTGTTCATTGCACAATATTATGTGCAGTGGCCAGATCAATATTTCTAAAGGACTGAGTGAAAAATATATCAGTGGCAACCTTTTCTCTCACTCAGTTTCTCTCTATTGCTTTATCTCTGTCTCTTACTCTCTCACAGACAGCTGAGACTTTCAGCACTGCCATGACGAGTGAACAGGAAATGTCTAAATGTGTTGAGAATGTGCAGGATGGCAGGTTGAAATATGTGATCACTGTATCCCACAGTGCTTACAGAACATTTGAGCCACACACATACTGTGAGCATTTATTGCTCTTTGATTAGTCAGCATATGTTTTGTCTGCATGTTGTGTGACACAACCACAACTAGAATCTATTAAACGTGATAGAGTGCACAGTCTTCCATAGGTAAGTTTTGTGTAGTTAAATCCAGTCTTAAGTACTCTTTAAAAAAAAAAAAGTTGCTGTATTTAAAGTTACTGTATGTGACTTCTTTATTTAGATATCACACCAATAAATACATAAATTAGGGAGATGGCTATATACAGATGTGTAATTGTATATCTATTCAAAAGCTCCAGGTTAAATGTGAACATTAGCGCCCTCTATTGGTTAAATGACAACGAAGGACTTTTATTACAGTGGAAACTCATATATATTATCATATTCTATCCTTGCATTGCATAAAACATGGACGAGTTAAGCTTAATTTTATTATGTAAATAATAATTGAGTTTGAATGGTACAATATTATACTGTTGTGTATAACAAATTATTTTTCAACATTCAGATGGAATTTCCGAATAAGCTAATTGATCTGATGGTATATGAATAGGCATATATATATATATAAAGTTTCAAATTGACTAAAGACAACGATGACAGAGGTAGATTATTTTCATCATATTTCTTTGATTAAATCAGAAAATTTCAAGCTACTGACCATTACATCATTTAAACTTCTTGCAAATTTAATAATCTAACCCCTTTTTATAGCCAACATAGTATAGAGATGTCAAAAACAATTCTGAGCTAAAAAATAATAATTTTTAATGTGAGCATATTTCGTTTTCTTTCTTAAAAAAAATCTAGATATCTATTCAAATAGATTCTTATGAAGGAGCATGAAAACTATTTCCACAACTGGTGCCCCATGTGTCCTCTGATTTTCCAAGTATTCCCCCGTTTTCTCCTTCGTCCTGTCATCCTCTTTATCTCTTTCCCTCCCTGGCTTAGATATTTCCTCAGCCGCACTGCTGTGCTCTGTTCATCTTTCTTGGGCTTCTGTTGGTCTATTTCCTTTCTCTATCTCATGCAAAGTGTTGAGTTTCTATGAAACAATGGGGACACCAGGGAGCCTGGGTACCAGGGGGTTGGGGGGAAGGAGGGGTGGATACATTTAACTTTGTAAGAGTAGCAAGGGACTCCACAGTGTCTCATCAAAGACCAGTCTGCTCAGGTGATCCCCAAGGCAGAGAGTGTGTGTCTAAGAGCTGCTTGCTTTGAAGTCTTTGTATGCAGAGCCTGGATTTGAATAGAATCACACTACTGCCCCTTTTTTTAAACAAATGACATTGCCTTACATCAGAATAGAACTGGTAGATCCTTCTATGACCCATCTTTGACCCCTCAAATTCAGTTAATTTTGTATTTATGATACTAACAGGATAATGAAATCAGCGTTTCACATTTTTCCTGGGAAATATATGGTGAAACGCACAAGCAAATTCAAAAGTAGAGAGAATAATTTCACAGTGTATTCTCATTTTAGAAAGGAAAAATAATCATCGGTCAAACTTACTAATGTTATTTTTTGGTTGTTGTTTTTTTGCTACTGCTGCTGCTGTTTCTAGTTCTAGCCTCACGTGCAAACAAAATAGCTCATACAATCCTCCACTAGATGCCGCCAGACCCTTATTTCCCGAGCAGGAATAATATCACCATGGCTAGGCCCCACTGTTTTGACTAGTACGGTATATATGAGTAGCCTATGTGTACATCTCCTATATGAACATTGTCTTAAAAAGTAATTTTGGCTCTGCTTAATTTGTGAAAATGAATGTGTTGTTTGAACTTTGCGAAGCTTTTGCTAGGGCCTTATACATACTTCTTATTGGAATGGCAATCAATTATTGTTTGACCTCAGATATTTTTTGTGAAAAAAAAATTACAATATTAAATTCAGCCAAAGCACTTGTGAAGTTAAATTCAGCTAAATATTTCATTGTCCTTACTACATGAAAAAAGTACAAGTATACTAAGTTATCCAAGTATACAATTATAAGTAGGACTATACAGGTATATAATTGATGATTCTGTACATTAGTGAAGCCTATTATTTATGCCCAACACTCAATATTATACAATATAGCAGGGAATCCTTGCTTCATTTCTGTATAAAGACTGCTCTGTACATCTCTTAAATAATGAACAGAGTACCTAGTTAAGACTGTGTTAGGCTACAGTTGTCAAATTATGTTTTGCCATTAACAGTTTAGACATTGCTACTGCCTCGCGGGTGTGTTTAGTAGTTGACATCATAAGCCACAACATTTCTTAGTGTTAGCACTGCTTGTAAGAGAGAGGCCAAGGCCAGTTCATTTAAGCCTGTAATGGTAAATCAAGGCAAATTGGACAGTATTGCATTGGTTAAATAAAGATTTACGGCGCCAGAGGTAATTGGCTTTCCATCTTGGCCAGATGTTCGCAGCTTCGATAGTGCCGAGAGACGCAGCAAATATAAGGTGAGAGCACGTGCTAGTGTTCAATTTAACAGATGCCTGTTTCCTCTCGCGTGAGCACATCTGTTATTTGTACTGTGTTTTTGCATCTATTGTCGGTTTATTTATAGATTGATGCTTAGAAAACTGTCCATTTGTGTAAGCGCATAGGTGAATAATTAACACAACTAATTTAAATTGCAGCAAGTTTAAATGCTGTGGATAAAGACGGCCTTTAAGTCCTTTCAGCAGAACTCAGCCGTGGTGATTATGGGCCATTTAAATTAGTTTCAAATAATTTGAAGTTGGCCAAACAGCCATCCATCATTCTGTCAAATGCCACGCCCCCTCGTCGTTTATTGGCTGCGGGGGTTGCACCTATGGCACGTCACCAGAGGAGTGACTTTAAAATTTTCTCCCTGTTCGTTCATGAGTAATTTCAGCGTAAACTGACGCCAGAAATAGGACTTTGCAGCTCATAGGAGGTTTTAGGCACATAGTCATAAGCAAGCGAGTTATAATAAATACTAGTTTTAAGAACCCGCCACGTGCAAGATCATGTGCGATAGACCAACGTTAACATGAATTTGACGGTTGTGGCGGAGCGCTTCTAACAAGAGGGACGATTCTGAAGTTTGTTGGAACACGCGACACTCGGATTATCAAAAGACCATTTTCTTCAACGATTTTTGGGTGGACGAAATAGAAATACAAAACAAGGAGACAGCCAGTCTCTCACTGCTTAATACCGCGCAATAACTTTGAGAGTGATTCCACCACCTTTTGACTTCTTTCCAGACTACGTACAAATAACGGTGAGTAAAAATCTAGCAAATATTTAATCACTAAACCGATTGTGAACTTGTTTTCAGAGAGTTTCGTTGTCTGTCTGTTTTAACAGTTTCTAGTCAGTTCTGTGCGTGTTCAAACACGCATATCAAAACGTCTGCTCATATAAGATGTCATTATTTTTGTATTTTATCACACTTTTGTAGCTATGTGTAATTTAGCAGACGTCAAGGCAGTTTACTTTACATTTTGATGTAAATAGATTTGCAAGTGTCATACTTTACCAGCTGCGTTACAGACCAAAAATGTAAGTTTTATTTAAAGTTGTGTGTAGGTGTTATATGTTTTTTGCCAACCTTTTGTTGAAATTATTCATTAACCGAACTTTACATTGGTTCATCTTGGCTGCAACTTTCCCGTACAGTAACTCTCACTCAAGGGCTGTATCTCAAATCACCGTGTGCTGCCAACCTAGACAGCTGGGCTGAGTTGGTGTCTAGGTAAAATGCTGTCTAGGTAGGCAGCACATTATGTTTTGAGACGGAGCCTTTATGTGTGCTGTCACTGGAGCGGAGAATTGTGCACAATGGGGAGTTGTGCGCAGAGTGTTAATTAAAAAGAGACCCGTTTTAATGAAACAGCGAAGCGTGTAGTTATATGGCCCCAGAGCGCATTATTAAAAGAGAAGGATATACTGCTAATCTGCGGTGGTGCCAACCAGGGTTTGGTCATTTGCTCACTGGACTCGCTACTATTTTTAGAGGCTGCGAACCATGGTGTTACGCTCATTTATTTTAATTATCACCGACTCACACTGGGTTTGTGCGCAGTTATTATTCTCCTAACCGACGTGTAAATGACACTAAAATTCACATTTACAGCATAAGTCAAATTATATTTAAAAAAAGCGAAATTATACGGGCGTTCTCGCTTTAGCGAGTTTCTATGGAGACCGCGCGGTTACTTCTCAACAGTCATTCCGCCCCACAAAAGGAAAAGTTGAGGCACAACCATAAAACATAATAGTGTGTTCTTAAGTCTCCTACACCATTAGGCTAGTAATTGATGATATGTGATTTGTCTAATAGTGTAGACCCATCATTTGCTCCGTCAAGCCGACACCAATCCATCAGTCTGCGCTCGGACAGCGACGGTATTGTGTTTCTCTTCATTAGCTTCTGTTTTTGCCTCTTATTTCATCAATCAGCCCGTTAGTCGAGTGGAACTGAACGAGCCTCCCCCTCTGTGACCTTTCTGATGACAGCGTTTAAATAACGAGAGAGAAAGAGAAGAGTTTGGTCTATTTCCAGAGTAGCTCCTCACTTCGAAGCTAGCAGTACTTTGGTTGAATAGTTCAGTTTATTCATACGTTTGGGAAAACAGGATGAATTCTCGACTTGAAGACCATGAGGTACAAGCTTTTTATTTGTATTTATGTTTTATTAATCTAATGTTACTCCATTATATAGGATATAATTTACTAAGAAGCCCCTCTTTAATAAGTAAAAATAGTTAAAGTGGGTCTGAAGAGCTTTTACGACATTCTCCACTCGTTTATCTCATAATCTGCACATTGATCTACAACTGTTTGCCCATAAATCATCTATTTGCCGAGATTTGCCTGTTTTAAGTTATAAGTGACCTTTAAACAAACTTTGCACTCCTCTTAAGTCATATGTATGCCATTTTCCTTGCCTTTTAAGTAAGGAATTGGTCACAACACAATGCAGACTGCCAAAGATAGGCCTACAGCATCACAACTCCTGCTACCCTGTGATAAGACACTACATTAAGCCTCATAGCTTTAAAAAGGTTGTCGCCAAACGTTTCCAGTGAAGGATTAACTTACCTAAGTTATTAGAGGGATAATGTAATTGTTCTGTATTGAAACAGCCAAGCCTCAAAGCCTGCGATATTCCCCCAGGGTCCCATTCAGCAGCATTGTCTCTCTAGCTCTCAGGTCTGCAGGAGAAGGATGATTAAAAAATGGGGGATTTGCATTTTCATGAAATTAACTGTTGCAAAGTTATTTGGCAACCTGCTTTGAAATGGCACTTCTGCAGGTGTGCGGGAATGACAATGTATGGTGCTTGTTACTGGTGTCAGTTATGGAGAAAAGGTCCTGAGGCGAAATTTGTTTGCGTAGGAGTGCTGAATAAATTTACCTTTGGTTCAGGTTTATAATCTCGTACAACTGGTCCCAGTGCATTTAATAAGATATCAGGCTCATAGTTTGTGTAAGACTTACAAATATGCTCAACTCTGACATGACAATGAAAAGATTAGAGCCAAGAGTGTCGGAAATTGGTTTAAACTGGTGCCTGGCAAATTCTCCAATAAGAATTCAGGCATGTATGTTCATGTCAGTTTCGGGATGTCATTCTGTTTGTAGGGGAAATGCACATGCAGCTCTCTGAGTGTTGTAGACCTGCTCGACCTGTTTTATCAGGTAAGGTGAGGGAATGTAAACCACACATGTGCACAAGATCTTTCAAGGCTATTTTTCTGCAGATTGCTAATGCTTAGCTTTTGGATTTCTCCATTTTCATGTTGAAAGATCCGTTTCATAATTCCACCGCTGCACTGCATAAACTGTTTGTAAGGTGCTTCACCAAAAACGTCATTCCCTGTGTCATCCAAAGTTTAAAGGGATAGTTCCCCCAAAATGAAAATTGTCATCATGTCGTTCCAAACCTGTATGACAAAAGAAGACATTTTGAAAGTATGGACAGAAAAAACACTGAGAATTTTTTTATAAATATCCTATTTTTGTGTTGGGGTGAGTTTCATTTTGGGGGGAACTGTCCCTTTAGGAGCCTATTGTACCTGTTGGCACTGTTCATGCTTATGTTTTTGGGAATGCACGTGGCGGTTGATATCTTTTGTCCGGCACAAGGTTGGAAAGACAGATATGACCTGAGGAAAGCATTCCCACTCCTTTGCAGCAAAGCACAAAGAGCCTTCCTGTTGCTTTCCTCTCCTCTTTTGACCCCTGGTCGACCCTACCAATCAACAGGGCTCAGTTGTGACCTCTAACCTGGCCTCCGTCTCCAGGCTGCTGCCGACTGACCTCTCCTTTAGAACAACAGAGGGAGGAAATAACAAGTGATATAGCCTCAGCCAGATGTCCAAAGCCTCTTCCTCACATTCCTGCAGCCTCTAGTCTCCAAAAGGAGAAAACTGCACCGTCTGGTCCTCATGGGATTTTCCTGAGGTTCTCCAAATGCTGCATAGAAGCTCACTTTCGTGTCTGTTCAGAAAACAATGCAGAGATACAAAGTTATTTTTAGAAATAAAATGTGCAAGCATTTCCTAATGCATCTGAGCATATGTATTGTGCCTCGAGTCTGAATGTGTTTTGCTTAGTTGGATGGTCTGACCTTCTGAAATCACAATTTTATAGCTTATTTTAGATAATGTTAGAAAAAGGTAATATGTTGGCCTGAAGCTAGACATACTAAAAATGTACTCGTGTGTGTGTGTGTGTGTGGTGAGGATGGTTAGTGGTTAGACTGAATTCATCCTTCTGGAACTGCATAAGGCTGTTTGAGAACGGGAATAGTTTGCTCGCTCGCAGGGAAACGGCTGGTGAACAGTAACTCATCAAGGGAATACACTCGACATAAGTGAAAACATACTCAAACTAAAATCATCAGTCAGGGAATTACAAATCAGCTGCACTTTCATTTGGAAAACATCATTAACAGTGGTTGGTGTTGTGATTGAGTTCTCGTGTTGGTTGAAGGCTGTTTACCACAAGGCATTCCGACTGCAAACTAGGACATATTAAAAATCAGTCTTGGAAAAGTAGTTGAGTTCCGCCTCTGAATTATTTTTGTTTACGTACTGTGAAAACCGTGGTAAAGCAAGGTGGTGTTTGTAAAGTCTCATACAGATAAGGATAGCTAGATTTCTAGATTAGTGCTCTTATTTGGAGATGCCATATTGATATGACCCCTGTTCTTGGATCAACATTCACACTCTGAGATAAGGTACTCTGAAAGGGAACAGACTTTAGTTTTTGTCCTTATGGTTTCAGTTACTGCCATTTGAAAGCTGCACTGCCTCCAGCTGGGTTTGATCTCCACTCATATTTGCAATGAAAGTTCTGGAAATGAGCTGTAGATATAAACTGATAATGTTAAGGCAGATATAAAAATCTGTGGACTACATCATTTCCATAGAATTGCCTGCAGCATTAGTTTTATTATAGTTTCGTGGGAATAACTTTGCACTGTAAATTTCATTCTTTTTCTTTTAACTGAAGCTTTTCTTGAGGTACTTCATATTATTGTTTGTACAAACACATTTTAAATGCATTTAACTATAAAAACGGATTTGATGTTGTTTATAATGTTAACTATTGTTAATAAAATATCACATTTATAATGGTGTTATGGTGGTCATTGGTTGTTTAGCAGTGCCTTAGGCTCTGTCCATTATGCAGTAATTTTAGAAGCACAGGTTCTCGTGCAAGACCAGGTTGTTTTGACCTCTTCATTGGTGAAACTCTGCAAAGATGTACATTGAGTACGGTTTCATTAACTGCTTGCAGTTCTGCTATAGCCAACCACATTTTCTCTCTCATTGGACTGCATTGTGGGATAAAAATATTGTAACTAGTGAAGTATCAGTTATGATTATTGTTTCCTTTGATTAGAAACAAATCTTAGCCAGTATAAAAACATTACAGAATACAACTGTTTGCACTATTACATGAAGAAAATGAGCTAAACATTATAACTGGCCCTTATATGTAATCATAATTTAAAGAAAATGAAAAATAAATGATATTTAGTGCTTTAAAAGACCTATGCTGTTGGGGGCTTGCAATACTGTTGTTATGAGCTGACTAGTAGCTACTCTGGCAAACTAATTTTGAATATTCCTCACTCAGAATACCAAACTCAGAATACAAAAGAATGGTGATAAACAACAAAGATCATTTTAGTTGAAATAAAACCCTGAACTTTACAAAGCAATAACCTAAAGGTGATCACAACCACAGAGAAGTAAAATGACAAATAGTAAAACAAGAAAAAACATTACGCAGCCACATTATGTATTCAAGTTGCATTGCATTTGGGGAACCTAGGTACCAGCATAGTACTGTAAACATATCCTATTACACTTAATCTGTAAATATACTTGTGTATACTGTGCTGCTACATCAGTCATTTTCCTAAATTGTAGGAATATACTGTAAAATTATAATCTCAATTGGTCAGTCAGTTTTATCCTTTTTTCCTCTTGGCTCTGGTTTGGGACATTGAAAATGAAATCCGCTATAGAGAGAGAATATATATCTGTCCCATTAATCTGCTATGATGTTTTCTTAGGATCATAAGAATGTATTATGGTGATTTGTTTGAAGAGGTTTGGGGGAACATCTCTAATGGCTGATCTTCTGATAATGGTAGAACTATCTGGCCTCTGGATAACACAGGCCAGATATGCTGATTTACAAGCTTCTCCGCTCTATCCCGCAGGCAGGCGATGGTGAACAGCCGTGTGGAAACCACCGCTGTCGCGGTAACGGGAGGTAGTGGCGGTGCAGTACGCTCCTGTGCAGGCTGCGGAGGTCGGATCTCGGATCGCTTCCTGCTCTTCTCCATGGATCGGTACTGGCACACGCGCTGCCTTAAGTGCTCCTGCTGCCAGGCTCAACTGGGAGAGATTGGCAGCACCTGCTTCAGCAAAGGAGGAATGATCCTCTGCAGGAACGATTACATCAGGTACTAAAAGAAACATGCAGTCAGGGATTTGGTGGGACTGAGACAGAAATGTTGAATAAGAGCAAATAAATTATGTTCCTCCTGGTCACAGTATCAGTCGTAATGTGTTAGACGAGGAGGACAGGAAATCTCTGGGTTTGACTGGAAACGAATCAATAAAATATTATTGATTCCTGAACTTGACTGTCGTTTTATATCATTTGACATATCCATATCTCCTTTCTAGAATTGGTAGTGCTTTAAGTTCAGGTGAATGGTCTGAAATGCTCAGGATATTTAGATGGGCTTCCACAGACTTGTTGTAAATTTGTGTTTCATATTTAAGCAGAAGAAAACCAATAAAATCCTGCACACACTGCTAGGTATGCAACAATACATTTAGCCCATGGTTCAATACATACATCGGCAGAACCGAAATGTCCCCACAAACCACATATTTGAAAGACAGTGGTGCTTCCTCTTATTGCAGCCTCACTTCACCATTTGCCATGTTAAAGTGTGAAATCTGACACCAGCTTTGCAAGCATGGTTATGCGCCCCTAAACTTTAGTGCACTACGTAGTGATTGGATATTTACTCGCGGCAAGGCATTTTCTCATCTTAGCACGTAGACTCACGGGAACACACAAACGGAGCCAATTCAAAGAGAAATAAAATGCACAGAAATTATTTAAACGCAAAAACAAAAAACAAACAAAAAAAAATGCGTAAATTCACAATGTCGTACAGAATGGTTCAATGTTATATTGAGAATTGTGGCATTCCTAATATTTCTTGCATTTTTTTCTGTTTATGACATTAGTTATCTTGTGCAACTTTTGGTTGTGCAAGGTTTTTCTATTTATTGTTTAATATTTATTATGTCCAAGTTTATCACAAATTTAAACGAGTAAACCAAGTGTTAATTCACCCATTTGTGAAAATAATCTGACATATTATTTTCAGCATCTGACATATTTATTTTAGACACATTTTTTTTCTGTGGCAACACATTGGAATATGTTACTGCGTGAACTGTAACAGGACAAGAAAAGTTCACCAATTATGACAGGAAGTGTGTGGGTGCATGTAACATGGCATCTGGAGCAGCCATATTCCTCAAAGACTCCCCACATGTTTTTCATGTGCTGTACACTGCTTTAGATTCAAGCTGTACTGTTTAACCACACAGTCAGTGATCAAATTAGAACTCGACTCAGAACTGTCATTTTGTCATAAATTTTGACCAGTCTACAAAACAATCATAACCTTGATTTGCAAACCCTAACAATTGATCGTTTATTTTTATGGCAGTTTTCACTGAGGTCTATGATTGCATATGTGCCATATGATGATTACATAACTCTTTGATTGAATTTGGCTTCTATTTCCTTGTATATTTTGAGCTGAAGGCTCCAGAGGTGAGGAGATTAGATTTGTTTATAATCGCTGAGGCTTTGAAATTGACCTCTGTGTGTTTGGATGTGTGCAGTGATGCATTGGTCCATGACGGCACGGCATTGTTGCCTGTTAGACCCACACTGGTCTGTTTGGACCTCAACCAAGGATCTCTGACTATTTGGCATTGCCACACAGATGTTTTTTTGTATGCCTGTGATTGCTGTAGAAGTGCCAGAGATGCCTGCTTAAAAGTCAAATAATCTCTCTGACCCCAAAATCAAAAAGAAACAGTGCAGTCCTGCCATATTTGAAACAAATATTTCTGATACAAAATAGTTGTCATAGTTAAGAGATTATTGCAAGAGTTTGAGTTAATGACAAACAGGATTTTTGTTTTTAAATAATTTTGAATTTCTCCCACATTTACATTTTTTAATATATATTTATGTATATTATATATTCAAATAATTTTTTTATTATTAGCTATTATTTAATAATTTTTTTATATGCATTTTATATTGATATGAATTAATTTATTAAATATTTATTAATGTATTCATATTATTACTGATATATATTACTTTTTTAAATATACCTATATAATATTATAAATGGTTTAGAAAGTGCACGAGACTGACTCAAATAGTGAAAAATAATACAATCTAATTTTATATAATTAATAAATTATATATTAGATTCCTATCCTATTATTATTATTATTATTATTAATTTATTAATGTAATTATTTTATATACACTTATTAATACAACAATTTATTAAATATTATTATTATTATTATTATTATTAGTTGATACAGTTTTATTATTGTTATTATTATTATTATTAAATTAATATACCTATATAATATGAAAAATAGTTTGACATGGGACTGACTGAACTGAAAAATAATACAAAATAATAATAAAATTGTAGTTGTTGCTATTATAACTCAATATAGTGTATATTTTGCCAGTTTTGTATTATTTTTCACCAGTTTAGGCCTCCTTAAAGGGTTAGTTCACCCAAAAATGAAATTTCTGTCATTAATTACTCACCCTCATGTCGTTCCAAACCCGTAAAACCTTCGTTCATCTTCGGAACACAACTCAAGTGAGAAAGAAAATACTTCCTTCACAAAGGACATCTCTTACAGCACTATAATTCAGCAAACATGTTATACGTGTCAAGGGTGGTCTTAGGGATATTTCCTTTAAGAGTGCATGTAAGGTGTACTCAATCTGCAGTGTATTAAATATGTATAATACAGCTAATCAAAAGGGCAGAGCTTCATTACCAAATGACACAGCATGGAGCCTGAGGTCTGATAAAAGTAGGGTGCATTAATTAGGGAGAACAGGGCTCCTTTCTGCCGTCTCTTATTAAATTACTGTTTGGATTAAGATCAAAAATTCATTACTGCGAGCAGTCAGAGCTGGGACAGTGATAGCGGAGGAGGGGTTGAGAGAGAGAGAGCAAGAGAGGGTAAGGGGAAGAGGAGAAAGTGAAGCGGTGAGAATTAGCTGCCAAACTGGTCTGGTTACCGTCACAATAAAGACCCCTGAGAGGGAGCGGAAGAAATGTTTCCTACTGAAACATTACTGTGACACGGTGGCTCCAGGTGTTCTGAATGAAAACGGCTTGTTTGTGTGTGAGTGGAATGCTTGTATGTTGCATTTGTTTGTGTGCATCTGGGTTTTATCTCTATACGACCTAGCGTGTGTGGATGCTTTTTTTCTTTCAGCTCATCAAGAGCACGACTTGAACTCATTTGAGTATTCTCCTAAAATTGTTCATAACAACCTCAAGCTCAGGCAGCAGAGTAATCAAGTGCACCCTAATTAGGAGCCAAGGGTGGATCAGAGGCTCCTATAGCCGCCACCCCCCACCCATTGCCACCAATTACACTGCCACTCCAGATTAGCTGATAGGCTGCAGTCTAAGGACTAGAGGGGCTTTGGTGCCCTGCCATCCAAGCCAAGCCACGCACAAACACACACATTGCAAAGCACTCAAACTTCAAGCTATGGACATAAAAATGAATTTCCCCATGTGTGGAATGAAAAGAACTGAATTAAAGGGTTAGTTCACCCAAAAATAAATTATCCCATGATTTACTCACCCTCAAGCCATCCTAGATGTATATGACTATCGTCTTTTAGACAAACACAATCAGAGATATATTTAAAAATATTCTGGCTCTTCCAAGCTTTATAATGGTAGTGATAATAGCGGTAGTGGTTAATAACAGCTCCAGGGGGTTAATAAAGGCCTTCTGAAGCAAAGCGATGGGTTTTTGTAAGAAAAATATCCATATTTAACCTGTTAGCGTTCCGCTGTACCACCTGTGGTACACATAGCTTTCAAAACCATGCATGTACTCCAAATGGTTCAACATGCAACAGCATGCAGTTTACTTTGGGTATGCCTTTAGGCGCTTTAGGCAAATCTTACAGGAATGCTAAGGAGTTAAAACTTTATAAATATAACTAGCTTCTGCCAGACGACCATACGCATACTGCACAAGTGGACTTGCCAAATGAGTAACCCCTGACGCGATGTATGACGCAGGATGTAGGAGTATAGTAAGCTTAGATGCCTCTCGCAGTTTAAACAAATAGGGCTGGGCAACAAACTCCAGCTCCTCTCATATATCGAAATCCTCTGACATTTCTCTTTAAAATTTCTCATTTTAGACTTCTAATTTGTGACCGGTGTTTTGTTTTACTCTATCGTCTGCGCTTCCACATTCGTCTTTGCATCATGCGTCAAGTCAGGGGTTTCTCTTCCGCCGCAAATCGATGTGTACGGCCGTCTGCCGGAAGCTAGTTCTTTTACTTTATAAAGTTTTAAATATGGATATTTTCTTACAAAAACCCATCACTTCACTTCAGAAGGCCTTTATTAACCCCTTGGAGCCATGTGGATTATTTTTTTGATGGATGGATGGATGCATTTTTTAAGGGGGGCTTCGAAACAAGCCCCCCACGTTCACTACCATTATAAAGCTTGGAAGGGCCAGGATATTTTTAAAAATACCTCTGATTGTGTTTGTCTGAAAGAAGATAGTCATATATACCTAGGATGGCTTGAGGGTGAGTAAATCATGGGATCATTTTCATTTTTGGGTGAACTATCCCTTTAATGAGAAGTTTTATTTTCAGGGCGGTTTGTGTGTCATTTTGCAATATGGTAAACCATTTTTATGAAGTGAGAACGTCACTTAATAAACATGTGTTTGTTGACTTTTAGCTGATTTCTTGTCACTCTTTTTAAATATTCTTGTTTGAATTAATTGCTGTTTTTTTCCCCCTCTGTGCAGATTGTTTGGTCACAGTGGAGCCTGCAGTGCATGTGGACAGTCTATCCCTGCCAGTGAGATGGTGATGAGGGCCCAGGGTAACGTCTACCATCTAAAGGTGAGCCATAATGCTCAGCTTTGTCTGTATTAAAAACAAACAAACAAAAAAGTTAACTGTGCATTTTTCATTGATTTTATTTTATTTTTTGAGCTCCTTATTTTTAAACAAAATATAACTCAGTCTTCTGGTGAAATGCCAAACTTCACCGATCATTTTGTCCACTTAAACCCTGGCCCTTTCTTACAATGACTGCAAGCAAGTTCACATTTAGATCTGCCTCCATCCAATCAACAACCAAGTCCCTGTCCTAGTTTTTTTGTCTTTTTCATTTCACACAGATGTCACAATATGGAAGAAAAAAAAATCTGTCCTTACTTCCATTATATCCAACAACAAAATATTAGAAAACAAACAGGATAAAGAGAACTAAACTAAATAATGTGTGCAAAATCTTATTTGTAAGAAACGAACAAAACAATACAAGATCAGAATATAAAAAATAAAATTGAAATTCAATTGGAAATCACCATTTGCAGAATTTACAAGGTTACAATTTCTGAACCAGTCCCAAACATAAGGGAATTTGTTTTGTACATTGCAATTACCTAATTCCCTTTGACATTGCCATGAAAGCCAGCAGGAATTGCTCAACATAAGCTTGAGACAATGTTTAATAGTTAGATTTATGACATTTTATTTCTTTGAGTATTGTATTGCAACTCCCTTAAGACTGGAAGTCGAAAGACTGAAATGCATAATTCTTGCAAAACAATGACTTGGACCCTCATCCCATATCTCCAGAGTGAAAATTAGAGGCATTATTGTATTAAAGTATGTGTTTATGCTTCTCATTATTTGGTTGGAATGGAAACATCTGTAAAGACCAAAAGCAGTCTCTTTTTGGGGAAATATGTTTCTTTTTGAATTGTCAGCTGAAGTCTTGCTTTTACTGAACACTGATAGCAGGATAGTCTCAGGAGACGCCTACCGAAACTCATCAACTAACCATTTTCCCAACTGCACTACACATTCCTCCTTAATTATAGTGGTGTAGGTGTCAACCTGTCTTAATAATATTTGATTGGAAAAGGAAACCATTCCCTGATTAAGCTGAGAGGATCAGTTTGGTTTCCCAGTGGTCCATGTTTGCATAAGTTTTCAAAATTGGGTAACTACATCCTGACAAAATTTCTAATTTGTGAGTATCTGAAGAAATGTGAGCTTGGCGGGTAATAGATTTTTCCAAACAATGCAAATGTACCATATGTGTAGGTACTCTGGTCTCTCTCACTTCCCCATTTATTTCAGTAGTGGAAAACTACTGTTTATATATAGGACTTTTTTCTGCTTATATTGGTGAATTAATTTCAGTCTATTTAAAGTTGACAAGACATGAAAGTTTACAGTCGCTGTGTCCGAATATGCCTACTTCCCTACTACATAGTAAGCGAAAAACAGTATGTGAGCCAAGTATTATGTATTCTACTATGATCTTCTACTTCCACCAAGTTTCTGAAGTGCGCATTTGATGGACACTTTACTATCCCATAAGGCCACAGGAGAGGATTTGTGAATGGCAGTGACGCAACTGCCGCCGTAGGTCACATGACAACATGGCGGATGTAGTACGTCTGAATTGCATTTAAACTACACACATTCAGAGTATATAGAACATACTTTTTTAACAGTCGCAAAGTAAGTTTCAAACCAAATGTAGTACTATACGCAATTTCAGATGCAGCACCGATCTATTTTGGAAATGTATCTCATTGATCTTATTGTAATCTATTCATCCTTTTTTTTATTTGACCTTGTAATTTTTAATCAATTTCATGACTCGATCTTCTGCTTAAAGCCCACCCCTTTCTTACAGTTGACTGTAAGCTCATATTAAGCGGATCTGCCTCTATCCAATCAACAGTCGATTGATTGAATCTCTGCCCTTCTTTTTTTTTTTTTCTCCTCCCCAGTGTTTCACTTGTGCCACATGTCGAAATCGCTTGGTGCCTGGTGACCGATTTCACTACGTCAACGGCACCATCTTTTGTGAGCATGACCGACCAGGTGGAGCTTTGCTCAGTAGTCACCTGACCCCCCTGCAGAGCAACACCCTTCTACCCGACCAAAAGGTATAATGAAAATGCTGCCAATTGAAATCTTTGTGCAAACCTATTATTGTCAATGCTATCCCTCAATTTGCATTTAAAACAGTAACATAAAGTTACTTACATTATATAAATGTAAATTTGTAAATGTACATTTATGGTACCAGATGATTGAAAAACATATGATTAAAAAATAAGAGGGAGAAAACAAACTGATCGGCTACTTGGTTCTTTTTACACAGGTTTGCTGAGGAAACATGGATGTGTAATTTGCGGTGTGCCTTTTCTTCATATATTTCCTCACCTCTTCCCTCCAATCTATTATTGTGAATGTCCACCCACACCCAAGATCTTCCACGCCACTTTTGTGCATTCAGCCACCTTAGAAGAATTCAGAACTACGCAAGTACTGAGTCACTTGCGAGACAATCACCCCTAATGAGGGAAATGTAATCAAGTCGAAGAAAGACAGAGAAGCTAAAAATGATCATACGCACGCATATGTGGTCTGTGTGGTTATGGCTGGGATAGCTTGACCCTGAAATCCTTAGACTCCATGAAAGAGCAGCTCTATAAAGTTGGGGTGAAGCTCAAAATGATTTTGTTCCCCTTTGAGAAGTTTCTCAAGAAATGTTGTGGACGTTACCTGACATTTTGGACTGTGGGGGTCTATGGATGATGATGGATATCACTTCTTGCCCAGAAAACGACTTCTTTTTTTTTTTTGCAGTGGTGGTTGCCTTTTGTTTACAGGCCCTTTTCACTTTAATTGCAAGTTTATTCTTTCTTTTTTGAAAATGTTCTGTCGTCTTTGGTGCCTAAAACATTTTTATGTCCAGTTTTCCCTCCTTTGTCATTTACTTCCTATTAGTAAGTAATCATACACATGCACAGTACAGATACGTGAACATGTATTGTTTCGTCTTCTCAAGTTTGACATGAAGCGCTCTTTTTGAAAGGGTCGTAGTCTCCAGAGGAAACGGCATGTTTTTTTTCCCCCAATGGTTTGGTAGAATAAATTATATGTCTGTATGCATATTCTCTAAGAGAGATTGCTATTCAGTGTCTGCCAAGACTTTTGTGAGAGTGAGGGAGATTGAGAGTAAAATTGTACATATTTCATGTGCTGTTGTATTGTGTTTAATGGTTGACCTGTTTCATTGTGTCCTCTGTTTGGAGAAATGGAGGAACCATTCAAAAATAAGCATCTGTAAAAGAAAAAAAGTACTTAATTAAATAACTATAACCATCAAAAATGCAGTCTTGACATCTCTGCTCAGTGTACGTCAACATTTGATGGTTTTGGCTTGGTGTGTTGGACACTCATTGGAAGTCGAGACGGCTCTCCAATAGTCCTTGGCCAAAAACATGGTTCATTACCCTCCAGATTTCAACACAAACTCTTGCGTCTGCATCATTACAGAGAGTAATGAAAGGCATTTGAGTTGGCACTTTCTCTTTCTCCTGCCGTGATTTCAATCCGTGGGTCTTGCTAAAAGGAGGTCTTGTGCATCTTTGTGAACGTCGCTACAGAAATGAGAGTGTTACATTCCCGCCTTTTTCTTTCATCTGGCCCTCCTCTCAAGATTTCATTTATTTCTACAGTAAATCTGCCTTTTTCTGATCTGATTTGCCGAGGTTTGAGAAGTTTTCTCATTATGGCATTTCTGGTAATTGCTTTTTGGCATTAAACTCCCCCATATCTTGTTTATTTAATTAGCTAATTAAACCCATCTCTCTTTTTTCAACTACCTTTGGCCTGCAATCACAAGGTGTTCCTTTCCAATTTACTTTTACGATTAATAAAAAATGTTCCTTTCCCTTGCGTTTCTTATGAGAAAAATGGAAGCCAAGCATACCTCATTATGGCTGATGGTGGGTGTGTATGTGTTGGGTAGGGGGTGTAAAAGCCAGCTGTGACTTTTTCACATTGAAGAATTCTGTGTTTGTGGGATCTTAAAAGTCCGGAGGTTTGATCACACTGAAAAAACAATGTTCAGTGTATTTTCCTTTTATATTATGAAATGTTTATTACTTTTAAATAGATATGTATTGGGCACAGCCAGATGTTATTTTTTAATGTCGTCATAGTGCAAAACACTTTTGTCAGCAGAATAAAATAATTGTGATTTAATCTTATTACTGTTTTTAATGTTGAATATAAACTTTTTATGTAAAAACTTTTACAGTGAGTATATACAGTACTCTGGTGGTGGGTCAAATATAAAGGGTCAAATTGGTAAATAGACATTCGTATTTTTACTGTATAAGTGGTTCTTTGTACATTTAAAATATACAGCTGCATATATTTTAAAATGTGAATCCCTCGCCCTAGGATCATACTTGGGGGTCACTGGCATCAAAACGTTAAAAAGAAACGGCTTAAAATGAAAGCTGCTTTTATGGTCAACGCATTATAGTGAAAGTTTACAGTATTGAGCCCATATACTGTACTTAAGATTCAGCGCTCCGTAAATAATCTGTGGACAGAGATTGTTAAGGAAAGTAGCAGAGAAATTCATTAACTTATGCAAATGATCCTAATTGCAATTATCTTCAAATCTTGATAAGTGAGAGGAGGGGTTAGTGAATCTCGAAAAATAAAATAAGAACTCCCTTGGCCATTCGAGTAGCTCTTTGCATTCAAACCGATCATGCTTCAACTGTGCATTTCTAATTAGTCTGACATATTCAAAAGCCAATTAACGGTTTCTCAAATCAGAGCTCTACCACGAGGTTTTGCCAACTTGTAAAGGAAGGAGAAACTTTATTTTTAAGTGCACTGATTTAAAGAAACCCTTGTCTGTGAGGACATGCATGTCTTCCCCCTTCTTTCTTCAATTCTCTAATTAATCCAATTAACACATGCAAATTGGTGTAATTACATTGTTTCCTCACCTCATGTTGTGTGAAGATGGGGAAAAAGCAGAACAGATGAAGAAGGGATATTTTTTTATCAGACAGTGAAGGAGGCGGAGACTGTAGACTTCTACATTACCAACTATCAAATCACGGCAATAGGCTGGTACTGCGACTACAGGTCAGTGGGTCAAACACCTTGTGATAACATTTCAAAGACTATAAAAATGAATTATTACTCTATGTGCAGTATATGTGATGAATGATGAGAAATATTCAGACAATAAAGGCTCAGAATTGGATTATCTAATATAAATGAATACCTTGGATGCAATGCAAGTTGCTTTGAATAAAAGCATCTGCCTATAGTACAAGTTTGGGAACCAGTTTAAATAGTTCTTTGTGCATAGTTTAATCATTCAGTAACATCTCCCACAAGTGGATTAGAGCACTGTCACATTGCAAGACGCCCAATGTAATATCCCTGTGTCATTAAGTGTGTGTTAACCACAGCCGCATTAACTAACTCTAATAACTCAGAGATGTCACACAAAGGCACACAAATCTGAAAATCTAATCCAATGCTCAGTCATTTAATATAATAAGTCATAGGAGAAGGCTTTTGGTTTAATACCCTGCCTGTGCTACTTCAGTGCATTTCAGTGACCTGAAATTTATCTTTTGTTTCAGCAGCCTATGGCATCAGATCCTGTTGCCTGCCACTGATATATACTGTATGGCTATGGCTAGGCCTCCTTACTTGTCTCTGTTCTGTTTTTAAGCTGCCAGCATCATAAACTCCACAGCTGTTTGGCTTCAGTGGTGGAGAAGCAGTGGAGAAGAGTGCCAAACAGCATACTGGAGAGAAAGAGAGACGGGGAGAGAGGCTGAAGACGGGTAAGGAAACTTTACAATCAGATTAGACTCCCTGAATGCTGATTGTACAGTGTCTTCTTTGAAAACATCTTACAGCAAAACCTCAAGATGAAACTACATACTGTGTAATGTATTAAGACCGTGCTGTTAAAAGATCAAATTCAGTATATACCTTGTTGATGATGCATACTTTATACAGGCAAGAAGATGAGCCCAGAAAATGAATGTAAACGCACTAAATTTCTTTATAATGGTTGTCTATGGAAAAATGCTTAACGTGAAACTGCATGTTGCCTTATAATTCTAGGTTTATCTGCTTGCCTGTACATAGTATGTTTTATTAATAAGGTGTATAATGTTTTTTGGTGTATACACATCATCAGTAAGGTGTATAATAAATTTGGTCTTTTTAATATTGCTGTCTTAGTACATTAATAAGACACGTGTGTTTTTTAGACACGGTTTACACCTCATGAGAAATGGGCCGTGACACAAAGCTATCAATCAGCCAATCAGTACAGTAGATCCGACTGAATGCAGTCGTGCTCGCAATGCATCGGAGCTGAAGAGCATAAAAGGTGTATGTTCATGACTTCCGTGATGCTTCGCCACACGTTATGGATGTGGTTTTTAGGCGGTATCCTTCCTTGTATCCTTGTATTCTTCATTGTGGAACCTGTGGTATTTATATCCTGTAACTAAACTTCCACAATCAGATTCAAGTCATAATTTAATATACATGAGTCCAATGAGATTTCAGGGTGGGGAAACCTGGCGTGAAGCTGCAGAAATACAGAGAAGGGTATTCCTGCAATACTAGTGGCTTTTGTATGTACTAGCTTTAGAGCACTTACTATTCAATTCTGTATATGATTCATTTTCAGGAATGATTAGGTTGTTAAATTATTTAAATTTAATTGATATATCAATCACAATAAAGAACTGTTTTTGCACAGCTAAATAATGCCTGACACCAAAAGCCTTGAACATTCAAATTTAAAATATCCGTGCCTTGTCTTACATTAAAAATAAGGTGGAAAGAGAATAAAAAATGTTCTGTGGCTCTAGTCTTTGCATTTGTTTGTTTTAGGTTTTAATGCAGGATTCCTTTGTTGGAGTAGAACTGGCTAGGTGGCGCTATCACAACAACAAAAAAAAGTCGCTGTTTGGATTTTAATCCAAATACTTAAGAATCTATGAATGGATCATTAATACAGTGATTATTATGTTTCTAGCATGTTAAATGTTTGGCAACGGTTCTTTTAACCCTTAAAGATGGAGTGTGTAGCTTTTCATTTCTTAAACAACCATGTAGAAAGACACATCATGGCTATATTCCAGGATGACAATGTCAAGATTCACCAGGGTTAAAATTGTGAAAGAATGGTTCAGGGAGCATGAGTTATCATTTTCACACATGAATTGACACCTCTGAGTCCAGACCTTAATTTCATTGAAAGTCTTTGGGATGTGCTGGAATAGACTTTACAGAGTGCTCACCTCTTGCATTGTCAATACAAGATCTTGACCAAAAATTGATGCACCTCTTGATGGAAATAACAACATTTATTTCCATCGAGAGGTGCATCATTTTTTGGTCAAGATCTTGTATTGACAATGCAAGAGGTGAGCACTCTGTAAAGTCTATTCCAGCACATCCCAAAAACTTACACTGAGGTTAAGGTCAGTGCAATTCATGTGTGAAAACGATTCTTCATGCTCCCTCCCAACAGTTCTTTCACAATTTGAGCCTGATGAATCTTGACATTGTCATCCTGGAATATGGCCATGATACATCTTAATACATGATTGTTTAAGAAATGAAAAGCTACACACTCCATCTTTTATGGTTAAAACGACCGTTGCCAAACATATAACATGCTAGAAAAATAATAATCACTGTGATAATGATCCATCCATATACTCTTAAGTATTTGCCTATTAAAATCCAAACAGCCACTTTCTTTTTTTTTTTTCTTTTTTTTTTTGCCGGGCAGTATAGTATTCTGATCAATAAAATATAATGTCACTCATTGTCTATCGTGGTTGCGGCTAGTTAAGACACAACAGTGTCCTTTTTTGCTTTAAACAGAGAAATAAACCAGGGAAAAAAGGGTAATGGTTGAGGTGTTACTGGCAAAATTGAAAGACAGGTCAGCCCTCATTAATGGCTCTCATTAGCAGACTTAGCAGAGCAGTTCTTGTTCCTAATGACCATAACTGCTTTACTCAGGCAGGCCAGCCAGAGTCAGCAAACAACACCAGAGAGCAAGTGTCTGTTTTTATTCACAGATAAATATTGTAAGGATATAATTTACTGACGGTCAGAGTACATTTTTGGTTGTCAGCTCATCTTAGTACCAAGGGATTTATGTGGCGGTATTGCACCTCAGGGACACAAGAATAGGCTCAGTGGACACTGTTGTCCCAGCAGCAGGGGTTGTGAGGTTGCTTAAGCTCAGTGCTTAAAGTGGAAAAAAAAAGTGCTGGTACTCTCTTGTGCACTGGCTGGCATATGCAAATCATTATCACATTTGAAATTTCTACAGTGAAAAAAAAAAATACTTGGCGATATTGCTGGTACAACATAAATTTATTTACAAAAGGAACCATTTGGCAAAAAGCTGATTTGATGCTAGTGTGTGTGTTTGACATGGGACACTGATATTACGAAGTAAACATGTTTTATGAGGACATTTCATGAGTCCTCATATTTAAAATAGCTTTAAAAACATACTAAACAATGTTTTATTAAAAATGTAAAAATGCAGAATGTTTTCTGTGATGGGTAGGTTTAGGGGTAGGGGTAGTGTAGGGCGATAGAATGTACAGTTTGTACAGTATAAAAACCATTACGCCTATGGAATGTCCTCATTAGCAAAACAAACCTGTGTGTGTGAGATAATGGAAGTCCTTAGACATCAGGTCTGCAATGGTGGTGCTCCTCATCTATCAGAAGAGGCAGTAGTAGGTAGTAATACAGAATTCCTTGCAACTTTTTACATTAGGTGTCAATGTCATTCATTCAGGTTATTCCAATTAGACCGATTCTGCTTGCATTCACGTGATTTGTCGAGATGAGAGGTAATTCACGTAGTGCCCCCTGGGTAGTGTGATGTCACTACTAATCACCCAGACACTGACGCTTTGACTCTGAGAGGCAAAGTGCCGGCAACATCTGAGAAGTGGCGGAACACAAGAAATAGTGATGGTAAAGATTAAAATATAGAAGTGCCGTTACTGCATACTGGGGTGTACATGCCCACTTCAAGCACTGCTTAAAGGGTTAGTTTACCCAAAAATGAAGTTTCTGTCATTAAGTACCCTCATGTCGTTCCAAACCTTCATTCATCTTCGGAACACAAATTAATGTATCAACTTGAAACAATGATCTGTGCATAACCGAGAAGAAGTGAGAGGAGAAGGGAATGACAAAAATGCTTTCTTAGGGGGGTGATGGAGGGGGGTGGGGGGTGCAGGGATGCAGGACAGCAATTCCATCCAATCAGAAGACTTTGAATAATTAAACTGATCAGCTTAATTAGCTCAATTAAGTTGATTTGACCATGGAACATGGCCATATGGTGAGAGGAAACAAAAGAGGGGGGAACTAATTAAAAGTAAAATAATGAGGATTTTAATTAAGCAGTTCCCCAGACGTCAGCAAGCAGGGATCTGGAGTCATAATTAAAAAGTGCTGTGGTGCTGGCAACATTTTCTCCCCTCTGTTTTAATAACTGCGAGGGGCTCCATCCATCTAATTAAATCTGTAAATGAATTAGCAACATCGAGGGTCTTCGCTTCGTTTTTTTTTTAACAACCCACCTTCACTTCTACGAATAACTTTGTGCACATGCTGCATGCACACATTCGAGTACCCGACACGTCTGCTGTTAATGAAATGAATCATTATTAATACACTGTCATACAGTTACAGGTTCTTGCAGATACCATGAGCAATGTGTAGACTCACCTCAGCGGTAGCATGTATGTGTGTGCATATTTGTACGCTTGTGTGGCTGCTGCTCGCTCTTTCTTTCTCTTATATTGTATACATACATTTTACGTTACAGTAGAGGTAAAAAGAGAATTTTTTTTTCTAAAATTTTTGCTGTATAACTGCTCTAACCGTTGCAAATTACCATAGTTTTATGGAATTTGTACTCATTTGTATATTTTCATGTCCTAATTATATACCTCATAATATATTGGATAAAATATTAAACTTTTTTTAAAAAATATTTTCTTTTTTTTCTATGAATCAGAATTACAGGTAGGGTAGGCAATTTGTTTTATAAGCACTTTGTGTTATACTGGTTGAAACTCTCTTCACATCCTGATAGCAATCAATAATGGGAGTGGTATAAATATTAAAACATATATATTCTGTAAGTCTCAGACCAAAAAATATTCATCCAATCATTGCATTCATCAACATATGTATTTCCGTACCTCCACGCACCCTGCTTGCGCAGACATCACGCGTCATCAGTGTGTTCCATGAGGCTATGCAGAGTTGTAGACAGATAGTCACGGAGCGCCACCAAGAAACAGCTGTCGCATTTTACAGTTCATCCTGAACCAATACAACAAGCTTATGCTGCGTTCACGCCATGTCATAACCGTAATTACGAGATGGCAACCCTTGGCGTTCTACCCGGAGCTGTTCACATCCTCAGACTCGGATTTATGCATTTCTATGTCAACTTTATCAACGGCAAAATGAATCTGCAGCAGTAAGGTGTAAAAGTTAGCACTCTGTAAGTTGTTTAGGTTCAGTATTATTATAATGTTATGTGGTTTGAGACATGAATTTAATACCGTCTCTCGTATCTTTGCAGACTCTGCTGTGCGCGTTCATGTGTTTTGAAGGAGGCGTGGCTTTGGAGAGCGCTCTGAAGGGAGGGTGGGATCTCATGCTTTCAAAGCTAGTTTTCTATTGCTATCCTCTCTGTAATTGCATACCCTACCTTTTAAGTGAATGTATTTGAATTTTAAATAATTTCACTACTTGGATTAGAGAGGATTTAAATATTTTGTTGTATGTCTTTGCTGTGTTGCACTTCTAAAATGAAGAAAAAAAAAAAAAAAGCTATTTATTAATCAATATACTGTTTCTTAATTTTTGTTCACTTTTTGTAATCAAAATGTTTTAAACAAAATGTCAATTTTTTTTTTTTTTTTGTTATTTTATTGGCTCTCCTGTGTCCTCACCCTGTTAGTCTTTTGTAAATTGCTTTACAAAAGACTATTCCTAACAAACTAATGTACCTAATGAACTAATAAAAGCCAATTCCTTCATAATATCTTCCTCCAGGAAGTGACATGTTTCTGGCAGTAATAGAACAACACAAACATAAATTCGTAAAAATGTATATAATTGATTCTGTGGTTGATTTAGCTACATTAGTTTGCTGAAAACATTCCATCTTCTTTAATAAAATTATTGCTATGATATTAATAAAGAAAACACACACTACCGTTCAAAGGTTTGAGGTCGGTATGTTTTTTTTTTTTTTTTTTTTTTTTTTAAAGAAATTAATACTTCTATTTAGCAAAGATGGATTCAATTGATTACAATTTTACATTACAAAATAGTGTAAAGTGTATTTCAAATAAATGCTGTTTTTTTTTTACATTCTTTTCATCACAGAATCATTAAAAAGCATCATGGTTTCCACAAAAATGTAAGCAGCACAACTGTTTTTAACATTTTTATTAATAAGAAATGTTTCTTGAGCACCAAATCAGCATATTAGAATGATTTCTGAAGGATCATGTGACATTGAAGACTGGAGTAATGATGCTGAAAATTCAGCCATCACAAGAATAAATTACATATTAAAATAGAAAACGGTTGTTTTACAGTAAATTGTAATAATATTTCACTATATACTATTTACTATATATATTTTTTTTATTAAATAAATGCAGCCTTGGTGTGACCATAAGAGACTTTTCAAAAACATTTTGAATGGTAATATAAATATAATTCCAACATGGAGGATGTTAATTTTTAAAAAAGTTTCTCAACATGTACTGCATAACAAGAATGACCCATTTAATAATTTTAGAAACGTCTAGAACATTCCACATAGTGCCTCTTCAGTTCCCTATGTTTCTGCATCTGGGGTCCCTGTCCAGACCTGATCCCTCTAGTTAATTGTCTGGGTTACCTTGACTAGCCTCAAAGGCAGTTTGTCCTACAAAGCAGCAGGAGAGCATGCTGTGGATTAATTGCTTTGGTTTTGATGCACTATTCCCCTCTCTTGTGAGTACAATGGAGAGATGCTGTGTGCTACTTTATACAACAATAGACCGACACCTGCTGGAATACGTGTATGCATTAACACAACAAATTTAAAATGACACAAATGTTTGTCTTCAGTTCCAGTAGCACAGCTGAACGCTTGAGTTCCTTTGTAAGCTTTTATAGCCAGTGGACCTCATTATGAATTGTCTCATGAAACTTGATAGCCTGCAGCTCTTTGCCGATGGCTAACATTGGGTGGGATGACCTAATCTGGGTCTAAGCTTCCAAATAACTCCTTAATGAGGATTTTTTTTTACAAATGCAGACATATTAAAACATAAATAAGGTATATGGAATTACATTTGACCCTGTCATATCTAAAGCGATGACTAGTGAAAACTCAAAAGCTACTGATCCAGGGCCTGTTTCACTTCTACATGCATAATGGTTCACGATTGAACTTGCAGCCAGAAAAATGATTCTGTATCTGTTTTTGGACACTCCCACCCAGATATACCCTCCGTGGCGTGCTGATTTGAGTTCTTGAACAGCTGGTCTAGGGTCAGCTTTAGAGGGGCCGCCGTGACCCTGGGAGCTAATTAAAGCAGATAAGAGCATTAATGAGCTCCAGTCTGATCAAAGGGCCGCAGCTTGGCCTGGGTGGTGGGAGATGTTGCAGAGATTGGAGGGGAGCTCTGTTTACCCCTGTCAGGGTCAGTAATTGGGAGGGGAGGTGCACAAGCTGTTCCTTTTGTACGAGCTGAATACCTTCACTGCGGACTGTGAGTGGACCACGCCAATAGCTTTACACATTGGTTGCATTCCATTCTCTGGTCAAATGGTGTTTCCAGTCAGGGAGTACTGACCCCTTCCAGACCATTTCCTGATTTTTTTTTTTTTTCTTGTAAGCTTCAATGTAAACCCTAATAAGGTAATCAGTTTACATCAAATGTTAGATCAATTTTTTAAGTTCTCAAAGATTGTTCAATTCAGTTTATGTATATAGCGCTTTTCACAATACATATTGTTCCAGAGCAGCTTTACATAAAATACTTGTTTCAATGTTACAATTTAGGAAGTATTCCATTATCAGCCCGGAATAATGTCCATATGGCAGTTATATGCAGCTATAATACATTGTTAGCTAACGTCATGTATTTAGTTAAGCTAACATAACGAACGTGTTAGGCAGCAATTACAGCTTGTGCTGGTAATGATTACAATGTAAGGACAATATTACAATATTAGGATAATATTTTAAAGTTTTGCTTGTTGATCCAAAATTGCTGTCATCTGAAATCGCAATTGTTGGCGTTGCCTGAAAGGCTGGATCCAAACTGAAGCTGGCACAATCTGTAGTTACTCTGAGATGGGAAAAAAAGTTTTTTTTAATGTTTTTTGTAATTTTGTACTAAACAAGCATGTTAATTGCAATTTAACTGAACTATAGAGTGGTGCAGGTATGACGTCAGAACCCATTAGTCTGATTCACCACTGGTTCCTTCGAGATTTTCCTATGGGGTTTTCCTATGGGGTTTTACAATGGGGTTTTTCCGTTTGCATAAAATAAAGCCTGTGGTAGACATAACTTGACTATACTTTGACATTTTGTTCTACAATGTAAATTACACACACCCATAGCTAAAACGTGAATTTTGAAGCAGTTATGTTCATTTCTGAAAATGTACGTTTTTTTATAAGTAACTAGATAAGACAGCTTGGGGTGTGAGTGTTTGCAGTTTACGTTACAGAACAAAACGTCAAAGTATCGTCAAGTTATGTTTACCACAGGCTTTAGGTGAAACTGCTTTTTGAACAAAAAAATATGTAGGCCAGGACTTGATTTTGACCATCGGAAATTAAATGATTGGATCAATGTGGTTTGCTATTGGTCAATCTCATGTGAGTGACATGTTGTCCCACCTTCGAGCCAGTAAACACATCATCAAGGAAAAGATGTTAATGCAATAGGGAGGTAAAGTTATTTTGATTAAAGGGGGGTGGGTGGTCTAATGCTATTTTATGCATTCTGACTTATTTACACTGTTAAAAAGTTCAAAACATGAGTTGGACGTATGATGGAGTATTTTTGTGCCAAATACACTCCTTCTGGATTCTGTAAATTTTCGGAAAGTTTTTATCGAGTATGGCCCTGTACCATGTCATAAAGGGCGGAATTCCTCGTATGGGCACTTCTCCCTGATAAGCGTGCACACACACATCACCCAGAGCGAGAGCAAGAGCACGCCCATCAATGCGTTTCGTTTGGGTTACGGAAGCCGAGAGATTTTTCAACAAAGTCACCAAAGAAGTGTGTTTTTGGTTGTGAGGGAAAGATAACCTTTTTCAGCTTCCAAGTCCCAGTTCGATGCTGGATTTGCAGATCAGAGTCCCAGCGATAGACCCCGGTCATGAGTCAGAACCACAGGCAGTGAGTAAAACTGCATCAAATGTCTGCGTTTTGTTTGCAATTGGCGCGCAAGTGCATATAATGTAAACAACACAAATGTTTTTGTTCCCTTTTTATTTATGATGTCGAAGCTTGCAGACGATCACTACGCAAAAGCTGCGCATGCTCGTGACTCTTTAGCTCTGCCCACGGCACGCCTCCAGGAGCTCTGTTTTTTCAGAAAGAGTCAGTACAGCATATCTATCTATTATAAATATGATGAAACTAAAGACTTTTCGGAGATATGAAGGATGCAATATTACTCTACTCAAGATTAACATGAGATTGGCTGAAACTGTGTGTTATGTACCCTTTAAAGATTATGAGGGCACATTAATAAAAAAAAAAAAAAAAAAATGATGTGCACAGATCAATCATGTATAATAAATACTGCAATATTCCATAAAAAATAAGGGTAACACTTTCTATGAAGACCATGCTTATAATGAATTATAGCTCCATTTATACTTATTTATAAGCAAGTATTACTATTTTATAAACATATTTATAAAGACTTATTAAGACCTATACCACATTATAAGAACAGTTATAGTTACATTTATATTATTTATATAATTAATTATAATCATGCATTTTCTTTTTCAATGCACATGCTCATAATCCATTATACACTGATTTATAAGTATTAATTAGTCAGTCGTATGGTTTCACGAATATATTTATAAAGATGCAACCTGCATTGCTATAATGTTATAATATTATAGCTACAATGACTTTTTAGTAATTCAGATTTATTTCTGTCAAATAAGTGAATATAGTTATTAATAGCCGTGTTTTGTTCTTATCAATACGTATTGTGAATAATAATAGTTGCTACTCTCTATAAATGCATCATTGTTGGCTTTAAGTAAAGTGAAAACACAGGATGAAAGAAAATGTTAAGAAATCATGAAGATGTGCTCATTATACATTTTAAGTTGCTTACTTGTAAATGTAACTAATGAACAATAATTCCTGTAATAATAATAATAAAACAGAAATCAATAATACAAACAGTTGGAAAAAAATGTATCTTTTTTAATGTTACATACTTGCAAAACACTGCAACAATATTTTTAAAGTATAATTCCAAACTGCTATTAGCAATACCATGCATATGGCTGAGGAGATAAAATTCATGACCTCTAATGCAAACATTAGCCATTAAAGACATAATTAATAACTAATTGGTACAGCAAACAAGAGTCTATGGAACTATTTTATATATGATCATTTATAAATCAGTGTTTAATGGATTATGAGCATGCACATTGAAAAAGCAAATGCATGGCTTATAAGTAATTATAAAAATAATATAAATGTATCTATAACTGTTCTTATAATGCAGTATAGGTCTTAATGAGTCTTTATAAACATATTTATAGAATAGTAATACTTACTTATAAATGGGCCTATAAATCATTATAAGCATGGTCTTCATAGAAAATGTTACCAAAATAAGAATTATCCATTTTGACTTTAATCTTGTGGAAAAATACACAAAAAGACTGATGCAACACATGCTGGGAACTAGAAATCTTCTGCAACTCATTCAGTTTAAGTTCACATATATATTTTCTTTTCAGTACAAAGATATGTATTATTTTTAAGTAATATTTGAGTGAAATACAAAGTTCTGTCATGAAACTCTAGACATACTCTTGGCAGTATTTGCTGTTAGCAGCCCGCAGCGCGCTTTCAGAAACCCTCCACCTTCCCCAGCTCCACCTGCATAGATCTAATCTCTCCGAGAGTTGTTTTGACAGAAACAAACGCATTTAATTTAGTTAATTTCTCTGTTCAGTTTTTCAGTGGAAAGACTGGAATGGACCTCCTGTAAAAGTTGTATGGGATGGTGAATTTATGCAAGCGATAGACTCATGGTCAACAAAAATGAGCGAGCATGTGCACGGCGTGGAGAGGAAGGCCACCTGTATTCACTGCAGGGTGTGGGAATGTCCGACTCAGCCTGACCTTACCACGTCCCCTGCTGCTGGAGGAAAAACTCGTTATCTGAGAAATCCCTGCTAATTACGCCTGCTGCTTACAAACGTGCACACACACACTGACACAGCCAAGAGTGTACGCCTAAAAAGACACAAGACACAGTCACTTGAGTAGTTCTGTAGGAATCTGCATCCAAATAGCTGAATTTGTCTGAGGTTACAGACATATTTCCTTTCAGTCTTTCATTTAGAATATAGTTGGTATTGTGCTAAGTAACCAAATGATATTAAAATCTCTCTCACTCTCTTTTTCAGTCTCTCAGTGATGAAGGCTGTGAGCCAGCCCGTCTCTCGGTGGGACCGGGACGAACACGGGCCTTCATTAGCACTCCCTAATTAGGAACAGATGCAATTTACAGCACGGGGCCCACACCAAGCAGCACTGCTCTCTCTTCCTCCCTCCCTGTTTATCTGCTTCCTCTTTCTTTTCTGTCTGCCTACACAATCATTGTGTTTCTCTTTCTAGATTCTTCATTTTTTAGATGTTTTGTATGATTTTGATATGTGATACTTGGATTTTTGTGCTATCTTTTGCTTATCCTGCCTGTGTGTTTATGTCTCTCTCAAGCAGATTCACTCACCTCACACTTGCATAGTCACAGAGCCACATGTGTCATTAAGGACACTTCCAACTCCATTACACCATGCTGGTCCAGTGCCACCCTCCCAAATCGCCCTCTGTTTTTCTGTCTGTCTCTCGCACCGATTCTCTCCATCCTAAAGCCAGAACCGGGTTTTATTTATAATGAATAGTTTCATTCTCTAAGGACTAGAGCTAGAAACGAAATGGACTTCAGATTTTGCACCAAATCTAGCCTGACTCAGCTGTCTCTTAAATAACAGCCATGTATGCGTTTGTAATAAGTGCCTCCGCAGACATCCCTGTGGGAATTTAAAGGAAATTGCTAGGAATTTTTTATCTGGTTATTTGCAAACAGCATGCATGCTGTTTAAGACAAGCCAGGAATTTCTACTGGATTTGCTAATTATACCTTCAATATCAGATATCACAGTTTTTTCCAAACCTTTTTTGTGTCTATACAGTTCCATCAGTAATTCATTCACTGACACCGGAAATGCATCCTGGATATCTTTTGCATTTGCATTAATGTGAAAATGGCTAATATTATAATGGCTCAATAAATATATATTAATGACACACACACAAAAAAAAATCAATACTGTGAGGGAAAACAGACTCATCAATCAGCTTCCTCTCAAACTTAGCATGAGCAATAAAGAAAAAAAAAAAAAAAAGAAAAAAAAAAGGAAATATTATTGTATTGTTTTGGAGGAGTGTAAGTGAGATGAATAAAAATCATGTATCATATCATATCACCTCCATAGAAAGTCTTTACACACATATTATGCTTTGAGTGTCATCCAAACAAATTGCTGAATCCAAAACTATTTTTTTCCTTTTAAAAAAGTGACTGAATGTGCTAATCCATTAATAAGAAAAATATTTTATTATTTTACTGATTTTATGTTAATGTTTATTTGATTTATTTAATCAGCCCTAATATTTTTACTTTTTTTAATATATAAATTTAGAAAATTTTGTATTTATATTTAACTTGCAAATAAGGCACATCACAAGCAATGTATCATATAAACGATTTATGTGAAAATGATTGCTACCTCAGTTTCAAGAACTATAATGGAAAACATAGTTATTCATAGATTGTCTTTTGGGTCTGGTTTATGAGACATGTTTGACTTGCCAGCCTCACAATGCCAAGCTGGTGCCGAATAGGAACGCAACCTTATGCTCTTCTGCCTGCTCCAAACTTCCAGCCTGATCCATCCATCCATTTGGTCTGTTTTCTCTAAACTCTCACAGCAGCCTAGACATAATCTCCCTAATTACCCCTTTAAAGTCGACACAGAGTGCGAGAAGCCTAAGCCAAAGGCCCCTAATTAGACACCTAAAAATAAAGAGGGGACTTTACGGGCAACGTGGGCAGTTTGGGGAATGTTTTAATGAGGGGGGCTGGAGCTGACAATAGCGTTACAGTCATTTGTTGATTAGGGCTGCTGACACCCCCTCCAGCCCTCCACCCCTCCCGCGTTTCCACAGAAAAGGCTACTGTTGGCAGAAAAGACTGGTCAGACGTCACACTTTAAACGTCCTGCTGAGATCACATCACCTGTTTCAGTTTTCTATATACACTGCTTCTATAAATATGTTTCTGAGAAGATATTATGCCACATACTGTATTATGAAATGTAAACACTTTACACTTGAATAAAGCAGAGCTTAAAGGGTTAGTTCACCCAAAAATGAAAATAATGTCATTTATTACTCACCCTTATGTCGTTCTACACCTGTAAGGCCTTTGTTCATCTTTAGAACACAAATTAAGATATTTTTGATGAAATCCGATGGCTCAGTGAGGCCTCTATAGACAGCAAGTTAATTTACACTTTCAGTGCCCAGAAAGGTACTAAAAACATATTTAAAACAGTTCATGTGACTACAGTGGCTCTACCTTAATATTATAGTAGAATAGAATACTTTTTGTTCGCCAAAAAAATGAAATAACAACTTTTCAACAATATCTAGAGATTTTTCCAAACACTGCTTCGAATCTTTTGTTTCGGATCCCGTGTCAAACTGCTAAAATCACGTGACTGGTGCTCCGAATCACTGATTCGAAACAAAAGATTCGAAGCAGTGTTTTGAAATTGCCCATCACTAGATATTGTTGAAAAGTCGTTATTTAGTTTTTTTGACACACAAAAAGTATTCTTGTCGCTTTATAATATTAAGGTTGAACCACTAAACTCACATGAACTGTTTTAAATATGTCTTTAGTAACTTTCTGGGCACTGAAAGTGTAAATTAACTTGCTGTCTATAGAGGCCTCACTGAGCCATCGGATTTCATCAAAAATATCTTAATTTGTGTTCGGAAGATGAACGAAGGTCTTATGGGTGTGGAACGACATGAGGGTGAGTAATGAATTACATTAATTTCATTTTTGGGTGAACTAACCCTTTAACTTTGACTTTTTCATTTAGTTCACTAAAAAATGAAAATTGAGTCTTGTATGGCATTCTTTCTTCTGCAAAACACAAAAGCATGTTTAAAGAACAGTTTTTGTCCATAAAATGAATGTCAATGGAGACCAAAACAACACAGGACCTCACTGACATTTGTGTTCCACAGAAGAAAGAAATGCAAAATGCACACAAATTTGGAACAACATGAGGGTAAATAATGGGTAAAGAACAATTAATCAAAAAATTTAAATCTGAAATTTAATTTGCCTTTTAAATGGTACAACATTGTCTGAGTGACACACTTTTTCATCCCACAGCAAAAAAAAAAAAAAAAAAATTGAATTTGGCCCATACAAATCTAGTGTCCAAAAGAGTGTGATTTTTAAATACCATCACACATAGATCCTACCAATTTGAAATAATTTAGCAAATTAAAGAAATAAAGGACACAGATGCTATTTCCAATGGCCCAGACATCACTCCAAAAGTTTAGATTATCAATATAATGTAAGCATTATGTTTTGCTTCTTAAAAGATTTAAGTGAAGAAATCCAGTATGTTAATAATTGCCCATTCTTAGGTCTCATTTCCACCATCTGTCAGAAAACCTTTATTTGCTATTTTTATGAGTAATTAAGTATGAGGATATTAGAATGTAGGCAATATGTTTACATCTTTCTACAGTGGTAGACAGAAATTTGATTAAAATGTTAAGTTAGTTGATTGTGTTGTTAACATACTGAAGCTATACTATTCATCTTAGTATGACTCAAGGGACTTCATAAAGACTGAATACAAAAAATTAGAAATACAAGTTCCATTGTGATTCTAACATCTGTGCAGTAGCCACCGGGCGTGTTGTGTAGCACCACATAGTCAAATGTAATGTGTTGTGATAGTTTGTCAGACATAAATTGCACTTGCCAGGCTAAATCCTCCAGGGAGAATCCAGCTGGTTGGCCAGATTGAAATTGCCGCAATGGTGTACCCTCACGTAAAGTATTTAATGTTAGCTGCACCCATGCACAATCTCCAAATGAAACTGTAAACACAACAGAAATAATCTCATCCATCTGGTCATGTGCTATTCAGTACCACCACAGAACAGTTTAGTTCTTAGATCAGGTTAATCCCCGATTGGCCATTATTATGAATTCGTTTATGACATTAAAATGGGTTGTAAAAGGCTGATTAAAATCACACTCCTATCAGCTGACATTCTTTAAAGTGCCCCTATTATGTTATTTTAAAGTTCCTAATTTTGTTTTGGACGTCTCCTACAATTTTTACATGCATCCAAAGTTTTTTTTTTTTTTTTTTTTTTAAACACTTTAATTTTCTCATTATATACATTGCAGCATCATCTCTTTTCTCACAGTGTCTGAAACGGTTTGATCAAGCATTCAGTCTCTCTAAACGCCTCTTTTCCGAGAGCCTACTCTGTTCTGATTGGTCAGAGGGTTCAGTCCGTTGTGATTGGTCTAGTGCATGTCGGAAATTACCATATCTGAATTTCAGCTTCGGAGGCTTCCTCAGCACTTCTATTCACAGTAATATGAACAGTAATGATGGTGTCTGTTTTACCGTGCTGGATTTGCTTACACAGCGCAGAAAACAGCCCCTTCTCAACATGTTGACAACATGAGCCAAACTTTTTCAGGCCTCAGCTACATCGGGCGGGTCAAAGCAGACATTGTTCGCAGGCAGCCAATGAAGACCATAGGCTGACAATATGCAAATTTTTTACAAACCCACCTAGGTTCCTGGAGATAGTGAGACTGGAATTACTGACGACTCATTTCAGGCAGTTCAGAATCAGTTCTTTCTTTTGGGAGAAATACCTCCATTTTTCGTGAACTTTGATCTTGGAAACTTTGCGGAACTTTTTACATTTTACTCAAACAGCTATATTACACCCTACATGAAAGTTAATATCCGAAAAAGCATAATAGGGGCACTTTAAATGTAAAATTTAATATAAAAATGACACAAGAGCTAGGCCTACTAATCAAACGCCTATACTGAGACTCCCATGAGAACTCTGTTTTGCACTTTGATTCTGTAGATTCACACACACTTATATAAATGTAAAGACACACATATATATCCGCACACATACTTTCACCCACCCATCCATATACACACACCCTATGAGATCAGTAACAGGAAAATTGGTCTCTCTTTCTGGCCCACTTGGGATTGGCGGAACTGATTAGCATTGCAGGGACAATTAGCGCCACTCTCAATGAGCAGCACTGAAAATAACCCCTTCCTCATCATTTTCAGTCCACTGAAACAGCACACACAAATTGACTGGATGTGTTTCCATCAGCCTGGACATAAATAACGTGAAATCTTCATCCATGTGCATTTTTGGATTCTCTGGGCACCTGTAAAGCTGATCCATGTATAGGTCATTTTTAGTGTTTGGGATGACACATGACAGACTTTCCATTGTCTCTTTATGCACATACATTTGCCAACAAAAGAAGCAGCATTCATTAAAATATGGACAAGAAAACTATTATCGATTGAATGTGGTTTGAGTTAGCAGCAAACTGATTGGAGAAAAGCAGAAAGGGGGCAGGACATGTTAAGAGGTGGGCGGGGCTGTGTGCCAATGAACCATGTGACATGCAAGTCAGCAGACATATGGCTTTGCTTAGAGAGGGTGGAGAGAAAAATAAAACAAGAGAGAAGTCACATGGAACATGAGGCTAATGGTTCATGTCCATCAACACACATTTAGAACAGAGAAAAACAAGTGGGACGAGTATATGATTTGTTAAAGGGAGAGTCAATCAGTTATGTGGCAACGTCATGAGACGTGTATCTGATATGAGGTTTCATAGGTATTACAAATTGGATTGTATGTGGAGCATGTACATTGTGCAGTGGTCATCCCTAAGTACTGAAAATAGAGTTCCACAACCGGACTGAAACCTGAAAAACGAAGATGAGTCCTTTTTTTTCACATCTGTCATGCTGATTTTGAGGGGGAAATGGACAAAAGCGTCTTAAACGGAGCTGACTATACTACACTCATTGCTAGCTGAATGCATAATCAATTAAGTCCAAATATTTAATAAACAAACACACAAGGGGCAGTATTTATATATGCAAAATATCAGACTTTATTGCTTTGTCAGTGAATGTGTACATGAATTTACTAGGAATCAAACCCACAGCCTTGGTGTTGTTAGCACCAAGCTCTACTGTTTGAGCTACATGAACACCTACAGATGGCCCTCAGATTAAAGAAACACTAACAGTCTACACTTCAACCTTAACGTCATTACAGTTAACAAATTAACCGAGTAGAGTATGCCGCAAGAATGAAAAGAAAGCATTATTGTCTGAGACCAGTATGGAGGTCACAGTGTACATCTGGCCTAAATGACTAAAAAGTCATGTTAATGGGAAATCCTCCTCTTGGGACCTCCAAATGTGTGGCTCCATGGATTAATGACATGTGTTCACCCCTCTTTAGCCGTTTCTTGTTGGCTCAATAATGTGGCCGTAAAGTTGCATAAAGACCTTTTGAGTCGACAGTGCTGCCCCATGTTCTTCATTTCTGAATTACATAATTTACACAAAATAGGTCTGATGTGTTTATATATAAATCCTAAAAAACAAAACTCTTTAGGAAGGTAATACATATTAAGCAATTAAAGACATGTAAGGAATAATGAACCAGAAAAATAAATTACATTTGTAGAAATGAAATACTGAATTGAGATTAATTTTATTTATATTGTTACAAAATATTTATATTTCAAATAAATGCTGTTCATTTGAACTTTACATTCATCACAGTATTCTGAAATAAGTTTCATGGTTTCCATAAGAATATATAGCAGAACAACGGTTTTCATTTTGAGAATATTCAAAAAAAAATATTAAACACAAAATCAGCATATTGGAATGATTTCTGAAGGATCATGTGACGCTGCTGAAAATTCAGCTTTGCCATCACAGGAATAAATTAATAAAAAAAAAAAAAAAAAAAAAAAAAAATATATATATATATATATATATATATATATATATATATATATATTTTTTTTTTTTTCACTGTATATCTTTACATCTGCCTGGAAGGAAACCTCAAAGACTCCAGCCTTTTTCTCTTTCTTTCCTGGAACTGGTGGGAGGTGGAGGTTATAAAGATGTTAGGCCTTCTTATTGAGATGCAGTGTTAGAGGTGCTGGGAGGTTTCAATAAAAAAGTTTAAATTGTATAGGTGAGGCTTCACTTACAGCGTTGGAGCTAATTGGCAATAAATGAGTCCATCTGGTTTCATTTGCAGCTTGCAAAAGCAGGAGGGTATGTGTGTGTGTGAAGGAGAGTGAGGAGGTGGAGGTGCACCCCCTTTTTTCAAATCACCCCCCCCCCCACACGTGCCTAAACACTATGCTTAAGTAGAAAACTAGTGCATGTATGGAAGTATGTCCAGACAGCAATGCCCCAAAGTGATCAGTGAGCTTTAGACAAGCCAAGTTACAGTCAACAATGTTGAGAAAAAGTCAAGAGGGAGCACCTCTATAAATAGCCATATGATAGACTATGGAGAATATGTGATTACCTCAGCGCTTTGTGCTGCGAACATTTAAGCAAAACAAAACAGTGGGGGTGAAAAATGACTGCGAAGGACAGAAAGATTTCTGAAAGTCTGACCAGAGGTACTAAAGGAAGGAGAGAGCTGTTTCTGCGTGTATGTATGAGGCTGTTTGGGAGAGACGAGTGAAAGGCATGTGTGTCCTGGGCTTCTCGTAGATTGCCGGTTATTTTCTTTACCCGGGCAGCTCAATCATGCCCTGTGTGTTTGCGCAGCTTGTTAATCAACGCGAGTGTGATTAGCCCTGAGCCAGGCTGATCAAACCCCGCCGAGCGGAGCCAAGGCCAACCCCATCCCTCCCTCCCTCTACTCCCCCCACCCCCCTCCCCAAACAGGCTTCATCCATCCCAGAAACCTCCTACTTACTGACTGAATTCTTTGTGCATTTGCAAGATTCTCCTTCCCATTGCCTGCTCCACATTGAGGAAATCAAAGGAAGCACCTACAGTAGCTTCATTCTCAGAGTTTGGCAATTGTCTTTGCAATTACAGGAATATTCTGGGTTATATACAAATTAAGCTCAGTTGATGACATATAAGTGGTATAATGTTGATTACCACAAATATATATATATATATATATATTACCATTTCAGTCATATCCGACTCTTGGTGATTCTACTCTTGCCATATGCGAGAGACTGCCCATGAATTTTCCTGGCAATATATATATATATGTGTGTGTGTGTGTGTGTTTCTAAAAAAAAATTGACATAACTTTACATAGAAAAGGTTAGTAAGGGATATTTTCACACTAAAAACGTGTCAACACACATATCATTTACAAGTTGTGGCTTTATTCTTGTGAAACGTTTACAGATTGGCCCCATTCACTTCCATTGTAAGTGTAACCCAGATTTTTACTTTTTATAAAAGTGGAAATTAGTGCTTTCAATTGAACCCGGAATATTCCTTTAATGACAAAACAGCTTGTGTTCCTCTCACTCACTCGCTCATTATCTCTGTTGATAAGGAGTGAACATAAGGCATAGATCACAAGAGAGTAAAGGTGTTGCTTTCCTTTAATTTTTCATAAACAAAGCTGAACCTAAGAACCTCCGGTTGGTCGCCTGCTGACCACTGATGCGATCCGGTTTGTGAATGCAATCCGGTTTCACAGGATGCTACTGTTTATGCTGGTGGTCAAGGTCACACATGAGCTCTCTCTCTCTAGCTCTTGCTGTATGTCTCTCTCTTAAGGCTTCTCTCCCTTTTTGTCTGATGCCCAATTGGGTTTCCTTCCATCAACAGAAGTCCTAATTCCCCATATAAAAATATCTGGCCTGTGCACGGCCCTCCTGGCTATTGTTTGAGAGGCACTTTTAGGGTGGCCTTACTTCCTGTGTTAAAGCTATGGAGGTTAGATGCTGTACACTCTGTTTCAAATCAAGATTTTGGCCATAGAGGAGGGAAATTTCCCAGGTTGACTAACACACAGTCAGAGTTCCACTGTCAAACATAATCTGAAACAATAATTAATGCCAGGGTTCATCATATGGAGTAATGTAGCAAAATGGCTACCACTGTGTATTTTGTACATTTTGTACACTTTTTTAAAACCCTCCTAAACACTTTTTTTTTTTTAAAAATACTCTCCTTTTTTTCCCCTAGAAAGTCATTAACATTTCCAGTACACTGTCATTTCTACCACATCTGTTCTGTTCTGGAGCTGACATTTTAAACTTGGTAAACAAGTACAATAACTTTTGGAAAAAGAATATCTACCAAACATAGTAGCATTGCCTTGTTTCACACTAGTTTGTGAGAGGTGCTATACCTGAGGGGAATGAGTGAGCTTCATCTGCATAAGCTGTGACAAGCTGATGGTAATTAGCAGTAAGACGTAAGTAGATGGTGGCTCAGGTTAAGAAAAAGTCTCTGCTCATTAGGAAAGATGGGGGCTCGGGAAAGTGATAGCTCAGTGAGGGAAACAGGCTGAGCGGAAATCAGGATTGGTGAAGCTGAAGAAAGGTCTAAGTGAAGAAGGTGATGACACCTGTATTTGCTCACATACTTTGCTCTTCATTCTCCTTCCTTTGTCTAAAACAGCCAGCAACATGTACTAAACAAGCTTTCATTCTCCCAAGATTACTTGTAGAGGTTCACACACGATAAAACCTCTTGCGCGGAAGACAATTGCCGTATTTTCTCTTTGTCACGAACATCCTAACAGACATCCTCTCCGAGACCTACCTATTGAAATGGGTGACAAAAGAGGGAAGAGACAGCATGGAAAAGTGCCCAAACCTGTATCTGTTTTCCTCCGTGTGCACAAGGGAGAACAGCCGGACGCTGTGTTTGGGTGCGTTCTGATAGCGGCTCTTATCGAGCCCCGTCTCTCTCTCTTCCTTCTTCCTCCTCTCCTTCTGTCTTCCGACCTCCGCCTCGAGGGGAAGGCGCTTATGTCATGCCGATTCCCCGGGCCTTGTGGGAGAAGGAATGAAAGCAATAGATTGAGAAAGAATTGGGAAACGGTGCATGCATTGCGTTTGTAACTTCAACTACTTGTTGAAGTAGATAGTGATTCACAAAATACAGATTGTTGAAAAGAATCCTTATTCTGGCTTCACCCAAAAACTGAAAATTCTGTCATCATTTATTCACCCTCATGTCTTTTCTAAACCTATGACAATTACTTTCTTTTTTCTGCAGAAACACAAAAGAACTATTTTTTGAAATTCAAAACAAATTTTTGTGTCCAAAAAAAAAGAAAAAAGAAAGTGTGTTATACAGGTTTGGAACAGCATTAAAGTGAATAAATGATGACAGACTTCTCATTTTTGGGTGAATTATCCCATTAAGTGGCTTCAAAGTGAGTTTACAAACTTTATAAGCAGCTGAGGAATATCAAAGCTGGCAATTCTTTGAAAAATAGGAAAACTAAAGATGGAGAGACCCAAAAAACAGGCGACTGAAAGTAAGAAAGAAGAACGTGCCAAAGAAGAGAAGTCTTCCAGGGTCTTTGAGAGGAAATGAGCATTGTAACAGAATGCTGTGTGGTGTTGAGGCCTGAGGGCAAAACTCAAAACCTCATATCCAGGAAAAAAGCCCCCTCTCTTTATTTCTCTCACATCCTCTCCTCTCCATCTCCCTTCTTCATCTCTCTCCCACACAACTAGCATTCAGGTTTGTCCTACTACTATCGCTGCCCCCTTCCCCCCCCAACAGGAAATGAAATCCATTTTAAAATCATTTGGAAAACCACAGGGGCTTCAGACCAGGAAATAATCAGCGTGGGAGAGAGAGAGAGACAAGCGAGAGAGATAGAGCTCCATGGATGGATACAGGACAGAGATGCTCCATGATTTCAGATTTGCCTGCTCTCCCCCTCACTCTCCGGCTTTTTCTCTCCCTTCTGTGTCTTCCCTATTCCCATCCCTCAATGGAAACTGGATATTACACAGTGGGTGGCCAGTCCTGGACCTGGATTTCCCTTTGCCTTGCCAGCCTGACCCCGTTCTGACCTTCAGTAAAAAGTGCCACCTAGGGGGCGCTGTCCTCTTATCACTACACTGATAAGATCTGGTCTGACATTTCTTTGGTGCAGTATCTTAAAGGCTGCCACTGAAGTCAAATAGCCAAAATCCCTCTTTTTTATTATTCTGTTTTCACCCATGAGGCTCTCACTCTCCCTGGACAGTCTGAAGGCAGTAGAGATGAGAAACCAGACTTAGATGAGACTTTTCTATACACAAAGGACCCTTGAGAAGGTTAAGGTGAAACACACTGAGGCTATCAGGATAAAGTTGTTGAATTATGAAACTAAGGATGTAGAAAGAGTAGTATACATTCTTACATTCTTATAAAGATTTTTCTTTAAAATAAATGCTGCTCTTTTGAGCTTTCTATTCATCAAAGAATCCTGACAAAAAGAGTCATGGTGTCCACAAAACTATTAAGCAGTACAACTTTTAACATTGATAATAATAAAAATTGTTTCTTGAGCATCAAATCAGCATATTACAATGATTTCTGAAGGATCATGTGACACTGAAGACTGGAGTAATGGCTGCTGAAAATCCAGCTTTGCTGTTACAAATGAAAATAGAAAATATCTTAAAATGTTTTATTACTGTTTTTAATGCATTTCTGATCAAATAAGTCACCAGTCATAATAACCAGAGGGTAAATTATTTTTTAAAGATTTAATAATGATAAAGCCTGCCAGAAAATACTACAAAGAAAGCAGACCTGTGTGACCAACCTACAGTACATTTCCCATAATTCCAACTGATTACAAACCGAAATGTGTCTACTTCCATTTGAACGCGCGGCAACTCTCAAGGATACTGTAATAAGTGAACAGTTGGATTACTTCATTTGGTAACAGAAACTTTTTCCCACCAAATAAATTGTCTCCTTTAGAGCAACTTTTTAACAGGTCAAACCAACTCATATCTGGAATGTCAGGAAGACTTAAATGTACATGGTAAATTTATTTATATTGACTTTAAATTTGATCTCTGAAACAATAAATGGTATGGTTTTACTAACAGTTAGCATTCCTACAAGCTGTTGAACAAATTTTTTAAAACATGAGTTCAGTATTTGGAAGGCCTCAGTATGATTTTGTGTGCTGGCTGCAATTGAGGATTCTTGGCACGTAGGCATATCAATTTTCCCCTGCTATAAAACGGGCATGCTAAAGAGAAACAACCCAGAACAGATCATTTTCCAGGTGTGTTTAGTACTGGCTAATTTACACCAAAAGCAGAATGTGCCACAGCCTGCTCCAGTGGTTGCCTGCCGCTGCCTCCTGGTGGTTAAAATCATGCAACCTCAAAGTCGTATTTGTCAACAAGGTCCATTAAGCATCTACTTTTGTTGTTCTAATAAATTTATCAGGGGATAATCTATCAAATAGACTGATAAAAAAATGCTTATATAGCAATAAGCCTGTAAAGACAAACAATGATGAGGCTGTGGTATTTAAAAAATGATCCGCTGATAAGATCATTTTTTGAACAAATTTAATTTAAAATATGAATTAAAAAAAAATTCTAATAAACTCTCTGAACATAGAGTATGACTAACTTAAGCCATGACCTACAAACCTACAATCCAGCACTGTTCCAAGAGCAACAAAGAAACAGAGTCATGCTCCACTTAGGCCTGTGCAGACATTCAGATACGGTCTCAAGACACACACACCAAAAAATCTCCCAAAGAAGTCCACTACCCTGACCAAATCACTTTACTTCAAAAAATGTGAATCAGAATTTCGCTGTAATCATGTCCTCGTTACACCATATTGTGAAAGAAAGTGGTACAGATTGTGAAAAACAAAGTCAGTTTTGTATTGCGAGACACAATCAGGAGGAAAAGCCTCCAGAGAACGTTCACTCATCAATCAATGTTTGCCATTAGTGATGTGTACTGTTCTGATTAAAGCCCACCACAGAGAGGTGTGACAGTGTGTGCTTCAGTCTACCTAAATCTCTGTCATCACGAGCCCTAATCTTAGCTGACTGAGGTTCAAAGGAAGAGCCAACCCTCGCTCACAACCGGTGAGAGACTGATTGCTTTGAGGAATTTCAGTATTAATGCATTTACAAATAGGCAGACTGTATTATAAAGATGTAAAGAAAGAATTACTTTTTACAACATAGAGTTTTAATATATAGAGTACAATATAAAGTACTAATATTTTTTATTGGTAGTTGTCTAAAAATATGTAAGATTTTTTCACCCATATTAATTGCTATCTTAACCTATAGCTGCATCTCCGGAGGTCGCATTTGAAGGCTGTATGCGTCATCAAGGATGTCTTATTTAAGAAAAGCAACTAATAAAATATACCGTTATAAGGTGTAAAATACTGTAATTTCAAAGGCTTGCACTATTGACTACTGCATTAAGAGAAGATTTTATAGGCAAATAATGAGATGGTTCTAGACCAGTAAATGTAAAATTGGTAAAATATATAAATAAAAATTAAAAAAAAAAAAAAGGAACAGTTCAAAATAATATTTCACATTTTATTCTGCATCTCACTGCCTCTTAAACAAGAAAAATAAGATTTTTTAGTATATTAATTATTATTATTAATCATATTAATAACAACAGCAGCAATAATAATAATAATAATAATAGTGTTATTATTATTAATTAATAAAAAATTTTGGTCATGTCTGTTCTGAAGTGATATGGTCACTCATTTATAGAAGCATAAAAATTTAAATGCAGGAGCTTAATTACACTACGAATAGATTAGATTGTTTGCTGTCTGTATGTCAATTAGACTGCTGCAGTACTGTGACATTTAAAAATTTTTGTCAGTGTACATGTTTTGCATTTGTCCTCAAATACCAAAATGTGATAGTCACAGTCAAATGAGAGTGTAATCATTGCCAAAACCTGAATTTCTAACTGACAGATTTTCCATTTGATAATCTGGCTCCTGTATTACGAAACCTTACACACATATGGACACACTTCATAGTTAATTGTCTACTGAAGAACCACATACTATCATCTCATTAAATGATGATGCTATACAAAGCTTAAATGAAAGTAATCCCAACATCTCAGAAGAGCACAAACTCCAGAGGGAAAATCCAAGCACCAAAAGACTTTTCCACTAATGTCAGTTTGTAAGTCACTTTTTCAACTTTAAATTCATACATGTGTGAATGACATCTAATGTGTGTGCGCTCCGTGTACGAGTTGTCGCCACGGCGCGTGACGCACCCCAGGATTAGACAGTTCCAGCGTGGTGGGGCTTGATTGATGAGCCCATTCCAAATGTTTTCGCGTCCAAGTCAGTGGGAGTTTGAGTTGCCTTTGCGCATCTTAATACCAAACAAAACATTAGCGTCGGATTCCCAGGGCTGGCTGCCTCTCACTGGATTTCATTAGTCACCCCTCCACAGCACACAAATGCGCTGCATGGCTCCGGGACATGGAGAAGAGGGAGAGGCAGAGAGGGAGAGGAAGGGCAGGGGGCCATTAAGGGATCATCATCTCATCCGAGCTTCCCTACCGCTAAGGATCAGAGTGTTAGAGGAGGGGAAAAAAGAAAAAAAATGTCCTTATTCTTCAGTAGTTTCTGATCAGCTCTGCTGCTCACTGCGACACCTCATGAATCTGGACCAAAATGTGGATACACATGAAATAATTAATTTTTAATCAAAGGCCTCAGTTGCTATTTGCTTATTTGATTTCATGTTTTTGCAGCGAGATTCAGCTCACCCATCTAAACCGCTATATTTAAACGATCCCTACCACATATCCAACCGGCTTCATCAGGAGAAACACTGATCTCATTCCCCCACTAATGAGGGCACTCATCTGTGTGTTTGTCTCCCCTGCCTACTTTTCCTCCTGCCAAGCCTTGATGCAATTACACCCCCACATCTGCAGGGGGCTCCCTCCTCCCATCAGCACGGGGCTTTCGAGGGGCCCTGGTGCTCCTGATTCACGGTTAATCAATCATGGTGCCTGGGTAATGACGCCCCACTGCTCCCCTAATGTCTTCTGGCGGGAGCCTCTGCCGCTGGCATTGAGCTCACGCAGGCACACATATGGCCGCTCTGAGTGAGTGACAGGACCCCTTTTGCGTGTGTGGCACCCCGCACGACGGAAGCCATCAGCTCCGCACATAGACACGCATGATGACAACCACACACACACGCCTGAGGCAAGGAGGAGAGAGACTGGAGAGCGGGAGGAAATAGAGGAGAAGTGCCGCTTGGCCAATCTTCTCATGTCAAAGTGAACTGTCAAGAACAAAGCAAGTAGGGCAATGGGATATTTTCCAAAGCAACTTGGTTTGGGGAGCATTTGAAGGCCTGTGACAGAGGGTTTGCGACATTCAGAATTCAATTTAGAATGTCCCAATTCAATTCCTGAACCTGAGCAGGTTGCAGAACTGAGATTCGGATTTGATTATAGGAAGTAGATTTAAAATGAACTGAAATTCACACACATATAATTACAGTATCTCACAGAAGTGAGTCTTCTTATAGACTACGCCATCTTAGCATGATGCAGAATCAACATGTAGAGCAACAATTATTTTTTTCAGATCCTCAGAGAGTTCTTTGCCATGAGGTGCCATGTTGAACTTCCAGTGACCAGTATAAGAGAGTGAGAGCGATAACACAAATTTTAACACACCTGCTCCCCATTCACACCTGAGACCTTGTAACACTAGCGGTTTAGACATTAAAGAGTTAAGATATTTAACCCTTTAATTAAGATATTTTTGTTGAAATCCGATGGCTCAGTGAGGCCTGCATAGCCAGCATTTCCTCTCTCAAGATCCATTAATGTACTAAATATATATTTAAATCAGTTCATGTGAGGACAGTGGTTCAATATTAATATTATATAGCGACGAGAATATTTTTGGTACACCAAAAAAAACAAAATAACGACTTATATAGAGATGGCCGATTTTATGGATTTTTATGGATCTTGAGAGAGGAAATGTCATTGCTGGCTATGCAGGCCACACTGAGCCATCGGATTTCAACAAAAATATTTTAATTGGTGTTCCGAAGATGAACGAAGGTCTTACGGGTGTGGAACTGCATGAGGGTGAGTAATAAATTACATTATTTTCATTTTTGGGTGAACTAACCCTTTAATGGCTGTGTGTTGAGTTATTTTGAGGGGACAGCAAATTTATACAAGCTGTACACTCACTACTTTACATTGTAGCAAAGTGTCATTTCTTCAGTGTTGTCACATGAAAAGATATAAAATATTTACAAAAATGTGAGGGGTGTACTCACGTCTGTGAGATACTGTATACAACAGTAATTTTTAGCTATAAAAGCAAAGTTTGTCCAGGCAAACTTTGAATATTGGCTTCACAAAGCCTTGCTTAAAATTTTTAAAAAGTTTATATGACTCAGACAGTTTTTCACATGGATAATAATAAGAAATTTTACTTCAGCGCCAAATCAGCATATAGGATTGTGTGACACCGAACACTGGAGTAATGACTGCAGAAAAGTCACATTAGCGACAATTTGGCAAAATTTTGTGGGCAAAAAAAGTCCTTAGTCAATAGTTTAGCGATGCTTGTAGCACCATTCAAGATGGTCAACGTGGTGAATTTGCGTGACCAACTTGAACATGCAAAATCTGAGGGGAACTTTTTCGCCCTCACGTGAAACCTCTGATCGCATGGATTCCTATTGAAATCACTGGATTTCACTCAAAGAATTTCAGCAAGCATCAGAAAATTTGACTGCACCTTAAGAAACTTCTTTCAAAAAACTCTTCAAGGGTGCGTTCACACTTGTCATGTTTGGTTCGATTAAAACGAACCCTGGTGCGATTGCTCTGTTAGTGCGGTTCATTTGAACATATGTGAACGCTGCCATCCGAACCCTGGTGCGGACCAAACAAGCGGACCGAGACCGCTGAAAAGATGGGTCTCGGTCCGCTTCCAAACGAACTCTGGTGCGGTTCGAATGATATATGAACGCAACACGGAACAAAAACATGTAAACGAACCAAAAACAGGAAGATGAGACCCTAAAAAGTACAGAATCCTCACGCATATCAGTTTTTCTCGTCATAGTCGCAAGTTTGCCCATCACAGGCATCAGACGTGCGTCTCCTCACAGCAGATCGTTTGTGACGGAGGGATTCCCGCCGCTGTTTTGACTCCTTTACGCATTTTATAAGCTCTTCACGAGTTCCCAGCTGGCCAAAATACCATCATATGCAGACGACGCACACACAACAAGCACATTACCTCAGCACACAGCATTGTTTTGGATGTTTGGTAAGTTCCGTCTCAAAAAAATCAATACGTCAAAAAATCCGAGCAATCAGGTTGTGAATGTATCCCTATGCCTTTAGGTTCGGTATCTTTTGGTTCGGTGAAAAAACTGCCAATCTGAACACTAATCAGACCAGGACTAAATGTTGTTGTTGTTTTTTTTTCAGTTTTGGTCCGGACCAAATGAACCTATCTATCTATTATCCTATCTATTTGAATGGGAGAATCCTGAAATCTCAAAAACTGTTTGGTGAACTCACCATTCAATAACATATTTCAAATCAGCAACAAAATCAGATATGAACTGCCCCATAAATATTGTTTCTTATGCTCAAATAGTGTTAAAAAAGCTTATTTTTTTTTCAGGCTAGATGAGCCACTGAGCATGTCCTGTGGGGTGTGGTCAGTTCAATTCAAATTAATTCAGCTCATTAATTGAAAGGGAGCTATATAAATAAACTTGCCTTGCCTTACATTCTCCTTTAGACTTCTCCAAAACCATTTTTTGAAAATTTACAACCATTTAAAAAAAAATGAATTTGTTGGAATACACCTCCTATAAATTTACCTCCTTTTGTTTCATTTGGAACTTAAGTCTGCAGGTAATTAACCTGCTTCTCATTGTTAGATTTCATTCTTCATATTTACTCTTTGCTAGATCAATTTTATTTGATACACTTTTAATAGATTTTGGTTGGGTTTCCAAAAGGCTCTTGTCAAAAGTCAAAAAGACATTCAGAAATTTCAGGAGGAAAATAAAAGTCTATTCAGGAAACTTAACTGAATTTGTGAGATTCATAGAGCACATTTTCATTAAACCTGTCTTGTCAACTGTCTGTGTCATTGTGGACTGGCTTATACGGGTGGCCCATTCAATCTGTTTGTATGAAGAGATGCTCCTCAGGCTCTAAGCATTTGTATGCAGTTTACAGAGTGGCAGAGGCCCATCTGTGCAGCCTAAAACCATCCTAATTTATGTTTCACACCTCTTGCTGCTGCCACACTTTACATCTCATAGCACATACTCTCTCTCTCTCTCTTTTCCCCCATCTCTCTTTTCAGTGGCAGTGACAGTGAAGTTGCTTTGGCTGTTAAAGAGCAATCCATCATCTGTTTAGAGCGCTTCATCAACATTGTGTACATAGCAGTGCTAAAACAGAGAGGATTTATGTTGCTCAGACAGAAGCTCTTTCTAGTGCCATATGGATGAGGTATAAAATCACAAAAAACAATTAAAAGGAATAACATGCATGCATTAGGTTGTGAAAGCTGAGACAACAAAAGATCACATTAGAAGCTCTTATATGAGCTTGTGCTCACAGTATCAGACTGAGGAATACAATCTGTTTCGAACCTTTACCAATTCTTTTTTTTTTTTTTAATGCTATGAAAGTCTTTTCATTTGCTGTTGTCTTTTGATCTGGAATATTTCATTTTATTGTATTGTGCTTGTATTACCACTTTTGATCAAGATATGAATTACTGAGATTCTAAAATAGAACTGAGCTCTTATAAAAAACTGCTGTGGTTCTGCACCATAGTACTTTTTTTAAGCACTCCAGAAGCCGATTTCAGTATTCAGTCAGATTTACCAAATATTTGCTACAAAATAATTAGTGATGCACCATTGTAAAATTTCTGTACGTTGATAATTATTTTCATGTTATGACCGGTAACTGATAAATAGTGGATATTACCTACACGATTTTGTCTAAATTAATAAATTATTAAAAATAACTGTAAACCTAAAATCAGTCATTTTTAATGTTACAGTTTTAGGCATTTTAACGTATAGTATGACAAATATTCATTTTAAAATTTGCTGAAGATTACATTTTACAGTGTAAGAAAATGCATGTTTTTAAAGATTAACTTGAAGTGTGAAACTTCAAGTGTTAAATGATGGTAAAGATAATGTAAATGTAAAAGTAAGAGAAATTAGCATGCAAAATTACATTTCAAATATTGGTCAATATAAATCTAAAAACCAATATGGTATATGGGTCATTGACGAATAAGGTTTTTAAAAGTGTAAAAAAACATAATGGAGATATAATTAATTTTGAAGTTTTATTAAGTGTTAACAATGAGATTATGTGGTTTTTTATAATCAATTAACACTGCTTTTGTCATTTTTTACAAGATGGACAAAATTTGTCACCAATAAAGTAATTTGGTTTAACCAAAATGTTGGTTTTACCGAATGACGATATTTTCAAATAATGCTAACAAAAGGACAATTAAACATTTAATATTTAGTACAAGTTTTTAAAATATTATAACATTTTCCATGCTTTATAGCAGTTGTACCGAATGACCTGATGTTTCGGGACATGCGAGTGAAAACATGAAATTCTCAAATAGTTAAAAGAGAGTTAGATACTTTGCTTCATGACCATGTGGTCCTTTGCAGTTGTCTGAATGATGTCACATCCTGTCACATGATAATGACCACATGACTTGATCCAAAATGGTCCCTTTATATTGGTTACACCGAATGACATCAATGAAATTAATTCTTTCCCATAACAAAGCAACAACTTCAACACATAATTTTAATACCATTTTGCACTATGTTAATATATGATATAAAATCATGCCAGAATAAAAACAAATATATACATTTATTACATTTTAAGATATTTTAATCACAAATGAATGAGGCTGTATTGGCCTTTGGACGGTTAAACGGAATGACCTTTTGACACTTCAAAATCTTTAAAATACCTTTATATGTAGAAAAATATAATTAAAACCTTTTAAATTCAATAAAAGAGATCTAGTTGCACTACCTTACATACTCGGGATGTCATATCTTTGTTTTTTATTATTATTACGGCCTTTGGACAAAAAAATGACCCGTCGCATCATTGACCCATTCACTTCCTATCCCTAGAATAAGATGACAGGGATTATGGACACTAATGCAAGGCCTGTAGACGTATTAAGTAAAAGTCTGTCAACCCAACCTACTACAGCAAGTTGATTTAAAGAAAGGCAATGTCAATGTCACTGGAAGCTTCTAGACACTGTAAACTTAAGACACCATTACGCAGTAAATGAAGCCCTCCTCTGCGATCTTCAACTCACAACACAGCTAGTTGATTCAATTAATGTTCCTTCCCCCTCTGCTCTGGTGTCGACTGCAATTCAACTCGGAGCTTCCTTCCTTCAATGTTCCATGAAATTGGGCCAGATTGTTGTGTCACGTTAATTAATGTAATCCTCGTTGCATTGAAAGAGCTTCAAGTTAATAATTAGACCAACTTGGTGACAAGATTTTATATGACATTTAGCTCAATAAATCTAATCTAAGATTAAGAAAGGTGTGGACGCGATTTAGTAGAGTTGTTTTGCTACTCTTGCAAAGCTTTATGTAGCGTTGCAGGCGTTTCATATCATACCATATTGTCTCTGTATAGCCTTGTGCATGTGTAAATCTGGCTCGCATACCTTTCAAGTTTATAGTGAGAATATTTCGGCAGAGATCACAGAACTTTTTATCTATGAACCAGTCACATCAACTCAGCCCTCGTCCAACACAAATCTCATAAGCGACCTTTTCAGTATCTTTTCAGTGCCACCTGCTGGTGAGGACAGAAAATCGACACAATGTAAAGGGAGTGGTATTTCACATTGAAGCATTGTGTTGAATGTGTATGATCAATTGAAATGTGAAACACCAGCTGTAATCAAAGTATTATTCCTGCATTAATAAACAATTTCTCATATTTGCAGTCTGAAGCTTTTTATATTCATCTTTGTAGCTAAAACAGTGGCACTAACAACGCCAAAGTCAAGGGTTAGCTTGCTAGGAAATAACTGTTAAAAATGTATAGGCCCACCGTGCACTTTAAGTCACTTTGGATAAAAGCGTATCCCAAGTGAATACATTTAATGCCCATTCCGAAATTTGATTTTAATCTAAATATTTTATATGGATTTAACTGTAACAGATATGTGATGTTTATACAATGCAATTTAATAATCTTGGCGTACTCAGACGTGGTATCGATTTAGTTGCGTATCGACCTCAAAATGCTTGTTTAAAGATTTTTTAACATTAAAGATAATATATTCTAAAGATTTCTAAATAAGACAACATTGTTGTCAGTGCTCCATATTATGAAATCTGAGAGAAAATCACCAATTTACTTATGGGCCTGGTTTCACAGACAGGGCTTAGATTAAGTTTAGGCTTTAGTTCAGTTAGTACATTTAAGTAGCTTTTATACATGTTCTTTAGAAGAAGAAGAAAAAAAAAACATTCTGTGCATCTTGAGACAAAACGATGGCACGGACTTATTTTAAAATATGTCAGCGCAAGTTGCTTTCACTTAAAACAGCTCAAACATGCATTCTAGTGTGGGACTGTTTAAGCCTTGTCTGTGAAACATACATTACTGGAGGCATACATTTTCTTACCTGAAGACAAAGAACTTACAAAACACTTTGAAATCTAGTAGTACTATATGTCAAGTGTGTGTGTCTTTGTGTGGTCTCATTTTAAACGCTAGATGGCGGTACCATTGAATAATCCGCACACAACATGGCTTTCATCTAGTTTGCACTAGTCACTTTATGCATTAAAAGGAAATGTTTTTGTAATAATAAAAAACACTTAGTCTAACTTGATTTTAATGTTTCTATATTCTGTAGTGTTACACAGAGAATGAATGGTAACCAATACAACATAAATGCAAAATTTAACAGAGCTTCATCTACAATTCACTTTAACACATCTGCTAGGAAAAAGGCCAAAGAAAGACAACACACCCCAATAGACTGCTATCAGATTCAGAGGTTTATTAGACATTGCAGAAACACTGAAATCTTTTTAGCTGCTTGTGAAACTGCTTGGGAAGAAAAGAGATCAGAACAAAAAGACAAACCGACGAATAAGGAAACGGAACGGAACAACAGTGAACAAGAACTTGAATGGTCAACTCTTTATGCAAGCTCCTCCTCTCCCTCTTCCTCGAACTCTCCCTCCTCTTCTGCAGTGGCATCTTGGTACTGCTGATACTCTGACACCAAGTCATTCATGTTGCTCTCGGCCTCCGTGAACTCCATCTCATCCATCCCCTCACCCGTGTACCAATGCAAGAAGGCCTTGCGCCTGAACATGGCGGTGAACTGCTCAGAGATGCGCTTGAACAGCTCCTGGATGGCGGTGCTGTTGCCGATGAAAGTGGCTGCCATTTTGAGACCGCGAGGCGGGATGTCGCACACGGCGGTCTTGACATTGTTGGGGATCCACTCCACGAAATAGCTGCTGTTCTTGTTCTGGACATTCAGCATCTGCTCATCCACTTCCTTCATAGACATGCGGCCTCGGAAAACGGCAGCCACAGTGAGATAACGACCGTGGCGGGGGTCACATGCAGCCATCATGTTTTTGGCATCGAACATCTGCTGTGTGAGCTCGGGAACTGTAAGAGCCCGGTATTGCTGACTCCCCCTGCTGGTGAGGGGGGCGAAGCCTGGCATGAAGAAATGCAGACGGGGGAAAGGCACCATATTGACGGCCAGTTTGCGCAGGTCAGCATTGAGTTGGCCGGGGAAGCGCAGACAGGTGGTGACCCCGCTCATTGTGGCAGACACGAGGTGGTTGAGGTCGCCGTAGGTGGGCGTAGTGAGTTTGAGTGTACGGAAGCAAATGTCATACAGCGCCTCGTTGTCGATGCAATAGGTTTCATCTGTGTTCTCCACCAGTTGATGGACGGACAGCGTGGCGTTGTAAGGCTCTACAACAGTGTCTGAGACTTTGGGTGAGGGCACCACACTGAAGGTGTTCATGATGCGGTCTGGGTACTCCTCACGGATTTTGCTGATGAGGAGTGTGCCCATGCCTGACCCGGTGCCTCCTCCAAGGGAGTGGGTGAGCTGGAAGCCTTGCAGGCAGTCGCAGCTTTCCGCCTCCTTACGGACCACATCAAGAACTGAGTCTACAAGCTCAGCACCTTCTGTGTAGTGACCCTTGGCCCAGTTATTTCCAGCACCACTCTGACCTATGATTGAAAAAAGTTACAGATTTTCAAGGCTCATTTTGTTCAAAATTTAACATTCAGTCAAACTGCATATAAAAACAGGCTTACCAAAGACAAAGTTATCTGGTCGGAAGACCTGTCCAAAGGGGCCAGATCTCACTGAATCCATGGTTCCAGGCTCCAGGTCGACAAGTACAGCACGAGGTACATACTTTCCACCTGTCATAGTAAAGCACACATTTCCACTCTTAATTAAGAATTCGTGCATTGCACTTGTTTTGTTTTATTATATTGCAAATGTAAACTGACCAGTGGCTTCATTGTAGTACACATTAATCCGCTCCAACTGCAGATCACTGTCTCCATGGTAAGTTCCTGTCGGGTCAATTCCGTGCTCATCACTGATCACCTCCCAAAACTGACCACACAGATAAAAAGGAGTTAATATTAATAACTTTATCACCTTAAATGTAAGCGTGATATCGCAAATCTCTAAAATCCTTTTTAACGGTCTCTTTTAAAGTGTTGTCATGGCAACTTCCAAAACTACAAACAGGGCTTTAAAGGGAAAAAAAAAATCCAAACTATAACGAATTAGATCGCTAGTTACTCATTTTATCCTGTTATTTTCCTCTAGAAAAGCACAGTTAAATAAAAATCGTCAGGTATAATTAGTTGAACACATAATTAGACAACATATAACGTTAAACTATGTCCCTCGCGACTAGGCTGGATTGGTCTAATATCGTTATCAATACCCTTACTCACTTTGGCACCGATTTGGTTTCCACATTGACCAGCTTGTAGGTGAACAATTTCCCTCATATTGAATCGCTATGAAGAAAAAAAAGCACTTTTTTATTCAAAACAAATGTAGTGACCTTTCTTCGACTGCGCGTCGTCGACACTCTGCAAAGCACAGCGAACGGTTTTCAGTTTTAAATAACGCCAACCTTTGCTTTCAAACACAGGTGGATGAACGAGACGTCAATCATTCTTTGCCCGCTTTTGATTGGCTGAGTAACACGGGCTCTCGCTGAGCTTCTGCTTTTGATTGGATTAGAGATGTTGTAATCTGTTGCCAATGGTTACAACGCGGCTCACACAGAAACCGTTTTGTATTGGTGGTAACCGGAGACGCATAGACCTGCTTTTATCGTTGAATAGAATAGTTTTTTTCATTGAGAATCGTGTTACCAAGCACACCTACCCACACCAAACAGTGCATTTGCATGTTTGGACTTGTTAACTTCTGACTAGGAGTTTATCGCTCTTGACAGTAATTATTATAGGATTTAATTTTCAAATATAGTATCATTTTACAACAGCATACAGCAAAATCATTTGAACATTGATTATAATTACATGCACATTTACTTACGTGGCAAATGTTCTTCTTACAAGGTGGCTTGACTGTGCATAAAGTCAAGCCTTTATAAATTCATTCAAATGTTTATCAATAGGCTACAAAACCCCTTCCAGTTAATTTGTTTCTTGACCTTATTTATTGTAGAATGGGTATGCTTTACATTACTATCTTGAAAAATAATTATATATACATATAGAAAACATATCAGTTTGACATTTAGTTATTGTTAAAGGGATAACGTTAGTACGCCCAAAAATGAAAATTCTGCCATCATTTACTCAAACCCTCAAGTTGTTCCAAACCTGTGTTTGGTTAACTATAGGCTATTCTTTAAAAATATCTGCTTTTGTGTATAAAAATAACAATAATACACGTTTGGAACAACTTGGGGGTGAGTAAATGATGGCAGAATTTTCATTTTTGGGTTAAGTATCCATTTAAATTGAGGCATATCCTGCCCTACCAGCTCAAATTCATATGGAGGAAAATAAGGAATTAACTGAAAGAAGCTGCATTAAGATTTGCTGACATTTTAAGTCTTTGAAAAGCGTGTATGTCATGGCTGGGGGAGTTGCTTGTAAAGACATGCCCTTTACAACTAATTAAACATCTGCAGCCAACATTTAGAAACCTTTTCTGACTGTTAATGGTTTTGCATGTTGTTGGAATTCATGTTAATTTTTCATGCAATTCATGTTAATATTAACCATTTTCATGTTTGATTTTATGGACTGTCAGTGGAGCGAAAGCACGTGCATCGTATGAAAATATTTTAATGGTATTATACAAATTCATACAAATGATTCACCAAAAATTTAACTAGTAACAATAAGCCTATTTTGCTGTAGTGCAAGCAACACTGTCCACATCCTAACCTGCTCATTGTTTAAGATATGCATCTTTTCAAATAGAGATCACAAAAATAGTATTGCCTCCTACAGTAAGTCTAAAAATACAAGCCCTGCGCCTCCATTGGTTGACCCATTCTGATAATGATCTTTAGCTGTTGATTAAAATAACAACTGAATGAGAGCATGAGAAAATAGCTGCTTTGAAATGGATATCTTTGACCCTGTTTCAGTTGATTCTCTTTATTTAAATCGAAACAAACTTGTCAATATACACAGGCACAGACAGAAACACACTCATAAATATAAATGCTAAAAAGAATAAATACCCAATTAGACTGTAAATTGTTCCTTGCTGATGCAAATGTCCAATACAACCAAGTATTTGTGTAGGCCAATATTGTGCTGCCATCCCGGAAGCACTGTCTCAGCACCAGTGGGATGCACAACATCGATTCATTATTACATCTTTATATACATCCTTATAGAGGGGATCCAGGTCGTGTGTGCTATGACAGAAGCACACATAGGCTGAGCAGACACAAAACGAAATGTGATTAATGATGAAGGCAGAATGATTTTCCACAGCAGGACTTATGAGGCATTATGCTAGCTGTTGATGTATAACATATAACATTTTGTATTATATTAATCAAGTCTACTCATCAGCATTTTGTCAGACCACAAAAAAGGCCAAATCATGTTATTAGACCAAAGGACCCAAGATTTTATGACATGTAACTTGATAGTTTACTTAAGCCTTTATACACAACACTGATTGGGCTAAATACTGTATTATATGATACAGCTATATGACTGTTAGCTCAACTGAGCAGCACTATCAATTACTAAACACAATACCCTCAATACAACTGTTAATTTTTTTTATCAAAGAATCATAAAAAAACAGGTTTTAACAAAAATATAAGCAGCAAAACTGTTTCAGCTGTAATAATAATAAGAAATATTTCTTGAGGACCAAATCACCATATTATAATGATTTCTGAAGGATCATGTGACACTGAATTTTGGAAAATGGTTGCTGAAAATTCAGCTTAGATAAGTATACTTAGATGCAACTTTCGACCACTCACTTCAGCTTGCCCGCCATCTTGGAACGGTCAGTGTTATCACTCACAGTAATCAATGATGCCACAACATTTCTGGTTGTGAAACCACCGATATTTAAATTCCCAAAGAAATGGCGTGACCTTTCCCAGGTGAGAATGTGTTGGTTTGTGAGTTAAACTGAGTTATGTGTAAGTGAATATTACAGGTTTTTACTATGGTACTTTTTAATGTGTTTACTTTTACTATGTTAACTTTTTAATGTGTTATAGCTGATATCTTCGCCTTGTATTGTGTTTAGCAAAATCATCTGCTGAAGTCTATTGCAGATATAGATATTCATATATTCATTCATTTATCTAACTATGGTTGTAGACGCTCAGTCAACTTGCTCTTGAATGTTCACAGACCACCTTTGACTGTTCCATTATGGTAGACGGCTTATGTATAGTGGCCCATAGATACAGCTGCTAATGAGGCATCTCTCTCTCTCTCTCTCTCTCTCTCTCTCTCTCTCTATATGGATTTGCCATCACAGGAATAAATTACATTTTAAAATATATTAAAATAGGGCCGTACTGGCCCTCAAAATTGTGAACAATAGTGTAGGTTTCCAAGATATTAGTAGTTATTATTTGATATTACTGTGTGTCTGCTCAATATGCAGTAAGGCTCATCGAAACTAGGGCACTAATGTGTGATTGAGGTACTCCCTCAGGGATTGGGAAAGTCTGAACTTGAGAGGTTGTCTGTGTGTGTGTGTGTGTGTGTGTAAGCAGAGGTGTAAGGCAAAACTATGTACTGCATTATTGATTAACATTCATTGTGTAACAACACTGCAGCAGCTGCCTTGCACATACATTTACACTCACACACACACACACACCTCTTTTTAAACTGAACAAAAAAGCCTGGCAATAACTTTGAATAAGCAAAGTGGGACATCAGGGTGAATATCTCCCTGCAGCTTTTAGACCTGAAACACTGTGATTTCACCTTCTTTAGTTTAAGTTGACTAGACACAATAGAAAAATATTTTTAGTTTTGTGTACCAGACACTCAGGTTTACAGGTTATTTTGGCAAAGCTTGACCCTGTTTTCATTTCCTTGCTGTTAATGGTGATCCCTAGGAGGAAAGATAAACTGGCTGGAAGACATTCCCCTCCAGCACAACAAAAACAGCTCTATAGAAACGGCAGCAGTAATGCTATAGAAACTCTCCCCACTGAAGCCTCATTCAGTGAAACAGGGGCAACTGTATGTACTGTACATTCATGGCCAAGTAAACTCAAAACAAAGCAAATTTTTCTCTTTGTAGACTATTGAACATGTATACATGCAAATAGTATGTAGTCTTATGTTATGTGATAAGAAAGCAAAAAACAAAACAAACTATCTTGTGTTGTGTTGTCGTAGGTGCCTCTCTGAAAGACACTAAGAAGGAAAAGAAAAACTTATAGAAATTTAGATTAGTATATGTTTATATTCTTCTTCTATTGCAGTTAGGACAGACCCAAAAACACATTCAAGTCAAATTTTATTAACAAATGCATGGACCTGAATAAGTCCTCAAATGCAGCCTTACATAATGTTGGTCACTTGATGCTCTTTTGCATTTTCCCGTTTTGCATTGCAATATTCTTATGTTAGTTTTAAAATCATACTTTTATCTTAAATGCTAATTAAATTATTGATAAGACAGTTTTATTATTTTCGTTTTGAACAACATGTGCTTTATTTAAACAAAACCTCATCCATATTAAAGGTATATAGGTTTCAGTTTATCAGACAAATGTTTGACCTTTATGTTATTCATGAAGGAGGGCATGAAGATAAGAGCATCTCATGTGTCTCCAGCAACACAATGTGATGAGATGTTCATGCAACATGACACCTTGACAATTCAGTTTTGCATACCCATCCAAGCTCTCTGGGGCTGTGCAAGAAAAGTGTTCACATCTAGATGCAAAATGTAAATGATTTGTGTATGAGAATGCAATTTATGTAAATGTTTTGGGAAATAGGTAAAAGACTCTTTTCAGTAGCGTTATATATTGGAAGAAAGCTGAAGTTTAAGATATAAAAATATATAATATTAAATTGTTGTTTATAAAAATGTTTTTGTCACTGGTATAGAGGTCATGATTATCAGTCACACCATAGACAGCACTTAAGATAAATAACTACATGGACAGAACATTTGCATTCATTTAATGATGTATTTTTAGTCAAAAATATGTTGATTATTCCGTTTAAAAAGTAATTTTCCATTTAAAAATTCTTGTACCATTCAATAACACTATCTCTTATTACAGTGAAGGAGTGTATACCACCTCAGCAAAGAATGAGAAATTATATACAAATAAACTAGAACCATTAAAGGATTAGTTCACTTTAAAATGAAAATTACCCCAAGATTTACTCACCCTCAAGCCATCCTAGGTGTATATGACCTTCTTCTTTCTGATGAACACAATCAGAGTTATATTAATAAATATCCTGACGCATCCAAGATTTATAATGTCAGTGAATGAGACCATCGCGTTTGAAGCTCAAGAAAGTGCATCCATCCATTATAAACATACTGCACACGGAGGTTAATAAAGTCCTTCTGAAGCAAAGTGATGCATTTGTAAAAGAAAAATATCCATATTTAACAAGTTATAAAGTAAAATATCTAGCTTCCGCCTTAACTGATGTCTCTTTTTTCTTAAGTTGAATACAGAAGGCGTAGGACGTAGCATAAGCGTTTTGAACTGCGAGAGACGTTACACTTTCTTCGAAAGTTGAATACGGAAGGCGGTCTGGCGAAAGCTAGATATTTTACTTTATAACTTGTTAAATATGGATATTTTTCTTACACAAATGCATCACTTCGCTTCAGGACTTTATTAACCCTCATGTGGAGAACGTTTATGATGGATATGTAGGGAATTTTACAGTTAAAGACCCAAAAGACCAGATATGATGAATAAAGACCTGGAGTCAGAGTTTTAAAAAATAATAAAATGAAGAAAATTTTACTGAAGAATAGTTTGCAGTTTCATTTTCATTTTCCAGCTTTAAGTCTCATAAGGAGTTCATATAGGCCGTTCTGCGTACATTCGCATTTCCACAACAATTAACTACGTCATGACTTCAGGTTGAATGATTCTGACTGGCTAAGAAAAATAGACAAATCTTCCACACATGGACAGATAGTCAGAAGCATATCTCCATTCGTCAGGATGCTGATGAGGGGACCCTGGATTTAGGTACTGGATGTCCTGTTGGGTCATGACATGACATCTTCAGGTCTCCGGCCAAATGCCATCTGTCCATTGATACCAATACAAGACCTACACACAGAACACTAGCCCACATACACAGATACACATGACTCACAGCTTCCTCAAGGCTGAAGTTGGCCCAGGCTCCAACTATAAACAGGAAAGTTTCTCAGAACATACTGATAAGTTGTACTTTTCTCTTAGTGAGAGGTACAGACAATATTCAAAATTATTTTCTAATGTTTGAAAAGGAAAATAAATGCTTTAACATAAGTTGAAGAAGTCATTCAAATAATTTAATATTTAGATAAATGTTGATTAATAACTTAAAAGATATATATTGAAGCGGCAGTGGATTCCAGAATCCACCCCCCTTCAGATGGATGCACTTTCTTGAGCTTCAAACTCGTTGGTCCTGTTCACTGCCATTATAAAGCTTGGATGCGTCAGGATATTTATTAAATTTAACTCCGACTGTGTTCATCAGAAAGAAGAAAGTCATATACACCTAGGATGACTTGAGGGTGAGTAAATCTTGGGGTAATTTTCATTTTAAAGTGAACTTATCCTTTAAAACATGAATTTTGTCGAAAGTGCAGCTGACAGTTGTGAACTGATGTTTTTGTACATGCAATTCTGATGACTTTCTGTTTACATATGAACTTGGATAAATTTACACATTCTGTTTTTTTTATTTTTTTCTATGATTATTAGTATTATTTCTGTTCATTAGTAAAATGGATAAAACCTTCTTAACATTTCCTCCTCAGCAGATCACCTCCCAGCAGGTTTGACATTATCCTGGAAGTAGCCAGGGTTGGTGATGTTGCCAGCAGGTTTGTAAAAGGCCACAGTGATGAACTTGCCTTTTCCATCTGATGCCAGGCCGACCCCAACCTGGTCTGTAGACCTCCAGATCATCTGGGTGAAGTTACCTGTGCACATATGAAAGGTTTTTTTCTGGTGTAAATATTCAATTATGGTTTGTGATTTATATTGTCGTCGACTTACGTAATTTAACACTAACATATACATACTGAATCAATACTTGAGTGCAAAATGAATAGCCTACCAGTTCCATTCTGAAAGCCAGGGGTTGCAAAGTTGTACTTCACACTTTCCTTGTACCATGATTCAGCAACCTCTTTTCCTACAGTTAAAAAAATGAGTTTTTCTATTTTAACTGGTGTGCTATAGTTCTTAAACAGACCCATTTTGGGGGGCGATAACCAATTTACCTGTTGGAGGCACCATGTTGGATGTCCATTTGTAAGACATAGTCTCTCCGTGACCTTTGCCACTGTTCTTCAGGGCGTTAATGCTAATCAGATGTGCTGCCCAATCCTGAGCCTCTCTACTGAGGATGGGGCACAGCGAGAGAGGCCGTGCCCCGTGTTGCCGTCGGTAATCATTTTGAGCTTCAAGCAGAGACTGACGAAACTGTGACAGGGTCTCACCTTCATCACAGGAAAAGAAAGAGCTGTTAATAGACTTAAAAGACTTTTCAGTTGAAACTAAGGCTTTGGGCTTTTTAATGTCACTTTTTACATGATTTCAAATAAGTCTGTGCACATGCTTATACATCAAATGGTGCTGTAAAATGAAAAAATGGACCTGACTGTGTGTCTTCGTGTTTTAATTGCAAGTGCTCCACAAAGCAGTCTTTGTGGGAGCTGATCTTCTCAAACTAATGACCAATTACTGGTAACTAATCATTAAAACAACTAATAGTTTTTGAGTAAGGACATGTTGGCAAAGACTAATTAAAATTCCTTTAACTGAAAGGAAGCATTTATTATGCATTTATTCAGCTGATGTCAAATAGATGCAAAACCTCCTAAAAATAAACGTTGTATTAACATTTTTTTTTCTTATAAAAGTCCATTTTTGCTACATAAGGGACGTAATTATGACGTACCAAGCCGAAGTCATGACATAAATTGAAATTATATAATAAAATGTTAAAAAAATCTCATAATTTCCACTTTTTGGCATAATTTTTAATTTTATGTCACAACTGTGATTGATCAAAGCATGCTATATTTTCTGATTTGGCAGAAAATGTTTCTTGAGGCATTCATGTTCTCATTGCTTACCTTCTGAGCTGCTGCTCTGTGGAGACTGACTCTTACATGGTGTTGATACAGAACTGTGAGATGATGAAGGCAATTGGTTTGACTTGATGCTGAGAGCACCAAGTGCTTGTCCAACTCTGTCAGCTGAACACCAAATAAATATGTTTAAAACTTTCTGTGAATTTTACAATAAGATTTATATATATATATATATATATATATATATATATATATATATTAGTCACACTTTAAATCTACATCTACTTTGTACAATAATCACTCACCAGATGGGGTGGATTTAAAGTCTACTTTGGAACCTGCCGGTAGGACATTTTTTTCAAAATATCCAGCATTGCTGATGTTTCCTGCTGGGAGGTACTGACCCACCACAAAAGTTGTGTTCCCATCAGTGGCCAGTCCAACTCCCAACTCCTTTGTGTCCTTCCACACCACCTGTGTGAAGTGACCTGGAGAAACCACCAGATGTCAGAACAGAGACTAGAGCAAACGTCTAACCACCCCAGAATGTTTACAGATGGATTTACCTGTTTTGGAGGAGAATCCAGGCCTGCTGAAGTTGTAGTCTTTAATCTCACTGTACCAGCTTTCCACTGCCTCACGTCCTGTAGAAATTACATGCGATTTTGAAAACGTGCAGAAAAGTTCATGACACACAGCCGGTAGTGAAATAATGTTTGCTTCAAAATAAATAACCCAAGCTCCAATTTTACATAAATACTTCACATCTAAGATGGCTGACTGAAAAGTGTGCAAGCGAAACATTAGCAAATGTTACAGACAAAGTAGCTACAAAACTCTGACCTGTAAGTTTTTTGTTAGCTGAGCTCCAAGCATAATATACATTTTCTCCATAATCTCCATTACTATGCTTGAGGGTCCTGATCGACAGCAGGTGCTTGGCCCACTCCTGTGAGGAGTGGCACAGGTTTTTGTTTATGGTGAGGGGCGGGGCTCCATGATGTTTGCGGTATGCATTGTGAGCCTGTAGGAACTCAGCCTCAAAGCTGCTGTCTGCTACAGATAAACATAAAGAGTTATTTGATGTGCAGACAGCACATCCCATGCTGACTGAAAGGATAAAAGCAATTTTCCATTCTAACATTTCAAAGTCATTTGTTTTGTTTTTTTTTCCAAATGTATTGCGGTGCAAATGCTCTGTTTCAGAAACTATAAAACAACAGTACAAAGAGTGGACTATCACATTTCATTTACATCATGGCTAGACAGATAAATACACCAAAAGGTGCATTTTAACCACAATCCATGACAACATTACTCAGTGTGTTTGCATTTGTGCAAAGAAGACACCATCAGCAAAGTGCTGAGAAGAAAAGCTGCACAATTTAAAATACATTTAATGGCCCTTTATTCATCATTATACAACATATAGATGAAACCAACTGTACTGATTTTGAGGTACTTTACCTATACCATACTTAACTTACCCTTTAAGGTGGTTGGCACATGAAGATCCCCTCTGCCTCCTGATGGTGATATTTCAGTACTGCGAGGAACTGAGGGTACTCTGTTTGATGCACCATGCATTGGTCCCACTTTGTCAGCTAAATGTTGCCAGATATATCAAATCTTTACTTTACCTAATACTTGAAGTGCTCTGTAACATCTTATTAATAATTTAATAATGAAATATGATTATTATTATTATTTATAAAATGTAATATTAAGGATATAGAAAAAATACAAAACAAAATTGTCTTCATAAATATCATCACTTGGATACTGTGAAATAACCATTCACTAGAAAGTGTACTCACTTGTACCAGTGGGCTTTGAGGCTACTTTGGAGCCTGCCGGTAGGACATTTCTTTCAAAATAACCCACATTTGTGATGTTTCCTGCTGGAAGGTACTGACCCACTACAAAAGTTACTTTTCCATCAGTAGCCAGTCCAACTCCCAACTCCTTTGTGTCCTTCCACACCACCTGTGTGAAGTGACCTGGAGCAACCACCAGGAGTCAATGTTGTAAAAGAGACTAATGCAAATTTAACCACCCAGTGTTGGCAGATGGATTCACCTGTTTTGGAGCAGAATCCCGGCTTACTAAAGTTGTAGTCTTTAATTTCATCGTACCAGCTTTCCACTGCCTCACGTCCTGTAGTAAGCAGAGGGGGGAAAAAAAGGTATGTAATTGTTTCCACATGCAGTAGGCCTATGTCAAAACACCGGATTGGTTCACACAAATGCTTTATATATCTCCAGTTTAGTGTCTTGTAATGAAGCTACAAAGTTTTGACAACTGCAAAATGCCTACTATGGCACGTAATGCTTTTGAGAAACACAGCCCTGGTCAAAAAGACTGGAAGCATTTATGGAAGGTTTGATTACCTTCTTAAAAGAGTTTGACTTTCATTGACTGGTTTTGAGAGCAGAAAGCTGACCTGTGAGTTTTTTGGTAGCTGAACTCCAAGCATAATAAAGATTTTCTCCATAGTCCTTGTTGCTGTGTTTGAGAGTATTGATTGACAGCAGATGCTCCGCCCATGCCTGTGCGGAGCGGCACAGGCTTTTGTTTACGGTGAGGGGCGGGGCTCCGTGCTGACTGCGGTAAGCATTGTGAGCCTGTAGGAACTCTGACTCAAAGCTGCTGCCTGGTAGAGAAGAGCGCAGTTTAATGATGTGCTTAAACAAAATCAATTTAAGTGATACATTATATAAAAGTTTATTTCAATTGTTTGATGAGTTTGGATAAACTAAGGCCCAGTTTCACAGACAGGGCTTAGATTAAGCCAGGATTATATCTTAGTTCAAATAGGGTGTTTAAGTAGCTTTTATAAACGTGCCTTAGAAAAAAACTGGTATGCATCCTGAGACAAAACAATGGCATTGGCATATTTTAAGATATGTCTGCGCAAGCTGCTTTCAGTTAAACCTGGTCAAACATGCATTTTAGTCTGGGACTAGTCTTAAAGATGCAATATGTAATATGTTCTGAGGTTGCCTATTCAAAACAAAGGCGTAGCTTGATGACGGCAAGTTTGAGCGTGGAATCTTGGGACATGTGGTCATCGCATCACAGCCGGTGGAAATAATCGTGATAGGACTCGGGAAGAAATCATGTTCATGGATGCGATTATTAACGTTACTGTAGTATGAAGCAGAGCAGGACCGAGTTTTGTGGGAGCTGAACGAGGCCACTGGAGCGATTGCGCAACACACGCCTCACGAGCAGCGGGACTTTTATTATGTTACAGTCACCGGCGCTGCTTCTGCTTTTCCGGTCATGAGTATGAGGTAACACAGCTCTGTTTATCATATTAGATACATTTGAGTGTGTTGAAAATGATGTTATAATGTTACTCTGTGCGTTCGCTCGGCGGCTGCTGTGAGACACTTGTTGCACACTGCAGTAAACTAGATTGATTTTAGAATATCATATTAAATGCCGGATGGCTTGTGTTGATAAATGACATGCAACTAATTTTAAAACGTATTGTATGATGGAGAAAATTCTGTATTACTGTTACTAAAAATAAAGCTGCATTTGATTATGCTATGTTAGCTACTTCACAAAATAGTGTTTTTCTCTGAGGCATGGTAAAACATGGGACTCTCAAAAAATCAAGAAAATTAGATTTAAACAATAAGACTAAACGTGTTGAGCTGTATAACAACAATTAGTTTTCTGTCTATAAATGTAATCAAACACTTGTTCCCTTGCCTATTAAAATGTGTAATATTTTAAAGCGTCTTTGGTGTTTCCATGGTTTCTACAAAATAAAACCGGAAACCGAGAGTAACGCGGGTATGACGCAATTGACAGGCGACTCCTCACACGTCCTGGAGCCTTGGTTAAAATTGCAATTTCCTCACAATTTACAAATAGTTGGAAACATTTGGGATATTGTAAGTACTCAAGTGAACAAAATATAAAACACTGGCTTTGTGGTTTTTGGATATATTTTACTGCAAAGTTATTACATATTGCACCTTTAAGCCTTGTCTGTGAAACCGGGGGTAAATGTTTAAACTAATACTTAAGTTAAAACTGGTTAAATGCTACTAAAATGTTAAATAAATAAACAAACCCATTAATTAATTAATAAGGAGAGAGTGAGTTATAATTGGAAAGTTGTCTAGACTCACCTGCCATTCAAAAAGCTATGTGAGAGACTGCAAAACAAACACATGAACACGGCAGTTACATCACACTCTTAAAACAGATGTGTTAAAAACAACACATCCTGTATTAGATCTTAACACACCCGTGTGTCTAGTTAAGGACAACACATTTTGTGTTCCTTTTAACTCAAACATGTGTTATTCCTGCTCATTTTCTACACACTAATGTGTTATATTTACACAATTTGTGTAAATTATGTACACAAAATGACACAAAATGTGTCACAAAAAATAACACAAAAAATGTGTTATTAATTAACACATCTTTTTTGAGAGTGCACAGACAACAAAATATCTGAACCACTCCCATTGTGCCTGGGCATGAGAGATAGGAATGGTATGTATTTAAATTTAATTAAATACATGGGGTAAATAGAAGTCTACTCTGTTCACTTTGCAAACCAGTGTTGAGTTACACTTCTCATAGATAGTTTAATTAAAAAACAACAACCAAGAAACATCACATTCTCACAATGATTTAGCTATCACAAGAGCGCCAATATTCGATTTCTGTAATATTCATTTACATTTAGATTGATTTCCTTTTTTTTAAATTGAGATTGATATTTTCTTGAAAAGTACACTTTGAATGAATAATCGCACCAGTATCTTCATTCAGTAGACTGGAAATGTTTCTCTCGCTCTTCTTGTCATACATATTGGCAGACACATTCATACTTTTAACCTATTTCACAATATACTTCTGTTGGTGTTAAAACAATTAAACTAATATTTTGTGTTTGATGTCAAAAGAACCAAGTCGTTGTATGCTCTCTGTGACCCTAAGAGACAGTCAGGAATGTTGACCAGTTTGTTTTTCCATTTGACTAAATTTCTGTTTTCTGTTCTGTTTTTTTGCGAGTAGGTGTCCATGTGTGTGCTTGTGTACATGTGACAGGAAACTGCCATGGTGCTGCTCAGTCACTCAGTGAAAGAGCAAAAATGTTACTGTCGTAAGACTGGTTATTCTTGTGACACACTTGGACATTACACTTCTTGCAGGGCAGCAACTCAGCTACAGGATATGATATGGGTTGTGATTTGCATATAGTCGGACAGCATTAAAATTACACACGTACACACAAAAACCACACGTAACGACATGTCTTAAGGCAATGAGCATGTTTGTATTTGTCTGTCTTACTATTTGTCCGAAGTGTAGTTTACTTATTAGAGTGAAACAGGTTTGATAGGACATCATTATAGTGAATTTGCATAGACTGAAGATTGGTAGAAAATGCAATACTGCGACAAACACAATTGGTGTCTAAGACCAAAATGCCTAATACTGCAAGTTCTTTTCCTCTACTGTGAGTAAAGCATTAGGCAGTACACTATTTGATGCATGCATTTAAAGAGAAAATAGTGTCTTATCTGTGATTATTTGAAAATGGATGATACATTGGTTATTTTTACTGTCTAATGGTAATCACATTGACGGATAATGCAGATAGTCTTAAAAAATTTACCTGTCCTGTAGTCTCCCCAAGGCAATAATTTGTCTTTCTTCAAACGCTGTCCTTTTCCTCTCTTTCTCTGCTTCTCTCTGTCTTGCTGACTAGCTCTGAAACCTACGTACTTTATATCTGTCAAGTGATGAAACGCCCCCTAGACAGGAAAGAGCACTTCTGTACACACAGACCCATATTTTCAGGTTTAATTGCCTTTGAAATACACACACACGTGCACGCAAACTTGTTTTTATATCATTATATAGACTCTCCATAGACGTAATGGGTTTATACTGAGCTAATGACATTTTTTTTAATTCCCTAACCTTAACCTAAACATAACTCTCTTCTGCATTTTTACATTTTAATTCAAACATCATTTTAGTGTGATTTCTAAGCTGTTTTCCTTGTGGGGCCTGACCAAATGCCCCCCATAATGTCAATCATTTTAGGTTTTACTATGTTTTTGGGGACTTTTGTCCTCACAATATAGTTTAAACAAGTACACACACACACACACAGACACACATGCGCACACACACACGCACACACACACACACACACACACACTCATAATAAACTAATTTTAATGCTATTATGAAATGGGAGGACACAGCTCTGACTTGTTTAATCATGTGAAATTTCATATCATTAGTTCATGTTCACTCCTGCTATCTTCTCTGTTTCAGAGTTGTCCTTGCTCTTGCATGTTGCGATACCACTTCCTCTCTATTTGCGGTTGATTCCACTGACTTTTTTTTGTTCCGTTTGTCACCCACAATGAGTAGTTATTTCAGATACAGGTAATTTTGTGCACAACAAAATCATAAATCAGCCCTGTGATGGACTAGCCTTCCATTCAAAGTGTTCCCTCCCTTGCCTTTGGCCTGAGACACTGGGAAAGGCTCTAGCATCCCAGCAGCCTTACATACAATAATAGTACATGTAGTTTGGAGAATGGATTGATGGATGGAAAATCATGAATCATGTACCGTAAAAAGAGCTATGGTATACTAGGTACTATATGAATACATTTCCACAAAACTTTCAGTTGAAATCTTAAGTTTATACACCTTATAGAATCTGCAAAATGTTAATTATTTTAACAAAATAAGAGGGATCATATAAAATGCATGTTATTTTTTATTTAGTACTGTCCTGAATAAGATATTTTACTTAAAAGATGTTTACATATAGTCCACAAGACAAAAAAAAAAGAAAAAAAAAAAGCTGAATTTATAAATATGATCCTGTTCAAAACTTTACATATACTTGATTCTGAATATGTGTCATTACTTGGAAAATAATTAACATTTTGCAGATTCTACATGGTGTATGTAAACTTATGACTTCAACTGTATGTATGTGATGCAGTGGATGCATGTGTTCATAACATACAGTACTATGTTAAAGTCTTCTTGAGCATATTTGATGCTTCACCAAAACATTTGTTTAAGGGTGGTTATTTATAACCGTTATCTATTTATATCTCACAAATAGGTCGTTCCAAGTATCTTTGAGGAGTTTCCACACCTTTTGCACAGTAAGAGCTGTTGGCATTGAATCAGGTTTGAATCTGGCCTGGGTTGACCTGGGTTGGCCTGATCTTGACCTGTTGTCCAGTAAGTTAAAAAGCTCATTAAAGAAAGAAAGAAAAAAAGATAAAAAAAAAAAAAAAAAATTTGGACTACAAACAAAGTCTCTTGTAGACATACTGCTAAAACATGTTTAAACATGTTTACATACTTTTAAAGCTGTCTGTTAAGCTTTAAGGTAGGCATTATGCGTTTTCATTGAAGTCAGAAGAAGTTTAATGGATTGAACTATCACTCTGGGCAGTCATATTGTGCAAATAATTCGTCTGTTCAGTTTGTACAGCTTATAAAAGATCTGAACGTGTGATGTATACAATTAATTAATAGCCTATTTGTTTCAGTGTGGGCGGTCAGAGTACCGGTGTTCCCTAAATTTTAACTTCCTGCCAAATTATTACCCACCTCGTTGAGGCCGATAACTGGTTGCCTAATCCTAACCCCTCCCCCATACCTAATCCTAAACCTACCTATACTAGGGACTAGAGGGGTAATAATCTGGCAGGGGTCAGAATTCGGCACAACACTATATGCAAGAAAAAGTCAGGGTACACTACAGATTAAAATATATACTGCTTACTGGTGCATACCGGCCCACTGGTGGTATTCAAAAAGAGTGAACTTAGTAAGTTTTTACTCTCATTAATTTTCAACTACATGTTAACTAACTCTCATTACAATAGTAGTACTGTTAGGTTAGGGTTAGTAGAATAAGTTGACATGAAGTTGCAAAGTTACTTATAATCAGTAGAATGTCTGTTGGGGGAGCATCAAAATAAAGTGTTTGAAGATATTATGCAGACAGTCTACTAATACTGGTAGTTGACATGTACAGTGCCCTCCACTAATATTGGCATCCTTGGTAAATATGAGCAAAGGCGGCTGTGAAAATAAATCTGCTTTGTTTATCTGCTTTAATAAAAAAAAAAAAAAAAAAAAAAATCACAGAATTTTAACCTTTCATTGAAGTAAAATAACTGAAAATGGGGGAAACTCACATTATGAAATAAATATTTTTCTCCAACGCATGTTGGCCATAATTATTGCCACCCCTTGAAATTCTTAGGAGTAAAATATCTCTGAAGTATATTCCCATTCATATTTACATTTTTTTTTTTTTTTTTTTTTTTAGCACAGCAGGGTGACTAGGAGCATGAAATATAAATATGAGGAAATACAAATGCCAAATTTCCTTAATCTTTCATCACAATGAGTAAACCAAAGAATATAGTTCTGATGTGCAGCAAAAGATTGCTGAGCTTCACAAAATAGAAAGTGGCTGTAAGAAAATAGCTAAAGCACTGAAAATCCCTATTTCCACCATCAAGACAAAAATTAGGAATTTCCAATCAACTAAAGATGTTACAAATCTGCCTGGAAGAGGACCTGCATCTAAATCATCCTAATGTACGGTGAGGAGGAGAGTTTAAGTGGCCAAAGATGGGTTTGGTGCAAACAGGGATAAAAAGTACCCCATGCCCACAGTTTTTAATGTTGTGGGCCTATTTTTCTGCTGTAGGTCCTGGACATCTTGTTCAGATACATGGTATCATGGATTCTATCAAATACCAACAGATAAAAAATCAAAACTTGACCGCTTCTGCTAGAAATCTTACAATGGGCCGTGAAATGAAAAGGTTAGAATTTTGTGAATTTTTTGAATGAAAGATCAAAAGGATAAACAATGTAGATTTATTTTCACAGCCGCCTTTGCCCAAGGGTTTCAATATTAGTGGAGGGCACTGGAGTTGCAAATTTACTTATAGTTAGTAGAATGTCTAAATGTCTAAAATATATCTAAAAAAATATATATTTAAAAAAAAAATAATAATAATATGTAAAAATAAAAACTTAAAATATTTAATTTTAAGAATATTATGTAAGAAATAATTAATGTAACATCTACATACATCCTACTGTATTATGGCAATGTGACCACTAGTGGGCAGCACAGACATATTGCTGTATGAAAAGTCTCAACAGGAGACCGTTTTCATCTGACCTCTAAACAGTTTTGCATCTTCTTGAGGCTTCATTTTGAAACGTTTAATTAGTACAACACATTTGCATGTTCTTTTATAGTTAATGTGATGAACTATAGGCTATCTGTGATTATTCTGCTAGGACACCCGTGTGAACTTGAGCAAAACTGACATCATCCACTAAAAATAACCTGAGACCAATTGGTTAAAATTTATTGCATCATAAAAGTGATGTTAGTTCTGAGAAACGGTCTAGCATCATTTGTTTGTTGTCAATATAATGGATCTAATGCAAAGAAATTGTCAAAAGTGTCCAAATACTCTCTGGGGTAGTGGGTAATAATTTAGCTGTTTGCCAACCAGGTGTTCTTAGGTTATCAATGAAGAATAGTATTGCCATCAAATAGAAGTTGATTCAGTGCTTTCAAAGGCAGACCTCAAATTGATAATTTCTTCCAAATAATTAGTTATAAGTCCATTATTCTACTGGGCCTTCTTGTACTTTCAGTATGTCCTCTTGAACCTCCTTGATGTCTCTCTTTCTCTCTCTCTCTCTCTCTCTCAGACACACACACACACACACACACACACACACACACAAATACACATTTGGCCTTTCAATAGACAATAAATTTTATACTGTACAAACTGTATATTCTCTCCCCTAACCCTACCCTAACCAGAAAATGTCTCCACAAGGACAAGGATTTTGGATATGGCCATTCACCTTACATTATGGGGACAAAATGTCCTCACAATGTAGGGTGTACCTGAAACTTCACACACGCACACACACATATACACTAATGACTGCCGAATGTCACTTCAGGGGTCATATAGTAACTGCTAATGAGAGGAAACTTTCAAATTTTCCATTCTTTTGCTGTAATAATTTTGATGTGAGACAGAAAAAAATGACCATGCAGTAACCTGACAGGCCAAGTTATTTAAATCAGTCCAATTAGCACTAAATGCTGGCACACTGTATTAACACTACTGTGTCTACTGAAACCCTAATTACAGTCGATATTGCTGAACCTGATATTAAAGATTCTGATACGTTGTTAATACAAAGTGTATGAGGTTTATAAAACAGACTTTCTTTCATTCTTTTTAGAATTTCTTTCCTGTAGTCATTTTAATATACATTAGTATAGGTGTAAAAGAGATATAACCTTTTTGTTAATAGGTAGTTTGTTCCATGTAGACCATAAAAATGTAATATTCATGAAAATCCTTGTGTAAAAGCTTTAAACAGCAATCTAATGAACAGGGTATAAGGCATAAACCTAGAGATTTTTTGGGCATAATGAACAGATCCATACTGTTAATCTACAATTTACAGTATAGCTACCAGCATTGAAAATGTAAATATTTTTGGCATGTGATAGATACAGTGCCTTGATTGTTTACAAATGTCTTTGACTGATGGTGGGAAAAAACATTAATTTTCCGCTTGACATGCTTTTCAGCTGCTTACATGAAAGGTGTGACACTTCAATTTCTTTGTTCAAATTAACCAAAAGAGTGATTTGTCAAAACACACTGAACGAGTGAAATGAATATGAAACGAATCTAACAAAGTTGTAATGAAACTCCTGATTTTGATTTTTTGTTTTGTTTTGTTTTTTGACTACAACTGATGAATCTGTGTAGATAAGCGATCTAAATTACACATGACTTGAATCTTTGAAATTCTGTTTCTGAATTCTTTGGATTTCTGTACTGAATTGGAGAATGAAGATAATGTTGTTTTGATCTTTATCAAACAAATGTTTTAAATAACAGAAGTCAAGAGTTGTCAGCTTTTTAATAGTGTTTTTTTTTTTTTTTTTTAATCTGGACTATTGTTTTTTCTATATGCTTATACCTGGGAAGGTAATACCCTGAAGTAATTGTATACTCTCAGAAAAAAAATGTACAAAAGCTGTCACTGGTACTAAGGTACTAATATGCACCCTTTAGGGTCAAATAAGGTGCAGATGTGTACTTTTTGAAAGGGCAACGCCCCAGTGATAGCTTTTTCTTGCAGTAGATTAATTGGTGCTGGACCCCCCTGAATGCAATTCTTGCTCACGAGAACTGTTATGGAGAGTGTTTTTTTTTAACCCAATCACCCGAGCCATCAATGTCATGTAAGTCTAAATCACTCTAGAGCCACAGAATATGCTAACAATGTTGAATTTGTCAGAACAGTTACAACAAAAAATTCCATAGACATGAATAAAATAAATGTCTGAAACTCAAATTATACTTTTACTGTTTTTCAGTGTAATTGATCATGGGTTTATTTAATCAAAACACTTACAAATTTTGTAAATAATTTAATTCATTATTACTAAAAGAAGAAAAAAATGACATGTTTACTATTTAACATGCTTAATTTCATTCAAGAACTATTCCTTGCTGTCAATAGACTACAAATGGAGCCACATAAGCCCAGTTTATCTATAAGAGACCATATTTCACATATCAACAAATGAAGAAATGGCATTAAGGCAACTTTAAACAGTTTTTAATACCATTTTACAGTGATGGTTGAAACTTGTACATCTGTGACTGTACGTCAATTGAATTTTAGCTATATTAAGGTGCCACATGTAGGCTATATATCCACCCTATCACAGTGTACTTAGTGGAAGTATTGTTTATTGTGGCTATTATTATTAATACATTTGTTATGTATTGAGCATTAGTATTCTTTTCAAGCACAGTTTTGTCCTGTATTTTCGTTTTGTTATTGCCATCAGTTTATTATAGTAATACTTCAACTTCAACTTCCATTTTTATTTATTTATATAGCACATTTAATAACAACGTTGTTGGCCAAAGTGCTTCACAGTTAAAGTTAAAACATATATAATACAAGAGTACCGGCTATCTTCTCTTTGAATTTTGGTGGACCAAATATTATAATTTCAGACTTTCTTTCGTTACGTTGGAGAAAGTTTTCAGACAGCCAAATTTTAAGCTCATTCAAACAACCCAACAAAGATTTCAGAGACTGCTCGCTCCCAATTTTGAAAGGTAGATAAATCTGTGTGTCATCTGTATACAGGTTAGAAAATGTCATAGGGATGACAAATGAAATCCAAAGGACACATGCACAAAGAAAACAGTGTGGGACCTAAAATAGAGCCTTGAGGGAGACCATATTTAAAGGGTACCACAGAGGATGAAGCATTTGCAAAATTAATAAAGAATGTTCTGGCTGTGTTTTAAGGTAATGTTTACCATTAAAGGAGTTAAAGATTAGGACAGAGATTTTAAAATAGATTTTGGAGGATGCGTTGTAGTACACTACGAATCTTAATTACAATAATAAACTAACAGCCAAACTTCCTCTTCTTCTTGAGATCCTGTGCTGTAATTATGGTTCTTTGCTCATAATTATATGGTTATTATTGCCATTATAAAGTGTAATTTGAATCAAGGTGCCAGACCCATAATCATGGTGTGCGCTCTCATTATTTCTAAAAATACGCTATTATCCTTCAAATGTCAGGTTTTGTTTACTCAAAGCTAATTTTACTCTAAATGTTGTTAGCAAAGGAAAATAAGTACACATATAGTTGATTCAGATGAAAATTGTCTTGTATGGAGTTCTGCATCAGCTGTTATCCAAGATGAGAGGCTCCACAGGTCCAAGCACAGGTACAGGACAGAAAAGTTTGTATTGAAAGTAACTAGTAGTCTGCAGAATAATTGGGCACTACTCTATCTGTAGCAGATCTTATCAAAACTCCAGTGTGGCATGGACCAGAGTTTTCCAAAAACTAGCCAGAAGGTTCAGATATAACTATAATTTAAGAAGAACCCTTGACTTTCTAGTGTCAATTAGCGGCAGGATTCCTTTTTCTTCGAGGCACTGCCTATGCCTCACACGTCTCGGCTTCAAACGAAAACAAATTTATTGCTTCAAATTGGATACTGTGAATCTTCATTGATGTTACATAAATGTCTAATCATATTAAAGGTCTGTGTGCAAAATCTTATGTTACACCAAAATTCAACAAGCCTTTATGGTGATGTCTCCATGGGCTTTGTTACCATCAGTCCGCCAGGCTATTACCACTAAAACATTTACACCAATATAGTCAACAAATAATACTTCTTATAATACCTTGTTCATTTTTCAGTTTCTTAAACCTGCCAAAGTGTACGTAATATGACAAAACAGGGGCCATGGAATTTTTTTTTATCAAGAAATAAAAGCCTAATTTATATGAGCAGCATGTAACTTCTTTCTTTTTGTTTGTTCCTTTAAGGGATGGTGTATGGATACACATTGTGGTGCTCAGCAGAGTACTGATCTTCTATAACTGCTGCTGCTGAATGGAATATTTTCAGAGCTCTCTTACAGAATTCCAACCAGATCTCCCATCTCATCTAAAAAAAACCTGCATGGTGTACACGTTTTAGGAAAGTTAATTTGGATATGTCTCACAGATAACTCTTCATAAAGCTGCAGTGTGTAAAAGTTGCTGATTCTAAACATATTTTCTATCTGCGGGAGATCTGACATAAATTGTATGTATAAAATGTATTGATAGTCTATTTCAAAATAGATAGCAACACTGTTGATCCAACCGCCAAATAGAATCAATTTGTAACAAAAGGAGACTACAAAGAAGCTATGTAAGAAGCACCCATATATATCTAAAGTGCATTTTGTCAAGTGTATTTTATGCTGTTTTTATCATTATTATGATGCAGCAACCAAAAGTGTTTTGATCATAGTATTGTGAAGACATCTGACTGCTGCATTTCTGAATACAACGACATGAGGTGTTTTCTGATGCATATCATTCTGCTGTTAATGTAGTTCTTCCCAGGTGTTTGAAATACTGCATTACCAATTAAACCCTTCCATAATCTTATTTAAAGAATAATTATTTACAGACATGACCTTTAATAATACTCTATGTGAGCATAAATATCTTTAATGTAATGTCTGTATCAGTTTCTTTCGTTAAGTATAAATATAAAAATCTCTGTGAATTAATTAAATAGCAAAATAATAAAGAAAAACAACAATAAGTTACACTGCATTTCTTAAAGGGTTAGTTCACCCAAAAATGAAAATTCTGTCATTAATTACTCACCCTCAAGTCGTTCCAAACCCGTAAGACCCTTCGTTCATCTTCAGAACACAAATTAAGATATTTTTGATAAAATCTGATGGCTCAGTGATGCCTCCGTTGCCAGCAAGTTAATTTACACTTTCAGTGCCCAGAAAGCTACTAAATACATATTTTAAACAGTTCATGTGACTACAGTGGTTCAACCTTAATGTTATGAAGCGACGAGAATACTTTTTGTGCGAAAAAAAAAACAAAATAGTGACTTTAACAATTTGTAGTGATGGGCGATTTCAAAACACTGCTTCATGAAGCTTTGAAGCTTTATAAATCTTTTGTTTCAAATCAGTGGTTCTGCATGTGTATCAAACTGCCAAAGTCATGTGATTTCAGTAAACGAGGCTTCGTTACGTCATAAGTGTTTCAAAACGTTTTGAAATTTCAGTGGTTCACCACTGAGGGATGCTCCGAACCATAATTTTATCAAAAATATCTTAATTTGTGTACTGAAGATGAACGAAGGTCTTACGGGGTGTGGAACGATATGAGGGTGAGTACTTAATGACATAATTTTAATTTTTTGGAGAACTAACCCTTTAACCCTAATACAGCAGTAAACTCAACACTATTTTGGGGCCGTAGGATGTTAATTTAAATGTTCATTTATTACTGCTAACATTACTTATAAAGATATCAGCTGTGTATGAACAAACATAGCTGTTCTGTAAAAAAGGGTAGGAGGTAGGGGATAATTATGTTAACTCACTATTTGAACAATATAAATCAATGACGAAAAGTATTTTCACTCCTGTAAGGTGCAGACAAGGATTATCAATCAGATTGAATTAATTTTGATTTAAACAAAAGGTGTCCATGTAAACGTAGCTAGTGTGGTTTCCCCTTTTTCTTTGTTCTTAAATAAGGTCTCTTAAGCCAGTGGGGGTCCAGGACCACCAGGTGCCCCTTCTTCAGACTTTTGTGCACATTAGAAATACACAAGTGTACACAGTTCCCAAAACAGTTATAGTGCACCATTTGTAGCTATAGTTGTATAAATGTGTCTATCATGCATGTCCTCCAGCCTAGAGAATGAACTTTCAGATCTGATGCCACAAATCCATAAATCATCAGTTGGGGATTGTCTACAACTCTTTATCCTCCAGCTTTTCTCCTTTGTTTAGACTATAATGCCATCTGCTTCCCATCAAAGCATTGGTTAATTAATAATTTTGTTTCTCTCCATATAACTGTACTGTGTGAATATATTTTCCTCTGATGATGATGACAAGCATGTGGCCTTTTGAAGAAACGCTGTTTTTTTAATTTACATTTTGTTTTTATTTTTATAAATATGTATATATAGATTTGAAGATCTACAGATCTAATTGACTGGTGTTCACATTTGCACAGTGCCTTTGTTATTGAGTGTAGACTTGCAATTGGTAGATCATTTTTATGCAAGTGTCCAACCTCTCTGAATATTGTTTGTTTGCTATAGGCTCTTTTCCAAAATGTTACATTCTGCTATCATGCATCTGTAATAAACCTTAAAATAAACTTTCAAACAGCATTGAATTCTCCCTTGTGCTGCTTTAGTTCTCTTTCGAGCATCTGTCTCAAAATAATACACATACAGGTTTAGTGAACATCAGTCATCAAAAGGAATATTCTTAGAAATACATGTTCTAAGCTGTGTTGCTTTTTGCCTTTACTTAGAGATAATGTATTATTAATTTGATATTTTTAGGGAGTTTCAGGAAGCTGTAGCTATCTATCTGTGGCTAGCTATCTATCTATTAGAATTTGATCCAATTTTTTTTTTTTTATTTGGATCAAGTTGATCCATCTATTTTATTTTATTTTTTTAATAGTTAATAGAAAATTGAGCACATTTCAGTGATTTTTTTTTTCCTATGTTGAAGAAGTAAACAACATCGGAAAAGGAATATGGTGGTTTTGAAGTACTCTTCTAATCAGTCCATACATTATGTTCTTCTACACACGTGATTCATTAAACACATATCACTGGAACATGCCTGTGAGCGTTTGGACACACTAAGACTCTAATTGAGTGTCATTATGGGATGTGCAAGACTGCTTCATTAAACATCACCATTGCAGTATACACTACTCTTGAGGCAATAGCTTTTTCAGAACATGTGCCAGAAAATCTTGCTCTCTCAGATGTAGATTTGATACACTAACTGTCAACAGTTTTTCTGATCCCCATTGGCTTAGAGCATTAGTGTGAAGCCAGGTTTATTTCTTTATTTTTTTTTTTTTTAAATGCAGCCTAACTGCATTTATTTTCAAAATCTGAAATTAAATGAGAAAAATTGAAGTTTCATCCTTCAGTCATCCTTCTAAGGGTTATGGTAAACAGGTAAACACCTTTTGGTTTGTTGTGCATAATGATTCGCCCCTAGACTACTTAATTAATGGAAGTCTATTCATTTATAATAGAGATATTATAGAAGTAAAAGTGCTGCTGGTTTGGTAGATAGATGCTGGAAATGTCAGTGGTTGTAGGTGTAATGTGTGGTAGTAAACCAACATGAAGAACACCAGAATTCAGTCTAAATCCTCTTTAATCCATGAGAGAAATGCATAGTAGAATCCCAGGAGAAACATAAATTCTTTCCACACATAATGTTAACAATCACCAACAAAGAACTGAACAAAACGGGGATTACTTATACATAACAAGGGAACTAATTAGACGATAGGTGAATGTAATCATTAACACATGAGAAACCAAGGAAATTAACAAAGGAGAGCGATAAGTTGAAAGGATACAAGAAACCACAACACATGAACAAAAAACACAATGAAACTAAACATAACTGACAGTATAACAGCAGCTGCTTATATATTCTTGTATTGTGATGGACATGCTCCCAATTCAGTAATTCAGACCAATTTCAATCTTAGGGGGACTTAGCCCCCTTTGAGGGTATACATGCCTCCACATTGTCATGCAGTGCATACATAGCCAGGGATTATCATTTACATATACTAGGGTGTATAGGGTTGTGTACTTACTCATTCCACAGTATTGCAGTAATGGGTTACTTGTGAGACAAATATGAGACTACCTGATTCCTTGTTCCCTGTACAAATGGTGTACACACACACTCTCTCTCTCTCTCTCTCTCTCTCCACATGATGTTTCTCTGTCTCTACATTCACTCTAAAAAGCAGTTTAAATGAGTGCAATGACTGAGTGCTGTCCGTCATTGCTTCTGTCCCAATTCATTTCTGTTCATGACTGCTTATGTAATGCCACAATCTACAATAATCCTTTTAGTTTAAAAATTCAGTTTTTCTAAAGTATGCCTTTATTAAGAGTGAAGCCCCCTAAAAGGGTCTATAGAATTGCCCCTGTAGGTAAAATTCTTGTGTCACTTCGCTCAAGAATTGTTAAAAAGTTCTTCTCAATGTTCTATTAATGTGGCTGTGTTTTACTTCTTACATTAATTGTCCCTGATATCTGGGGCTCCACCTGGATTGTTCAGAATTGTGAAATAGGTGAGCGGTTGCAGAGAAGGTGAAAACTTATAAACCTGCTAATTTGAAGTGTATGCAAAGTTTTAAACTGTTTTCAGACTTTAGACAAATTCCAGTGAATGAGAATTTGTTTTATTACTACTGGAAAAAAGATCTGCAATAACATATTAAAATATTTTATGTACAGCTGTTTTTATTCCTAACTGCAACCCTGGTTCTGTTCTGATGTGCTTTGCTTTTCAATTGGCAATTTGGCAAGAGGTATTATTTTTAACCAATTTGAAGAAAGCATTTAAACAATTTAACCTTTTTTATGATGTTTTTTTTTTTTTTTTTCAGTTTAAACAATTAAGCCCAAGGACCTATTTTTCTTTCTAAAGATACAACAGAGCAGATACTCACTTGTCTAAGAGCACATAGTGTTCTGTCTTGTCTTTTGAAAAGATAACTTTGCACATATGCTGGTCATGGGACAAAAAAAAAGCATAAAGCATATTGCACTGTGCACACTATATCTACTCCATAAAATTTTGGCAACAGATTACAAGCAATATTATTAATTAAATTCAACAAATAGAATTGAGTTAGAATTAATCAAATTAATTTCTTAAATGTCAACCATTTAAAACAAGTACAATTTAAACAAAAATATCTGAATAACAGACAGTGTCAAAGATGAATTAAGAACTCTTTATTTTTTATTGCCAACATTGAAGACACCTGATGATAACAAGCACTGAAGGAAAGAAAAACACATGAATTAACAGAGGTTTAGATGTTGATGTTGATTTTATTGAAAATGTTTGGTCACTATTATGGTGATCAGTGTTTCATTTAGTTGGGCAGTTTGACTCTTTGCTTTTTATGTCAGTTTGTGGTTTTTGTAAAGGTGTTTGCTAATTTTACACATTTTAAATGGTTGACTTTTAAGGAATTAATTTGATTAATTCTAACTCAAATCTTATATATTGAATTTAATTAATAATATTGCTTGTAATCTGTTGCTACAATATTATTGAGTAGATATAGCGTATTACTTCTTACTGTGTACTAAATGTACTTTCCTGCAAAACAAAGTCAAAAGGCCATTATTATAAAATGCCTTCTTGAAATAAGGACCTATAATGTAAATGTTTTCACTTGACAGAATTGTATGGTTTTTAATATGTAGGAGTCTAAAGAAATGTGTATCTCAATTATCCAAGTTTAAGCTTTTTTTTTTTTTTTTTTTTTAACCATGCAGTTCATTTACATAGTGTAAGCAATTTTACATTGTCAAACCAATACATTTAAAATGATTTAATTAAATCCATGCACATTTGTTTCCAATTGTCCAATTAGTCACTCCAGACACAAAACAACAATTGCTTAAAAAAAATCACAAGACCAACAAACAAAATATATTTTATATCCTTACTAATCTATTTTTGAACAGAGACCACCAACTGACATTTGTGGACGAGGCTGGCAACAGTGATCCTTTTAGTTATCAAATCCCTGAATGTGGACATGTACAGTACTATAAAGCTATACATTAGCTTTCTACCTCTGCAGCACCTATAGAAAGTTTTCCAGTAATCTTTTTCTAGTCTACTTGCTTTACAAAAATTGAACCCCCCATTGAGACAGTTCTCAACATTTATAGCCTTTAAATAGTCAATTTTTGATGCACCCTGTGAAGTCTTCCTGTCTTCCATTACCTGCTGCACAAAATGCACAGGCCATGACTAACTGTTCCACTGTCAGCCAGCCACCCCCTTCACAAGAAGCATGATTTAGTTATTACTGTCACCACCTGCCTGATAGAAACAGATTCAGGTTTTAAAAAGCCTGCTGAAATGGTCACTAGGCAGGTCTTTAAAATGGAATATGGCTAGTCAAGAGATGATGTCAGTCAACCACTGATAAACAGTTTCTTTGTTTCCTTTTTTAATGGATGAATTTAGATAGGGAACCAACAGGCAATTATGGCTGTCAACAATAAAGTGTAAACAATGGTTGGAAATCAAGTAATTATATTGTCTTGCGACAGCCTAGTTTTAATTTAATTAATATCAAACATTACTCTTGTGGGTGAAAAATAGATGTGATCTCAACTTAATGGAAAATAAACATTTCTAGATAATATTTTAATAATTTGTTTTGTCTTTAATACAATAACACAACAAAAGGCAATTAATTCTGGAAAAAAACATGTCTAATATCATTCCTTCTGTGTATTTAAGCCTTTGGTTTTCTCAGTTCTGTGTTCTGCGTTAATGTTATGTCACGTGTAGAGGGTTTGATAAATCTACCTATTCTCTTTATTCATTCTGCAGCTTCGTCTTTGTTTGGGGACAGATTCAGCTTTCATAATCATATTACTGAATAAATCATGTCTACAATCTACAAAAGCATCTAAGCTTTTGAATCACAGACTAAACACACACCATTGGAACATTTTCATATTTTTCTGTGACTTTAACATCCTTCTTTTACTAACTCTTACTTAAACAGCAGAAAAGCCTTCGGAAAAAACATAGTCATCACTTTTCCTGCATTACAGGCGTGAGAGCTTTACTCTAATATTGAAATGAAAGAGTTTTCTGTGTTTCTTGTGCAAAAGCAATGTCTGTACTCTTTCACAATGGTATGCTAAAAGCTTTGTCTAATTGCATTTCTCCTATTTAAATTTAATGGTGAGAAGTTTTCATGGCCAAAGCACGAATCACCAAGACAGCTTAAAAACATTGTTTCTCAAATTAATTCTGCAGCTGATCATTATGCCTTTCCTATATATGCATATAATCAAATGAATACGTTTCTCTAAAGCACTGTTTCTCCTTCCATCTTCACTGGCTCTATTTATGGCGTTCTTAGTTCATTTTTAAGATTTATACAATACATATTTCCTCACTCTTCATAATTACCATTCATATATATTACATATTTGATGGTTTGGGTTGAATTCTTTGGGCAGGAGTTCAGGCTATGTTTGAAATAGCATACTATCTTGGCACTATTGGCTGCATACTGATTTTCTATTTGACAGGAAATCAGTATGCGCTGTACATGCTGTGCATAGTCTGCACATATGTAATACCAAGAAGATAATATTAATTCAATGTGTATGCCGGCTCCAATGCATGAAATGATGTAATTAATACAAAAGTACTGTGTGTATCCACAATCCTGTTATTAGATGCCGGATTGTCTCAGGGGTCTCTGAACAATCTGCCATTTCCAGTGACTGGTACAATTTGCCAATGTCACCCACCTCTGCAGTCTGGTATAGTATATGCCATGAATGGAGTTATCCTGCCATGACACTTTGTGTTCTTCTTCCTCTTCATCCACACATGTTGCCTCAAGTTGCTGTGTGAAATATTGACCGTGTTCATAGATGTTTATATTTCAACTAGGATGGTCGGCGTTGGAATGAGCTAAGATTTCCTCATTTGGCCAGCAGAAGGGTACATAAGAGGTGAAGACAGCATGTCTTGAACGATGTCTGAGCATAGGGTCATCTTTGCAGTTTTTTTAAAAGTTGGTCTCTAGTTTTGCCCTCTGGAGGCCCAATGAATCCCTGATGAAGATAGTTAGTAGAGGCATATAGGTGGCATTGAGTTACAAGCTTTCTTGGAATTGATCCAGGCTGTGCTCAAGTTGATTTTGTAGATGTAACTGCTCAGGTTGCTAAATCTTCTGTTCTTAACCACCGTAGCTGTGCCAAAAAGTGATTTGTCACAATAGTTGCAAATGTAGGCAGAGCATGTGTAGGTCTGGGCAGGGCTTAGCCTTCCCATGGCCACGGACTAGCTACACTGAGACTAGCGTGGAATTTTCTCACTCATACCACTGCCTGCTGCTGCTTCTGACTGCTCTAGAAAGAAAAGAAAACCGATCAGCAGTTATGGGCAGCTTTTCTCCGTAATATTAGCATACTGGCGAAACGTGGCAAACGATCCAGTGTGTATCTGTGTCTGCGCTCTGGAGAACGTCAAAGGTTTCTATTTACAACATGTTTTTGCAGCGCTGAGTATTGTAGCCAATCAAACATATCTGTTGATTTCTTGAACGCAATGGCTAATCAGAGGTGTTTAAGTTAGCACTGAACAAAAACATGAGCGGTGGATGGATTCTGTGTTCTGCACACTCGCAAATTCTCTTATTATAACAAACAGTTAAGTAAATAAGAGATTCATTATGCAGTCAGCTTTATTGATTATAACAGAATTTTGTGAGATTGCAATGAACTAAGATTAGTGACAGCATATTTCAATTGTTCTGTGGAGGCAGTATCTTGTTTCAAGGGATGTTTAAAATTTTCAAATCGGAAAAAGATTCCAAACTTCTTCATTTAAAGGGATAGTTCACCCAAAAATGATAATTCTGTCATCATTTACTCGCCAAGTTGTTCCAAACCTGTATGAATTTCTTTCTTCTGCTGAACACAAGAGAAGATATTTTGAAAAACTATGGGTAACCAAACAGTTGATGGGCCCCATTGAAAAAAAAAAAAAAAAATGCTATGGAAGTCAATATAAATATCTTCTCTTGTGAACTATCCCTTTAACTTTAATAAATGAGTGGCATCTGTAAGACTTATAAAACTTCCTACTAAGTGATATCATTACTTATTCGAAGGCTTGCTAGTCAGTGCAGTTTGGAATGCTAAATACAGTTATTTTCACAGGGTTATGAAAAAGATTGACAAGCGTTTGGGAAATACGTCTCTTTAACCTTACCCTGGAGTTGGGTCACCCTCCGCCTATGGTTGCCAACACAGTGCAGTGAAAACACTGAAAAAAAAAGAAAAGAAGGTAAGCCACTAGAGCCACTTTTTGAAGCACAAAACATTCACTCAGCAACACTAAAAGGGAAGGAATACCTTTGGCTTGTTGTATATAATGATACTTCTTTTTATGTATGTTAATATAGGGATTTGCATGTGTGTTCTTTTGAGAAAAGACTGGTTCTATTTTTATTGTTCTGGTTTGAATCCAAATAGAGAACAGGGAGGGAAAGGGGCAATGTTTCTGATTCAGATAAAGACAACATGCCAGGCACATGCACACTTTCCTTTGCATGAGTAGACTGCTGAACTGTGCTGCAAAGAATTAGCATATGTTTTATGTTGGTAGAAGTGAATTTTTCATGTTGTGTTCCTGAGTGTGTGGTAGGTATTGTGTGAATGAGTAAAATGAAGGTCTGCTTTTGAGACATTATGTGCTGCACAATAACAGGCTCTGTGTTAAATCTCATCAAGAATATTTGTTGTTATGTCAACTTTGTCACCACTATTTTGATGGCCTGTCGGTACATGCATAAACAACATTTTTATTCCAAAGCTCCTGCATCAAACATATTACACTGTCACTCTCAGAGAATAACAGCCTCCCGCTGTTCCTGGTACATGATGCTACAGTATTCATAATATAAGTTAACAAAGATACTTAATTAATTGAGATTGTACTTTACACTCTTAAAGGATTAGTTCACTTTCAAATAAAATTTTCCTGATAATTTACTCACCCCCATGTCGTCCAAGATGTCCATGTCCTTCTTTCTTCAGCCAAAAATAAATTAAGGTTTTTGATGAAAACATTCCAGGATTATTCTCCTTATAGTGGATTTCAGTGGACTCCAAACGGTTGAAGGTAAAAATTACAGTTTCAGTGCCGCTTCAAAGGGCTTTAAACGATACCAGACGAGGAATAAGGGTCTTATCTAGAGAAACGATCTGTCATTTTCTAAAAAAAATGTAAATGTATATGCTTTATATAAACAAATGATCGCCTTCCAAGTGCTTCCGCCAAAACCGCATTTTCGTATTCTTCAAAAAGCTTACGCTGTACTTCCTTTGAAGCTGCACTGAAACTGTCATTTTGACCTTCAACCGTTTGGAGTCCACTGAAGTCCATTATAAAGAGAATAATCCTGGAATGTTTTCATCAAAACCCTTAATTTCTTTTCGACTGAAGAAAGAAAGACATGAACATCTTGGATGACATGAGGGTGAGTTAATTATCAGGAAAATATTATTTGAAAGTGAACTAATCCTTTAATTTTCAACCTCTCTCTGTTAAAGTATTGAGAAATCAGGGAAAAGATTGCTTGCTTGGAGGCAAGATGTTGAAATTAGAACTTAAACCTTTGCTTATAGGATAAATAAATATAATCTGACGTACACCAGGTCTAAATTTTAATCTGTTGAGTGGGATATACTAGTAAGGAGTAGAACAGGTGGCCTTAGCAACAGAGACAAATGCAAGTGTAGTAAGAGCATTGGTTTATTTAAATTATTTAGACTAGTTCTTATCAATGTGCTTGAACTTCCTCAAAACACCTAAAGGCACCTTATGGCAAAAATAAACAGTGCATCATGCAGAAAATTTGTGTAACCTTATCCCACATAGTTAGCTCTTTGACTCTGGTATGTCAGAAAAGATCATTTGAATATCTATCTTGATATGACAACTTTATCATCATGAAACATGTAACTCAGTTTTTGAGATGGTTTAGCACATTTCATAATCTAATGAAGATATGGGAATAATTGGTTGGTCTTTTGATGAAGAAAGCTTTGGAGATCTACCTGAAATCAAAGCAGCTTCCATTAACATGGGTTGCACGAGAACTACTGTAAAGAATAAGCTACGTGTTATCACAGTATGCCCTAATTTTTCTATTTAGAGTAGCTAAAAAGACTAATGTGGCATCTTTATTCCCTTCAGGGAGATCGCAGCCCGTATGTAGTTTGTTTCTCCTCCTCTCTTCCTCTCAGCAGCAGCAGCAGGGCGGGAATCTCTCCATCAGGTTTTAATAGTATGAGCGCAGCGCGTGCAGTAGCAGCAGTTTACTAACCAGCGCAGCGGGTAAACAGCACAACTTTACTCAGAAACAAAATCTTTTGATTTGTTTTTGGATCTTTCCTCGCTTTGAGTTAATTTCCCCTCAAAGAAAGCAGAGAGTTTCTTCTGAATCAAGAGTGGAAGCGTTTATCTCACAAAAGGTGAGACATTTTTATATATTGTTCGTGGCTAGGAAAATGTTGTTTTTGAAGATCACGTGACATGTTTGGAATCGGCTCTATTTCACATTAATTTGCATTTTATTAATTTCACTTTAGGCTATGTGGATTTTAATATAAAATCATATTGACTTAATTAGATATTTTAAATACCGAAGCTTATCAAGTTTTTATATTTTTCTTTTTAATATGCTTTTCTCATTTAGCTTTGCTAAATACTTAGCATTATTAAAAAGATGAATCATTTAGCTTATCAGAATCATTTAGATTAGCTAGATAAGATTATCATTTATTGCTGTAATCGTTAATGTAATTTCCATACTTGCAGTAGCTGCTCCTGGCGTTTCATCTTGCCGTGCGTCGAGTTCGGCTACGTTACTTTCATCTCTTTGAAGTGCGCTCCTGATCAAATTAGTCAGGTAAACCCAACCCACATCTATTTAGATTTTAAGTTCGTACCTTAATCTGAACTGTTACACCATCGCGTTCGCCTTAACATTCGGCATGTGGTCATTGATCCTCATGCCAGCAGAGGACAGCACATCTCAGTGTGATGTGTCAAGTCAGAGAGGTAGGCTACATATAGGTACATAAATACAGTAGTATAGGCTATTTATGTATTTATAAATACAGATCAGATCAATCAGTCAATAAATCAGTCAATCAAATGATTATAAAGGCAATATATGCACTTTTAGTCAGCTCTTTTGAGTGCATCATTTGCCAAATTTGCCTTCATCTAACCTACCATGTGCCCAACTTTTAGGGTGTGGTAGACTGCAGTTTATAATTCTGGATCATTGATCTGAATGAGTGATTTTCACTATAGGCTAGCTATTTAATCTTTATGAAATCATTATTTCATAACATTTGTACTGTGGAGAGAGTATCTTGTTTCAAGGGATGTTTACAATGTTAAAACTGGAAAAAGATTCCATTTAATGGGTTAGTTCACCCAAAAATGAAAATTCTGTCATCATTTACTCACCAAATTGTTCCAAACAGTTGATGGGCCCCATTGACTTCCATAGTATGGGGAAGAAAAAAATGCTATGGAAGTGAAAGGGGCCCATCAACTGTTTGGTTACCCACATTCTTCAAAATATCTTCTCTTGTGAACTATCCCTTTAACTTTAATCAATGAGTGGCATCTGTAGGACTTATAAAAGTTCCTTCTCATTCAAAAAAAGTGACATCACCCTATTGTGCTGCTGAATTCGAAGGCTTGCTTGTCAGTGCTGTTTGGAATGCTAAATACATTTATTTTCACAGGGTTATTAAAAAGATTGACAATTGTTTTCTAGCATAGTGACTGCCTTGAATTTCCACATGAGTCACAACAAAAATTCTGATAGCATGTTGATAAAATGTTGTATTAAGCACGTCAACCCTTATACTATTTATAATATGGCAGAAAATAGGGTTATTCTGATTGGAGAGGAATTGTTTGGAAAATCAAGAAAAAAATGAAACCCTTAAAAATGCAACAGTCTTCATATTATGTAATAGATGCTCAAGGCTGTCAGTTGTGAGAGAGGGGAATTGATTTGGTTACCTGATTATACAGACATTGACAAACCTGACAAAACTTTCTGTAAGATAAATTGTGAAATTCTGTGTGTGTTTTTACTGTTACTTTAGACTAGAGTTATATAACAAAGATGAGTAGGGGTTCAATCACTTGATTAAACAGTGCATGGGCAGTTGGGGGGAAATTGCTGCTGTTTTGGATGGGGGTTCTGAGAAAGCTAGTTGGATTTTCATAGTTCACACTCCAGAGGAGGCACAGCGTGTACAGCTGGATACGTCATTATTAAACAACACAGTTCAGCCGAGTCCACGAAACCATTTGATCTGCCCCTAGCAAAGGCAGCTATAACTAACTGTTGTATATGTTTGTATATGTTTAGCTATAACTAACTGTTGTAGAGCCCTTCCCACAAGATGTGGCAGACTGGATTATGTTCAGTCTTTTTTCATTTTCATTTTTTCTCTCATAGTTGCAGATTTAAAGTGGGAGATAAAGGATATAATAAAATAGAAGGTGGCTGACTGAAAGTAACCGCCCATCACATATTTAATCTATACAAAGATGAAAGTATATTTTGGTCTCAGGTTAAAGGTGAATGTGCACACGCACGCGCACACACAAATGCAAAAATTTATTTTTTCTTTGAAAGCTTTTCACAGAAGTTGATACATTTTTCAATGAGTTTCAACTGACAACTGGTTATTAAAAAAGGTAGTAGAATAATAACAGCTTAGCATTTCCTATTCTCATGTTTACAGCGTGGGTGGAAAAACTTGTTGTTTATGGTGTTGTAGCATAAGAAATATGTAAGTGACATAGTATAAAGTTCAGGGGTATAGTATGTTAGTTTAGGGTGCATAGTCAGGATGTTTGAGACAGACAGTAAAATATGATTTTGTAACATAATAACGTGATTTTTTTAAAAACAAATGTTATATAACTCACTTTATTAATGTTTTTACTCTACATTTGTGGGGTTTTATGAGGTATTTATGTTTTTTAAATAGATTTTTATAAAATAACTTTTTATGCAAAATTCACAAAAAAAAAAAGATCCACATTTCGAATTTTTATTTTTGGAGATGACGTGGACAATGTGCCATGGTTTAGTTGTGGAAGATTGCCGCCATCTACTGGAAAATAAACACTTAAAATTTAAATAATATGAAATTTCAACTACAGCCACCAGATGGCTCATTTACCATTAAAGGGATAGTTCACCCAAAAAATGAAAATTCTGTCATTAATTACTCACCCTCATGTCGTTCCACACCCGTAAGACCTTTGTTCATATTCGGAACAAAAATTAAAATATTTTTGATTTAATCCGATGGCTCAGTGAGGCCTCCATTGCCTGCAAGATAATTAACACTTTCAGATGCCCAGAAAGCTACTAAAGACATATTTAAAACAGTTCATGTGACTACAGTGGTTCAACCTTAATGTTATGAAGCGACGAGAATGCTTTTTGTGCACCAAAAAAACAAAATAACGAACTGAAGCTTAAAAAATAAAAAATAACGAAGCTTAATGAAGCAGTGTTTTGAAATCGCCCATCACTAGATATTGTTGAATAAAGTCATGATTTTGTTTTTTTGGCACACAAAAAGTATTCCCGTCGCTTCATAACATTAAGGTTGAACCACTGTAGTCACATGAACTGTTTTAAATATGTCTTTAGTAGCTTTCTGGCCATCTGAAAGTGTTAATTATCTTGCTGGCAATGCAGGCGTCACTGAGCCATCGGATTTCATCAAAAACGTCTTAGTGTTCAGAAGATGAATGAAGGTCTTACGGGTGTGGAACGACATGAGGGTGATTAATTAATGACAGAATTTTCATTTTTTGGGTGAACTGACCCTTTTGTCACACTAACCAACCAGATATCACAACCAGATATCATTCCAATTTATTATTATTTTTTTGTTTGTTTGTAGCGCTAGCAAGTGTTGACAAAGTCAGCAGGGACAGATGTATGTACAGCTAAAAAATGAAGCACCGTTTCTCATTTTTTAATGCACTTTATCTCAGCACTGCTCAGCAGAGTTATTGAATACAGAAGAATTACTTCTACATTGGCACCAACAGCATTCTTATCCACAATTCATCATAGATGCTAGGCTGTCTCCATTCACATCGGCCTTAAACTCAGCACAGAGCTTTTTAGGTACTAATGCTCAAAACACCAAGCTATAGCTGTGAGCAGCTGTTTTGCAAATTGACGAAGGAATGATTATCTTGTCAGATGTCGTCTCTTGTCTGTCTCTGCAGTGCGAGTTGATTAATGGATGAGTTATTAAGTGGATGTGAACTCCTGACTGGAAGCCAAAAGCTTGAGGGACTCCACTGCAGCACACATAAACACCTTCATTATTGCTTCATAATCCTGAGAGAGCAGGATTAAATAGATTTTGTAATATATCAATGCAAATCATGGTTTGTGTTCCTGGCTTTGTTTTTCAAAAACAAAACTTTCACTGTAACTAAACCTTGTGGAAGGAAAAGTTGTGTAAGGAGATTAAATACTAAGCCAGATAGCCTAATAAAGCCCAAAGCAGGCAGGTTAGGTGTGGGTAATGCTGCTTTATTCAAATACTGCATTTAGATATTCTATGATTATGACTAAAACTGCTGCCATTAAATTTCATTAGCACCTCACTGCTTTCTATTTCAGCTAAATTCTGTGCTAATGATTTATATGCCTTTTTCAATAGAGAGAAAGTATCTTGTTAAATTTACATTAAAAATGGCAGCTGTGGTTGTCAGAAATTCACTGTATAAAATATGGTGACAATGTTTCAGGTATTACGGGATAGCATATTGGTGCCTGAATGTTTTATAATATAAGTGACATATACACAAACACAAAACACCATCAGGGTAACACACATGAAAAAAAAAATGCAATAATCATTAAATATATAACAGCAAATGTAACACAATAATACTACTGATAACAAAAATGAGAAGAAACAGAACTATTGAAATAAAATATAATCATATGTTGTGTCAGGGTCACACAGGGACTTCTGATGTCCTTTTTATGTAGTTTTACAGTAAAATTAGTTCAACACCACGTATACGAAAAAAAAAGAAAACTGAAGACTAATGCTTTCAGGATGTCTTTCTAACTGCAAAATACAAAGCTACGAGTTTTGATATTTAAGATTTCCATGTATTATCAGTGTAAGTGCATTGCTTTGTTTGCAGAGCATGAGTGCAAGGCAATGACAGGACAATATTAGTACAACACTTTCACATGGCATTTCTATTATTTAACTCTTTGCTTTTTTGCATTTGCTGTTCAGTCATTCAACACAAAAGCCATTCTCTGATTCTAAAAAACAAGACAAATGGGGGTGGACAATCCAGAGTGTCAAACCAGTTATAATTTACAACTTATCTGCTCACTATCAGCTGAGATATGATGCTTGGAAAGGTCATGTCCTTCAGAGTTCACAGCAATATAGATCACATCAATTTTATGACAAGACAGCGGTGATCTGAAATTGAAAATGGCTTTCAATGCAGATGAAGTTCTGTCAAAGCAGACTATAAATAACTGATGCATGGTGATTTATATGTACATATGAAATGTGGATCAAAAGTTATAAAGGACAGACTTCAAGGCTATTGCAGCTTATTTCCTGCTTTTTAACTTATTTTTTTTTATGAGCATTTAAAAAAAATACAAAAAATAAGTAATTTTGTAGCTTTGTCCACAATTTGAGTCAACTTGATTAAAAAATCAGCTATAGAACAACTTAATTCACATGAAAATGCAGCCTGTCTGAAAAAAATCCTCCCACTTCCTTTTTTTTTTAATTATTAAAAAGAGCAAATATTTTTAGCTTTAAGTGTTTATAGACAGTCATATTTTCTTTCGTTTTCTGAACTAACTGATACAAGCTGCTTTCAAATTAATTTTCTCATTCGTCCTTGCTGAAGTTGCTGGTTTGTGCCACAAATATGGCTGTATGTGTCTTTTATAGAGAAGCCATTGTTCTCTCACCTCAAAGAATAGTCAAGGTGAATGTGAAAATGGCAGTAAATTAATGTGGATCGAACCTTGAATTATACATGCCATCTGCCATTAGAAACACTACATCAGATTGCTGTTAAATATGATTAGAGGTCTGTCTGATATGATTCAATGCAACATTTCATTTCTGACATAATAACTATATAATTAAAACAGAACATCTGTAATGTGCTGTCATATGCTAACCTTACTTAAACTTGAGCTTTTATACTTCATTTCTCCCATGTCTTTTTACTGCATACACATCTCTCAACAAGAGCACATTCACATTGAAAGTATTTTCATCAATTACTCTAGTTTGTAAAGCATAAAAGACCAATGTAGACTGCAATGCATTGAACTGCTTTTACACTATAAATTAGGAGGACTGCATAAAAGAGGGTCGGTAATCCAAGCGTCTTATCTTCATGCATTTTATATGTCATAGTTGTTTATCCAGCATACGTGACCTCGCCTTAAGCTTTCATGCAGAGGAAAGGAGCTTGCTTGCCAGATAGATTCAAGATTGTAAGCACAGACTCTCCACCAGTACTCTGTGACATCACACATAATGGATTTTTTCTTACAAGATGTGACTACAATTTGAATTATTCATAACCTCCTCATTTTAGCAATACAAAGCACAGACAACTACGGACAACCAGTTGGTTAGAGAATTGAATAGAATTTATAATATTTAAAGCACACTGCATGTTAATGCACGGCAATGTGCATAAAACTTTAGAGTGGATTTGTGCGCACCTTTTATCTCATTAAAATAATGAGATAAATTTGAGTATACCTTGTGGGAATATGACATATTGAAGTAGTGGAAATATTCTTCTCGATATGATATGAAAAAGATAAGAGTTCCAGTATTAGTTACTTGAACATTTTAAAAGTATAGCAGGGATGATATATCTTTTTTAGAGTAATTTTGTTTCACATACAGTGTTGGTCTGAATAGTTCTTTAATTTTTCTTTCTCTCTTTCCTCAGAAAGATGGCGATGAAACTATTGGACCCCAACTCCACTATAACATCTCCATTTTTTTCCCCTGTGGAGAACGACCACAACGTCTCAGTGAACCGTACCTCTTCTCGTCCATACCATTATCCAAACATCACCTATGTGGACTTCTATCTGCATGAGCCCTTGGTGTCTGCTATCTTCATTGTATCCTACCTCCTCATTTTTATTGTGTGCATGGTGGGAAATGGAGTTGTGTGCTTTATCGTGCTAAGGAGCAAGAACATGCGTACGGTCACCAATCTCTTCATTCTCAACCTGGCCATCAGTGACCTGTTGGTTGGCATCTTTTGCATGCCCACAACATTGGTGGACAACATCATCACGGGTAAGGCCCTTTTTGCTATTGTGATCAAATGTTTTCTGTGTTTTTTCAAACAAAATTGAACTATATTACTTGCATTAAAAGGGTAAACATACAAAAAAAATATAATTGTAATGTATAGTTACAGTAAATATTTTGCACAGTTCACCATCTAGGCATAAATACCTCTTACCTAAAATTAATTATACGATATATATATGTTTTATAAAACGGTTCATACACAATACAAATATTAAAGCCAAAAAATATGTATCAATGCAACTTTCATGAAGTGAAATCACTAAAAGCCTTACTTCCACCAGAAAAAATAGTCCCTGACTGTGAACAGCAACAGAAGTTACATTATCACGCCATTAGATGGCGGCAAAGACTGTCTTTATGAGTGTGTCAGTCAGTAGCGAAGACTTTTACATTGAAAAGACTGAATTGTTGTTAACACAGACAAGACACAACTGACAAATGCTTTGGCTAGTGCTATCAGTCATGGGAAAACCCCTTAACTGTTAAAAGGACAAGATATTGCAGTGGACATTTAAACATATTTTTTAATAATGAATATAGGACTGACCTGAAGGAAAATGCTAAACCTGAATGCAGGTAATAAACTCGCTCACTCGATCTTTTTCTCACAATACTCTTCTACATAATACAGTAAGCTTCAATGAACAATATAAATTGAGAACAAACAGTTTACATTGCTAAGAGTGGTTGCTAAGGGTGTTGTGTAGTAATAGACAGAACCGTTGGGTGAAGCGGTCTTAGCCGTGTTTTATCGTGAATAAAACACAGCTATTCACCAATCAGAATCAAGGACAGGAACTAACCATTTTATAAAGTGTATATATATATATATATATATATATATATATAAAACACCACTTCATGAAGCTTCGAATCATTTACGAAACTTATTTCAAATCAGTGGTTCGAAGCTTGTTTCATTTTAACCAAGTCACATGATTTAAGCTAATTCGGCTTTGTTATATTGTTTTGAACATTGGTTTAGAAACTGCTGCTAAACTGTAAAAAAGAATTGTTGGTTTAACTTAAAAAAGTAAGTTACCTGGTTGCCTTAAAATTTTGAGTTCATTGAAATTAGAAATTTGAATTAATACAACAAAGGCAATTGGTTCAATCAACATAAACTCAAAATATTATGTTATCTGAATCACATTCATTTTTTAAGTTGATTTAACAAAAGAAAAAATGTTGTGATAAACAGTGTAGATGAGGTTGATCTGGTGAACCCATGAACTAGTGTCTAATGGTTTTAATTGATCCCAGGTCAATTTTAAAATGTAGGTTAATTTTTAATTTTTAACACTTGTATGTGTATAATACAGAAAGGAAAATGAAATTTAATTGCTTCTAATTTATCTAGTTTGTGAAAATCTTTCTAGTTATACACAAAAAGCACTACAATAAACAAGCCCTTATTCCAAGATACACACAGAACAAAACATCACACACTTCACAACAGCACTACACTTCTACAAGAGGGTAAAACCAAAACAGCACATTCCCATGATGCTTTGCAAAGGAACAGCCAATTAAAACTATTTCCTGAAGTCACTTAAGTCAGAATAAATGGTAACTATTTACAAAAGGCCTTTCTGTACAGTGCATGATTCTAAACTAACTCAGGGGTGAAATTAAGCCAAACACCCACTTGTATAGTTTCTAGCATCAAATTATCTGTTTAAATTTCAGTGGTGACATAAAAAGTGTTAACTTTGCATTGAACGGGGGACAAACATGATAATACCAGGCAGTCCAAAACAGCCACATTTGAGAAATTATTTATATGGGTGTGATATAATAGTCTTGTCTTGTTTAGTACATTTTGTGTGTGTGTGTGTGGTGCTTATACAGGTATTTGATGCAAATTTAATTTATCAGTATTTCAAGAGGATGAATGCTCAGGCATTATAGGCCTAGAACTAATCATAGAAGAATGTTTAGGCAATTTGTAGGCAATCAAGTGAATCTGACTGAACAAGCTCTTCCTGAACACCCTGAAATTGGTCTGTTCTTCTACATCACAATAAAGGCTGCTAAACCGAGCAACATTTTTTTCTGAAAATGAGTACCTTTTGCTCAGTGGATTCTTCAGAGAGGAATGACATTTTTCATTGGCTGCATCCTCATTTCTTTCATCTGGTTACCATGCAATCATTACATACTTCGAAGCCTACTGAGTGTGCTCATTCATCAGAGAATCTACAATCACAATCACTATGGACCTCATGGAGTTGTTATGAATCACAGTTCTTCTTGCTAATCCTCCCCACCGAGATGTGTTCCCCTGGAGCTTAACAAGTTTCCAATCAGTAAACGGGAAGAACCATCTATTGTGAAAGGCATCTGAATGCAGAAATGAACTGAAGAAATTATACTGCAATACTGCAATGACAGTAGCAGGAAAGATTTTACAAAGCAGTTTGAAATTTTGTTACTTTCAAAACAATGGAAACATCCAAGGGATTCTGAGCCTTTGATGTTTTTTTGTACAATAGAAAGAATTGTAGATGACTGGAGAACTAAAACAACTTGTAAAGTTCTGAAAATTATCAATGTGTTCATGCTGCAAAGTATACTGTACATAGAGATACTGTACATAAAATATGAAAGAAGTGACTCAAGTTCATATGCGCTGTTGAGCTGAGTGACTGAGTGCCGCAGATGTTCACAGCCATGCTGATATTCATGCTTGATTTTTTTACATTTAGATTACCTTTGCTATCATCTAACGCTTCTTTAAAACTCATCTTTAACACTAATAATTTAATTTAACACTGTTGAATGTAATTTTCTAGCAGATACTGTACATTCATTCTGTCAGCTTTCTGTCAGACCTCATTATGTGACTGCACCGAATATCAGTGTTTACTCAAAGCATCTCTCCTGCATATGGCAGAAAAGAAGGTAAATGACAGTTATATTTATGGCATTTAACAGATGCTCTTTTTACAGAGCGACTGAGAAAAGGGCATTAGCATCACATATGACACCGTTGCGATCAGCCGATGGCAAAGCATGCAATCTGGAACATGACCTGCTAGGAAAGAAATGCTACTACTACATTTTTTTTTTTTTTTTTTTAGCTTGCCCAAGTATTATTCTGTATGTCCTGACTGTGGTTATTAAAATGAGGGGTGTAAATGACAGGTTATTGTTCAGTGTGACACCAATGTTTTTGGCGTTTTGTGTGGATAAGATGGTTCAAAATTGAAATGTCAAAGTCTTGGAAAGGGTGGTTCTTGGCTGAGATGAACAACAGTGTAATTTTTGCTACATACAGCTTAAAATGATGACTGTTATTGTGCCTGCCAAGTATGATGTGATTCACTGAGGATGCCTGGTTGTCAGATAGTGGAAAACAGAGAGTTGTTAATCGTCACAGCATTATCAGTGTAAGAATGATAGCCATGAGAACAGACAACATTTACAACAATGACAGGCCAGCAGATAAACATGCCGATTTCAAAGAGAAACGTCCCATATGAAGTGCACATATCCAAAAATGCAATGCATTCACCAAGTAAAAATGTACATCACAAAGCTTCAAATGCTTGAAAAGAACTATGAGTTCAAAGCACAAATTATTCAGAGCTGAATGTCCTCCAGACGTTTTAGACTTGCTCTGAGAAAACATGTTTTGTCTCTATCTCCTATGGCACATGGTAGACCCTTTGAAATATTAGAATTGCAATATCTGGCATATCGCTTGTCTGTGTTTTGTTACGTGGACTCTTAACTTGTAGTTTTGCTTTGTTTCCTGTTTCCCCCTTTTTATCCCCTAATTGTCCTTATCTATGTCTTGTTTAGCTATCTATTGTAGTTGCCATGTAGATTCACGTAGAATCTTTTTCTGTACATTTTGGCCTTCTGTCTGCACTGAGACAGTGTTTTTGTCCTGCGAAAACTGAGCTTTTGAAGATGCTCTCAGTGGATAAATTTGAAAATGCTGTTTTCGTGTTATAGCGTGGACTGTGAAAATGGAGGTATTCGAAAACAATGACAAACAATGTTCATATTTTACCCAATGATATCTATGGTTATGGCCGGCATTTTTCTGCTATTTGCTTTTATTGTGTTGCTAAAAATAAATATTACTTTGTACAATCTTCCTGCAATCTCCCTACATTCCTGCAAAATGTCATTTTTGATTAATGTTTACAGAGAGAGTTCTGAAACAAAAATGCCATTTTCAAATGTATCCTAATGTAGATGTATCATGGGTTTCTTGTGCTTAAATATGATAATGCACATGTATATATTGTTAAAATCTTGAATACCTAAGATACTGCAAACAGACACTGCAATTAACAACAAAACACTAATAGTCATTGATTTGGGAGCTGCTGTACGAATCCCCAGTGACAATCAGTCACCAGAACTCTGACCAACTAGCAATATTCTCTTACGGTTCCAAGCACATGCTTCCTATCCTGGGTGCCTTTAGCTGTCACATAGCAACACGATCCGTGGAACTTTCTATGTGATACCTGGTGACAGCTGTTCTTTGCTTAGTTACCAAACAGGCAGGGAGGTGAATCTCATTAAAACATTGAACTCCCTCAGTTCTGTCTCCACCAACAGGGCTATAGCAGGTGGGCTACTAAAGAACCACTTTTAGTTATTCCAGGGTATCTGAAAACTCTAAGACTCCTTGGTAATGACAACACATAAATCTTTATGTACAACCAACATTTCACCCTCACCAGAGGTGCTTTTACGACCCCACATAACACCTCAATGTAATTGACTCCATACCTCACACCTCCAAAACCCAGGCTAAGTAAGAATACGTGCTGACATATGGCAGGAAGATTTCCCTATTTTTTGTCAATGTACCTTACACCAACAACAGATACCATAAATTTAATTGGACTCTGTGTTCTCAGCTTTATATTTAAGGCCTCGATATACTCACAGCAAAGTGCTTTTTCGTTTTTAACTTGGGGGGAAAAAGGAAGTTTGAAATACCTTTGTGGTGATATAGTGTTAGCAAGCATCCTGACGCCACTTCAGTTTTTACTATAAGCAGGTCTTTTGTGAATACGCGTTTTTACTCATGCTGTGGCAAAATCAAAACTGTCACCCTAAGTCACCCAAAGAATGCATACTTAAGTACTTCTGAGAAAAACAAAATCATTTAACCATAAGCATATTAGTAAAATCAAATGGAAATTATACAGAAACTCAATTTCTTCCACAATTCCCCCCTTTTTAATCATTCATTGATAACTAATCTCTGATTTTCGTACAAAAGATCACTCTTCTTAAATTTGTGTAGGAAGTAAGAAACTTTGGGGATAGTATAAGTGTTACAGTTGCTGGATATCAAAGCACGACAAAGATGAGGATACGAGTAATACTTTAATAAAACACATGGCGGGGGGGTGGGGGGCTCTGGAGGAGGGCAAAGGGCAGAGGAGCAAAACAAAAAGTCCACAGAAAACAAAAATAGTCCAAGGGGGAGTGGAGGGTGGGAGGAGCCAAGGGGAAGCCTGGAGCAGAAGGAGCCGGATGTTGGTCCAGAGACCAACCATGATGAGGCCCCAGGGTGGAGACGAGACCGGGAGACGCCTAGGCGGAGAGTTGAGATGCGCCACCCTGGGGACGGCCGATGGAGACACCACCGAAGATGGTGATCCAGGTGGAGCTGGCATGCCGGAGAGCCCAACCGACACTGCTGGATCTGGAGACCGAGATGGAGCCCGGACGACGAGCATCCGAGGTGGAGTCCGGGAACCTGAGGACTGAGACGGAGGCGGTGAGACAGAGGACGAAGGAGACGGGGGGAAGGAGGAGCCAGGAGAAACCGAAGGTGCCAGCTGGACGACGACTGACCAAGTCGGAGCCTGTGGGATGAGGGAGCCCGGTGGAGCCGAGGGAGGGAGGAGCCACGGCGGAGGTGACGCGTCGACAGGCCACGGTGGAGTGTTGGGTTCGGAGGCTGGAGGCGGAGCCAGGAGATCCTCTGGTCTGGGTGGAACTGGTGGCCTGAAGCTTCGAATCGGGTCCATACACTGGAGTGATGGAGCTGAAGAGGGGCTGAAGGGTACCAGAGGAGGCAGAAATGAGCAGGCAGTTTGAAGAGGCGGGAGAGGGAGGCTGGGAGGGAACACAGGAGACACCGGGCTGGACGGAACCAGCAGGGAGACGGGCAGGTTAGGGCTGGACGGAACCAGCGGGGAGACGGGCAGTTCAGGGCTGGACGGAACCAGCAGGGAGACGGGCAGTTCAGGGCTGGACGGAACCAGCGGGGAAAGGAGACATAAGGAATTAACCTCCTCAAACACATCCAATAACTCCAAAAATGTCTCAGTGGTAATAGCGATCCCATCCACCGCAGTGAGGTTGTGGGCAGGGCTCTCCTCCCAGCCCTCAAACTCCACTAACACTCCCTCGGCAGCACACGATGTAGTAGGCTCACGCACCTGGTCAAAAACACCTTGGGTCCTCTCCTCAGGTTCGGTCTCTTTCATCCCAGCAGGTTGAACTCCACGGTCGGCGGTGGGCTCTCGTCATCGGGCACGTAGTTGGTGGCGGGTGGTTGGTCTCTGGATGTGGAGCGGTGCTGGTGTCATCCTCAGCAGGGCAGATGGTGAACGGAGAGTTGTTGTTCACCAGCACCCACTCCACGTATGCGGCGAAGTCGCTGGAACGTGTGCCTTGGACCGCTCGCTCAGGCCGGTGTGATAATATACACAGAGCGAGCGGTCCGGGAAGTTGGTCTGGCACGCAAGCTGGAGAAAGTCACTGGTGTGTTGTTCCAGCGAGCGGTCTCCCTGCTCCAGGCAGAGAAGCTGGACAGCGGGAAAAGCCATGAGGGGAAAAAAGGAACTAAAAACTGAGAAAAAACGCCGCAAAAAAAAAAACACTGTTTCGGTCCGTTCTTCTGTTACAGTTGCTGGATATCAAAGCACGACAAAGATGAAGATGAGGATGAGGATACGAGTAATACTTTAATAAAAACACAGGAGATTCCAACTGGGTGGTGACAGCATACAAACGTAAAAGAGAACGGACAAGGAGTGAAGGAGAACACTGGGTATATATACAAGACTAACAAAGGGAACTAAACAAGGTGATGAGTTAATTAACCAGACACAGGTGGATGAAATAAACTAATCAGACTGGGGAAAACTAGGTCACAGGGAGAACAGAAACACAAGACATGTGACAATAAGCAAGCAAAATATAAGTACAGATTTGTTATCTGGGAGCCGGGCTAAACAATCAAACACTGTTACGGCATTCTTGACAATGTTAGAAGAGATTGAGATCTCAAAATCTAAACACACAACAGTATGTTCTGCAATCAAGTGTTTAGCTGGGAGATCAACTTAAACTAGGCCAAACCCACAGTCACTCTCCAGATATCAAATGCAAAGAATATGAGGATAGATAGAAGTTCATAATCTAATACTGTGATCGATAAACCTTAATCAATCCCTCTAAGGATTGTAATATGCATGGAAAATTATCAGTAAAACAGGAAACAACAAATTGAGGTACATCGCCCAATTATAGAACTAACGATAGCATCCTTCATTTTACTGACATATAGCATGTGCCATCTTTTCAAATTGTTCTCCCCAAAATAGAGATAAAAGAAAACTAAATTCACATAATCATTCCAATCATTTCCAGTAAAACATAGAATTGTTACTTTTATGTAATAACCCTTTTGTTAAGATTTCTTTTCCCACAATAGATCCATTTACAGTCATTGTAGCCTACGATGTGTCATTGTCGAACCTCATTGGTGATTCGGAATTCCTTGAGCTGATTTCACCTGTACACAACTGTTAGACAGGATAGAAGACATTTATTTACAATAGTTCAACATGTCATGTTCACACAATTCGGTTGATGCCACTCGTTTAGCCCCTTCCATTCCCAAAAATGGGGTCTTCCAACGTAATTTAAAAAATTTCAGCCATATTTTCAGCCATACATTCGTTAGTTGAGCTACCATCCCCCCATTTTGATGCATTGCCCATCAATTTATCATAGTGGTTGAAGAAATGTTTCTCTAAACAACATTTGCCATCAACACTAAACTAAACACGGTCTTTAATTCTGCAAACAGATTTCCTCCAGCTTTCTCTGTCTCTGAACATGCTCTGTAAAGAGTTAGAAGAATCAAGGTTATTTTCAGATAACAGATTACATACAATCTCCTGTGTCTGCTTTGGCACTTCCTACAGAAACAGAGTCTTTTTGCATTAGTTTGGGCAGCACAAACAGGAATTCAAACCACAGCACCTCAAAAATCGTCTACCACCCCGAATCAATAACGGAGTCTGTGTAGTCACAATTTTGTCAGTCATCAGTTTACCCGCCCTAGTGAGGGTCACAAGCTTATCTGCTTATACCAAATAATTAGAGGACAGTGGCCCTGAAACTAACACTTCACATTCCATGGTCACAACTTATCCTTCGCAATTCAGGCCTGTTGTTTTGTCTCTGAAGGCAGAGCCATCTACAAACAACACATCCTCACAGTTATCAAGTGGTTTGTCTAGCAGGTCAGGTCATGGTGTACAGACCTGATCAAGGATAGTCAAACAACAATGATGTTCCTTCCCATCTTTCTTTGTTCTCCCACCAGTCCTTCATACTGTGAATGTTACTGGGCTCTCTGGATAATTGTGATTGCCAGTTCTCTGCCGTCAAGTCTACAAAATTTTACGTTTAGCATTGTGACCACACATAGCTGACAGTGTTTAAATTTAGACCCTCAGTTGAATTTAGACAAGGGGTTTTAACCCATGGACGGCAATCTTCAATTTCACAATTCCAATTTTCCATAAATACTTAAACATACTCATCCAGAAAGTAATTCAAATCAACATCATAAATGACAAAAGTAGTCATAATTACCACTAGTAGACAGAGCTGAATAACCAATCCACTTAAAGCTCGTCCCATGTTCTATCGTCTTTTCATCAGACTCAATCAGAATTATCGGCTTGACAAAATTTGTCATTTCACTTAACCCATCTGTAATGATAAAACACTCATTCCAGAGGTTAATGACATATACACACAATGGGGGCAGAATTGTTCCCCAAACTAACACATACAAATCATAGTTCAGTCACCCTCACACTCACTCATACTCATACTAGGCACGCATGACTATGAACTTCTTATTTTCAAGGTTTGCTTTTGGTGTTAAATCTATTTAAACTTCACACTTTTCCTGTAGTTTTTTACTTCGTTTTTACATGCTCTCTTATCCAGTTTCAAAGCTTGTCTGTTCATTATAATTTGTTTTTAGGAAAGTCAGCTGGGTTGTTTTGGTTCTAATGTCATTGCTTTGTTTTGTTTAAGCTTTAGCAGGCTGATAACAGACAGAGTATCCTTGCCTCCACCCAAGCAGTCTCTCTCTCTCTTACTGACCAAATAATCTTTTCAACAGTCTCACAAGACTGTAACTTAGACAAAATGTAATATTAAATTCATTACTATTTAGAACCCTTAATCATTCACAAAGATTAAAATGTAAATGTTTATTTTTCAAATAAAACCATTACCACAGTCTAAAAATGTTGAATTCACTTAACTTTCTCTTGAATCTGCAAAAGTGGTCTTCATCTTTAGCCACCACCATGCCTTGGAATTATCCTCTGCCATGTTTAATGACCTGCAGGAGTGAAAACTATGATAGAGACATATTAGTTCAAAATCAACACAGCCTCATGAATTCAGGGATTCATCGTAATGCTCAGTCCGAAACTTCTATAAAGGTTTTGCCCATAAGGCAACCAACATCATGTTAATAAATTTTGCTATGGTCTCCCCAGAAATTACGGACAATCACCTCATGGTCTCAGTCGGCTCTTGAAAGCCCATTCCCATCAACTATATATCAATAATCTTTTTTCCTCAGGGTGTCCCCTGGCATAGTTGCATCAAGTTGTGGACGCTTGTCACAATGAAAAACAAGCCATCCTAGGAATGTGGTTTCTGGTGAGTGGTATAGAGGAACATTTTTGGAGCAGACTGCTGTACCTTCTCACAGGTCATCCCCTCTTTACAATACTGCTGGCCTCACAGACATCCGCTCAACTCTCTTACTCATCTCACATAAAACACCTCCCTTCAGGGTAGATGCCCAGTGGCGGCGGTAACCCCCTGCCTTAGGTTGTCCCCTGTCTGGCCAAAGAGGATCTTACCTGTCATTGAGAAATCACCTCATGCACACTGGTAACCGCTCTTTCCCATCATAAAATCTCTGACAGTTTTCTTCAACAGAATCAGGTGTTTTCTGGAGCTTAGAGAAGTTGCATTCAAGAGCCACCAGAGCCATTGGATGCCTAATAGTGTTAAAACATGGAGACAGGTTAATTACAGCAGTATTTAATCACTAAAATCATTAGACATCTTCAAAGCAGCAACATATCAGTACTGAGATTATACTCAGTGAATTTAGTTGTCCAGTGTAGTGTTTTGCTACATCTGTAACCGGAGCCATCGGCCCTGCACATGGTGGTGACAAAGATCAGACAAAAAGTTACTGGTCATAGAAGAAATTCATCAAAATAGTCACTTCTATCATTCAAGGTCTGTATTACTATTTTAAAGACCTCTTTATACTCATTGAGTTTTCCTTTGACAAATTGCCCTCTTCATGGCAATCAATTCTTTTAACATCTCTGTGTCCATGATTTTCAGCTGAAACACTGTGCTTCGCTATAAATAGCAAGCTCAGATAGCAGCTTAGATGACTTTGAATGAGAGAGACTCTGAGGAATTCAGGACTAGTACACTGCCTTTTCATAACTTTTAACATCAAACTTTATCTACTATCTTTTGACCCTGGCACAGCTTAAAGGATTAGTCCACTTTCAAATAAAATTTTCCTGATAATTTACTCACCCCCATGTCATTCAAGATGTCCATGTCCTTCTTCAGTCGAAAAGAAGTTAAGGTTTTTGATTCGATTTGACATTCCAGGATTGTTCTCCTTATAGTGGACTTCAGTGGACTCCACTGTTGAAGGTCAAAATTACAGTTTCAGTGCAGCTTTAAAGGGCTTTAAACGATACCAGGGTCTAATCTAGCGAAACGATCGGTCATTTTCTAAAAAAAATGCTTTATAAACACAAATGATCGCCTTGCAAGTGGTACCGCCATTCCACCTTCCATATTCTTCAAAAAGCTTATGCTTATGGAAAATGGAACTGGGGCCGCGTTCGTTCCGTAAGTTGGCGGAATGGCGGAACCACTTGCAATGCGATCATTTGTGTTTATAAAGCATATACAGTTGTATTTTTTTTTTTTTTTTTAAAAATGACCGATCGATTCGCTAGATAAGACCCTTATTCCTCGTCTGGTATCGTTTAAAGCCCTTTGAAGCTGCACTAAAACTAGTTTTGACCTTCAACCGTTTGGAGACCATTGAAGTCCACTATAAGGAGAATAATCCTAGAATGTTTTCAGCAAAAACCTTAATTTCTTTTCTACTGAAGAAAGAAGGACATCTTGGATGACATGGGGGTGAGTAAATTACCAGAAAAATTTATTTGAAAGTGGACTAATCCTTTAAGACTTTGCTGAAATGACATACGTTTTCAAATAAACAACTGTGTTTATATTTGTCTTTTACTCACACATCGGGGAAATTAGAAATTAGAAATTTCCAATCAGGTCATGTCTCTGTTACAACTGGCAGTCTCATTTTTGCCATTTAAACCCCCTTCATTTTGACCATAAAAAACCAAACATTTAGAAATTAAAGGTCTTAAATCATTTTAATTATTTTACACTATGGTAGTGATGCGCTCATCACATAAAAAAACATACTTGAGACTGTTCAAATATTTTTCCATAAAGTGAAACATTCTTTCAGAATTTTTATTTTCATAACATTAATTTTTGCTGCTATATTTCTTTCCGTTATTTCCACTTATCCCATATTCCTCTATCAAATAGTTAAAAGATATTAACAATATCTATAGCAATATAATAGCAAAAGATATTATCAATATGGTTTCTACTGTTTTGCAGAACCACAATGTTATTTTACCCATGTCTCAACTACTAGGTTGCACCGACAGCCTTATAGCTGCATTCTCCTTCAACCATTATTATATAAATTGTAGTTCTCTAGACATCTAATGTCATGCATCCATTTAATGGATGAAAAACAAACCTTTTTGTAAGTTACATTCACTCCTCCTTCCCTACATGCCAATTCTTTTTGCATCGACCTTCTTTCCCTTCTGTCTGCTTCCTCCAGCCTACAATCTATTGTCTGCTTACATTTCACACACACACCGCTTTCACACAACATCCCCACATCGCAGTTCTTTTCTTCAACTCATTCCCTTACGACCTTAAGTCTTATGACACTCAATGTTCCTTCTCTCAGAAAATCATAATATTTGACTCATTTTTTTGCATTTGCTTTTTGCATTTTTGGCCATACAATCTTCTCATTTGACAAAACACCAGTGTATCATATTTTGCGAGCTTGCTCTGTGACTTCCCCATTTTGGCTGTCCCTGACTTTTGTGGATTTTCCCGTTCGGCGTGCGCCTAAATAATCTGTCGGACCTCTCCAACACATCCGACTTTTCCCCTAAGTCCGGCTAGGCAAGGTTGAGCACTGGCTTTACTTTACAGTCTCACTTTTACACTCAAAAGGTTCTTGACACGTGCACCTAACTGCATCTCTCACTTTCTACTCGGAAGGTCTTGACGGCACTAACCGTCTCTCTTTTTTACCCGTAAAGTTCTTGAGCGTGCGCTTAATTGCACTGTCTCACCTTCTAAAGTTCTTGACCGCACCTAGCGTGATTGCATTTTCTCCCCAGATTAATCTTGATCAAACTGCATTTTCCCACCCACAGTTTCAATTTCTGTCACTACCAGATATTTCTTAACTGTGTTGTATACGCCCATATGATCTCAATCTGCCCAGAAATGTCTTAACCACAACCACCTGAGTCAGCCGGACCCACCTTTATGGGTTGTCCCATTTTCTAATTTTTACCAAATTTTACTCTTAATCACACTTATTCACAAAATTTTAATTCCCCATAAAATTTTGATTAGCTTTTACCAGAGAGTCGTGATGCCACCTGGGTTCGTTTACTGATTCTAGTGGTGTCCCCTTCTGGACCCTGGCAGTTGGCCCCTCATCCCTCAATCTATTCGGGGTAGGGCTGAGACCTAAGTCCAGGATGATCAGTCACTGTCTGCTCTCGGGTCCAAAAGGCACATCCAAGGAATCCCACTCTTCTGACACCAAATTGTTGTGGCAAAATAAAACTGACTCTTGCAGTTTTAAGAGACAAACACGTCCAATTGTCTTTCAAAGGTTTTATTTCTTGCAAGAAAGGTTAGACAGTCATACATTAACGCAAGCTGCAAGAATGAAAGCTTCCCCTCACTTTTATATCTCTAACCTCCAAGGCTGAAGCCTCTGTCCTTTTAATATATTAGGAACATGTTAACCACTTCAGTGTTTTTCCACCTGTCACCCTAAGTCACCCAAAGAATGCATACTTAAGTACTTCTGAGAAAAACAAAATCATTTAACCATAAGCATATTAGTAAAATCAAATGGAAATTATACAGAAACTCAAAATTTCTTCCACACTCACATCTGACCTTGACGGACTGAGCTAAACTTATCTATTATGTAATAGTTCTGCTGGTATGAACTTTTCTGGAAAGTTTGCTTTGGTGAGCTGAACTCCCGAAACAAACTCCAACTGGGCATGATTTCGTTCAAAATTATGTCACACAAGTTCATTCTTTGATTCCCAAGTATATTGGGGCCTTAAAGCAGAATATACTGCTGATCCCAACAGCACATCAAAACATCACCACAGGCCAGAGGAGATACAAGCCTCAACTTTGGTATATTTTCCGCTGCTTGGGTGTTGGAAAATGCAATCCACCAAACACTCCAGGGCATTTCTGGAGCCAAGAACCTCAGTGACAATACCATTGTGTGCAGTTCAGCATGAGCAGACCCTGACAGCAGCCTAACGGCACTATTCCAAAAGGCATCACACTTAATTACTGTAAATATAAGTTTAATAAGTCCAGGTTTGAAATCTTTCCATTTGTGTCCTCAGCAAATGGCACCTGCTGACCTCAAAAAGGTGACTGCAGTGCAACACATCAGATCAGTGCTCTAACCATTGCCAGTGAAATGCTAGTTTTACGGACATTACCAACATTGTTCTGAATCCAAAGTACAGTATGTAATTTATATGATTTGCAAATAATAACAAATTGACATAAAGATTATATGAAATATTTATTTGGCAATCCAACATCACAAAGGAGCTTAATTGCATGTAAATTTCAGTTGTACTGTATGTAATTGTTTAGGCTGACTTGAGTACAGTAGAAATAAGTTGCAGTCTAGTCCGTGCTGTGTACAAAGCAGGTGTTTTAAATTTATTCGGCATTGTATATAAGAAATTTACATAACACAGAATCCATATGATAGTGACAGTAAGTGTACTCCTTGCTCTTCAGTTTATAATGCAAAGTAGGCTATAACTATAACTATTTTACTATAAATTATGCTTTCTGTCTATTCATGCAACTGTATATTGGCAAACTATAACAGTGCATAAAGGATTACATAACCATATGATGTAATAATAACATTTAATAACTGCAAATCAAGATATTATAATTCAGTGATCTAAATTAATTAAATATTAACTATTCCTTTAGATTTATTGTTTATTTATTATGATTTATTATATTAATACAATAACTAAATAAATGTTTTGGTCATGTCACCTTTTTCACCTCTCTTAAGTTTGCCATGTTTCATTCCAGACATTGAAACTGTGATATAAACCTTTGAGAAAGACACGCAAAAAGACACGGATTGGGTGCTGATCAAGAGTCAGCACTGACCCATCTTAAAGACAGTCTAAGCAGTATTGTTTACTTTGGCACTAAAGGACAGACACAAAGCTCCTGATCCTATAGGGTGCATTTCTATTACAGTTGCTCTTATTGATCATGAACTTTGATACTCGCAGACAGAGTGTGGAGATACAAACACTATTAACTCTACATCTATTTCAATCCATTTACATTCAGCCCATTAAACTAATCTGGAACAATCAGTTGCAAACAGGTTTCAAGCCACTTGCTTGAATTAAGCATTTTCATTGTTAAAAACAGAAAAGTGTCACACAATCCAGTTGACTATCTTTCACGCCAGCCTATTTCTAAACCCCCACACTTCCTTGCACAGAGTAGCACAACAACAGCCACGACTCTTGAATAAATCAAAGAAGGGACTCTTTGCACAGTCCAGTTCTCCAAAAGTGTTTTCTCCAAGCTTTTGATGGAACACCATCCAGTGAGATTTCTCAGATTTTCCAACCAAAGATTAGTTATCCCAAAATCCAGATTGAAACTATAAGAGGTGACTGTGCTTTTGCTGTACTGTAGCTGCTCCCAAGCTTTGGAATGACCTTCTTGTATTTTATTGTTTGTAATTGTGCTCTATAAATCACTCATTCACATCACCTCAAATAGCTTGATGACTGACCTCGAACAGATCTTTTGTTGGATCATGAATCATCAGGCCATTGCAAAGACAGAGACCCTCCAAAAACAGACAAAATATCTTGTTTCTTTCTTAGCTTTATTAAGAGTAGAGGATACCCTGGCCTTCGAGGTCACAAGTAATAGCAGACAAGGACAGATGCATATTTGTAAGGTCCCCCATGGAAAACGCCAGCATACATATCTTTTGTTCATGATGTTCAATAGATTTTTTTTCTTGCCAAGGAATGACCTTCACTCTCAGTTCAGCACTACTAAGTAAATAGAAAATAAAAAAAAACACACACACACACAAAGATGTCTTTAAATAACTTCTCTACAACTCCCTTGGACAGAATGGCACCTCAACTGCAAAAAGAATAGCTGTGGATTGTTAGTCATCATACCTATATGCCTGTTCAAGTGATATGGAAATAAAATAAACAAATAATAAACTAATTATTTTGGCCTATCAAATAATTAAAAATGTAATTATAAATAACTGTTTTTGACAGTTAACTGTTCAGCAAGTTTACAGACTAGCTTGGATTTCACCATTGCAAGATTACACCATTCTGGCTGCAGGCGAATGGATATAATGAAGTTCATGCAGACTTCAGACATAGCACTTCAGAGAGCTGGAACAGTACAAATTTCAGCCCTGTTCCTGGAGCCAATCAAACAAACCTCAGGTCATCAGCTTGTTTGGAAGAGACACCAGGAATAGGTTTAACCACTGGTCTATACCGCCTAGGTGTAGGCATTCTGCGTTCACATTATTTATTATAATTGAACAGCGAGTGAAACAAAAGTGGTGATATTCACACCACAAGCATGATCGCAATTGTGATACTGCTTCTGCAGAACAGTTAAATTAACAAGAACTTAATATTTAGTAACTTACAATTTTTTTACAGAGTATTGTTAGTCTGTTTTTGCTCTGCCAACAAAATCAGTTCTAAACCAAGTCATAACAGAAAGCATTGCATCTTTTAGAGAGCGCTGGATGAGGTGGATATTTAGGCTACCTACAATTGATTATAGGAAACAAAACTCACAATTTTTTTTCTATTTATCGCGATTAAGCAGCGTGTGCAGTTTGTGAAGGACTCACTGTAGGTAAAGACAGTTTATGTCTATATATTCATAACAATATGAAAAAAATAGTATAAAAATATGGGGACACTTTTTGATGGGGGACCTGTAATGTAAAGCAAGAAACACCCTGGGGTGTTCTGAATGAATGCATTTTGTGAAGTGAACTTTAACAGATATCCTGTGCTCAGAGAATAGAGGCAGTGAACACTGGATCAGAAAGCAGCTTCAGTGTCAGTGTCAACTGAACGAATCAGTTGAGTTGATTCACTGGCTCACTCATAAAGACTGTCACTGCATCCAAATCGCATACTGTATGTACTACATGAATTTACTTAATGACCATTGAAAAGTATGTTCTGTATGAATATGGGTAGTATGAATGAAATTTGGATGTGCTACATCCACTATGTTTTTACTGACCTACCAGTGTCAGTTATGTTGCTTCACTGCCATTCATAAATCTTCTCATGGGATTAGTAAATAATTCACTGCCATTAATAAATCATCTCATGGGATTAGTAAATAATTCACTGCCATTAATAAATCATCTCATGGGATAGTAAAGTGGCCATCGAATGTACACTTCAGAATCTTGGCGGAAGTAGTATAGGTCAAACGGGTACTTTTCGCCTGTTGTTTTTCAAATACTATGTATTTGGACATACTACTCTTTTGGCATACTATTTTTTGCATAACTATTTATTGTAGGGAAGTGTTTAATTTTGGACACAGCAAGTCACTTGGTTTGTTGTTGAATGTATCATTGCTGATTGAATTCATTGACTCGCTCATAAAGTCAGTCACTTGACTTAATGTAACCTGCAAAAAAGAGTCAGATAAATTGAGACTGTCCTCACTGCAGCCTCTAGCACGATGATGTACTGGATTAAATTCAATTTGTAGTGGGCATATGCTTTTTATTTCCCAAACCAGTTTAGTTTAGTGCAAACTCCATCCTGCAGCTGATTCTAACGATTTTATTACTGTGTCAGTCACTATGCTACAACAGACACTAACTCCTAAACCGACCATACACCCTAACCTTAACCTGGTTTGCGAGTCCGCTACATATTTAATTTAATCTAGCACATCATCTCACTACAGGCTGCAGCGAGGACCTTCACATGAGCCTTTGGAAAGGATCCTTATAAAAATTAGAACTGACACGTTACCATGAATAAGATGGAGAAGAGCTTCTTCCTTTTTAGCTGTTTTTACTATTACTAGACCACCACATTGTTCATTCTTTATAGACTCAGTGTTCAGGGTTTTTGTATATATACGGGAATGATGTAAGAATTAGCAATACAGTCATCTTTATTTGCAGTTGTATACATTTAAATCTGGACTGTTTTCAGTTCTTTGAATGAGGAAAATTAACCTTTACTCTTAAATGAACCCTGACATTCTTTGTCTATATATTTGTTGACTCCTGTTTCTCAATTGAATTCTTTCATTCGTTACTCTCTGTTTTGCCATACTCATTCGATAACTTCCTCTATTACTGTCTCACAATCTCTACCCAATTCTTTTTTTCTCTGTTATTTCCTCTGTTCTTCAGTCCCATTTTTTCTTACTACATCTGTCTTTTAAAACCCTTCTTGTTTATCACATCATTATTCACACCCACATGTCGACCAGCTGCTGCACTATATCTACAAATTTAATCAGCCTCTTAAAAGGATCTTCTGGGTTTACTCTTGCAAGAGGTGAACAAAAACAACATTTCCCAGAGTGATTGAGCTCTGTTCTTTTCTTCAGTCTTCTCTATAATCCCCTCAGCTAACACTACTCACCACACAAAAAAAGTGCCGGCTTAAAGTGGTGTCAGTATGTGAAAAAAAAAAAGAGTAAATAAGGAGAGAACACTGAATGGAAGAGAGAAAAAGAGAGATCAGAAAGTTCAGATTGTGAAGTCTGTCTGTCAAGTTGCATTAATTGTAAACTGAGGAAGAAAACACAGTACACTACAGTATGTACGCAGTGACAGTCTTGGATTGACAGCAAAATGTTATATAAAATTACAAAGAGTAAATAATACATTTTATAAGAACTAGCTATAGTCTGGTTGTAGCCCCCAAGATTTTTACTTTCTAGAAAATCGAGAAAGATGAACAATGATGCCGCAATTTGGGAGAGGAGCTTGAAATGAAATGAAAAAATGAAAAGCTCATTTTAAATGAAAAATTTGTGATTTCTTAAGAAGTATTTAAGCTATGTAATTCAATGTCATTTCTGCTCTGTTGTTCATATTTCACTTTTCTCCTTCAGGCTGGCCTTTTGGCAGTTTGGTGTGTAAGTTGAGTGGGATGGTGCAGGGAATATCGGTATCCGCCTCGGTCTTCACTTTAGTGGCCATCGCTGTGGACAGGTGGGCAAAAAAGTAGTGTTGTCAAAATATTTTATTTTTCTGATTAATCATTTTTTGACAGGATAAGTATTATATATATATATATATATATATATATATATATATATATATATACATATATATATATATATATATATATATATATATATATATATATATACTTTCATTCAAAAGTTTGGGGAATTTTTTTATTTTTTTGAAACACGTCACGCACGAACGCTGCATTTATTTGATCAAAAATACTGTAAAAACAGTAATACTGTGGAATATCATTACAATTTAAAATAACTGTTTTCTTTTTAGTTCACTTTTAAATGAAAATTAGCCCAAGCTTTACTCACCCTCAAGCCATCCTAGGTGTATATGACTTTCTTCTTTCTGATGAACACAACTGAAGAAATATTAATAAATATCCTGACGCATCCGAGCTTTATAATGGCAGTGAATGAGGATCAACACGTATGAGAAGAAGAAAGTGCTTCCATCCACATCCATCCATCAAAAACAACATAAACCTTCAGAAGGCCTTTATTAACCCCCCGGAGCCGTGTGGAGAACGTTAATGATGGATGTGGATAGAGACACTTTCTTCAGCTCATACTCGTTGATCCCGCTCACTGCCATTATAAAGCTCAGATGCGTCAGGATATTTATTAATATTTCTCCGATTGTGTTCATCAGAAAGAAGAAAGTCATATACACCTAGGATAGCTTGAGGGTGAGTAAAGCTTGCGGTAATTTTCATTTGAAAGTGAACTAATCCTTTAAGTATTAATTTCTTTTTTATACAGTATATATAAAAAAAATCCAACAGACCCCAAACTTCTGAAAGATATTTTTAAAATGGGAAAATTTAAATTGAATAGATTTATTATAAATGTAGGAATGATTATCTTTACATTTTCCATTTATTGTGCATTATTCTCAAAGCACTTTCTTGAGACACTTATTTTCTGTTTCTGTCTCGATCACCTCTGCTCTGTTTTCTGTCATCCATCTCTTTTCTTTTACGTCCTTCTTCTTCCTTGTTTTATATTAATGTGTCAGATTCCGCTGCATTGTCTATCCCTTCAAACAGAAGCTCACTATCTCCACCTCCACCCTCATCATTGTCATTATCTGGGTTCTGGCCATCTCCATCATGTGTCCATCTGGTGTAATGCTACAGGTCACCAAAGAGCACAGGGTCTCCATCTTGCTAAGTGATGGCAACACCACGCAACCTTTCTACTGGTGCCGTGAAAACTGGCCAAACCAGGAGATGCGCAAGATTTACACCACAGTCCTCTTCGCTAACATTTATTTGGCACCTCTGACTCTCATTGTTATTATGTATGCTCAGATTGGAATCACACTCTTCAAAACATCAATGCCTGCCACTGTGTGCCAAGTTGGGACCTCAGGTTCTGGCTCTGGAAAGCACGGCAGATATGAAAGTCGTCAACTGGTGTCACGGAAAAAGAAGCGGGTCATTAAAATGTTGCTAGTGGTGGCCCTGCTCTTCATCCTGTCATGGTTGCCATTGTGGGCTCTCATGATGCTGAGCGACTACGCAAGCTTGAGTGAGCATCAGCATCGCGTCATTAATATCTATTTTTATCCTCTGGCTCACTGGCTGGCGTTCTGTAACAGCAGCGTCAATCCTATAGTCTATGGCTTTTTCAATGAGAACTTCCGTAAGGGTTTCAAGGCGGCCTTTAAGCTTCAGCTCTGCTCAGCCCTTTCAGGGACGAGGAGAAGCTACTCTCACCGGCTGCAGGGGAATGCTGTATTACCTGCCAGCTTGCCCATGACCAAGGAGTCTGTACTGGAGGCTGGGGGTCCCAGACCAGGACAAGGGCTCATCCAAGGGCTGGTGTCTGTGGGCAATGGGAAGGGTCAGGCTGACAGAAGCCAGTCTTCAGGCAAGGAGAACATGAAAGAACAGGATCTGATCATGGAAGATCTGGAGAAGGTGTGTGTGTGTGTGTGTTGAAGAATATTGTTTTGGAACCCTTAAACTCCAGATATGAAATACTGTAACAGAATAATTATATAAATTTATATTTATGCTGTTATCTATTTATATCTTTATTTATTGTGTTTGTCTTTTTGTTTGAACTTTTTTATTCATCAAAGAAAAAAATTGTCTTCAACATTGATAATAATATGAAATGTTTCTTGAGCAGTGAATCAACATACTAGAATGATTTCTGAAGGATCATGTGACACTGAAGACTGGAGTAATGATGCTGAAAATGAAGTTTTGCCATTACATTTTTGGCCATTTTAAAGTATAATAAAATAGAAAACAGTTATTTTAAAATGTAAAAATATAAAAAAAAAAAAAAAAAGATTACTGTTCTTACTATTTTTTAATCAAATAAATGCAGCCTTGGTGTAAGAAAATACAGAATTAGATATTATATGTAAAATATTTAAATATAGTAAAAGTTTGGCGAAAGGCTTCTATTTTGATCTGAGAAAGGTTAAGCTAAATAATGAGAAATACTGATCTCACAAAATTACATATTCAACAGGATTTGTACATGGCAAATTCCCTAGTTTCATACTGAAATTCCACACTATTAAACTGGCATATCCTTGAGCAGTTACCATTACAGCACACACTAAAAAAAATGTACAACAGCTGTCCAACGTACCTTTAGAGTTAAAAACTGTACAACATCGCTGTGGCAGTAGCCTTAAAGGGACAAATTTGAACCTTATTTACCCTCACAATTTCATAATAGTACCATAAAGGGTTCGTTCACCCAAAAATGAAATTTCTGTCATCAGTTACTTACCCTTATGTCATTCCACACCTGTAAGACCTTCATTCATCTTCAGAATACAAATTAGGATATTTTTGATAAAATCCGATGGCTCAGTTAGGCCTGCAATGACGGCAAGATAATTAACAGTTTCAAATGCCCAGAAAGTTACTAAAGACATATTTAAATCAGTTCTTGTGACTACAGTGGTTCAACCTTAATGTTACGAAGCGACGAGAATGCTTTTTGTGCACCAAAAAAAAACAAAATAATGACTTTATTCAACAATATCTAGTGATGGGTGATTTCAAAACACTGCTTCATGAAGCTTCGAAGCTTTACAAATCTTTTGTTTCGAATCAGTGGTTCAGAGCGTGAATCAAACTGCCAAAGTCACGTGAACTATTGAAATTTCGAAACGTTTATGACGTAACGAAGCCTAGTTTACCGAAGTCACATGACTTTGGCAGTTGATACACGCTCCAAACCACTGATTCAAAACAAAAGATTTGTAAAGCTTCGAAGCTTCATGAAGCAGTGTTTTGAAATCGCCCATCACTAAAAGTTGTTGAATAAAGTCATTATTTTGTTATTTTGGCACAAAAATTATTCTTGTCTCTTCATAACATTAAGGTTGAACCACTGTAATCACATGAACTGTTTTAATATGTTTTTAGTAACTTTCTGGGCATTTGAAAGTGTTAATTATATTGCCATCATTGCAGGCCTCACTGAGCCATCGGATTTCATCAAAAATATCTTAATGTGTGTTCTGAAGATGAACAAAGGTCTTACGGGTGTGGAATGACATGGGGGTGAGTAACTGATGACAGAATTTTCATTTTTGTGTGAATTAACCCTTTAAGGTAACATATTACAAGGTGCAAAGTTGTCCCTTTCAGGGCACTTCCCAGTGACAAGCTGATGTAACCCTAAAAGTTCAGTTCTTGCACATTATTTCTGACAGCACAGATGCTAGTAACATCTTTTTTTTATTGGCAACCAAGGCAATTTTACAGATGGTCTTCTCTATATTGTCAATTTTCACCCTCCATCTCCTTCTGGCATCAGCAGATTTTTTCTAATAGACCCTGTATGGTCCATTTTTATTACAGAAGGTTTCAGTGAGAAAATTCAGGGTCTTATTCAGGGTGTGAATGTAACCATTGTTTGTCTGTTTTTCTTCACAGGTCATGTATGATTTATAGGTGCTTAATGATCTTCATGGAACCCATGGTCAAAGATACTGTGCACTCAGATGATTTTTCCCTTCTCATTGACTGTTTTACTGCTGGGAGGACACCATGACTTCGTCTTTCATCTCTTTTCATCTCTTTCATCTTGTAGGCGAGATGTGCTCTGCCTTTTCTCTCATGAAATTTTAAAGTTAACACAATAATCATGCTAGAAAGGCAGTCTAATCTGGAGGGTTTAAAATTCAGACAGTGTGTGTGATAAACACAAAGAAGGCCATTTTGTGGATCTAGCTTTGACTTAATAAGATGTGAAATGAAATGACATCTTACTGGATGCCAAATTATGCCCAGTGCCATTCTTGGATGTTTGCTCTGTCACCCTGTTTAACCTGAGGAATACACCCTGAGGTTCAGATAAAATTACACCAAATGTCAAGGCCATAACTAATACGGATATTCCCGTGGAAAAGGTCTTGATTCTAAGCCACATCTCAAACTGACTGAAATACCTAAACAGGGGATATTTGAGAGGGATTTCTATTGCATCTCTATACCTGGATGGTAAAATTACTGCATTTTGTTAAAATGGCCTGTTCAATTTCTCCTCTTTGAGTTGAAAAATGACTACCCTTTTTATGATGTTCAATCATTAACCAACATTGAATGAATGTCAGCAGCAAAACCTTTAGGTTTCTTGCTGGCGTGTTTACAGGGTGAATGTAGTAGGTCTTGGTATGAATCTGTATTAATATAAAATAGTTCACTGTAACAGGAAGGGCATTTTGCCAGTTATTTTCAAAAACACTCAACAGTTTGTGTCCTGACATGGGGACAGTGCCTGAGGATCTTTTCAGACTCAAAAACTCAAAGTAAATGAGCTGCTGAACAAGAGCAGTGCCTTAAAAAGATGGCATTAGCGGTCAGAAACCATGAGAACTTGAACAATCTTATGTGGAATGAGTCAAGAAACATCCCCCAGGGAATGGCAAGTGTCCAAACTGTCACTGGCTATTGCATCTGACATTTATATATATTTCACAGTTTCTCTTTTGGCGGATGAGAATCTACGCTGGTTATTTTGTATGTGTAGAAAAAAAAGACCTCAATCCAAAGTGAAATTTTGTTGTCTGTGTTTCTAATGTAAACCTGCAGTTGAGTACAATGTGATATACTTGAGGCACACAATGTATTGCTGCTACAAAGTCTTCTGTGAACATTTTTTTTTTTTTTTTTCATGGCGTGAAACTTTTCAGTTAGGTAATATATCCTCTTGGCTGCAATTTTGCATCTTACTGTGCTTTGCAATGATGTGTATACAATGAACAGTCTGTTCAGGAAATAGTCATCAACTGAGGTTATAGGCTGAATTTGTTTTATTATTATTTGACTAAAAATGCTGTGTATTTTGTCTCTGAGAGCAAATCATACACATAACAAATGTTATGGTATCTAAAGTTTAATTATAATAATTACAAAAATAAATAATTATCATTATATCACCACTGCTTGTTGCATAATGTGCATCAGACAGAGAACAAGAGTTAGAGAGAAGCAGGACCTTGTTGAAATGTGTTAATGGTTGATGGTCATTATGATGAGCAACATTAATTTTGTAAAAGTGAAAAGCATTTTGGGGTGTCAGCCTACTTGACATGTTAGTGTGTCGTGACAGTATAATCATGTCTTTAAAGCCCTATTTATGGGGACATATGTGACAGTATATTTGTTGGATGTTGGCACTACTAATGTTACCACTGAAACATATTCATTTCAACAAGACAGATTCTATAGGACAATGTAGCCTATAAACAACATTATTTTGACATACTGCACAGAACACAGCAGACAGGAAAATTATACAGGGAGAAAACATCTAATTTTATCTCTCTATATTTCAGAGTTGTTAAATGTCTCCAGCACTGGCAGTCGCACAACGTTGTACACTGACATTCAGTTTAATCTTCTTTAAAACCTGGAAACAGCATCAAAGAACTGACTTGATAAGTATGCAATGCATTTATACACGATTCCCACACTATGTGTATCATCCACCGCAGCATCAAGAACCTTCAGTTCTATCATCCTTTTTCTGAACACAGAAGCCTTGCCTGACTTATTCCAGAAAACTTCTACATTTCCCTTCTCCAGTGTTTCTGGTCAAATTAGCATATTTTCCTAGAAGAAAATGTAACAGTAAATATATTAAAATGACTAAAAAAAGCATGTGGCTCCATAGTGCTGACACTTTACAATGTCACAATGACTGTCTTTTGGCAGTGCCTCAACAGTTTAATGAGTGGGTATAGATGACATGAAGTGGCCCGAAGTTATGTTGATAACATATCATACAGCTCAGATTCAGAGGGCTTTTTGTCCACATTAAACGAGCACTCATATATCTTACTTACATAAGTGCTGCCATGCTCATTTTCTCTCATGCAATTCATATGGTGCCAGAAACTAATATTCCTTTCAGGTTTGTTGGTGCACAAATCAATTAATTTCAGGAATTCTTTGTTTACTGCTGCTATTGTGGCAGCTATTAAACTGAGCTTATTTTATTTAATTCAGTTGATCGTTTTACCCAGTATTAACATTGGTTCAAATGAAGACTGGAATAGGCCAACAGCTGAGTGGAAATTAGAATCTGTCATGGTGGTGTTTATCAGGAAAAAGGTGGATATGTTTTTGCATTTTTAAATTGCAAGTGACCGTAGTCTCGATTGAGATGTGCCTCACTACACCTGAAATTTAGACAAGAGTAGACGGCTGCATTTCTCACTTCTTGAAGTGGACCTACTTGATCAAAGGCGGATATCGCGTGATTCACACTCATGCTTTTTTGCTAATAAATTGGATGTAATCTAAATTCTGTTGCTTTTATATGAAAATAAATATGAAGAACAAGACACCTTAAGTAGTGGTTAGTTAATTTTCCTACCAAAGATGTGTTTTCCATACATTTTTAGTTTAATAAAGACGTGTTTTAGATTTTTTTTAGGAATATTAGTGATTATTGACATGACATGGGGCCAAGTATGGTGTCCCATACTGGGATTTGTGCTCTGCATTTCACCCATCCAAGTGCACACACACACACCATGAACACAGCCAATTTTGCAGCGGTGCCCGGTGAGCGATTACTGGTTAGGTGCCTTGCTCAAGCGCACCTCAGTTGTGGGTAATGAGAGTGGAAGAGAGCACTGTTTATTCAATCCCCCCACCTACATTTCCTGCCGGTACTGAGACTCAAACCCCTGACCTTCAGGTTACAAGTCAGACTCTCTAAACATTAGGCCACAACTGCCCCAATAAAGTTCCCACAGGACTCGAACCCACTATCACTACACCTGTCACTCATCGCGTTGCGCTACTGGGGAGCCATCATGTCATCAATCACCTATCCCATGCAGAGATCAAAGAGTTTAAGAATATTAATTTACATATAAAAACATGATATCAGGTTTAGAAAATCAAATATTTTAGATGAGAACAAATCATCATGGTTGTTTAAATGAGCATTAAGTTGTATCGTCAACAAGTCCTTTCCCATCGTGCCTTCAGCCAACACATTCAGGGGAAAGCAACTGCGCACAAAACCTTTTGTGCCCTGTTTGTGTGTTTGGGGAAAAGGGCTTGTGCCCACTGGCTGCACACAGTGTAGTACAGCATCTTTAAGAGCACAAATCTGCACAATTTTGATAGTGTGAAACCAGTTCTGTTTCTTCTGTATTGAATGGGAAATGTTCCTGTTTCAGCTCTTTGGAGCCAATTTTTATTTATCAAGTGGGAAGGATAGACCTAAAATTGGCATGAAATGGAAGTTGCGATCCTCCTTTCTTTTCTATTGTGAAGAGATGTTTTTGCGAGGGGAAGTTATATTGATTAAAGATTACGAGGACACGTTAATTAAAAAAGAAAACAGTTATGTGCACAGATACATCATTCATTAAAAAACACTGAAATATTCCACAAAAATAAAAATGATAAATTTTGAGTTCATTTTCACTTTAAGGATTTAGTTGGTAATACAAAGTTTGAAGCAAGAGTGTGCTGGAGAGTTATTGAGATCTTGATATACCAACACCAGGTTACTCTAATAGCATTGCTAATTTAAACGACAAGTCTATAACTCATAAGTAAATGGGAGAAATAATGTAAAAAAATACACTACAGAGATATTTGCATCAATTAACATCCTTGTACCCGTAATAAGTTATTCTAAAACAGCTGTGTGTATTGTTTTGATATACCTCCAGAATAAGTACTATGCTGTAGGAATTTACCTTTGAAACATTCTGACAAGGTCAATGTTATATATACATTTGTTTCAAGATGTTTCAGTGAATGTGAACATTTAATCTGGGCAGAATCCAGATAATGAAATGGTGGTGTTATTAAACTGTAAATTTTGTGCTGTATAATCAGTGTTTGAGCACATTGGAATGGTGTTTTGTACATGGAATGTCAAATCTATGAATCCGCATGATGTCATATTTGAATATTTTCTGGGCATAATTATTTTTGTAACAGATGTCCTCCCTTGTGTGACAATTTGTGTGTACAAATCTGGTATCAAGAGTCTATACAATTCAGTGAACACTGCTCATTTGCATATTTATATACTCAAAACAGCAAAAATAATGTATGGAATGAGGGACTTGTTTTTTTCTCCACCAATGAAGATTTGTATATGGCTTTATGCATCATTACAAGAAAAAATACTGCTCATCTCTGTTGTTTAAATATTGATAGTAGACTATATGTGACTGTAAATATTGCCTTAGTAACCTATATTAAATAAAACTTACTAATAAATAAAATTTTGTCTATTGAACGTGTTCATTGTATTGGTTAAGAAATAAAATGTACTTGTGTGCCATGTTTTCAGAATGTCGATAACACCTGCATTTTGCTGGCTTTTTCAGTACAAAGGTACTGTATGTTCACATGCTTCCCTAAAATTTACAAGCATCCTTTATTCCTTTTTGTAGGGTTTGGGATACAAATGATTGCAGTGCCAACCTTTAACATGAACTTGATTGCCATTGTCTTTGTCTAAACTTTCTGATTTAAATCAACAAATAAACAGACCATGAATTGAGCCTATTCAGCGTTAAAAAAATGAGGTAAGTCCAGAAGAACCAACAATGAGAGAATTGGAATTATAGGCATATACCTTATAAAATGCTTTAAAAAACAACCATTGAGAGGACACAGAACATTGTTGGAAAAATTCTCAGATACTCTCAGAAAGCAATACGCCCCCAATGGCTATCTGTAATTGCGAGACAGATTCTGTCATTCATTTCAAAATCACATGCTTCATTTGAACTGTCTGTGTAGATATCACATCCACCTTTCGTCCTTTTGCTTTGGTATTGGTTGGCATGTGGTTGTTTCACACAACCAAGGAGGTGTAGATTTTTGTATTTCATTGACAAGCCAAATTTGAGAGCACAGGGAACAGACTTTTTTCAAAAGCTTTATTGATGACATGTACATTCACATCACATTTGCATTTATTAATTCATCAGACACTTTTATTCAAAGCAACTTACAAATAAGGAGTGCAAGTGATTCACCTTATAAGGCAGATAAAGTGGGACACAGTTTGTCTTTCATCTCAGTGACAAAAAATCACCCTATATCTGACATTTGTTCATGCATAAGGTTCACAAAGTTCATGACTGAGGTTTTTGAGAGAATAAGAATTAAATGGTAAGCCTTCCCATGACAATGCCGTGCAGCAAGCAAAAATGAGAGATGGCACTTCAGCACTTATGACAAGGGCTTCCTGAGGGAGGACTTCAAAAGAGCTACAAATCTTCCATTATTAGATTATCTCTAAAACTCTTTAAATAAGGGAGAGACATACCGGTTCTCCATTAGAGGATTACTGTAAGTGCTATTCATTAGAAAGAGAGAGAGACTTAACCTTCTGCTGAATCTTAAAGAGAGAATCTTTTGCTAACGTTCATGTTTTTGCTTCTCATTACAGCTCAGAATTAATGAAAGACACATTGTATCTGATGACTTTTTTTATGCTGACTGAGATGCTTTAACTTCATCAGTGACAAGGAATGTGTTTTGACAAATGACATGAATGTTCTAATGCAATCTCACAGTGAAATGGAAAGCATATTATATTCAGTAAAACAACTGGTAATTGAATTCAGGTTGTAGATTGAATAATGGTGAAAAGCGCATTTGGATTTGATTAAATTAACTAATCTTGATTGCATTCCCTGCATTATAAAGTGTTCATATGTAAAAAAAAAAAAAAAAAAATATGTTTACTATAAAAATAGCTCATAAAATCCTGGCAACGCAAGCATATAAGACAATAATATGTTACTATTGTAATACAACTGCACTGAATCAATATTATAAGCATATTCAATATTTTTATAGTAAAATTACAAGACGTGTCTTCATTTCTCTACTTGCATTTCTCTACTTGCAACCTCAAGCTTTTGTTTTGATGGAAAAGAATGCAAAAGAAAAAAAAAAACTATTACAAATCTAGTGAAATTCTGCAATCATCTGTCCAAAAAAATGTAGAAATGATGTGACTGAAAATAAAGCATAACTGGCACACGTTGCATTCCCAAATGCACTTAAACTGACAACGCACTGACAACTCTTTTGAGATTAAAAAAAAAAAAAAACAGAGATAGAGATTGAGGTTCAGAGAAGAATGTGTTGGACAGAGATGCAGACTGAAATCCATAACCTGAAACAGTAGCATTCAAGCATGTCTGCATGAGGAGCTGTTAAAAGCCTTTCAGGAAAATTAATGTCACATATTCAGGGAACATCTTCTGATGTTTCTGCTTCAAGGAACTCTCTCTTGGGTGCTGAGGTAAGTTGAGATACTGTAAAGAGGGTAAGAGAGTGAAAGAGAGTATTGGATTGGAAAAAAGATGCAGTGTTGCTCTAGTGCTTATTTTCTTCCCAAGTGCTGGAGGAGAAGGGTTGATGGCATATGCAAACAAAACACAATAATGAAAGCATTCTAAAAACGGCAGAAAATTATATTAAAGGGACAGTTTTTCTTAGTTTTTTCCTTCCTCACACTTGTCTAGACGTCCTCAGCAGTCCTCATGGATTCACTCCAAGTGGCCACAGCTGTCTCTTATAATGCTTTGCCAGCTGTGCCAAGCTCTGTGTCTCTCCTTCCCAGTCATGTGATTTTGATATATTTTATAATAGGTTTTGTAGTGCTTGTATACACACACATGCTGACACACACACACACAAACCCAAACTATGGCCATTGTAATGTTTCAGTGAAGGTAAACAGATTCACTTGAAATCTGCACTGTATTTCAAATCCAGACTCCAAAATGAAAATTCTGTATACATTTCTTTGTTTTGCTCTGCACAAAGGAAGATATTTGGAAGAATGTTTGTAAACAAGCAGATCTCACCTCCCATTGACTACCATAGTATTTTTTTCCTACTATGGTAGTCAATGGGACGAGATCTGCTTGGTTACAAAAATTCTTCCAAATATCTTCCTTTGTGTAGAGCAAAACAAAGAAATGTATACAGGTTTATATCAACTTGAGAGGGAGTAAATGATGACAGAACTGACACCCCAGGAATGCTTTAGAAATTATTTACGTCTGTTGTCTCCACTTAAAGGAGTAGTTCAGCCAAAATTGAAAATTTACTTACCAAGGCAATCCAAGATGTATATGACTTTCTTTCCACAGGATTTTTCTTTTTCTTATTTTTGACACATTTTTGTAACTGCGCATACTTGTACACGTATTTAATTTTTTTGCAGTAATTAGTTAATCCACAAGAGGCAACCATGCCCTGTGGGTGTCGATTCACAAGGTAGTCAAAGAAAAACTGCATAAACAGAACAAATCGGAACGCATGCAAGCTAAAGTGACGATGGAGGCCTACATAGATGAGAGATTGCGCAAAGAGGTTAGAAAGTACCCACGTTTTGTACAACTCTAGCATGAAAGAATACAAAAATGTTTACATGGGTTGTAACTCGTGGTGAGAGATTGCTCAAAACTGCGCATGTGTTGACCGCATGTGTATGCGTACGAGTCTAATGAAGTATACTTTGCAAGGCTGTGTGTTCGACTGTTTGTGTACACTAGTGTACGTGTAAAAAACGAAGTATACCCAGGGCTCATAGCACCTTTTGTCAGATGGCATCAGAGTCCACGTTTTTTGCATAGCACGAACGAAATTGAGTGTGGCACTTTTTCAAGAAAGGCTTCTTTCTTGCCACCCTGCCATACAGGCTTAGCTTTGTATAAAGCTTGTGAGATTTTTGTCACATGCACAGACTGACCAGTCAGCCATAAAGCCTTCAAAGTTGTTTTATTCTGAAGAAATCAAACCACTACAATTGATGTCAGGTGGGGCAATTAGCCTGGTGTTTGATCTGGAAGTTGATTGGTTGCACCTGAGCAAGTTTATAATGGTATACTCTAAAGCCTGGGATACACTGCACGATTTTAGCAATCCTATACGATCATTACAAATCACACTGTGTGACATGGATCTTCTAAACTTGGGTACGACATGCATGTAGACTGTACGATCATGACACCTGTTGACTCGTGAGCTACGATGCAAGTTTCTATAGAAGAATAAAACATCATCAGCATGCACTAGTGGTAAAATAAAACCGTGTTGAATCACACTTTGGCAGTTGTCGTTATTTATGTGACCTGAAAATAAAAAGGAAGCGGCGAAAGAAGAAGGGAAAAGAGCTTGAGGTAAACAGATTTAAATTCTAGCGCCATGTCTTTGATTTCGCCATGTCACATTTATATTGGTTGATCAGTAGATGTAGGTCGTAGCAGCAAACACACTGTGCGATGATCATGCTGAATTTCTGACACTGTCTTGGTCTCAAGACTGGGAAAACAGCCATCTTTGAACCGCTCTCACTGTACGACATAGGACCACCGATTAAGAGCCATGATCACAGAAATCGTCACGATTGTTTCACGATGACAATCTTTCATCTGGGACAGCCAAAAATCGTACAGTGTATCCCGGGCTTACGGCAGGGTTCCTCAAATCCGGTCCTGGAGGGCTACTGCCCTGCAGAGTTTAGTGCCAACCCTAATCAAACACATCTAAACATGTTAATCAAGGTCTTCAGAGTTACTAAAACTGCAGGTAGGACTAAGTGCGTTTGATCATGGTTTGAGCTAAACTTTGCAGGAAATTGTCCCTCCAGGGCTGGATTTGAGGAACCCTGCTCTAAGGGTACGTTTAGGCCTACATGACAACGATGTACTAAAAATGGAAAAGTTTTCCTTTGCATTTTCACGTACAGACGACAACATTGTCAAATCGAACCCCATTCACACAAATCCGTGAAAATGACATAAATCAATGTATTCTGCTGCCAGGCCAGGAGATGGCGATGTCATTTTGTAAAGAAACATGCACCTACAGACTGAACACATAATATGCATGCACATGACATCGCCATTTTCACAGATTCGTGTTTTTGTTGTTTACACAGAAACGATCGTTTTCAAAAACTTTGAAATCTGTTTTCAAAAGTTTACATTTTCAGCCCCCCAAAACGCTGTTGTCATTTAAATGAACGGCCAAATCCAAGCGTGCCACACGAGTCCTGAAAAATGAAGCCAAAGCGTCTCTATCGCCCCTAGATGGCTGGAAGCAGTAGATCATAAACCCCGCCCTCTCCATGAAATGCAATGGGACATGAGACAAACTAAACCAGTGGTCGGCAATAGGCGGCCAAAACTGGCCCGCCAGCAATAATATCTGGCCCGCGCCCGCAGCCAGATTATTTTAATAGCGGCTGGTTCTGAAATAGATCTTCGTCTCATGGTGCCGTCTAATATTATTAAAGTGTCTACACCAGACGTGCCACGCCGCAACAGCTAAAAACTGCCTACACTGAACGTGACAAACCGGCCGTTGCGAAGCACTTGGACTACGTCAGAAATATAATGGGGAATCCGCTTACTGTCGGGAATGTGTTGTGTCGTGCTGCACCGCGTCGAGTGTAGACAGTATCATTATAATGGATTGTATTATCTTTTGTAGCGTCGCGCCACTCGCATCCGGTGTCTGTGTTATATTCTCTGAAAACAGCGACAACTTTGTTGCGAATAAAACACACCGGCTTTGCATTCACAAAAATAGGCAGGGTAAACTCATTGTTGTCTTTCCATTCTTCTTTATATGCCCTATTTTCGCTGACAACTTTCCTCTTTGGACTCTTTGATAGTGCCATTTTCTCTAAAAAGCTAGCTTTAATGTTAACATCACTCTGCACACGACGTAATAGCGTACCTCCATCACGCAAACAATAAAAAAAAATGCAGTTTAGTACATGAGGATGCCAAGGAATAATTCTGAGTGTAAAAGCTGGCTAAGTCAAATTATTACAGTAAGTTAGGATCCATTGTGTAACAAGCAAATTTAAAAATGTTACACATTTATTATTCACAATATGGAAAGAGGAAATAAAACATAGGCTAGTTCGTTAAGAGCATGACTCAAACATGCCATTAATTGGCTTATTTAAGTCCTAGTTATTTTTATCCATTACGCATCTCCCACATATGTGTGTTTTAGCAAGGAGGTCTGTGTTGCAAGATGGTGAATGAAGATACTTACCAGGTTACAGGTCACTACTCTGCTTTATTAATTTATCCAGTGTAAAACCCGGACACTACCACACAAATGTGGCTTTTTGTCAATGACTGTCCTACTACAGGATTTAACACAGAGTAACAGCTCACTACCACTTAAAAGACACTTTAACAGTTTTTCACAGGCAATTCTAGTTGCATTTTTCAATGACTTTCTTAAATGATCCTTTCACAATGTTCTGGCCCGCCATCTAGTGGTGACATTTTTTTTGGCCCGATGCCAAACTTAATTGCCGACCCCTGAACTAAACAATCAAATTACACTTTAAATATTTTTTTCCAAGGACAATTTCTGTCATTTTAGGCAGTTTTTTTTTTTATCATGCTGGTGTTAGTTCAGATGAAAAAAGTTTGGTTTTACTTATTTGATGCTATAAAAACGTGGGTGTGACGTTATGATTGACAGCTGAGATGGACAGCTTCTCTGAGTGAAGTAGTCACTGAGGCGCCAACAGACTTTTTTCTGGATCTTCGCGAGGTGATTGGGGCTTTAACTTTAATTTCTACATTTCCAGAACTGTTTATTTCACACCGACATAATGAGTTGTTCTGAGTTTGGGCAGGATATTGATATCGCGGCTCCACTTCGTGCTCACTGCTGTGCAGACTCGAGACTCAAGATGTCAGCGCCAGATTGGCACACTGGCGGCTTCAGTTACTACAATGGAAGAGAGTGAAGGTGCGTCGTCCAGTCTAAGGCCAAAATACATAAAAAGTTTTGGTAACACTTTAGTGTAGGGAACACATATAAACTATTAACTACAACTTTTCCCTCAATAAACTCCTCATTTAGTGCTTATTAATAGATTAGTAGTAAGTTAGTTGTTAAGTTTAGGTATTGGGTAGGATTAAGAATGTAGAATAAGGTCATGCAGAATAAGGCATTAATATGTGCTTAATAAGTACTAATAAATATCCATTATTCTAGTAATATGCATGCTAATAAGCAACTAGTTAAAAGACCCTAAAAGAAAGTGTTACTAAAGTTTTATGTTTTTAGTTAAAAGCGGTGTTATGTAGAAACAGGATTTTTAATAATCCTCCAAAATGTTTTAAAATGTTACAGGGTATGATAACTTTCTATAGGCACTGTATACATAAAATTAACACAGCTGAAGAAAACACAAAGTATAATACACAAACATTCATAAGAAAAGTGGAAAGTCTACATAAAAGTGCTATAGACACTTCAAAATCAGCCTTTTGGGCAACATCAAAAACATCTTTTTTTATGATCTTGAGATGTGCTCAGCTGCATTTGTGTGTGTTTTGTCAACTGTGACATTGCAGCTCTCACCGTGATCAAAGCAATCATCCACCTGAAATCTGTCGGTCAACACATTTAACACGCTCACAGCTTTAGAAAAAAGGAAAGTGTTGCTGCAGACACCACAAGTACAAATATTGCTACAAATTACAATAAATGAGTAGTAAAGACATGTACATGTTTGTTGTTATTAAATGTTAACCATTAACATCTTTAACACGTCCCCCTACTCCAGATCAACATGCTCACATAATGGCCTTGAATTCACTGATAGGGCAGACATGACCTTGCTGTTAGAGAAGTACCATTTTAATTTAATGAGGCGTCGTTCCACACCAGCTCTTGCTTAACCTTTGAGGGAGGCGTCTGAACAGTTATTTCTGGGTCATTAATGTGTCACTGCTTCTGGCACTGGCACTCTCATGTTAGCTGTCTCTGTATGTTTGTCAATGTTGAGATAGCAAGTTTTTTAATTTCTGTTTTTCAGTCTCTAATCATCAAAAACCTAAACATGCACAATTATATTTGATCTGTGGCCAAACATGATGAGAAAAACAATTTTCTTGAGTTATTCTCCTAGTTTCTATATATATAAAGATTTCATAAGCATTGTGTCCAGGGAGAGCTCTTTGTAACATTCGTCTAATGAATGATGTATCACTTCAGCAGTGTTGCTGATGTTTCTTTCTCCATGTTTATACTTGCCTTGTACAAAAAGTTTCTTGTGCTGCCGTCTTTATTATAATGGAGACCATGAATTATGTATAGATGTGAATGCATGTGTGTGGATACTTGTTAACAATCCAAATAGAGGAGATTGGGGCTAGTTAATATAGGGCATAGTTGTCATATTTTCTCAGGACTTTTCCTCATTCTGGCATGATATGTTTAAACAATGTGTTCATATGTTAGACACAGAAAAAAATATCCACAACTGGAATGGCAAAGTTGTGTTTTACCCTTAACCAATTACAATGTTGATGATACCATATATGACTGGATATCAATGGCTAAATACTTAGATTAAATAAATAAATATTGTAAGCAAATTTGGATTGAAGCATATAGGTTTAATGGATGCTACACTTATATGGCCGTAGCAATCGAGAGTTTCAATTTGAACCTCCCTAACCATCCCACAAATGTATTTCACAGATCTGTGACACATATAAACACACTCATACAGCATAAAGAACCATATACTAGACACGGCTATTTGACACATTCAAATGTGTAATTAAGTAACACTAAAAAATAATTGCATTACATCCAGCATATGAGCCTTTTTCAGTCACAGATATTAAGAAACGCGAATTACTATGATATAAACTCGCAATTCTCACAATTGTGAGAAAAAAAGTCAGAATTGTGAGATAAAAAGTATTTTTATTTTTTTATTTAGTGGCGGAAACGGGCTTCCATATGTATTGGAGAAGCAGCTCTAAAAAGACATTAGTAAACAATCATTATTCAGTTCAGTGTTGGTTTAGTTTAGTTCAATAACTGTGCAAAGCTCGTCAATTATGAAAGTAGCTGAATTCATATATGAAGCAGTGATATCATCATCCGACTATTTTTAGAGCATCAATTTATTTTTATGCTGTTTAAGATAAAATCTACATCTCCAAATTCATATCTAAAGTATAACCTCAACAGTACTGTGTGCAAATCAAAATTTAGATTACATATCAAATCCAATTACACACAGACACACACACACACACAGTATTAGCACTTATAGCGAATATATTTAGTTCTGGAGGACATATGAGGGCTTTATTATTATACAGTCAACCTGGAGTGGCTTATTATAATAAAAGCAATCACCTCTGACCAACTACACTGACAGGACTCCGGCTCATTACTGCTAACAGCAAGGGGGAAAAGAACCAGAGTTTCGATTCAATTATGGCTGAGAAAAATAATTGACAAACAACTCACAATTCATGCAGTGAGTGAAGAGAGAGGAATGGAAATATGTAAGGAGAACAGACCAATATCTGTTGCTGGACCTAGTACAGCAGAGATATTGATGTTTACTCAGCTCAACAGATCTAGAGCTGCTTGCTTATGGATTTTGTCTTCTACTCTGCATAATACCAGTCATCTGTCTTGTTACTTGATGTTCAAGCATATGTTCAAGAGCAATGTTACATTTTTCCTTGTTAAATTAAAATTGCACTACTGCCACAAGAAAAAAAAAATTCAAACAGAAGTTTCTTTAACAGAGCTATTTTAAAATGGATATTTTACTTAAAACATTCAAATGACACCACAACTGAGTGCAATTTAAAGATCAAGAACATTCAAGTCCTTAATTTTATGGAAATAAAGTACTTTAAGTACAGTTTTACTTTTTAATTCATTAGCACATCAAATTACAGAATGGTGGTTTTTAAGTGATTGCATTTAGAATTCACATGCATGTTTCGCAATCAATAGAGTCAATTAAAACAATCAGATTAATCTCTGACTAATAATGTTTGGCTACAGCCACGTTTCCACATGTATAACTATAAACTGGACGGGATTTATTCAGAATATGCCAAAGAGTTTACAAACTCTATGCTTAACAGTACACACACATGTAACCCTGTGCTGTGAACTGTTGGAAATGCAGCATAATGGGTATTGTCTGCCTAAAAAATGTTGGTTTGCTTCAGGCAGGTTCACTAAGAGCCAGAGGAGCAGAATAAAAGTGCTGTATCTACTGCACAGAACTGTCAGACTTTGAAAGCAGTGCATGTTGTACCGACTGTGAGCAAATACAACAAGAAAAAACAAGACAACATCTGTAAAGTAACATGTCCTTAGCATCTATCAAATCAGACTTATAGCAAGTGCTTAAGCCACACTGAAGTATATGGTGAAATCACCTGTAAATAAAAGGATATAAATAAAAGTAAATAAAAGCATATATCTTTTCTCCATTTTGTCTAGAATTGTCTACCAAATAATCTGATTTTTAGTGAAGCAGTTGATTCCATCTGCTTAAAGGAACAGTTCACCCAAAAATTCTACTTTGGTTCAATCAGTAGAGCATGGCACTTGCATCACCAAGGTTATGAGTTGAATTTTCCAGGGAAAGCAAGAACTGATCAGCTGTTATTCAATGCATTGAAGTAAAATGCTTTGGATAAAAGCATCTGCCAAATGCACAAACTGCAAATGTAAATTTGCTCACCCTCATGTTGATCCATGACATTCTTTCTTACGTGGAACACAAAAGAAAATATTTGAAGAATCTTTCAGATGTTTTTGTCCATAGGCTTGCAATAAAAGTCAATGAGGTCCAAACTTCCAAAGGACATAAAGTAATCCATACAACTTAAGTTAAGTAATCAAACTCTCAAAACAAATCAAAACATTGATTAACTCATTTATTTGTATGCCCAAATCAAATATGGCAACATGTCAAAAACATCAAACCTTATAGTTCTTCTGTGATTACGTCATAATGTCACATGACGCACAAGAATCAGTTAGGTTTGATTTTTTATGTAATCACTGATGGCATAATTTCAGAAGCATGTTGCTTACTAATATCATTTGTATGAATAACGCTCTGATGAAAGATTGTTTTGATTTGGAAATCTTTTTTGTTCTCACTTCAAGGCTACTGAAGGTCAGCACAAAGTGATTTATGTTTGCTGTGTTACACTTATTATTGCTGGTTTAATAAAGGCACCGTGTCCAGTCTCCTGATAAAGATGTGTATGTGACAAACATGTCGGAAGTTTGGGGGCGAGCAGTTGGCCTCATGCTGAGAGAACCCTTTAATTACTGTAAAAGTGCCAACAAGATATCAATTAGGGAGAAACTAGACTGAAACAGAGCTGTATTTGCCTGCTAGAACAGCAACCAAATTGGAAGAACTGAAAACTCTAAAGTTAAAGTTTAAGTTAGGGGCTATTTGTAGGACTTGATGATTGATGTCTTTTAGCAGCATCTCTCAAAATGGAAAAGTAGTTCTAATTATTAGATTCAATATAATTAAGACTTGTTGTACATGTACATTTTATGAATTAATACACAGTTGGAGCCAAAGAACAAATTTGGTCATGCCTCTTAAAATCACAATTCACTGGTTCCAGTTTAGCTTGGTTCCAAATTCCAAAAACCCTATTAACAGGAACATTGTCAGCTCTAATCGCTCTTCTTTGACTTTCTTTTGCTATAACTCAGTTAAGAAAGAAGTCAGAGTGATGAGTTTGTTTCTGATGTCCTATCACCATGTGTCAGTCATTCAAACCAGCATGACTTTCTTCTGTGTAACACAAAAGATGACATTTTGTTTGATATTTTTGAAAATGTTAATACAATGAAAGTCAATGTTGTTCTCGACCCAACTGACTGAAATATATTCTTCAAAATGTCTTCTCTTGTATTCAATATCATACTGTATTTTAGATTGTCAAACTCAGCCTCCTCACTCAGCATTGCATCAGCTTTTGTTATCAAGCTCTCAAGCTTGGAGGCAACATATAATCTATCAGGAACACAGCTGGAGAATATATTTCAAGATAACATATCAAAGGTTTGATTAGTCTGTAATTGCAGTGTATTTTCAGAGAGAAATAATGAAACATTTAAATTTCTTAGAAACGAGACTGAGTCACATTATATAATAAATCATGTTTAATGGCTTTATAGATTTCTGTGATATTTCCTGCATGTTACAGCTGTACAAAATAAATAAATGCTTTTAGATGAAGAATTTTTTTTTTTTTTAAAAAGAAGTGTTTATTAGAGTGGCCTTAAGTTTACATACATTTTGCCAAATTCAAAAGTTTATATGCTTGATACTCGTACTGTTTTTTTAGTTTTGTTTTGTAATAGTTGTTCATGAGTCTCTTGTTTGTTCCAGTTAAACTGTGCACTGTTATTCAAAAAATTATCCAAAATTGGTCTATTTAGGATTTGTGATGATGATTAAACACAATCTTTCATCTCAGCCCCCTTAAATTTCTGTGATTGACTTTTCCAGCACCCCAAAACTGTGATCCCCTCAAATTTCTATTGAATATCTGTGGCCTACTTTCCATGCGTGTAATGCTATGCAGTATTAAAATTGCTACAGTTTATCATCTGTAGCATACAGCCTTATAAACAACTTGTGATGTGCATCAAAGGTACTGTACAGTGTTTTAATGTCATGTTTTTTTGTCACAACCCTCAGGTGACTAATGACTTTTATTTTCAATTTTTTTTCTTTTTTTTTTCCTTTGGTTCTCTTAATGTTCTTTTCATCCATCCACTATATTTTTCCATAATATAATTTTCATTCCTTCCTGCCTTTTCATCTCTGACTCATTTTCAAATCAGTGGGTTCCTGCACATGCTTCTCACTGAAACCTTTTCTGTTGTGCAGGATTGCTAGACTGTAAATGTAAGAATTATATGATGTACCATTCAAATCCAACAAATAAATGTTTTAATTTGAACAGCAAAAGAGGGGTATATAGTTCATCACTGGCAAGATGGTCTTTTAATAAAACTTGATTGTCAATGCATTTTTTTAACGACTAGAGAAAAACCTTTTGCCAAAAGGAAAACTTCAACACCTATAATGCCCTAGGCTCAATCCGTCTGTCACTTTAATAATAACAAGACAATATTATTAGCACTTTGCTGCATTTAAAATTATAGATTAAAATGGAGACAAAATGAAAACAGAAGGATTGTTTTGCATCTGTAAATGTTACATATTAATACTGAGTATTAACAATGAAACCAGGCTGAGAATCTATAAAGTGAGTCAATGGATGAATGTATTGAGACCATAGTATATATCACTGTATATATGAGAGAATGCTTCATAGAGGAAAAATTGAGAGAAAAATTAAAGAGGAAATCATTATTTTGGGGTGTGCTTGAGAGCAGGTGATGACGATGATGATGATGATCTCTATTATTTTTGGCTTAGAATTGGATAAAAGAGAGAACAATCTATTCTTGACAGCAACATCTTCCGTTTAATATTGTTTACTTGTCCACTTTGACATTTAAGGTTATAAATCCTTTTTCCCAATTCCACCAAGTGATCTTCAAATGTCATTACTTCACAGACCTCTCACACCATTATCTGTAAGGGAACCCAATCAAATATAGCTGTGTATTGTGTGTGTGTGTGTGTGTGTGTGTGTGTGTGTGTGTGTGTGTGTGTGTGTGTGTTTGAAGGGGGAAGGAGATGTGCTCCCTCCGTCTCATATTTTCTTTATTCTGTGTGATACACATCACTCTTTTCTTTACTCTTATATGTCCAACCTCTCTCACTCTCTATGACTGAAGATGTGAACTCTTTCAAATGCACACACATTTCCTTGTGCCACAGATGGACAAAGCAATGTATTACATATGCCTTACTTCTTTGTGTGCACACCTAGTGTAAATCTACCACATATGCCACAAGTTCACCTCAGTGGCCACACAAAGTTTTAGGAGTAAAAATCGCACCAAGTCAAGATGACTTAAAATGGTTGAAAGTCAAATTCACCCCCTCAACAACTTTTTTTTTTAATCTTGCACATAATTTTAAATGTGTGTTTTCTAGACCTGGAAAAATTGAGTGTGTACATTAACATCAGTATCAGAAGCAGCTGATTTGTTTACTCTAATTGAGATGTTGCTTTAAACAGCACACGCTCTCTCAGAAGCCTAATGAACGGGTTTTGCCCGACTCCGCAGGGCTGGTGGAAGAACGTGGTGAGAGACAGTGTGTGACGTAATGACTTAATAAATATGCTAATTTGCGTATGACGCTATCTAATGACATTTAGCGACATTTTAAACAGGCTTTAGCTACTTTCCATTAATAAAAGGTGGCAACAGTGTGACTGACGCGTTATATGGGAAAAGAAATTGAGCTTTGGTTTCAGAAGTGCAAGCCAAAATTCGCTCCACTGGAATTTTTTTGTTCTCCCCAAATTGTAATTTTAGGTATTAAAGCAGAATTATGCTCCCTGTGAATTGGTTGATCCCCATCCCTAGGCTACTCGAAGGTCAGAGCTGGGCTTAAAAAGAACAGAATGGTTGCATCATGATTGTATTACCCATTCTTTGCTGCCTCTCCAGCTTATTAGTCTGGATATTCTTAGAATTCCTTTGCATGCTCCCTTCGGTACACTGCTCCCTTAAGCTTGTGTTTCAGTCTGGAAGGGTTATAGAGTTGCTGCTAACAACTCAGCATTTCATCTATCACCTGGTCCGGCTGCTAGGTGTAGTGTTATGGACTTAGCTGAGGCTATGTCTGTAGCAGCTCTGCTCTTGGGCTGTCCTGTAGCTGTGGCTCAGACTGGTCTAATGCAGGAGTCTCTGTTCCAGAAACGGTTGAGCCTGGAGGCTTTGGGGTTTTTCATAGTTCCCTCGAAAATGAATGTCTTAGGCAGGAGTGTCCAAAAGGAAACTGTCCTGCAGAACTTAGCTCCAACTTGCCTCAACACAACTGCCTGGAAGTTTCTAGTATGCCTAGTAAGACCTTTATTAGCTGGTTTAGGTGTGTTTAATTGGGGTTGGAGCTAAACTCTGCAGGACAGTTGCCCTCCAGGAGCAGGATCGGACACCCCTGGTCTTAGGGTTACACTGTAGCCCGGATTGCCATACTTCAGGCATGCCTGTGCGCGTCTTCCCTCAGACAATTCATATCTGATTATGTGTAATGCAGGTACCCATTTGCAAGCTTGGGTGCTCCATGTGACATCATGACATAAATTCATGTGTGCTTCAGACACCAGGTTCAGCGGGACGTGTTCCTGTAGCGTCAGCAACTGACGCAACATCTCATGCCCTTTTCTGGGGCCCGAGTTACAACATAACCATAAGTTGTTAATATTGTATCCCATCATGTGCAATACAATAGTGTCTCATGACCCTGATTTACACTTGTAACCAGTATCTACTATTAAAGAAGAGTTTTGATTATGCCACCTTGGATGTATTAAACTTATTTTTCTTTCTTACAAATGACGTGTAATTGGAAATGTGTGTTTTGACCGGATTCTTATTTGGTGTCTTCATCAAGTTGCAAGTCTTTCAAAGGTTTAAAAGGGGTTCAAGAATGTAGCTATTCAAATGTGCCTTTAAATATCTAAAGTGGCACTTAGGCTGGAAAATAATCTATATTCTGTCTCGCTTATGGAAATAATTAAATAAAACAAATAATGGACCTTATTCATGATGAAACACAAAAATCATTCAAAAATTCATCTGAATGTAAATTGTCCCATTATTGAATTAAATGCAACAATGTATGTATGGTTTTAAGTACAGTTTACACAGACATTTATTCTGCTTGTGTCTCATGAATGCAGCCCAATATGTCCATTATATTTTCTCTGCCTTCCAGGACGCAGTGTGCTCTTTCAGAGACAGAATAATTGCCATCAATCAATTGGGAGAAAATGGTTGCATAAATGGACTTTCATGTAGTGTGTTCATGTTTTTGTTCAGCCGCACTAACATCAGTTTTGGGCAAGATGAATGAGTGTTCTTAAACTGGACATACAGAACAAGTTGTTTATAATGGGAATTAGATGTTTAATATTTTTAAAATATTTATGGTATAACAGGGGTTTGACAATACTACAAACCATATATCCATTATTAGAAATAGTCAAATATGCAGTCACACGGTGCATGGTGCAAGGAAAGTTCCTCATGCTTTCTCTGATAAAGAGGCTGCTTTCTTTTCCTTCTGATTAAGCATTGAGATATCAAGCCCATCAGTGAACAGGATTATCAAAACAGCCATGCCTCTATATAAATAGTGTCGCACAGCCTCTCTTGACCCAAACAGTCTTTCAAATGCCACCTCAAATACTTGTAGGAATCACTCATCATACCATCTTTGTCCAGGGGAAATGTTCTCCACAAATGATAAAAAACAGTGTTAAATAAAACCAGCGTTTCACAAAGAGACAAATTATTAAAAATCTCATAAAAATCAGAAGAAAAGTGTTTGTGGTTATGCTTTGACGGGTGTGTGTGTATTCTGTTGAGGGGAGCACATAAATCAACAAAGACAAACAGAGGGAGAGAGAAAACATTGATAGAGATCATTTCATCCTGAGCCACAGGACGCACTGAAAACACCATTACTTTACTCAAAACTTTCATTGGCCAAAGCACAGCACTGAGCGAAAGGATAATGGCAGCTTCACAGATCACTCTGCCAGATTGATTACCTCCAAGCTCATGTTGACAGAGCACCTCTTTCTTTGAGTGATGCCTTCAGTTGCGGTTTGTGTCTGTGCAGTGGGACCAAAACATGTTCAATGCTATTTCTGTGTTATATAGGCTAGCAACTTTCCAGTGTAATTCTAAATGCATGACCAGGCTAACATCAGATAGTTTGTAGCTCAATTAGAATAGTTTCTGAAATAATTTAGATTAAAAAAAAAAAAAAAAATCATTCAACATTTTTTACATTATTATTATTATTACAAAATGTCCAACATGGATCTGATATGCTTTTGCAAGGAAAAAAACATGAATCCACAAAATAATCAAATAAAAGCATTCATTTAAAAGTAAACAAGCACTGTATTCCAAACACGTTCCAGACTGAAAACATCCGGTGAGCCAACTACATCTCCAGCTTGTTTGGCTCATTTTAGATATAGCAACCACCAAGTATGACTAGAAATAACAATGAAATAAGGCTAATCAGTATGACGAGTGCTCTACATTATTATTCATGTTTTATTATTCTTATGAGGAGTCAAGGTCCTGCTGTTTTGCATTTGATTTCTATCATTTGCATCATTTGGTAATAATAAAATACAAATTAGTTTACACTCTCAACAAGTAATGAGAAGGCTACTATGAAATTTCTAATGTTCATATTAAAATGATTTATTAACATGTATTTATCATAATTACATTGTTTACATTTTTACATTGTTTCAGAAGAACTACATTAAAAAGCATTTTTCTTTTATTTGTTACTATGCTCAGCTGTTATAAATAGATTCTGTTCTGACGATTAGCCAATAACCCAGCTAACAGAATTTTGTTATAGGAACATTCTTCAATATTCAGTGTTGGTTCTGGGAATGTAAAAAATGCCCAGTTTTCTTGACGTTAGAGGAACTTTTTTTATAAGGTATGATGTTCCTCAAACGTTCTTTCAACTTAATTTTGATTTAAAATTCAACACTCTAGGAATGTTGATTTGTAACATTCCAAGAACATAAAAATGTTCACTTTCCTTAATGTTAATAGAATGTTATTTAAAGGTTAGTATGATGTTCCTGAAACATTTTTTCAATCATTCAAACACCTGCTGTGAACAAGCACTGAAAGAAAGAGAAATAAACACAAACTACAACTTTCTTCAGTCACAGCCTTAAATAAACTGAAGATAAAAGACATTAAATCTTTCAAGATCTGATTAAACAATTCCACAAACAGCATTACCAGCTTCACTTATTACTAACCAGACTGACTTTATTTCTGTGAGACGTCTACAGCAGTTCTTATTGAGAATTAACAGAGGTTTAGATATTGAAGTCTTATTGAAAATGTTTAGTTTGAGGTTACCATCATGGAGATCAGCATCTGCTTTAGTTGTGCCCTTGACTTTGGTTGAATTGCTTCTTTATCAGCAATTGCAAGTGTTTTCAGAAAGCATTTGTGCATTGATAAAGCAGCTCAACATGTCTGTTTTAATAAGTGACTGCATTAAAGTGGTTTGTATAACTACTTTTTTTTTTTTAGCTTTGTTTACTTTTGGAATTGGAATGTTATATGAGAAGAAAGTAATAAACTCAAAAGATCTGATAAAAAATCATTTGTAACCCTGTGATTAATGTAAGGTTGCCCAACAGTTAAATACAACACAGACATCAACACTGGTCATACAAACCTCAACAATGGTGACAATAAAAAAAAAAAAACAATTCAGCTGCATAATTTATTCATTCAGCAATGGATGCTGGGAGCCATGAATGTGTTTTGTTTGCTGGCATGAAGCATGTCACCATTGTTGAGTTTCATATGCCAAATATTGATGTCTGTGAGTGTATAAATGACATAAAAGTGTGTTTTAAGCAAGAAATAAGCAATAACAGTGTTGGTTATAAACTTACAGACATCAATATTCAGCATCTGAAATACAACAATGGTGTTACATGTTAGCTGTGTCTCATTTCAGAGGTTGCATTCTGATCCAACAAACTACAATACATGCGTTTGTTGGTGTTTGTTCATGCAGTGTGAACCAACCTTTAACTTTACCTGCATTCGTTGTGGAATTTGTTAACTAGCACATTATTAAGAAAGGCGATTTGCGAAGATTCATAGAAAACCTATAACGTTATTCACATCTTCAGGAGGTACTGATCCATCCTTCAGGATCTTTTTAGCACAGACATAAACGCATATAGGTAGATCCAAATCAGATACCAATCGGTAGAGATCTTCATGGGTCCACATTCGGATTCGAGCAGGTTTGGGTCCAAAACTTTAACGAGTGCCTCGGACCTGGGTCTAATATTAGTAGCCTTTGGTCTTGGGTAATTTAAAATAATTTTACAGAATGGCCCTGAGAAGGATAATTTTCAAATTTGCCAAAATTTGCCAAATTTCCACTATTCGTTTCAGGTGTTTAACAATATTCTATTTAAAACAAATACATATTAAAGGGACAGTGCTTCCCACAGGTTTGAAATATAGGTGGTAGCCGGGTGGAAAATCCTCCTATTGCCCACGGCACAAAAATGGTCTACTACATGTGAGAAACAACAAATAATGTGTGATTTTTAACAATATTTATTGAAATTCATTTAGATTACATAGGCTACTATTACATTTACATAGGCTACTAATATTATGCATTATCATTGTAAATTATGCAAAATTGCCACATTTAAATGGGAGAGTTCTCCTTGCTTTGTCATATAGTGTATCTCTCAGTGAATGGGACACAGATTTTACTGATAATAGTAAAATCTATATATTGAATAATATACGTGCCTTTTCTTCCTGTGGGGGAGCATGCCAGCCAGAGACTACAGTAGTATACTATGAATTAAATGGAAATCAAATTAAATACAATTTATTGTGTAACCAAAATACCAATAATGCCAGATAGCAACTTTGTGCCGGCCTAGATCCGGCCTACATCTGCCACGTGTGGTATGATGATCTGGGCCACATGTGGCATGGAATGATGGCACTTGGGCGGACCGCTCCTGTTTGCCAGATCTGAGCCACAAGTAGGCCATAGCAATGCTACATGTCAGCCAAGAGCAAAGAACTAAACCAGAACTGGACCTTATCTAGGAGACAAACAAAAACACCAGAGCTACAACTGACTTCAGCCACAGCCTTAGATGAAACCAACTGAAGATAAAAGAAGACATTAAATCTCTCCAGATCTCAGCAGACGAGGATTAAATAACTCCACAAACAGCATTATAGCTTTACATATTACTAACCAGATTGACTTTATTTTTGTCATTCATCCACAGAAGTTCTTATTGAGAATTAATAGAAGTTTAACGCTCATGTTTTTCATTTAAAGTCACCGTAATGGTGATTGATGTTTCCATTTGTTGGGCTCTTAACTCTTATAAAATATGCTTGTTTTTTTTGGTTGTTGTGGTAGTGTGTTTGTTAAACACATTTGCAGTAGTGAAAATGAGATCAGATGATGACTTCATAGTCATCATGTAATAGCCTGAATCATTGATGTCATTAATACATCTGAATTAAAAAGCCTTGTTTTACTGCAACATGAGGTCACACTGTACTGCAGAAACCAGTTAGAAGATGGAACGTTTCTCAAGGACGATTAGTTTTGTTTCTTTACGAAATCTCAATAATCAGTCGGTTTGTTCTGTTATGAGATTTCAGATACAGTCGGTTTTGTTACTTTGTTCTTTTACGAGATTTCAAAGACAGTCGGTTTTGTTACGTTACGAGATCTCATTGACGGTCAGTTTTGTTTCTTTGCGAGATTTCAATGACAGTCGGTTTTCAGTGTCAGTCAGTTTTGTTTAGTTACGAGATCTCAATACAGTATGTTTTGTTTTTTTAAGAGATTTTAATGACAGTTGGTTTTGCTCCAATACGAGATTTCAACGATGGTCGGTTTTATTCGGTTACGAGATCTTAATGACAGTTGGTTTTAGTCCATTATAAGGGTTTAGACATTGTTTTTTTATTTTTCTGTTACAAAATTTCAAGGACGGTCAGTTTTGTTTCATTACGAGAGATCAGTGATGGTCGGTTCTATTTCTTTAAGAGATCTCAATGACGGTAGGTTTTGTTCAGTTATAAGATTTCAATGACAGTCGAGTTTGAAACTATTCCAACTCTTGGTTTTGTTTTGTGACAAGATTTCAGTGACAGTCGGTTTTGTTCCTTTACGAGATTTCAAAGATGGTCCATTTTGTTTTATTACGAGATTTAAATGACGGTCGGTTTTGTTCATTTAAGAGATTTCAATGACGGTTGGTTTTCAGAGTCAGTTGGTTTGTTCTTTTACGAGATTTCAAAGACAGTCGGTTTTGTTACATTACGAGATTTCAATGACGTCTGTTTTATTCAGTTATACGATTTCAGTGACGGCTGGTTTTGTTTGGTTACAAGATCTAAATGATTGTTAGTTTTGTTCTTTTACGAAATCTCAATGACGGTCGGTTGTCAGTGTCAGTCGGTTTGTTCTGTTATGAGATTTCAAAGACAGTCGGTTTTGTTACGTTACGGGATTTCAATGACGTATGTTTTATTCAGTTATGCAATTTCAGTGATGGCCAGTTTTGTTTGGTTACAAGATCTCAATGACGGTCGGTTTTGTTCAATTGTGAGGTCTCAGTGACGGTCGGCTTTGCTCAGTTGTGAGATCTCAATGACAGTCGAGTTTGAAACTATGTAAACTGTTGGTTTTGTTTTGTGATGAAAATTTACCGATGGTCGGTTTTGTTCCTTCATGAGATTTCAAAGATCATCAGTTTTGTTCCTTTACGAGATTTCAATGAATGTCGGTTTTGTTCCATTTTGAGTTCTCGACCATCATTGTTTTTTTTTCCATTACAAGATTTCAAAGACGGTCTGTTTTGTTCTATTATAAGATTTAAATGACGGTTACATTTGAAAGTTTAAACTGTTGGGTTCGTTTTCTTAAAAGATGTGACTGTCGGTTTAGTTCCTTTGTGAGATTTCAAAGATGGTCCGTTTTGTTCTATTAGAAGATTTAAATGATGGTTGGTTTTGTTCCTTTATGAGATTTCAATGACAGTCCGTTTTGTTCCATTATGAGATCTCGGCAATCATTGTTTTTTTTTTCCATAACCAGACAGTCAGTTTTGTTACATTATGAGAGTTCAGTGATGGTTGATTTTGGTCCTTCACTAAATCTCAATGACAATCAGTTTTGTTCTTTAACAAGATCTCAATGGTTGATGGTTTTGTTTTGTTATGAGATTTCAATGACGGTTAAATTTGAAAGTTTAAACTGTTGGTTTCGTTTCTTTACAAGATTTCAGTGACTGTCGGTTTTGTTCCTTTGCGAGATTTCAAAGATGGTTGGTTTTGTTCCATTATGAGATTTTAAAGACAGTTGCTTTTCATTGTCAGTCAAATTTTTATTAGTTCCGTTACGAGATCTCAATATGGTGTGTTTTGTTCTTTTACGAGATTTTAATGACAGTTGGTTTTGTTTCATTATCTTTAAGAGATCTTTAAGAGAGCTCAGTGATGGACAGTCCAGTTTGAAACGATTCAAACTGTTGGTTATATTTTGTGACGTGATTTCAATAACGGTCAGTTTTCAGTAGGTTTTGTTCCATTAAGAGATTTCAGTGACAGTCTGTTCATTTCAGTCTGTTTTGTTCCATTATAAATTGCAACAGTTTTTTTTTTTAATATATATATATATATATATATTTATATTAAATATATATATATATATATATATATACAAAAACGGTCGGTTGTGTTACTTCAATTGCGAGATCTCAATGTGGTATGTTTTGTTCTTTTACGAGATTTCAATGATGGTCAGTTTTGCTGGGTTATGAGATTTCAATGACAGTCGGTTTTGCTCAGTTGTGAGATTTCAATGACGGTTGGTTTTGTTCCATTAAAAGATCCCAATGAAGGTCAGTTTTATTCCGTTATGAGATTTCAATGACAGTCGAGTTTGAAACAATTCAAACTGTTGGTTTTGTTTTGTGACGAGATTTCAGTGACGAACGGTTTTCAGTGTCAGTTTTGTTCCATTACAAGATTTCAATGACAGTCTGTTTTATTCGGTTACGAGATTTCAGTGACATTTTATGAGATTTCATAAAATTTCTATGAATTTATACAAAGACAGTTGGTTTTGTTTAGTTACAAGATTTCAATAATGGTCGGTTTTGTTCCTTTAACAGATCTCAATAGCAGCCAGGTGAATTGTTGATAGCACTTCCACATGTTGGAAAAAAGTTTTTTTTAATACATTACACTTGTGATGGGTGAAACAAAGCTTTTCAAAGCTTCAAAACAATTGAACCAATTGCAAAATGATTCATTGTTTCGAGGCATTTGAAACACCACATGCTGGTGATCCTACAATATCATATATATAATTTGTGATGTGAATCTAACTAACTAACTGCATGATGTGTGATGTAATGTAGGGATTATTTTTGCCCCAGGGTTACACCCCTTATTTTCTGGGGTTTATTTTAACCCTTTATTCAGTACAGTTTATGGTGACTATACTGGGGCATTGGGCAGTATGTGATGTGCTGTATGGACTATTTTACACCCTTTATACAGTACAGCTTATTGCGACTGTACTGGGGCATTAGGACCCACTCAGACCAGATACACTGGCCTCTCTAATACCTCTTCCAGCAGCTACCCAGTCTACCAGGAGGTCCCCCATCCAGCTATAGACTGGGCTCAACCCTGCTTAGCTTCAGTGGGAGTGCAGGTGAAAGCTTCAGGTTGATTGCTGCAAGGCTTCTTTAACATTTTTCCAAGACCCACATCATTCACACAAACACTAAACACCATCATGGTAACACACATGGCATTAAAAAATAAACTAGTATTTATAGTTAGAACTGTCAAATTATTTAATTTGAATCCACTGAAAAGGATTATTTCATAATATAAAACTGCAAACACTTAATGTGTAATAGTGAAATAATCAAAACATAACTTAATGTCTATGGAAGCAGCAATAATAATCTGTTCCATTATAATTAGACAATGCGTTATATTCATATCAGATACATATTATGTGTGCAAATGTAAAGTTTACTCTGTTCTTCTCCCAGTACACCAGACACTTAACATCCATGTATTTCAAAAGAAGTGGATGAATTCACGTGTTGTAACGTGTCCAACAGAGCAAGATCTAACATGGCAACGCCCATTGCACACACATCTTAACTAATGCAATCATTATAAAGATCCACATCAAAGGTCAACTCTACATCAGACACAAAAACTCAGACACCAAAATATAAATCTCAATAATGGTGACATGCTTCATGCTGCAACACATTCTATAACCTACTATTATTAAGTTGAAATTAACTGCATTACATCTATATGATTAAAAAAAAAAAAAAACTCTGTGTAAGATTAGACCACTAGATGATGACAACCTCTTCATCAAGTTGTCAACATCACCTGACCACATTTTCCCTTGCTGTTTTTGCCACAGCTAACACAATTTCAGCAGCAAAAGAAAAACTAACACCAAGGGTACGTTTACATGACAACGATGTACTAAAAACAGAAAAGTTTTTTCTTTGTACACATGACAACGTTATCAAAACTATCCCTGTTCACACGGATCCGCGCAACACTACTACGCATGCCAGATAAATAGCTGGCGATGTCACTTTGTAAAGAAAGTCTATGCGCCTGTGCATATATGCATTCTTTTACAGAGCACTCGCCTTGCGCATGCCTACCCCGCTAGAAATTTTACGTTCCAAGAACATTCTCAGAACGTCCCCACTGGTGTTAAGGATATTGCCTAGTAACGTTCCCAGTACGTTCAGAGACGGTCATGATGTGGAGTTATTTTAAGGTTTGGGGGACGTTATTTGGTGGACCTTCACAGAACATTCAGGATGTTCTCTCAACGTTTAAGGAACCATATTTTATTTGGAAATGTTCTCAGAACGTCCCTGCTGCTCTCATCAAAAAATTGAATTGAAAATTAGAGCTAAACTGATTAACAAAAGTGGCTGTTCAAACTAAAACAATTTTTTCTTAAATGTTGTACAAAAAAAAGCTCTTTACAAGTGTCTTCTGAAATATTATTATGAAACCTTTTTTTAAAAAATGCAAATCATCACACATGCATGAACTAATATTGCTGCTGCATCAGCAACAACACAGTTACTGCAGTCTTTAAATAAAGCAACATGTAGCACAACATCAGTGTTTCTGGCTCATCATTGACTAAAGCACATGCTCTACTCTTCAGCACAATGGTAACCTCACAAAACTCAGATAACAGAAACAGAACATTAAACACTAACAGATCTCTCTAGATCTCAGCATCTTCACTTATTACAAACCACTCTGACTCTATTTCTTTCATTCAAAACTTCTTTATGTGTTGTTTTATCAAAATTTATAAATGGCACCGTTATGGAGGTAAGCGCTTGCTTTAGTTGGACTCCTGACCCTTGACATTTTGATTTTACTTTTTCTCAAGTTGGTGTACCTGTGTGTTTATAAAACACATTTGTTACAAAAGATATCTGATCAAATGGATTTGGTTGCTCATTGTTGTACAATTTCATCATACAGTGGCTTGATTCACTGATCTCTGAATATTGTATTTCTTTCATGTCATTGTAGTCCTATGATAATGCATAAAATCCTGCCCTGCTTTGATGTTTTGGAAGTTTACATCATTGTGCAGAAGTTATACAGACATCAAGATTCAACGTATGAACCTCAACAATGGTGACAAAATTTTCAGATAAACAGATCAGTTCTGAGCGTCACAAAACAAGCTACTAAAACCACAAAAAAGATTTTTGTTTATTGTCACCATTGTTGAGGTTCATACGCTGTTTCATGATGTCTGTGTGAGTCTAAAAGACACAGCTCAAAACTCTGTCAGTATAATGAATTAAAAAAAAAAAAAAATCATTAAAAAATAAAAAAACCTATCTATTAATTAATGCAAAGCTAACCGTTAATACACTCAAAGTTTAATTTCTGGAGAGAATCAGGACACTCCATGATGATTGAATCATCATCACTAAAGAACCAAAACCACCTGATCAGAACTTTTCATCTCTTTTTTTTTTTTTTTTTTTTTTTGCTGTAACAAGCCAGAGATAAACTAATGTTAAAATGTCAAGAATCAAGAGGCCATCTAAAGCAAACGCTCACCTCCATAACGGTGACTTCAAACTTTATTATTTTCTATAAAACACCCACGTAGAAGGCGACGTTCTCGTGACCTTGCGCAACGTTGCCTAAAAGTTCTCTTAAGGCGTTAACAGAACGTCCTATAGTAATAGTCCCCTAAACATTCCCAGAACGTCCTGAATTTTCCCTGAAGGTCCACCAAATAACGTCCCCCAAACCTTAAAAGAACTCCACATCGTGACCGTCTCTGAACATAATAGGAATGTTAACTAGACAACGTCCTTAACACTAGTGGGGACGTTCTGAGAATGTTCTGGGAACGTAAAATTTCTAGCGGGGTAACCTGTCACCTAGTAACGTTCCCAGAACGTTCAGAGAAGGTCACGATGTGGAGTTCTTTTAAGGGTTGGGGGACATTATTTGGTGGACCTTCAGGGAACATTCAGGACGTTCTGTTAACTTCCCAAATGTCCTCTTTGTAACGTTCTCGCGCGACCATATTATAACCAAAATAGAACGTCCCCCTAAACTCATATCGGGAACGTTATTAAATGACCAACAGAGGACCATGTGGGAACGTTCTGTTAATGTCCCAGATGTCCTCTTTGTAACGTTCTTTTTTGACCATAAAATAACCAAAATGGAACGTCCTCCTAACTGCAGCACTTTCATTACCAAAAGAGGACGTTTTAGGAACGTCCCAAATGTTCCAAACTTTTAGGGAACGTTTATTCAAATCTCTTTATATTTGTTGTAAGAGTGTCTGTTGTTCAGTGTGTGTGATGGTGTTTGAGCAGCTGCAGTATCTGTCAGTGTATCCCCAGATCCTTATAACTCCAGATAACTTTGTTCCGGCCCATGTGGCATGGAATGATGGCACTTGGGCGGACCGCTCCTGTTTGCCAGATCTGGGCCACAAGCAGGCCATAGCAATGCCACATGTCAGCCAAGAGCAAAGAAATAAACCAGAACTGGGCCTTATCTGAGCAACAGAATACTTATATATTATTTATAGAATCATCACAGCATTAACAAGCAGAATCACTGAATGAATAAAGAAGCAAAACAGAAAAAAAACACAAGAGCTACAACTGACTTCTGGCCACAGCCTTACATGAAATAAACTGAAGATAAAAGAAAGAAGACATTAAATCTCTCAAGATCTGATTAAACAACTCCACAAACAGCATTACCAGCTTAACATATTACTAACCACTGACTTTATTTCTGTTAGAAATCTACAGAAGTTCTATTGAGAATGAACATGGATTTAAATGCAGTTTTTTCCCATTTGAAGTCACCATAATAGTGATTAGTGTTTCCATTAGTTGGGCTCTTAACTCTTATTATAAAATTGTCTTCTTTGAAACACACTTGCGGTAGCAAAATAAATAAATAAAGATAATTAGCTATTGATGGTTTTGTAACCATTGTGAAATATCTCAAATCACTGATGCCATTTGTATCTAATAATTGTGTTGTGCAGTTAAAAGTTTACTTTACAAATCCTGTGTTACTGCAATATGAGATCACATTATATTGCAGTAACCGGTTAGAAAATTATTCTCAGATGACACACAAAGACATCATGAATCTCAACAATGGTGACAATCAAAAGTGTCATGCTGCACTGCATGCTGGGAACAATAGTACAAAACTCCCAGTATGCATCACAGCATGAATAAATTATGCAGCCGAAGTGTCCTGTTATTTTCTTTAATTATAACTATTTGCTTTTATTTTTTGTCATGGTTTTTGTTCTGTCTTTTAGTAGCTTTTTTTTGTGATGTCCAGAGTTGATCTGAATATTTTGTTGTCACCATTGTTGAGATTCATACGCTGATTGCTCATATCTGTCTTTGTTATTAAAGTTTATTATTCAATGCCCATGGGTTTTTTTTAAATTATATTATACAGTGTGATATCATGTTGCAGTAATACAGGGTTTGTAATTTAAACGTATTAATGGCACAACACAATTATTACATCCAAATGATGTCAATGAACCATGTTATTTCACAATAATTACAAAACCATCAATAGCTAAAAACTACCATCCAATCTCTTTTCAGCTTTCTTTGCTACTGCAAATGTGTTTGACAAACACACTGTTACAGTCACCAGAGTAGACAAACATGTAATAAGAGTTAAGAGTTAAACTAATGGAAACACCAATCACCATTGTGGTGACTTAAAATGAAACAAACATGAGTGTTAAACTTCTGTTAATTTTCAGTAAGAACTTCTGTAGATGAATGACAGAAATAAAGTCAATCTGGGGTGCGTTTCCCGAAAGCATCGTTAGCCAACTATGGTCGTAAGTCCCATTGAACTCTATTGGTAACGACAGAATAGTATAGTTCGCTTTGGGAAACTCACCCCTGGTTAGTAATATGTGAAGCTGTAATGCTGTTTGTGGAGTTGTTTAATCCTCGTCTGCTGAGATCTGTAGAGATCTAATGTCTTTTTTTATCTTCAGTTGATTTCATCTAAAGCTGAAGTCAGTTGTAGCTCTTGTTGTAGCTCTCTTCTATTTGCCTCTTTTTTCTGTTGCCTTCTTTCCTTTAGTGATTCTGCTTGTTAACAGGCTTGTTAATGCTAATATGATTGTATAAATAATATAATGATTTTTTTGTGGCTTAGATAAGGTCCAGATCTGGTCTATTTGTTTGCTCTTGGCTGACATTTGGCATTGCTATGCCTGCTTGTGTCTCAGATCTGGCAAGCAGGAGTGGGTCTCTTGAGTCTCAAGCCTGCGCATAATGAACTTGGTGCCCGAGTGTGCGCAGTAGTGAACACGAAGTGGAGCAGAATTGGTCATGTCGGTGTGAAATAAACAGTTCTGGAAATACAGAAATTAAAGTTAAAGCTCCAATCTCTTCCCAAAGATCCAGAAAAAAGTCTGTTGGTGCTTCAGTGACTACTTCGCTTAGAGAAGCTGTCAATCATGATGTTAAAACTTACATTTTTATAGCATAAAATAACTAACTAAAAACAAACTTATTTAAAGAACGAACACTTTAACTAACATCAGCGAGATAAAAACTGCCTAAAATGACAGAAACCATCTTTAGAAAAAAATAATTTGTCATGTAATTAGATTTTTTAGTTTGTCTCATGTTCCATTTCATTACATGGAGAGGGCGGGGTTTATGACCTATACTGCATCCTGCCATCTGGGGGTGATCGAGATGCTTTGCCTTTACTTTTCAGGACCATAGACTGTAAAAAAAAGATGGACAACAAATAAATATCCCTTTAAATAGTTCTATGACAACATTATTATCCTCTATCTTTTTTGTATGCTCTTCTATGTGAAAATTACCAAACCCTCCAGGATACTGGTCCTGGTAAACCCATACATTGTGGGGTTTTGGATGAGTGGTTTGCCTTTAAAATGTCAATAAAGTTCAAATACCTTATGAGATATTCCAGATCTATTCTGAAATAATGACATGGTGAAGTCAGTAGTGTGTCATTCTTTTGTTAACATTCTCTCATTTTCAAATTTATACTCTGGTGAAATCCGTAGAAACATGAACTTGTTTGTTGGAAAACATTACAATAATTGAACCACGGTGTTACAGTTGGTTGCAATAAAGATGAATGGCAGATCTAAACATAAGCAGCTTAAGTTTTTATTTACACAGAACTCAGGAACAATAAACACGTATGAAACAACCACATCTAACACAACGAGAATTAACAATGAACTGAACAAAACACATTACTTAAATACACAGACCAAACTAATTAATTAAATGAAACAGGTGCAAACAAAGAATAACCATATAGAAAAGGTTGAAAACTAACTGAAAACGCAGGAAAATGAATTAAACATGTGAAGAACACAGATCTCCTGTAATACACAGATTATTTTTGATATATATTTTGACACACACACACACAGATAATCAGAAGACTTTGGAAAGGCATGTGGTTATGGAATGTTATGGCATATATGGCAAATAACTGCCCTTGTTAGTGAATAGAAGGTCAGGTAGCTCACGGATTTGTTCAGCCTGACATGTTCTTGGCACACTGTCATACCAGCTGCATCATTTGAATTGTTAAAAAATATGGTAACACTTTAGTATAGGGAACACATATAAACTATTAACTACAACTTTTCCCTCAATAAACTCCTAATTTACTGCTTATTAATAGTTAGTAAGTTAGTTGTTAATTTTAGGTATTGGGTAGGTTTAAGTGTGTGTGTGTGTGTGTGTGTGTGTGTGTGTGTATGTGTGTGTGTGTATGCGTGCGTGCATTTTTGTGATTTATGAGGACACAAATTTGTATAATGACATGGGTATTACACTGGTATTACGACGTAAACATGAAATATGACGACATTTCATGAGTCCTCATATTTAAAATAGCTTTAAAAACATACTAAACAACATTTTATTAAAAATGTAAAAATGCAGAATGTTTTCTGTGATGGGTAGGTTTAGGGGTAGGGGTAGTGTAGGGCGATAGAAAATACGGTTTGTACAGTATAAAAACCATTACGCCTATAGACTGTCCCCACAATACAAACGTGTGTGTGTGTGTTTATGTGTACTGGTTTGACATACATCATGAGGACTCAAAGTCCTTTTTGTAAAGTCCCCATTGTAGTGTCTATTCCAGGTTTTAGGCCACGTCCACTACATGATTGACAATTAGCATACAGTTTGGTTTGTCAGTATATGGTTCTGTTCTGGGAAAAAACTCCCTGCCCATCCAGTAGGGATAGCAGCGATAACCCCCTTAGGGCTAACAAAACAGAACCAACCAACAGGTATTGCATATATCATTAATGTTTTTAATGATAATGATTTAATGTAACATCATAATTCAAGAAAAATGAGTCTGATTCAAAGAGGAATATCAGAAGGCCAAGTCTTGACTGGACGAGAGGAGGAGCTGGGGATGGAGGGTAATTGGCTCCTGAGCAACGCGATAAAGCTCCTGATACTAAATAGACCTTATATAGGGATGCTGTGATAGGCGTCATATTCTTATAGGTTGACATGGATCAGCTGAAAGTCAGGTGATGCGAGCTTGACTGACGTGACCTGCCAGAACTAATGCTACGCTTGATTGTAAGTAATCTACCCAGCACTGAAGTTCAACACATATGCACATACAGTACATTCTGTCTGTATTAATATGCAGTACATAACTTGGTTTACTGGATCTATGTATTCGAAAAACAAAAATGATAAATTCCACACAAAGAAAACAGGGCGATCAGCAGCAATCTTTAACCCCATAGGTCTCAGATCTCCTTCATGCTTGTAGATATTCAAACTAAATGAAATTGCAGACATTTCTATCTATCTATGAAATTGCAGTATTTCTAATGGACTTTAGTTTGGAACAGTTAATCTTTGTTCTTCTCCTCCTTGTGACTCTTTCCACTCCTCACTCCTTTACTGTTTCAAAGTAGCAAACATTGCATTTTGATCTGTATATGAAATTTGAGCAAAGGAAAAGAGTTTTCTTTGATATCAGAAAAGCCTGAAGCCTGTCTAAAGTGGATGTGTTTTTCTTTGTTCTGCTGCACAACATGCGCAAGCACAAGGCAAAGAAATTGCATAAGTTCTCTTCATTTCATGTCTGAGTTCCTCTTTTTACCGGATATCCCCACACAATTGCATCATGAAATACCACTTTCTTTTCATTTCACGTGCTTCACCTTAACCAAGATGTTTTAGAATGATGCACTCTTAGAAGAAAATGTTCTATATAGAACCTTAAAGGGTTCTGTCAGGTGTTTAAAGAACCTTTAAGATGTTCCCATAATGCGTAATTTTATGAATTTAGTTTTTAATTTTGATTAAATTTTAATGAATTAAACAGCTCATAATCATGCTTTATCACTAGAAAACCCATTAAACATGATAGTATTATGCAATCATTTAAGACATTTCTCCTTATACAGAACCTTTTTGGCCATAACCCTAAACCCTAACCCTCATTAATGATTAATATCTATGTCTAGATCTATGTTAAATTGTATTGGGGCAAGATGACCATCTCCCTTGCGTTTCCTTTGTGCTTTGTCACATCCGTCTATGCTGGTTTCTCTTGGTTGTACTCAGGTCTAGTTTCCTTTAAGTTAGCAAATCTTTCTATTTACACTTTAAAATGCATTGTTCTTAATATGGCATCTTCCCCCTTCTGCATTTTTCCTTGATTGCTAACACACTATAACCGATTCATTTGTCACAGTTTCCCAAACCATTCATTCAGGTCTCAAAACAAACACATATTTCTCAAAACGTTTAACATGTTTCACCTGTTTTCACACGTTCCAATTTTCCTAACAATTTATGCAAAACTCTACACAAAATACTCTCATTTTACACAGGTTTAACCATGTTCTCATTCATAAAACACAAACATATTACAATGTAAACTCAAATAGTACACATTTATCCATAAGTAAACATTAAGTATCAAAATTTATGACACAAATCAGAATCTCAGGAAAATATAAATAGGGCTACAGGTAATTGTGCTTTAGTACTACTTACACAGTCTAATTACAGTACATGTTAACAGTACTTTGGATGAGGGAAACTTCACTTTGTACAGTAAACTGTAGCACATGTTGTACACCCTCAAACTTGTGATTGTCAAATTTATTTATAGCCAAATTTTAAATGACTGGGAGGTACAGAAAATCTTTGGTCAGAAGACCAAGAAAACTGGTGAATTTTTTTATTTTTTTTTTACTGTACTGTAAAAGACAGTGGGTATACTGTATTGTGTTGCATAGCAAGTTCATAATTAATAGTCAATTCTTTATTTGAACTTTTCTAGTGCTTTACATCTACTGTAAGATCACTTTACAGTAGTGCAAAGAAAATTGTTTTTATGCTGTAATAGACACTGAGCTGCAAAATTATTCCTAATCCCAGCAGGAGATTTTTGTTACAGTGTTATGAATTGATCCCACTAGTGTTCACTGCAGGAAAGTAATCTGTGCATTTGTAGGTTGAGGCCAAAGTTTGATTCTGACAAAAGAGAATATGTTTTTGACTAGAATATTATATTATATTTTGGCCAATTATATATATAATTGTCTCTGTACAGGGTCTTAATATTTTCCCTCCATCTTCATTTCCCATTACTTAAAATACATTTATTTATTTACAATTTTTTGTGTTGAGCTTTAACTACTGCAACATTTGTTTGTTGGCGCCACCTAGTGGTTTTGTGGAATATTCATCACCACACAGATTATGTGTCTTTACCAAAAACATTGTCATGGGTTACACTTAAAAAAGTATTCCAAAAAGGGGTTTTATAGCATGATATCATAGCGGAATCTTTTATGATATTATACAATTCCATAAAATTACTTCAAAAGTTCAACTGATCCTAAGAACATTTTTAAGTTCATCTGATGTCATGGGAAAAGCTTTATGATCATTATATGTGGTGATTCAAATAACCTAGTGCTTAAACCTTATACCCAGGACAAGCTCAACTTTTTAATATTTAAAGAACCATATATGCAATTCAAAATTCTGTGAAAAGTGTACTAAACTAAAGGTGCTGCAAAGAATCAAAAGAACCTTTATTTTTAAAAGTGTACCATTTCCCCCAAGACAAGACAAGCAATATTTCGCAATATTACTGTTTTTACTTTATTTTTTATTAAATAAATGCAGCCTTGGTGAGCATAAGAGACTTCTTTCAAAAACATTTAAAAAAAAAAAAAAAAATTTGTAATGTTTCCAAACTTTTGACAGGTATATTCATTACTGGTCATTATGCTCTGTGATATAACTAAAATGGCCTTACAAATAATAAATGCTTAATCAAATCACTAATGTGCATGTTTAAATCATTACAAGAACAGAGAAAAAGTGTAAATAGGCATTTTGGAAAAGTAATTTCCAAGGAATAATATAAACTAAACGTCCAACACATGCAAGTAACATATTAATATCAACATTAAAAAAGGAGAAATTTTTGCATTTGAAGATAATAGACAGCTGGATAAATTTTTAATTTAGCTTTTTTTTTCCTTTTTAATACATTTCAAATCCGAAATGACTGCAACGTCCAGGTAACAGCTTTATGAAAACCTTTGGTTAGACTATTAACAACTGGTATAATTGGTATACAGTTACTACAAATAGCTACAATGTCTCTAACAAACTCTACAAATAGCTCATTTTTCCTTTGTTCTTCACCAGTTGTTTCTAACCTGAATTAATTAAAGCCTTAAATTAATCTCTATAATTTTAATGACTTCACTCTATTGTACTCTGTTGTACAAGTTGTACTTCACTGCTGACAGCTCAGCTCATTAAGTAATAGAACAACATTTTGTAATTATACTAACCACTAGCAGCCGGCTAACATATACAATCATTCCAATTTATTCTTTTGGCAGGGCAAATTATTGCACAGTTCCTGCAAGTTAATAATTAGTCTGGATCGTTACAGCACATTAACATTACAGCTTTTTTCAATTGCTAACATACTTTTGTCCAATCTGTATTCACATTTTCAAAACTCTAAACACATTTAGCAGAACATCCGTCTGTTGTGGCCATACCATTAACACAATTCATGTCGTTTTCACACAAAATGCAATCAATTAACATGTTTCTAAAATGCTTATATTTTCTTTTCATATAAGTTTATCCCATACCAAAATCATGGATCTTTCTCATCTTATTTGCAAATGCTTAAACACAGCATATCAGAAATGAAGACCTAATGTTCCAATCTTTAAATATAGGATAAAACCTATATTTTTGCAACAACAGCAGTACTGGAAAAGTACTGGATTTTTTTTTTTTTTTTTTTTAAACAAATACTGAAACAATTGATAAGCATTTTTAATTAGAAGATCACTGAAATATTTAGAAATAGCTGATTCCAATCTCAGTTGGAGGCATAGTCAGGTATTGAATTTCTTTTCATTACATGGACACTTTGAATCGGATTTGTTCAGTGTGTATGAAGAACAACACAGAGGAGCAGAAAGAAATAATCTGGGTAAGGGAGAGGAATAGATGAAGGAGGAGAGGAGAAGTTGGATCAGGACAAAGGAGAAGAAGAGGTATGGGAAAGGAGTAAGAATGTGTGCTGGATTGTGCATCTCTATGGTTTTCCCCCTTACACATGTAGAACCTATGAAAGCTTATTTCTACCATGAATAGAAAATAAAAAAAGGTAATTGTGACTTTTTATCTCACAATTCTGACTTTTTTTCTCTCAATTCCTAGTTTATATCTCACAATTCTGAGAAAAAAAAAAAAGTCAGAATTGTGAGATTTTGCTCACAATTGCAAAATAAAAAATATTTTTGATAAAAAGTCACAATTACCTTTTATTCTGTGGTGGAAAAAAGCTTCCATAATAACCAAAGACCATGTATTTGGATTTGTTGTTGATCAATGGCAGCAATTTCAAGTTTTCATTTCAGTAAAAGCTTTATACTACAACGATTCCACTACCACTGTTCCATATTTACAAAATATGTGGTCTGCATAGGGCACTAGCTACCAAGGGGACACCATCCCACCCTATGGGGGCAACATCAACACCACACACCCACCCTCAGAAAGATATTTCAACCAAGGAGGCAACTGAAGTTCTGCATAGACACATTTGACCAGTAGCTGCCCTGAGCAACTCTGTTACTTTCTTCTTCTCTTTTTCTACTGTACATTCTATAAAATAATGACTCATTCACTTATGTTGCCAAGAATGCACACATTCAACACCCAACCAAAAATGTAGAATGGCTTACATGCATTATACTTTTACTGCAGTAAAAGGAAACTGAATTTTAAAAACTATGGATTTCATATTTTCTGCAGGTAGAACTGAAACATGACAAGTAATGCAGTTTTTGTAATGCCTACTATTTTGACAGTCATTGCGCTTTGATTGACTATATGTTCATGTAGGATAGAAAACTAGTGCTATGTTTTGACAGAACGACTCTATTTTGAATCAGGTTTGCTGTGTTTTAATAGAGTTAGTATATGTTGAAAAAGGTTTTTAGCATTTTGAAATGTAGTTTGTGTTTATTTAACAAAATATGGTTTTGGGCAGAAAATTAACTATTTGGCTAATTGTGTGATGTAGGTGTGTTGCAGTGTTAAGTGTTTAGAAAAAGTACTGGTAAAGAAAAAGTATTGGTAAACACTTGTTAGCAATTGAAAAAAACTCTATATATATAAATACTAAACCTACTAAAAATTAAAGTTTGCAGGTTTAGCTGTAAGCAGTACAATTATTAAGATAGCAAATTTCAACAAACATAACCAAATATTATTTACACCTCAGGGCAGTACCAAAACATAGATTTTTAACAGGATATAACAAACATGCTCAAATATATTATCTCAATAAATAATAAGAAAAATATTTTCTTACATAGAAATATTGCACAAATAAATAAGTTGATAAAATGTGTTCATAAGACTCTAGGAGTGTCTTTGCATATTCTTCTTGGTATTCTTCTTACTGACCCCAAACCTTTGAAAGATATAATAATAATAAAAATAATAATTACAAATTAAATTATGCATCAGTAATGATTAATAATAATGATTATACATATGTTATTAATCATTACTGATGCATTCTTAAATTCATTTCATACATTTATACTTTTTATTATAGTATCTATTATTATGTTGCATTTATTATTGTTACATTTAGCTTTAATATTTAGCATTACAAATATTTAACCAAACAAAAGCTACTTATACAACAAGTCCTATTCATGAATCAGTGTGACAAGTCATCAGCTGAAGTAAAACAGCTTTTGATTACATACAAAGCAAGAGAGGAAACTGATTCACATTAGGCCCTGCGATTTCATAAAAATGTTTATTTCAAGATGATGTCTCAAACCTTGTTACCCTTTCACATCGTATAAACCCCATACATTTTAATGTCAGAATCTGTCCACAAACACACCAGCTCTGCCATCCATCATAAACTGAACACACAAGCGTGACAACATCATCAATAGGTGCCTCTCTTTGAGGGCAGTATCTGATCTGTCACCAAAGAATACATTGCCATTATGCCCCAAGTTCCTCTATGTACAGATAGTTACGATCCTGTGAAAACTAAAGAGAGATAAAGAGCTGCTGGATAAAAAATCGTTGCTTTTTTTTTTTTAAGATGTTGACAGGTAATGAAGGAAAGGGAAACATACAAAGAGAGGATGACAAAGTGCTCATAGTCACAAAAACCACTGATTAAAAATTCTCTGAGACGGAGACATAATAGCTTGCAAATTTAGCACAGCTTATCGCATCTTAAAAGATTGAATGCATTTTTTTTTTTTAATGATCATACAATATGTCATACCACCATTTTCCATCCTTGGGGGGGGGAGAGAGAACATTTTCAGGCAGTCTGAACTTACAGAACTTTTTCATCATATGATATTATCTATTTTAGGTTTCTGATTTATTTACAATATATAAATACATGAAAATAATGCCAATTTAAAATGCATCACTGCAGAAGCACTGCATTAATAATGTGTTTAGAATACAAAGGTTTTATAAAGGTGTTTTAAGCGATCAATATAATGAGAGATCACATTCGGAGCAAATCCTTGAGCGAAACATCAAGGAAAATTGGACTGAAATGGCCATACAATGTTCTTAAAATGGCAGACAATATACGAGGCTGTCATTCGGGGTCTAATTCAATAGTCCTCTTGTATTATTCTCACATTCTTGGCCAATGTCTTCATCACTGTTTGTGACCGTCTCCTTTGAGCTGGAATTACTAGGATCGGTTTTATTTTTCTCCTTTTTTTCACCCGGTTTGGGATTTGTTTTCTCTGAAACAGGAGCTTTTAAGACAAAAACATATTTACTTTACACAATGCCTTAAACACTATCCTTAATAATTTGACTGATTTTGATTCATAGTATTAAAGAGACACTATTTCAAGCATTAATGTATTTTTGGGTTGCACTGATTATCATCTATTACATTACTCAGAATTATTGAATTTCCACTTGTTTTAATATGCATTTCATCTCAATCTGGTCAAGGAAAAGCATGCGTTTTGATTTACCCTCTAGATTAAAATGATGGCCACCATCTGCTTCACTGCTTCCAACAGCATCATTGTCTTCCTCGCTGAGTTCCACTATTCGCTGTCTTGCACTTTCAAAAACAGACTTCAAAACAATGGAGTCTTCAAAAATCTGAGATATAGAGAGACATTTAACAATCTTTATACAATTAATCTGCTATATTCACTGATACTAACAGCTTTTTGCCTAGCAAAAATATTCAGACCCATTTATCACACCCATTAACTACTAAAGTAATTGACCCTTCGCAGGGAGTTTGATTGACAGGCGATCTAACCAATCATAACGCTGAATCCGCCATTTTATCCGACAAAGCAGTCAGGGGAGTTAGTAGATTAACGTTGGTGGGCTTGAACTTGAAAAAATATGTGTACTGATGTCTTTCTGTGGTTGATATGTGGTTCATTCATGTTTATTTGATGATATAAAGTAAAAGTAACTAAAGGAGGCGGGTCTTTGCGAACGGTCAATTGTTTTAATTTTTAATGCAAATATAAACATAATGGTTTTAATGTTGGACAGAATTCTAAAAAACTGTTAAAATGTATTTACATAAATTTTTAACTCTTGTGTTGCAAAAGCTCTAAGTTTACATACAGTATAAATCATACAAGTTGTGAATTTAAACATAAAACGTTCAAAAGAGGTCATAGATACAGTAAATAAAACATACTGTATGTGTAAACTTGTGCAACATAAAAGAAAAAAAAAATGCAAATACCAATGTGGGATTTTTAATCAAGTGAGAAAATTGGTTCAGGGTATGAATATTATTGCACAGAAAATGCAAAAGATTTTGAAATAATTTAGAAAGTATTTTTAAAGGATGAATGGCCCAATAACATGTTCTTAAGGCACACCTGAGATCCTTCCAGATTAAACGTCTGAGCGTTGTGACACATCTGCATGATGTCCTTTTCCAGGTCCGCAATGCACCTGTATTTGTGATTACGCACTCTCTCCTGCATAAGCAAAGCCAGGACAAATTCAAAGGAATTAGTGTAAGAGAGCAGAAGACGGAAACAAAGAAAAAGTTCCATTAACTGTCACACATAAATTTCCTGCTTTATCATTTCTATGCAAACACCAACGGAATGTTAAAAGTAATGACATATTTTCATTTTTTTGATCGAACCTTTTCCGCCTCCTGCATATCACTCTAAAACCCAATCAGCAAAAACACACAACCTGTGTGACAAGAGCAAAATCAATGTGTTTCTTGAGCTGAAAGGGATGTCATTGTGGAGATAAGAATGTAAAAAAAGTAAAGAATGGTCTGGTGGAAAAGGGAGTGATGGAAGCGGAGGGTGAGGTTTGTGTAATTGGGAACAATTCAAGTTCACCCTGATCCTCCTGAAGTCGACTGGCTTGCGGATGAGCTCGTAATACTCTGGCACCTCTTTTCTTGAAGGCAGCTGGACGAAACCTTTACTGATCTGTCGGCCCAACCTGTAAGAAAAGGTACAAAAAAAAAAGGGCTGTTACTCATTTTATTGTGCTGACTTGGTGAAGTACACATGCACTAACCTGACTTAAAGAATAAAGGGAAACAGTATGAACTCAAAACATTGTTGAAGAAGTTCTTTGTAAATTTTAGTGTCACGATTTATATGTCATGAAATAAAAACAGAATCAACAACTGATTAAGTGTGTGTGTTTAAGTACTGACGTGTCTTTGTAGTTGATGACCATGTCTACGATGGTGTTCATCTGTTTTGTGAGCTTGGGAGGGTTGGGGGGCAGCTTCTCAGCAGGAGGGCGACCCCGTCGCTTTTTTACTTTCTCCACCACCTCCTGACCAGTCTCAGAGCCCTGGTTGCCTTGTTGATCGCTTTTTCGTTTCTTCAAGTTGCTTTCCTCCTCCATAACCTCAGACACTCCGTTTTGGATAGCCTGAGACTGAGGAGAAGACATGATCCATGGGAACACTGATGAGCGCTACTGGATGTGACAGAAATAGGGATTTGGACATGAACTGGAACTGAAAAGTATCCTCACTGTGCCCATTCTAAGATCATAAAAATAAAATAATACCTTCAACTAAGAACAGTTATTGTTCTCTTCAGTAACTTGCTTAATGTTAGCCAGTTAATAAGAAAGATAAGTGGTTTTGTTCATATGGTTCATTTTATGAGTATGAACTAATAATGAATTCTCTTTAAGCATTTAATAATCTAGGTTAGCCTACTGTTAACTTACTGTTTACTGTAAATTCATGTTCTTTCATAATACATTTAATAAAGTGTATATGTATAAATTAACTAACCAAAAAAAAAAAAATGCTATAAACGGCTATTCATTCATGATACCTAATGCATTAACAAATGTTAACAAATTGAACTTTACAGTAAAGAGCTACTGAGTTACAGTTTAGGATATGACATTTAAAAATTCTAGGATATAATGTATATAAGAGCTATTCGGTACATTATTGTGCTAATTTTTATTAAATGCATAGTGCGTGTGAATTTGCAACTCATTACTGTAATATTCTTAAAGGATTAGTTCACTTTAAAATGAAAATTACCCCAAGATTTACTCACCCTCAAGCCATCCTAGGTGTATATGTATATTTTTTCAGACAAATACAATCAGAGTTATGTTAATAATCACCCTGATGCTCCAAAGCTTTATAATGGCAGTGCACCTGTTTGAAGCTCGGAAAAAAGTGCATCCATCCATCATAAATGTACTCCACATGGCTCCGGGGGGTTAATAAAGGCCTTCTGGGGCGAAGTGATGCGTTTGTGTAAGACAAATATCCATATTTAACAAGCTTCCACCAGACCACCTTCTGTATTCAACTTACGAAGAAAGTAATGCCTTTCGCAGTTCAAAGGGCTTACGCTACGCCCCACGCCTTCCGTATTCAACTTAAGAAAAAAACGTAACTGACGGGACGTCAGTTGAATACGGAAGGCAATCTGGCAGAAGCTAGATATTTTACTTTATAACTTGTTGAATATGGATATTTTTCTTACACAAACGCAAGGCTTTTATCAACCTCCCGGAGCCGTGTGGAGTACGTTTATGATGGATGGATGCACTTTCTTGAGCCTCATTCTTGTTGGTCCCGTTCACTGCGATTATAAAGCTCAGATGCGTCAGGATCTCTATTAATATCTCAGATTGTGTTCATCAGAAAGAAGAAAGTCATATACACCTAGGATGGCTTGAGGGTGAGTAAAGCTTGGGGTAATTTTTATTTTAAGGTGAAATAATCCTTTAAGACATATGAAGGGATTAATAATCATCGCAGAAGTTCATTTTAATTCAGTGTTTTGTGCCATCATCAACTTTCTGCCATGGATTGCCACAGATAACACTCAGTTGAAAGACTTTGTGGCAATTCATGCACTATGAAAAAGGTCACGGTACGCACGTCCAAATTGTCTTGGCCAGGTGCAAGATCAAAAAAATATATCAAATAACACAAAAAAGTTCTGCACACTTTTATTTTCCTTTTATTTTGAAAAATTTAAAAGTGGCAATGTTTCAGTCACCTTGTGTGTGCTTGATGAAGGTCTTTGACCGAAACATTGCCACTTTTAAATTTTTCTAAATAAAGGGAGAATAACAGTGTGCAGTTCTTTTTTGTATTATTTAATTCATGCTCTATGAACATGTAGAAGTTTGCAGCATTTAGGATACTAGCCATGTTGTATTTTAAACGCACTTAAAAATAAAGTTTTTTTTTTTTTTTTTTTTTTTTTTGCAGAGCATACCACAGAAGAACAATTTTTTTGTTCGGTAGAGAACTTTTACTGAACTTTTCAGAACATGTTAATAATCTAAAGAACCTTTTGTGCAATTAAAAGGTTCAATTAAAGCTTCTTCATTGAACAAAAGATGCCAAAAAAGAATCTTTATTTTTTTAAGAGTGAATAATAGTCAAACCAAGATAGTTATAATTAAATAACTAAGCAGTTTACTGACTTTTCTGGCCTTTCATCCGAACATTTCCAGGTCTAAATTGGCACATATCATTATCTATGCTACACGTCTCACCAGGCAAGATATGCCTTCAATCTTCAGTCGCCTCTAACGCGAACAGATGCTTTCACTTCCATTTAATATTTGATAAAGCATCACTTTGAAATCACACAGGGGCTGCTGGGGAGGCAAGAGATGCTGGTACACTGATCTTCACTCCCATTGTGAATAAAAAGATGGACGTTTACGACAACATAAATGAACAGTGACGTACGGTTCACCATACACACAGCGTTCACCGAACGTGTTCCGGTAATCACGAGACGAGACACCGCCGCTTATAAACATGCACACGCCTCACGTGTGAAAATATGCAAATACAAATCCACTGTGTGTGCGCGCGCTGCCGAGTCTGTGTTTTACACAAAGGCAATTAAAGTGCAGCGATATTCCTGCCGCAGCCACTGCTGCCACGGAGAGCATATGAGAGGGATGAGAATATGAATTCTGAGTATGACGCTATGCAGGCAGCGCCAGCCATTGATGTCTAAATCAAACACACACGCACGCACACACACACAGAACGCTCTTAAATACTTAAATGCAAAGAAATCAGACAAAACAAGACGCAATGTACAGAGGTGAGAGAACAGCCCCTCACAGACGCGAGCGTTTCATGCAAACATTCTCAACACGGGCATAAGAGACACATGAAAGCGCGAACGCGCAGTGAAACACACGGAATGCATTTATTCACACGTACCCCAGGGGACCATGTGGAAGGAAGGAGGCCTAATAATCAACAGCATAATAATGGAATGCATACTCACACACACACACACACACACACACACACACACGCTTGCATGCACAGGCGCACAACTGAACCGCTGCACACAAAACATGCAGGGTGTTTGCAAAAAAAGCACATTCAGAAAAGTCTATATTTGGTGCAACATGCAAAAAAACTCTTGTTACGCTACACAAATCTGTTCCCATAACCTCTAGAAAGAAAAAAAGAGGTGTCAGGACGCACACAACCGATTTGTCTGGGCAATGTTTTCCTTCAGCAGACACAGATCACACCTACACACACATACACACTCCCTCTCTCACTTTCTGTCTGTGTGCCCATGTGCTGGTGTGATTGCGTGCTCTATGCGCTGGAGAGAGAGCAAGTGAGTGAGAGAGAAAGAGAGAGAGAGAGAGAGAGAGAGGGTGATAGAGTGAGTGAGAGAGAGAAAGGAAGAGGGCGATTTACCTGACTGTGGTCTCCAGGCTGGCTCCAGTCTGGAGGAGAGAGAATTAGCAAACCAGCATTGCAGCGCGCAGCCAGTCTCTTCATCAGCTGATCACTCAAAACGCACAGCCCAAAAGGGGGGCGAAAAGCGCCCAGCTTTTCATACACAAATCAATTGCCGTTAGGATGTTGAGAGAGAGGGAGAGAGAGTGAGTGAGAGAGAAAGACAGAGCAGAGAGAAAGAGAGAGAGAAAGGAATAACTGCGAGAAACCTTTCTGCTAGTTTGTCCCCGTGGAAAGGCCTGCAGCTCGCTTTTCTCTCTCTCTCCCCCTCTCTCTCTCCTTTTCTCTCTCACTCACTGCATGTTTTAATATCGACTGTCGCAATCTGGTTTCTTTTCCTTTTTTCCTTTTCCCCTCTCCCTCTCTTTTATGCTCTCGTTCAGTCTTTTTTAAACGCCCCTCTGTTAAAAGAACCAGGCTCCATATTTGTGCCTATGCAGATGGTTTTTTGCAAGCCTTCCTGACATCTTGAGAGGATTCCAGGGTAGTTAATGTTGTGTTGCACACACTCCCAAACACACACGCACATGAATTGGCTAATGGCATGTTTGTATCTGTGTCTGGTAGCTTTTACAACATAAAAGAGCATAGAGGTTCTGGTGAAATCATTTGGGGCTATAAATATTACCAGATAGGCCAAAACATAACAGTTTCTGTCTGCTTCTCATTGAGCATTGAGACCAATAACTTATAAAGTAGCTTCACATGTAGCTCAAAGACATTCAGTCATTCTTATGCTGTGTTGTTGTAAGGGGTCGACAGTGTCCTATATTACTTGGATTCTTGGTCAAATATGATGTTAGACCTGAGAGATGTTTGTTTACACTGAAATGTTGTGCCGGAATCGGGTTTGAAAATGTGCTGTAACGGGATATTATGCATTTTAATTCACTCAAGTCTGTTTATCACTAACTAAAGAAATAATAAACAGTAGATAATTGAGATAGACAAAACAGACATTGAGATAAAGCTGAAAAACTTGTGCCAGGGTCGCATACACCAATAAAAATAACTGACCACATGTTTCGCATATTTCTATATAACATCAAGAAACTTATTACAAGAAGAGGTTATGATACTAAGCAAAATGTCATGTGCTATCTTTAGCATTTTGTAAACTGATTTTAAATTTCTCACGAAAGTTCAGTTTAATAAATTGCCAACATTTCCGATTAGGTTTTACATTGCCATCTGTCACCAGAAACCCGGTGACGAGTCATAATTCTGCTTTTAATAATTCTCCTTAATCTTCATGAATGAAATATGGCTCACAAGTGTCTTTTTAAAATAAATGCAGTTTTAAGATGCAACATTGTTCATGTACTGTATATTTACCATGGCAACAGCTTCATTATAGAAGACATTGTTTAATTTATCAGATAATCTTATCAAATATCTGATGAAGTATGTAAATGTTGTTTGACCATGGAAGAGCAGATTATTAGTGTGTTATGGTATGATTACATGCTGTCATAATTTTATATTTTATATGCATGTTTTGCTATCAGGTCGACAAGGGCATTTTGGTAAAACATCTCAGGCGGTTACTATGGCAACACCACGTTTTACTGGCTGCAGACCGCACTGAGCTGTAATGCTATAGCATTTTATCACAAAACACAGACACACACTTTGTCGTACAGACACACTGAGCTGAACATTCTCAAACACAATGAGCCACTGAGCTACATAAAGATGAGCTATTAAAATTAACTAAAATAAGAGATGTAATGAAATTAATGTATATACATGCATGCATCTACAGTATATAAGTGATGTATCGTGTATCTGTATTCCGACTCAAAAACATTCATGCAAGACGTCATGTTACACAAAAGCTGCATAAATCTTCTAACCTAACCTCAATTAATGCAGCCTTCTATATTCATTCTCACCACAAGATATTGTTTGTGTAATATTATGGGCTGTCTTTTATCTGACAACCATCTATTTTCCCTTTCAGTACAGCTGAACTGATTCTACATAACAAGTATTGAATGTCAGCTGTTGTCCTTTTTACATGTGTTATTCTCTCCTTATTCTTAAAGAAAAGTGCCCTTCATTTTGTGGAGAATCTCTTTTATCATGTTAACAATTGCAAACATGATTGTCTAACCTGAAAAATGGGCACAGATTGATTGTCATTTTGCAGCAGAATGCATTATCATCACAGGATTTCATTTGAAATATTAGTTCACACAAAAATAAATAAAAAAAACTGTCATTAGTTACTCACCCTCATGTGGTTCCAAACCTGTAGACTTGCTTTCTTCTTCTGTGGAACACAAAATAATTAGTTTTGAAGAATGTTCTGGAGAATGAATGGGGGATTGATCTTTCAAGGTTTGTGGACACATCAATGTTTTTGGATTTGTGAAGTAAAAGTTTCTGAGGTAAAAAGATAAAATTAGACCCTTGGGGTAAGATGAACCCCCAAGAATTGGCACAGAAGGTGCCAAGTGGCATGTTACTAGTGTTATTTTTTTTTTTTTTAATGTAATACTTATTGTAATTAGTGGGGTTATCATTTAATATTTAGATGAATTAGATGTACATTTCAGACATCTTTACTTTCATTAAAACCTGTAGGTTAATTAAGTGATTTGATTTCACGATGTTTCTATTATGACATATCTTTAATTAAAATATGGGCAATTAAATATGTAAATGTCCATTTGCCTGTACGTAAGTCATAGAATAATTTTACCTTTCAGATAAATCGTTTTTACTGGGATTGTGCTTTGTCTGTCATTGGTTATTCAATTAACTAAATAGTCAAAATAAAATTATAAATAGAACAGCTGATTTAGTATTTTGCATTAATGACACTTTTAAAAAGTATATAAATACTAACAAGAAGTAATTTATACATTCTGTAAAAGTTTATCCAGTGGGGACTTCTTACCGCAGTAGCGGCCATCTTACCCCTCTTTAATATTTGACATTTTGTGCTATAACAACAAAATTAGAAAAGTTTTCTATTTATTTCCTATTATAACACATTGGCTGATGTATTGTAATCCAGCACATGCTAAACTTATATCTAAATATACAGTTTAAAAGTAAATCCATTGTTCTTAAGGGGGGCATCTTCCCCCATGTTCCCCTATATGAAAGAAAAACTTGGCCAGTGGTTCATTACATAATGACAAAATAAGATGCCTAATGTTTTGTATTTTTTGTAACTGAAAAGAAGAAAAAAAACTAGCTAGATGCAACGCAACAGCAAAAGACATCCATCTGACAAATGTACATATATATTTTTTGATTAAATGGTGTGTTGTCCAGCCCCATGGTTTGTGAGCAATCTCTCCAAAGATTTGAGGTATGCGGGGTTAAAAAGAGCATATGCTCACATCCAGACCAGTTTCTGTAAATGCCCCACTGAAAGCATTCCGAACAACTATATCAGTGTCTGGTCAGGGCATTGCTCCCCTGTGAGCAGACAGCAGCAGAGGCTGGTAAAATTAGCTCATCACTGGCTGTGCTAAGAAGGCCAGTTGTGTTTTCAAAAGCTGCATTTTCTGTTCTTCGATATAAAAAATAATTATACAGGCAAAGATCAACATCTATCTGTCTTCAAGGGCAAAAACAGCTTAATACACAAACTAAATAATGTTATTATGAAATTCCACAGTTGCAGAAAGATTAGCAGTAGAGCACTGCGGTTAAGTTAGTTTTATATTTGACATTCGTTTGACATTAACAATAATGTCCATTATATTCTCTGTTTCTATCACATGCAAGTGAAACCAACTTGGAAATGCATGAATAGGTTTTCTTTGCACAGCACAAAGCGGAATTTTAAAAATTGAGATTTTTTTTTTTTTTCAGATCAATTTTATTAGCCCTATAAATCCATTAAAAATGTAACGCTTTCTCATTATGATATCATACCAAATGTGAAATGTTGGTAAAATATCTCTTTCATGACACAAAGCTCTGCTTATGGAATTTACATTCTATTTCTTTTAAAATAAATATAGTAGTGAGAATGTATATAATATTCTAATTACATTAAACTCAATGATCGTTTGACCTAGAGACTCTAGAGACTCAAAATATTGTTCTTCATATAGCACAAGACTTGTTTTGGGGAGTATTTTACAGATGGTTTCATTTCTTTAGGTCAAATGGTCATTGAGTTTAATGGAATTAGAATATTAGAGCCTATACATTTACAGTGCTATATTTACTTTAAAAGAAATAGAATGTAAATTCCACAAACAGAGATTTGTGTCATGAAAGAGATATTTTTTAGCAATACTTCACATTTGGTATGATGTCATAATAAGAAAGGGTTAATTTTTTTATGGATTTATATGGCTAATAAAATTGATATGAAAAAAATATTGAAATGTTTAAAATTTCGCTTTGAGCTGTGCAAAGAAAACCTATTCATGCATTTCCAAGTTGGTTTCACTTGAGTAGGTTATGTGATAGAAACAGAGAATATAATGGGGATTTTCAAGAATGTCAAATATAAAACTAACTTTATGGTATAGAAAACATCATTTAAAAAGTACCAAAAATATTATATTGCTGCACGACTCTTTAAAATCTTTGAACTTAAATATAACTTTATTCATGTGACAATGTTTACATGGTAATATCATGGTAGTTCTGTGAATGGTTTCACAGACAGGTCTTAGATTAAGCCAGGATTAGGCCTTAGCTTAATTAGGAAATTTAAGTAGCTTTTATAAACGTGCAATAGAAAAATTAATAGTGTGCATCTTGAGACAAAACAATCAGTGACATTTTTTAAGATGTCAGTGCAAGTTGCTTTCAGTTAAAACAGCTCAAACATAGGCTACATTTTAGTCTGGGACTATGCTTAAGCCTTGTCTGAAACCGGTGGCTATAGTGTTTTCGTGTAGGCTAATGTTTTGACACTCTTTTGGTCGGTATGTTTTTACCTGCTGTCGTTCACCGCGTATGCAGGTGTTGAACTTGATAAAGACTTTTTTCACTGATACAAACAATAGATTTGATTTTAATTAATTGTAGGAAAATATCCACTTCATCCAGCGCTCTTATTGTTCTCTGTTATTGTTAAAGCATCTGGTTAACCGTCTCACGGAGTGAGAAATCCGAATGATTTGACTGAATCGCGAAACGATTCAGGTCTTCAACTAGCTTGTCCGATTCATTGAAAAAAAAAAAAATCATTCACTAATGATTGCTAAAGCATTGGGTTCGTTTACCCATAGATCTTTCCAATTGTACTAAATTATGAACACTAATAACAATAACAATATTTTTGGTAAATACTGATCACCTGCAGTCCAGCTTTTCACCATTAGATGGCATCATAACTGTTCGAGTTATATAGATCCAAAGAGGAAAAAGTAATGTAATTTTTGCAATAAACACAAGGTGGTGTTGTAAGCACATATTTATTTACGTATATATGAACATGACATTTACATTTCATTCATTTTTATAAAGAGTTGCTAAAATCTAGATTTTAGATTTTGAAATGCATAGAATAAGTGGAATATTACAAGAAATTAAATCAAGCTTTTAAAAATAAAAATAAAAAATGTATACAGTATCATAAAATGCATATATATTACATTAAAATGAATACATAAAACTGTTTTGACATGCAGTTTCCTATTATAGTATAACAGTTGAATTTAAAATATAGATCTTTGTTAGTAAGGTGGATAACTGGTATTTTTATATTTGAGAAATATAACAGCCAACAGTGAGTGCACTGCATTTTTAGAACTACTCCTCTCTTTAATAATCCACCTATTTAAAAAGATGAAGAGAGCATGGGGAAATGTCATATTAATCAGAAAAGCTTTTGCGTGATGCAGGTGGAGTCTTGCTTCGAGGGGATCCCTGCGGATGAGCATGAAAACAGTTGTGCTGCTAATTTGAGTAATTGGTAGGTAAGTAAATAAAATGAAATGCGATGAGAGAGTACAGGCGTAGATAAGAAAGAGTCATACCCTAGGTTGGCCCTTTGAGTAGTTGACATGGGCATAGAGGAGCATAGCAATGTCTTTGTGTCCGGCCTCCAGAGCTATAGACAAAGCAGTGCTCTCATCCTACCAACACATACAAACACACAAAACATACCAAACAAAAGCACAGATACAAATGTCATGGACACATTTAAACAAGAACACAAATTTCAATCACAAATGAGAATAATAAATATTACATTTTTCTCTCAGATAGCCATGTGGTTACTCACATTGTCAGTCAGTGTGGCATCACAGCCTGGCTGGGCCAGTAAGAGTTTGACAATGTCAGCATGGCCGTGTTCACCAGCACACATCAGAGCGGTTGACCCCTCATCATCCTGGATGTTGACCTCTGCCCCCGCAGCCAGTAGAGCCCGGACCATATCTATACGCCCATGACTGACTGCTAGCATGAGAGCGGTCTGACCAGCCTGTGAAGAAAACAGTCCAGTAAACGCAAAAGATTACTTTTAGGGAGAAACTATTTTCTCAGTTTAAATACTCATATAAACATAGCTCAATATTCAGACAAAAACAAAGAGACAAATACCTGGCTGGCCTTGGCATTAACATCGCCTCTGCTGAAGAGTTCTTGCACCACCATCATGTCTTCCTTTGTTTCCACAGCTGCCAGGGAGGCAAGCATTATGGGAGTATAGCCAGCCTTATTCTGATAATCAATATTACACACTCCTGCATGAGAAGGAATCAAGACCAAATGAACTGTCCATCTACGCTGTCCACAAAACATTAAAGGATCCACAATTTGAACCCTTTTTTTAACAATCAAGAGTCTCTCTACAGTTTATTTAAACAGTGCTCTAGAAACAGAAGCATTTAACACTCAAGTCTGCGAAAACCTGTATAAACATTTATATTAAACAAACCACAACCATTCAAAGGGTCAGCACAAGTTTTAAATGTTTATCAAAGAAGTGTCTTATTCTTTCAAGACTACATTAATTTGTTTAAACATACAGTATAAACCATAATATTCTGAAATATTATTACAGTTTAAAATAACATAGCTGAAAATGATACATTTTCACATGAGCCTTCAGAAATCATTATAATATGCTGGTTTGCTGCTCAAGAAACATTTCTTACTATATTAGTATGTTGAAAACAGTCTTGCTGCTTAATATTTTTGTGGAAACCAAGATACTTTTTTTTTTTTTTAGGATGCTTTGATTATTAGAAAGTTCAAAAGAACAGTATTTTTTTATTTAGAAATATTTTGTAACATCTTTACTGTCACTTTTAATTAATTTAATGCATCCTTGCTGAATAAAAGTACTAATTTCTTTAAAAAATTAAAAAATACTGACCACAAACTTTTGAATGATAGAGAAGTGGTTTGGTTGTGAAATATTCAATGAAGATCCTGCAAGCATATTAGTAATACAGCTAAATTAAGATAGTAACACTTGTTGAATCTGGTGTGCTACTTCACATTGGATTAATCTAGGATAACATGTTAATCCAACTTTTTTTTAAAGTAAGAGTGGATGCATAATGAATCAGAAATCTTGCATATTCACAGAAAATAGCTTACTTCCTCATTGCAAAATAAGGTAGTTTCGAGGTACCTGCAGCAAGTAGAATCTTTACTACGCTGAAATTCGAGTGAGACACACTGTAGTGAAGGGCTGTGTTGCCATTTTGGTCAGCCATGTTGGCCACATAGCACAGCACATCTGGCGAGACATGGCGGCAAGCAAAGAGGAAGTCCTCCACGATCTGTGGACATGCCCTCTTCTGACTGGACAAACAGAACCACTCCTGCTGCACTGTGCTCAGACAGGAGCGCTTTTGCAAAGATAAACAGATAAAATACAGAAAAATCGAATCAAAAAGTTGGGTAGAGTATCGGTGTAAACTACATGGACACTTTTTAGACATACTATGCCAAGAACAAAATTAAAGCAGGCATCACAAGCAGGCTTAAATTACTTTTAACACAGAGACAAAATACTGCAACACTATAATTTTAAACTTCCAAAGTCCCACAGAGTACCGAACAATTTGATCTATATGCCAGTGGGTAATTATGGGATAAGGAGAAGACTGAGTAAACATAGAATACATCAACAACTGAGTTTTTCAGACTTTGAAATGCATCTCCACGATACATCATAAATTAAGTTTGGTTTGCCCTTCTTTTGCTTTCCTGTTGTTGAGTTATATATTTCTGAACTTTGAGAATTCATTCCCACATGTTTTTTAAACATTTTTACTAAAGATAGATCCATCTGAGATGGTTCAACTATTCCTGAACATGTTGTTGTTGTGTGTGACAAAGCAACTGAAAAAAATTAGGAGCCACTAACAATGTAGGTGAAACGACTAATTACTAAGCAAAAGCCAGAGAAACAAGCCGATTAAACAATAGTGATTCAATGTCTTGCAATCCATCTCTGATAATAAATAACATACAGAACACATTCATACAATGGGCTGTAAATGTTACAGAGACTCCTTAGCCTCTACTAACAGCAGAGAATAGAAAAATACACGGAAAATCTCAGTTCCTAACTCACCAGTTCTCTGTTGGATATGACCTTGCTGCCATTGAGATGAACCTCCAGAGTTTGGCAGGCAGAGAGCATCTTCTCACTAAATGTATACCTATACAATAGAAAACAGATGTACCATTATCATTTTGGCTGAACAGTTTCATCTTGCACTGATAAAACAAAACTTGTTATGAGAGTGAACCTTTCGTTTCTTTTAGGAATCTTCACTTTATCTTTGGTACAGCCCTCTTTCTCCCTCTTTCCCCTTTTTTTCTTCTCTTCATTCTCAGAATCACCACCCTCAGACAAGAGGTCCACAATACCTCTCTGTGTACTGTATATGCACAGAAAAAGATGTACAATTAAATGTACAATGCAAAATCAACAAAACAATGCAACACTGAGCTGAATTTTTTAGTTATTTAATAAATATTGAAAACCTTTATTTACCCAAGCGATGCAGTCTTAGGGTTCATACTATCCGTGGTGCTTTTTCTTTTCATGATAGACCTGAGACAGCGGTCATCACTAGGTGAGCCTGAAGGAAATGACACAACATATTTCTAATTAAACTAATCGGACGTGACACAATTTTAAACTAAAATTTGAAATGCGATTTATGTTTTGGTTGTGCATTTCTTAAAACAAGTTTTCAAGTGAAGTTCGGGGATAAAAACAAATCTGCATACAGTTGATATGTGACATAATATATATAAGTTCCATGGAAGTGAATCATATTTGTGGGTCCTAGACGTGAAGAAGCTTGAAAATATTTGATGTCCTTGGTTTGCAATGACATCACCTAAGCATGCACACACCTCTTTATACATCACAAACACCTGCTAAAGGCTCTTTTTATTCTTTAACAAGGACTCCTGATACACAAGCACTCCTGCCTTTCAGAAACCATGCACATTGCAGGCTTCCAGTGTGGATGGTATTCATTTCTGCCACATACCAATGGACATAAGAGCATTCCACAAGCCAACAGCAGCCCAAATATTCTAAGTGTAGGGCTTATTCAGCCAAAAGACAAACCAGAGAGAGCTATTTTCACCACCCGTTCACATTCCACAGTAGAAAGACTGCTCTGAAAACAAAGTCTCCTCTTTTCTGCTTATATTTGTATCTTACATGCACTTCTTTGCCGGGTGGAGTCATTTCGACCAGGATGAAATACTTTTGCTTGCTAACTTGAGTTACCTTTAACACATGTACAGTAAATACATACCATGAAGAGCAGCGGACATCTGCAATTCCATTTGATTCTTCTGTTTAACCATTGCAGTTTCATTTGATGACTGGCTTTGTGCAGTGACTGGAAATTAGAAAGAAAATGAAAGCAAGAAATTAGCTGAAACCACATAAAGCATCTAAATTTGGCCAAAAATTTACACATCCTTACCTCCAACTTGTTCATCTAAGTGACCGTGGTATTGGAGAGTGACCTCATGTTTTGACCCAGGGTGGCTGTCGGTTAACAGGTCCTGTTGTTCTTTAAGTAATTTCTGCATGCGATCTATGTAATGATCAAGTCCAGGCTCAGTCTGCACAAACATCTGGCCCTCCGTGTCGCGTATCCTCCCATCTCCCACTTCTACGCCGATGCTACGTGTCTTGACCGGATCTGGTAGACGGGATGGACCACATGCAATGTTTCGTGTATGGAGACCAATGAGGATATTCTCATTGATATTTGCCATTCCAATGCCAACATCTCGTGTCGTCAATTTAGGGACAGCAGGGGTGCTTGTGTCTCTAACTAAGCATGTAGAGGTTCCAACAGAGTGCATCTGAACAGCAGCCTTTTGGTCGCAAACCTTCCCATCCCCAACCGCCAGAGATCGGGTGATCGTGTGTGCTGTGTTGGTATGTCTTTCCCTGGTGAGCGTGTGCTTTGTGTTGGTGCTGGCTTCAGAGTTACAGGCCTGAAAAGTGCTGGTGCTACGCGAGACGGTGCAAAAGGCTGTGCTGGTACGCTGTGACAAAGTCTGTGGGATTGCCATTACACCAAAGTCAACGCTTCGCACTGGGTCAGTGACAGTTCCTTGGGAAATTAGCGATTTGACAGTTCCGACATCCATGTCCACCGTGCAGTCACCACAGCCCACCGTTTGGAGGGAAATGTTTTTCTTGTTCTCCATTGTCTCCAAAGTAATTGTGGCAGCGTCACACATGCAAACTGTTGTCCCAACACCTTGATTTCGTGTTGCTGCAAGCTTGCTTTCAACACACTGATCTTTTCGCTCTACTCTTTGGCGCACTTCCCACTCTTCCATAGGTGTATCTGGGCCAGATGAAACAACCCTCACCTCTGGTTTGCAGGAGACTCCAACAGCAATGGAAATCCGCTCTAGTCCTCCCCCAACAGCAGAATGCACAAGGTTGGTGTGGTTTCCAACCCCAAGAGTGCGAGTTTGCGACCCGGTCTGGGTTGCGGCACAGTTCACCTGTGGCTGTGCGGAGGAACTCTTGTCAGCATGGTTTCTCGCTTCTGCTTCCCGCAGTTCGCTCCTCAGCCTGCCCATTTCTGCCTTAAGCATTGCTTCTTCAAGCTCGGCCTCCAGTATCTGAACCCGGTCACTTAAATGTTGGATGGTTTGCTGTTGCATCTCGGTTTCTGCTTCCTTGTTGGATACAACCCCGAGCATAGTCTCAGTGACACTTACGGCCACTGACTGAGTCTCAGGTTTTGCACCAACAGCAACATCCTTACAAAAATGTAATCTGTGTTGATGAATGTCAACAACTTCATTGATGCTCCTGTCATCTCCAACTGCAACAGACTTTAGATCCCTCATCTTGAAGGCAGAGGATTCAAGACGTGCATCTTGGATCTTCTTTTCAAGCAGTTGCATTTCAACACTGAGCTGTTGGAATTCCGTCAGACCAGAGATGGCACTGTGCTCCCAACCCTCCATCGCTGGTTTGCTGCTAAATTCTTGTAAATCTTTGTCAGTGCTAGAGCCTGATTTTTGATCTTCATTTTGTCTCTTGACCAAGGCGGTCAGTTGTCTCTTTTCTTCCTGCAAAACAGAAATCTTCACTTGTAGGACAGGAATGGCCTTCACTTGCTCTTCCAGGTCCTTTAACCTTCGTAAAGCAGCTGCCATCTGATCTCTGACCATCTGCAGGTGGAGTGGGCTCACACCACTCACTGGAGATGCTCGGCCAGAGCTTGAGGGACTGATTTTAAGGGTGTTCCCCAATAACAAGGAACCTTGTTGGGGCTGGTCTAGGACAGTCATCTTGGCACCTTGATTTAGGGCATTCCAGCTCGTATACGGAGATAGGGTACCTCTAGATCCAAGACCACCAAAACTGGCCAGTCTGCGCCGCGGCTGTGGTTCTGGAGGTCCTTGCTGCGATGAGCCTTTCTCATGTTCCAAACGTTTGCATGTTTCTATCAAAGTTTTGTCCACTAGAGGATTTGGTTTGGTTAGGGTAGGATGTTGTGTGGCTGGGGCAGGTGTCTCATCTACATACCTCTGAGAGGTGACTAGGTCTTGAGGGACCGCAGGTCTTGGAATAGAGGATTTAGGTTTGGAATGAGGAAGTGGGGGTCTTCTTCTGTTGACAGAAGAAGAGGAAGAGGATGAAGACGGAGAAGTTTTCTTGGCTTCATCACTGCTCACTGAGGACAAAGACTCTGAAGAAGTCCAGTGTGTGGGGTTTATGATGCGTTGCGACTCGGAGGCAGTGCTTGCGGCTCCGGGCCGCTTGTTAAAATGCAGCCGTCGAATGGTGTCACTTCGCTCAATATCGTCCACGTATTTAACAAAGTCTAAGTCGAGCTGGTACCCATATGGTGTATCGATGCTGAATGGGCTACTCTGAAGAGTGTCTGCAGTGATTTCACTCCAGTCTGTTTAAACAAAGATGACAAAATTACTTTGGCAGTGAAATTTGGAAGAGAATTCATATTCAAAGTTCATATTTTTAAAGTGAATGTGTCTACATCTCTACTTTTTTTTTTTTTGTAAAACTGTTCAATAATAAAATAAAAATACACTTCCAAACCAAGAACATGAAAATGTATGACTATGGACTTTTTATAACTAATGTGCACTTTAAAATCACAGAATTAAACTGAGACTTGCAGAAAGAAAAAGACGTAAAACATTTCAAAATTCATAATATAATAGTACATACATATAATTAATATTCACAGTATTGCAGGCACATTTCAAGTGGTGACATTCTCAGCTTTCAAAATGTATCTGATTTCCATAAAAATATGCATTCTTTACTAAAAAGCTCAGTAGCAAATGTCTTTCCAAATAAAATATGGCTAAAGAGGACATAGTATTAATTTTCTTACCTGCTGATTAAAATTTTCACATAAAAAAAATGTTGTAGTCACAGAAAAAAGTTCTAGTAAAGTTCATCTGTTCTATTTCTCCTCTCTGTCCTGGTCTTACTCTTTCTGCTCTCCTCCTCCAGGTCTTCAGTCTCTTATTTTGTGTTTCTCTCCTCCCACTGCTTTTTTTTATTCCCTTTCTCTTTCATCAACTCAATCATTCAAAAACTTTTCTATTGGAAAAAAAAAAAAAAAAAAAAACTAAAAAAAACAAACATGCTTTTATATAAAAGAAAAAACTTCCAAAATATAAATAAAGCTTTCCTCTTGCATTCAAAAACAGAGAGCATGGAAGTCAAAACCATTTTTATTATAATTTAAGGAAACTGCAGAGTTGCTGATTCGTACCTTGTTGATTCAGGTGGAATTGTGTTTTCTGAGTCATGGCAGATTTTTATTGATGATACCGCCAATAAAATTTCTCTTTCTCAGCAGTGGAAGCACTTGAAAAAACGAGAACAGACAAGAGCATGTAAAACATATCAACTAAGACATATGTGTTGTTGTTGTTTATCAACCAGGACACTGCTAATAATCTTTTCTTGTTCAAAAAGAAACTGGTACAGTTAGGGTTGTGTGTCCAAATTACAAATTGTATTATACGTAAAAATTTTAAATTCATTCCATTTGAATCAAATAGACAAACAAACTAAAGCTAAAACAGCACAGGTGTAGAATGAAGGTTTTGTGTCTGGTTATTAGTGGTTAACAGAGATAAAAGTAATGGGTGAAATTTTTCAATCATGGATCTCACATGATTTATCTTTTCATATACTGCCTCCTGCTGGAGATAAAAAGTAAGCCATCAATACATCACCTGAAAAAAGAGAGGCTGATGAGCTACAGACTTTTCTGTAAAAACATAAAGGGATTTGAATGTTTTGAATAAACTGGTTTGAATGAATCATTCACGACTAGATTGGACTGATCCAGTTCTTCTATTTCACACATGAAGCAATGAATATGACATCAGTTGACTTGGAATATAGTATAGTATACATACAGTGTTTTATAATACTGCTAAAGTGCATTTATGGTGGTTTTGCATTTTTGCAGTCTCCTTTCATTGTAATTGCATGGAAAACATTACATTACCTAAAATGTATCCTTTTGTGTTACATGGAAAAAATAAAGTCAAAAGGGTATGGAATGACATGAGGGTGCGTAACTCATGACATGTTCTTTTTTTAAATAGTTTTTACCATTTGCTGCAGCTGCAAGCAGGAGTTACAGCTCAGTCACACACAAACAACAAGCAAAAACATATGTGTTTACCACATAATGTAACTTCCTTCTGATTAAAGAAAGAAATGAAGAGGGAGAGAAACCCTGCAACCCAGGAGAAGCTTGCACTGTCACTGCAGACAGATATCCGAAACATGAGACCTGCATTGTGTCAGCTGAATTGCTTGGCAGTGAGAGGACAGAGACACATTGACACAACATGCACGAATGGACACACACTGATCCATGAACACACACATATCTGATATGATATGAAGGCTCAGAGCATAAATTAAAACTGAGAAAAAGAGAACAACAAAGAGATAAATAATTTTTTGGCACATATTTAGAAATACCTTTTTTTTTTTTTAAATGCAGAATAACAAATATGACCTGAAATAACTATTAATTGATGAATAATATGTGCATCTAATATACATATAATTCTCACAAAACATACTTTACAGACTATGAAAACACAAAAACTACAATAATCTTGAATACTAAATGTAATGATAAATGTCCATGTTGTTGACTTTGTTGGCGCACTAGCAGAACAAATAAAATGTTCTCTTTGTTCCATATGTTGGATCCTTAAACACAAACAAGGGCTGTTTTGTTGTAATGCAGTGAAAGAGGGTAAACCAATCTGGTTAGGTTTACTGGATATTGTATTCTCAAGATTTGCATAGTTTTAAGGGGGAAATATGTATGTGTGCATTAATGGACATAATCTGCTCCTGGTACAGCCCAGTATATCTTCGCCTCACTGGATTACAAACTGCCTGGAGTCTAGCTGTACCAGAGAGCCCAGATCCTCAACTAATACCACAGCCATTTTACATTCTTGTAAACAAAATAAAGAGTGCAGTAACTAATAAAGTGTATTTTGGTAGCACTAAATACTCCACCTTATTTTGTTTTAAATGTTTGAAAACATTTCTCTTAAACATTATTGATAATTACATTGGCTACATGTAATGTCTGCAGCAAAATATTCCGTCCAAAGAGACAACAAATGCAGTGAATAATTTTCAATAAGAATAATTTCCACATTAGTGCAGGTGAGTCTGTTGTTTACATACCAGAGCGAAGCGCCACTTCAGAGATGAACAGGAACTCGCTCTGCGTTCTTCTACATCTGAACACTTTTGTTTATCTTGAAACGGAGCTCCCGTAAAGAATGCTTAGCGTAAACAGCCAGTCCTGGAGAAACTTTACCATGCTGTTCTGTATATGCGTATGGAAGAGTTGCTGCTTACGCCATGACGCACTACGGCAGGTGTGCAGCAGAGGTCTATCAGTGGGACTTCGGAATAGCTTCTACTATTTCTGCCATATAAAGAAAAAGTAAGAGTAGTATGCAAGTAAGCTATTCCCGCTAGTTCCCACTTGACTTAACTTACTACTTAATTGTACTTAGTAGAAAAGGAAGCGTTTAGTAGATGGTGGCAAAATAAAATATTGAAAACAATAGTTAGGCTCTACCAAACATGCCCTAAAATAACTACATACACGGTTATGTGCCATTTATTGTATTTAAAATAGCATTTTTTTTATTTTTTATTATTGAAATTTAGCCCAATACTGTAATAGCAGATCCTATACAAAAATTAAGAAGTTGGAAATCAGAAAAGGTTCAGTAACAGTTAACGCTGATAATGACACACTCTAAAAAAACGACTGTAAAAAAAAAAGAAAAAAAAAGAAACATATTTACACAGTAAAATACCGTTTTCCATTGAAACAGTGATATACCATAAAAAAAAACAATGCATTCTGGGTAATATTTGTCGTTTTTTTTAAAAAAAAAAATAGGCCTATAGGCTACTTTCTCAAAAACGACAAATAATATTACCTAGAATGCATTGTACTATAAAAAAGTAATAAAAACAATGCATTCTGGGTAATATTTGCCAAAAACGACTAATAATATTAAGCAGAATGCATTGTTTTTACGATATATTTGTTTCAGTGGAAAATGGTATTTTACTGGGTAAATTTTAGTTTTTTAAGTGCATTAAGATTTTAAGATTAGAGCGACATCTGCTGGCCATTTTCTATTATTGAAATTTAGCCCAATACTGTAATAGCAGATCCTATACAAAAATTATTAAGTTAAAATCAGAAAATGTTTATTACTGTTAATGCTGATAATGACAAGTCTTCAAGATTAAAGCGACATCTGGTGGTCATTTACCTGTAGCTTAAGTTCTGCAAAAGACTACAGAAAAGCTGTTGGGCATGGGTTATACTCTCGTACACACTGAGTTTACAAATTTTTGGGGGGACTTTCCATAGACATGATTTTTATATTGTACAAACTGTATATTCTATCCCGTAACCCTAACCTTACCCATAACAGAAAACTTGCTGCATTTTTACATATTCAAAAAACATAACTTACTATGATTTATAAGTTGTTTTCCTAATGGGGACCAAAAATATCCCCAAGAGGACAAGGATTTTGGATATAGCCATCCTTGTTGGAACATTTTGTCCCCATAAAGTAGGGTTTACTAGGTCCAGATACACATGGACTGTCATTGCTAGTTAATGTAATACTACTGTTATTAATGAAAGTAGTGAAGTATTACCCATATATAGTACTATACATATTACAGTGATAATAAACTTTTTTTTTTTTTTTTTTTTAATATGTCACACAACATACAGTACACCATGTTTTCAAAAGACAAAGAACAATCATGTCTTCATGTATTATTTTATTAGGCAGTTGTATTTACAAATCATCTTTTTAAATGTAAATTATCAGTAATTATCTGTAAATTTACATTGGCATGCCTCTGTGAGGTGCATCTCTGCAGATAATCAACATAAATGCAGTGAAGAGAAGTACATCAACAGATTTTCTAAACATGTTTTCAAAGGCTGAATAAAATTGTTCCCTAATGATAAGGAAGAGATATCATTTGAATAAGACTACTACACGGGGAAAAAACTTCTAAAGAAAAAAAAAAAAGGTAAAGGGGACAGAGCAAAACCAAACAATTTCTCATGGATTTGTCTTAAGCTGGCTTACAAAGCATAGATTGTCAAGTTTTAGCTTCAAAGACTCATTAATAAAGATTCTGAAATGACAGTGCAGCTTAGAACAAAAAGAACCAAACCATTTTTTTTCCTTCTTTCATTCCTAGACATGAACATGTAACAAATACTCAAGAATTCAGTCAAATCAGAATTACTGGCCTTAAATCTTTTTTTTTTTTTTTTGTCAACGTGATGTTGCTGCATTTGTTAGGACCAGTCAGGATATCATTATCAATCAAGTTACACTTTGTGGTAAGAATGTGCATCAAGACATTCTTCTTGCTTATATCACATGACTTTAAAATGTAAATAAGCTGTGCAATATATTAATTCTAGCTTTTTCAGCTTTGCATTTGGAATATTTAATTTGAACTCCGGACAGGAAAACAAACAAGAGCAAACTATTTAAAAACCATATTGTTTTCACTGCACTCTGTGTAACTGATCTGGAGGAGGATTACTCTGGTCAGCAAGTAAAATCATTTTCCATTCATGTTGACAGGATGACCTTTCTTAGTGGACTTAAGATGGTACATTAAGCCACATGCATGTAGGATGTGCTTTCCTATTTTCAGATCGCGCGATCTTACGATTATGAATTCACACTGGCTTTCAAACACAAGAATAAGACATGACTATGTGGCTCACTCAGCCAGTGCGTCACTTTTCATGCATATCGGTCAATATTTAAACTCTAATGGATGTTCATTGTGATGATTAACTATATTGGGCACCTCAGCTCTTCTGTGGTGTTCACAAATGCTTATCTTTGCAGCCTACACTTAAAAAAAAAAAAAAAAAAATACTAATGAAATCCAGCAGTTTTAATACTGGGCCTGTCTGAAACTTAATTTTTAAAAAAAAGGGGGAGGGGGGGGGGGGGGAATGTACAGAAATATTTGATTTCTTTCTTTAAGAAGTACTTATTTTTGAAGCAACCATTGTTTGGTAAAACAACTAAAAACATTTTTTTTGATAAAGCAGTGTATGGAATAAAACATTTTACAGTGATATAATCAAACATTCCTTTAAAAAAAAAATAATCCAGTCCAAAAATCACAATTTCAATACAATCTACAACCCCATTTAAAGCACTGATAAACATAAATCCGAATGCATTAAATTCTGTATATACTTAAATTTATGTAAAATGTGAGCAAATAGAAAAAAAGTCTAAGGTGTGACAAACAAACAAAAATCTATGAAACAGAGGCAAGGACATTGCACTCCCTCAGGATAAATGGGTCTTATATTGGTCTCTTCCTTAAGAAAGGCTGACTTATCAAGTTGTCCCTTTGTGTTAAAGTGCCCACCATGTTAAATTGGCCCGTCCCAGCAGTGGCCCGCTATTTAAGTCGGCTCCTCTTAATCGAGTGCCCTTCCCAGTAGGCCGTGTCAATGGGATAACCAGTCATGACACTGGCCCACAAAAACTTACAGGTAAAACTGTGCAAAAGCGCTTTCAGTCTCGCTTGTCGGCCCACATGCCCACAAGGGCTCTTTCTCTAGAAATCTCTTGGTCCGCCAAGAATTGCAACAGCACTGTGTACAGTACAGCTAGCTCAGTGTATAACTCTATGCCCCACTCTCTGCAAGGAAATCCTTGCTATAAAACCCGGAAAAGAACTGTAAAACCATCTCTAAAAGAGTATAGATACTATAAAGTGGCTTAGCAATCTTTCTGACACCTTGACTGTGGCACAATAAACAATCTCCATCCTTTTCCCAGTCCCCTCAAACAGGCTGATGTTGGCGAAAGTAGGGCCACAGACCATTCAGCTTGTTCATGCGAGTGGGATGCATGGAGTCTTGAGTCTGTCTGCATGCTTATTGCTCTAAAGACACAGAGAGAAAAAGAGAGACAAAAGAAGAGAGATAGAAGGACTGCTGTAGATGAAGACACAGATATCAGAGGATGAAGAGGTAGAGAGTATTCTAGAAGAAAGAGAAATCAAGCCAGAGAGTGAGAGGGAAGACAGAGGAGAGTGAGAGAGAAGGCATCAGAGGAACCACAAGTTATCGTGCTAGCAGCTTGATGAGGTTGGCGCACATCTCGAAGAACTCTATGGTGTGACTTCCTGGACGGGGGAGGATCTCTCCCCCGGTGGAATCCACTGAGGAGGTAAGAGAAGAAGCCAGAGAGCTTTCCGCCGCTTTCCCTCCGGATATCGGAGGCGTGGAGGGTGCGGACGCGTCGCCCTTTACTGCATCCTCACATTCGTTTTTCTCGTTCTTTAGGGTAGTCCGGTAGTTACCAACTGAGCCAGAGCGGTGAGGCGTGGCGTTCCCTGATTTTACTTCCATCATGTCATCTGAATGAAACAGAAGACATCAGACAGTGAAGTATGCAGAAAACATCCCAGAACACGGCACAATAGGGATGAGTATTGCAGCAGACAATTTTGGTTATGATTCCTTTTAATGGTTCTGGTTCCTTTTAGTACAGTTAATAAAACAATATTTGAAAGAAAAAGAGCCAATTCTTAACATTTACAATAAGAAACTACAAAAACTTTATTGTTTACCTCAGCAGTCTTACAAGATGATGAGATTTCAGCAAAATGGACAATTCAGAAGTAAATTAAATATTTTATTTCAATTTTAATTTAATTGTAATTCTTACAAGAAAGTAAGAAATGTGTAAACATTCTGACTTAACTACAATAACAATAATTGCCAACATATTAAATAAAATTATTACATTTAAAAATAACATTTCATTCATTTTATAAGAAACCACTGACTACAAAACTTGTGTATTGTTATACAATATCAAACAATTATTTAGTAACTACACTGACTGAAGTCTCACAAGCATTAAGTACTGTATAACATAGTAATTAACAACAATTCAGACATGCTGAAAATTATACTTGTATTATTCAGAGTCATATCTATTAGTATTCATATTCCCGTGTGTGATTGTCGGTTTTCAATTTTTTATTGGTAAATTAAGGCAGTATTAAATAAATAAATAAAACTAAACACTGAATAAAACCACAAACAGAGAGAGAGAGAGAGAGAGAGAGAGAGAGAGAGAGAGAGAGAGAGAGAGAGAGAGAGAGAGAGAGAGAGAGAGAGAGAGAGAGAGAGAGAGAGAGAGAGAGAGAGAGAGAGAGAGAGAGAGAGAGAGAGAGAAGAGGAGAGAGAGAGAGAGAGAGAGAATTTTACCATCTATGCTCCTGAAGTCTAGTAAATAGGTCCTGCTGTCCACCTGGTAGAGCTGGAGGCTCATCTTTGTATGTATGCCAGTGACTGGGTTCTTCCTCCGCACTCGCAAGTAATAAGGATTCACTACCTATCAAACCAAAAAGGAAAAAAGCCAGGAGATTCAACAAATCCGACAGTAATAGACCCTAAGTTCATTAATATTTAGCAACGTTTAACTTTAAAAAGGACTGTGCTGACGGGTTCATTGCACTGTAACACTATTTGCACTGTTTTGAGTAGGTCTGAATGGCGTACTCCTGAACAGCTGTAAACACTGTTCCATTTGATAAGAGAGGCCACTACGAGATAAGACAAAGAATGAACGCAATTTTAAACAAAGACATGTAGGCCATTTATGTCCAAAACTGATGACTCACTCAGTCAAACATGCTTGAACTTCAGCCAGTTGAATTAAGGGTGAACTCACACTAGGCTCTCTGAACTGTGCCCGAGCGCATTTGACCCCCAAAGCCCGGTTCGTTTGACTAGTGTGATCGCTCCGTACTGTGCCCTGGCGCGGTTCATTTAGCCGTCCCTGGCCCGCTTGGAAGAGGTGGGCCAGAGCACCGTTCGGTTCGGTAATCGTGCCAGAGCACGGAACAGCTACTACTGTTGTGTGCGCTACTGTCATCATTATGACGGCAAACATAATGGATAGTACACTTTTCAATTAATGTAATTACTTTGAGTGTATTTAGGTTTATAACGGGTCTGATTCTCACCTTATTGATGAACAGGAATTGTAGTTTGCGAGTAAAGCTACAAATTTCTCCTATTAACGTCAACCTTCGTAATAATCCTCTGATACGTGCAGCACAATCAAATGAAAATCGCTGCACGGGATAAATGATAAATCTATTAGGCAATATCTTAGCAAACGTGTGTTTCTTCCTGTTTTCTTCAATACAAAAATTTGCATCGTAAATGACGTAAGCGTGCTCCGGCCTAGAACGTTAAGTGCAAGTGAGAGTGCAGGCCAGAGGAGGGACAATCGGGCTCGGTTCAACGCAACCAAGCCTAGTGTGAGTACACCCTAAGACACACAAACCAGAGTTTGGCATCAAAGGTCTTTCTACGATAGTGCATATTCACCATTTGTCATACAACATTTTATGGCTATTCCTCTTGTAGGATTTTCCTCTTACTATAAACATAGCTGACATTAACAAAACAATCCACTGTGATTTTGTTTCAATCACAGAAGTCAACAGAGACCCTAGAATTCCATAGTGTACCTTTAATAAACACTACCATTCAAAAGTTTGAGATTTTAATTAAAAAAAAAAAAAAAAAAAAAAAAAAAAAAACTTACTCAGCAAGGACCCATTAAATTGATCAATTGTGACAGTAAAGACATTTATAATATTACAATAGATTTCTATTTCAAATCACAATATTACTGTTTTATGTATTTTTCATCAGATAAATACAGCCAAGAGACTGTACCAACCCCAGACTTTGGAACAATAGTGTACCTTTAAAAAACAAATTCTGTCTTTAATACAGGCTCTGTTTACATTTTAGCTCCAGGCTGTTATAACAGTGACTGTAATATATGCAGATACCATACTGTAAAGTTTGTTGTTAACATTCTGTTTGCCTTTGTAAGTTTGTGTGTGTGTGTGTGTGTGTGTGTGTGTGTGTGTGTGTGTGTGTGAGAGAGATATAGAGAATGCGGTCAAGTCTTTTCCATTTATAGAATTTACCAGAAGCCCCAAAACTCTTTCCCACAAGGCAGAGATGGAATTTACCCTAAGATCATGAATCTCAGGAGGATAAGCAGAAAAAAAATGCATAGCAGGACATGCATTCACTCCATTTATCTATTTTTGTCAATCCTCCACATTCAAAGCACATGCACAGACGCTTACCTTCCACTCATAGTCCAGCTGCTTCATAGCACGACAGACCTCACTCATGATATCATTCGGTCTGCTCTGGCTACGGATTCCCAGGTGCCACTTGGCCCGGCGAACACCGAGATGCTTGGACTTTTGGGGGTTAAGCTCATCCAGTGTGTGTCGAGGACGCGGTTGAGTCTCGGTCACTAGGAATGGCACTCTTTCAGGGTGAATCTTAGCAGAGTGATGAGCAGGCAGATCATCTAGAAAGCTGTCTGGGGGGCTGGAGGCTAAATAGAAGTCTTTAGCTTCACTCATAATGCGGCGGTTGTCTATGATCAAGTGATAGGCCACAGCAAGAGGATCCTGGTGATTGCGACTGCAAAAGGAGAGGATAAAGGCAGGACAGATGAGAAAAAAAATAACACACATATACATATATGCATATATTTCTGCGTGTATTTGACTGTTTAGGCACACGACTGAAGACAAAGGCTACTAGGCTTGTCTGTGTTCCGCTCAGAGCGTGCGCACAGACAGCATCCTGTCATTAGCGAATTCAGTTCTCTTTTTCGGCTTATTGCACTTTTAATATTTATTATTTTAATATCAAGCACATCCTGCTCTTTACTTTCTCATTCATCCATGTTTCTTTATTAAAAACATCAAACAGTCCCGGCCACTGAAAGTTGTGCAGATTCTCATACGGACATAAGTGTGACACATTTATAAGACATAAAAGGTCTCTGTAGCAAAAGCGAAAGAACCCTGTGAAATGTTTCGAAATGTCTCTTGGCGCAGCAGAGCACCAGTTTCAGTAACAGGATATGTTTCAATCAGTCACTTTTTTTTTTTAATATAGCCTTACTTTTAAATTTTCACTGCTGTTCTTTCTTTTCACAATTACCACACAAAGAATCTATGTAGCTGCTTGAATATAAGTACAGGAGCTCTAGGTTACCATAGAAACATAAGTGGTTTGCAGTTGATTGCTGTTGTGACACTCGCGAACAGCACCGAACATGCAATTTGGCCGTTAGAAATCGAAAAATATAATTACTCTAAACTTTTCATTTACTTCAGTAGCCTGTAGGCTACAACAAAGGAGTTGTGATTGGCTGATTTTTCTGTAGAAAGGTGATCTCTAGTGATGTGTCTAATATTTGATCAATTATTTGCTGGTAAAGGGCGAAAGTCTGAGACCTGGCGAAAGTCTGAGACCTGGCGAAAGTCTGAGACCTGGCGAAAGAGCCAGGTGTGGCTTGTGAGCCATAGACTGCATTTACACTGCAAGTCTTAATGCACAGATCCGATCTTTTGGCCAGTGTGTTTACATTCACTTTAGATGTGACTGGTATCCAATATCTGTGTTTACATTAATTCTCGCCCAAAATGATTGTCATTGATAGTTTTGCATGCACATGGTAGACCCTCGGGTTTTGAATGGCCATGCTATTAAAATTATTTATATACTTCATGTCAGGTGATCACGATTACCTGCCAGAATGGATTAGTTAACAGCTGTCAGTGTCATGGATGTTTTGCAGCGCAAATTCTGACTGAATGAATATAGACTGGAAAATAAAGGAAATTTGCGTTTGTCATTTTATCTAGTCGTTAAATCTAGAATTCTGAAGGGAAATAAAGTAACAGGTAAGATTACATTTATTTGAATGAATGATGAAGAGTGAAGCTTTTGGTTTATTAAAATAGGAAAAAAAAAAAAAAAAAAAAAAAAACACACGGCAGTCTCTTTTAAATTAACTGGGTAGAGGTTGAAATTGTAAATGCAGCCATAGGTTTCCGACCGCTGAGTTAAAGTAACAAAATGTGTGATGTGTCATGGCTCCGTCTTCCACGTTCTGCCTCCTTGGGGCAGTATGCTGTTGAAATGAGATTGGCAGTACTCGTGGGAGACTTCATTAATTGACTGATTTGTGGGTGGAAAGTATAAATATTGTGGTGTCCTTCTCAACAGAACTTCCTCTGGAGGAACTCCAACTAGCGCCAACTTGCTGTTTTTTGTTTTGTTTAATGCGCATCGATATTTATCACACCAGTGTATTATTGTTTTTGAGCTGGCCGTGACAGATGGAAAAAAATGAATTGGCACACAAACCTGTACAAGCAGTTGAGCACCTCCTCCTCAGTGCACTCAAACTTCTCACACACCTCCTTCAGTGCCTCCTCATCAATCATATTACTGCTATATGCAGCATCCTCCGGGAAAAGATACTTGGGAAGATCTTGCTTAAACCACTCATCATCCCTGAGAATGGAAAGCAATAAACAGAGAAAGAGAGAAGACATTGATTTCAACTTTTACAAATCTTACTCTCCACATCCTAATAGTTATGGCATTATTAAATGAAAAGGACAGTGCCTGGTATAGTTCCTGACCGAATCTCTTTAATGGTGGCTCTCTTCATGGGGTCCACCTGAAGCATGTGTTTCAGAAGGCTAATAACGGAGGGGTTCAGATACTGAGGCGTGAAGAAGATCCCATCGCAGATCTTCTTGAAGAGTGTTGGCACGTGGTCGTCATCAAACGGCAGCGTCCCGCACAACAGGGCATACAAAATCACTCCGCTGCTCCAGATGTCCACCTCAGGCCCGGCGTATAACCTGAGTCAGAAGAGCAAGATCAGTCAAGAGATAATCTGAATGAACGGACTTCACAAAGCCATTTGAAACAGCACTGAGCATCAACAAAGAGGACGAGAACAGGTTGAGATCATCACTAAATATAAAAAAAACAATAAAAAAGGTAAATACAGCCAGAGAGGTAAACAGTACCTTCCAGAGATTACTTCCGGAGCAGCATAATTAGGAGAGCCACAACTCGTCCTTAAGAATTCTCCATCTGACATCATGTTTGACAAGCCTATGTGAGGAAAAAGTCGAAATTTAAGACTGTATAACTTGTAATATAAACATTAAAGGGTTAATTACTCACCCTCATGTCTTTCCAAACCTGTAAGACCTTTACTAAGACCTTTTATAACTTTACTACCTTTCTGGGCCTTGAAATTTGTTATGATGTTGCTGTGTTTAGGGAGATCAGAAAGCTCTCGGATTTCATCAAAAATATCTTAATTTGTTAAGATGAACGAAGGTCTTATGGGTTTGGAACGACATGAGGGTGAATAATCAGTGATAGAATTTTCATTTTTGGGTGAACTAACCCTTTAAAACAACCACCAGGTTTCACAAATATGAAGAGTTCAACATACCAAAGTCTGCAATCTTGGCATTCATGTGCGCATCCAGCAGGACGTTCTCAGGCTTGAGGTCTCTGTGCACCACCATATGTCTGTGGCAGTAATCCACCCCTGAGATGATTTGCTGGAACAGACGCCTGCTCTCCTTCTCATCCAACTGACCAAAGACAGATGACCATTATTTTTACATCTCCCATGTGGCAACATTCCCAACATTCTGCATTTATTGTTCCCCTGTCGCAACCTACTGTGCCATTTTTGTGGCCCTGATATACACAACTGTTCAAATGTTTGGGGTTGGAATTTTTTTATTCATTATTAGTCTTATGTTCACCCAGTCTGCATTTATTTGATCAATAATACAGTAAAAATTGTATTATTGTGAAATATTACTACAATTTAAAATAGCTTTTCTATTTAACATAATAATGGCATTAAAGTTAAGTTAATTTAAACAAACAGCAAATTCCCTGCATTATATTTATGATTTCAAGATGACAAATCATTTAAATCGTAATTGTACTGTTATTGGCTAAAGTCTATTGTATCAGAATAATTGCACTAGACATGTGCGAGACTAGTCGATTAAACGATACTGCTGCTGCTAGTCGACTTGGAAATACTAGTCGTTAATCTTTTTTGCACATTTAATGTTTTGGTTTATTTTTTATTTTTTACAAGGGCCACCTTTGAATTACCCTCATGTTCATGTAACATTTTAAAAGTAATATATTATTTTGAAAAGTGTATATCTGGAGTGGAAAACAAAACAATTTCATTTTACCTCAGACTAGTCGGTTGCAAAATTTCCATTTGAACATTAAAGGTGTGGTATGTAGGTGCGGTCCCAGTGGTCGAAATAGCTACTGCAGTCCAAATTCAAAATATCGTTTGCCCCGCCCCCTCCTTCAAAGACGCGGGTTGCCAGCTTGAGGACACGCAACAAGAGGGAGCGCAATTGACAATGAAAGCCAAAGAGACTTACACACTGTAAGTTGATGAGTTAACTTATCCGTTTTAATATGCTTATACGTTTATAGAGCTTTTTAGATGGATGCAGAGGCTTTTTAGGTTGGGCAGAATCTGTGATTCTCTGACCCAGTTCGTTTGCTGGTTTCCATGGATGCAATATACTGCAATACCAACTGGCAACCTGTGATGTTGAAATACTATTGCATAAACTGGCAACATGTGGTTTCGCACAGACCAAAACAAAGACAGACATTCCGACACGGAACGCACATTTCAAAGTAGAATATCTGGCTATATCATTGTTTTTCTGAGAAACAAGTAGGTGGACTTAGAATGTTTCCTAAATATCTGCAAACATACTGGGGTATTTTTATGCTTTATTAAAGTGAAAATCTTACATATAGCACCTTTAATGAAATTAGTTGTTGCACACATCCCTAGATTGCACTTCCTCTTTGCACATGATGCATTTGTTTGTAAATGACATTGGCATTTAATCTCTCACTTCCTGCTTGACTCTGTATTGCAAAACTGAAATTTCTGTATTATCACATCAAAAAGTAAAGCATTTTTTACTACATTAAAGTGCCGTCACTGATGGAGGTGATCTGGGCACAGCAAAAAGACCCAACTATACAACAACTAAATGAACAGTTGATTAGGGGTTCAAGCACAAAGTGCTGAAAACCTATTGTAATTGCTCAGATTTTTATTATTTTATTTCTTCTTTGCTAAAACTGATCGGGCAGCCCAAACCGTAAGGCCTAGAGACTTGAAACTTTGTCAAATGGTAGTAGTCTTGCTCGCTACTCAGATACCTGGAATCGTCAAAATCGGTCAATAGGTGGCGCTACAGTGTCCCAGACACAATTTTCCGCCATTTTGAATTTCGTCAAAAACCTACTTTTGCGAACTAGTCCTAGGTTTTTCGCCTGATCGGAACCAAACCAGTGCAGAAATGTTCTCTGGAGTCTGAATATCAATAATTATCAAAAAAAAAAGTAGAAATTTTGATTCACGGCCGCTAAGGGACGTAAAAATCTCCGTAATGGGAGGAGCCATTTTTACTAAAATGGCTATAACTCAAGAACGAAATTAGATATTTGCACCAAACTCGGTACACATTTGTATGGGCTCATAAAAATATTGCGTCGATTGGACACTAGGTGGCGCTATAACATAAAAAACCATGAAAACAGCTGTAACTGTTAGTCCGATTGACTTGAAATTTGGTATGCAGTGTCTTGGTCCAAGGGGGCATGATAGTCTATAGTCTTTATACTCCTGAATCCTTGCCGAGTCCAACGATACCAGACTTGTCAGGTTTCGGCTTATGGTTTGTGCAAACGTTGTGATTTAGCGCTAAAAAAACTTTTGCGAATATCTTCAAAACTGTTTGTCTGATCAAGACGAAACCAGCGTAGGAAACACGGAACCTAAGCTGATTAACTAGATGTATAAGCCCAAATGTCAAAATTTTGATAGGAAGTGGCAAAAAAATCCAATCAAAGACATTCTTGGGTCATATTTTATGCTCTCATTTATATAAGTATCTATAACTCCAAAACGAATTGAGATATTTTCACCAAAATTAACACATATGTATGGGCACATTCTGAGGACACCCAAACAAAGTAGTGGAGATCGGGCAATAGGTGGCGCTATAACTGTCAAAAAACCTTTAAAAACCATGTTTTTCCTTACTGAATTGCCTGTATTGGCTGTAAATGGTCTTTTCCATCTATGATCTAAGTGCTTACATGCTTGCTAAATAAAATATAATACCTTTTTATGTGCTTAAAGGCCTTAAATGCTTGAACCCTGGTAAATTATTTTTATAATCAATATAAGCAATTCAGTTTCCAGTCCTAATCACAACCAAATTTAAAAAGCTGTACCTTTCCATTTTTACAGATGTAGTCGAAGAGTTCTCCTCCTGACACATATTCCATTACCATGAAGATGTCGGTTGGTGTGCTGATGACTTGGTAACTGCCAAACAAACAAAATGCACAAATTTGTGAAGAATACATGTGTTTGCTTCTGTAGACACAGCTAAATGCATCTGAACGATGACAACATCTGAATTGTAAATGTAAAGCTTTTGAGATCTACATCATTCTAAACAAGAAAACATATTCTGAATTATTCCCTTCTAGTACTAGTTTAATGATGAATTCAGGCATTTTTATTGGTTGGGTTTAACTGTTTTTAGGTTTTAATGCTAGTTAGTAATGCTAGATTGTACACTTGCTATTTTTTCACAATTTTTATGGGAAATGTCAATTAATCCTAATGGTTGTGGTGCAAGGCTTAATAGCTTTGACATTCCCATGTATTTGACATCCCATGTATTATCCCATGTATGTATGAATCTGTCAAGGAAGCAGAAATTTGTTTGAATTTTCATCGAATGGGAAACGACAGAAAGGGAATGAAGGGAAAAAAATTATTAATCTGAGAAAAATAAATCTCTAAATCAGGGGTAGAAATGCACTAATACTAAATTTATCTGCCAAAACCGATTTTCTTGAGGGAAAAAAAAAAAAAAAAAAATCTCTGCCAACTGATGCTGTAAACTTTACCGGGAACCCTCTCATTTGGTACATTGCTATAATATCAGAGGTTAAAAAAGCTCTAGTGTTTTCTTCATAGCTAACTAACAAACCGTGAACATAACTTTCCTTAGGTAAATGCAAAAAGTTATTGACATTTTTATGCAGTTGAAACACTGAGCAACTTACATGAGACATGATACAATTTGCAATTATTTTTAACTGTTGATGCGTTATTGCTATTTTTCATTTCGGTCATCGATAGGTTTCAAAAACGAGTACTTGGGGGGGTGGGGCGTGTGCGGGGCATGGCCGTCATGGAGATAATGAAAATATCTGAAGACTGTTAGGAAAATGAATGTTAAAAATAAAAATATGACATAAAAACCTTGTCTATGAAAACATGAAAACGTGATTAGAACAATGTTAGATTGATTATGATGCAGCAATGTTATTAATAAGGAAGCATCTAAAAGGAAGAGCTGCCTGAGGTAAAAAGTTACTTTATGCCAATAAACTGAAGCACATGATATTTAACAGATAACTTAGACACATAATATAGACGTGACATTACAACTTGTATCAGCACAAAAGGAAGCAAATGCCAGTGAACTTTAAGTTACACGCTATAGCGAGAATGAGAGAGAGAGTTCGCGCCATGATGCGCTCACAACAGCGCACTGAAACGCGGGCAAGGACAGGATTTACTGTAGATTTCTATAAAGTTCTCCTTATAATGTCATGTTTATGGCAGATCTGTGCTTTATTTTAATTACATTATTAAGTGATTCCACAAATCGCCTGTGCATTTTCGAAGCCATAGCCTATGAATTATGCCATTGAATAAATATGACGAAAAAAGCACTGCTGCATTTTTATAACGTCAGTATTTTTATTTTTTTTAAAGAAAAATGACCGTCTCAATATCAGGCATTGCATTTGAGCATAAAACTCAACACTGATATGCAGCATATTCAGCATGTTAATAAATGTTGATATCCCGACCCAACGCATCCTATCGTAGATTAATCAGATGTAGTTATTACAACTTTCATCTGCAAAAGTTCTGCGAATGCAAACGTGAGCTTGACCGAAAGTGTAACTCCGATTGCGCTTTAAAAATTGTCACTAATATTTCAGCAATATTTTGGATTCAATTTGCACTTTCTGATTAAACAAAATGTTATTTTACAGTATGAAAATCACTGATGATTATTGCTAAATTAATTATGAATAGAATTTAAAGGATATTTTCAGCACAAGATAAATCTTGGCACTGCACAGCTTGCATTGAACTCATTTTCATCTATCTTGTCACAGTGAAACTAGACATCACTACGTGACTTCGAGGCCATTCTCTCTCCTCACGTCTTTTGACGCATGCTGTGAAAAGCTAAACAATCGGAGCTCAGGGCACCGCCCAAAGTGCTGCTATAACCAATCAGGACAAAAAAGAAAAAAAATACATTTCGATCATCGTTTACATGATCGATCGTCGCTGTCAAGGTCGAGTACTCGAGTACTCAGTCGCTGTTGCACATCCCTAATTGTCGCGTTAACTTAAATTCAACACGAGACATTGTCTTCAAACACAGTATGAGTTGCAGTCTTGACATGTTTCTCCTCCCCCTTTTGATTGACAGGATATAATCGGCCCTGATCATCGGCTGTTTTTAAACAATCTGCCAATGACCGATCTGCCGATGACCTAATCAAGGGTACACATTCTTAAACAGGTCATGGTTGTTACTCACAGTTTGATTATATGCGGGTGACGGAAGAGTTTGAGGTTCTGGATCTCACGTCGAATCTTCCCCACCACATCCAGACTGCGAATCTTCTGCCGGTTTAGAATCTTTACCGCCACCTGGTGCTTGGTCAACTCATGCTGGCCAACTGCACAAACAGATAGAGAGTCAATGGAAAATATACAATAAAATTCACAATGTATTTATGAAAAAGACACATGAAGCACATTCAGTGTAGAAGAATAAATGTCATATTCAAAAAATCTTCGTGAATAACCCATTTATTCCAATGCCGGAGCAATCACTTGCTGTTTGCTGTTGTAAGCAAAATTGTTAGGCCAATTCTGCTTATGGTAATAAAAAATAAATAGAATTATAATATATTATATAACTTTGGTACTGCCCTGGGTTGCTACTTGATGTCCAATGTAAAACCAGTGTCCTAAAATAACTCTGGGTAGGAAACACTGGGATAAATGGCACTAAAATACTGCCAAACTGCTGAAAAGCAGAATGTGTGATGTAAGGGACAGCTTTGAAGCTTGCATTAACATCACAGTGCTAGTAATGTGCGAAGTTCACCGTATATTTGTTCAATTTTTCCATAAACTGTTTTATATATGGGCAAAGGCCTTGCAAACCAGCTTCTTATAAGGCTGGGTTTTGTTGCATTAGTAAGTGCTGAGAAAGCTGTACATTGAAGTTTGAACTGTTCTCAGAAGTTCTCAGTCAATTTACAACATTTAAAACAGCTTGCCTGCTTTAACTAGACTGCTCTAGTTATGCATTAACACAAACCCAGTCATGCAGAGGGAACTGTGTGTGTGTGTCCTAAGACCTCAGAGGCCTAACAGCACTATCAATTGTCTTTATGAAGGCTACTTTTGTTTGATTGTTGATTAGTAGTTTCCACGTTTAGTCAGAAATATAAGAACATCTCTGTTTCCCAGAAACCCATTCTTATGAAATATTTGCTCTAACAGCACGCTTCCTTTATTGAAAGATTTGCCTTGTCTGTTGCCCCATAATACAGGGTGATTCAATAAACGCATTGCTCTGAGGGGCACAGTATGCGAGGAAGCCATGATTCACTATTATCTCGCTGTTGTAAAGCAGACATTTCATTATTGCATCAGACAGTGGAGAAAAAAAAACATGATTGTGTAAGAATGGGATTTTAGAAAAGCCATCAGCTGCTGGGTGCCTCTGGGCAATCATAGTTATAAGTAGGGTGACCACCCTAAATATTTCAATTAATCTGTTGATACTGTCTTCAAATAAGCAGTTTTTAAAAAAGCAATATTTTATATTATGTTTATTTCATCCTGGTTAATGTCCTTCAAATAGTGTGCAAACTGAAAAATGCATCTATGTAGGCTGTCATAAATTATAAAAATGGTTTAAAATATAAACATTACATTCTAAAACCTGACCACCATAAGGTAAAACAAAAGCAAAGATGCGTTTTTCCCACAGAAATGCGTTATTCGCTACTGTAAAGTCACGTGACTGGCGGATGTATTCCTTGCACAGGGCGCAGGCGTGATTAAACGATAGTACTTCGTTATCTATAATTATTACGGATATGTTGTTGTAGCCCTAGATGTAAGATAAACATAGCCTGACCAATACAAAAGCCATTAACCTGACATGAATACATGTCATATTGGATTAATTAAGTTACGATTATGAAACTGTGGATCAAACAAAAAGCGCGATTGTTTTAATTCATCCAACTCACAGCAGGCAACTCAGGAAAAATAACTTTTTTTAAAACTAAACAATTTCTCGTCATTTTCATAGACTATCTGAAAAGCTGCATCTGCGGTTGACATTTGGCCTGTGCACGATCGCATCCATCAGTCTCCACCAAACTGCAACTTCAGAATACTAATAATCACTCCACAAACCGAGAAGCTAACCAGGTTAGCTGCGACCAATCCATCTACAAACCGCACAAACATACCAGGGCGTGCGACTATTTAGAAACCAACTTAAGCAACGATCGGCTGACACTATCAACAGTGATAAACGCAGAAACAGCTTCGTTGTTTAATGTTTGCTTCTTGACTACACTGTTATTAGCCAACAAGTGCTGCTGCTTTAGCCGCATTTAAATACACGATCATCTCCAGTTTTACTTTACTGTCTTCAATACATTAATAATACAAAACTCACAACATATGGGACAGTTTTACCTTTGACTTTTCCAAACGTTCCTACTCCTAGCGTGTCTCCAAGAATATAATGTCCGATTTTCACCCTGCCTTCATGTTTCTGCTTGTCCGTCGCCATCTTCGCTCTGAGGCCCTACCTGAGAGAGGCAGCAGCAGGACGAGGACGAGAGCAGCGTCTCTACTGACAACTACCGGTACAGAAGAGCGCGCCAAAATACCAAGCTCCAAACACTTAGATTATTACAAAATATGAACTAATTATAACAACACAATTTTTAAAATTAATTAAAATATTATTATAGCAGGAATAAGTGATTACCTGGGTTAAATTTAAGCTTAGTTTGAGTCCACAATGGTACTTTTCCCCCCCAAAGATATAAAAAATATATAAAAAAATACACACACACACATATATATTAATATATATCTATATATATATATATATATGTGTGTGTGTGTGTATTTTTTTTTTTTTTTTTGTGATTACATCAAAAAAACCTATATCTTTAGAATATAGATATAGGTACACACAAATACACTACCGGTCAAAAGTTTGGAATCTGTAAGATTTTTAATGTTTTTAAAAGAAGTTTCATCTGCTCACCAAGGCTGCATTATAAAAAATACAGTAAAAACAGTAAAATTGTGAAATATTATTACAATTTAAAATAACTGTTTTCTGTTTGAATATATTTTATAAAGTAATTTATTCCTGTGATCAAAGCTGAATTTTCAGCATCATTACTCCAGTCTTCAGTGTCACATGATCCTTCAGAAATCATTTTAATATGATGAGACATGATGAAACATTTATGATTATGGGGGGTGATGTTTCCAATTTGTTTTATTTTTTTTTATTGCCAAGGTATCAAAAATACAAGTACATATCAAAAATGTAAAAGAATGAAATGATAAAAAGGCAAAGCATCATTTATACATATACACATCAGGCCTATACATGGGCCTCTGCACGTTTCAGCCATTATATGCATACATATATAAAAAAGAAAAACAGAACAAAAAAAAAAACTTTAATTAAATAAATTAAAAAATTGAAACAAGTTTATTGTCTTAAGTGCCTTAAGATTCTTAGATGACGAAATATTTTGGATGTACTGTTGGACCTCTCTTCTAAAGACAATGAATAAAGGATTTTGGCGAGTGAATTTACTGCGGTGAATGTAAGATTTTGCAAGGAGCAATAATAGATTAAAAATAAAGTATTCACTAATTTTAGTTTTTTGTATATTAAAGAAGCCAAACAGTACATCCTTAGAAGATAAAGAGAAACCCGGAAGCACATTACAGTGAATACATTTTGAAAATTTGTCCCAAAATAGCTGTGTGTGAGAACAATCTCAGAAGATATGAAGATTGTGGACACCACAGAAAGAACAACTTATATCTATATCTGACTTAAACTTTTTCAAAAAAAACTTTAGCAGGATAAAAATTGTGTAATAATTTGAATGAAATTTCTCTAACCTTGTTGGTTATTATGTATTTCAAAGGCAGAGTCCATACTTTTTTCCAATCAATATGTTCCTCCAATATGACACCACATATGGAATTGTGACAAGCTCCTTTTGAAAGAGAGATCTAATTCTATAATTTCATGATGAAGGATGTCACCGTCTGTCTCACCTTCCCCGGACTCCACTTCCCAGCATCCCTCTTGTTCCTCACCTGCACTCCATTTCCAATCACTGATCACTACCAGCTGCCACTCATCTTCTGCACCATTCATAAGGTCCTCACTCACTTCACTTGATGTTGGGTCTTGTCTATGGATAAGCACAATGTCTTTGTCAAGCTCCACAGCCGGCTTACCTGTGTTCTACTCACCAGTTGTTCCTACCAGCAGTCCTGGTTCTCATCCCCTGCTCTCTGTTGTCTCCATGCTCGTTGGTTCCTGGATCACCTGGAAAAGACACACAGACTGCATCAGTCACAGATAAGCTGAGCTAAGACATTCCATATCCCAACCCACTTACCTGGACTGCTTTCTCTGCTGTGTTGTTGTTGTTTCGTCTCCATTCAATAAACCTGCTGTTGTTTATATCCCTTACCTCGGTGTTCCTCGACAAAGGATGTGACAAAGCAGTTTTCCAACTGGGAGTTCAAATGGGTCCAAAGAAACGGGTATAGTGTTGGATGATCTAACAGACTCCCTAAGAAGCATGATGACTCCTTTTAAAAACAGCATCCATTACAATGGAAAATTCCATGGGAGTTACTGGAAAATTGAATTTACATAATTCTTCATAATTTAAAATAAGACCTTCTGGATTGAATAACTGAGAATCTATTTTCAACTTTTTCTACATAGAACTTTTCTCAAACCAATTACTAAAAAACAGACTTCTTATATACAATATCTTGGTTGTTCCAAATAAAGTACAGGTGAAGGGAAAAGTTGTGATTAAAAGTTAATGACCATGCAAGTAATGCTTGCTTATGGAACTTGGATAAGTTGTAAGGGATTCTCTCAATATTATAATTACAGATCAATAGGAAAGGGAGACTGCCTAATTTGGGAAAAGAAGTAAGTAGGGATAAAATTCCAAATTGAATTTGGATTACACAAAAACTGTGATCCAGTTAATTTTGAAAGTGTTGTTCAGAGATGAGAAATAAAGAAATTTCAACCCACTATACTTGTACGTATTCATTATTACAGACTTCTTAACATAGTGTATTTTGTTTTTCCAAATAAAATTGAAGAGGGGTTTTATCAACTGACCTACATATTTTGTTGTAGTGCAGCATATGAAAACCTGGAGATGCCCTCAGCCTTAGCTGTCACTGTCAAGTCTCTCTGCAACCATGCGTTAAATCTTTGGCCTTTTATTATAACAGGATCAAAGTTCAAGGTACTTCCGTTATCTTGATTTTTAGTAATCACAATGCCTAAATTGTAGCTTCAGATCTAAATGGAATATTATAAAATGAGGATACTGTACAATCTTTGATAGACATTAACTCACATTTACTTATGTTTAGTTTAAGTCCTGAAGCTTTAGAGAGCAGTTTTAATTGCTGTAGGGATTTGGGAAGCATCTCTTAAAAATAAGGTGGTGTCATCAGCTAATAATATCTTCCTAATCAGCTATACGGATACCCTTAATACCACTTTCACAAACGTAGAGAGTAGCTGCACACAAAGTAGAAATAAATAGGGAGAAATGGGACATCCTTGTCTGACTCCTTTAGATAAACTAAATCTTGGGGAAGTGCCATTCTTTAATTTAACAGCTTCCATTATTGTAAAGGGTCTCATACTGTAGAAAACATATCACCAAAACCAAATCTACGTAACGACTTAATAAATTGGTGCTCTAAAGAATCAAACGCCTTATAAAAATCTAAAAAAAGGATGAAGCTGTCCTCCTGTATCATTTCTGCATAATCTAATAAATCAAGAACCAATCTTATATTATTACATGTCTTTTATTCATAAAACCTGATTGTGATTCATCTATTATAGAATTTAGTACAGTCTCATTCTGTATGCTTTCTTCAAAGACCTTTAAGGGTTAGTTCACCCAAAAATGAAAATTCTGTCATTTATTACTCGCCCTCATGCCGTTCCACACCCGTAAGACCTTCGTTAATCTTTGGAACGCAAATTGAGATATTTCTGTTGAAATCTGATGGCTCCGTGAGGCCTGCATAGGGAGCAATAATGTTTCCTCTCTCAAGATCCATAAAGATACAAAAAACATATTTAAATCACTTAATGTAAGTGGATCAATATTAATATTATAAAGTGACGAGAATATTTTTGGTGCGCCAAAAAAATAAAAAAATAATAACGACTTGTATAGTGATGGCCGATTTCAAAACACTGCTTCAGGAAGCTTCGGAGCATTGTGAATCAGCGGTTCGGAGCGCCAAAGTCACGTGATTTCAGCAGTTTGGCGGTTTGACACGCGATCCGAAGCATGATTTGACACGCTGATTCATTATGCTCCGAAGCTTCCTGAAGCAGTGTTTTGAAATCGGCCATCACTAAATAAGTCGTTATTTTGTTTTTTTTGGCGCACCAAAAATATTCTCGTCACTTTATAATATTAATATTGAACCACTGTACTCACATGAACTGATTTAAATATGTTTTTAGTACATTAATGGATCTTGAGAGAGGAAATGTCATTGCTGGCTATAGAGGCCCTACTGAGTCATCGGATTTCAACAAAAATGTCTTAATTTGTGTTCCGAAGATTAACGAAGGTCTTACGGGTGTGGAACGGCATGAGGGCGAGTAATAAATGACAGAATTTTCATTTTTAGGTGAACTAACCCTTAAGTAAAAAGGGGGATAATTCTTTAGAAAACTGTTTATAAAACTCTGCGGTAAGCCCGTCATCTCCAGGTGATTTATTGTTTTTAAGTTCTATAATAGAGTTATTAACTTCTAATAAAGTAATTTCGCTATCACAGAGGTCTCTGTCATTACCTGAGATAGTCTTGCAATTTTTAACGGACTCAATAAAAGTAGCCTACAAGCTGCCTCTTCGTGTGTGTGTGTGTGTGTGTAGACCATATTAAAGCAGACGTCACAGTTATGTCACTGCTTGGAGTATGAGGTCTCTGCGGACAAGAGAATATGCCATTGTGTTTGGTGCAATTCCCGATTGTATTATACCTTTAGTAAAGTCTGGCCCTAAAGGTTTGTTAGACTCTCCTCTTTTTGACAACACTAACTTATTTGACGACCAAAGTCTTCTCAATACTATGTCAAACAAAGACATTCGTTCAATTATTAATAGATCTCAGATTTCTTTACCTGCTTTTGGAATAACATATTTAGTGATATAGAATGGGAAGAGTTTTGGCTTCTTCGACAAAATTTTTTCTTATCTAATAAAGTTGTTGAAGTCTCTATTAAAATTATCCATAATTGTTATCCGATAAATTATAAACTTGCTAAATTTAACAATAGTATTTCACCCAATTGCTCCTTTTGGACTTTATAATTCGCAATTGTAAGTTGATATCACAATTCTGAGGGAAATAGACAGAATAACGAGTAGGATATCTCACAATTCTGTTTTTCCTTCTAAGAAATGTGAGATAAAAACTCGGATTTGCGAGAAAACAAAGTCGGAATTGTGAGATATAAACTCGAAATTAACTTACAGAACCGTTATTTTCTGCACCCAGGTAGGCTCCGCCCACAAAAACGTCATCGCTGTTTGCAAACACATAATGGGTCTCTATATAGGCTATATATATATATATAGTTGTGTTTAATAATCTTTCATTACTCTTGTAAGACCAATCGATCAATGACAATGACCAGACAAGAACAAAGCAATTTCTTTGATTTTTATTGGTTCTTGAAACTTTAAAGTTTCAACAGATATAAATGATTTATTAAAAACCATTGCAGGCAAATACAAACATTCAGAATTTAATTCCCTGGAGGAGTCAGCTGATTAAAAGCTGACGTGATTTCACTCGATATCTTGAAAAGGATGATGATGAAGCCAGTTAAAAAGATGAAACCAATAATGACGGCAGCAATGTTTAGACGGCGAGCTGTAGTGCCGTAAGACCGTGCTGATGCGAAGTTTCCAAGCAATCTGTTGTCCCTGGCCTGACACAAATAAAAATAAAATATATGATGAGCTTGAGGTATTTGTGAAGCAGCAAAATGGTTATATAATGAAATATATGTAGGCTATTGCTTACCTTTACTGAGTTGTAAAATGCTCCAAACCCAAGGCAGCAAGGGTTACAGAAGTGAAGATTGAATGTAGAAAAAATGATATCATCATTCAGTGTTTGATCAGGCACGGACACGATCACTGGCTGGGTATTGTAGGCTTTGTCCTGCATCAGGATCCCGCCATTTGCTGGGTACGTCTGCATCGTCATGTCAATTCAAGAACCAAGAAGTTGAAGTTGCTCTCAGTGATGTCTGTAAGTGTTCAGCTCACTTTTATAGAGAGCTCCAACTGGTATGTGTGGGTCATTTGATATCTTAAAGAACATTGGGCGGAGTTAAAGTGAAGTTCTCCCGATTGTTTTTTTTTTTTTTTTTTGTGGTTGTTTTGTTTTTGGTGTGTGTGTGAGACGCTTTCATTTTTGACTGAACTATCTCTTTGGAAACAATACTCAATGTTTTCGACACGGACACACCAGGGCCGTATAACCACAATGAGGTGGAAAAGCGTTTGTGTATGTGTGTGTGTGTTGTTAAGAGAAGTGCCTATGAGAGGTTTGTCTATTCCATGCGGTATGCCTTTTAATTTCTACTTCTTGTTTTAGAGGGAACGCATTTCTCTCTGTAACAAAGTGGGTGGTGGGAAAATCTATAGGTTTGTATTGGGTAGGCTATGTATTCTTTGGCTGGATATTTTCCCATTAAATTTTCTGTTGCCTAAAGATTCTTTGTTGAGATAAATCCAGATGATACAACGTCGTAGGAGAAATTGTGAAGATGCACTGCAGCATTACTGTGTATTTTTAAGCACATGCAGTGGAAAAGCATGAAAAAGTGAGCCGTACCGAACCTTACCATGCATTGGAAAAGCACCATTACTTTACTCCTTTCCTCCAATCACCTGGCTTCTGGTATGCAACCCCTACTAATCACAGTTTTTTTTTTTTTTTTCCCCCACCAAAAACATTCCAGTCTGCAGAAGTTCTTCGGGAAAATACAGTTATACTGTATAGGCTATGTAATGTTTTAAAAAAAGAATTTAATATCTTGTAATAATTGTGTCTGTCAGTAGTACTTACGTAGGATAAAATAAAAATGAATTTATATAAAAATTATAAAATCAATAATTTATATTTAGTTCACATGAATGAATTACAATAGTGTACTGATTAACCTGCGTTTTTTTTACAGTCATTGCACTGCATTAATTAGTAGCTACAGTACCATGTAGTTATGTAAAACTGAAATACGGTTATATTACTGTAAAATACCTTTGAAATGTCTAACAGTGTATTCAGCCCCAAGTGGAAATCCTGTTTTTAGTTTCTATGCTATTTTAACGCAACAAAAAAAAAAAAGTAGCCTAAATTGGTTGAACATGATAAATTGTGACAGCATCCTGAAAGATATAATTAAAAAAAAATGTTAACTTGTTAACTTGCTTAGTGTATTAGTGTGTGTTTAGGTTCAATTTTTGAGTGTGTTTAGCATGTCGGTGCATGTTGTGGGAGTGAACATACGTGACTACTCTGATTCTTTGTTTTTTTTGGGGGGGGGGGGGGGGGGGGGGGGGGATTTTGCAGAAAGAAACATGTAGTACAATAAGGCAGTACAGAACCTTAAGAAAATGCAATAGAACAGAGCACAACTAAAAATAAAAGCAAAAAGAGAGATAAATTACACATCAGGGTCTTCCAGTTTAAATGTTCTCAATAGACTTCTCTGTTTCAGGGGTGCGTTTCCCGAAAGCCACGTTACCCATATATGGTGGCAAGTTCCGTCGATAGCAGCAAAGTTCAACAAGTCTGTGTTCCCGAAAACATAGTTCATACGAACATTCCCGAACTGGGGTGCGTTTCCCGAAAGCATCGTTAGCCGACTATGGTCGCAAGTTGCGTCGGTAGGTTATCAGCGTAGTTTAACAAGTCGTTGTCTCCCGAAAACACAGTTCCAAACCGAACATTCCCAAACTGCATCGCAAACTTGTGTGGTTGGAACTACAGCTCTCGACATGTGGTTAGAGGCATAGTTTCTTGTTTGCATGACATGTGGACTTAATAAATCCTTATTTTGAGCAAAATAAGCAAGCTGACATTCAGTACAATCTATTTTATTAAAATTATTTTAGCTTGTTTATTTTGTTCAAAATAAGGATTTATTAAGCCCAGGTGTCATGCAAACAAGAAACTATTGTAACCACAGGCCGAGAGCTATTGTTCCTTTCAACCACACAGCTTTACGATGCTCTTTGGGAATGTACTATGTTTTCGGGAACACAGAGTCCTTGTACTATGCTGCTAACAACGGAACTTGCGACCATATTTGGCTAACGATGCTTACGGGAAGCGCACCCCTGAATCAAAGCAGTCATGATCACACCCACAACATGCACCGACATGCTAAACACGCACTCAAAAAATGAAGATAAACAAACGCTAAAAAAATGAAGACAAAACAAGTTAACAATTCTTTGACAAAGATAATTCTTTGTTGTCACAGTTTATGTTTATCATGTTCAACCAATTAAGGCTACTTAATACATTCGGGTTGAGATTACAGAAATGATTTTTGTTGCATTAAATAGCATAGAAACTATAGGAACATGATTTCCACTTTCCACTTTGCATGGGGCTGGATACACTGTTAGACATTTTAAAGGTAGGATATTTTACAGTAGCTATGACCATATTTCAGTTTTACATAACTAGCTACATGGTAATTATGTAATACAATGCAATGACTGTAAAAAAGGAATTGTATTACTTAAAATGTATTTCGCAGTACTGATGGGAATTTTGCAGTTCTTAGGAACAACTCTAATAATAAAGGCTGTCTGCTTTAGGCTACTTGATTCATTGTTTCCAGATTTTTTCCAGATGTGGTGGCAGCTGTGACCTTGGACATCACGCCTCCTTCCTCCTTCCCCCTTCGCCCTTTCCCCCTGGTGGTTAAACCTCCCCACCCAAGAATCACTCAGACTCACACACAAAACAACCTACCATCTCTGTCAAAACAAATTTCGGAAGATATTTATTTGCAAAGATTTAAACTGCCACAGTAAGAGAAGCCATATTCCTAATCTATAAGAAAAAATATTAAATTAGGTTAGTGGACAATTCAGCAGCAAAAGTTATTCTAGAAAAATCATGAGTGCACAATAATTTTTGTGTCCAACATGGCAACGAACACAGCACATTCTAAATGAGACGATTTGGAAAAAACATCTGTTATTGGTTGTGATCCCTATTCATTACCTCCAACTGTGTTTTGTCTTGTAAAATCTGCGATGCGTCCGCCCCAATTTATTTTCCGGACATTTCTACATTTTCTACAGTGCCCCTGAGAATAAGGTGGATATATCTTGTACATAATCCATTGCCATACACCAGAGAAAGTATTACCAAATATCTATTTTAACAAATAATAAAAAAAATAAAAATACCTAAATGCAAACGTCATTAGACAACATTACTTATGCTACATATAAAGAAACAAAATGCATGTGCCATGGATAAATAAAATGAAATAGCCTCCACACGGACAATAAGGAAATTATTTAAACCATATTGTTGATGAAAATGAGAACAATACAAGTGCTATTAAAAATAATGCATCAATGTTTTTCAAAAAATACTAAACATTTTTAATATTACAGTTACAAACAGCAATTACTGTTTGAAATAACATCATTGCTGTTTTAGCTGCAAACGCTGAAGAGAATGAACACCTGTAAACTGAAGCGCTTTGCTAGAAGGTTAATTAACTCAATGGAACACATCCTAGATAATTCAGATATTTATACAAAATAAACATAATATTACAACTAATATTTGCACAAAATCATGCACAGATGAACTTGAACTTGAAAAGTTATGTAGTCAGAATGTTGTTCCTGTTGTGGATGCATTCTTCCCGTAACAACATGCTGAAACATGCCAACTAAGCCCAAAGAATTCACAACTTTTTATTACAATATTGTATACAGTTATAATGTTATATATATGACAGCCCCAATCATAGTTATTAATGTTTTGCCTTGCTGTTTGAGCGCTCACACTGAAGCTAAAGATGATCATTGGTACAATGAAGCACTATGGGTTATTTACCTCAACGAAACACATCCTAAATGAGATTAATCAGATATTTATACTACATAAACATAATATTACAACTTATATCTGCACAAAATGACTCGAATGCACAAGTGAAGCTTGAACTAAGTATGTGCTAATCAGAATGTGTAACTTCTGTTGTAGATGTGCTCTTCCCACTACAACATGCTAAAACAACAACTAAACACAGAGAATTCACAATGTTTTATTACAATAGTGTTCTCAATAATGTTATGTACAGTATATAACAGTCCCAGAAATTATTAATGTCGTGCATTGCTGTTTGGCTGCCAGTGGTCCCTTCTGATTGAAGCCAACCATTTATTCTGCCGATCTAACTTCTTTGGGATCGAACAAAGTCCCTTTCATGAAATGTCTGTTCACTCCGCGGCCATATTTGCAACGCCTCTGGGCAGCTAATTCGGGCATCCAAGATCTGTTTGAATGGGGGAATCCTGAAATCTCAAAAACTGCTTAGCGAACTCACAATAAAATAACATTGATTTCAAATCAGCAACAAAATCTGACATGAATTGTCCCATAAATGTATTTTCTTATGCTCAAATAGCATTAAAAAAAGCTTATTTTTCAGTCTAGAGGAGCCAATGAGCATGTACAGTCCTAAGTGCAAGTCTCAGGTTTCACAGTGACGCAATGATTTTATCAATCAACAATTGTCTCTTTTACTTAGAAGGCATGAGGTATGCCATATTGCGCATTGCAGTTTCTCCCATTCATAACTAATAGGAGTGAAACGTCTTTCTATATCTACAGTCTTTGGATCAAATAAAATTGTAGTTCGGGGTTTCTCTGACTACAGTTGTTACAGCTAACAGCACAACATATCGTGGGCATATTGTAACCTTGCTGTGGGAGTGTTTCAATAGTTTTTTTTAGCCTTTTCTTTTAACAGTTTATTTTCTTTTAACAGTTTATTTTCTTTTAACAGTTTTTTAAGTTACAGTGCGTGTGAAGAACAATTCCTAGTCTTTTCTACGCCCGTGTTGTGATCTAACAGACATGTGGTAGCAAGTAACATGAAATTTATGCAAACCATTTAGATAAACAAGTTTGTGTCTCTGCACATGAAGTGCGTAGTTGTGTCTTCAAAATGTCAAGCACAAGCACACATCAGCTTAAGCATCAATTTGCCTTCTTTTTAGGGTTTTTCTTTCTTAAAGAATCAAGAACAATGTGGCACATATGCGTTTTTACATTTTTAAATACAGAAACAATAATAGGCCTATTAAAAAACATCTAAGAAATTTTTACTTTCAAAATTAAATGTAATTGGTAAAAAAGTATTTGTATAGCAATCATAATTTGTCAGGTTGAATGTTAACACATCAGTTTAAAATAAGAAAAAAAAAACACATTGTGAGTTAACCATTAGGCCTATGTCATTGAGTAATTTTTGTGACCTCCATGTAAAGTAAACCCATGCATGAGTACAGCAATATCCCTCTCCAGAATTCACATTCTAAAAGGTAAAATTGTTCATGTTTTAATGTATAGTATTAATTAAAAAGGGTTAAATGTAGCCTATTCTTTGAAGAAAAAGTTATTTTATTACTTCCCACATATGATCTCAGGTTTCCTCTGAGGTTAAAAATGTACTTGGCAATTTTAACTGAATGGTTCAAGTTCAGCAGCTTTATTACAGCACAAGTTAAAGAGCGTGAGCAGGTAAGTTCAGTTATTCTTCTGATGTAACGAGTACATCTGGTGTTATAGGAAGTGTTCCCGGTTCCGGCTGACCTAATTTATGCAGCCTAACAATCCTTTAAACGGATTTGAAAACATAAATTGATAATGTGTTGTGTATGCCAGGGTAAAGAGATGCGTTTTTAGTCTAGATTTAAACTGACAGAGTGTGTCTGCTTCCCAAACAAAGCTAGGAAGATTGTTCCAGAGTTTAGCTGCCAAATAGGAGAATGCAATACTGATGGGAATTTTGCAGTTCTTAGAAACAACTCTAATAATAAAGGCTGTCTGCTTTACTTACTGTATGATAGCAGTTAGTGTGCTAAAAAAAATGACAATTTACCACAAGAGTATTTTCAAATTTGTTTTATTACAATTATGCTGCAATCGATAATGTGTTTTTTATTTAAAACAAACCAGTGTGTGACAATGAGACTTTATTGCATTTTCCTGAACATATTTATGTAAATGGTGACAGTGTCTAGATCATCTATAAAAAAAGTTTTACATGCAGATGCACGAGGTAGTTTAGAATATTTTATGAGAAAAGTTAACATAATACTTACATAATTTAACTTACTTAGTAATTTGATAAACCAGTTTAACATGAAGAGAAATCTATTAATGAGTCATTTATAACTTGGAGTGGAGTCAACAGTAATAACAGGCAGTGTTGCAGTTTAAAGTATAATCCAAATGGTAGCAGATATATGCCAATATGATGACAAACAACAACAAAAATGAGAACATGACAAAGCACAATACTGCTTAACCAACTAAAAAGATTCCACATACTAATATGATTTTGAGCACAAAATTATATGATATTGAATATTATTATGGCAGCAATCCTCAATTCAATGACATAAAACTAAATAGAACACAAAAAAAGGCAGAAATAAGAAGTGTATTGCAGGGTGAAAAGTTGTTTCATTTTTTAACCCCATTTGTCATGCAAGCTTTTCATCTCTCTGTTTAGGTATTATATATTCAACCTCAAAGGGATAGTTCACAATAAAATCATTTACTCACCCTGGTGTTGTTCTAATTTCTATGGATAAGTCGGAGTGAACTGTTATGAATAATCTGTTAGAGTTTCACGAACACGCACCGAGCACAGAAGAAGAACAGCCAAGGTCAGGATTTTTGTTAAAAAATACATTAAATTTCTGTTTGTTTTTTTACTAAACCATATCATACACCCCTAGAATACTGTGAAAATACGACACGTAACATCGGACCATTCTATGATACTTTTGTGTGTTTTTTTTAAAGCTTGATTCTGGTCACTATATTCGCTGTCATTATATGTATGAGCAGGAGAGGGAAGTTCTTTAAAATGTCTTCTTTTGTGGTCCAGTAAAGAAAGAATGGCACATGGCATTGGAACATCACCAGGATGAGTAACCGATGACTTAATTTTCATTTTAGCTTGAACTATCCCTTTAAGCCTAATAACAATTGCTTTTTAAATAACTATTCATATCATAAACTGCTACAAACCAATCTCTTTAGAAAAAAAAAAAAAAAGCATTCACATGCTTTTCAGATTGTGGAGACTCTTGAATTTTCATTTGCTTTCACTCCACTGCCTCAGGATGTCCTCTGCTGCTTGTAGGGTTGAGTCCTCCTATTAATGTTAACAAAAATATTAATTAAATAATATAAACAACATTTTAACAAGGTGAACTACAGATCACAATGGCACTCATTTTTCCTGCATTAATGTATGATTTACCTATATGAAACAACCTATACTGCATCTAAAATGATAAGGGCTGTCAAAGTTAACATGTTAACTTTGTTAAGGTATAACAGAGCTGATTAAAAAAAAAAAAAAGTGAAAACTAAAAAGACTAGTCATGGTGATAATTAAACTTAACAACAGTCTCTCTAAAGCATAAAATTGACATCATGGAAAACATTGACATTCTAAATAATTAAGCAATTTTAAAATGTCAAAATTTAAAATATGTTTAAATTTCAAATAATTTCAGGTTTCATTTTTGTGTTAAAAATACCTTAACGAAGCAGAATCTGATGTATTTCTGGAATTCTTCTCTGTGTTCCGGGCTGTAGAATGCAGACACAGGGATAGTTGCCAGTCCCTATTCAGAAGTAAAGAACTCGAATTATTAATTTAACAACATATTTTGCTATATAGATTGTTATAGATATTATAACTGTGGTTACCTTCTCTTTTACGAGCCATTTCACGAATCTGTAGTCATAGGGTTCGTCTTTAGTACTAGGGTCGGTAAGGTCAATATCTTAAAGAAAAAAATCAAAAAGCAAAATTAAGAACACTTTATTTTTGAATAGTCATGTCAAAAAAGTGTAGCCTTGTTGTACTTAGATTTCTCATAATATGAGGATTCCCCTAATCATGGAAAACCAAAAACATGGAAATATCAGAACATTTTAAACTTTCCAGGCCTGTAAATATATAAAATATTTTAAATAATGTATAAAATTAACATCATAGAAATGGATATACATAATCTATAATGGATATACATTTATAATTATGGACATACTGTATATTTTCTAGTTTTCAGTCACTTCTACAATATGTATAAATGTATAATTTTATAGAAATAATCTATAATGATATATGCTTTTAAATATGGATATTGTGTATTTTCTAGTTTACAGTCAGTGATACAGTATTTTACTAGCTAGAAATTGCTTTTTGTGAATGCAAACCCTATAAAATGATTACTGAATATCTTTGTCCAATAACCACGAACGACTGGAAAAGACATGAAAAAAGTGTGAGAACAATATTATTTGTTTATTATACTGTATTAAAGGTGCAATATGTAATATTTTTGCAGTAAAATATCCAAAAACCACTAGGCCAGTGTTATATATTTTGTTCACTTGAGTACTTACAATATCCCAAATGTTTCCAACTATTTGTAAATCGTGAGAAAATTGCAGTTTTAACCAAGGCTCCGGGACGTGTGAGGAGTCGCCTGTCAATTGCGTCATACCCGCGTTAACCCTCGGTCTGCCTCGGTTTCCGGTTTTATTTTGTAGAAACCATGGAAACACCAAAGACGCTTTAAAATATTACACGGTTTAATAGACAAGGGAACATCTGTTTTGATATATTTATAGACAGAAAACAAACTGTTGTTATATAGCTCAACACATTTAGTCTTATTGTTTAAATCAATTTTCTTGATTTTTTGCGAGTACCATGCTTTACCATGCCTCGGAAAAAAACATTTTGTCAAGTAGCTAACATAACATAATCAGATGCAGCTTTATTTTTAGTAACAGAAATACAGAATTTTCTCCATCATACAATACGTTTTAAAATGAATTGCATTTATCAACACCAGCCATCCAGCATTTAATATATTCTAAAATCGATCTAACTTACTGCAGTGTACAACAGTGTCTCACAGCAGCCGCCGAGCGAACGCACAGATTAATGTTATAACATTTTCAACACACTCAAATGTATCTAATATAATAAACAGAGCTCAGACCTCCGGAAAAGCGGAAGCGGCGCCGGCGACTGTGTCATAATAAAAGTTCTGCTGTTCGTGAGGCGTGTGTTGCGCAATCGCTCCAGCAGCTCCCACAACACTCTATCCTGCTCTGCTTCATACTACAGTAACGTTAATAATCGCATCCATGAACATGATTACTTCCCGACTCCAATCCCTATTCTTTTGCACCATCCGTTGAGATGGAGACCACATGTCCCAATATTCCGCTCTAAAACTTGGCGTCATCAAACTACGCCTTTGTTTTGAATAGACCTCTAGTGGACAAAAGTATTACATATTGTACCTTTAACAATAAAATGAGAGAACTCTGCAATCAGTAATTGTTACTTACTGAGATTTGAGATATCTGCAATCATGAAGTATCCTCCCTGGGGAAGAATGGGTTTTAGGCCAACGCTCTTCAGACAATCTGCCAGCCTTAGTCGCTTTTCATGAAGATTGAGGGGTAACTGGTGGAAATAGCTGTCCTCTGTTCCGAATACATCATATTCCCTCTGAAAACCTACTGCTACAGCTTCCTTAAGAACAATAATTGACAATGTCACTCCACTGAAAAAATAAATAAATAAATTACACAAACTTTATCTTTAAAACACAGGAGCATTGTTTTACCTGGGCAGCTGTGGCACAGTGATACACTGAGTTCTGATGAACGGTTTTTAAGTGCTTCAGGATATGCCCTGATCCCATTGCCCAACCCACCTACATTAAAATAATAAAGTATTTTGATGACTGAAAATAGAAATAATCTAAAATAACCTACTGCAATGGCACTTCCAGCCAGTCAAAGACATTATGACAAACAGAGGCAAATAATATTGCAAAAACAAACATTGTTGAATTTGAGCAGCTCACCTTCCACCCTGTGGCACTGAAAGTCTTGCCAGCACTCCCAATGGTGACAGTGCGTTCCCACATACCTGGCAGACTGGCTGTCAAAAACAAACAAACAAACAAACAAACAAACATTCTTTTACTTTATAAGTCCACAAAACTGATATATTGCATTACTCTCACAGTTCTGCTCTTACCAATCTTTACATGTTTTGTTCCATCATATGTGAGCCACTCATACACCTCGTCGCTGATGCATATGACATCATGTTTAATGCATAAGTCAGCAATCACCTGAAGTTCTTCCTGCAGATAGACCTGCAAGAAACCACAGTTATGGTTAGGCTGAACATAGGCATATGTATCTGTGGTAAAAATCTAATCCACTGACCTTAAAAGACATTTCTGCTCAATTTCAATTCCAACTTTGTATGATTGGCATGCAAATTTTTATATAAATTACACTACCATTTTGGGGTCAATGAGAAATTAATACTTTTATTCAGCAAGGACGCATTAAATTGATCAATAGTAACAGTAAAGACATTTATAATGTTACACCAGATTTTTATTTCAAATAAATGCTGTTTTTAAACATTCTATTCATCAAAGAATCATGAAATAAGGTATCATGGTATGTATCAAAATATTAAGCAGAACAGCTGTTCTATTTCATCTGTCAACACACCACATACTGTGGTGTGTTGACCTTTTTCACATAACCAGGGATACGTGCGTAACTCCGTTCTATTTCATCTCAACACGTTACAGTACCTTATTCACAGAACCTGGGTTACATGCGTAACCCTCCATTTTCAACACTGACAATAATAAGAAATGTATCTTGAGCACCAAATCAGCATATTATGCAATTTATTTCTAAGGCACATTTATAAAAGCTACTTAAATATCCTAATTGAACTATGGCCTACTCCTGGCTTAGTCTAAGCCCTCTCTGTGAAACCAGGCCAATGTCTTATTTCTTTCTTTTGATTTTGGAATATGAAATACAAACCTGAGATTTCTTGACAGATTTAATGAAATTCACTTGTATACAACTGTATTGGATAAAGTATAAGAATGGGTAAAATTGTCCTCTGTTTGTTGGTGACTGACTCACCTTGCCAAGAGGGTTATTAGGAGTGTTAATGACAATGGCTTTGGTACGAGCACTAAATTTACTCGCCAACTCTTCAGGAGACAACACCCAGTCAGCACTGGATAGAGCAGGACCACAGCCTTCCCTCTGTCAATACACAGCAAGTATTAATCAAAAGAAACATTTTAATCTCAGATCAAGTTAACAGATCTTGTCACGTGATATATAAACATACCGGTTTAAGGGGCACATATACAGCTGTTCCTCCCGCCATCATTACCATTGGCTGATAACAGTCAAAGAATGGCTCCACAATAATCACCTGCTCATGAAACGGAAAAAAAGGGGCATTCTGATATCACATACTGAACATAAGTCAACAGTGAGTGACTTTTTCATTCTCTACTAACAATGTATCACAGACTACTACTGAGAATCTAATTTTATGAACTTGAATATTGCCTTGATAATGATCACTTTACCTCATCACCCTCATCAATAAGAGCCTGGAAGGTGCAGAAAAGTGCTTGATACGCTCCAACAGAAACCAAGATATCCTCCATCGGATTTATTTCCCGGCCAACAATCCTACTGAAGAACTTGGCCAGGATCTTCACAAGATTTGGGTGGCCCTGTATGACCGCATGTTGTTAGATACTTAAGCAAAGCTTTACTATTATACTCTTTATAGTATGCAGTGGTTGTTCATTTAGTAAACAAACAAATCATTAACTGAAAGCTTAAAAGCACTTGTACTTCTAATATCTTACAAAAGCACGTGTGTACTGGTGCATGGAGAAACCTCCATTCAATGCTTCGCAGAAGGCTTCTTGAATGAAACTAGGAGGGGGGAAATCAGGGAACCCTTGACCCAGGTTCACAGCCTTATAATCGGCAGCCAGCTGAGTGAATTCCACCCTACCGATGACATACACAATACAAGAATAACATGCAGTTTTAAACATCAAAATTAATTTACTTTACTTCAATAAGTGGGATGCACAATGGTAAGGTAGATCTAGCATTATCTTAATCAGATAGTTACACGGCTCTCTGTAATACAAGAATGGCTAATTTGCGCCATCTTGCGACTCAAAACTGTTATTGCGACTACCGACTATAAAAATGGAGGACAGTACTAATTTGATTTACTGTAAGCATAAAACCTTAAAATGAGTACTTTATATATATATATATATATATATATATATATATATATATAGTAAACTCAAAATAATTCTACTTATAAAATAATTCAAAATTTACGTCCTTGTATTTCCTTGTCTGGTAAATGCCGTGTAATAAGCTAAATGTACAGCACTAAATAGCTGATCTACCCATTTTCACTTCCACAATGAAACTTAATTACCATATATTTTTGTCAATTCCTTCAATCCTTCTCGCGTGCAATTTACGAGACATTATGCCCTGCGTAATAAAGCAGAAAAGCATGTAATAAGACAAAACGTTAGCAAATTACGCCACTAAACCACAACATTATCAGGAATACCGATCGAGTGTGAAATGTGTAATACCTTATCATGAAAACCTGCGATTAGTAATCTGTTTGACAGCGAAGGTCCATTTACCGCCGCTTTTCTCCACATGCCAGTTTTTTCCAAACCACTTTACAGCAGGTTTACTGCAGGTAAATCAGTAGTAACACATAGTAACAGATTAAATTCAGGCCACATCTCTACTGAACTGTCAACCTTTGAATGTCGTGCGGTCAATAAATCAGTGACATGACAGCAGTCTTGTCCTTAAGATTTAGATTCAAGCGACAAACGATAATGTCGTAAATGTCGATTTCATACCGTAATCTAAAAACTACTGCACAAAACTTTGTTTTGCACCAAACCTTGATTTACTTCCCCCAGCTGTTAAAGACGTCACACATTTGCTTCTCAAGCGTCTTCCTCACTCTCAGCCAATGAACCTGCGAGCAGAGCTCCTCCTGTCTTTGGACTACTTCCGCTGTGGGCGTGGCCAGAGACTGCTAGCGCTAACGCCGTCAATAAATACTGTACACGTTGTAATTTGTAATGATCATTCTTATTGTACAATGTTAAACATAAAGAACAATCTATCATTCTAATAAACCTTGCATGGTGGTACACCATAGTCCTGGCTCTGTGACAATTTGCTTAAGTGCCTCTATTGTGAGTCACTTTGGATAAAAGGGTCTGCTAAATCAATAAATGTAAATGTAGATAATGTAATGAAATGTGGAAATGTAAATGTCCCCAACCTTGGCTTGATAGAATAATAAAAACAAAATATAGACAAATCATTCTCTTTATAAAGCTGACATCTTAAAAGTGACAACAGAAAAAAACATTTCTTCACAATGCAATTTTGTGAAAAGATTTTTTTGTCTCTTTCAGTCTGAAACACAAGGCAAAGTCCTGCTTTTCATCCTTTCAGCCTATAAGTCGGCCTTCTTGATATCCCCAGGAAGTACACGACCCTTTTTCCTTGCCCTCTGTTTGCGCTTCTCTATCTTGGCATCCTTGCGTCGCTTAATATTCCTTTTCCGCTTGTCTTGTCTCTTTTGCATCTTCTCCACAACTTGCTGGCTCCTCTTTGTCCACTTCTTTTTCTTCTGAGCTTTCCTCTTCTCCTTCTTCTTCAATGATGCATGCAAGAGTTCCTCATTGTCTTTGATCTTCATACCTTCAGCTTTGTAGAGAACATTGGTCCACTTCATCTTCTCTTCCTCTCTTTGTGCTTTGCCTTCATCCTTCTCCCTAAGTTGCTCCAGGTAATCTTTCCTCGCCTCGATGCGTGTTAAAAGCTGCTTGTAGTTCTTGCCAGTGAGCGGAGTCAGTATTCCTTTCACTTTCCTTTTCTTTTTATTCTGGATCAGCTTGGTTCCTTTGTCCATATAGTCTTCTCCAACCTCCATCTTGTTGAAGACTATGAAGCTCTGCTCCTTTTTGGCAGGTGTGCTTGATGTAGAGCTGACTTGCAGTTGGGGTTTTGCTGCTTCTTTGTCTTCTTCTCCTGCCTGCAAGGCTGCAGCATCTGCTAACTTTTTCAATCGAAACTCTTTCTTTTTCCTCTTCCGACGCTCCCTTTCTTGTTTTCGTTTTTCTCGTTTCTGCTTTACCTCGTCCGAGGAAGGATCTTTAGGAGGGCCCTGAAAGAAAGCACATACAAAGGCTTGACTTAAAACCTCTTAAATTGGTGATATAATGCATTTCTTATTTTCTCCATGTAGTACTTTTTTAATTTAAATGCAAGTCATGTTGTTGTTGTTTTTTGAAGAAAAACATAATGTAGCTTTTGTGAGCAATTTAAGTCATTTATCTGACCCATAGAAAACATACCCTCTTAAGTAAAGAGATTCCGCATATTTATTTACACTTAATAACATTACATTTTTTTCAATTTTTAATCTTTTAGTCCAAATGGAGCATGTACCTGTCCACGAGACTCCTCAATCTTCTGGTGGAGCCTCTGACGAAGAATGTCTACAGCATTAAATTCCTGTGATTTTCCACCTAAAAGGGATGAGTCAGTTAAAACCCATTAACATTCAAAAATAATAAAGCATTCTGAATGAACTAATATTCTCATTTTTCAAACTGCTTTTTACCCTCAGGCTTCTTTTGTGTCTCTGGAATCCCATTCTGAACGGGTTTTCTCTGAGCTGGAGGTACTGCAGGCTGAGTGCTCTTTGAAACTGGTTTATTTTTGCTTGCATTCATGTTGTCTCCTTTTGTTGCCTTTTGCTTGTTCTTTTTCTTCTTTGGAGGAGCGCCATCAGTAACCCCGCTGCCTTGGAATGGAACTAAAAGGGGAATACAAAATAATAAAACTTTATTATAATTATCAATTAACAAAAAGTTATTTTTCTTCAACTACTGACTTAACTTGAAAATACAAAACTTTCATGTATAAATAAATAAACCAACAATTTCACCACTGCTACAGGTGACTATTTAGTATTTATTAATTCATTAATGTGCAATTAACAATGCAGAACATTACCATAGGGTCTTTTCTTTTGCTCCTTTTTCTGAGATACGCATACTTTACGTGTCAACTTCTCCAGATAATCATACTTCGCAGCAAGGCTGGCCATGTTTCCTATTACAAACAAACGAGTAAATGCAGCAGATGTAGATAGATAACATTACTATTTTAGCAAAGTCAGAGTAGTGGGAAACCTACGCAGTATTTTATGACAACAATAACAAAGATGCAAATTAATGGATGTAATAAACGTATTATTAAGCGTTTGACTTTACGGAATATTTACCTCGCACAATCAAAAACGTAAATTTCACCGGACAACTTCTGTGATGTTGTAACTGTGATTCATCAGCTGGAGAATGAATATAAAGGCATTTTACCTCTCTAGAAATTACAAACTGAATCGGATAAAAGCCTTCAAATGTGAACTGAATACGACAGACCTACTAACTTCACCAAATATATATTCAGAAACATGCCCCACGTGTGTACTGTCTTGCGCGTGCGCATGATGGTTCAGAATCCCCGGAAATGGTTACATTGAAATCATTCCCCTGAAAGCACAAGACATGTTATGTAGTCGACCTGACAGTTGATGTTTAGGTTACAGTTTCAGCTAACATGAGCAGTTTCAGATTAATGGTGATGTTCTCTAATAATACATTTAAGATCATTCGAGGAAGTGTAAGTTCATTTTCATTTTTTCCCGCCTCATAAAGCAGTTTGCAATTAAAATAAAGTTTATTTATAATCAAAATGTTTGTAATTCATTCTTGACAGTTCAAGTGTAGTTCATTTTTTCTTTTCTCAGATTCTCATCTCACCCAAGAGGACCCTGTTTGTGACACGACAGGGTTTATTCAGACGTCAGGATGCTCCAGTGCTCCGCTGTAATTATGTTTAGTTTTCTCATTTACTATATTCTTAATTATTGACTAGACTGACTACATTACCGTTCAAAACTTTGTGTTCGGTAAGATTTTAATGTTTTTTAAGTCTCTTATGCTTAAACTCTTTTATTATGAAAAGTCATTATTATAGTTTAAAATTTTTCTAATTTAATATATTTTAAAATGTAATTTTGCAAAGCTGAATTTTCAGCATCATTACTCCAGTCTTCAGTGTCACATGATCCTTCAGAAATCATTCTAATATGCTGATTTGGTGCTCAAGAAACATTTATTATTATTATCAATATTATTTAAATGTTGAAAACAGTTGTGCTGCTTGAAATTTTTGTGGGGGAACCATAAAAGAACAATATTTATTTTTTTAGACAATTTAAAAGTATACTTTCTGTCATCCCAAACTTTTAGATAGTAGTGTAAAATAAAAAAGGTTAACAGTTATAGCTGTCTTTCTTTCAGGCACGAACAATTTGCAGTCTTATGTGATTTTAAAGTGTTGTTTTTTTCGGTAGGTAACCTAGCCAGGTTCAGTCAGCGATCAAGTTCCACTGTTGCGGGATCAAAGAAAGGAGAAGACTCCTTCCTGAAGTGGCTTCTCTTGTTGATACCTGCCACCACATTTTGTCTTGGAACATGGCAGGTACAGGCATAAGGGAATTATTTATCTGATAAAAATCATAACTAAAACTGCCATTAGCTGCCATTCTGTTTGATTTTATAGTTAAAACGCAGAAAGTGGAAGTTGGAGCTGATCCGTGATCTTCATAGCCTGACGACTTCAGAGCCTATCCCACTGCCCATAGAGTGAGTCTGTGTCTTCTCCACATCTGTGTACCATAGTGTTATTAAGCTTAGACATTGTGATAAACTGGTGATGTAATCTGTGTGTGTCAGTTCTATGGAAATCAAACAGCTGGAGTACAGGCGAGTGAAAGTGCGTGGTCGTTTTGACCACTCAAAAGAGCTGTATGTCCTGCCCCGCTCCCCTGTGGACCCTGAGAGAGAGACCCGGGAGGCAGGCAGGATTTCCTCCAGTGCTGAGAGCGGAGCTAATGTCATTACACCATTCTACTGTACTGATCTGGGGTACAAACACAATCAATTTGAATTCCACTTAATTATGTATACTTGCCTGACACTAATATGGCCGTAAAAACTTTCTGGATCAATTTTTTAGGATCACTATCTTGGTGAACAGAGGTTATGTACCCAAAGCTAAGATCAAACCAGAAACCAGGATGAAGGGACAGGTAATAATGTCTACTGAATCAAATCCATGCATAATAATGATCAACTCACTTCTGAGTCTTATTCATTTTTTCAAATAATGACAATTGTTTTATTACATTATCTTTCTAAATGTTGAATCATTTTTGAGGGGTGTTTGTATTTTCTTAAAGGTGACTGAGGATGTGGATCTTGTTGGCGTGGTGCGTTTAACCGAGCAGCGGAAACCGTTTGTCCCTCAAAACAACGTGGAGGCAAATAGGTGGCACTATCGTGACCTGGAGGCCATGGCGAAGGTCACTGGTGCTGAGGAGATCTTCATTGATGCTGTGTTTGGTTAGAGCTGCTCTTAATATACTAACTTTTGGTGAATATTTAGTATAATCTTATAAAACATTTTTGTCCAGTGATCACATCAAATGTAATGAATGTGAATCTTTTTCTATTCTTTCATTCAGACAGCACAATACCTGGTGGGCCAATAGGAGGGCAGACAAGAGTGGCCTTGAGAAATGAACACATGCAATATGTCATCACATGGTTTGTTAAACACAATTACTAATCTATTGTAATGCCTCAAAACACGCCTTATTTGTCTGGATTGCTAAATTCAGTTATTTTTATTTAAATCCTCATGCATTTACCCTTGAACTGAAACAAACAAAATTGCTTTAAAACAATTTAGGAACTACATGATTTATAATTTCATAGATGAGCATGAGGTGAACTGTTCTTTAACAACTGAATTTTTTTTCAGGTATGGACTGTGTGCCGCTACCTCCTACATGTGGTATGCAAAATTCATCAAGCGTATTGCTTTATAAACATTTTCAGCCCTTTGTGAAATATGCACTGTCAAATAATAAAGCTCTTTTAATGTTGAACCCAATTCTGTTAGTAAAAATGTGGATTTGTTGTCTAATAAAATAATGAATTAGTTAAAGAACGCTTTATGCTTTGATACAAAGGTTATAAAGGGAATTTATCCTTTAAAGCAGTGCTTCTCAACCAGGGGTCCTCAGCAAACTTCCAAGGAGGGCACAGGATGACAAAATTATTTTTTCACTCAATATAATTTGTTTGAAAAACAGTAAGAAACAACAGAATCTTGAATCTTACAGAATCACAAAATAATTCTTATCAAAACTAAACTCCTAGTTTATGTTAATAAAAAGTAAGAAAACAAGTAGTGTTGTCAATTATAGCAGGAACACTGGAGTAATACGGACCCGTCTGTGCTCCAATCACTTTCGCGGTACATTGATGTCATACACCGATTGGACTGTGCAGCACCGCTTCAAGTCAAACACACCTATTATCTTAGCTAATATATAAGGGACATTTAACCCTCTGGTGCTCTTCACATTGCAGTCAAAAAAAAAAAAAGACTTATTTGAATGAAATGAATGTTTTTTTTGTTTTTTTTTAAATGTTTATATATTATTTTTAGGGGACTTTGATACTAAATTGTATTAACAGAAGTTATCCATTTATTCACTTTTTGAGCATAGACCTGAAAATGGAATTTCCAACTTAAACGGTCATAAATCTTGAAACTTAGGTTTGGTCTCTTTAATCTTGGCAAATTACTGCTTTAGTGAAAGTATTATTTAAAAGTTAACTTAAAAGGTTTTAATTTTTACTTAAGAAAAATGCTCAAATACCATTTTCAATTTTTATGCCATTTTCCAAAACAAATTTTACTCAAGCTTGAAAATCAAAGCCATACATCTAAACTGTTCAAAATTTGAGGTTGATGTTTCAAAGAATGAGCTTTCAGTAAGTTTACGCAGTACAAAAATCTCCACTAGTTAAAATTCATTTCCTATTCAATTCCAATGCAGTAATTTGACCATAAAGACGACAAGTGAGACGTTTTCAGGACCATTAAACCTTTTGTAATATCATGTCTATGAGTTCACATAGCAATTATGTTCACTTTACCAAGTTTTGCACCATTCCGATGGGGAAAACAAACAAACAAACAAAAAAAAAACTTAATTTCTCAATCAAAATTGCAAAGAACACCAGAGGGTTATATATGGACAATGGGGGTCCTTTGAGTTAAACAAAAACAAACCCTGCTCTAGAGGGTGGTTTATTGTAAATAATTTCAGTAACAGTTTGTACAAATCTATGAATTTATATAATCTTTATACAAATCTCTAAAAGTGTTTGAATGTATTGACCAAGATGTATTTATATAAAAAAAAAAAAAAAAAAAAAAAAACACCTTTAAAAACCAGTCAAACTCCAGATACTTGTGTGAACATTTTTTATTAAACAGTACAGGAACTTAACCCAGTTTAGTAGCCAGCTCCTTGGCCTTTGCCTTCTCGAGTTTAGCAATGCGAGCAGTTGACTTGGGACCCAGGACATTGCCTCCCCAGTGACGACGGATCTGAAGAGACAATTGAAAAGAAAAAAAAATAAATAAATAAATAAATAATTAGATTTAGAAATCAATTAGCAGAAAGAAATATGGTTATACAACATCAAATCAACTTATTGTAAATCAAATCTGTAGTGTATTAGTTTCAGCAATTGTAACCACTGCAGACAACAAACTGACCTCCTCATATCTGTCATTGTAGTTGGTCTTGATGGCCTCCACCAGTTTAGCAAGAGCTGCTTTGTCTTCGCTAAAGAGAGGGGAGGACAAAAACAAAACGTTAACCACAAAGTTCTTATGTCCATAATACCCAAGTCAGTGTGTAACTGCAAATCATTTTGCTCAGGGTTAAAAAGCTCATTTGAAACCACACGGTTGTTCAGTTGAAGAAATTCATACATCATAGCCATACGATGTGCAGCACAGTAAAGTGACACATGAATGTGTTTGTTACTTACGGGTTGGTCTGTGTGAAGGCAACAGAAGTGCAGGTCTTTCTGTGCACAAGTCTGCCCAGCCTGGCCTTGCCCTTGACAATGCAGTATGGGACACCCATCTTACGGCACAGAGCAGGCAAGAACACCACCAGCTACAAATGACAAATTAAATCAATTAAGAATCGACAAACCCCACATACACAAATCAAACCAGAAGCCAAAACAATTCTGAAAAGGATAGTTACAGAAATGCTTCTGAGAGACATTGAGTGGTTGCTGCTCAGGGTTAAAAAGCTCGTATTTTTAATCTTCAGTTTGAATTCAGGTGAAGAAATTCAATACATCATTGCAGACAACCACATGGGCCATTCTGTAGAAAAAAAAAAACAGCAGAGAGTAACGCACCTCAATGGGATCCACATCGTGAGCAATAACGACCAGCTGTGCCTTCTTGCTCTCCACTAGTGTGGTCACTGTGTTCACACCTGAGAAATAACAAGTGTCAATTAAAAAATAAATACACTGGTTCTCAACTAGGGGGCCTCAACAAGATTCTAGAAGGCCCCAATGACTTAAATATTGTTCATTTAAATGCAAAACAACAACACTAAAAATAAAGATGACCAGAGGTACATTTCAGCTTAGATAGGAGGGGCCTTTGAATAATGTCTTGGACAAAGAGAGGCCTTGGAGTCAAAAAGGTGGAGAACTGATTGAGATAGATGCCATGTACAAATGAATAACTCATAACTCAGGAAAGGATTGTACCTTTCATTGTCTTGAAGGAAAAGACACTCTTTAAAAAGACCCACCTGCACGGAGGACTGGTGGCCTCTTAGTGGGCACGTCTCCCTTTCCAGCAGCCTTCTGTTCAGCACGAGCCAGCAGTCTCTGTTTCTTCTCCTGCTTGGTCTCAGGCCTGTATTTGTGGGCTAGCTTGAACAGCTGGGTAGCTACAGAAAGAATTTAAAGTGTAAATGTAAAAGCCATTTTACATTTTCAGCAATCATAATTCTAGCAATGCTAGAAGGACCTCAAAGTCAACAACTTAAGCCAAAGTTTAAGCCAAACTTTACAGTAAAATTCCTAAGCAGCAATAATATACAACAGTGCATCAGTGATCTTGGTGGAAACTGTCCACATCAACTATTCAGATAGCAAATATTATTCACATCATCTGCACATCCACAAAAGTCTAAAATGCCACAGAAATGTTTTTACAGATTAATTGGTGGAACAATTGGTTATCTGTAAAAAATATTGGAATATAGTCATTTCCTTTTGTGAGAAATTTACATTTAATTATATTGTAAATTATATTCTCTGGGTTAAGTCATTGTTAATTTTCTAATAAAGTACAGCACTTTTACATTAGGCAGAAAGTTTTCGTTCGTGTCTAATCAGTTAAAAGGACATTTTAAATTTGTTATTGAATTAAAAATCCACTATTTGCAACCTCTTAAAGCATTGTTGAACAGGCAGCATCAAAGTCAAGAAAGACACCAGTCAAACGAATGACTCACCGGTCTGGCGGTCCAGAGCCTGGGTGAACTGGTTGATCGCAGGGGGAACCTTCAGACGCTTGTAGAGAATGGCCCGCTGCCTCTGCAGACGAACATAACGTGGCCATTTCACAAATCGGGTCAGATCCCGCTTTGGCTGGATGTCCTGACCTGAAGATTAAAGTGCATGACCTTCATTAGCAATAAATGGTATTAAGGTAAAAACAGTCAATTGATTTCCAGATATTTGTGCATCAGCGATCTTGGTGGAAAATTGTCTGCATTGCTGTTAAGATAGCAAATATTCATTACATCATCTGCACTTATTTACACACTTCAAACGACTGTGTGGACTCAAATCTCATCAACAGGCCAGTTGTTACTCACCAATGCCAAAGTTCTTAGGCCTCTTCTCAAACAGGGGGTTCACAACTTTCTTGGCCTCATGCTTCTTGGCCACTGAAGGGGCTGGTGCCACCTTCTTCCCCTTAGCCTTTTTTCCTTTAGGCTATGGAGAGATGCACAACATTCTAAGTTCATTATCCACAATTAGCAGAAAATTTAAACAAAAATAGCATTTTACAGCTCTTGCTCAGTTAAAAAAAAAATAACTTCTACACAAAAATTCAGGTGAAGAAATTCAAGACATCACTGCAAAAGCCAAAAAAACCCTAACTTATGTTGTGACATGCGTTGTAGCAACTTGTACCAATTTAGCATTGTAGATAAACGCTTACCTAACACTACAGCTTTTTCATTAATCATAATTGGCAAATTATTAATTGACAAACGTGCGTGTAATAATGTACAATACAGCGACGCGTGTGTTTAAGAGACACCAGCGGGCCGATCTTATTCATTTCTGGCCTACAAACCAATCTGCTAACATGTTAGCATTCGAGTTGGAGTCCATTGTTGAATTACTCGTAATAATAAACATGTTAGTTAAAAAAAAATTAACAGCGAGCCCATTTTAAAACTACGGATAAGAACAATTTAAGACTCACGGTCTAAAGGCGGCACATCTCGAGGCGTCACTGCTGACAGTAAACGGACATTACAGCTTACAGAAGTTCTCATAATTCTTCATCTACATACTTAAAATGTTCACAATTCTCGTCCAGAGAGCAAGCGCTAGTGCTTTATTTTCCATAACTGATATATTATGAGTCCTAGAACACCCTAGAAAACAGGATGCTTAAGGATTTTATAAAGTGAAGGTTCCCCAGTCAAAACCATCGAACACTCACCATGTTGGTTCAGACGGAAAGGAGGAAGAAAAGGATTGTGGGAAATTTAACTACCGCGACATTTGGTAATGACATCATCTGTACGCGACAGAACAAAAGCGGGAGGCTCATGTTTATTTGAAGAGGTATTAGAAGAATGCTTGCAGTTGTAAGTAGCGACTTTATATATTTAAGTTATAGTACATACACTCTTTTTAACTCATTAATTATCCATGTGTGATGTACAGTCGCAGAAATCTTCACGCGCTGTTTATTTTTAGCGTCTGAGAGAAACAAAATAAATCGAATGGTGACATTCGCAAATGCATTAATTTAACTGTGTTGAAGAATAGACCGTACTCTTTTTATGTGTTTCTGAAAATAGCCAGAGTTTACTTTTTCACAAATGGACGAGCGGTTGTTATTTTAAATCAAGTCACGTTGTCTTCACGAGCCGTACAATTGATCTCTTACATATGCAAATAAGAACGTTAGTCCAGGATTTACAAATGTACAGTATAAGTGTAAATGTACAATTGTAAAAACTGACTATCTAGGGTTAATTAATTAACTAGCTATAAATTATAAACAGTATTAAGTATACAATTATTGTGGGTTAAAAATGAGTACATAATTTAATTTAAAAAATTGTGGAAATGCAACAATGCCTGTTATATGTGTTTAGTTGCGGTTTGTGTGATAATTAATTGCAATTCTAATAAAGTTTTGTTTCAGATCCTTTAGCACAAAGTAGAGTGTGACTGAAGAGCGCTGAGATGAGCACACAGAGAGTCCTCCCGCAAAGCAAAGAGACTCTACTGCAGAACTACAACAAGAGACTTAAAGATGACATCAGGTCAATTCTAGACAATTTTACGGAAATAATCAAAACTGCCAAGGTATGTTGGCATGCATTGTGCTGTGTGATGTTCATATTTATATGATTTTAACTATGAGACAATAATTTGGTTATTGCTTCAATCAGGTGGAAGATGAGACTCAGGTTTCCAGGGCGACACAAGCTGAGCAGGACCACTATGAGATGCATGTGCGAGCCGCCAACATTGTAAGGATGATAGACACCTCAGATTTGGGTGATGTTAACCGTTAACACATTTAAAGGGATAGTACACCCAAAAATGAAAATCCTGTCATCAATTACTCACGCTCATGTCATTCCAAATTCATAAAATTTTAGTTCATCTTTAAACATATTTTTAATGAAATCTGAGAGATTTCTGTCCCTCCCACTGAAAGTCTATTCAAAACTTTGACTTTTCCCAAAACTTTGACATAAACGTTCATAAAGAGATTATAAAAGATTGATCAGTGGATATATGCATATACACACTCAAATATCGTAAACAGAATCTCAACTGTACTTGTTTTACACTCGAGAACAAATCTCATTGGTTCTTGCGGAAGCTGAAACGTGCTGCAGTGACATGCGAGAATGAACCTCATTGGTTGTTACGTGTCAAGCAAGCATGCTTGAGCTTCCGTTTACCATATTTGTTGTGCTCTATGTGCACTGATCAATGTTTATATGTGAATAAAAGCCTAAATTAAATCTCATATAAAGTGACCATGTCTCTTCAGAAGACTTATTAAACCGCTCAATTCATATAGATTTTTTCACAATCTCTTCACAGTTTGAAGCGAATACACCTTAAATATCTTCATTTGTGTTCTGAAGATGAATGACATTTGTAATGACATGAGGGTGAGTAAGTGAAGACAGAATTTTTATTTTTGGGTAAACCAACCCTTTCAATGTGTTTTGTGTTTTAGGTCCGTGCAGGAGAGTCTCTCATGAAGCTCGTCTCGGACCTGAAGCAGTTCCTCATCTTGAATGACTTCCCCTCTGTCAATGAGGCCATCAGTCTCCGCAACCAGCAACTGCGCACGCTGCAGGAAGAGTGCGACAAGAAGCTCATCTCCCTGCGTGATGAGATTGCCATCGACCTGTATGAGCTCGAGGAAGAGTATTACTCCTCCAGGTACAAATAGACCAGTGATCCCAAACGTGTGCAGTCACCTCTGCCTTCCCTTGCTTACCAACGCCATAAACGTGATGCATATGTACATCATAAGAACATAAAACATGGTGATTTATGGAGCCATTAGTATGTCTATAAAGATATTTTTAACTTGCACAACCAATTATTGGCTCCAGCCATTGATCATTTTACTAAAATATGCGCTAACCTTGTTGGTTTGCCCTATTTGTTTTATTACACCTTGCTAGTTAGGTCCTCCGTAAACATACACACATTCATATACCATTGTGCCTTAATAAGAGTGTTTATTCATGCAAGTAAGCCTATAGCTAATGAAAGTGTGCATTTTTCCTCTCAAACAGCTGTCATGTAGTAAGACTCGCTTACAATTTAGATACTGTAGACCCTTGGGTTTTATTCTACTTGTCATGTTTATAACAAGCCAGACATCATCATATCTGTTTCTGCTATAGCAAAATCCATATATCCATATTGTCATATCCATCCATATTGCAGATGCACACCAAAGACATTATAAAGCACTTTCCATATAAAAAGTTTTGTACAAGAAAACATCTGTTATCCATATATAAGTGCATGTAAATATTTCGCCTCCAGGTGCCTTAATCGATTGTGTTTGAGGAGATTTACTTTATTTTGCAATCAGGAATCAGTATGTGTATTTACTTTTATTAGTGGTGCTGGTCAGATATTTTTTTTTTTAAAGAGATTAGTATATGATAAATCTGGATCGTTATTGTTATTTAATGATTTTAGATCAATTTAAGCTGTCTTTGAAGCACACCATTGTAACCAGTAATAGTTACATGTGAAGATAAATTTTCATTGGGTTTTTATGGAAATAATTTCATAATTGATTTTTTTTTTTTTTTTTTTTTCCCAGAATTTTTTTTAATTTTAATGCCATTTGATATTGGATTGGACACAATGTTGGATAAGCTGCAAAATTAAAAGCACTTCAGAATTTTTAAAACAAATATAGGGTGCTGTAAGTAGTGTATAGATTACTTTTAAGAATCAAATTAATTTGCTTGCTCGAAGAAAGTTAAGATCAAGAAGCAGATTTTTTTTTTTTTGAGAATTCATAAACGCCATGATTTTTTTTTTCTTTCTCTGTTAAGCTAAGTGAAGATTGTGTAACTGGCAAAATATTTTAGCTTTCAGTGGCATATGTGTAAACTTAAAAATGTAAAATTTATCATTTATAAAGCATTTGTTTTCCTCAGTGGTTTAAAATTGCACTACATTATGTTTCTTTGTGGTGCCGTATTTAGTAGAAACAGTGTGGGTCACATTAGTACCTGTTTAAAATGTATCAGATTATTTGTCAGGTTTTCCACAAACCAACTGGTTATTTCAAATTTCATAAATAAACCAGATAGAAACGAGAGCACATTTAGTGTCCGATCTATTATTTTCTCGCCTCCGATTTGGAATTTATGTTCTGCCTCTGTCTGTTGAGTTCATAGTCTAAATTCTCTGCAGCTTACAGCCTTTCGCTTTTCATCTGAGCAAATCTATTATTAAACTCTACACACATCTGTTCAATGCACAGAAAGACAGCAAGCAGAAGAGCAATGTGATCTGACAGACCATCATGTGACCACACGTTTCCAATCAATATGTTAGTAGCAATCCTGAATAATGCTTTTCACAACTTCCTTTCTCTGCTTGGGCTTCCTTTCCCAGTTCTTTCATATGTTATGTGAGTTTGTTTGTGTATGTGTTCCTTACAAATGTTCATTATTCTCATATACTCCTAATTGTTTACAGAGTGTGTGTTTTTTTTTTTTTTTTTTAGGCAGAAGTAGACAGTGGAAATGTTAGTTCATGTGCTTGTGTGTAACGTGTGTGTATAACGTTTCTAGCTGTGGACAGTGGGATGGTGTTGAGTTGCCACTTTGTGAGGCCTTTCATCGGCGGGACAGTTGGGGGTCCCCCGAGACGACCTCTGACCCTTCACATGCCAACCCAGAGGACTCAGACCACTTGGGGACCCAGGAGTCCATGCACGGCAGCAGCACTAGTGAACAGTCGTGAAACACTGGCAGCTTCCTTCATGGACCAGTTAGATTACACAGCCAAGCAACTTGCCATCTTAATAAGCCCCGTCGTAAACCTCCAGCTGTAGACTGCAAATCTAGAGTACTTGAATTGATGTGATTTTTTTTTTTCTGCAAAAATGACACTGAATTAATACTGAGATAATTTCTTATGAGCAATATTTCAGTATTGTAGCTAGGTAACTTTGGGTAACTGGTATAATGAAATGTTTTCTTTGCTGTCTATTGGCTACATTTAATGCCTCTGGTTTGAATAATATTACAGCTATGCTATACTTTATTTTCATCATTGTTCTGGAAAAAAAAAACAGATTAAGATTAGAATTCTGTAATTAAACTTGTTTTAGGAAGTGGTGTTTTGTATGCTAATAGAAAAGACTTGTCTGTAAACATGCTGCATACATTTCAAAGTAAATCTTGCTCCTCTATTTAAGTAACAAAATACAGTTAAATTTCACTATTACATGTGCATTGTAATGCTCTTCATTTTTTTCAAAATGTGACTGCCAAGGAAATGTTCTCTTTTTGTCTTTTTTTATTTTTAATTTCTATATATTTTTTATTGCTGTGCTACCTTAGGATGACCTTTCCATTTTAGGTTGTTACAAGTAATCTGAGCAAAAACTAATAGGTTAAAATTTTTATTTATTTTATTAGGAAATTCTGTAGAATAAAAATAACCTTTGATAATAAAAAATGAGGTTTCATTAATATGTAGTGATCCAGGCAATTTTGTTGAATTGTTCCACATCAGACTGAAACATTAACAAATGTTACACAGTACATAATTAAACCAAAATGTTGTTCTACTTTAAAAAGTTTTCAAAAATGACCAATGTTTTGGGGGAAGTTTTATTGTAAAATGTTTATGATTGTAAGCTATGGAGACATTCTTTAAATACAGTAAAAATATTTACATCATTCAGTTTACAGAAAGAAAAAAACGGTCTAGTTGACTATAAAAAAAAGGTGGAGGATTAGTATCGTCGGTTCATCTTCTTGAATTTCTCATAGTGGTAGTCATCTGTGGCCTTCTCGTTATTCGGTCTCTTGCGGAAATTGGGTGGTGTGGCTGGAGAGCAAAAGAAAAAAAAACAAATCACATGAACAAATTTATTAAATGCAATTCACACTGTCAATTAAGCAAAATAGGTTTTTTTTCTTACACTCAGGTGCTGGATTCTCAGTGTCTCCTACTCGTAGCGGCCTGGCTTTGGGCTCTTCTCTGTGGCGTCTCTGGGGAGCATTTACATCCTCATGATAGACTTGAGAGAAGAACAAAAAAAAGAGTTAATCATTGTAAGGAAATATTTCAAACATTCCTAGTTAGTAATCTACATTTTTAAAAATTAGACATAAAGCTGTTAACTAAATCTAGATGTGATGGATAATCTTGATGGGAAAAAAACCCCCAATACTTCTGAATATAAAATACACATAGGTTTAATGCAAATACAATAAATTCGTTTAAGTAAAGAAATAATTGTATAAAGGACAAATACATTAACCTTACAAAAAAAATCTGTTTAATATGAAATGAATCATGAAAAAAAAAATATGAAAAACAAAAGGCACCACAACTGTTGTCAACAATGATAAGTTTTTTGAGCAGCAAATCAACATATTAGAATGATTTCTGAAGAATCATGTGACTGAAGAGTAATGGCTGCTGAAAATCACAGACATAAAGTACACTTTAAATTATTAAAATAGATAACAGTTATTTTAAATTGTAAAAATATTTCACAATAATACTGTTTTACAGTATTTGGTGAACATAAGAGACTTCAAAAACATTAAAATCTTACTGAGCCCAAACTTTCGAAGGAATGGTAGTGTATGTGTACACTTACAGCGATTATGCTGGACGTAATTCACAGCAATGTTAGTGGGAACGAAGGAGGTTCCATTGTCTTTCTTCTTATTCCTTTGCTCAGCAAGCAGCTTTGCTTTGGCATCTTCTGTGCTGATGATGTTCTTTATCTTTGCACTTGTAAGAATGGGAAAAAGAGGGTTTTGAAGCTGGCATCCAAATCTAGGTGGGTCTATTTAGCCAGACTACAAAGAAAAGTATCTGATGCAATCAATGGAAAACATCAGAATTATTTTTGGTTTTTACTTACTCAATCCCCAGATCCACCTCTGGAATTCCACTCAGCATCTGATTGGACAACATCTCTTCTGTCTTTTTGGCAGAATTGACACGGATGCTCTCTGGAAGCTCGTACAGGAGGTCCTCTGGATTCTTCACCTTCACCTTCTGCTCCTCTGCCTCCACCATGCCTTTCTTTTTCTTTAACTCAGTCTCAATGTACTTCATCCTGAATTAAATCACATACAAGGAGAGAGAAGATAAAACCATATGAACAGGCAAAATCACCAATGAAGAAAGACCATCATGCAGAAACTCGAAGAATGCAGATGGCTTGCGCGCACACATAGCAACTTACATGTCTGCATCTTCATCTCGCCTGTTAGTCTCGGCAGAAAAGGAGGTACCAAGATTCAGGTCATTTTCATCGACTGTCCTATAGTGGAGAGGAAAAGTTAAATATTTAATTTGTAAAATACAAAAACAACTTTAAATAAAAAGCAAACATGATAACAACACTTACAAGTTTTGGTTTCTGTCTTTCACTTTCTTCATGTCAACAACACCTCCAGTCTTCAGTTTAAATGGGTCATCCTAATACACAAAAAGTGAGTGACAATATTTTACCCCTTTATTAGTTCATTGGATACATGTACTATAACACTGCAAGTACAACATTGTGCTACAAAATGTAGTTCGATAAAAAAAAAAAAAAAAAAAAAAAAAATCATACCTCAAGCTCAGCCTCCAAAGGAAGCTTCTCTCCTACAAGTAACGTTGCAATGCTGGAGGAATAGAATGAAAAAGCAGCATGTAATATTCCGAATTAAATTAAGCATAATGGAAAATTATTTTACATACACAAATTAGAAATGAAACATTTTACAAAAAATAAAACTTGTGCAAAAGCCCAACTAGATATCTGACCAACCTCACTCCATGCTGCCTTTTTCGTAGACTTTGAAGCTCCTTGGCTTCATCCAGTTTGGACCTTGGAAAACAAATTTAAATGTAACAAATTTAAACCTATTTTCATATATAAAAAATGGCATCTGCATGTTGCCTCTAAATGAATCTGACACGTGTATAAATGCTTTTCTGTAGTTCGGTTAATCTATTATGGCTAAATGTACTGTATTTGGCCTGAACGTAATAAACATATCTACCTGACCACGGCTTTTGTCTCATCATCTTCCTCGTCGGATGAGTCCTCTTTCTTCCTCCTAAAATTCTTACCCGGTGGCATGATTTCAAAGAACTTTTTTAATCTATATATTTAATGTTTATTGTCACAGGCCTGTACGCAGCGTCGGCGGTCTGTGTTTAGCGACGGACCTCTCTCTCCACATTTCCGGAACCTTCCGCTGACATCACAATTACTGTATTAACAGCTGATCTAAGATCAGCTCGTCTGTTTTCCAAATAACCGTTTAACGGAGTAACTCGACTATAGGGGATGAAAAGACTGGTTCAAGATCAGCTACTTCTACGAATATAAAAAAAACAAAAACGAAGTAGAAATAATAACAAAAACAATTAAAAGCATTAACAGCCCAAACAAGTAGTATGTACATTTTAATAGTGTAAGTAAATAAAAAATAGCTTTTGATCAGATGAAAGAGCTGAAAGCGTTCATTGGCTCTGGTCAAAGCTGTGACGCACACTTATGCTGTTGTATTCAGTATGGATGCTGTTTAGTACACTGTTACCCACCTCTGTTACAAAAACCACAGATTGGCCTAAAATGATCATCTATGAGTGTTATTTTTGTTAATGTCTGACAGGTAAATAACTGTTTTTTATCTTTCCTTTGGTTGAAGCGAAGTGTCACTGTTTATTTGTTAAGATAACATCATGTCGACTGAGCGAATGAAAAGTGTCTTGCAGCCCGAGTGGAAATATGGCCTGTTTATTCTGCAAGATCGTGATGTAAAACAGCCTTTGAGTGGTTGTCGATGACATTTAGAGAAACTGTAATGTGTTAGAACAAGATAATTACCGAAGCCGCAGAAAGAATCCGTATGGTTTGTTTTGAGATTATTTTTTCGATTAAGATGAGTAGTATAGTCTGGTTCGTATTAATATTATTGTTTTTCAGTTTCTCTTCGGAGTTGTTAAAGCTACTTTTTGTGTGAAAAGCAGATTTACAGATCATTTTTATAATGTAGCATTGTGCATTTCTCCACTGTAACAATGGACAGGGTGTTATGCGATGAATGCATCCTTCAGTTGTGCTGGTCGGATGAAACAGCATTTTTTGTGCTCCTGAGAGTTTCAGTCACCGACTCACAGTGGTGCCATCTAGCAGATGTGCTCAGCCTAAATTTAATTCCTGTTTTCTTCTGTCATTATTATTTTTTTGAATAATTTATTCGATGATGGCAGATTTTCTCTTTCACTCTGATACTGTAAGTTCATTAGAAGGCGACTGCCGTAATTAGATGGTTGGTGACTATTTCATATTTCTTTTTGTTTACCACGGAAGATAGAAAGGCGTGTTTTTAAAATAATGGGAGGCTAAATAGATGATTTCATTTAATTTCCTTTTCTTTTTTGGGGGGTGTACTTTAACCTCACAACCTCACAGCTGTTTATTGTATTGATTCTGTCTAGAGTTGTATCAGTAGTTGTCAATTCTCTTTGCTTTGTAATAGAGTGAAGTCAAAATCAAGATGACTGACAGCGGGGATCTTTGTCCTCACTTGGATTTTATTGGTGAAGTAACTAAGGAGGAACTTATCCAGAAATCAAAGGTTAGAATTTCTTTTGCTGATATTTAAGTCTTAACTGTATTATAAATGCTGTGTATTAAATTGTATCATGTTATTTTTACTCAAGGGCACGTGTCAGTCATGTGGGGTAGGTGGACCAAACCTCTGGGCATGTCTACAGGTAAGGAGACTTTTCCCTAGCAAAAACATACAAGTACAATGTTTTTTTTTTAAGCATGTAGAAAGATGTATGAATGCCATCTTTAAAATTACGCCCAGAACATTTCTTTAAAGTCACCATGAAATCAAAATTCTTTTTTATGGAATATTGCAGGATTTATCATTTTTCTGTGCACATCATTATTCTTTTTTAATTTATGTGCAGTCATAATTGATTGGGCCGTTGTTGTTTACTATTGCTGCAATCTCATGTGAGTTACAGGTTGTCCTGCCCTCACACCGAAAAACACATCATCAGAGAAAATAAGAAATGTTGTTGCATGAGGGAGGGGGAAGTTATTTTGATTAAAAGATAGTTCACCCAAAAATAAAAATTCTGTCATTAATTACTCACCCTTGTGTCATTCCAAACCTATAAAACTTTTGTTCATCTTCAAAACACAAATGAAGATCTTTTTGATGAAATCAGAGAGCTTTCTGTCCCTCTATAGACAGCTATGCAACTACCACTTTGATGCTTCAAAAAGTCTACAAAGAGATTGTAAAACTAATCCATATGAACTGAGTGGTTTAATCCAAATTTTCTGAAAAGACTCAATAGGCTATATGCACGGTTACTTCCTGGTTGTCGTTAAGCCAGCTCGGGCATTTCCGGTGAACTGTTAGCTGTTCATTCTGTACTCGCTGTACATCGACACAAAACCATCAATGGTTGACTTTTCAAAGTTGTATTCATATTTTAATGCAGCTATCATATTTACCTAATTTGCCAATAAACCAGTTTTATTGATTGCAATAAAGACGAAGCTATTGGGACCGTTTAAAAACGCTGTGTCTGTAATTAGACACGCACACGCATTTTTTCCCCCAGCACTTCAAATGTTATTTTTAATGTGATGACCACAAACATTATTTGTTCATCCTTCTGAGATTGTCCCCATTGTAAAACCGAACGTTTAAAATTATAGGAAATTCAACATTTGATAGAAAACACTTATTTAAAAATAAAAAAGACAATTTACCACTTTAACCAGCAGGTGGCGGCAAAGTAGCATTTATTTGCGTATATATCAGCCATTTCCTCTAATCGTTTTTCACTTCGTTTTTGACTAAATATTAAACATTATAAAATAACTAGGTTTAAAAATACATTTTGTCAATGTGAAGTATGTAATACTCAAAAAATCTTAAGAAAAACAATAACTTTTCTTGTGAATGAATGACACAAAAAGCGAGCACCACGCTTTCCCTTTAATCACAGCAGCTGTCAGTCAGTGCAGCGCAAGATCAGTGATTTCAGCACACTTGTAAAAACACACATTTTATTCAATTAATCTAACTAAAGTGCACAATAAATATTTAATTTTTGAAGCTTTTTTTCACATAAAAGTGTGAAAACTGATGGTCGAATTGAATTTAGCCGAGGAGGAACAGCGAGGTACGTCTTTATTTATTTATTTTTTATGATGTCTTACGTTTGAATAACTAAATTAATGCTATGCTTGATTATTTAAGTGACTATATTATCTCACCGGAAGTTTTCGAGCTGGCTTACATTATTGCGGAAGTTCTATAGAACGATCTGTGCATATAGCCCATTGTTTTATATGATGAACAGATTTAAAGGGTTGGTTCACCCAAAAAATAATGTCATTTATTACTCACCCTCATGTCGTTCTACACCCGTTAGACAAACAAAAGATTTGTAAAGCTTCGAAGCAGTGTTTTGAAATCGGCCATCACTAGATATTGTTGAAAAGTCGTTATTTTGTTATTTTTGGCGCACAAAAAATATTCTCGTCGCTTCATAATATTAAGGTAGAACCACTGTAGTCACATGAACTGATTTAAATATGTTTTGAGTACGTTTCTGGATCTTGAGAAGTTCGGTGGCATTGCTGGCAATAGAGGCCTCACTGAGCCATTGGATTTCATCAAAAATATCTTAATTTGTGTTCCGAAGGTCTAACGCGTGTAGAACGACATGAGGGTGAGTAATAAATGACATTATTTTCATTTTTGGGTGAACTAACCCTTTAATTTAGTCTTTTATTCACATATAAACATTGATCAGTGAAAATAAACAGAAGCTCAACTGAACCTGCTTGATTTGCAAAAACAAACCTCACTGGTTCTTGCGGAAGCTCAAACGTGCTGCGTAACACATAAGAATGAATCTCATTGGTTCTCGCATGTCAAGCGAACATGCTTGAGCTTCCAATTACCACAACTGATGTGCGAGTTGGTAGATGTTTATATGTGAATAAAAGCCTAAATTCAATCTGTTCATCTATAAAGCGATCGTGTTTTCATCCACTCAATTTATATGGATTAGTTTTACAATCTCTTTTTGAACTTTTTGAAGCATCAAAGTGGTAGTTGGTAGTGACTGTCAATGGAGGGACAGAAATCACTCAGATTTCATCAAAAATATCTTTATTTGTGTTCCGAAGATGAACGAAAGTCTCACGGGTTTGGAACGACATGATTGAGAGTAATTAATGAAAGAATTTCTTTTTGGATGGACTAACCCTGTATACAAAATATACTCCCTCATGCAACAACATTTCTTCTCTTCTCTGATGATGTGTTTTTCGGTGTAAGGGCAGGACAACCTGTAACTCACATGAGACTGCAGCATTAGTAAACAACAACAACTGTCCAATCAATTATGGATGGAAACAATCAAGTCCTGTCCTGCTTTTTTGTTTGTTTGTTTGTTTGTTTGAGAAGCAGTTTCACTCACATATATGTCACAATAGAAAACAAAAGACTATCAACACTTCTGTTTCATGCCGACTTTAAATTAAATAATATATTTCTTGAAAATCATTACTCTCATTATACTGCTTTGTCCACAGTGTGACTGTCCCTATGTAGGCTGCGGAGAATCATATTCTGATCACAGTACTATACACGCACAGGTGACATTCTCTTTCATTCTGTTTAGGCATTCATTCTATCTAGGTATCATCTATATATATATTTTTTTGTTCTTTTGTACATGTTCTTTTTACTTTTTTCCAGGCCAAAAAACACAATCTGACAGTAAACTTGACCACATTCAGGGTGTGGTGTTATGTCTGTGAAAGGGAGGTGTTTCTGGAACCAAAACCTGTTACTCCTATATCAGTAGCTCACCGCTGCAAACCACACGAACAGGTAAATTCATCCGAATATTTAAGAAATGTGCACTTTTAGCTGTTTAGGATTGTAAAAACATGATTAAGATGATACTTCCTGTTTGAGGTTGGCTATGTCTTCTACATTATTAATAATCAGTCTGAAGATCTCATTTAAACACAATCATTTATAAAGCACATGTACAATACAAGATACACAATTCACTCTTTTTTACGTACCCAAAGGATCCTCTTCCCCAGACAACATGTTACCCATTGAAGGCGGTTCCTATTGCAGTGGCGGATGATGAAGGCTCAGAATCTGAGGAGGATGAGATTAAACCTAGAGGTATAATCATGTAGACAGGAAGCTAGTTATTGCATGGCATTTCAAACCCTCTAATAAATGATAAATGGCAAGGACTCCCACCTAGACATTGATGGGAACATGTGCACTACCATTCAAAAGTTTGAGATCGGCAAGATTTAAAAAAAAAAAAAAAAAAAAAAGTTTTTGAAAGAAGTCTTTTATGTTTACCAAGGATGCTTTTATATGATTAAATACACAGTAAGAACAGTAATACTTTGAAATATTATTACAATTCAAAATGCCTGTTCTGTTCTTAATATATTTTAAAATGCAGTTTATTCAGTGCCAAAGCTGAATTTTAAGCAGCCATTTCATCAGTCTTCAGAAGTCATTTGTTGATTTGTTGAGAATATTTTTGTAGAAATAATTTTTTCAGGATTCTTCCATGAATGGAAAGTTTAAAAAGAACAACACTGATTTTAAATAAAAGTTTTTATAAAATTTAAAAAACAAAGAAAATCCCGCACACTATCAATACTTGCAAAACATATCAAAAATATTTTATTAGCGATGTTTCGGTCTATAAAAAAATTTATAAAACTCTTTACTGGGATTTTGATCAATTTAATGCATCCTTGCTGAATAGAAGTATTAATTCTTATATTTATATTATTTAAAAACTGTTATTGATGATCTTTTATATAAACCTTTACATTTTTATTTAGTAACAGATGTGGATATCTTGCCATGTTTATGCAACAGCTTAAAGGAGAGGATTCAGTAATGAACAAATAACCAGACAATTTTCTTTTCTGTTCTTTTAATTTGAAAATATTGCTTAATGGATGCAAGGAGCCTGAATTAAATTGAATCTCATTGTCAATGGTTATATGTAATGACTAAGATTCTATTCCACACTGCAAAATTTGAGGTTCATCTATCATTGCTAAAAGCAATAATTAATAAAAAGCTTGTTATGCCTAATACTCTTTACTCTATCTAAGGTCTCACAGGGATGAAAAACATTGGGAACTCCTGTTACATGAACGCTGCGCTGCAGGCCCTGTCCAACTGGTGAGCTCACAACTTGTGCAGCAGGCATTGTCCAGGCAACACAGATTGGAAGCGTGACTGATTTCACTGATTAATTTTTCAGTTCGGTGCATCCTTCCCTTTAAATTTACATTGGTTGTTTGTTTTTTTTTCTCTTCAGTCCTCCTTTGACTCAGTTTTTCCTGGATTGCAGTGGGTTGGTGCGTACGGATAAGAAGCCGGCGTTGTGTAAAAGCTATCAGAAGCTTATCTCTGAGCTCTGGCACAAGAAACGGTAACAAGCACTGACTTGCCAAACCGCTAACGTAGATCTGGCCAGTTCTAGCGTACCTAATTTTAACCTTTTGAGCTTGATCCTAATTATCTGAACCTTATCATTCTCCGTTGGTTGTCTTTTCCCTCTTCTGTACTTTCTTTGGCTTTCTGTCCAGGCCAAGCTATGTTGTTCCCACTAGTCTGTTTCATGGAATCAAACTGGTGAACCCCATGTTTCGTGGCTACGCTCAACAGGTATATAAAGCAGTGTTATATTTTCAGTATTATAGTAATTATTAATATATTGAATTGCCTTTGTTTACTTTTAGTTTCAGTAATTTTAATACTTCAACTTATTTTATTTTAGTAAGTTGCGAAGTTGCGAATTTTCATTTAAGATTTATAAGTTTAAGTTTTTTATTTAATATTTTATTTTAGCTTTATTTCAGTGAACAAAATTAATTGTAATAGTTTAGTTTTAGTTAACAGTAACAACAATGATATGAAGATTACTATGCAACATTTCAAGACTGTAAATGTCTTTATCATATAAGCCTCATAGACTTTTTGTAAAGTTCACACTTCTTGCTTCTGTCTTTTTAGGACACTCAGGAGTTTTTGCGATGTCTGATGGACCAGCTTCATGAGGAGCTGAAGGAGCCTTTGACCGACTGCAGCAGTGCAATCTTAGATGTCGAACCTGACCGCAACCTTGACAACCAAAATCATTTTGAAGGAGACCGAAGCCCCTCTGAGGATGAGTTCCTGTCGTGTGACTCTGGATCTGGAAGCGAGAAAGGAGATGTAGAGAGGGCAGGAGGAGAAGCAGAGCTGCTCATCCAAGATGAGTGCGTGGGCGTGAGAGGAAACGGCGGGATCTCGGAGAAAGAGAGGCTGAAGGAGAGAAGAGGAGAAGAGAGAACACGGGAAATGGATGAGGATGCAGATGTGGACACAGCCGCACAAGAGGGACAGGCAGAGAGAGAAACAGAGGCAACGACTACAACCACAACTGTGTCGACATCAGGAAATACAGGTATGATGTTCTTATAATCTTAGGCTACATTCACACTGTCAGTTTTTGGGACTGACAACCACATTTACTTACAGTTGTGAGTCTCGAAATGTCCCTTTCACACAGCAACTTACATTAGCGTCTCGAAACAAGCCAATATTCAGTAACCATAGCGACAGTTACCAAAGATGGCTTTTGATATCACTTTTGATGCAATAAGAGTCCAATCGCAGCTGCGAGTTAATTCATCAAATATTTATTAACCGACAGCAGCTTTTATATCTGGGTGGAGAGCGAAGCATTTGAGTCACGTGTAGAACACAAAACTGGCGGGAGCAACTCTGGTGGAGAACAGTGACTGGATCTTAAACCTTCAGATGACACACCGTCTTTATGAAGGTTTTGGATGTGAAAACATAAATCTTTTCACTTCCTGATCCCTCTTTTTCTTGCAGAACCTGATAATGAAGCTTCCATGCACTGTCCGTCCTCTCATCCTTGTAGCCCTGCTCACAGTTTGCAGGAGCTTCACTCCAGACTCTCCAGCAGCCCACCAAGATCCAGCCCCCTCAGAACTGGACCCACTTATACCTTAAAGAAAGGTTTGCTTCTCATATAGCCAAATACAAAAAAAAAGTTGAATTTTGCTTTATACTAAATAACCATTATGTTTGTTTGTTTTATAGCTCAGATGCTCCTGAGCACCAAGAAGAAGAAACAATCACGTTTCCGCAGTGTTATTTCAGATATCTTTGATGGATCCATTCTGAGTCTGGTTCAGTGTTTGACATGTGACCGGGTGAGGAAAGATGTAATGTTACTGTAGAACCAAATGTTAAGTAACTGTAGAAGGATATATTTTAATGGTACAGTATGTGTAAGATTGCAGAAATATCTGCCTTTGTAGGTTTCGACAACTGTGGAGACCTTTCAGGACTTGTCTTTGCCTATTCCGGGTAAAGAAGATTTGGCCAAACTCCATTCCTCCATCCACCAGAGTGCTCCCATTAAAGCTGGTGTCTGCACGGATGGCTATGCGGCCCAGGGATGGATCTCCTACATCATGGAGTCTATACGAAAGTATAGTGAGGGTGTGGTGGGGCTGAGAATGAACAAAGGGAAAAATGAATTGCACTACAGTTCAAAAATCTGTAAGATTGAAAGAAGTCTCTGACTGTGCGTTCACACCGTCACCGGCGAGAGCGTCAAAATTCGCCTTGGCTGCCCTGCCAACAATGCTGTACTGTGCGATCAAACAGCCACCAGTGGGAGGGTCAAAGTAAATGACAAGTTGCTGTGCCGCTCTCACCGGAGCTCGCCGCCGGCTCACATTGAAAATGAATGACTTCCTGTCACTTTGACGCTCTCGCCGGTGGCGGTGTGAACGCACGGTTATGCTCAGCAAGGATGCATTTATTTGATCAAATATACAGTAAAAACAGTCAATGTGAAATAATATGATTACAATTTAAAATAACTGTTTTCTATTTTCATATATTTTGAATTGTATTTTATTCCTGTGACAGCACAGCAGAATTTTCAGCATCATTACTCCAGTCTTAAGTGTCACATGATCCTTCAGAAATCATTCTAATATGCTGATTTGGTGCTCAGGACCTTATTATTATTGATGTTGAAAACCGTTGTGCTGTTCAGTATTTTTGTTGAAACCTTTTTTAATCTTTTTAAAGATTTCTTTGATGAATATAGTTCATAGGTTTAAAAGAACAGCATTTATTTGAAATAGTAAAGACTTGTTACAAAAAATAATTTTTGTGCATAAATTAAATGCATCTTTGATAAATAAAATTCATAATTTTATAAAATTAAAGTATTAGTTTCTTTTTAAAAAAAAAAATCATACTGACCCCAAACTTTTAAACAGTAGTGTGTGTTTTCATCAAACGCTGAATGTAAAACAATGTAATTGCACTGAAAGCAAACATTGATATTGTAATGTAAATGTATGTGTGTTAGTAAACGTGGATCGTGAATAATCCACAGGTCGGTGGGCCAAGTAATAAAAAATAACATTTTACATTTTCATAACCCAATTAATTGCGGGTGGGTCACGGGTGGATGAGATATCTGAATCAGAGATATGTTCGGGCGGGTGACGGGTGAATTTTTGAATTTTTTGGTGACCGGTACTTTTTAACAGTGGATTTGAGTAACATTAGAGCTGATCCGTGCATCTCTATTGTGTGTGTTTATGCAGGTTTGTAGTGTCTTGTATTCCCAGTTGGTTTTGGGGACCCATGGTAACGCTGGAAGACTGCCTGGCAGCCTTCTTCGCTGCTGATGAGCTGAAAGGTAACCACACCATTTTTGACATTTCTCAATGTGAATGTGCAATTATGAATGTGACAGAAAAGGGTAAAAAAAGAAGAAGATAATATTCACTTCCCCACACTGTTGTACTCCTTGGCAACATATGATGTTGATGTTTATTTTCTTTTTACCAAACAGGAGACAACATGTACAGCTGTGAACGATGTAAAAAGTAAGATTTCTGAAAAAAAAGAAAAAAAAATATGCTAAAATGTGTGTGATCAACATATAAAAATGTAGTGGTTGCAATGCCGTGTAACTATTTCACAGTCTAATCTAAATATTACTTATGGTTTTACAGCCAAAAGCATACTGTAACTATTAGGTTTACATGTTTAGATGATGAAACATGCTCATTTACTCTACCTGTTTCCCAGATTGAGAAATGGTGTGAAATATTGTAAAGTTCTGCGTCTACCAGAAGTAAGTACCCCCGTCCATTTCAATCTGCAAATTCAATACAATTTCTATTCGTAGTTTGTGTGTTTATGTGTGATCTTCTTTGCAGATATTGTGCGTTCACCTGAAGCGTTTCAGGCATGAAGTCATGTACTCATTCAAGATAAATAGCCATGTGTCATTTCCATTGGAGGGTTTGGATCTCAAGCCCTTCTTGGCTAAGGAGAGCTCATCTCAGATTACTACCTACGACCTGCTGTCTGTCATCTGTCATCACGGCACTGCTGGGAGTAAGTTACTTCTGTGTAATATTGCGAAATGTAGCAGGAGTTTTGAGATTTTGATATATGGCCTGACATTTGTTTATCACCAGCATTTTTCCCAGATGAGAAAAATTGTAGTATTTTGTCTGTTTTATTTGAGTGAATTTTGTTTTTCCCTGTTGAACAGGTGGTCACTACATAGCGTACTGTCAGAATGTGATCAATGGACAGTGGTACGAGTTTGACGATCAGTATGTATCAGAAGTGCACGAGACAGTAGTGCAGAATGCTGAAGCGTATGTCCTCTTCTACAGGTACAAGTTTTTTGCTATATTATGTTATAATGTTTGTTTAAAGTGCACACAGCAATGTTTTTCCTCATTAAAGTTAGCTTGAAATGAAAATTCACCCTCTTTTTGAATGCACCTTATTGATGTTATTGTTAACGATTCATCCATGCATACATTTCATTTTTAAAAACTTTTTTTTAATGGCAGACTTCGCTCTGGTGATGTACAGTTAGGTCCATATATACACTACCCGGCCAAAAAAAAATAAAAAAATAAAAAATGGCTGTTTGGATTTTAATAGGCAAATACTTAAGAGTCTGGATGGATCATTATTACAGTGATTATTATTTTTCTAGCATGTTATATGTTTGCCACCGGTCCTTTTAACCCTAAAAGATGGAATGTGTAGATTTTCATTTCTTAAACAACCATGTATTAAGATGTATCATGGCCATATCCCAGGATGACAATGTCAAGATTCATCAGGCTCAAATTGTGAAAGAACTGTTGGGAGGGAGCATGAAGAATCGTTTTCACACATGAATTGCACTGACCTTAACCTCAGTGTAAGTTTTTGGGATGTGCTGGAGGAGAAATTACAGAGTGCTCACCTCTTGCATTGTCAGTACAAGATCTTGACCAAAAATGATGCACCTCTCGATGGAAATAAATGTTGTGATGTTATTTCCATCAAGAGGTGCATCAATTTTTGGTCAAGATCTTGTATTGACAATGCAAGAGGTGAGCACTCTGTAAAGTCTATTCCAGCACATCCCAAAGACTTTCAATGAAATTAAAGTCTGGACTCAGAGGTGTCAATTCATGTGTGAAAATGATTTCACAAGCTTTCACAATTCTTTCATAATTTTAACCTTTGTCATCCTGGAATATGTCCATGATGTGTCTTTCTACATGGTTGTTTAAGAAATGAAAAGCTACACACTCCATCTTTAAGGGTTAAAAGAACCGTTGCCAAACATATAACATGCTAGAAACATAATAATCACTGTATTAATGATCCATTCATAGATTCTTAAGTATCTGCCTATTAAAATCCAAACAGCGACTTTTTTTTTTGGCCGGGCAGTGTATTTGGACACTGACACGATTTTCATAATTTTGGCTGTGTATGCCACCAGAATAGAATTAAAATGAAACAATCAAGATGAAATTGAAGTGCAGACTTTTAGCTTTAATTCAAGGCGTTGCTTTGCTAGGCCTTATCTGCAGCTGTCTTTATTTATTGTTTGTTTATGGGTCTTTCTGCACTTAGTTTTGTCTTCAGCAAGTGAAATGCATGCTCGTTTTGGTTGAGATCATGTGATTGACTTGGTCATTGCAGAATATTTTACTTATTTACCTTCAAAAATTTCTGGGTTGCTTTTGTAGTATGTTTTGGGTCATTGTCCATTTGTACTGTGAAGCGCCATCCAATCAACTTTGCTGCATTTGACTGAATTTGAGCATACAGTATATCCCTATTGTGAAGGGGTTTTTCTTTACTGAGGATCATCCACCACTGTTGTCTTTCTTGGACGTCCAGGCCTTTTTTTGCTGAGCTCACCCGTGCATTCTTTTTTCTCAGAATTTACCAAACTGTTGATTTTGCCAATCCCAATGTTCCTGCTATCTCTCGGATAGATTTGTTTTGTTTTTTGAAGCCTAATGATGGCCTGTTTAACTGGCATTGAGAGAGTTACTTTGACCACATGATGTGGGTTCACAGCAACAGTTTCCTAGTGCAAATGCCACAATTAGAATCAACTCCAGACTCCATCCTTTACCTGCTGAATTGATGAAGAAATAACGAAGGAATAGCTGAAATGTTGATGAAACAGATTTAGAGTCAGTTGTCTAATTACTTTCGGTCACCAAATTAAAGCTGAGAGTGTGCACTTTAAGCCCATTCATTAAATAACTGTAATTTGAATATGTTTTGGCAAATGGCTAAAATAACAAAAATTGTGTCTGTGTCCAAATATATATGGACCTAACTGTATGCCTAATTGTATGTAGACACATAGTGTTGAGTGCACATTTAAATGGTTGTAATTTCATGATGTTAACTTTCTTTCAGGAAGAGCAGTGAAGAATCTGTGAGAGAGAGACAGAAGGTTGTCGCTTTGGCCAATTTAAAGGAGCCTAGTCTGCTTCAGTTCTACATTTCCAGAGAATGGCTCAACAAGTTCAACACATTCACTGAGCCTGGACCCATCACCAACCACACTTTCCTTTGTCAGCATGGAGGTATAATCACACCCAAATACTGTCACGTATATCTAAAACCCCTCCAAACTGGACCAATTAAAGTGGAATTAATTACTTGACTGTAATATTAATTCACCTATATCAAGGTTTTGTCAGACCACAGGTATATGGCTACAGTTTGTAAACCTCCACTTAATAGATTATTTTAAATTGCTAAATCCTATGGGGTGTGATTGACAAAAAAAAAAAATATATCTTTGAGTTATAAAATGAAAAAATGAAAAAATGAAATGATACTTTAAACATGAAATGCATACCACCAGTAGGTGGCAGCATGTTACTGGCTTAATGAGTGAGCCATTGCATTATTCATTTAACCTTACACCACTTTTTTACACCCGAAATCATTTTATTTTTAATTTTTAAAAAATCAGGTGTGAACACCTAAGAGCTTGCTTAAAACTTTCACATTTGGAATTGGAATCCACACACCCATAAAAAAATTTGTAGTTAGAAATTTAGTAACAAATCCTTCCCTCATGTGTCATTTTGACCCCCATAAGGAATGAATAGGAAATGGGGCATTTTTTTATTTGTCAAAAAACAAAAATGTGGCACAATCCAAAACACACACGCTCAAATGAAGGGATGAGACTACAGAATAACCCTAATGCAGAAAACTCACAAACAACACACACACGTACACCACTCACAAATAGAATTACGTAATAAAATGAATGAATTTTTTTTTTTTTTTTTTTTTTTTTTTTACAAAATATTGATTATTTCTACATATATATCTGAATACATAAAAGCAAATTCAAATTTCAATTTGGACTTTTGTTACCCTATTCCAGTTTATTTTCTGTATATAGAATCTCCACAGAGAAACTATGCCCCTCTATTGGCAGTTATTATAAAATGCAGATCAATGTCATTTTTTTTCCACAAGAGGTCAGCAGAGACTCTCAATGACTGAATGCATTTTTTTTTAAAGAGGCTTTCACTAGAATAGGACTGGAATGAGGTCTTTTTTTGTGAAACAATGTATAAAAATATGCTTATTTTAACATTTAAAATAATAAAATTCAAGAATTTAGAGGTAAATAAAATAAAAATGTTTTGTTTTTCTCTGGGGAGGAGAGGATTAGGGTTAAACAATTTGTTCAAAATGGTAGATTCATTTAGAAACGAAGCCAGTGACTGTTTTTTTGAATGGATGAATGAATCATTCACTCAAATGATTCATTCAAAACTGCAAATTTGTTCAATAATGAAACACCACTGTCTTGTTCTCAGAGACAAGCAATGGTTCTGCTCTGGCCTTGTTTTGGACGATTTTCGTTGACATTTTTGGTGCATCCCAATTTGCGCACTTATGCACTATTCTACGATGTTTTTAAGAATAAATAGTGCAAGTAGTGTGTTCACACTGAAAATTCCAAAAAGAAAAAGTGCATTTTAAGTACCCAGATGATGCACTAAATTAACGGAAAAAATGACGTGTGGAATGTTGGACATTTCATGCACTGAACTGTCACAGCTTTAATTACGTAGTGGACACACATTACACGGATGAGTACATAGTTTATAAGTGCATAAGTGTATAGTGCGTCATTTGGGACACTACTTTAAACTGCATTCTAATAGGCTTCATCACACAGTGAAAGCATGCACCCTCAAGGCACGATTTTGTTTGGTTTTTGCAAAGTGAGTGACATACTCAACAATGTCAGCTCGCACATCGTTAAAGCAACAATTACGAGATTACTGCAGACAATTCATATCACACACCCCTATTTGACTCTTTTTTGTTTTTGCTTGACATAAGTGACATAGAGAAACAAACCAGAAACATACCATCTTAAAATGTTGTATTTCTTCTCTGTTTGCATGTAAAGAATTGAGCCCATTTTGTGGCTGTTAGAACTTACATCTTCTTACAACTTTTTCCTCAGTGGAAAAATCACCACCAGAGTTTATCTAGAATGACTGAAGTTTGTTTTTGTTTTTTTTTCCTCCTCTAGTGCTCCATGTGATGACTCATATGTGAACTATTAATTGCATTAAGCCACCAAAACTAGCTGTAATTGTTTTTATGAGAGACAGTGTTTCATGTAGAAACTATATTACAAGTGACATGGTGAACAGTAAAATAATCCTATAATTAATCCGTTTTTTTTTTTTTTTTTTTTAACTCATTTTACCCACCATTGGCAGTTGTGGCAAATAGCTAATTTTCAACCCAGTATGCCCCCTATGGTTTGCACATACTTTTTTATTATTTTTTTACTTGCTGTAGCTGCAAAAACTTAATTTGGGTATGATTTTATACAGGAATCCCTCCTACTAAGTACCATTATGTGGACGATCTGGTTGTGATCCTTCCTCAGAATGTGTGGGAATATCTTTACAACAGGTGAGTCATGCATAGCAATGCACATTTTTGACCTCTAGGAAGCCCTCACGACATTTATCACCTTAGTGGAACATGGGATTATTTTTGAGCTTCTGATCTTGTGAAGTCAACAAAACCTCAGTCCAACCCTGAACTCGCAAGATATGTATAGAGTTGTATGGTTCAAGACATCTGATGTCATATGTAAGGAACTCCACACTAGCAGTGCAATGTAAACATTGTTGAGTTATGTGTTTGCTCTTTTTACTGGCCAGACTTTGAACATTTCTTCATGTCTTTCACAGGTTTGGGGGAGGCCCGGCCGTGAATCACTTATATGTGTGTGCCATCTGCCAAGTAGAGATCGAAACCTTAGCCAAACGACGGAAGCTGGAGATAGACACCTTCATCAAGGTGAACAAATGACTTGATACACACAGATCAGAGTTCTCTAATGTTTGCGAAAAGAAGTGATGTTCATGTACAGAGAAATTAGTTTGCTCTTGCGGGTTTAATATGTTGCTAACTTTCGTAGCCCACATACAAGTAAACAATGAGATGCAGTAAAAAGTAAACAATGAAAAGTAAACAATGAGATTTCACCTTAATACTCACTGTGTGTCACAGATAGGCAGGGAGTGTATTTGAATACTGTTCTTCTAGGTTATCCACTCAAATATACAGCATTTTAGGTAACGTAGTGCAGAAACTCATCTTGGAAGGAGCATAATGTTCTTGGAAGCGTTTGCTGCTCGTAAAGCCAGAGAACTGATGAAAAACAGACTGCGTACTGGACAGATCAAGGACATGATCTGCATTGGAATCTTATCAGGACTGCAGCGTCTTATCAGTTGCACCACTAGATTTAAAACACGCTTTGGAAAAATTTGGAACTCAACAGGTTTTCAAGGGGTGCTTCAAAATGAAATGCAGCATATAACTGTTATACTCAAATTGTTTAGAGGGAGTTTGAATAATTGTTGATAATGGTCATATCTCTCTCTGTTTCTTTTTCTTTCTCTGTCTATAGTTAAATAAAGAGTTTCAGGCTGAAGAAGCGCCTACAGTCATCCTGTGTATCAGCATGCAGTGGTTCAGAGAGTGGGAGAACTTTGTAAAGGGCAAAGACAACGGTACACTCTCATACAAACTCACAAACATGTGATACTATTTATTTATTATTTAAAAAAAAAAAAAAAAACATGCAGCAAAATGAATAATGTCAATCTGCGGAATTTAGTTCACTGGTCTGACGGAGGAATTTAAGTGTCTGTTTATATTGTACAACTATTTTTACTAGGGGTGTAACAATATATATAGTGTCACAATGTATTGCAATACAAAAACAATATGTATCGTGGATAGTGACAATATGTATTGTGTATAATTCACCCAAAATTACTGTGTGAGGGGAAAAAATGTAATTTGTTTAAAAGTAATTTATCCATGCACAACTTTTTTTTTTTTTACTCCATGTGGCCTCATAATCTTTAATCAAAAACATTAACGTCCCCTTCCCCTTACAAGGACCTCTCTTCTCTGTTTACGTGCAAACTAGCACTTAGACTTGGAAATAAGGTTGTCCAATGGCCTAACAAGCTTCAAACCCTCCCCTCCAGAAACTTGTCACTCACATGAAACAATCGCAGCAATTAGTAAATGGCAAAAATCCAGTCAATTCCCAATGGACACACAATTTTTTTTTCTTGTTCAAGATGCCATTTTACTTGCATTTACGTCACAATAGGGAAGAAAAGTCAATTGCATTTTCCAATTAATGCTGACTTTAAAGGGATAGTTAACCTAAAATTTGTTCTCATGTTGTTACAAACCTGTATGACTTTCCTTTTTTCTTTTCACAAAAGAAGTTGTTTTCATTATATGGACTAAAAACACTGAGACATTATTCAAAATATCTTCTTTATCTTTTTCTTGTGTTCCACAGAAGAAAGAAATGCTTACAAGTTGAATGACATGAGAGTGAGTAAAGGATGACAGAATTTTCATTTTTGGGTGAACTATCCCTTTAAGGCTTTGTGTAAAATACATTACAAAAGTCCATTTTACATTAGGTGATGTATGTAATTTTCTTCTGATGTTATAGTGCTCCCTAAAAATGATAAACACTGAAACGCATTCAAAACATCCCTCTGTTTGTTTGCGTGTCCCGACCAGCCTGACATGGCAACATTGACTCAGCCAATGGCGGGATTTCTTGTCAGCTCTGCCAAGACCACCCTCTGTATTTTCAAGGGAATGTTTGCTTATGCACTGTTAAGGTCATTATTCTTTTTCTCCTCTGGCTCTCTCTCTCTGTCTCTTTCTGCTGGTTTAGAGCCGCCCGGCCCCATTGACAACAGCAAGATTGCAGTAATGAAAGGCGGACATATCCAACTTAAACAGGGTATTGCCACAGATTTACATTTCTGTGACTCATCTTGTGTCAAAACGTTTTCTGAGTCACGTGTGTGTGTGAGTCTTTGTATATACATAGTGCATTATCTATCATTTGGTTTGCAGGAGCAGACTACGGGCAGATATCTGAAGAAACGTGGCAGTACTTGTTAAGTATTTATGGCGGCGGGCCAGAGATTGCAGTGCGGCAAACCATTAGCCCCCCAGACACTGACACGCATGGTGAGAGGAAGATAGAGGCGGAGACCAGAGCCCTCTGAAATGGTAAGACACACACAAAATCTGTTTGAACACTAAGCCGCACTTTTATGTATGCTTGTTGCCAATAAGATTTTTTTTTCTAAAGAATTTAGCAAGGAAGCATTAAATTGGTCAGTAAAGGTATTTATATTGTTACAAATGATTTATATTTCAAATAACTGCTGTACTTTCAAACTTTCTATTTATCAAAGAATCCTAAAAAAAAGGTTTCCACAAAAATTTTAAGCAAACTGAATGAATGTATTTGCATTATATAACAAAATGTCAAATCAAGTGTCAGGGGCAGAGCTAGGGGTGGGCTAAGGGGGCTGGAGCCCCGAATGTTTTTCCAAAAGCCCCGAATCTTTCAGGTTTGAGGTTTCTTAACAGTGCTGTCAAAATATAATTTTTCTAATCTCTCTATTAAAATATGTTAAACAGTTCAATATCACTTTTCTAAAGTATGCACCGATAGCTGCAGCGCTTTCTCTCTCTTCTCTCCAACAGCGAGTTCACACACACCGCAGTTGTACACAGACACGCCTCCTGTCACTCACTCAGAGCAGCGGCAGGCCTCAAGACTCTCTTTCGTTCCGGTTGAAGGGTTTTTTTTTATGATATAACAACTGATATGAAAACTTTAGCACATTTGTCAGCTTAACATTCATTCAGTGTTTCCCATTAATTACCCTATGCCACCACTGTTTTATAATGAACCATAAATTTAAAACATACATAGCCTAAATGGTCTGTAACGTTGTATTTTGCCAACGAACTAAAATCGAAACCGTGATATGGCTTTGTGACTAAAACAGCAAAAGACAGCGATTAAAGGATTAGTTCACTTCTGAATGAAAAATGATGTTTTATCAACAAAGTTCGGGAAGAGCAAGTTCAGATAATTAACCTAATTAGCACAGGTGGAGAGCATTCAGTTAATCAACTCAACCAATGTCAAGAGGTATAAATTCAGCAGACTTACCTATGTTCATCTGAGAGTTTATCAGCATACTACAAAGTTCCTTTCATGACAGTAAAACTAAGCCCCGAATGTTTACAATGCCCGGCTCCGCCCCTGTCAACTGTCATTGATTAAACATGCTTTTCAAACTAAATAATTTCACAAAAATATGTTTTTAGGATTCATATGAGTAAAAAAGATATTGTTAATGTTTATATTATATTGTTTAAAAATAATACAAGTATTTAGATTTTTTTAAGCGTTTTAAAGCATTGAACTATACCTACTCTTCTGTGACACTGTGTGAACCCTTTTTACCGAGAAGGTGGAGTTAGACATGTTACTAGACATGTTTCGTCAGCATATGGTACAGACTGGTATGATGCAGACAGGCTGATTAATCACCATCTGCATAGCTATTATAATCTATGCTTTAACACTACATTGATAAATATATATTTTTTTAATGTTTTACAGGAGCTTCTCTGTCCCCTAGATGATTTTACAAATAAAAAAAGTATTGTATTTAAAACATCCTAGGGAACAGAACAACTCCTGTAGTTGAAGAATCACCCATATATTTAATAATGTTGTTATTGATAGGTTTTGTTTGTTTCTTTGCTCTACTGTAGGTGATGAAGACCAACATGTGGATGACACTGCGCTTAAATTTCTGTCTTACAAACACTTCGTGAGCATTTCTGTGGATCTGCTATCTGTGACTGACAGAGCTCTTCTAGCATAGGAAAGGGTCTTATTTATTAAGTGAATAAATCTATTATCAGACACGCACATAAAACATATTTAGGTAACACTTTACAATAAGGTTAATTAGTTAGCATTAGTTAATAATACATTATTAAAGGGTTAGTTCACCCAAAAATTAAAATTCTGTCATTAATTACTCACCCTCATGTCGTTCCACACCCGTAAGACCTTCATTCATCTTCAGAACACAAATTAAGATATTTTTGATTAAATTCGATGGCTCAGTGAGGCCTCCATTACCAGCAAGATAATCAACACTTTCAGATGTCCAAAAAGGTACTAAAAACATATTTAAATCAGTTCATGTGACTACAATGGTTCAACCTTAATATTATAAAGTGACAAGAATACTTTTGTGCGCCAAAAAAACAAAATAACGACTTTTCAACAATATCTAGTAATGGCCGATTTTAAAACACTGCTTCGAAGCTTTACGAATCTTGTTTTGAATCAGTGGTTCGGAGCGCCAAAGTCACGTGATTTCAGTAAACAAGGCTTCAGTGTTTCGCAATTTCAACAGTTCACGTGACTTCGGCAGTTTGATACATGATTCGAACCACTGATTCGAAACAAAAGATATGTAAAGCTTCGAATCAGTGTTTTGAAATCGCCCATCACTAGATTTAGTTGAAAAGTCGTTTATGTTTTGTGCGCCAAAAAAAAAAAAAATTCTCGTCGCTTTATAATATTAAGGTTGAACCACTGTAGTCACATGAACTGTTTTAAATATGTCTTTAGTAGCTTTCTGGGCACTGAAAGTGTTAATTATCATGCTGGCAATGGAGGCCTCACTGAGCCATTGGATTTTATTAAATATATCTTAATTTGTGTTCTGAAGATGAATGAAGGTCTTACGGATGTGGAACAAAATGAGGGTGAGTAATTAATGACAGAATTTTCATTTTTGGGTGAACTAACCCTTTAAAATCAAGAGTTGTATTTGGTAACATTAGTTAATGCACTGTGAAGTAACATGAACACATAAACTGCTGTATTTTTATTAACTAACGTTAACAAAGATTAATAAATACAGTAACATATGTATTGCTCATGGTTAGTTCGTGTTAGTTAATACATGAACTAATGTTAATAAATGAAACTTATTGTAAAGTGTTACCCATATTTAACATTCATGAACGAGCTTCATTCATGTGTGCTGTTGATATGCTTGTGTCTGTTGTCAGTGAGACTAAGGGCAATGATGTAAGCCTTTCTCAGTAGTGCAGAGGTTAATACATAATGCATCAAGCAGGACACATTCAAACTCTCACTCAAAAACTTTGTTAGAGCTCTTTGCTGACGTCTGCCTAGGCAAAATAAGGCTTGAACTTAGTATCTGCATGTTCAAAGAAGCTTTCTTTGCCCCTCAACTCCATTATGTCACGATAATTCACACTACAAAGGATGAAATCAAGCATGTTGGCACTGTGAGTTTTTTTTTTTGTGATGAATCATTGAAACATGATGGTGTTGAAGGCTTTAAAACCGTTTCCATCAATACTTAACAATCAAGGAGCGTGTTCATGTTCACGCTAGCCACTAAATCATGATCTTTGGATACTTTGGGATGAATAAGATTTGATGTTGCATATATATGCCGGTTTCAACACTTTTGCTTTGGAAGTAATTCAGGCATCAAACTTACTCATCTTAAGTAGTAATAGGATGTGACATCATAGGTGACGGCCTTTTCATGTTGATAGTAAAAGTTTTCTTTAATCTAGAACTGTTTACTTAGTGCTACTGAAATTTGACTGCAACTTTATTACCCAATATAAGATTTCAAAATTAAAAGCTCAGGATGTGTTTGCCATTAATATTACGTTTTGTTTTAATGCACTTTAAAAAATCCTCAGTTTTGAAATCCCATCTGTCCCAAAAGAAGGAAGTGACTCCTTTCTGGATATCCCCATCTCGGTACCCCAGCTCTGGCACAGGGTTGCGTAAACTACTACATTTGACATATTCAGTATTAAATGGTCTTCACATTTTTCACAATTTCCTCAGACTGGCAAAAACATACAGTAACTGCTTACTCAACATGCGTCTTGGTGTGCTGTCTGTTAAAAGCTGCTTCGTTTATATTTCACAATGTTTTAGTGATGCAGCCCCACAGCCCCAAATGAAACAAAACTACTTTTCTAAGGGAACGTGCAATGAGGCATATTAGATGTGTTGGAAATGCTAATAGAATGCCATTAAACTATTCTAGTTTAAGTATGTCATTTCGAGCATATTCTTTGTACATAAAAAATGTAACAGTTTTTATTTATGAATGTCTTTTCTCATAAGCAAATGGTTAGAATTGTGGAGAATTGCTGAGCTGTGTATAGGACAACACGGTCTGTTACATATTTTGTTGCAGGAACTTAAAAATTCCAAGGTAACTTCTGATGTAATGCCTTTTTAACTTAAGTGATTTAAATGTTAAGATCTGTCTGATTTGACAAATAGAAATAAAGCCTGTTCTTTCTCCACAGTGTCTATTTCTTTCTTTGATTAGATTTTATATAGTTCTTTGATCATATTACTGTGATTCCCAGAATTGTCTTCCTCATCTTTGAGCAATGGTTGTGGTGAGGATTATGTTCATGACTAGCCTGATCCAGTAATAAACGTCAGATCCGTTTTGCGTAACCTAAACCCATGCCCACACTTGTTAAAGGGATAGTTCAACCTAAAATGAAAATTTACTCACCTTCAAGTTGTTCCAAACCTGTATGAATTTCTTTCTTCTACTGAACACAAAAGAAGATATTTTGAAGAATGTCAGAAACCAAACAGTTTCTGGTCCCAATTGACTTCAGTGGTATTTTTTTTTCATACTATAGTTGTCAATAGTTCCGTTTCCATTACCCTTCAAATTGCGCAAATTGAAATTGCAAATTGAAAATACTCCCAATGCATCTGTTTCGCAAAAACTCCAATATATCGCAAAAACGTTTTTACACTCACATGAGGTGGTTTTTCAGGCAATTGAAAAAGGAATATTTTGCAAAACTGCAATAGAACCAGTTTTTACGCATTTACAGTTCACCTGGTGTACATAAAAGTCGATCATTATTTAAAGGTGGCGGTATGTTTGGACAGAAGATGAGACAGACTTCTTTATTAAACTCATAAAAGACAAAACAAGTATGGATATACTGGATTCTAAACAGCAAAGAAATGCCACAATTTATCAAGACCTCAAAGCAGATAGGAGGGAGAAACACCCAGAAACACCTCATACGTGGCTGCTCCCATGTATAAGGTTCTTTCCTTGTCATTAATGCTTGGATAACATGCCTACGTGTCCTTCGATTAAAAACAATGGCTAGTGCAGTGGCTGCGATATACTTAAACCTACTAACATCTGTTTTGGAATGACTTATCGCAAGAGGAAAAAAACGTTTTAGTCGCATGACATTAGTTAATGGAAACACCATCAATAGTTTTTTATCGACAATTAGAAAATATCGCAAAAGTTTTGCGCAAACCCGGCTAATGGGGCCCATCAACTGTTTGGCTACCAGAATTCTTCAAAATATCTTATTTTGTGTTCAGCAGAAGAAAGAAATTCATACAGGTTTGGAACAACTTGAGGGTGAGTAAATGATGACAGAATTTTCATTTTTGGGTGAACTATCCCTTTAAGTTTCTTAATTGTCTCTTTATTTATTATTTTTTTTTTTTAGCTGAATATTTTAAATTCTTAAAAATAAATTGTTTTAATAATGTTTTAATTGTTTTATACTGGACATTGACAATATACCCTGCAGTGTTATTTTAGTATTAGTACTTATATAATATTTAATATTTTGATTAGCTTTCTTGATTAGTTTTCATTTGAATTTTAATATAAGTTTTAGTAATTTTGTTATGTGCTTTTGTCAGTTTTTGTTTTATTATACATTTCTATTTGGCTTTAACTTATTTTATTTCAGTTTTAGTAATTTTAGTACTTCAACTTAAATATTTCTAAGGTTCAGTTGAAGTTTTTCCATCTTATATTTTATTTAATCTTTATTTAATTAATCATTAAAGTTAATAGTCAAATAAAAGTATTTTTAGTTACTTTAGGTAACAATAACAACACCGAATCTACAACATAAATTGAACAACTCTTTCAGCTTTTTTCCCTGTTTTTCTTAATGCTTTTATTCTCTACATACTAGCTACCTATGTAATATTATATATTTATTATTACTATGTATAAAAAAAGAAACAAACAAAAAAACACAAAAGCCTAGTTTTTAGGCTAAGCTATTTCAATGGGTCCATCACTTATCATACCAACTGTGTCTTAAAATTTTCAAGGATCTATATTTAGCTCCATTCATCTTAATCACCACTTCATACATGCCCCCAACCCCCACCCCCATCTCCATCCTCTCTTTGTCCTCAGACAGCCCCTGGAATATTGCTTCAACTGCCTCGTATAAACCAAATAATCTCAAAGGAAAGGTGAATATTTATGTGGCAGAGCTCACTATCATTGTTTATGTCATTATAAGTCCTCTTTCTGTTTGCAGGCTGAAGAAAGGAGAGCGCAGGAGGAGGAGAGAAGGATGCGGAGAGCTGCAGACCACCCATCTGAGCGCCTGTCTTGTCTGCCGGAGAAAGGATTGTAAATTTCAGCCCGAAGTGAGTCGTCATTCCTCTGTTTTTGCGCAATCGCTGCATCTGGTTTTTATTATTTCAAGGGACATTTCAGGAAATTAGCATGCTTTGTGTATAACGTAGACAATAACATCTTGCTGGCTTGGTCCTCTCTGTCTATAAACATTAGCATGTGTGGTACTAGCTGGGCTGCAGAAACATCTGGCAGCTCTTTTGTTTAAATATTGCATTGGTGAGTCTAAATGATCAGGTTATTGTTAGTGAAGATTCTGTTTACAGTGTGTTTACTTGAAATGATAGTAACATGGAAAGAATTCACATCCTTTGTTCGAAAAAAACATAATATATATGGTATGAATTTATGGTATGATTAAGAGTAACATTACTATACACAGAGGTGAAAAAACATTTTCACAGTAGAGATAAACATTGTAGTAACTGGTTGCATAACATTTATCCAGAAAAGCTTAATGTAAAATGGAAATCTTCACTAATCACAAACTCACCTTTTTTATGCAGATGAGGTGAGATTGTTGTGCTTTCTGCTCAGATTTGATGTGTGAACACCCTATTTGTTATGCTGTTTTTGAAAGTTTCATATTCATATTCAAGTGTATTAAAATGGGCTTTCTCTTATTTAATTGCTGAAAACAATTGCTTTGAAAATGACATGAATCAACATGTAATCGGGAGGTATTTGCGGTCTCCAAGGAGTAAATCACCAAACCTCAAATGTCTATGATACAAAATAGATTCCCTTCAGTAATCTCAGACACAAAGGCAGCAGGCAAGAGGCGTTACCGATGAGCTCGGAGCAATGTTGTCAACCAGGGCAACATCGCATGAGGTAATAACCTCATGGCTGTGAAATGAATTTTTAATAGACCTTGTTATTAACATTTCAGTGTGTGCAGAGTCTGTGCATCCTCTTCAGCCTGTCACAGCTTGAGTGCTCAAAATGATAAAAGTTATTAACACAGACACATTAGGTTTCAGTATCTTTGTGAGGACTCTCCATAGACATAATGGACGCTCACGGATAACTGAAAATGGGAAAGAGGCGGAACGTGGCTGGAACCAAGGTGACTGGTTGCTGAAACCAAGCCCACCTAGCTTGATGTGATCATGTTAGCAGGCAAAGGATCTGTCTGTCTATCTATCTATATATCTATCTAAAATATTAATAAAGATAAGTTATATCATTAGAAAGTTCTAAAGGTTTATTGTCAATCTACGGTGTCTTTTTTAAGATATAGATGCTCCAACACCAGTAATTAATTTGTGTCGGGTGTGCAAATAACAACACGCAAAATCAAATGGGACTCCATACCTTTATAATGAAATAGCGATCGCGAGATGAATCTCACAAACAAAACTTTAAGCCAATGCCACGATCCAACAACGTGTTCTGTTTATCTTCCGCATGCGAGCAGATCTATACAGATGCACACCATTAACGCAGAAAGCCATATTATTTTATAAGTGTATAAAATAATCCAGAAAAAAGCACAAATACGGCAGAGATGCCAAATTCAGCGGCTGGAATTAGCTGAGGTAAAGTGACAGCTCACAGACAGCAGCGGCAATCTACCTGTCACTCAAGTGGCCACGCCCTTAATTATGCAGAACTTTAAGGCTTAATATAATTTAAACGGAGTTATAAAAAAATTCACCCCCCTCAGAGTTGTCATGAAGGGCAAAATTAGCAGTATAGACCAAAACCACAATTTGATCCAGGCTGTAAACATGTTTTTTCTGCTGTAAAGTTGGACATTTTAACATGGGACTCAATGAGACTCTGCTCTCTTTTGCAGCCTGTCCCTAGCGGCCAGTTGATGAATTGCAGTTTAAGCCACTTCCGTATTGGCTTCACGAGAAACTGGAGGAGGTTGCCGCTTGTCATTAACCCATTTCCAGGGCTGCACATAACTGGTGCGCAGGTGCGCATGCGTGGTAAAAAAAATGATGCGCACCAGAAAACGTGGAGGGAAGTGCTTTTGAGTACACGTCGACAGGTACACGTTTACTTACTGGAGTAGGATTTTTCTCCATCTCTGGTAAGATAGCAATCATAATGATAAGTGTGTTCATTAATTATTAGGGGTGCAACGGATTGCAGTTGATCCGTACGGACCAGGCCTCACGGTTCGGCATGCATGTGATTTGCAGATTAACTGCCAAGTTTAACCATCTTAATGTAAAAGTTTATCATTTGGATGCGTTTTGTCTTGCCAATTTACACATTCAAACGAATTTAAACACGGAAGAAGAGTAGAAAAATCGGGATTTGCGTGCCTCACACACCCGAAGCGCGCACATGCAGAGAGAGAGAGAGAGAGAGACAGTCAGACAGTGCTCGAAGACCAAATTAATTCTTCTTTCATGTTTACTTGCGCTCAAAATACCCATCTCGGCAAGTATTCTCTCGGTTATGTCATAAGTGAACAGTTGAGAAAGAAATTGGATGCGTGCCAGTTTATTCGGTCCGCACACTCAGTCTTAAAGTGACAGCAGCCTAATATTCCTGCTGTTGTCTGTGTCATTAGTGTTAATAAAATAAAAACAAAACATCATCATCATCTACCATGTTCGAGAGTAAAGAAGATAGTGAGGAGAGCAGTCAGAAGGAAAGTGGGGAAAACACCTAATGCTGTAATCTACATTTATATCCTTGCATTGGAATATAAAATAATTGAGTGGTTGCATGAGGTATTGGTTATCGGTATTAGATATTGTAGAGTTTGTATAAATTTAATAAAGTTAAATGTAGGTTTTTTTTTTTTTTTTAGCAAATCTGAATCTTTTCCTGTACATTCAAATGTACTTGTAACATGTAGAATGACTGGTTTTTAGCTTAGTAGTCAGCATTATCTAACTGCACAGTCTTTTACCCAGAGTTCTTGTAAACAGCAGTCTACATTAGTTTAATATTCATTGTTATGAAATGCAGATTATCTCAGATGCCATCAGACGACAGAGCTGAACATGTTATGTTTCTTTCCCCAGGCTGGATAATGGTCCGAGAGATGTGCATGGATTCATGACACCGCCGAGACTTTAGCAACAATAGTGACAATGATCAGAGTCACACCCAGGATTCACAGGGTGGGAGAATACAGCTTCACTGATCTTTGACTAGAGCAAAATGGGGACTTTGTTAACTTCTGATATTCTATACTTATATGATTAAAGTAATGTGAGTTTAAAGCAAAGTAAGTACGGTATGGTACTGCATTTTTTAGATTAAACACTCATCTCTGATATCATATTCCAGTTGTCATATTTCTAACCAAGACTAAGAATCTGTCAGAAACATTACTGACCATGTTTCAATATTTTGCACTACACTTACTATTCTACTTGTAACCTTGTCACATTTCAGTAATTCCATTGCAGTACTTAGTCCAGCTCTGATCTATATGTGATCTGCATATGCTACAAAGATTTGACTCATAGTCCCTCTGTCTTTTCTTGTCTCAATGCATCCTTTTCAGTTGTCATCTTGTACTCCACCTTGTAATTGTCTCTACCTCCAGGCGAGGGTTTGAACAAAGCATTCCTTGGAAAGATATATAGACTTGGCTGCTTTCTCACGCTCTCATTTTTTTCTCCGTATAGCTCTTTTCACACAGACACACTCATTATTTGTTGACTCCAACTGCATCCAGTGTTTCTTAAATGACAGCCAGTGCTTGAACAAGTAAAGGCCTCTACACTGCAGACATGTGCTTCAGTGTATACCTGACAAAAGGTCGTCATTTAGGGAGAAATTCTTTTGTTTAAGCAAATTGCATTGGACAACATTCTCAACAGCAATGGGTTGTGCCATTTGCACACAGTTGATTGATATGTGGAGTGTTTCTGGCTCACAAAGAGGTCAGACATCAATGGACATGTCCCATTTGCCTGAGAATTCTTTACAGGATTACCACAGACTTTCAGGCCTCCACTATACTTCCTCTTTCTCTGATGCGGAGGACTGCTGCGATGACATCACAAGCACAACCTCTTCCTCCTCCTCGGACTATCTCGGAATAGACTGTTGACACTTGTGGTTTTAGAGTTTTGCAGGTTACTGACATCTTGTGCCAAATACTTCCATTCCCTTTGGCTCTAAATTCAGTCACTCACCCAATGACAATGAAATATGCTTAGTCTGCCCAAATTAAACCTTGTGTCTTGACTATGTGGAAAGGGGTTGTGCTCTCATCATGTCCACAATTTCGTTCCTACTCCAATTTGAGCAACAAACCCATTACTGTCAGGGAAAATCGATGTGTCTATAATAGAATCACTTAGAATCATTATGGATGGAGATCCAGTTTGGAAATATGAATGTACATTCTAAAAATAAAGCATTCAATAATGTAAAGATTTTAATGCTGTTGGTTTCTTCTGGGAGGAAAAAAACCTTCACAATGAACTTTGATGAAATGGTGTTTTAAGGTGCTGTCAAATTTACTATTGTTTGGCAAATTTTCACAAGTGCAATCCAGTCATTTTAAAGGGAATCCATACGAACAGGGATTTCACTGATAGATTTCGCAATGGGTTCCTAGGGAATATGAATGCTCAGCTTCTCGTTCAAGATGCTTCAGGCTGTAGTTAACACACACAGGGGAGGATGAGGGATTGAAGAGATGTACTCTCATATACAGAATGTTTGAGGCTGTGATATGAAATATCCATTTCTAATCTCCAACATGGTAGTCACAATACTGGAATTTCTAACTTCTAGTTGGTTATGCAAATTCTCTGCGTTAACCAACAGAGAGCTTTCCTATTCTTTATTATCCAAGAAAACATTTTAAAGCTCTGTTTAAACTGTATTGCTTAAACCAATATGAAGTTGAGTCTAATAAGCTCGTCACATGGGTTTAATACTGATTATTTCCCATCAAGACTTCTGTGTTGCTACAGTTAAATTATTTAAGATTTGATTTAATGAATTTCAAGAAAACTGAATCAGTTTGTAATTTTATTGTAATAATAAAGGAGCTTCTGTAATAAAGAACACTGCTTGCAGCTGTGGGAATAGAAAACATACTGACTAGAAATGTTATGTAAAAGGTACTGTATGTATAGCTGCCTGGTTGAAATCAAGAAATTAGCTCTTGCACTGATGTTTGTCCCTTTTTCCATTTATTCCTTGTTCAACTCCACAATACACCTTATTCGAGAGCTAAAACAAAAAAAACAAAATATTGGTATTTGCAAGGAATTCAAATTCATACAAAATGGCATGAATTTTCAACCAGGTACTAAAACAGCAAAAGACAAAATAATACAAAAATAAAACAACAAACAGCAACTAAAATTTACTCAACAATGACTGTGTTTACCTGAATATTTGCAAGATGGGCATTTGACCGTTTAAGCACAATAAGCCATTAAAAATAACTAAATTCGGTACTCAAGAACTGTTTTAGAAGCAGCTTTTATTATGTGCCACTAGATCAGTGGTGCGCACTTTTGGTGTGAGTGCGAAACATGGTAATGAGTAAAATTATGCGCAATACCTGCAACCATGCCGAAATCCAGCACCTGTAACACCTACATTATTTAACAGGCGCAAATGAGACGAGGCGGGAGCATATCAAACTGTCAATTCGCCATTGAAGAGAAGAAAAAGCGAGATTGCGCAACTTGTATTGGTGTATCGATACTGTAGAAAATGAGTTTTGAAATCTATTAAGATATTTCAGTATTGATACGTATCAAAATATCGATATTTTTGACAACACTATACCATAGAAATTCTAAGTAATCTTGATCTGCTCTGCACCATGGGAACATCCTCTTGATATCACCCATCAAGGCCACCGGATGCTGTCTGAACCACAAAAGAATGCCAGTCAGGCTGTTCATCAGGTCAGGGCCTCCAAGTAGATGATCGTTTAAGCTGGTTCCCTTGTATCTGACAAAGCAGTCAAAGACTACATGAAATTTCCCTGGCTTTTTCAAGTGATACACCCCATGATGAGGGATGTACCATTTTTCTCCTCCTTTTCCTTCATCAAGGACTCTTGAGACACTACCCTTGCGTATTTATTAGCATCTTTGAAAACTGACTCCAGCACTTTGATTACATCTGCGGCCGTTACAGAATGAGGCAAGGAATAGCCCACAATGCTCCATCAGAGACCTGTGCGAACAGTGTATGGCTCGTTGTCTGCTCCAATTATCACTTCTCTAAGTGCCAAAGCTCTGGAACAATTATATCCTATTCATAGACCAACCTCACAATCTTGAAATGGGGAAATTTTGTCTGTCAGAGTAGAGAGATTTTTGCAAGTTTGTCTCGGAATGCTCTTTATATAATGAACGGCTGAAGTCTTTTCCATGCATCCTTGTAGGCTTCCTCATCGTTTCTGTATAAGATGCCTTCTAGAGTTTTTTCCTTATACTATCTTGGATGGCTTGTGCAAGGTCAGCATTAGGAGGTGGTGATAACGCTTTGCCATTGAGTGTTGAATTAATTGAGAACGAATACGCAGGTTCTTGTGTAGGAATGCTTGGTTGCTGCAGCCCATCATTCTGGGGTGCGTTTCCCGAAAGCATCGTTAGCCAACTATGATCGTAAGTCCCACTGAACTCTATTGGTAACGACGGAACTTGCGACCATAGTTCGCTTTGGGAAAAGCACCACTGGTTACTCATACATATCTAGTCTTGCTCTAGATACTCTTACCTCCCTTACCACCAATCTTTCCAACCCACTCGTTTGAGCATCAAGTTCTCTCCTTTACCTGTCTTCTAGAAGTTGTATTCTTTCCATTTGTTCCTTTTCCTCCATTGTCGGTGCATATTCTGCTTCCGTTGCTGCAAGCTCTGCTGCTTGCCTCTATTTGTATAGCTATCATCATGGAGTTCAGTGCGGGTTGACTTATGGGTGTACTTGACTTGGAGCTGATATGTGAGACCGCAGAACTCGATCAAGCAATTCGGGAAGATGCCTCTTTACTCTTTCACCATCAAAGACTCCATCAACACCTGAGATCCTCTCGTAAACTCTTTACAATGTAATTTGTCACAGCATCAATCTTCCTTCTTGTATCAGTGGGTGGAGTAACGTAACTTCCAACCCTTATTTATGCATCCATTACATTGTCTCCTTCTTTTTCCAAGCATAAGTATTGCTAGTTGACTCTCAGGAATGTCGGTTTTCATCTGCCCCATTGCCTTTCAAGCCTCAGCTTTCCATTGCTCATATGCATGCATAAGCCTTGTCTCTGCCTTTTGTGACTCCTCTTTTTGATACACAAGCATCTTTTCTATTTGAATTTGTTCACAACCAGAGCAGTGTGCTTCATCTCTCTTTACACCTTCGAAATTATTTTCTATCTCATTGTCTGTATATCTTTTTTGAGAAGGTAGGATTTTTAATGTTTCCATTTCCTTCACAGGAGTGCACAACTTGGACCCTTGGTCCACCAGTGAATGGAAACAATGGTAGTAAGCTCTTAATGTAGGTTGAAATAAAGAAATTGGCTAATGCACTTATTTTTATGTGTGTCCCTTTTTCCATTTATTATCCTTGTTTAACTCCACAATACACCTTATTTGACTCTACAACACCATAAGGAATACACATTCATACAAAATGAAAATAATCTGCTATTTAACAACAAAATTAGGACTAACATCTAACATAAATGACTTAATGATACTAGTAAATATATAAAACATGCATAAATACAAGATATACCACATATAAATGCATACACTAACCTTGTGGGTCCTCTTCAACAAGGTTTATAACAGCCAAAGTAATGCAAAACTAAAACAACAAGCAGCAACTGGCCTTGCCTTGCCTTGCCTGCTCTTAACTCTGTGACCGCATGGTTCCTTGTCTCTGATCTCTCTCCTTCTTCTACACTTTGATCTCCCGTCTCTTTCCCGAGAATCGCGTTTCAGAATAAAAGTCTCTATAATAACAGAGGGCAAAATAACATTTAAAATAAAAGATATACATAACTAATATTAAGAGAAAACATAATTACGATACATAATGTTAGAATAATTTATATATAATTTATACATAATATTAGAAAGGATGCAAGGTCTAGAGATGCATTTTTTTATTTCATTCCCACAGAATGCATTTTTGCATAGGGCCTACCGTGCTGCTTTTCCATTTTTTTTTTTTTTTTTTTTATATAAACATGCACTAGACCGACGTTTTGAGTGTTGCACTTGCGTCTTTTGCAGTGTTTTTTAAATGTTTAATGAACCGTTCACAATAATGCATTTTTTTATTCTACTGCTCTGATTCTTTCATTGTTTTTCTATAACATGCGCTAAGTTCCCAAACCTGTCCTGGAAGACCCCCAGCCCTGCACATTTTGCATTCTCCTTCATCTATCACACCTGATTCAACTCATGTGCTCATTAGTAGAGATAGCAAAACCTGAAATGGGTGTGTCTGAAATAGGGAGAGGGCTGGGGGTCTTCCAGGACAGGTTTGGGAACCACTGCGCTAGACGGTAGATCTTTCGACCGTTGCACATTGTTGGAGACTGTAATGTACACCGTACGTTTTTAAATGCTTAGCTTAAATGTGAAATATTAATAAATAATCCTCATTACAGCTGTTGAGACAGCATTCCTTACGTCACAACTAGCTTTGAAAGCATGAGATCCCACCCACCCTTCAGAGCGCTTCCCAAAGCCACGCCTCCTTCAAAACACATGATGAATGCTCAAAGCAGACACTGCAAAGTGTCACGAGATGAGAGACGGTGTTAAATAACCACGTCTCAAAGCACATAACATTACAATAATAATGAACACTACTACGAGCTCTTACTAGTACCATCCAAGTAAGTGTCCAGAGACCTTGAGTTTTTTGTGCCTGTCTCAACTCAAACAGGGCATCGTAAATCTTCAAAATCTGTGCCTGCAGGGGAAGGCAATCAAAGATGACTCTTTTAATTTGGCTGAGAAACACAGTTTGATTTAATGCAGCTGTACTGAGACTGTAAGTTGGTTCTGTTCAGTTTTCAACACTTAAGAAATACATTCTTTTTCTTTTCTTTTCCAAATTATTTTAGTGTTGTAGGCTATATTTTTACATGTCATAGCCTATGTAGTGACATCCGCCATAGTAAGAGCTTGGGGAAGAAACACTGAAGTATAGCAGATTGGTATTTCATGGCATTTTAATATTTGAAAACAGATTGCAAACAATTTTAACTCGATAACAGCTGTCCTCCGAGAAAAATGTACATTACTTGTATACCCAACTATATCAAGTGAATAAACATTATAGTTTATTATGATGTCTGTTTTTCCGCAATCATTAATATCCTATTAAAAATACTAATGGCAAGCTTTTTCCAGCTTAATCATTGGGAATCTGGGATCCCAAACATAAAAACAGTAAACACAAGGGTTAAATTTTTTCCACGGTTTAAGTTTGTATTCCAATTGAAATGTGGTGGAGGTTCTTTTGTTAAAATGAATGTAGCCTAAGTAAGATTTCTCCAGTCTCTAGCCTATGTCTCACCCTATCCTCATATGGGACATGTGTGTCATCACATGGGCAGGAAGTCTGCACGTCAGTGAAAGTTTTTTGGCATGTAGTGATTGGGGAAAAGGCTGGACCAAACGGTTTGGGGTTCGCATATAAAACCTTCTCCAAATACGTCTTCATCATATTCATATCATATTTACACAGACTCGTTCTGTTGAAGTCAAGATGCTCGGGAGCGATGTACTGTTGTGCTTCATCTTCTACAGCACGCTCTTAGTCTTAAAGATGTACATCATTGCCATCATTACGGGACAAGTGAGACTTCGGAAAAAGGTAAATTGTTAAACTTATTCGAAAAATACCTTTCATTACCCTACTGCAAACACACCGCTAGCGACGCGACAGAATCACTGCAACAGTCGCGTTCGTTGTAATGCAAGCATTTCTTTGTCGTATCGAGCGAGAAAAAGGTTTCTATTTCGAATAGAAATAGTCTGCATATTGCAACTGTCTGGACTGACTTCTGAAATAAATGAAGGTAGCTGGTCAGAGATGTGCTTTTATAGAATGGCTTGACATCTTAGACAGATGTAAAAACTACTTGTTTTTGACAGGCGTTTGCTAATCCCGAGGACGCCGTGAGACACGGAGGTGTGCAGTTCTGCCGCATCGATCCATACGTGGAACGCTGTAAAAGGTAGGAGCACAATTCTACACACTTGCCCTAAATTCAGGATCTCTGTGATTTAATGTTTAATTTCACTAATTAGAGTGTATAGGTTCAGTCCGCATGCCTAATTGACAACAAACGTATACAATGTTAACAAATGCATTTTTATTTTGCCATGTTACACAAGCTAATGCATGCCACTATTTATGAATAACCGTAACATTAGATGGCCTACTAATAAAACAGCTTTACATATATTAAAGAATATATCAAGATTAAATGTAATAGATTAATTTTTGAAATTTCTACACTGTATAAATTGTAAAAATAAAAGTTTGAGTCACCTTATAATTTACATTAATAAATGATGTTCCCATAAGTTCCTGTGTGGAACACATTTCATTATATTTTATATAAATTTCTTCTTACTTTTGTTATCAGATATGTACATTAGATGGTTTTAAATTGGGCCTATACATATTTACAGTTTGTAGCATTATTTTTGCATTAGTTTTGTGTGTAACGCTGATGGTACGCTGTCACTGTAAGTTTTACAGTGAATTTCTGGCAACCACACCTGCCTGTTGTTGTTGTTTTAATATTTTATTTTATTTTTTTACTATGTACATTATTTACTATTTACTGTATATTTTCCACATTTCTACATGTTTTCCATTAATCTTCACAAATTACTTTTCATTTATTGTGTTCACATGGGTTCCATTTTCTGACTGGAGAATTTTTCAAAATTTGTGTTTCTGGTCTATAACAATAATCTTTTTACAGACTGTAATGGTGTGTTTCACAGTTATCAACATCACAAATCTAGTGCTGCTGCGAGGGTGTTTCTAATATAGCTGAGGGAGTGACGTCAAATCTGCCGTAATCAATCTCTTGATATTTTGTTCTCTCTTTTGGAAAGTAGTGGAAATGCTGTCATGGATTTTTTTTTTTTGATATTGGAGCAAATGGGAATACAAAAACTATATTTGCTGTTATCTCCCATCTCTCGTCTGCTCATCAAATGCGACGACTTCAGCTTCTGAAAACTCTGTAAATGTGAAAAGGGTCACTCTTCCGTCTTGTTCCCACTGGGCCCGTTTAGTTGGAAAAACTGTGCAGGATGTCTGGCAGAGTAGTAAGTTTCTGTAGCACTGTCGAAGTCTTCAGAAAAGGAGTACTGGTATGCCTCAGTTTGAAAGTTCACAGGTCCTCTATATTGGAAGCATCATGTTTAATTCATAATGGACTCTGTGTAGCTAAGATATCTTTCTTTATTTTGTATAATGATTAGTCAGTCACCATGCCTGTTTGTTCAGATATGTTTCCACAGTAGACTTTTCTCAATACCTGAATTTATTTTGAGACTACATACTCTAAAACAATCATAGACTTGGCGGCCTGTTAGGAAACCTTCATTATCTTATTATTAATTTCTTAGTGTTTGGCGGTCTCTAATTTATCATCAGGAAACTCGCCTGTTCTGCCCATTACAGCCCACTCCACCTACGTCTGCACAATCGGAAAATGATAAAGATGTTATTTCAGTAGACTGCTCTGAAATCATTTATTTTTTTATCACACATTTTTTTTTCTGTAAGTGAATAATTTAAGGCATTCATAGATGATTCATAGGTGATTTTGAGGACCTGTGAGTGGCAGCTTGTGGTTGCCAGATTGGTGAAATATGACACGGTTGTCAGCAAGTCCTGACAAGACCATTATTTGACATTAATTGGAATGCATTCACAAAGGTTTTTTAATACAACTCAATGGCAAACAAATAACTGCAAGTGAATAGAAAGGAAGAAGGTGTTAAATAGATCTAATAGTTTGAAAGTTCTTGTTCAGATCAACAACTTTATGTTGATGTGTCAGCAAAATGGTTTCAATGACAAAGAGTCATATTCTTGATCTTCTGAGAAACCTACAGAAGAAATACAAGTAAAAACACAAGATTTAAAATTATTATTAATAATAATAAATCACCATCATTATTATAATTTTTTAAATTTAAAATAATGATTATTAATATTATTTAGCAGCTTGGAAGATTAATATAGAATTGAAAAGATGTCTGGACACAGGTTTGCGTATTTCAGATATTTTAAAATCTCTTCGAACATGGTGCGTACTATCAGATTGTATAGTAGGATCTAAAGCTAAAACATTTTCCAATGAAGGATGTGGAAAATAGTGAATAACATGTAAGTAAAAGTTATTTCCTCTTTTAAAATTAAATACCAGCAGAAAATAGCTTATAATGGAAAGTCCTTGTTGGGGCAAAGAGATGAGGAAGAAGCTGTGTAATGCAGGATTTCACGACGATGACCAAGCACTGCTACGTAACTGCTCTGCTGGAAAAATAATGGGAAATGTGACCATAATGTGTTCCTGGTGGTATGAATGTCAACACGATTAATTCTTTTAAAGTGGGTACAGGAAGTACTACAACTTATTATTGCTGTGATCCATTCACGCACTGTGTGAGTGAAAGTACATTTATTTTGCAAGATTATGTGATGTTGGCAAATTTTACTGTTCAGGCATGCTGCCATTAGACAGAGCCAGACAGTTTACAGCTGAAGTCCTGACTAAAACCAGATGTTGAGCGTACATTCCTCAGCTTTTGTGCCCTGAGAAAAGCAGCTTTCCATATGTATTTCCACAGTCTGGAACATTAAAAATGCCCCAAAAAGGGCTATTCATTCAAATACAATGTAACAAGAATAACATTTCCTAGAAGTAGTTGAAAGAGAGGCTTAAATGACAGTGTGGGAATGCATGAGGGATGTGGTTAAAACTTGAACTTGGTGAACTATGATTAAACAAGCATGGTCATGCTATGCTGTACTACATCATTTACAGTATAAATGGCAAAAATGTTTGTTTGCTATTACCAAAGTCATATCTTATTCATGTTTTCATCAGCTTCCAGCAGTTCTCCTTATACTTCCTCTACACTAACACTAATGCTGTTTACAATTCTCAAAAGTTTTCCTACATTAATTTTACACTGTTTGTGTGTTTTTTTTCCCCAGAGCACAAAACAATGATATGGAGAACATTTTCCCCTTTTTATTTCTCGGAGCCGTCTACTCCATGACAGGTCCCTCGTTTGCAGTAGCACGACTTCATTTTCTGGTCTTCTTCCTGGGTCGAGTTGTTCACAGCATAGCATACCTGTTAGCACTTAAAGCACCGACGCGTTCATTTGCCTATGTCATCGCTCAGGTTCCTTGTGTTTCCATGGCAATACAGATACTTATGGAAGTAGCCTCATTTGCATAACCCTGTCAAATATGGAGTCCTGTGATTTGTCAAGACGCCTGGTTACAACTATGATGCGGAATGGAGCTTTGATGGACTTGCGGCCTCTCAAAATTTCACTTTATGACTGACAATTAATAGATCTGCTCTTAAATCACAACATACATTGTTGTCATTTTAGTACTGGACACTAGGGTTTGTATTGATGCAATGAGTATTGTTGTATTGCCATTCAAATGAAGGTTATTTAATGTTATTTTCTTTTTTTCCCCATGATCATGTTTGCATATACTCATCATATTTATATATTTGAAACAACAAGCCTTAAAACAATAAAGATATAGCTCTAAAAATCAATCTAAATTCCACACCACAACCACAGTATAATGATAACGACATAGGGAAACGGTATTGTTAGAATCACTTTCAGAATGAATTTTTCCAGCTGATGAACGATAAAAACATTTAAAAGTCAATCAGAATCCATCCTGCGTTAAAGAGCATGAGTATTTAAAGCGGCAGACGAAAACTGCAGCATGATCTCATCCGGTGATGTGAATGCTAATATAGTTATTATAGTTATGTTCTTGGTGTGAATAGACCTTTAATCTCCTTGAATGGACCTCCAGTCTATAGTGCAGCCATTATTTTCAAGAATTTAAGTGATGACCATCTTTTCACTTTCATACTGCAAGTTTACACAAGCAAATCAGTTCAGAGTCCACGTGACTGTTCCACAATAACTTGTAAAAATTCCTCTGTTATTGAACCATAAGCCCTGCAGAGCCCAGGCTTTTCAAATTTATTGTAGCGTTAAACAAACGCTGTTGCACAACCACTGCCCTTTCCTCTTTGCCCACTGGGCTTTGGGTTTACTGCATTTCAAACACAGCCTGTCCTCAAGAATGATGCATACAGCATGCAAAGCTAGTGTTTTAGGTGAACAAGCTTTTATTTTAGGTTAAGGTTTTGGTAATTCATCACACAGTGCTTTTATTATATATGTATATATATTATTTTTTTAAGGTGTAACTTATTTTGATTTTTTTCTAATATTGTACCGTTTGTGTAGTGATGTTTATAAAGAGATGAGAAAATCATAGTTTTTATAATAAAGGAATAATGAAAGGTTTTGTGTGTGCATGGGTAAGTGTGATACTTTGTTGACTCAGATCAAGAAATGGGGGACAGTGGACTGCCTACATGCTAAAAACAAGAGATGAGAGATTAAGAGGGACAAAGAGAGAGAAAAATCAAAGGAGAATGACATGAATTGCTGCCAAATGGGCAATTATAACATAGCAGACCCCATTGTTACTTCTCAGTACAAATAAAAAGGGAAGGAAAAAGACTGACAGGAAAAGATACATGGGTTCAAAAACCTTTGTGAGACAGGAATGTTATTGCTTAACATTAAAAATAAACCAAATCTCCAGCACTATTACAGATATCACGAATAACACAATATTAATTGGTTTGATGAAAACATGGCGGAAGTGAATCAAGATAAATATGTGAAAGGGAAAGCAGAAGTGATCTCGCTAGAGAGCATGGAAGGAAACGTGTGTTTGCATAAGAACCTATGTAGTCAAGTATAGTCATCTGAAACATGCCCTGGCTTGTCACATGTCTGTATACATACTTGCGTGCACAGAACTTAAAGGATTAGTTCACTTTAAAATGAAAATTACCCCAAGCTTTACTCACCCTCAAGCCAACCTAGGTGTATATGACTTTCTTCTTTCAGATGAACACAATCGAAGTTATAGTTATAAATAAATATATATAGCTCAAGAAAGTGCATGCATCCATCCATCATAAACATCCTTCACATGGCTCCGGAGGGTTAATAAAGGCCTTCTGAAGCGAAGAGATGCCTTTGGGTAAGAAAAATATCCATATTTAACAAGTTTAACAAGTAAAATATCTAGCTTCCGCCAGTCTTCCGTATTCAACTTACGAAAAAAGTGGAACTGACGTTGCGTCAGTTAAGCTTTTTTTGTAAGTTGAATACGGAAGGCATAGGACGTAGTGTAAGCGTTTTGAACTGCGAGAGGTGTTACACTTTCTTCGTAAGTTGAATATGGAAAGTGGTCTGGCGGAAGCTTCAGAAGGCCTTTATTAGCCCCCCGGAGCCGTATGAAGTACGTTTATAATGGATGGATGTACTTTCTTCAGCTCATACTCACTGGTCCCGTTCACTGCCATTATAAAGCTTGGATATGTCAGGAAATGTATTAATATAACTCTGATTGTGATTGTGTTCATCAGAAAGAAGAAAGTCATATACACCTAGGATGGCTTGAGGGTGAGTAAATTTTCATTTTAAAGTGAACTAATCCTTTAAAACTACAGAGATGTTCATAAGAAAGCCTTTATCAAAATGACAAGCAAAAATACCGATATAAAAATGTCATAAAAAAAATAAATAAAAAAGTGCAAAAATAAAAACTCACTGTCACTGTGACAGTACTCATGCCCCCGGTTTCACAAACAAGGCTTAAGCTAGTCTCAGGCTAAAATGCATGTTTGAGCTGTTTTAACTGAAAGCAACTTGTACTGACATATCTTAAAATGTCAGTGCCATTGTTTTGTCTCAAGATGCACACCAGTAATGTTTTTTTCAAGTGTATGTTTATGAAAGTTACTTAAATATCCTAATTGAACTAAGGCCTAATCCTGGCTTAGGCTAAGCCCTGTCTTTGAAACCGGGCCTTAAAGCGACAACTGTGTTCCTTATCTACACCTAAAAGGTGCATATTTGTACATTAGAGGTATGTAGCCTACTCTTAAAGTACTACTATGAACCTTTTAGAGGTATATAAGGTATGAAGTTGTCCATTTAAAGTCAGCATGAAAGAGAAAAGTTGTGTTTTCTCCCCTATTGTGATGTATATCTGAGCAAAATGAAAAAAAAATGTAGGGCACGACATATTTTTGTTCATTGGGAATTGATTAGATTGTTGGATCATTGTGGTTTGCTATTGCTGCGATCTGACAGGTTGTCCTGCCCTTGTGCCAGTAAACACCTCATAAGAGATGAGGGCTGCATCCAGCTGACATGTTGTCTCGCTGCCCTGTCAGGCAATGACTTGTAGGGCAGCGTTTGTGTGTGAAGGCACCTCACGAAACTGATTTCAGACAGACTTCTGAGGCAGCGTAACAGTTTAATGATCTACAGCAAAATAGCACGAGCTTTGGTGAGAACTAAGCAAATATTTAATTACTACAGTAGTAATTTCTCGCTAGAAATGACATCAAAAGTGGAAAATGTTGGTCAAAAATGTACATTTACACAAACTGACCAGCTAACGCAACTTTTAGACGCCATCTTTATTTTTCTAGCTGAACTGTCACAGAATGAAAAGCACAGGATTATGGGATATCAAAGGGAGCAAAGGATTCATCTATGCTGCCTTTGGATTCATCGATCAGATGAAGGTATCTCAGGAAACAGGAAGTGAAGCTAACATTGAATTTGGACGTGCCTTGATGCCTTGCTACCTTGAAATGTGTCCCCCGAAGGCAGCATTTTCCAGTTTTCAGATGCAGCCGAGATGTAATTGCAAGAGGGAGAGGAAGTTACTTTGATTAAAGATTACAAGTGCACGTGAATAAAAAAAATAAAATAATGATGTACACAGATCAATCATTTACAATAAATAAAAAAAGAATTGTCAATTTTGATTTCATGGTGAATTTAAAGGTACACTGTAGTTGTGTCCCAATTCACGTACTTATGCACTATTCTATGATGTTTTTAAGTATAAACAGTGCAAGTAGTGTGTTCACACTGAAAATTCCAAAAAGAAAAAGTGCACTTTAAATACCTGGATGATGCACTAAATTAACGGAAAAAATGTGTGAATGTTGGACACTTAATGCACTCAACTGTCGCAGCTTTAAAGGATTAGTTCACTTTGAAATGAAAATTAGCCCAAGCTTTACTCACCCTCAAGCCATCCTAGGTGTATATGACTTTCTTCTTTCTGACGAAGACAATCAGAGAAATATTAATAAATACCCTGGTGCATCCGAGCTTTATAATGGCAGTGATAGGGTTCAATGAGTATGAGCTGAACAAAGTGCTTCCATCCACATCCATCCATCATAAATGTATACTCCACACGGCTCCTGAGTGTTAATAAAGGCCTTCTGAAGCGAAGCGATGCATTTGTGTAAAAAAATATCCATATTTAAACAAGTTATGAAGTCGAATATCAAGCTTCCGCCAGACCGCCTTCCATATTCAATGTACGCAGAAAGTGTAAACCTCTTGCAGTTCACAAAGCTTATGCTACGTCATGCGCATTCCCTATTAAACTTACAGAAAAAGTGTAACTGACGCGACCAGTTTACATTTTCTTCATAAATTGTATACGGAAGGCGGTCTGGCGGAAGCTCGATATTTGACTTCATAACTTGTTAAATATGGATATTTATTTTGCACAAATGCATCGCTTCGCTTCAGAAGGCCTTTATTAACACTCCGAAGCTGTGTGGAGCACATATTTATGATGGATGGATGTGGATGGAAGCACTTTGTTCAGCTTATACTAATTGAACCCTATCACTGCCATTATAAAGCTCGGATGCACCAGGATATTTATTAATATTTCTGCAGTTATGTTCATCAGAAAGAAAAAAGTCATATACACCTAGGGTGGCTTGAGGGTGAGGGTGAGTAAAGCTTGGGATAAAGCTAATTTTCATTTCAAGGTGAACTAATCCTTTAATTACATATTGGAGGGGGAGGGGCTGTCAGACTCCAATGTTAAATGACAAAATAACCTTATAAAATTCACACACTACACAGATGAGTACGTAGTGCATTAGTGCATAGTGTATAGTGCGTCATTTGGGATGCAACTTATGTAACTTTTGGCCCTCTAGCGGTAAAAAAATGCATGTGCATTTTGCAGAAGAACATTGTTTTGGTTGTGCTTCGGCTCTGCGTGACTGTGCGGATGAATATCCCCCCATGTTCTGGCGATGGCCCTGGCCTTACCATAGACAAAACATCTTTTGAAAAAAACTTGTTTCTGGATAGCCCTGAAGCACAAGGACAAAAAATAAGTTAGACTCAGTTGTTTCTGGCTCATTTTTAGTCAAGCCACAATTCAAAACTATGCAAAAATTTTTGACAGTATTAATTTATTACATACCTAATGATGATCATAAGCAGAAATTCCAGCAGCGGGCGAATTTCCAAAACAGCTGGTAGGACGAACATTAATATTTACGATGAAAGTTCTATCTATTTATTAGTTTTGTTAAACATCTCTAGGAATGGACTAATGGCCAATTAGGTTGCATCTTCTCCTTATGTTTCGGAAACTCACCAGAAATTTGCCAAGAACACAACCACGCGCTTATGGACGGTTGTATCCGTGAGTCTCTACTATTACGGTGGCCGACAGAGCTCAACGTGCTGCAGCTGAATAAAACATATGTAAATAGAAAATGACAACAGCAAATTAAGAAAAAAAAAACATCATTTTGACAACACATGTACTGCATATAATCATAACGCATCCAAATACATAAACGCGCTGCAAATATTCACAACGCAACCAAATACAGAAACGTGATGCAAATAGCACAGATGACAACGGAAATGTTTCAAGAGGACACCAACAAGTGACGAACCTGGCTAGGACGTCCTTGTTGTTCAGTCTACTCGTCAGTGGGGTTGTCGATGACCTGAAACTTAAAAGGTTTGTCCTCCCAAAAATGAAAATTCTGTCATTAATTACTCACCCTCATGTCATTTCACACTTGTGAGACCTTCATTCTCATACATTGTTTACATCCAGCGCTTCCAGGTTCTACGTCAGAACGCTGACTCATTATTGGCTGGCACCTGCATCAGTATCACGCATGCGTCGTGCTGCTCACATGTGCAGCGTTGGCCAATACTGAGCCGGCATTCAGACGTAAACATGGAAGCCTTCACTGTGCTTACTGTGTCACCTGCGCAACACCGTGTCCTAACCAGACGCGATGCGATAAGATTCCAGTGACTAGCAATTTGACTGTCCACAATAGATGCAAAAATGAGAAGCGATAAAATCAATCAAAAACCACAGCCAATTAGAAGAGAGTGTGGGCGGGCTCTCGGCAAGAGCACAGCAGACACAATGAAATGGGCAAGTAGGCTACATAGTTAAATTCATAAATATTACACCATTTAAACATTTTTTTAAAATACATAGGGACATAACTGAGTGATTGAAACAATCTTTGTCATATAGAATACATTTGTTTGTTCGCATTGAGTTCGCATTCTTGTGCCCAATTGTTTATTTTCAAGATCTGAGGTGTTGTTCTCATTAAAGCCAAAAAGCTGGGAACACAGAATGATATTCAAACTCACATTAGACACTTTCAACATTAAATAAAGCACATAAACAGTACCCGATATCATCATTGCCATACTTTGTGTTGCTGTTCCAGCCGCGATGTCGCGGAGAAATAGAAACCGTATCTAAAATAGAATTGTCGTGTGTCGCCGTCGCGGCTGGTTAGGGCAAAAGTTCGGATTAAAATGAAAAAATACCATAGTGCAATCCTGCTCTTATTTATCTATCCGTTAGCTCGCGTGCATCAATCAGAGTGTCTGGTAGCTATAAACAGTGAGAGATCTTGAGGCAGGCGCGACGCACTCCTTTATGGGCAAAAAGAGCGAATAAAATATAAGTTAAGATGATAAATAGGTACATAAGAGCAGGATTGCACGCATGCATCAATCGGCATATATCATATATGCATCATATAACCGTGGCAGGTCCCGAGGCAGGCGCATATAACCGTGGCAGGTCACGAGGCAGGCGTATATAACCGTGGCAGGTCTCGTGGCAGGCGCGCATGACGGTGGCAGGTCCCCTGGCAGCTCCCCCTGCCACGCAAAGATTTTAGTCCCTCTCAAAATACCATTTATCGCATGTCGCAGCGTCACGTCAGGTTAGGACACGGTGTAAGGATAATGACACTGAACAGAAGAGATTGTTGAATAAAGTCGTAAAATTTTGTTTTGTTTTTTGCGTACAAAAAGTATTCTCGTCGCTTTATAAAATTAAGGTTGAACCAGTGTAGTCACGTCGACTGTTTTAACGATGTCTTTAGTACCTTTCTGGACCTTGAAGGTGTTGATTTTATTGCTTTCTATGGACGAGTCATACCCATGGTCATACCTCTCGATTTCCTCAAAATATCTTAATTTGTATTCCGAAGATGAATGAAGGTCTTACGGGTGTGGAAGGACATGAGGGTGAGTCATGACATAATTTTCATTTTTGGGTGAACTAACCCTTTAAAGGTGAGGGTTTTTTTATTTTTTATTTTAACATCTGACTGTATGTGCGTTGTGAGTATTTGCAGCGCTTTTCTGCATTCAGTTGTGTTGTGAACTTTTGCAGTGCGTTTCTGTATTTGTTTGCGTTGCAGTAGCTATTTACAGCGTGTTTCTGTATTTGGTTGTGTTGTGCAGCACGTGTTGTGAATGTTTTCTTCAGATGCAGCACGTTGAGCTCTCGGAACGAACTCTGGGTAAATTTGTAATGAAGTTCTTTCAACTTGTTAGGATATCTTAATAGAAAGAAAATGATAATTTAATTTCAATGTAAAAATGCTTTGGGATGACAGCTGATCTTCCTAATAAGGATTCGTCTAATCCAAAAATAGTTACATTTAACATTAGAAGCTCCAATCCTCAAATGGATGATTTGGGCATTTCACAATTTGATACTCCGTAACTATAATATGACCTAACCAAACAGTTTAGGTGAAATACAGTTAATAACCCACCAACTCTAGGTGAGGATCCACTCCAAAATTTGAGATGCATTCAGTATAAGAATAAAAGTTACCAACCTTTTTGAACAAATTTAAAACAAAACTGCACCTTTGTCAAACTAGTTCTTAAAAAAACGGTCAATTTGCATTATATTTACATAGGCCACGTTCACACTGTCAGTTTTTGGGATTGACAACCGCGTTTACTTACAGGTGTGAGTCTCGAAATGTCTCGTTCACACAGCAACTAACAGTAGCGTTTGGAACACTGTCTGTATGAACGTGTAACAAGAGTCAAGCCCATATTCTCTTACTAGTAACCATAACGACAGTGACCAACGTAATATTAAAGATGGCGACGTCCATAAAACTGAAAAGTCTCATCACTTTTGACATGACAAGAGACCAATTGAACCGCGAGTGTATCTTTTCAAACTTAATTAACCAACAGCAGCATGTAAACACGCGATAGCCGGAGTGTTTAACCGTTGCACTCGCCTGTCATGTCCATAGACTGTAAAAAAAATAGACGTCTCGCGCATGACACGGCATTTAAATTTGGAAGAGAGACACAAAACTGATGGGGGCCGCCCCAGTGGAGAACAGTGACTGGATCTAACACCTTAAGATGACGCACAGCTAATATCTCTGTCGCTGTAAGTTACCAAAAGCGAAACCACACACAAAACACCGGCTTTCTCGCATTGTATGGCGTGACGGACAACTAGTTGTCCAGTGCGGTTCCGTTCACACAGTGCGAAAATTCCGAGAATGCGGTTGTGAGTCCTGAAAATTTACGGTTGTGAGTTCGGTTAAAAAATGCGGTCGTAAATAACCGTACTGCGTGTGAATGTAACCGTATTAAGGATTCAAATACAGGACTGACAACCGTATTCTGCTGCTGTGTGAACGTGGCCATATTTAATGATGTTATTTGATGCACATTATGACGTCATTGATGTTTTAATAATTATTCATTTAGGCCTATTATTTTATAAAAAGACTTAATGAAAATTTTGCTTGTTGCTATGTGGTTTTGCTTTGCGTGGCCCATGTGGGCTGAACAGTTTGATTCAACAACACTACCACCTATAGGTCAGTGTAAAACATAACTGTCCTTTAATGTTGACAGCATTTTTGGAGATCAAAAACACAAGGAATCGTGATAATACCAGCAATTTCTTTCCACAGCAAAATAAGGTAGTACAACCACTTATTTAAATTACTACAGGTTATCCTAAATTGGGATTAAGAATTCAGTCTCTGCAGACTGTCTTGAAAACCCATTGAGCTGCAGCTGCCGACCTAGATAGCATTATTATGTATCATAATAGTGGCAGGTGTATCTTTGTTTCAGTGGAAAAGCAAACAGTTCAATATTGGGAAACCACAAAACAAATATGCTAGTTCTGAAGATATGTCAATATATGATCTAAATATTTAAGCATGTCTGTAGTCTGCTTACACTCGTTAAAACACAAACTACATGGTCAAATTTCATAAATATTTATTTCATATCAATGAACAATATTAACTACAGCAGTGGGCTACAGCACTTTTTCAAAGAAATGCTATAATTATAATAATATTTTTGAGGCCACATTTGAAACACAAACATTTACAAGTAGTACTTGGCATTAAAAACAATGGCAATACAATATTTTAAGACACTTGGTGTTTTTTTATTCATTTTTTTTTAAATAATTTCCGATATCACAGAGTTTCTGCAACAGTCTAAACAGTTAATATTGATATAGATACAAAACCACTGCAAAAACAGTTAGGAGATTGAACAAAGGGAGACAACAGACAGTATGCCAAAAAGAAAAAGAACAGAAAAATATATTCCTTCAGTCTCTGGCTCACCCATTCTCCTCAAAGAACAACTAATATAGCAAATAAATATGTAAAACTTTTCATTTACAAAAATATTCCAAAGTTTTCCCTTTTTATTCCAGACTGCTACTAGTGTTGAGTGGTTCACATTCAGATGAAGAAAGGTCGAGAGTGGTGGAGGGGGTGGGGGGCATGCATTCATCTAAGCAATTTAATACTTTAATACTTACTCCTCTTCTTGTGCTGTTCCTGAGGCTCTTGTGTTCTGGTGTCACTTTGATGACATTCTGAGTTTGAACTGTAAACAACAGAATCAATATTCTCGTTCTCTTATTAGACAGCAAAAATAATGTTTCAGATTTTTGTATTGTTTTCTAGTTTTGTTGACCCTGGCTTGCATTCCTAGTGTTTTATTTATTTATTTTTTAAATTTTTACCAAATCCATGAGAAATATAAAGATAATACATCCTAATTCTAAAACATTAATACATCAAATCCCTTTTATTTTGTAGTAGGATTGAAGGGAGGCATGCAGGTGATCCAGAGCCCTTTTAAAGAAGCAACAGCACTTTAAGAATGCGTTTGACTGTGTACTTGTAAATGCGGACGTTCATGGATCGAAGCTTATACTGTTAGCATAATAAACCGCTGCTAATTTATCAGCTGTAGTCACCAAACTGTAGTCACCAAACTTCTTTAATGATTTTTGTTTGTTTCTGCCATATGCAATTCATGGTCAGTCTGATAGAGGGCGCTAGTGGTTGATGGGTGCAGTAGAAAATGGCACTTGTGGGAGACTCCTGCCGTTTCTGCCAAGGGTTTGAATGTCAGGGTTTAAAAGCATGGTAAGGGTGAAGGCAGGTTAGATCATAACATTGATATACACAAGAAGTGAGTTTTATTTCTCCATAATACAACAGAACTAGAAAGGTATATATACTATATATATACTATATATATGTATGTTTACATTTGTATGTTCATGTGCATCTGGTCCGAGATGCATATAGAGTTTTTTACAACTTTGAAATAATCACACAATGTACAAATCACAAACATAGAAAACATTTAAAAACACAAAATAAGGAGTTAAAAAATATGTGTCATTGTTTTTAGGAGCGTCAATCTTACATTCAGGTCTTAGAGTGAAAAGTAATATTATTTTGTCTTGACCTTAGATTTTGGCTCAAACCTTTCATGCCAAAATTGTTTAAATATTCTATTTCTGTTCATATGGCTTCAGGTTTGCTACAAAGCTACAGATTTGTCCCAAAGCTGATGGAGAATGTGTCTCTTCAGTCATAGACACTAAATCAAACACTGACTAACTCAGATTCTTGGGCGTTTTCAACATTTTTGGACAGTTTTTCTTTCAGCAATATTCTGAAATGATCACCGATAATCAGATTTTCTAGTTGTATTCCTATCTTTCTTATAGAGTAAACACAGGATCATACGCACACACACGCACACATCCACTAGGAGTGAATTTTGACATCACCATACTGTAAACTCCTTCAGGTTTAAAGCTCTGGGGATTCATTTGCACACATTAGTGAGTGGGCAGACTGAGGAAAAAACAAAATTCAATGTAACATGATAAAAAGGATGATATAAAGTAAAAGGTAAGAGGATGTGTAAGGTGAGAGGTGCACTTTAGATCCACAGACTGTGATTGTCATCACTTAAGGTCCAAAATATCCTCCTCGAAAGATGTGGATAAGGTAAAAGGGCTGGCCGTGGGTGGGCTATCATCTCGTGGCTCCACCTCAGAGCCAGATGAGCAAAGCCGCTGGATGTCCGTTTCTCCCTCTACAGACTCCATTCCCACTCTGGTTGAAGATATCTCATAGTCAGTACACTGTCATTGGTCTACTTGCATCTAACATGCATCTAACAAAAGCTCATAGTTGCATATAGCTAAAAATTATAGCTTAATATTTTCAGCCTATGCAATATCTACTACTGTTTAAAAGGTTAGGATTAGTAAGATTTTTCTTTTGAAAGAAATTAATACTTTCATTCAGCAATGATGCATTAAATTTATCAAAATGATCTTAAAGATATTTATAATATTACAAAAGATTTCTATTTCAAATATATATATATATATATATATATATATATATATATATATATTTTTTTTTTTTTTTTTTTTTTTTTTAACTTTCTAATTATCAAAGAATCCTGGGAAAAAAAATGCATCACAGTTTTCACAAAAATATAAGGTAGCACAACTTTTTTAGTAGAAATGTTTCTTGAGAAATCAGCATATTAGAAAGATCATGTGACACTGAAGACTGAAGTAAAGGCTGCTGAAAATTCAGGTTTGCCATTACAGGAATAAATTACATTTTAAAATATATTACAATAGAAAAGAGATATTTTCAATTGTAATAATATTACTGTTTTTATTTTAGTTTAAAGAAAAATAAAATGCAGGCTTCTTAACTAACTGCATGATCTGTCTCAGAACTGTACATTTTTTGCCATATGAACATTATTTTGACACTGTCACCTGTGATTAACAGATAACTTTTTCTGCAAAGGTGCTTTGAAACGATATGTATTGTGAAAAGCGCTATACGAATAAACGTGAATTGAACTGAAATTGAACTTTAAATATTAAAAAATCTTACTGACCCCAAACTTTAATGCATATGTTAGTAAATTATGGAAGTTTGTTTCCACCACTAAATAAAAAAATAAAAAGGTAATTGTGACTTTTTATCCCACAATTGTCTTTTTTTCCTCACAATTTTGAGTTTAGATCTCGCAATTCTGTCTTCTTTTCTCAGAACTGTGAGATATAAACTCACAATTGTGAATTATAAAGTCCAATTCTGAGGGGGAAAAAATACTTTTTTTCTCAGAATTCTGAGTTTATATCTCCCAATTCTGACTTTATAACTCGTAATTGCGACTGAAATACAAACTCGCAATTCTGACTTTTTTTTTTTAATTTCTCAGAATTGTGAGTTAGTAACTCACAATTGCAATTCCAAGTTATATTTTGCAATTCTGACTTTATCACAGACAGGGGTTAGCCTAAGCCAGGATTAAGCCTTAGTTCATTTAGGGCATTTAAATAGCTTTTATAAATGTTTACTAGAAAGACAAAACATTTCAATGACATATTTTAAGATTTGTCAGTACAAGTTACTTTCAGTTAAAACAGCTCAAACATGCATTTTAGTCTAGGACTAGCTTAAGCCTTGTTTGTGAAACCGGGGGTATAACAGGCAAATGTGACTTTATATTATGCAATTCTGACTTTATAGCTCACAATTGTGAGTTTATATCATGCAATTCCGAGAAAAAAAGTCAGAATTGCGAGATGTAAACTCACAATTGTAAGAAAAAGTCAGAATTGTGAGATAAAAAGTCGCAATTACCTTTATTTTTTATTCAGTGGTGGAAACAAGCTTCCATAGTAAATACTGATGTTAATTAGTAAAATAATTTTTCAGTACATGAATTCAAATTCATTGAATAAATCAATGGAATAAATCAACCTATTTATATAATGAATACTCAGTTGCACTTTATTTTACAGTATGTGCACTTTCAATGTACTTGCAATGTAACTTACCAAGAAAGTACTGAATAATATAAGGTAACTACATGGGTAAAGATTATAGGTTTAGGGGTAGGTTCAGGGCTAGTACCTAGTTATTACCCAGTTATTGTAATTACTACAAGTATATAGTATGTACATGTGAAACAAGACTCTAAAATAGTGCTACCAAATTTTCAATATGTATCGCCCAGCCCTACCACCCACCGAACATACGTACACAAACACTTACTGTTCAGTGGTGCTAATCTCTGCTGTTCTCCTCTGCTCTTCCTCCTTGTTCTTCTTGCTCATTCTTCTCTGTTTCACTGAGTTACCGTCTGCTTTACTGCTGGGTTCCTCAGTTAAACCTACAACAGGTACAGAGATTATAGACAAACTCAGAAACAAGAATTTTTATGCTACCGTATTTTAAACAGAATTTTTAAGATGACATTAAAGATGCACCTGCAGGAGGTGCAATAGCGCTTCCTATAGTCCACTTAGCCATTCTTGTGTGTGTGTGGGGGGGGGTGTGTGAAGTGTGGCAGTCTAGTAGATCTAGCAGTTTATCTAATGTGTCACTCCAACACTTAATAATGAAAAATGTCTGTCTCATCTCAATTTGACTGCAGAACAAGCATTACAACAGATCAACTATAAGTATCGTTGCAGTTTTTTATCACATGCAATTAAAATGTTAATAATAAATGGTACTGAGCTGCACCACTTGGAGCTTTATTGTCCAACCCTAAAAACATGTTCAAAGCAGCACTTATCCTGTGGCAGATTTCATTCGGTACATTTCATGCCAGCCTCCCACTGCGCCACACATACATAATGATAGCTTTCATTTCAAGAGCTCACAAATAGAGAGACACTCACCCAGCAGTTCTTTCCGTGTGCGGCTGGCGATCTCTTTGATCTCCATGCGAGACAGCGAGAGGGAGGTTGTGCTTGCGATCATGGGAGCGGGGCCGATCACACTTGGGGCAGGTGCCGTTAGCACTTTATTGACCAATGGAGACTTGAGGGGCCTCTCTATGCTCCGTCCAACTAGGTTACTCAATGGGATCTTATAGATGTGTTTTGAGGGAGCTTCACCTTGAAGAAAGAAAGGAATGGTTGGAAAGGGGCAGAAAAGAAGAGAGAAGGCTAAAGAATGAGACTTTAGAATAAATGGTGTAACTGCCACAGCGTTAGTGGTCGGTCTAGGAGCAGAGCAGCTGTTAGGCACATTAATACTACTCAGCACAAAACATAACGTGCACACATTGCCTTGTGTTTAAAGACACACATATATAGAAATACAGTCAGAGTCACTGCTGGATCCACACTACTGTAATTAGCTCAAATGAAAACAACTGTTTCATCTACCCACAGGTAAGCCTATTTTAAATATGCATTTGTGGGATAACTAAAAACAGTTTTAATATAATTCAAAAACAACAGTCTATTAGTAAACACACACTACCGTTGAAATGTTTGGGGTCAGTAAGATTATTTTTTACATTTTTGAAAAGTCTCTTAACAGTAAAAATAGTAATATTGTGAAATATTATTAAAATTTAAAATAACAGTTTACAATTTAATATTTTAAAATGTAATTTATTCCTGTGATGGCAAAGCTGAATTTTTAGCATCATTACTCCAGTCTTTAGTGTCACATGATCCTTCAGAAAATATTCTAATATGATGATTTGGTGCTCAAGAAACATTACTTTTTATTATGTTGAAAAAAGCTGCTTAATATTTTTTGTGTAAACTGCGTTTCAGGATTCTTTGATAAATTGAAAGTTCAAAAGAATGTTTTTAAAAATAGAAATCTTATTTCAAATAAGATTTGAAATAGAAGATTATAAATGTCTTTACTCACTTTTGATCAATTTAATGCATCCTTGCTGAATAAAAGTATTAATTTCTTTTTAAAAAATCTTACTGACTCTAAACTTTTGAAGACACACACACGACCCATATATATATTGCAACATGCGGAACTATTTCATGTCTATTTCACACTATGTTGCTGTCAGGGTACATTGCTATAAATTGATTCAGCTATGTTCCGATTGGCTTTGACTGTCACGCTGCGTTTTACTTATATCAGGAACCTTATCACGTCACGTCTGGTTAGGACAAAGTGTTATTTAGAGTATTTTTCCCCTCTCCAAAGTGGGCTTCAGACTTATGACTTGGACGTGAGTCAGACTGGAGTCTGTTTTTAGTCGTCATTGCAATTACTTGTGACTCAACTCAGACTTGATCTGATGACTCTGGTTGAGTTATTTATTCACAGACTGACATTGTTGCTTTTTGGGTACATTGAGCCTAATCTTATGTGTTTAAATTTGTCTACTGTCTCAAAAATTCTGAGCCAGATGCAGTAAAACAGTAAGTTTAACCCGGTATACAAAATAAAGCCTGATTCAGAACAGGAATACGATTTTGGGGAAATTTCATTGTCAGCTGCTATCAGAAAAGTCTGATTGGTTACATTATTATTATTATTTTTTTTTAATGCTGTCGATTAGCACGAAAAAAAAAGCACATTTACAATGATGCTTTTACAGTAGATATCTATAGGGTAAATGTACAGCACCACACTTGATTCTCATCTTTTCTATCCACTAGACTTGAGACTTGACATTAAGTCTTGCCTCAGTCTTGTAAAACAATGACTTGACATCAAGAGTGGTTGAGAAAACGAGTCTCTAATTCCTGTTCCTCAGAAACAAGGGCAACCACATGGGAAAGGCAGGTGTTTAAAAGGGAAGCCATTTGATCAGTTCTGGCTGTCTGCCTATATTAATGAACAATTCCATGTAAAAATCACTTGGTTTTGGGAAACTTTTGGTAGAGTGAGAGCAGGAAATGATGGAATGGCACTAACTGCTAGGGCACTGCAACAAAATGGGGTTAATATATCAATATGAAGTGTTACCTTCACCGGTGTCTCAATGGAAAAAGAATTAACAAACAACAACAAAAATATATATGCTGCCAGAAGAAGCTTTATAATAAAGAAACAACACAATAAAAATCTAAAACACTTGCTACTTTTATCTTAAACATGCTACTTTTATCTGGCTAAGATACTTCAATAAGGAAAAATTAGAAATAATGTACAAGCTATGTCATTGGTTATGCATATGACTGATACTGGTAATAGTGCATAAGCATGATTGCTCTCTTGAATACTGTATTCACTTTTTTTGCTAATCTTTTTAAACTTTTTTTGAAACTATGCTTTGGATATTTGTCACAGACATGCTGATTTGGAGAAAATAAAAATTCACACATATGTTTAGTAGCAACAAACAAGAATCTTGAAAACTGAGGACATGTTAGATAAAAGAACAAGGATCTGGTTAGAGACATGACAGCATATACAGATTTCCAGGCGAGGAAGGATGCTTCCCCTTTAAGTTAATTTAGAATAATTAGAGAGTCATAATCAAACACAGGACTATTTCATTATAAATCCATGCGTATGTCTGGAATACACTTAAAGTATTCCACAGACATCTTTGCTCCATGGGACAGCACAATACATAATATGTATGCATACATATACACATAGTGTGTATGTGTGTATATATATATATATATATATATATATATTATATATATATATAGAACGGTTCCTGTCCTTGATTCTGATTCGTCAATAGCTGTGTTTTATTCACAATAAAACACGGCTATGACCGCTTCACCCAACGAGTGCTGCAACCACTCTTAGCAACGTAAACTGTATGTTCTCAATTGATATTGTTCATTGAAGCTTACTGTATTATGTAGAAGAGTATTGTGTTATAGAGATCGAGTGAGCGAGTTTATTACCTGCATTCAGATTTAGCATTTTCTTTCAGGTCAGTCCTATGTTCATATTAAAAAATCTGTTTAAATGTCAATGTATTATCCTGTCCTTTTAACAGCTATGGGGTTTTCCCGTGACTGACAGCGCTAGTCAAAGCAATTGTCAGTTGCATCTTGTTCTGTGTTAACAACGATTCAGTCTTTTCAATCTAAAAGTCTTCGCTACTGACTGACACACTCATAAATACAGTCTTTGCTGCCATCTAATGGCATAATAATGTAACTTCTGTTGCTGTTCACGGTCAGGGACTATTTTTTTCCGGCGGAAGGAAGGCTTAGTGAAAATGTACTTAATGAAAGTTGCATTGATACATATTTTTGGCTTTAATATTTGTATTGTGTGGTAACCGTTTTATAGAAGCAAAAAGGTACTCGAGGCTAGTGCTGTATCATGAATAAGTCATGGCTGAAGGGGTTGCAGCCTTGCTAAGCAAAAGACTTTCAGAAACATTTAAAACATAACGACCACAACTATAATATTATATCAATTTTGTTGTATGCAAATTGATAGAAAACAAAAACATACAACAAAAATTGGTAACACTTTCTATTTAAATTCACCAAATTAGCTAATGCATTAGCTACAATGAACTAACAATGAAGAGTAATTTTTAATAGCATATATTAATCCAGATCAATGTTAATATAGTATTGTTAATTGATAATTCATGTTTGCTCATAATACATGAATGATAATTTATGCAGCATGAAATGTAGAAATTAACAGATTAATACATGTTAAGTAATTTTCATTTTTTAGTTCATGATACCAAATACATTAACTAATGTTGACAAATTGAACCTTAATGTAAAGTGTTACCAACATGTGTAGGCTGCAACACAATGTTGTTGTATCAATGTGAACATTATGTTGCGATAAGTAATGCTATGCTATCAGTCTATTTCCCATGGTGCAAAAATGGCAGCCACAGACAATTGGCTGGATGTTTAAAAACACCAGGATGTGAATTTTGTCACAGCCCCTTGACGGCCCTCTTCATGCTGCGTGTGTAGACAGAAGCGCTAAGCTCTGGAGGGCCGTCCAGACTGTGCGTGCGCATTAAGGGAAGAGGGGCTCTGACAAAAGTATCCATGGTGACACAGCGATCTGTAACTCATGCTGCAGCAAATGTGTCCCATTTCCCTAAAGTCTCTGTCTGTCTCTATGTATCCATCTCTTTCTGTCTATTGATTTCCTCTGTCATCTCTCCGTCTCATTCACTTCAGTTTTTCTCCACTGTTCTTCCACTGTTCTGTTTTTCCCCAAAGACTCCTCATGCCACCATTTCTCTATCTGTCTTTGTTATTCTTTCTGTGAGACTGCAAGAAGGAAGGGACACATTATGTTAGCTGCACATTTCACTCAACACCGTCTGCATGCGTCTGTTAATTGAATAATAGACATGGTGAGTCTCCATGGCAACGTGCATTAGTGAGGCAGCATGGGAAATGTAGGCAACAGAAGTGCCTGCAGTACCTTCAGAGTCTTTAGACATGTAGAGGGATAGCTTGGTGCCGTAGGGGATCCGAATACAATCTGGACCAGGGATGGAAAAGAGCAATATATATCAACCCAACCCATACACAGAGGTTAAAAGACAAAAACACCATAAGACAATACACAAAGACAGTTAGACGACTCGCATGTACGTAACTCGTTACCCTATAACAGCAAAAAAAGCAACATATCATATACAATGTCAATGGGTGAATTTGCCCAGTATCACACTCTCTCAAATATTAAACACAAATAGGTAAGTTCAGTAGCATGGGAATTCAGTTTATAGTGTGTTAGTTCACCTCCCAAAAAGTTTCACCCTTATGTTGTTCCAAACCTGTACGAGTTTTCTTCTGCTGAACTACAAAGAAGATATTTTGAAGAATGTTGATAACCAAACAGTTGACGATAGCCATTGACTTCCATAGTAATTTTTTTCATGGAAGTCAATAACTACCGTCAACTGTTTGGTTACCAACATTCTTTAAAATAACTTCTTTGTTGTTCAACAGAAGAAAGAAACTCATACAGGTTTGGAACAACATAAGGGTGAGTAAATAATGAGATTTTTGGGTGAACTAACCCTATAAGAAATTTAAGGTAAATTGTGTACATGTTCCTTCAAGAGCAGAAGCGTACCATCTCCAAGCGGTGAAGGGAAGACAGGCATCTCATAGCCGGTGGGAGTCTGAGGGGAACTCTGGGAACTAGTGTCTCTGGAGCTACAGTTAGAGGCAGAGTTTATAGGTGCTGATGAGATGAAATAGATATCAGACTGTCGAAAAAAAGAGAGGAAGAAATAATAAGATAAAACAGTGAGAAATGTGAGTGACAGGAATGCATTATATAAAAGAATTGACACTGTCATCAATATATTTTCTGTTAAGAATTTTTCATTGTATTCTTTTTTTTTTATTAGAGTGTATACTACTGTTCAAAAGTTTGGGGTTAGTAAGGTTTATTAATTAAACTGATAAAAATTACAGTAAAAACCTTTACACTGTTACAAAAAATGCTATTTTAAATAAATGCCGTTCTTTTAAACTCTCTATCAAAGAATTCTGAAAAATCACAGTTTCCACAAAAATATTAAGCAGCACAACTGTTCTCAACATTGATAATGATAAATTTGCCATCACATGAATGAATTACATTTAATATATGAAAATAGAAAACAGTTATTTTAAATAATATTATTATTATATAATATTAAAATTAATACAAATATTTCACTGTGTTTGTGATCAAATAAATGCAGCCTTGGTAAGCATGAGTCATTTTTCAAAAACATTACAAAAATCTTACAGACCCAAAATGTTTAAACAGTAATGTATAAAGAGTGTAGAGTTATACACTGTAATAAAAAGACAAGTGTCATATATCAAATAAATACATAAATCACATACAGTGGGGTCCAAAATGGCTCAACAGCACATTTTTTTCTACTAATTATTTAATCAGTACATCTTAAGTATTTATTATTATTATTTTAAAAACGGTTTATTTGCAGGTCTACATTAGATTTTAAATCCCAGATGTTAAATATTCTAAGACTACACAAATAAATAAAATATACTTTTGACCCCACTGTATATACTGTATACCTGTTGATATATATCCAGCTGTATAATGTATTTAAAATGAAAACCTTATGGCTTGAACACTTACTCTGGATGCAGTCAGTTGCAATTCTGGAACGACAGCTGTATACACTAGGTTGCCATTAACAACTAGCCGGATCTCTATGGAGTCAGTGGTGAATGCGAGGATATATGGGAACGCACACACTGTGACACAGGAAGTGAAATAATAGGGATATCTCAATTATTTCCACTAAAGCAAATGCAAAATGAGTGTTGAAATGAGGATAAAGTAGTAATAATAAAGAATGCAGGTCCTAAAGGTACTGACCAATAGCGTTGGGCATTTGGTTCCAGCTGAAATGGAAGTCTGAAGTGTTGGGCTGAATCATAGGGGTGGCTCCATTAAACGGACACACCTTCTTATATACACAAATATCTGTTAGAAGAGAAGTATAGCATTAGAGGATCTGACTACACAGATACAGTCACTGACATTTTAATAGACACTAACTGTTATAGCAAAGAAGTAGTCCAGCCTCTCCATCTTCATACACATCTATGGCAGCAACAAAGTTCACCTGGAAAAAAAAAGTGACGTTATATAGTATACTGTATATATGAATATGTAGACTACCAAAATCCCTTTAAGAAAAGTCATTTCACTCGGCGACCATCTTTGAAACGCCTCTCAGGCATGCAAGTGCAGCTCCTATCTCTTCGAATGGGGAACATAAAATTCTCCAAAGCTGTTTGTCAAGCTTTCGATCAGATTTCATATTTGAAATCTCTAATGAAATCTGACAACATCTGTCTCATAAATTTTATTTCTAATCACTCGAATCATGAAAAAATTGCATTTGTCTTACGGTTTCTATAGGAACCGGAGCCTCTAATGGCAGCTGCAGCGACTTTACCAATCGGCGATTGGCTCTTATTTAGAAGGCGGGACTTATTCCGCCATATTGCGCGGGTATATGAGTACACCGTCTTTCTATATATAAAGTCTCTGACACTACCGTTCAAAAGTTTGATGCTGATGATATGATTTTTTTTAAATTTTTTTGTAAAGTCTCTTATGCTCACAATTTATTTGATCAAAAATACAACAGAAACAGTAATAGTGAAATATTATTACAATTTAAAATAACATTTTATCAATGTTGGAAACAGTTGTACTGCTTAATATTTTTGTGGAAACCAAGATATTTCTTTTCTGGATTCTTTGATGAATAGAAAGATATATTTGTAACATTATAAATCTTTACTGTCACTTTTGATTAATGCTTTCTTGCTGAATAAAACTATAAATTTCTTCTAAAATCGAACTCAACCCAAACATTTGAACAGTAATGTATGTTTGTATTCTCACCCGGTTGGCATCTACATGGTGTAGTCTGTAGGCATCTCCTGTGCTCTCATTGATCAAGTCAAACTGATGTCTGTAGGCCACACAGATCATGTGGTCATTCTCTCCTGTTGGGCCATCAACCAGAGCCATGACCACCGGGGAGTCACATAAACAGATCTCCTAAGACAAGCGACAGCAAACATCTGAAATGTTGAGAGCTTAAAAGTAGCCAAATGTCTGTGAGAGAATCTTTCCTATAAGCTACAAATGACAGTTAAATCCAGTTAACTTATGATGAAAACAAACTTCCATGCATGACATTTGTGTGTGTGTGAGAGATGAATCCATGCCCTACCCGTATGTATTGAAACTCTTCCACAGGTGAGTCAGTAGTCCCTGTGACTGTAGCAATAGAGCTGAGGCAATCGAGGCGTGACTGTTTCCTGGTGATCAGAAGAAGCTTGTTTCTTATCGCCGCAACGATTCTAAGCTCTACCCCATGATGTGTGTTTATGGAGTAGAGATGGCAGCCTGAGGAAACACAATTCTGTTACTTTCAAATGTATGCAATGCGTATCCTTGATTTTGACAAACTTGGAAATCATTTTATTCGCTTCAGGCCACAAAAACAGTGTCCAAGATATGGTAGTAGTGATGCTATTTGTTGTCAACTGTATTGCGCAAACAGCCATTTTGAACACAAGTAGCATTTAGAATAAATTTAAGATGGAATTATATATTTTATATATTAAAATTTATTTATTAATTATTATATATACATTTTTCATACCTTTGGTTTTCTCAAGCTTGTTCTCCCGACTGTCATACTTGGTGCGGACAAGCTGCCGCTCCTCTATTCCTCTTTTGAGCGTGCTCAATCTGTAAACATACAGTCGAGCATCTTTCCCTGCAACAGAATTGAAATTGGTCATTAAAGTAATTGAAATTAAACCAAATTTCAAGAACTCTTATACATTCCTGGTAGAGTTGAGCGTGACTACTTCAGCTGTTTAGTGAATTCTACAAATGAAGCTTTCAGGACTGAATATATGATAATAGGCAACAAATGAGAGACACGTCTCATCAAACTAAATTATGTCTCAGCTAATGCAACATTTGGATTTTAAAATGCCTGTCATAGTGAATGAAAGTTGCTTGGTGACGGAGTTGATAACGCATTCATTATTTCCCCTCTGCAGAAGCTGTACTTCCCAATAAGAGTGAGAATTTGCTGTACGCCGTCTTGAACTAATGATCAGTATGGAAGATGGCGGTAGAGACTAAATTACATGGATCTCTACTCTTGGTTCTCTTTATAATGAACTATAAGTCTCGACAATGCGAACCAAAGGTAATGCCCATATGTATGTGTGTGTGTGTGTCTGTGTTTGAATACTATTTTGTGCTATTCCCAGCTGGATAAAGATGCTCATTATTAGAGCAAAGGACCAAGAGTTTCCTTCGCCGCTTTGCTTTGTCTCTTTCTTTTTCACGCTTTATCTTTTGGCAGATCGTTTCACACACTTTCTTCTACCCACAAAAGAACTATGCCATATTTATATGCTTATATAATTATAAAAACAAACCCATATCTTACCTTTATCTGCTCTTGCAATGAGGAGGTCCTGAGGTTCAAGCACGTGCAATTGTTTGACCGTCAAGGTCTTGTCAAATACCTGCACCGGAGGCAGGGTTGGTGAATCTAGACCAATGCAAGATTAATTTGTGGTTTGCATGGTAACTCAATCCCCCAATGAGATTCACTTGCTTTGACTAACAGACACATTTGTTACCTGTGACTGCAAAAATGTACTGGGTACATGTTTAAATACTTTGTAATATTTATAAACATTTATATCCACTATACATACCTGCATTGGAGAACAGTGGATCTGAGGCTAAAAGGGAGGACAGATTTGATCAGATTCAGCAAGTTAGTTTCAAAGAACACGAAAGTGCCATATGCACCATACAAACACTACTGTTCAAATATTTTGGGGTCAGTAAGATTATTTTTTTTATTTTTTTTCAGCGGCTGTCAAAATTTATACTTTTATTTAAATGTTCTATTTATCAAAGTATCCTGAAAAAAAAAAAAAAACAGTTTCAGTAAGCAGCACAACTGTTTTCAACATTAACAACAATAAGAAATGTTTCTTGAGCACCAAATCATATAAGCATATTGCAATGATTTCTGAAGGATCATATGACACTAAAGACTGGAGCAATGGTGCTGAAAATTCAGCTTTGCTATCACAGGAATAAATTCACTTTTTTTAATTTCAATATATTTTAAAATGTATTTTAAATGTTAATATAATTTCACAATATTATTGTTTTTTTCTGTATTTTTAAATGCAACCAAAAAAAAAAAAAAAAAAAATCTTACCGACCCCCTTTGAAATAGTTGTGTACATTTCATTATGTTAGCCCCCCATTATAATTGACCCAAATATATAACAAACGTTTCACATGCATACTTTTATTCAAAGAGATGGTTCACCTAAAAATGAAAATTCTGTCAAAATGTTTTCACCCTCATGCTTCAACATAGACTACAAATGAATATGTTAGGCATATTCATTTCATATTTATTTTCATTGAATGTACATGATGACCAGGGGCTCCAAAAATGAATATCTGAAAATATACCATTGAACACTAGACCATATGACTTGTGTGATGTATTTTATTGTCTTTCAGTCTTCTGAAGCCATGTGATAGCTCTATGTAAGAAACATATGGAAATTCTGATTATTATTTTTATTATTGAAAATGCTCCCCTTTACAATAGCCCTGAAATCTGATTTGTGCAATTTGAATATTCACATTTAAATGTATTGCATCTTGCATTTGGCATCACTGAAATAAAACCTAGAGGACAAATTCAAACAGCATCACAACTTCTTTTTGTGTTCTTTTTTTCAGAATTTTAATTTTCACTGATATGATCCATGTAGATCTATCCATGTAGAGGCTGGTAAAAATTACAGACAGTCTGTCTTTACATGCCATTTTTAAGAAAACTGCTACTCTTTCCAGCTGTGTTGTTTCACATGAAAAAGCATTCTTACCCTCCAGCAGCATGACCCCTGCTGAATCTGTGGCGACCAGTAATGACTGTCCCCATGAATCTCCACAGACTATATCATACGGGAAGCTGCTGCAGAACGACTGTGACTCCCATGGCTGCAGAAAAAAATAGGAAAATACTGTTAGAGATGAACCATAAGCAAAATAACAGCATCCCTCGCTTTTTCCTCTTGCCCCTCACCTCTTTCCTGCAAAGGCCAGTAGTGACTAGACTGGTGGGTGCATCCCCTCGAACTATAGTTTTGAGCTTCAAGGCCTGGACACAATATTATTATTATTTATTAATAACATTTCTCATATTGTAACATTCTCTTTCATACCTATGTGGAATGTCATATTTGCATAGATGTATACACCCTACCTGTCCCACCCGAACAAACTCAGCCTGACGTGCCTCCTCTTTTTTACGGGCCGATTTGGGCGACTCTGGCAGTACATCGCTGAATGAGCGTCGGTTTAGCATGTTCTGCGGAGAGAAGGGAACCTACAGGAGCGGTAGAGATGAACATGGGTCTGAGAGACTGACCCAGAAACAGCCAGAAAGACAGAGCAAAGCAGAGACTAACAAATTCTTTTACCACTATACCTTATAAGCCATAATACTGTAAATTGGGTTCGGAATCATAAGGAAATAATGATGGTTCAAATTGTGGTTCCAACACAACAAGAAGATTTTATTATCTTTGTATTGTTTTGCAGCAATTCTTTTCTTCTCATTAAAATATAAAAACTGCACATCTTTTTAAAAATGGAACCGGTTCCTGATTCCTAACCCTATAATTGAGAATAGAAACAATAGAAAGACAGTATCCAGCTCTAGGACCAGCTGACAGGGTGCTGCAACAGAATGAAAGTTCATTTGACAGCCAAGTGATTTGAAAGAGTGGTATTTATGAACAGAAGAGAATTGTGAGAAGAAACATATATGGCAGGAAAATAAAAAGTAAGGTAATGGTGAAATACAGAAAAGTATTGTGTTAGATCAGTGGTTCTCAACCTGTTTGACTCCAAGGTCCCTCATAGTCTCCAAGAATTTTCCATTTGTTTGTGATTTACTGGATAAGGATTTTTAAATATATTTTACTCATACTTTTATGTTGATAAAATATTTTAAAACTTGGCATAACTAGAAAAATGTGTATTCATTATAAAAATGCTCATGATGTTATAATATTTTATTATTTTACATGACTTTTTCAGGTCTGGGGCCCCCTAATGGGCCCTTGGCTGCTTGGTTGAGAACACTGTACTAGATTGTGTGTCCATACCTTGTGCATGTCAGGCATGAGATCCTGGTACAGGGATCTGATCAGCATGTCCAGCGTACGCTGACGTTTTTGAGCAAAAGTGGGGGTCTCAAGAGTGGCTTTTTCTCCATTTATTACTACAGAAGACAGAAGGATAAAGGTAACAGTATTATGTAACAGAATCACCCATAGGAAACAGCATGACACATTTTACAAGGTCTGTTTAATGAAAGCATCTGCTTTACAGAGTCCATGAGCCAAAACAAATCAATAAAGCTGGCAGCAGAAAAACAGGTGTGTATTCTAACAGGAGGTCTGTGTACTGAAATGCCATGAAATGGCATTCGGAATTAATTTAAATTCTCTAATACAATCTATTTTTGACTGAAACAGGATATTCAGTCGGAAACACGTTTAGTAGGATGGGATTTCATGCTTTCAATCAGTATTAATAGGCTTTGATATTGCTTGTCTTTTTTGGTTACATCAGCAGAAAAATGTTGTTTTAGAGGCAAGTTGTTACACGTTGGTGAAAGACTATGAAAACAACTGATTTCATGCTGTCTGTGAAATGACTATATGTACTCTGTCTACTAACATTTAACTAGTAGAAAGTCCCTGAACTCCTGGTGGTCTGTGAACACTGGAGGGGAAGGGAGGGGTGGGCCAAACAGTGGCACACTCTCCTCTGAGAAAATCTTCAACCTGCAACATAAAATTATTAAGACACGAATAATATACACTACCGCTTAAAAGTTTGGGGTCATAAAGATTTTTAAAATGTTTTTGAAAAAGCACTTATTTGATGAAAAACACTGTTAGATGTATCAAATATACAATTTAATTAAAATTACAATTTAAAAGAAGTTTTATTTCAATATATTTTAAAATGTAATGTATTCATGTGACGGCAAAGCTCAGCATCATTACTCCAGTCTTCAGTGTCACATGATCCTTCACAAATCATTCTAATTTGCTGATTTGGTGCTGAAGAAACATTTATTATTATTATAAATATTAAAAACAGTTGTGCTGCTTATATATTTTTCTTGAAAACCATATTTTTTTTTCAGGATTCTTTGATGAATAAAAGTTCAAAAGAGCAGCATTTATTTGAAATAGAAAATTTTGTAATAATGTAAAAGACTTTACTGTCACTTCATACTCGCTGAATAAAAGTATTAATTTCACTTAAAAATAACTCTTACTGACCTCAGACTTTTGAATGGTAGTTTATAGACAATATAATACTTATATTAAAATAAAATGTAATAAATAATATATTAAATAACACATATTTCTACATATATGCTATGCACAAAAGTAAAACGTCCAAACACACATACCTGTAACTATCATTCTGGCTATTATATCGAACTAAGGCAAAAATATCTGTGGGGTACGTAAAGGAAATCATCCATATAATGGCTCCACACACAAAACTACTAAAGTACACAAAAATCTAAAGTAATTTAGACTTTTTTTTTTCTGTAAAAACATGCCACCCATAAATAGCCTAATCACTGACACTGAGTGACTCATTTCAGCAGTTCAGCTCAGTTCGAGGATGAAGGATACGTGTGAAATGGGAGCGAATCATAGAGGGCTTAAAGGACGGAGAGGCGTCATCTCCCTCCTGAAACACGATGGTCACGATGTCGTTCCCAATGTGTCTCTTCCTCTCTACCTGCACAGAGTGAAATAATTGAAGCTATAATCATACATACCTGAAGCACATTCCAAAAAGCTGCTTTTGTTACCTAAAACTAATACACCAACTTTTTTTCTCTCCGGTATTAAATGAAAAAGTATTTCATTTTGAAAAGAGTACAAGCCTATGTGTGTGTTTGTTGGTGAGTTTGGACTGTGTGCATGTTTGGACGTTCATAATGCCCTCTGACACCTCACACCCGTTAGCCAGGAAGCATAATTGAGCTTGTTAATGAGTCTGGACCATTACGCTTGAAAAAGAGCTTTTATCTTTTGTCTCAAGAGCACACACACACAAAACACCCCCTTAAAGCTCAATTACTACATGGCTGCTTTTCACCTTCCCTTCTCTGCCGGTATCTCTCTCATTTTCTCTCTCTCTCACACACAAAAACACACATCTAGACAGATACATGTGCCTGACCGCGAGCTGTGACAGGAATGAGTATTTACTTATTTCAGTGACGGATTCATTTCTACTGAGAGCTTAATTATGATTCTCTGCCACTTCCCCTCACCGTTAAACAGAACATCCTTCCAGTGACACATAACACCTGAACAATACCAACAGGCTTTCATGACTGACTCCTTCATGTTTCCAGCCGTTTGACAGGGTCAAGCAGAGTTAAGCTTTCTTAGGATTATTTTAAAGGGATGGTTCACCCAAAAATTAAAATTTGATCTTTATTCGCTCACCCTCATGTTTTTCCAAACCCATATGTTGTTAATAGGAGACTTTTTAAGTGAAGTTATTAACGTAATTTCGGGAGGAGTACGCCCATCTAATCTTCTAATTAATACCAAGGTAAAAAAAAAAAAAATCAGCCTCTTACCACTTCCCATTGTTAGTTCTTTCAGCATCCCTCCTCCTCCCCTTCTCCTTCTTTTTGTATATTATTGTCTATGTAATGGGGAGCAATCAGAGCTTGAGAATATCCTCTGAGCCCCTTCTATAGCAGACAGCAAGCAAAATCTGTTTACCACTTACGCTAAGATTATGTGAGCACACAGACTCGTGAAAGAAACAACTTCTCCATACAACAGTTCATAGTGAACATGTCTTTCATGCAGTCCCTATGAACTGTCCTTGATGGAAAAATAGCTATGATTCTTTAAAGGATTAGTTCACTTCAGAATTAAAATTTCCTGATAATTTACTCTCCCACATGTCATCCAAGATGTTTATATCTTTCTTTCTTCAAAAAATTAAGGTTTTTGAGGAATACATTTCAGGATTTTTCTCCATATAGTGGACTTCAACAGTTACCAACGGGTTGAAGGTCCAAATTACAGTTTCAGTGCTGCTTCAAAGGGCTCTACACGATCCCAGATGAGGAATAAGGGTCTTATCTAGTGAAAAGATATGCCATTTTCTAAAAAAAAAAAAAATTTTTATACTTTTTAACCACAAATGCTCATCTTGCACTAGCTCTGCACTGCGCCATGCATTATGTAATCATGTTGGAAAGGACACGCGTGTCGTAGGCGGAAGTACTGCGGTAGGGTGAAAAACTCTCCTCCAACTTCAGAATAGTCCGACATCATTGTTTTTTCTTTTGTTGTAAAGGCCATTTGACTTAGTCTTTGCACGATTGCTTTGTAAACACTTTTTTCAGTACTTACGCCTACCTTTCCAACGTTATTACGTAATGCGTGGAGTATCGCAGAGCAGTGCAAGAGGAGCATTTGTGGTTAAAAAGTATATCATTTTTATTTATTTTTTTAGAAAATGAACGATCGTTTTGCAAGACAAGACCCTTATTCCTCGGCTAGGATCGTGTAGAGCCCTTTGAAGCTGCATTTAAACTGCAGTTTGGACCTTCAACCTGTTGGTAGCTGTTGAAGTCCACTATATGAAGAAAAGTCCTTGAATGTTTTCCTCAAATCCTTAATTTCTTTTTGACTGAAGAAAGAAAGACATAAACATCTTGGATGACATGGGGGTGAGTAAATTATCAGGAAATTTTAATTCTGAAGTGAACTAATCCTTTAATATCTTTCTTCATGCTCTACAGAAGAAAGAAAGTCATTTGAGTTTAGAATGACATGAGGGTGAGAAAATGATGACAATTTTCATTTTTGGTTAAAAACAGTTTTCTTCTATGAAAAGACTAACTCTCCCTTGTGAACAGTATTTGATTCCTGAGTCTTCCACCTGTTCGGTATGTCTGCATGCTTTTAGGATCAGCAAGAGACTTTCAGAGTGTATGATCTGTTCTGCTCTTCTCATGAGCGGTTCAGCATTGGTAAAGGTGTCTATTGATATGGATGGCTGAAGAGGCTCTCTGCTGTAGAGTGCCAAGACCTTGAACTGACACAAATACTTTGAAAATCCTGCTATTGTGAATGCTTCCACAAGCACTCCAGTGCACAAGAGCTCTACTTGTACTCAATCATATGATCTGATAGAGTGAAAGAGAAAAAGTGAGAAACGGAAGGAGAGCATGAGAGAGAGAGAAAAGGGATTACTGTGTGATGATATAATCAAGAGAAGAGAGGGATATGAAGTGAGAGAGAGTGAAGTGATTGACGCTTGATGTAATCAGGATATGGAGCTGAGGGGGGAAGGGGAAAAGGCAACAGAGAAAAGAGAGGGAGAGACTGACCGCTGTGATGTCCAGCGCTTTTGGATGTTAAATATAGCCTGTTTTCCCCTCACCACCTACCGAGCTACAGACTGGCTCCTTTCTGCCTCAACAAACACACGCAGCTCCAGTCTCCTATCATTCAAATTTCTCTTTCATTTCCCCTCTCTGTCTTGATCTCATTCTATTTGTAGTTTTACATGGATGTGTTTTTGTTTTTTTGGTAGCGTTTGGAACCAGAATGTCTCTCTATAGTCCTATTCAGACAGGACTGGTTTTAGAAAATGAATCCCGGGAATGGGCTGATGATACTAATAATGTGATAATCTCATAATTATTTTCATGGTATGGCTGATATTAAATGTCTATACTATTTTGTCTAAATAAATTAAAAATAAAACACTAAAAAGTAAAATCAGTAATTTTAAATGCTGCAATTTGAGCGTCACATCATAATAATGTACAGTATGAAAAATGGGTATATTGAGACTTGCTAAAGATTACATTTGACAGTGTTATTAAATTACATTATTACTATGTTTAAAGTTTAACTTTAAGTAAATTCTAAATGATGACACATTCTTTTTATATATCCAAAACTGACCAATGTACACTACCGTTCAAAAGTTTGGGGTCAGTATGATTTTTTGGTTTCTTTTGAATTTTTTTTTTTAATTCAACAAGTAAAAAATAATATGATCAAATGTAGGTTTACATAGAGTTACATTTAAAAAAAAAATATTACAATAAAAAATGTTATTTTAAATTGTAATAATATTTCGGAATGTTATTACTGCATTCCGTAACACTTTAGTTTAGGGTCCAATTCTCACTATAAACTAGTTGCTTATTAGCATTCATATTACTAGGATATTGGCTGTTTATTAGTACTTATAAAGCACATATTAATGCCTTATTCTGCATGACCATATTCTACATCCCTTAATCCTCCCCAATACCCAACAACTACCTTCCTAACTATTAATAAGCAGTAATTAGGGGTTTATTGAGGCAAAAGTCGTAGTTAATAGTGAGAATTGGACCCTGATCTAAAGTGTGACCATGCATTCTTTATCACATAAACACAGCCTTGGTGAGCATAAGAGACTTCTTTCAAAAACATTAAAAAAATCTTACTGACCCCAAACATTTGAAAAGTAGTATAGAAAAACCCACTAATATTGGCCAGTAAACAATATGCAACATATTGTGCATACATAGCTTGTGTGTTCTACAACTTACCTGTTGCTTGTTCTCTTTAGAATACGGTAACATGGTGGAAACATGGAACATGAGCTCATGACCCTGATAGACTGTGTAGATGGAATTCATTCCTGTAGTGTCGTCTAAACGGAGAGAGAGAAAATGAATGAGTAAAATACAATTAAAAGGGAAAGAAATATCTCTCTGTTCATTTGTAAACATGTGCATGTGTGCATTTGTCCTACTCTTAGTGTCTAGTCCTCCTCGATACCCTGCCCAGCCCTGCAGACAGATTGTGTCGCCAAGGAGATTCAGAAATTTGTCAAAGGTCTCACTTCCTGTTTCTGAAAAAAGTACAAAAGCATAGAAAATCAACTTGATTGTAGAGCAATAATAAATAAATAAGACACCACCTTATGCTGTTCACATAGATATTTTAAAATCAGTGTGAATTGTAATTAATTGCATTGTACTTCCATAATGTGATGTAATTCTGGGTGAAACAGAATATTCTTTTATTTGGTTACTGGTATTTATTATAACATAGTGTGTGAGCCAAATCTTGTCAGTAGAAAGGTAAAGCAATATTTAGGATTATAAGTATGTTATGAGTGGTTCTGTGCTCACCGTTGCTGAACATTTCATCATCTGTCAACTGCCCATCTTTGGCATAAAGAACACCAAATTTAAAGTTTACGCTGCCCTGTAAGAACATACAAACGTGAGAAGCATTCAGGGGGAATTCACTGAGAAATTGATTTAAAAATCACTAAGAAGGTCATTTATTTGCATGGCATACTTAAATCAAACACATACACACATTTGACAGTACACACCTCTTGCTCCTCCAGCACCAGTAAATCCTGCCAACAATAAATAAATAAATAAACAAACAGTTTAGCTCAAATCAAATCATTATATCCCAGTACAATAAAACAATCCGTTTCCATCGAGGTTAAATTTCTAAACACCAGTTAGGAGCACTAATAGTGTGGATTACGCAAACATTACAGAGAACATGTTCATGCATTCAAAAATCTGAATGCCACTGACAATGGCCTTTGATTAGCGGCAAACATTTCCACAAAAGCTAAGCTCTCTGGAGCAATAGCAGCTCAGACAGCGGCTGCGTTTGAATCCTAAAGTGATTGTAAAGCAGAACAACAAACCAGAGCAAAAATAGACAGTAATTAACAGAGCGGAGGACATGTAATGTTGATTGATGGGTGTGGGTGGGCACCTTCTGAATCTCTGGGTTAAGGATCTCCCTCGGGCCCTTTTCGAAACGATCCACATTCATGGCACTGGAGGGTGAAAGGGTCAAGAGGGGCAAATTAATGCATTTTAATTTATTTCGCTCAAACTGAATCTTCGCATGTGCGAATAGGGTGCATTACAGACAGACTTACCTTAATATAGATTTGACTGATAGTGTTTTTGTTGGACTGTATGGAAGGCTGATTTTTAGAGTACCCTGAAAGAGATGGACATATATTATACATATATAAAGCAAAATGTTACATGGCTTAACAAGTCAGCAAGCCACTGTTGCTGGAGGCTATGACACAAGGTTTTATAACCGAGACCTTGTTGCTCATAGGAAGGTGACATTTAATACCGTGTCACTGTGCATTCAGGGTTTTTAGGCATTTAGTCTTCACATACTGGCCTTTGAGACATCAGAACAAAACAGTGTAGTCACTTCATGAAGAGGTCAATCTGTTATGTGAGTCACTGCTCAGAGCGAAAGTGACGCACACACGACTCACCGACTTGCGCCAGAGGATGGCTCGGTACTGTGGGACCCGCTGGTTGTTCTGGTCTGACAGAACCACAGATAGAAAGAAGGGGTTCTTTTCCGCATCCGTCCCCACATAGTTCTGATGAACTACAGAAAGAAGGGACAGAAAAGCTGTTTTTAAAAAAATTTATTTTATTCCTGTGATGGCAAAGCTACATTTCCAGCAGCCATTACTGCAGTTTTCATTGTCACATTAATTATAATACTTGAGAAATAATTCTAATATGCTGATTTGGTGCTCAAGAAACATTTCTTGTCAATGTTGAAAACAGTTGTACTGCTTAATCTTTGTAGTGATGTTTAGTTCTTGAATGAATCGTTCTTTTGAGCCGGTTCATAGGAAGTAACCGGTCGAGCCAGTTCACTAATCGAACTGAATCAAACTTTAGTTCCAGGTTGAGGACGCAAGATACACAAGCCGAAGTAGCTTGCTTAAGTACATGCTTATCCAAGATGTAGGCTACTCAATATTGGTCAGTCGTATCCGACATAAAGGATCCGTGAATGACAGTATGACCACAAACACCATTAACTTAAGTGAAAAAAAGGCAATAATCAGAAATATGCGTTACTTTTTATTTGAATGTTTCAATATGTGTTGACACAAATTACTTTATTTGAATGTTTCATACAAACAATGAGTTGTTAAAAAAGATGCGTAGAGACATAAATCACGAAAGGAACGGATGAATCGATTTTTGAACCGGTTCACTGAACCAAACTGTCCGGTTTGCGGAAATGAATTGGCCTTTACAGTGTTTTTTTTTTTTTTTTGATGAATAGAAAGCTCAAAAGACCAGAACTATTTAAAGTATAAATCTTTTATAAGATTATACATTTCTCTACTGACCCTTGTGATCAATTTAATGCATCCTTGCTGTATCATGGGTTGCTTGTGTGAATCAAAAGGGTGATGCATGATGCAGAATGAACGAAGATACACTACTTTTATTAAACACGAAGAGAACTCAAACACAACAATCCATAAACGTTTACACAAGACAATGAACTGAGGAAGATAGAAGGCTTAAATAGAGGGTACGCAAGTGACGTCACAGTCGGACGTTATGACTGCGGTTATGCCCACTGAGTGGCAGCATTGGTTTTCAGCGTGAATGCTGCGAAAAACACACAAAAAAAACATCCAAAACTGGAAAGAGCTTTGCGATTGACTGTACAAATAGCTTTGACACAAAATCTGATATATTTTTACAGATTACTGAAAACTACAGAAAAAAAAGAAGCAAATGGACCGCTGCAATTCACAGAAGCAGCTGGACTTCAGGCAGAGAAATGTAGATTTGCAGTTATCATTTTGTGTCAAAATGTTGGATTTTGGGGTAAAATCATACCCTATATATTGTATTGTCATATATTGTATTGACAACTCGTCAATTAAATATTTACCATCTTATATTCTGCATAATTGGGTGTTTTTAAATAAATACTGACAAAACTTTACAAGTTTTAGGGCTGGACGATATGACGTTATATATAACATTGATTTAAGTGATCACGATTTAGACCTACATATATTGTAGTTATTCAAAGTGTTAACAGGCAGATTTGCTTTATGTATTTCCCTGGCTTCGAAATCAGGCACATATTTATGTCAGGAAACACGATTCCTAGCTGCATGTCAATATCCATGGATTAAGTTTCTTTGACATGTTATAAGAAACACTTTTGAGCCCAACCTTTAGTGTTATCGTTTGTTTTACTCCGGTTTTTGCTATTTCCCCTATTAAATCCAGTAATGCAGCATGTTCTTTTACCATTCAGTCTAGCTGAGGGAGCGTGTTCTGGCGGGAAAAAGACTTCAATACATACCCTCTATATGCAGAGGATGATGATTAACAGAACAGGGAACAGGTGTGGGGTAATTAGAAACCATGACAACGAATGAATGACTAGAATTCTGGCAAAACAGACAATGGTTGCATCTCAATCAGCTCCCTAGCTTGAGAATCAGTATATCATGTATACAGATCTACACATTGGGAAAGTGATTACTCAATTTTAGGCAACGTGATGTACAACGTTAACGTAGTAAAATGTTACAGCTGGATTAATCAATACAGGCATGAAGTTTCATAAATGTGACGTAATGATTAACAGTGAACATATTTTAAGACCAATGCATCAGCTGGATTTTAATCAATGCATCAAGAAAACAAGATAATCTAACTTCTATTTTTTTTTTTTTCTTCTGGGCTATTTTCTTTTCTGAATAATGTAACTTGTGCTGCCTGCACAATGATGCTGATAGATTCCACACCAAAGCACTGTGACCATGTGAACTGTCCACAGAGACGTGACTGTAAAGATGCCTGTTTATTTAGATCTATTCCTGGAGCATCAGAACAAGAGGGAAGGAGGAAGGAAGGGATGGAAGCCTGCTGTTTAAGGGGAATATTTTGGACTGAGACAGTCCAGGTTTACAGACAGAAGACAAATGAAAAGAGGCTGAAATCCAATTAGAAGACAAGATCTGGTCTGTCTCTGTATCTCCACCCTTCCTCTGTAGAATATTCTGTCTCTCTCCCTCTCTCTCATTCAATCTCTCTCTCATTGAATAAAAGGTATTTGCAGTGATTTAAATCAATTAAAGAGACATAATGCAGAATCTGCCTCGGGAATGTGTGTGGGAACAACAATGTTTGTATTTGTTTGTGAGGAAGGGAGATAAAGAAAGAAAAACAGAGTGATGAAGTGTAAAACAAAGTATTTTAATATAAAATATAAAACACTAGTATAAAATACCAGTATTTGGTGCTTCGTCCTCCTCAGCATGAGAATGCAGACATTCAAAAATTGTTAACAGTACCATATGTAATAAAATGATTTTTTATTTTTTTTTAATAAAATGGAACTGGTTCTGAATAAGAACTCAATGCAACCATACTAATTTCAAACATTGTTCAATTATTCCCTACATAATTCAACTTTTTCTTTCCCACAAACTTGTTAGCCAAAATTTCACAGAATGGGACTTCTCAAAACAATGCCACATTTATGCTCTCCATTAAGCTGTGTTGAGTATAATCTGAACATGTACTGTATGTGTGTGCATGCATGTACAGTATGCATATACAGTACAAGAGAATTTGTAAATCTGTGTGTGTATGAGTGCATACTCTATACTTGGCAGTGGAATCCCACCTTTTCCCAGAAAGTACTTGAAATACCATCTGGTGTGGTACTCTGGGTTCTCCAAATGGACGTCAGTTCTCCTCCACGTTCCAGGCGTGTAGTCAGAGGTCTGCAGAAAAGCCCCATCAAGAATTTAACTAGGTACAGGACTCAACAGTGAAGATTTTTTTTTTTTTTTTTTTGTATTTGCCCTGTAACATTTTCATTGGCCCCTAACAAAAAACAACAACAACAACAATATATATATATATATATATATATATATATATATATATATATATATATATATATATATATATATATATATATGTATATGTTTTCATTACAATTTTGTTTTTTCACAAAGATTTTTTTCTCTACAAAAAGACAGTTTGTAACAAGCTCGAAAAAGATTACAGCTATAGTGTAACTTTATAAGCACATTTTGGCTAGAAAATTATGTCATGTGCAAACATTGGACACTATTTTGTAGTTTTTTTTTTTTCTGACACATTTAAGACACAATCACAAGTCATTCTTGTAATTTTGACAAATCCTCTATGTTAGGCAGCTAGATAACATTATCCTGAGGACAGAATTTGCAGCAACAATATAGAATGTATCATAAAAAAACTAAATTTTACTTTCAAAATACATTAAAATGGATGCACATTGCACACAATAAATGAAATGTAAGATTTCATTGGCAACGCAACACTGGATCAAAAGGACAAATGACTGTTTCGTCAACTAGCCAGAAACACTCTATTTTTTTTATTTATAGAGCTTTGTGGTAGGGAACACACACATACTTGCGAACACAAACATGTCTGGTTGGTTATTACCTCTCCTCACCCAATAATCAATTCCATCATGTTCCAGAACAAATTCCAATTGATATTTTCAGGCTGACAAATTAAAAAAAACTCAACGTAAACAACAGCTTTCCTATAGACTCTGAGAGTCAGGAACCCTAATCACTATGGTGACAGTCCACCCTAAATCATTAACAACCAATCAGAGGTCTGTTTTGGTGGGATAAAGCTTTGGAGGTTGTCATAGCTACAGTCCGGTTCTTGAAATTAAAAGGACAAGTGGATGGAGGGAAAGCGAGAGAGAGAGAGAGAGAGAGAGAGAGAGAGAGAGGGAGGGAGGGAAAATGAGAGCGAGAACATTGGGGATTGATTGAATTGCTTTGCTTTGATTGTTGTTTTTGCTGATGCATGTGTGTTTCATTGAAACACCTACAGACACAATCACAAAACACAAAAGCTGGCAGTTTTGGTTTGTTACTCACTGCCAGAAGATGAATACATTTGTTCCCTCTCTGTTTTCTTCATCCTTCCTCCCACTTCTTTTAATCTGTGTTCCTCTTCCTGTCCACCTTCACTTCTTATGCATGTATTTAAATACACTGTATCGCCCCCATGCCTGCAGTACTGCACTGACTTGAACCCGCAGCCAACAGTATGCATGTGGATAAGTTCAAAACCTTACTGAATCTCTCCATGGTCACGAGAACTTCAACAATTGTAGGGCTGTTAAAACCTCTATCCTGGCAATTTTCATAATAGTTTTGTAACACATAGTGGTCTGTTGCAATCCAGCACATTCAATGCACACACACATTTCAGACTGCACAACATTTAATGAGTATCTTACCTCATCTATTGAGCCGTTCTCCACTCTGAATCTCCCAGCTCTCTGTATGGCCCCGTCTGCATCGCTGGAGATGAGCTGAGGAGAAACACAGATGTGAGACCACCTGCATCATGTGGAAGAGCTGTAGAGTAGGGTCCAAAAGTCTAGTAAAATGCATTTCTTTTTTTCTTCTATTTTTATTCAGCAAGGATGCATTAAATTGATCAAATGTGTCAGTAATGACTTTTACATTTGTTACAAAAGATTTCTATTTCAAATAAATGCTGTTCTTTTGAACTTTCTATTCATCAAGGAATGCTGAAAAAAAAAAAATTCTACACAACTGTTTTAAACATTGATGATAATAATGATTGTTTCTTGAGAAGCAAATCAGCCAATTAGAATGATTTCTGAAGGATCATGTGACACTGAAAAATGGAGTAATGATGCTGAAAATTCAGCTTTGCCATCACAGGAATAAATTACTTTTTAAAATATACTACAATAGAAAAAAAAAAATTTAAATTCTAATAATATTTCACAGTATTACTGTTTTTACTTTTTGATCAAGTAAATATAGCATTTAAGAACAAGAAAACTGTTTCAAAAACATTTAAAAAATGATTCAACTTTTGAACAGTAGTGTAAATAACTTAGGGCCCTATTTTAACGATCTAAGCGCATGGTGTAAAGTGCATGCGCTTAGGGCGTGTCCGAATCCACTTTTGCTAGTTTAAGGATGGCGACGCAAGTGTTTTTTGCTAGTTTCAGCCTGACACAGTTATCATTTTCACGTCCTGCGTTGGTTAAATGCATTTGTGTGCCCATGGGTGTGCTGGCCTGAAAACAAAGTGTGTGCATTGTTGGCACGTTGCTATTTTGAGGCAACCGAATTAGACTGCGCCATTGACCAACTGAAACCTAGTCTAAAGTCAATGGCGCAATATTTTCTTTTGTTATTTAAAGAGCGCGTTAGTAATATGCACCTATATGGGGGTGCACAACGGGCATACACTCTGCTTATTACACACACAGGGATGCGCAGCAGCACACAAACATGCCAAATATTAAAAATAAAAGGATTACAATGTAAAAGATTATTATTGTGAGCATAAAGATAAAAATGCATTGGTGGAAGACGGCTTTTCCTGTCGATGGTCTGCCTGCGCACTTTAACCTTGCGCACAAGCAGATCCGTTTCCTCACTAGAGAAGCATTCAGTTTTTTCCGTTTGCAAATTCCGCCATATAAATAGCGAATCCACCATGGCGCACCCGGCGCATGGTCTAAAAGGGTTGTCCCTATTTTCTTAATGAGTAATGGGTGTGTTTTGGGCATAATGTGCAATAAACCAATCATCCCCCATTCCCTTTAAAAGACAGTTGCGCTCGCGCCATGGCGGATTCGCTATTTACACGGCGGAATTAGCAAGCAGAAAAACTGAACGCTTCTCTAGCGAGGAAACGGATCTGCTCATGCGCGAGATGAGCAGACCATCTACGGGAAAAGTCGGATTCCACCAAAGCATTTTTATCTTTATGCACACAATAATAACCTTTTACATTGTAATCCTTTTATTTTTAATATTTGCCATGTTTTTGTGCTGTCGCGTGTCCCTGTGTCTGTAATAAGCAGAGTGTATGCACGTTGTGCACCCGCATATAGGCGCATATTACTAACGCGCTCTTTAAATAACAAAACAAATATTGAGCCATTGACTTTAGACCAGGTTTCAGTTGGTCAGTGGCGCAGTCTATTTCAGTTGCTTCAAAATATTAATGCGCCAACAATGCGCCTGAACACACCTCACTTTCAGACCAGCGCACAAATGGGTACAAATGCATTTGCTGTTTAAACAATGTAGCGCAGAACGTGAAAATGCTAACTGCGTCGGGCTGAAACTACCAAAATCACTTCGTCACGCCTGCCGCCGCATTGCTCCAAGTGTATGATAGGGCCCTTAATGTTTATATCCTGAAAACATTCATATGAAGTTTTATTTTATCAGAAAACAGAGGGCAAATATTCCTTATTTGTCAATTTACATCTTATATGGCACTTTTAACCTCTTAAACCACTGATTCATGCTGGAATAATACACTAGATTCCCCCTTCGCTTCTCTCAAACTTTGACATTGATGATTGTGTCTATTATCTAAATGTTAATGTTACAATAGATATTGTTTCTTTGATTTAAGGATTTCTAAATTCCTAAAATGTTATTTGTTTCCGGATGTAAATTCGAATCAAAGATTTTATTGTAGCCTCAGACTTGCATTCATTCTCTTTGCTGTTAAATCTTTCTCTATAACCATTCAGTTATTTTCATTAAGAAGCAATATAAGAAGTTTAAGAAATGCCTAAAAAGACACATTAAAGACAGCGAAAAGGCAGCATACCTAATCTGCTGTGACATACACCCAGAACACATACAGATGATTTTGTTTACATAAAACCCCTTCAATGTAGAAGCAGCTGCACACACAATCAGACTAATTACAGACAAGTGATCCCTGTGTGTCTGATCTATCTGTGTGGAGCATTGATCAGTTCATCTGTGTGTCTCTGCACACACACACACACACATACTTGTATATGTGGTTTACGGGGACTCTCCATAGACGTAATGGTTTTTATACTGTACAAACTGTATATTCTATCCCCCTATACTACCCCTAAACCTACCCATCACAGAAAACTGTCTGCAGTTTTTGAATTAAAAAAAAAAAACAGTTTAGTATGTTTTTTAAGCCATTTGGTTTATGAGGACACATGAGGACACAACTGTCCTTATAAACCATGTTTACGTTGTAATACCCATGTTATTATACACATTTGTGTCTTCATAAAACATGTATACAAGAACACACACACATACACACAATCTGTTTGTTTTAGCACATATGTGTAAGATAAGTTTCTTCAGTGAAAGTCTGTCTGCTCAGATATTGTGTGTGTGGGACAATCACTTGCACCTGACACGATGTAATCTGGTCTTTGCAGTAAAACTGCAACATCCCCCCAGATGGAACAATGTTAGTTGCTAGGCAACAGAACACAGAACCTCTCCCATTTCCTTTTTCTTCAGTCACCTTGTTTTCCTCCTCACATTTCTCTCACCTTTCTTCTCCACCTGTTGGTCTGCCTCCCTCTCTTGCACTCTTTCTTTCTCTTTCTCTTCCCTTTTCTGTGTATCTGGCAGACCAGACTGCTAAAAACAGACTGCAGCTGTGTGTATTAGATTGTCATTGCATGTGTGTGTGTGTGTGTGTGTGTGTGTATGTGTGTGTGTGTGGAAGATGGTCTGTCTTGGCTTGAGAATGCTAAAGGTCCAGGCAGATCATTCTAGATAGACTCTTGCTCTCACACTAATCAATTAATAAGCACTCATTATATGGCATCCAAGTAGAGGGAGGCGAAGTTAGTTTATATGAAGTATAAGCCTACAGTATGCTCCACTTGGCTCAAACATCTGAACTGCTATGATGCTTGTTTTCTTATGATTAATAATATGTGTTAATATTGGGTTTACTTCTGGTGGAAGCTAGATATTTTACTTCATAACTTGTTAAATATGGATATTTTTTTACACAAATGCATCGCTTTGCTTCAGAACGCCTTTATTAACCCCCTGGAGCCATGTAGAATATGCTTATGATGAATGGATGTGGATGGAAACACTTTCTTCAGCTCATACTTGCTGATCCCGCTCACTGCCATTATAAAGCTCGGATGCGTCAGGATATTTATTAATATTCCTCTGATTGCGTTCATCAGAAAGAAGAAAGTCATATATACCTAGGATGGCTTGAGGGTGAGTAAAGCTTGGGGTAACATTGTTCCATCTGGGGGGATGTTGCAATTTTACTGCAAAGACCAGATTACATTGTGTCAGGTGCAAGTGATTGTCCCACACACATAATATCTGAGCAGATAGATCACTGAAACTACTTCTCTTACAGAGCTAAAACAAACAGACTGTGTGTATGTGTGTGTGTTCTTGTATACATGGTTTATGAGGACACAAATGTGTATAATAACATGGGTATTACAATGTAAACATGGTTTATGAGGACACTTCCTGTGTCCTCGTAAACCAAATGGCTTAAAAAACATACTAAACTGTTTTTTTGAAATTCAAAACATGCAGACAGTTTTCTAATTTTCATTTGAAATTGAATCCTTTAACTCTTTACAATAAGGCTCCAATTGTTAACATTAGTTAATTTATTAGTTAACATTAACTAGCAATAAAAATACTTCTAAAGCATTTATTAATCTTAGTTAATGTTAGTTTCAACATTTAATAGCTACTATATTATTAAAATCAAAACCTGAGCTAACATGAACTAACAATGATCAGTTGTTTCAGACGCCATCTTTATTTTTTAACATAACTGCCACAGAATGTAACGCACAGATTTATGGGATAGATGAAGGTATCTCAGGAGACAGAAAGTGAAGCTAACATTATATTCGGTCATCTCTTGATGCCTTCCTACCTTGGAATCCATCCGAAGCAGCATTTTTAAGCTTACGGACATAGCCAACATTTTCACTACTTAACAGGGATGTTAGCAAAACATTCTTCAAGCATATTTTTGTTAGCTGGGTTTGAGCAGTGGAAAACTTCAGCCTGTATTAATGTGCAGAACAGTAAATGCAGACTGCAAAACAGGCAAATCAGTGGTAGATAAATTATTAAAAGGTTTTGTGGATAAATTTCATACTGTTTGAAAAATAGATGCTGCTGAATCAAAACCCTTGAGACTTGACATTTGCCCATGACACATGCCTATGATACACAACATCCCCTCTAATGGACTTACACACCCCAGGAATCTACTTTAAGCATACAGAGACACAATTATGTGTGTCACATGAGAATTTTTCTTTTGCTCAGTGACATTCTGTGATGCTATTAAGGTGTTTTGATAAATGGCATGAGGTTAATGATAGCAGGATAATGACAGGACAGTCTACCTAACTCAACCAAAAGTTCAAAACACACACACACACACACAGAGAGAGAGAGAGAGCAGGAAAGAGAGCAAGAAAGAGAGCAAGAGAATCAATGCTATTGTGACTGGGGATGTAGCATTGATCTTTTTAGAGAGCTTCTGTATGTGTTCTCATGCCTCACACAATAGAGCAAGAGAAAGAGAGAGAGAGAGAGAGACAGATGAGATAAGGAAAGAATATGGAGAGAGACACACATGGAGAAAGCAAAGCATCTGAATCTGAGAGGAAAACAAAAGGAAACATTTCCATATTCTAAATCAGTCTACACAGTTGAACTGAGCTTTGGGTGAATTATGAAATACCGAACAGGTTTAATATACAATGAGACCATCAAACAAAGGCCTACAATTACCATAAAATAATCAAGTCTTTTTTCTTTTTGACAGTGGCAGGAAATTAATCACTTCAAGTTTTGTGCTACTTCAACTTTTTTTTTTGCTACTTAAACAGTTTAATTGCATACACGTTAACAAAAAGTATAAAACTGAGGTTGAATATCAACATAAGCTCATTGGAAAAATATGCCTCTATATTTTTGCGAACTTGAAAACCGTACCTGTAGACCTATTTTGTGTTTGCAAACAGTGATGACGTTTTTGTGGGCGGAGCCTACCTGGTGGCAGAAAATTACAGTTCTGCAGTAGCAGTGGAAGCCATGGAATAAAAGAATAAAAAAAGTTAATTTCATCATAACCACGGTCAACTTGTCAAGGCCCAGAAAGGTACTAAAGACATCGTTAAAATAGTCCACGTGACTACAGTGGTTCAACCTTAATTTTATGAAGTGACGAGAATAGAGAATAATTTTCTGCGCAAAAACAAAACAATCTATTCTCTTCCATGTCAGTGTCTTACACAGTTGATGCAGTAAGCACAGTGCAGCACTTCCGTGTTTACATCAGAACGCCGACTCATTATTGTCCGGCCCCTGCGTCAGCATCACAGGCGTACGTCATGCTGCTCCGTGTACAGCGTCGACCAATACTGAAATGGCGTTCAGACGTAAACACGGAAGTCTTCACTGTGCTTACTGCATCAACTGCATAGGAGACTAACAGGGTAGAGAAGAAATTGTTGAATAAAATCGTTATTTTTGTTTTGTTTTGTTTTTGCACATAAGAAGTATTCTCGTTGCTTCATAAAATTAAGGTTGAACCACTGCAGTAACAGTAGACTGTTTTAACGATGGCCTTGACAGTGGTAATTAAATTGCTGTCTATGGAGGAGTCAGACAGCTCTCGGATTTCATCAAAAATATCTTAATTTGTGTTCCGAAGATCATTTTGGATAAAATTAAACACAGTTTTAGTGCCACTCACTTTGAAAGTGTCGTGAAAACGTGCAAATAGTGGTGTAACATCACTATGCAGAAATGTAGCCAGAGGCATGTTTTTCCAATGAGCCTGGGTTGTGGAATATAATGCCACTTTATGACACAAATGCAGCGATGGATAAATGCCAGAGGAGCTGCTTCATGTGCCCTTTTGGTGAGTGGTAGACCTTTATTTTTAAAGTTTAAGGGGCACAGGTTGTATCAGTGACATAAAACATGCGGCATTTTGTGCAATGGTATTTTTAAGCATGCGTGTTTGTGACTTAATGCCGATCTCACTCTTACTTCTTTCTCTAAAACTTTATAAAACACACACATACAGTCGACAAACAGAATACCAGTGCAGGGGAGTCACTAACTAAAATTCAAGGTTTGGTGGTTCATGTAAATGAGCAGATTCACAAAAATATATACATATTGCCCCATTAGGCAACCTCAATGTAGTTAGCTACTTTTTGTTTGTAGCTTACATGAACTCTTTCTAAATACTATTAGCTAGATTTAAATTAGCCAACCCTGTCTGCACAATACATACACATGAACTTGTCCACTACAGTTGAATGAACTTGAGGAAAGAGAGAGAAAAAAGGAAAGTGAAGGGAGGATGAGAAAATAATAAAACTAGTTTTAGTTCAGTTATATTTAACAAAACAAAGGATTTCCCTCTAACACACACCCACACATACTGCAAATGAACTAATCATACTGACTTGATGTGTATGTGCGCTGTTCTTTCCCACACCAGAACTTCACACAAAGTCTTTAACAAGTACCCCAAACTCACAGCTAACCTTCAGACAATCCATAACTAAACTAATATGTCTTCAACATTGCTTAATTTTGTCCCATCTTTGTGAAAGTGACCCACCCACAGCATTGGACACAGTGAGCATGAGTCACTCCTAATGCTTCATATGATAGAGCTGCAGGCAACATGTTCCACTGAGCCCAACATGCTAATTTTACACACCGCAGTCGCTCTGCAGCCAACCCTCCCTCTGCTCAGCATATGTGTGTGGGGTCTGAAGGCGTTTGGACTTGGTTAGAATCAAATTATTAAAATAAGAGCAATAAGTCACAGGCAGAAGATGCATACTGTGAGATGTGTATGTGTCATTATGAAGCATTATTAGAAATTTTAATGTAGCCAAAGGGAGGCCCTCATGACTATATACATGTTTAATTCTCCAGTCAGCTATATCTGTTTTTTACGGAGCCCCGCACATGACATGCAAGAAAAAAAATTAAATCGTGCGCACGATTTACTAATTCGTTCCCTCGATTTACTACATCATGCACACGACTTACTAATTCGTTCCCTCGATTTACTAAATCGTGAGCACGTTTTAGTAAATTGAGGTAACGAATTAGTAAATCGTGCGCATGATTTAGCCTACTATTTTTTTTCTGCATGTCATGTCCGGGGCTCCATAGTTATTATATCTGTATCAATATAAGTTAATGCAAACAACAACCTCTAAAAATCAGGATATCATCCTCAAGAACTATTTGTATCTATAAAAAGTATCAGAAATTATAATTATAAACTATACGAAACTGCACAGTGCCAGCATGTAAATATAAAGATCAAACTCCATCCTTTATATTAATTGAATTCGTATTTATTGTGTGTGCGCATATATATATATATATATATACACACACATACAGTGTAAATGCGTACACCCCCTTTGAAAAGTAACATTTTAAACAATATTGTCATGATCACCTGCTGGAGTGCCACAGAGGGCACTGTATCCTGGACATTAATCACTCTTAGGACTCTTAGGACTTCAATTCCCATAACCCTTTGTTCTCCTCATTGCACCCAGCTGTTTTCTATTATGTTGTTAGTGTCTGTCTATTTATACCCAGTTTGTTTCTGTCTGTTTCTGAGTTTTTGCTGATTGTTACCCTGCACATCTGAGCACTCTGGCTTCTTGTTTCTCTGTTTGGTTTTTGTTGTCTTGTTTCTTGTTTGGACTGATTTGTATGGATTTTGACTCTTGAGTTCCCTTAAATAAACTGCACTTAGATCTTTACCTGCAAGTCTCAGAGCATCCGTGACAAATATCTCAATGAACACAAAAACAATTTCCAAAATGTTGACAAGACTAAGTTTTATATAACATCTGTTTAACATATAACATGAAAGTATGGTTAATAATATAACTTAGAGAACAAAATTTTCAGTTTTACTCAAATTGGGGTGATGCAAAAATGAGTACACCCCACTAAAAGTCTCTGGAGCAAAGCTAAATTTTAGACTACAAATGTCTAATTTAACAAGAATTTAACCACAGGTGAGTCTAATTATTCATTACACAGGTGTCCAGCAGACAGTTGACTATTAAAGGGTGTTAAAACCCCTTCCCATTTCATGCTGTCAGCAATGGCACCACATGGAAGAGAAATGTCACAAGACCTGAGAAAGAAAATCGTTTCTTTACACCAGAAAGGTGAAGGCTACAAGAAGATCAGCAAGACTTTACTTATCAGTCAGAATACTGTAGCAAAAGTGGTACAAAAATTTAAAAAAGATGGAGCTGCAATCATCTCACAGAGACGTCCAGGTCGTCCACGAAAGTTAACACCTCGACAGGAGTGTCCTCTGATGAGAAGGTTTGAAGAAAATCGGCATGCAAGTTCACTGCAGTTATCTAAAGAAGTAGAAAGCCAAACTGGGGTGACTATTTCCCGTGACACAATATGGCGTACACTGCAGAGGAATGGCATGCATTGGTACCGTCCACGAAAAAAGCCTCTCCTAAACCCAAGGCACAAAAAAAAAAAAAAAAAAAAAAACCTGCCTAGAGTTTGCCAGGGCCCATGCTGACAAAGATGAAGACTACTGAGACTCTATACTCTGGAGTGATGAGACCAAGATAAATGTTTTTGGAACTGATGGCTTCAAAACTGTATGGCGTCGCAAAGGTGAGGAATACAAAGAAAAATGCATGGTGCCTACAGTGAAACATGGTGGTGGCAGTGTCCTTATGTGGGGCTGCATAATTGCTGCTGGTGTCAGGGAGCTGCATTTCATTGATGGCATCATGAATTCACAGATGTACTGCTCTATACTGAAAGAGAAGATGCTACCATCACTCCGTGCCCTTGGTCGTTGTGCACTTTTCCAACATGACAATGATCCTAAACAAATATCTAAGGCCACTGTTGGATTTCTGAAGAAGAACAGGGTGAGTGATTCAGTGGCTCCTGATCTGAACCCAATTGAACACCTATGGGGAATTCTGAAGAGACAAGTTGAGCATCACTCTCCATCCAGCATCCAGTCTCTAAAAAGAGGTCATTCTTGAAGAATGGAAAAAGATAGATGTTGCAAAATAGACTACAAGCATTTTTGTCTCTACCTACATTTCTGAAAAGCTCCAAAAATGTCCCATATACAATTAACTGCATGTTGCAGCTGAAATGACCACTAGATACAAATATAACAATTTAACTAATATAATAGTATAATACAGATTAATATATTAATTTCTTAATTCCACACTTTTTTGTCATCTGTAATTCGCAATAAATATTAATTTATCAATAATATCCATTTCTGATAATCCCAGGTTTCTATAGTCACGCAGGTTTGTTTACACATTAAAATCGTGGTCATGAGAAACAGATGTCGTTCCCTCAACATAGGATCTCGAGGAAACAACATAAAGATTTTGTTACCTAGATAAAATGGTCTTGTGGCCACGACATATATTATCACTTTCCCAAGAGTTAATGAGTGAATCGAGCATGTGCCCTTCCGGTCACCGTATATATGCTGTAGACATAACCAAGCAAACGTGGCTACAATGCTTATTTCTCGATTGAAATGAAATAATAATTAATTTACTCCTATCAATTGCTCCATCAGGTGCCATTAAAAAGAAAAAACAAGACCTCTTCATATGGTTGGTTTTTGAAGCTATTTATAAATGTCCATTTAAAAAGAGCTTTAAGAATGAGTGACAATCAAACAGAGTTCCACGAAGGAAAAATCCTCACATAAACTTTTTTTTTATGCATACAAAAGTAAGAAATATAATGGTGAGTGACTGAGAGACCGAAATTGAATGAGGAACACTGAGGCATTAAAGAGCTCCTACAGCAATGTGTCTGAATGGAGAAAGGTGATGAAATGAAAAAGGGACAGTGAAGCTTAGTTCTGTGTCACTCCATTTCATTTCTGTTCCTTCTTTTGGGATTATAAAGGTTCTCCAACACATCTTCAACCTGTATACAGGTGTGCACTGTAGGTCAGCTGTGTTCTCTTCATCTTTGATGTTATCTGCTTTCACGCAAGTACATCTGAGTCCTGTCATAGACTTCAGTGATGCTGCTGTTATGACAAAGCATTTTCATCTGCTCTCTTTGAAACAAACCATTTCCCGCTCCTTCATATGCAGATGATACAACAAGCTCTGGTAACAAAATCTTATTAAAGTTAATCCCAGTTTTTGAACAATCAATATACAGTATATTAACCCTCAAACATGGATGAGAGATTGATTGTGTAAGTTCAGAAACATTGGATATTTACAAATTCTGTTACAAACACTATATAAAGCATGCATATTGCTGGAAGCTGCAGTAACCACCATAGACACTGAGGGGGACAAGTCCACCCCAATAATTAGATATAGCCAAATTGCCTCCACCAATATTTCATATTATTGATGTTACTGTCCTTCACTCCATTACACACAACTCGTTGTTAGGATGCAAAAAACATGTCTTCCACTTTCAAAAAGATATGGATGGTCAATCAAAGAAGAAGTGCTTTATTGTTCACAGATGCAACACTTCAGGTTTAACAGTAAAAGAGTGTAATGTAAGAAGTAGCTAAACATTTAAAGGGTTAGTTCACCAAAAAATGAAATTTCTCTCATTGAGTAGCTCACGTGTTCAGCTTCGGCCAATACTGAGTTGGTGTTCGGACATATTTTTAACTACCTACGTCAAAAGGTGCAATGACGTTGCTGCCTGTGTGGATCAGATACCCTCAGATTTCATCAAAAATATCTTAATTTGTGTTCCGAAGATGAACAAAAGTCTTACAGGTGTGGAACAACATGAGGATGAGTACTTAATGACAGAAATTTCATTTTTGGGTGAACTAACCCTTTAAAATTTAACTGTTTTACAATAGAAATGACAGTAATATCCAGTGATGCAACCTATTCTATACTTTACTAACTTTTTTGTGAAATCTCAGTTTTGAATTGAAAATAGGGTATACAGTACCATTTAGGTAATTATTTTAATGTAATTAGTAACTCAATGTTAAAGACAAGAAAAATTAACAGCCACGATTAAGAGTGAATGTGAGCATACTTTAAAATAATAATAAAAAAAATTATAAATAAAAATTACCATTACATTTTGTGACATTTTTCTCCCTCTCCAATGTTCAAGATATGGTTACAGCCTTGGATGGAATCATATTTTCTTTGTATCTCATTGAATATGTTAATTAAGTAGTCAACCTTTGACATCACAGTCCCTGCATGCAAATATGTCTACTTCCATACTATAAAGTATGCAAAAAACAGTACGTCAAATGAGTAGCATGTCCAAATTCAACACTGCTGATGCATTTCGTACAGATTGTATTCATACTACACACATGGATATGTTACATACTTTATTAACAATGGAGAAGTCATCAAATGCAGCACATATTCTGGTTTCCAAATATATAGCATTGGCTGTTGATCAATGATCAGGTCCAATGTCTTGTTTGAGTTTGCTATGATTATAGGTTGCAGAGTTTCTAGATGATGTCTAGCCACTTCTAGAAATGGTTGATCTGCAAGTAATCTGCATCTAAACAACAGTCATGTTTACATTAGGCTAACATTCAGTAATGAGAGGAGCACTTGGGAAGCTTTTAACTTAAAACCATCACATAGACATACTTCAACCCTTACATACACACTTTGCACTTAGAGGTCATAAAATCACCTATAAGAGGATCCTAGAGCTAATGCACTTACATAAACTGACTGAAACATACAGCTTGCTAGCCATGCATATAGTAATTGCATCTAAAACATCAAGAGCATACACATTTCTTTGGTTCTCAGGTTGCAGCCTATGAAGAAGTATAGTCACAAAATGTCCCTATAATCATGCTCTGATTATAATTCAGACAGTCTGTGTGTAATCTGTATGTGAGGCTATCTTCCTTGTGTTTGCACAGTATAATTGTGTATTAATGTGACAAAGATGGTCAATATGTATATTTTTCCCTCATAATGATTAACACTATTAAATGCAAAACACACACATGCAAGTGCAAATGTAAATGCAAACACTGGCATAAAAACTGTAATAGAATCAATTAGCAGTATATTATAATAACTGATATAACAGAATAACACTGTCAGACAGATAAATACACAAAACAACCAATGATTCTAACCAAAATAAGAGACTTACACACATTCTGGAATAATGAATGTAATTAAGCACAGCAATCATTAGAGAAAAAGAGAGAAACAGTACAAGCATGTTTCATAGTAACTCAACCTAATTTAATAAGAGAAATGCGGCAAAGCAGTAAGAAGTGGAATAAAAACAAAACATTCAAATGGAAAAATAAAGACAGGCAACATAAAAATAAATGTGGCTTGCATGCATTACATTTTTTTTTTTAATAAACTAGATATTTCTTGCTTTAAATTTACAATGGATATAAGAAAGGGGTAATGCTCAATCAGATGGTCATTACCGCAAAATAAACCCCAACAGAGAAAAGAGGGATGTGGTGTGAAACATATTACACGTCTACTTACTAAATAAATAAACAGACATGAAATATTGATTTGAGTTTAAATTATTTTATTTTGTGAAAATAAAGAGTGCATGGAGTGTCCAGGATCGACCTTTCCATGTTTATTTTTGTGGTAATGACTTTCTGAATAATTATGTAAATTCTTTAAAAAATATACATGGACATGACATATTGATTTGAGATGACAATTGGAGATGTAATATTTTACTGCCTTGTAGAAACTGTGAAGAAACAGAACACATTCACAGTATTGGTCAGTATTGCCCTGGACAACGGTCATTATTCAGAAATATCAGAATGAGCGTCTGACCAAACCAATCAAGTATTACAGAGCGCAAAGTAGGTACTCTTATGAACATTTTCTACACAACCCAAAAAATTCTTTCCAATACTAATGTCATAACATCATGGTCATACAATCATATAGGCTAGTTCTGATCAAAAATCTGGGAAACAGCAACAACAAAAACAATCCAAATGCTAAGATATTCTAAGATTCATGTACATTTTTCAAAAAATTTACATTAGTGGTCTAAGACGTTTTGACGCCATTGTAGCTTTAGATACTTAGGAACAATTGCACATGCAGCAACAAATGCCCTTCTCTCTCCTTTTCTCACACACATTTATATTCTCCATCTGTCGTGCATGATAATGCATGTGGTTTTGTGACATGGCTCTATCTGACACAAGGTCACCCATTTCATTCCACCCACAAACCTCTTGCACGTTTCACATAGGAAGTAGCATCTAGAGTGGTATTAAGCCACTTCCTCCATGCAACAACTATCTAGGAGAGACAGACACTGCAGAAAAGTAACACACCCACACCAGCTCAATACAGCACGTGTGTTTGACCAGTCAAAACACTCTGAATTATGTAAATGATGCTGACTATTTCACCTATTGCAATGCTCATGGTATGGTGAGATGATATTTGAGTGAACTTCATCTCAAGAACAATTTAATTACAAAGATGTACAAATCACATTTGATATAACAGACCGAACCACAGATATATAACAGATAAGAAATCAAGCAGCAGCACATAGCTTCTACATTCACAGCAATGCAGATTAGAAGGAAGAAGAAAAAGAAGAAGGAGGAGGTGGAATATGTAAATATATACAGAAGAGCTAAAATATGATAGTCCTCACCAGTTCAACTGAACCATAGTGTTTCCGGCTGAATTCTCCTCTCCTGCACCCAAGATCCTCTGATGCTGAGCTGCAAAACAAAGCGTATAACAATTCAAACTGATTTCATGATTTTTAATAGCACACATTACAATATTTTCATTCTCTTGTAAAGAATTGTTGAATGTTTGTGTTTGACACTTTTAAGACAGTCTTATTGTAAATGGGATTTCTTATAGAAAAATGCTTTGCTGTTTGATTCATTATATGTGAACATACAGAAACAGCATTTTAGTTTCAATACCAGAAACCTGCATTCCAAAAAGTAGAAGCCCCGGCCTTCTCCACCTCACAACCCTGTGATGTTGCAGTCTTTTTGACTTTTTGAGTGAAATTGTTTCAGATTATTAGAGCGAGAACTACATGCTCAGTGACTCAGCTGACAACTAGACATCACACATCTTCCCAAAACCTCGATTCCAACCAATTCACAGGAAGACCAAAGAGACACTAAAGGTGTGTCATTTCTGTGCCACTATCATAACCAAATAAAATAGCAAAAATAGTACTGTTTTCAAACAGGTTTTCCAAATTTCCTCCACCAATAAGGATAGCCCACTAGCACAGTATCACTACGTATCACTTGCCCTGTCAAATCAATGTAGGTGCCTTTTGATAGCAATAAAAATGTTTATAAGCCATTGTTTTTCAACAAAAGTGTGTGCATTGCTTTTATGGAGTTATATTACAGTTGTATAATTTCCAGCTATTATTGCAAATATTAACTAGCTTAAACAATTATATTAAATACACACACACACACAGGTTTGTTTTGCTATCAAAGTGAGGACATTCCATAGGTTTTTATACTGTACAAACTGTTCATTCTATCCCTACTCCTAAACCTACCCATCACAGAAAACTGTATGCATTTTTACATTGTTTAGTATGTTTTTAAAGCTATTTTAAATATGAGGACTCATGAAATGTTTACGTCGTAATACCAGTGTAATACCAATGTCATTATACAAATGTGTGTCCTCATAAATCACAAAAACGCACGCACACATGCACACACGCACACACGCACACACACACACACACACATATCAGGGCAGGTACAAATCTGAACTACTATCCTGATTCGGTACCTAATCCTTGCCCTGATACCATTGGTTGATCCAGTGTTGCTATGTCAGGTTAAGATGCTCAAAAAAAAAAGCATAAGAACAACAGTGTTTACTTTTCAGAGGCATCAACCTACGAATGTCTTATTTATAGATGTCTCTGTATATTAAAATGGGATATGAAAAAGTATTGAAAAAAAAAAATACAAACCTCAACTTTAATAATGCTGCTGTTTTTGCCAATTATGATTGTGGCTAAGTGATATGAAGTACTTTTCTTTTTCATAATATTTGCTTTATCGAAGTAAGCATCTCCTCTGAGGTTTAAACAATTTATATGCTGAGCCACATGAACGCTTACATTTATTATAGCCATTTCACTTCAAGTGCAATGTAAATAGTGCATGTGAGCAAACATTTCCTCTGTGTGAGGGCTATCATTATGTTTCCATTAGTGCAGAATGCAGCTTAGAATGTCTACATGCATGCATATTGCATACGGCATGATAAATTATAACCAGGTGGAATCTTCAGACATTGTTTGCATTTTTATGGATTTCAATATAGTCAAATCAAAGACTATAGATATACAAAGATGGTGCACTCCTATTACTTATGAATGGGAGTAACTGCAATGTGCAATATTGCGGAATATGTCCCGCCTTCTAAATAAAAGAGCCAATCGCTGATTGGTAAAGTAATTACATCACTGCAGCTGCTGTTAAAAGCTCCGGTTCCAATCGAAACCTGAGACTCACGCTTAGGACTGCACATGCTCATTGGAAAGGTAAAATAGCCTTTAAAATATGCTTTTCAATGCTATTTGAGCAAAAGAAACAACATTTATGGGTCAGTTCATGTCAGCAGATCGATGCGTTTGTGTAAAAAAAAATATCCATAATTTACAAGTTATGAAGTGAAATATCTAGCTTCCGCCAGACATTCAACATACGAAGAAAGTGTAAAACTCGTGCAGTTCAAAACGCTTACACTACATCCTACGCCTTCCTTATTCTACTTATGGAAAAAGTGTAACTGACGCGACGCCAGTTTACACTTTCTTTGTAACTTGAATACGGTAGGCAGAAGCTAGATAATTTACTTCATAACTTGTAAAATATGGATTTTTTTACACAAAAATTATTAACCCCCCGGAGCCATGTGGAGTACATTTATGATGGATGGATGGATGTGGATGGAAGCACTTTCTTCAGCTCATACTCGTGACCCCTGTTCACTGCCATTACAAAGCTTGGATGTGTCAGGATATTTATTAAAATATCTCCGATTGTGTTCATCAGAAAGAAGAAAGTCATATACACCTAAGTAGCTTGAGGGTGAGTAAAGCTTGGGCTAATTTTCATTTGAAAGTGAATTAATCCTTTAAATTAAAAAATAAATGAAATACTGAATTCTGCAGATCCTGTGTGGTCATGGTTATATACAATATGTTGAAATTGCAAATGCACATGCATTCTTCGATTATATAGCTTCAGAAGAAGTTTAAACATAGATACCTCATTTCCTATGCACCTCTGCTATGCAGTCAGATGGGGGAAGGGAGATGGTTAATTGAAAGAGGGGAAAAAATGAAATGAGATAAAAGGTCGACTTCAGAAATGGCCTCATAATCCTGTCAGAATGACCCACTGTTGAATTACAGTCAGTTAGGCATATCTTATTCGACTAAGAGCATTTAAATGCGCAAGTGATTCTGGAGAACAAGTAAAAGAAAGGAGTGGCTCATCATTAGATGATATATTGTGGCACGGGGCTGAAAGAAAGATGCTTTACTAAATTCAGAAACACTACCATAGAGGAGAAAACAATTAACAGCTGAGGATATAAAGACATCTTAAGATGCAGAACGTCTTATTGTTTCATTCATATTCTAAAACAGTCCTTTGATTGTTGCTCATGATTGAATGGTTCTGTTGATAAAAAGAATAATCTGAAAGATGTTACAAAAATGAGACTGTTTATGGAAAAAAAATCCAATAATGATGACAATAGTGCGCCGGCACATGACAGTGTTTGCGATTATGATGACAGCAACAGCATGACATAATTAGTATGGCCATTACCCTCTGGTGATACCGAGAAACCAAATACGGTCAAGTTTGTTCACAGAAATCACTCCTGTTATGCGTCTTCAATAATAATTTAGTCATAATGATCTGGCAATGATATCACGTTTCCAATGATGGAGAGCTCAAAGACTCAGACATTTTCAGACCGCGCGTCTCTGATGTCTTGCCACATGACCAAAAAAAAGGTTCAAGTGAAGCTGCTGCACACAGTCCGACAATGAACATCTGACATCGCAATCATTAAGAACAAAACTGCCTCGAGCTCTAACTTTCTTATTATGTGCCAACACTGTTGTAGAAAAAAACAATGGCATTGTTAAAACAGATTAATATAATTAAGCCAGCACTAACTGCAGCAAGAGTTCAGGGAACTTGTCTTCTGAGAATATGTGATAAAAGTGGATAATAGAGATAAACACATGCAAAGATATCGGAGAGAAATAATGTAAGAGAAAATCACTTATTTTAATTGAAAGATGAACACATTGCAGATTTACAACTTTAAGTATTTTTCTGGGATTTGTGGTGATAATTTAGTAACAGGCTAGCCGAAATATGAGTCTATATTTATATTAATTATATGGAGAGTTCTTTGTTAGCCTATGTGGTGTATTGTTGCGATGACACATGATCTGACATTCTGGGCTAAGTGTGTGTTACCGTAACAGATGTGTGATACACTCCTGCTGCATTTGTTTGGGACATGTCAACAGGTGGATTTATGCTTTTTTGTCCTGTACTCACTGGAGGTTACATTATGTTGTCATGTAAATAATTGCAGAGTGACATCATACTCACCTCAAATTACCGCAGATTCGCTGCGGTGTTCAAGAAAACCACCTGCTATGATTGCTCATGCCTCACTGTCACAACACATTACCATGAGAAGAAATACACTATATAACGCCTTAAAATGAACAGCAAATCAGTATTTAGGTAGTTCCTGTTTTCTTTCATATTTTAATCAGAGAAAACATTAAGTTTACAGTGACACCAGTCACTGTGGCGCATGGATGTCCATTCTACCGAGGCATTCGCATGAATAATTTACTGTTTTTCCGTACTAGTATATCCCACTACACAGTGGGAAAGTCTAAAACACCGTGTTTCATCACCACTGTGTCCTATAGGTATAGGCTAAGACAAAACAGAGGAGTTTTCCTCCTTCCCAACTGAATTTAATCTTAACACTTGCGAAGCAAAGACTTGTGGACTATGTACAAATATTACTGCGGTGCTGAAGAGAAATAAGCTTCTTCTTAAAGGGACAGTTCACACAAAAAATACAATTCTGTAATTTACTCATTCTCTTGTTGTTTCAAATCTGTATATGACTTCTAAACACAGAATGAGATGCTAGACAAAATGAGCTCAGTCACCGCTGACTTTCACTGCATTTTCCATACAATGAAAGTGAATAGTGACTGAGACTGTCATTCTCCTTTACATCTGACGGGAAAAAAAGTCATACGGGGTTTGGAACAATATGAGGGTGAATAAAAGATGACAGCATTTTTGTTTTTAGGTGAAGTGTCCCTTTAAGTTTACTAGACCGCAACATTATTAAGACACACAAACACATACATATTTAGCATAAATAAAATATAAGCTTCAAATACCAGTTTGATAAATGAATGATTCTTGTTGGAATTGCATATTTCCAATATCCGCATCTAATATGTTGATTGATCACTCCTGGGAGGGTGCCGCTTGTTGCACGTTGAAATGAGATGTGTTGAATATATAACCCCTGATACTGCTGCAATGACTGTGTCAGAATAACCTCCACAAACCAACATCTGATTTCAGATATCTTATTTTAAATATCAATACCTATAAACATGAAAAACAGTAACTGAATGCTTTACCGTTGGTTGAAACTCAACAGTTTGTTCGCTGCAGGGTCTGCAGCGCTCATGGCCCCATGCGATGTTATTCTCTCCCGCAGTCCAAGTTCTTCTGTCCCTCGCCTTTTTTCTTAGTCTTCTCTTTCAAAGAGACAGATTAGTAACCATCATTCTCCCTACAGCTGCGGGTGCTGCTGTATCCCTTCATTGCGTTGCCTTTTTAGTAGTCTAGGCTATTGGAAGTAGCGTGTTTCTGCCAGTCCCTTTCTTAATGCACCTTTATGGACGCAGTGGTTAGATTCACATGGACACACCTCGCGCGTAACTGAACATTCAAGAAACAGATTCTCATGGACTGGAGTCCCCTCACGGTCGCGCGCCGTGCTCGTGACAGAGAAAGTCAGGTGGGGAGCTTGTTAACTGCATATTCTCTTTACGTTGCTAAAGCAGTAGACCCGTTGCAAAATCATAAAAGACGAAAAAATATTGAAGCAGCCTGTGAATAATAAGCAACTGACACAACACATAATCAGGGTAACACACGACACTAAATTAATGCTATAAACCAAATAACATAAAAAGCAACATAGCACTCCAATTCAAACAAGGTAGCTAAAAAAACTTTAAAAATAAAATCCAAATAAATGTGATGGTTCATACAGTGAATTCTCATTCTAAGGCGACTCATGTATAATTTATATATTAAAAAGATAATTTTAACAATAATTTACCATAAAAGCTTATATATTACTGTAAAGTAAAATAAAAAAAAAAATTTCTATAACAAAAAATACTTATTTTTTCAAAAAAATTTTAAGGGATCCTGGAGTTAAAGGTGCACTATGTAATATTTTCTGTCTGCTAGAGGTCGCTAGAGCTCTAATCAAAACAAAGACGTAGCTTGATGACCCAAAGTTTAAGCGTGGAATTTTGGGACGTGGTCTTCACCTCAACGGCCGGTGGAAAAGAACAGAGATAGGACTCGGGAACAAATCATGTTCATGGATGCTATTATTAACATTACTGTAGTATGAAGCAGAGCAGGACCGAGTGTTGTGGGAGCTGAACGAGGCCGTTGGAGCGATTGCGCAACACACGCCTCACAAGCAGCGGAACTTTTATAATGCCACAGTCGCCGGCGCCGCTTCTGCTTTTCCGGTCATGAGTATGAGGTAACGCAGCTCTGTTTATCATATTAGATACATTTGAGTGTGTTGAAAATGATTAACGTTACTCTGTGCGTTCACTCGGTGGCTGCTGCGAGACACTTGTTGCACACTGTAGTAAGTTAGATTGATTTTAGAATATCATATTAAATGCCGGATGGCTTGTGTTGATAAATGACATGCAACTAATTTTAAAACGTATTGTATGATGGAGAAAATTCTGTATTACTGTTACTAAAAATAAAGCTGCATCTGATTATGCTATGTTAGCTACTTCACAAAATAGTGTTTTTCTCTGAGGCATGGTAAAACATGGGACTCTCAAAAAATCAAGAAAATTAGATTTAAACAATAAGACTAAACGTGTTGAGCTATATAACAACAATTAGTTTTCTGTCTATAAATATATCAAAACAGTTGTTCCATTGTCTATTAAAACATGTAATATATCAAAGCGTCTTTGGTGTTTCTACAAGATAAAACCGGAAACCGAGGGTAACGCGGGTATGACGCAATTGACAGGCGACTCCTCACACGTCCCCGAGCCTTGGTTAAAATTGCAGTTTTCTCACGATTTACAAATAGTTGCAAACATTTGGGATATTGTAAGTACTCAAGTGAACAAAATATATAACACTGGCCTAGTGGTTTTTGGATATTTTACTGCAAAATTCTTACATATTGCACCTTTAACCAATTAATGTGCAGAAATAGACAAGGCTGGCTTCTCATCTCTCTCTCTCTCTCTCTCATACAAAAACACTTGGTGAAATATTTTAATTGGAATATTTAATTGTCTTTGTGGCAAAGTGATTTAAAGGGTGAAAGATTAGTATTAATCGAGTGCATTCACTGAAATGCTGAGCATCTTTTTATTAGCAAAATTTCCATGTCTGTTAGTTTTGCTGTCAACATCATTTTGAGGCATTCACACAGGCACTGCCTATGGTGCATTGAACAGCATGTAACGCTACACAAGATCATCATGCTGTAGAGCCAGACAGCTTCTCATTATGACACTCATTTACATTAGATTCAGGCTTGCATGATTTTCAATAATGTCACAATTGGTGACTGTGACTTACAGCTGCTTCATCATAGGTAAAGGAATAACTGTTGTCACCAGCTCTGTATGCAAACACATTATGAGGTGAGTCCATGCAAATGAGGGTAACCATAATTTTTCCATTGGGTTTTATTTCAAAAGGCAGATCATTAGCCATATGTGTTTGCATGCATGTGAGATGTGAATGTGTGCATGTTTTGACATCTGTCTCCAAGGACACTGCACACTTTGCATTCACAAAATGGACTGAGAACACCAACCGCTAATGAAAAGCATCCCTCCTGCACTGTTTGTGTTTCTAGACAGTGTCTTTTGCCCTTATGATCTCATAACCTTCATTTTTCTTTCCACTGCCCCAGGTCTATCCATAATCCTCCTGTCTAGCACAGAAGTGAGGGGCGCAATGAGGTCATTGTTCACACAATAACCTTTTCTTCTCATTTAATCTCTCTCTCTCTTGACTCACCCTCACTGTCTGATGATGTCACACAGTCAGACACATCTACAAGCCTGTTCTGTTCATTATACACCTGCAGAGCATGTAACTGTTTAAATGCTAGAGAGTTAGCAAGACCGAGAGAAAGGGTGAAAGACCCCATGTGGTATATGTCGATGTAGTGTTTTTAATAAGTCAAACCATGTGAAAATTCATAAATCAACATCATTGCTGAGTATTTTCTCCTTAAAACTCCAGTAAACCAAAGACATTCTCAGAAACTCGGTTTGAAATCTCCGGTCTTTCTTATGTCACAAACTACCTTGTAACCAATCACGTCGGGGTGCGGGCGGGCTTTAGCATATCATTAACTATGCTGTGAAGCAGGGGTGTCTCAAGAGAAGCCAGGTTATCCCGGAATATTTTTCTGTTGATATGAAAAATCGGGTACTTTTAGCACTATAGCAGGTGAATTAGATATATGATGTTTATTACGATGTTATGATAAACTATATGCCTTTCTCCACTGACGTTCCAAGTTGTTCAAAGCATTTCCAATGATACTGATTTGTGTAATATTACATGGTTTGTGTAATATTAGCAAAACATTATTAGCTCTTTGATAACGTAGTCAAGCAAAAGGCTAATCATATTAATACCGTTATGTGTCCGATGTTGTAAAGAGCGATACCATTGTGCAGCGTTTACTACAGTAACTTGAGTAAAGCTGATCGAGTGGATCTCTGAGCTGGTGTGAGTGAGTGGAGGAGGGGCTAATTTGCATATTCATTGATCCGTACATACTAAATGAAGCAAGGGTGTAGAGTTACATTCAAGCTATTTTAAAGCATGACAAAATATTTTTCATAGGAAAAAATATTTAAATACGTCATTTTGGTTATCAAAGATGAGTTTTAAGGAATACAATTACTGACTACAGAGGGACTTTTAGGAATATAAGAATCCTGAAATATGCAAAAGGAAGTGAGCAGAGATTTAATTTCAGACTTATTACTCTTCATAATTATTACTGGCAGAACAGCATGTTATTAGCCAAGCTGAGGTATGCAGTAAACAGACTCCAACACAAAAGTAACATAATCAGCGTGTCTCTGGTATGTAAGTCCCTCCCTGATGACATCACAGGGAGTAATGGAATGATTGGGAAGAGGTAATGAATAGATTTGGAAACCTATATTGAAAGAAAATTGGTATGTGTGGTAAAACTGTGTTTTATTTGATATTTTATAAGATTTGAAGTCTAAGGACAACATATTACAATTAATCTATTTATAAAGGACTTTGAAGGACTTTCCCAATCCTCATGGGAAAACAACAACAACAAAAAAGCACTTAAAACATGTAAAATTATAAAAGTGCCGCAAGTTTTGTAAGATTATTTGTTTGGAAACTGACAAACAGAAGAAAAATCAAACCATTTACAATTAGAATTTTACATAATCAAGGTGAGCATGCAGGGGTGTTTATGTGCTGAATGGTTTGTGTTCAGGTGTGTGTGTGCACAGGCTTTTGTGTGTTTGTAACCTAAACTCTTTTGTTTCGAGGCTTGTGGGTATTATAGCACCAAATGAAATGTGCGGTTGAGCACCTCATTGTCAACATAAGAGTTCAAATTACAGGTGCAGTAATCACATACAGGTTCACACACACACACACTTCACAACAATACACATGCATACACATTACAAAAGAATATTACACAACAGTTTAAACCATAATGACATTTTTCGACTAAAGCAGCACACGCAAAATCCAGATGCTAATGACTATAAACAACAGACAGGTGCACGGTAGTCACATTAGAAACAGCTAGTCTTTGAAAAATTCAGCACATGATAACAGCATTCATCTCACATTGGCTCTTCCAGATGAATAGCACATAAGACAGGACTGTGTTTGTGTAGTTGTGTCCTTGTTAAAGAGCTATGCTTTGCATTTGTGGTCAGGCAGAGTGAAGCAATTGAATACTGAAGCAGAACTTTCAATGTATGTGGAAGAGGGGATCTTGTGAGCAAGGTGAAAAACAAATCTGTCTCACTAATATGTGGATCATTTGCACATGCACAAACACCAGCATGCAAACATGTTATTCTCTTCACATGTTTAGCTAGTATACTTCATAAAAACTTAAGTTAAATGGGCATATAACCACACTTCTGTAATTTTCTAAAACTCTAAAAACATTTAAAACATTCATTTATTGACAGTAGCTCCACAACTTTCTGGCGCCCGATGCGCACACCTGCCCGCCTACATTTACACATCAACAATAGGCCTACCTGTTCACTATTCAGAAACTTGGCCCGAAACTTTCTTTCAAAAGAATGAAATGCTAGAAACCTCAGAGCTTCAGACTTTGCAAAGAGGCTGTTGTTGTTATAACAGCAATGTAAATACAGTATAACTTGTGAGTACATGTAAAATTTCACATGCAAAGAAAACATTTACTTAGCCTACTATAGAAGTCTTACAGGCACAGAAACATGAAATTTAATATTATGAACCGACTCTGTGTGCTATAGTTTCTGCATTTAGACTCAGTGGCCACTGCAACTTCTGGCACAGTTCAAGGTATAGAAATTTTGAAAAAATTAAGCACAAATTTATATACTAAGTTGATATGATCCACCTTTTCGCTAAAGGTATTAAAAGCTTCTCATGTTTTAATATACTAAAATGTTACATTTACTATAGTTAATAATATATAATACACTGTATTTTAATATAATATTGACAGTTTTTAGAAATATGACTATGCTATGAGAGATTACTACAAAACTGAATCAACATGCACCAATGCTAAATTTTTCTATATTTCCTAATCATTTGTTACCAACATGTATTCTTTACTTCATTGAGCTTATTGTTTCCGTTTTAAAATACATTGTTTAAACTAATACATTGTTAGCTAACTGCATGTTTCCTAAATGTACAATTCTGAAATACATAATTTGGACTCAGTCAACCCTGATAACAGATCACTCTAAATTGTAATGTAGGTATGCACTTTCTGTAAAGCTGCTTTGAAATGATATGTATTGTGAAAAGTGCTATACAAATAAATGTGAACTGAACTGAATTGAACTATACCGAAAGCTGAGATTTTGGTCATAAATAACCAATTTCTAAGTGTGTTTGGTGCAAAACAGTTTAGGAACATTAACACAAAAATGTATGAGAAGACTTTAAATAACCGTAATAAACTTTGTTACTGTATATTATAAAATGAAACAATATCACACAAGCAAGAGAGTGGAATATCTGCACATTTGTGATCATACAACAACAGGACGGCAATTTCCCCCTCGCCGCTTGAGGCAATATCAGCTCAAAAGCAAAGCTTCTAGCCAACATTTCTTTTGTGCCTCAACAGATATCATATGTACTGCAAGATCCTTGGCAATTCCCTTTTGTGTAAAATATGATCCTTTTGATAAACCAAAAGATACCTTGCGTCAGTTCAAATGCTTTGCAGCAACAACTTGCAGAAGACAAGTACTCTTTTCAAAGCAGGTCTTTCCAAAAACATCCAATGACGGGAAAGTACAGCTATCCCTGGTTATTCTCGTTGCTCTGTATCAGACATAGTGCTGATCCAAGTACATGCCTTAAAAATAAATAATTTCTATTTGTATGCAAATTGAATTTGTATTTTCATGCACAGATATAGGACTTGCTTGGCATCAGCTAGTTTATGCATCTGGCAACATTCAAACATTCGATCTGTTCAGCTAAAACGAAAGAACATGTCCAAAAATCCCTGAATGGGATTGTCCAATATAAAATCAATGCAATCAGCACATTAAATGCATATTTTAGTGTGTTTGGCTGTTAACAATCTGAATAACGTTAATTGGGAAAAACGTTTATTGGGAAAAACATTTTTTCCCAATAAAACCTTACCTATTAGTGTTCTGATACTTTAAGCAGATCATGGGTGAGTCCTTGACTTTTGACAGTTGCAGGAAAAAAAGCTTAAAATGGCAAAGCTGAAATCCTAGCAAAAGTACGGATGTCAGTCTTCATTAAAACAGCAAAAACATTATTAAAATCCTTATTGGTCATGAACAAGATCCTCGTAAGTCGGCTTAAACCCTACTACTGCTCCCATCATGAATGTTGTGTGGACCATCAGTAGATTTTTTGTAAATCAAAGTAGGCCGTTAGAGCGTCACAGGAATAACTGTCCGGTAGAATTCTGTTATGCGAGCAGTGCTATCTGTTGGAATATTTGTTGTTGTCTATGTACCTGAGAACTAGAAATGTGTTAGAAAATCCTGTAATACCACACCACTGATCCTCTGCCTTCTCTCTCTCTCACACACACACACACACACACAAACCTTGGAGAGCAAAGATCGAGTGGGCCCAAAATCACATGAACATATTGTGTGTTTCCTTGCCAAGTACAGACTTAAGCACAGCACGATCTTTTCCCACATAGATCAGCCTTGATGTAAAGCACCCTCACTGACATCATGCTATACAAAATCAGCAATTTTGCACTATCAACAAAAACACTTTAGCTCCGTTCTAAATTGAGTATTCTAATAATTTGCCAAATTCTGGCTTTCATAGGAACTGGTTAAATGATGACAGAATTTTCATTTTTGGGTGAAAATAATAGAATAACAGCATCAATGCTAACAATGATGCTGGCTATTTAGAGCTTTTGCTTATAGACTGATTTTATGATAATATCTAAATTCTATTTGCACAAAGCACAATAAAGCATTACTAATGCATCAACATTCATTAGGCTTTTAGTGGAAGAAAACAATGCAAATGCATAGCTACAATTCAAACATCCATAGGATAATATGCTAATAATACTGCATGATTATATTTTTTCACATTGATTTGAGTCTTTTTTCCTTATTAAGTTAGTTATGATATGTTGCATAGTACCAACATTTATCAAGAAATTTAGAAATATCAACAGTGTACACATGCTAACCCTCATTGGGACTAATTGTGAAATCACAGACTATTTAAGACTAAAATCATTTTCCAGAATTAGATTTTTACTTCTGACCTTTGACCTTTTTTAGGATGCCGTCACTTATAACTGACTTTGTCCAATTAGGGTAAATTATTTTTGGCAAATTGTCTGAAACTTCACATACATTCAAATGCATTTTCACTATCATCTGAAGAGTAGTAAATAGGTCTTAGTGTTTCATAAAACAAAAAAACATTTAAAATCTTTATTAAAGGTGCAATATGTAAGAATTTTGCAGTAAAATATCCAAAAACCACTAGGCCAGTGTTATATTTTTTGTTCACTTGAGTACTTACAATATCCCAAATGTTTGCAACTATTTGTAAATCGTGAGAAAATTGCAATTTTAACCAAGGCTCCGGGACGTGTGAGGAGTTGCCTGTCAATTGCCTCAATTTATACCCTCGGTTTCCGGATTTATTTTGTAGAAACCATGGAAACATCAAAGACACTTTAATATATTACATGTTTTAATAGACAAGGGAACAACTGTTTGGTTACATTTATAGACAGAAAACAAATTATTGTTATATAGCTCAACACGTTTAGTCTTATTGCTTAAATCTAATTTTCTTGATTTTTTTAGTGATTGCCATGCTTTACCATGCCTCAGAGAAAAACACTATTTTGTGAAGTAGCTAACATAGCATAATCAGATGCAGATTTATTTTTAGTAACAGTAATACAGAATTTTCTCCATAATACAATACATTTTAAAATTAATTGCATGCCATTTATCAACACAAGCCATCCAGCATTTAATATGATATTCTAAAATCGATCTAGCTTACTGCAGTGTGCAACAAGTGTCTCACAGCAGAGTAACATTATAACATCATTTTCAACACACTTATGTATATAATATGATAAACAGCGCTGTGTTACCTCATACTCATGACCGGAAAAGCGGAAGCGGCGCCGGTGACTGTGGCATAATAAAAGTTCCGCTGCTCGTGGCGTGTGTTGCATTTGTCTCTCGTTAACAATCGCTCCAGCAACCTTGTTCAGCTCCCACAACACTCGGTCCTGCTCTGCTTCATACTACAGTAACGTTAATAATCACATCCATGAACATGATTTCTTCCCGAGTCCTATCCTGATTATTTTCCACTGACTGTGAGGTGAAGACCACATATCCCAAGATTCAAACTTGGCATCATCGAGCTACGCCTTTGTTTTGAATAGGCCTCTAGCGACCTCTAGCAGACAGAACATTCTACATTTTGCACCTTTAACATTCCATTTCATCTTGTGCTAGTACATTTCATTTGGAACTCACATGTAAAAATGTCAAAAACTTGATACAAATTCAGATGCAACTTCACTGCCTGGAAGTGTTTCAAAAAGCATTAAAAAATCTTTAACATTGTTTCTTTCTTGTAATTTCAAATCAATGATTGTAGCACAAGTGAAAATCAACAAGACTCTTTTTTTTCAGTGTAGCCCACACTTTCCACATGCAACTCGATTTTAACCTGTTTAGTCATCATTTTTGGAGCATCCATGCTTGTTAGTGTAGTGAGGCCAATAGGCAATAGCATCTGACCTTTGGTTGTATTATGGATCACATCTTCCAAACTGCCAGAGGGTAATGTACCAAAATGCCTGACTTCCACAACAATCTCTGACTTATATTCTTCATCTCTGGTCTCAACCTCACTGCTTCTATCCTCCTTGATCCTCAAATTTTTAATTCTTACTACGACCTTGTTTTTTGATGCACTGCCATCAATACTTTTAGGAAAAGGTACAGCTTTTCCACTCTGAAAAATGAAATATGTATTTTCATGTCTAAAATGAACTCACTACGGTGCCTTGACAGCATAACATGTCTCCTTCACTTCCTTGTTGCCAAAATGTTAAGCACAAGGCAAATAGATTTTAATTTTATTGTTTGAAGGGGATGTCATATGATATTACTATTTTTTTTTTTAGCATTATTATTGTATTTTAAATGCAATTTACCATCATTTATAAATGACGATGTCCCATAGAGGGCTAACCTACACTGTAAACATCAAATAATGTGTTAATGCTATATATTAGGGGTGACTTTTGTTTGGTTACAATCTCATGAGAGTTTAAGAGAAACGGTAGCCATTACAACTCAAGAAATATGAACACAGAACACGAGGACAAGAAAAGAGCATTTCTGACCAGACAGAACAGCAACCTTTTCCCTTTTAAACTTGGATGTAGATGATCCGAAAAATCATGACTCTGACACAAACATGCCCATGCATATAAATGCACATATCTGCAGCTGGCCAGCTGTGGCACAAATGTTAAGTCTTATGATTATGATCAAGAGTGGGGTCATTCTTCATGGTGTGTGTCTGACAGGGCGACATTTTCAGAGCCCAGCCTGTGAACTGCTGGCATTTTGGAGCAGATCAGACTGAGGGCAGATGTTAGACTGAGGGCTAAATGCTCCCTGAGGAAAGAAGAATGTACCAAAGCAAATATTCTTTAAAAATCTTTACAAATGCATTAGACAAAATTCTGAGCATGATCAGTGTGATTAACAAAAACACAGTCTCTTATTTTATTGTTTAAATCTAATAATAATGCAGTTGGGTGAACAGAGTGCATTGCTAATCATATTAAACCTATGCTTTATGCCCTTTATGGAATACTATAGGCTGAATCGATTGGCAGCTTAACAGCAAAACTTCCAACCACCATTTGTATTGTGCCTCAACGTGTATCATATATTACTGCAAGACCCTTGGCAGGTAAACATCACATCATTTACCTTTCTTTTGTGAAAAATATGGGCTTTTTGGCAAACCAAAGGACACATTTTCTTTGTTGAAATGCTTTGTGTTAACAACAAATCTCTCCGAAAATATCAACTGACTTGGAAAGTACAACTAAATTACAATACCTTGTTCTTGCGTCTTAAAATCCAATGGGTTCCATATATTTGACCACAGTGTCCTCTACTGGTTAAATGTGTCTATTGCAGAACCAGATACAGTTGGTAATGTGATCTACTTTACTAGTTGCATTAAAAAGTCATCTAAATCAACTTTTCCCCTCTGATTTAAAGGTAATTCATTACAGTCAAGAAAATAACTCATCCAATGGCAGCAAAGCTCTGAGATTTATTGTGAGTTAACATACAATAATTATATACACTAGGAAGAATTACAGAAAATATCCTAAATTTCTTAAAGGGATAGTTCACCCAAAAATGACAATTCTGTCATCATTTACTCGCTCTCAAGCTGTTCCAAACCTGTATGAATTTCTTTCTTCTGCTGAACACAAAAGAAGATATTTTGAAGAATATCGGTTACCAAACAGTTGATGGATCCCATTGACTTCCATAGCATTTTCCCCCCATACTATGGAAGTAAATGGGGCACCATCAACTGTTTGGCTACCCATATTTAAATGAGATAATTTTCATTTTTGGGTGAACTATCCCTTTAAAGCAGCTACACTGATAGTACTCTGACACACATAGTTTTTATTATTTTTATTCCAATCACTTTTTGCTTACTGATTAGATAATTATGTAGGCTACAATAAATCAAGTTTTTCAACAAAAATGTTTTGAAACAAAATTATATGAAATTTCGTTCCTAAAACTGTAAATACTGAAATGCTGATGTTTTTCATTAGCAGAGGAAAATATGTCCTAATAAATAGAATATGTATCTGAATATTCTAAAAGTATGTATCTCAATATTTTAAAAAGATAATGTGACTATATATTTATATTAATTATTTGCGGATATAATATGAAAACGTTGCTATAATAATTACAATCTTATTGTCAGAAGTGGTGGTCACTGACCACCAGGTGGGGCAAACTGGACAAACTATATACATATAGTCAAACCAAAATTTATTCAGACACCTTGAACATTTCATTCATTATTACAGTTTATTCACTATAGTTTAAAAAAATGGTAATAAAATATGACAAGATCTCAGAGTTAAACTGTGTCAGATAAACTGTATTATATAATGATGATGTCACTGTTTACTCCAGTGCTGATATAGATAAATGAACTAAATTATTAACTATTGATTCTTACATCGGAATGAATCAATACTGAATTTACTTAAGATGGATAATGACACCATTTTCTTTAAGAGCTGCTGTGCAGCCAAAATTATATACCAGTTATCACTGTAAAGCTGCTTTGACACAATCTGCATTGTTATAAGCGCTATATAAATAAAGGTGACTTGACTCAGAAAAGAATTATCTTAATTATGTCAGATAACACTTAAGCCAAACATGGTCAGGTCAAAGTGTCTGAAAAATTTTTGGTTCAAAATTACTGGTAGCCCACTGTATGAAGAATTTTTGGGTATAATATGTCACAGTTTACTTTATTTTGCTATCCTCACTTACATAAATGAACTATAGTGTCCTGCACCCACTAGTAAAAATATATCAAAAATATAAAAAATGTCTGAATAATTTTTGGTTTGACTGTATATACCCCAGCTGATAGGAACTCAACCCTGCTCCAGGAGTTTCATTCCAGCCCTGCTCCAACACACCTGCCTGTATTTTTAATATACCCCATAAATTTAATTATATGAACAATAATACAAAAAAAGTGTCAATTCATATGTGAAAAATATTTCCTTTACCTCTCTGTCCAGGTATATTAAATAGGCCTTCCTACATATAACACCATGTCAGAGGGCATTGCACATACAGCACTTCCAATTTAAAGATCCCTAGCCATCCTAACAGTGCCACACCACTAAATTTACGCTACACACACCCAGTGTGAATGCCCTTGTGGTGGGGAGCTAACCAACAGTATTTTAAACAGTGGTCCAGCCAAAGGCTAAACTCCAAAAAGCTCCATCCATCCTACGCTGGGTGCGTTCCAGGGTTGCTATAATGGGAAGAAAGTCTTTCCTAGTGAGGCTTCCTGGAGCGAAAAACACTAATGTGTAGGTATGCGTCTTTAAACCTTAAATGGAAGCATATGTGGGCGCGGAATGAAAGTTTACATAGGGCTGTAATCAGAGCGGGACTCTTTCTTTTATTCTGCTGCTTGATTTCCGTCTATTTTTCTCTGCAAATGAGGAGGTTGTGCTCGAACACATGCAGACCGCACAGCTGAGAGTGATTAGTGTTAGCTGTAGTGCTAGTATTATCAGATTGGTACAAACTGCAGGGCAAGCTGCTCAGAAGCAAAAGAGAGAGAAAGAGAGATGACTGAAAATAGCAAGAACTTTAGTCTCTTTGCAGGCACAATCCGAATGATTCAAATGAGTTTCTTGAGATACTATACAGGCTCATGCTCAGGTTACTGGATGAGTTTGTGTGCAGCTGCTCAGCATACACACATTCACACACGTTCAAACACAAATGAACTCAGTGTGAGTCATAGAGTGTCATCTCCACCCTAACAGCTTAAACAGTGCCGTGAACTTTCTCACTCTCATTTCTGTGTTCACTATTCTCTCTATTAGTAATAACTACAGAATGCAGGGGGTGGCGGGATTGTGTTTGATAACTTGTTTATTAACTTTAGATTCAGAATTAGTTTGCTTAGATTGCTTAAGTGCTAAAATTCAGAAGGACAGGAAAAAAATCAAGACATAAATTTGCCTTGTTAAGGGTGTGCTTGTTACAGTGTAATTATACAAATAAGTACTAAGTAATATTAAATAACAACATGCACTTACTATATAATTAGGGTTAGGGGTAGAATTTGGTTTAGGGCTAATTGCTTTTAATTATACATCATTTACTGTTATTACTATAGTAAATACATGTAAGATGTGTAACTGTCAAATAGAGTGTTACCAAATATTTACATAATTACATTATTCTTTGTAACTTCTGAAAATCAGGATTTATTTATTTATTTGTTAAAGTTTTGGTGTGTATTTGTGCATTTAACTACATTAACAGTGATCCTTTCTAGTATTTTCCTGTGGAGAATGTGGGCAGTCCACTGTTATTTCTACCTTTTTGTGGCGGCTATACAAAGGAAGCAGGTAACACAAAACCAACTGTCAAATCCACAAGAATACATTAATTCTCTTTCCTCTAGTGAAAAGGAAGAATTGGCAATATAAAATGCTTTGTTTTACTTTCTATGAGGCTTTCTATGATCACAATGATACTTTCTATGATCACAATGAGGCTTTGTTATCGTACTACAGTATGTCTGCTTTGAAAAATGGTATTTGATTAGCTCTTGTTATTTAATATATTTCATTATTTAAAAAAACAAACAAAGTGGGAGTCTGGAATTGATGCTCTCATTGATTTTCAATTTCTTACATTTCACAATGTTTTTTATTATTTAGTTTGTTTGACTAGTTATTTTGAAGGACTGAAAAAGACAACAGGTCTTTGTGTCTTGAGTGATTTATAATGTTGAGGAAATAAAAGTCCCGTTAGAGTTGTTTACAACTGATTCCTGACAGAGAAGCTACTAAAGAAAGTAGATAAAAGACAGCAAAATAAATGGTGCATGAACGAGCACAGAAAGGACCTAGTAAGTAAGAGAGAGAGAAAGGAGGACTTTGTAATCAAAGAAGTGTTCAGTACAGAAAGAAAAAAGGTAGCAAATTAGGCAAAATAGAAAGCTGTTACAGACATACCATAGAACTCCATAATGGACAGCAATATTTTTTAAACAGCCTTTTCACAGCATTTCGCCAGAACTTCTTTGTAAATAGATCTACAGTACTGTGCATGTGTGTTTGTGTGTGGCCTTCAAAACAATTGAATGATCATGTTATACTCAGCCACTTGAGAAAAAACTGTCTTCGTGATAAAACATTATGGAGAAATAAAATGAAAGCAGTGGGTCTCTCGCCTACACGTCGTTAGGGGCTGATGCATTCTCCTCCTCATCAATGTCCTTGTCTGAGCACATTAAGTCTGTCCGCAGGAGTAATTTGTTGCTTGTTTGGGGAGTATGCAATTTGCGGTTTATATGGGAAGGGATTTGTGTAGCTTTTATAGAAATAAGGTACATTCCATGGAGCCCATTGAAGATATAAAGCAATTTTTGGTCACACTTTACAGACTTCATGTTTCTGTGTAACTAATTACCTGCAAGTGCTTTAATTATTACAGCTGATTTATTCAGATCAACAACATTCTTGCTGCACTCTCTGCAGTTTATTTTATACTTTAATGGTTCAATGTACAATAAGTTAATATTTACATTTTAGACACAATATTGCCAGCAGTGTTGCCAAGTCTGCGGTTTTCCCGCGGAATTGGCTACTTTTACACTGTTGCCGCAGGTTGTTTTTCATGTCCGCGGGGTTGAATCGACCCAAAATAATTGTGAATAATGTGATATTTAGCCCCTGGAATGTGAATTTTACCAGGGGAGCCCTGCCAAAAATGCAAATTTTGCCCCCCGGAAAGCAATTTTTACCGTGGGACCCCTCTGAAATGCGATTGGGCTAGTTTTGGGCAGGTTTTGTTGTGAAAACCTGGCAACCCTGATTGCCAGTTTGTCTAATTTTTGTGCCAAAAACTAAAATAATTCAAAACGTAGCCACAGTAGAAATAGCCATTGCGTATCTGAGCAATGCACATTAGTTTCGTTCTTGAATTGACTCGGTTAAATGAATGATTCAATGACATGATCATAAAGACACTGGCTAAATCCCTACTCTATGAGTAGGTACTTTTCTGAATAAGAACATTAAAATTTGTCATGTTCAAATTCAACATGTTGTCATTGTCATGTGACCTCCCAGCATCAGTTCAATTCAGTGCCATTCACAAATCCTCTCCTGTGACCTCATGGGTAAATAGTAAAGTGTCCATTGGATGTGCACTTCAGAATGTCGCCGGAAGTAGTAGATCATCTGGGTACATTTTCACCTACTCTTTTCACATAATATTTTTTGCCTGCTATATAGTAAAGAAGTATGCATATTTAGATGCACTTGTTTAGTTTATAAAAGTCTCAGTGTTTTTGAACAACTCGGTTAAGTAAATGATTCAATGACTTGTTCATAAAGGCAGTCACTAAAAACATTGCTCCGCCAGCTAAATTTGAGGACCAGAACAGTTAGCCATATTATACGCCTACTAATCAATTATAATAACATGTAATACGGACACAGTAATGTCGTCAATTTTTACTCGACAAATAGCAACTTAATGAAAGACCTATGCAGAGTTGCAGAACTTGTATTAGACTACTGTAAATATGGGGTCTCTCATTTCAAAAAGATTCAGCAGAAATAGACTATACAGTATTGTCTCAGCATAACACCGCAGTCTACACCATGGTCCCAACACAGGCGATAGGCCAAAATGGGGTGTAACCTCTTTCTCATTCTCTTTCCATTTATCTCTGCATTTCTGACACAAACACAAACACACTACATTCATTTGCTGAACCACCAGTGCTTGTGTTGGTGTGTCTGACACTGATGCAGAACCATTACTGAGCATGAGCTTTAACACTGCTTTCATTACATCCTGTCACTTTTACTGACAGAAATGGAAAACAATATTAAAAACACAATACTCTTGCACATGTAAGAACAACGGGTCGATACTTGAGATGTGCATTTATAGGAATGTGCATTTATTTTTTTGCAGAAAACCCGGATCTCCTCCCGACTGTTCATGGGGAATCCCGATGGAGAAAGTGGGTTATTGCCAATAGAGGCTGATGTCTCAGCGTTTAATAGACCATGACTCACGTCTAAACTCTCAAGAAATTATATATATATATATATATATATATATATATATATATATATACTGTATGTGTGTGTGTGTGTATGTATATATATATGTTTATATGTATGTATGTATATGTGTGTGTGTGTGTGTGTATATATATATATGTTTATATGTATGTATGTATATGTGTGTGTGTGTGTGTGTGTGTGTATATATATATATATATATATATATATATATATATATATATATATATATACACACATATGCATGTCCATTTCCGTTATATTCTACCACCACCCCCCTTTTTATTTCCCCTCTGGTTTTATGTGCCTTTATTTTCTGTATTATCTGTATTTTCTGTTTATTTTAATACTTTAAGTGCTGCATATATGCTTTGGCAATATATGCCTGCAATCATGCCAATAAAGCTTTGTTGACTCTGAGATCCCTAGCGACAGCCTTAAGACCCTTTTAATATGCTGCTGGTCTATGCCAAATCCCCCTGAAAGCTAGTCCAAACCCACACACTTGAGTAAAACATGTCTATCTCACACTGCTGTGATCATTTACAACCCAACCATCCGGTAACCGGATGATGCGGTGCTCTCAAAATGCCCACTCCCCAAATAAAAACCCCTTCCCCATATATCAACTCACCTCGTTATTTCGAAACTGCAGCCTTTCCTGAGTAGCAGGGCTCTCTTTCGCATGATACCCGTTTTCTCTCGCCCCAAGTACATGTTAATATCCGAATTCATGGTGGTGGGATAGCAGGGCACACGGGTCCTGACTGCACGCGCAGAGACACAGAGGCAGCGCGAGCGCTGATGATGATGGTGATGCGGCTCTGCTCCGCGTCTGGCGAATGGAGAACCGGGAGGGCGCACAAAGAGAGAGGGGGATATAAGATCAACAGAGGGTCCTCCTCCACGGAAAAACCAAAAAGTGAACCACACACTTTCTGTGGCCAGAGAAGATATAATTCAAGAGGATAAAACGTTCCCTGGGTTGAGGAAGGGATTCGTAAACTCCATTCACACCGGATCCTTTGGCTCAAAAGTGCAAAAAGTCGTAGGTTAGATAATCTCCGGGTCGATCCCCCGTTCCCGTTGTTTAGGGCATGTATACTGGAGTAATATACCGCTCCAGCCGTAGAGTCTGCGCGGTCCTAATGTCTACCCAGAAGAATGGAAGAAAAGACATGAATTTTTGTGGGGCGGTGACTCTCAAATAAACGAACAAATACGCGCTGTCTTTTCCCCCCTACTTTTCTGGTGAGAACAGTATAATTACTGAGACACAGTTTTCCTTTCTTTAATTAATTTCTTTATAACCACTGTGTCATACATTACGCATATTCTGAAGAACTCACTCAGGGAGCCAAACCTCAAAGCATCACAGCCAAGTTTATAATATAACAGCAGGAAGCTACTGATACCTACTCATATAGCTACTGATAACTACTGATTATTGTAAGATTTTTAATTTTTTAAAAGAAGTTTCGTCTGCTCACCAAGGCTGCATTTATTTAATTAAAAATACAGTAAAAACAGTAATATTATGAAATATTAATACAATTTAAAATAACTGTTTTCTGTTTGAATATGTTTTATAAAGTAATTTATTCCTGTTATGACAAAGCTGAATTTTCAGCACCATTACTCCAGTCTTCAGTGTCACATGATCCTTCTATCATTCTAATATGCTGAGCTGCTGCTCAAGAAACATTTATAATTATTATCAATGTTGAAAACAATTGTGTACTTTTTTTTTTTCAGGATTCCTTGATGAATAGACAGTTCAAAAGAACAGCATTTATCTGAAATACAAAGCTTTTGTAACATTATACACTACCGTTCAAAAGTTTGGGGTCAGTAAGAATTTTTATTTAAATTTGTTTGAAAAGAAATTAAAGAAATTAAAATTTTAGAATTTTATTCAGCAAGGATGCATTAAATTGATCAAAAGTGACAGAAAAGACATTTATAATGTTACAAAATATTATATTTCAAATAAATGCTGTTCTTTTGAACTTTCTATTCATCAAAGAATCCTGAAAAAAAAATATTGTACACAAATATTTTCTACAATTGTTCTTGAGCAGCAGATCAGCATATTAGAATGATTTCTGAAGGATCATGTGACACTGAAGACTGGACTAATGATGCTGAAAATTCAGCTTTGATCACAGGAATAAATTACTTTATAAAATATATTCAAACAGAAAACAGTTATTTTAAATTGTAATAATATTTTACAATATTACTGTTTTTACTGTATTTTTAATTAAATAAATGCAGCCTTGGTGAGCAGACGAAACTTCTTTTAAAAACATTAAAAATCTTACCGTGTCCAAACTTTTGACTGGTAGTGTATATATATACACACACACACACACATATATATATATATATGTGTGTGTGTGTATATATATATTGGGGTGTCAATAGATTAATATTTTTAATCGCGATTAATCGCACACTTATTGTGAAATTAAGCATACACCATTTATCTTGTTTAACACGTCCATTTTGCCATCATTGCCTATATCCAGCAAAGTAAACCATGAGATTGAAGTGTGATTTTCACAAAACTGTATTTTTCAGCTTTTTTCAAGGTAAATTTAGTTTGGTGATTTAATATAATTCATACATTTATCTACACCAAAGCACCCATAAAAAAAAAAAAAAAAAAAAAAAAAAAATCAACAATGCTTTACAAGCTATCTAACAATAGTTTTTCAGCTATCTAACAACAATTTTCAGCTATCTAACAATAGTTCTCCACCCACGGTTTGGCACGCGCTTGCACCGCGGTTCATCCCAAATCTGACGACACATTTATAATAGTGTTTGTTGGAAACAACCTGCAAAACAGACCGACGGATTCGGCTAATGTGTGTTTCAGTCGAAGGATGTGCATTCTGGTTTCCCAATACGATGACTGCGATTATCAAAAGAACATGGACAAAACAGTCACTGTAAACAAATGTTCAATGACGTGCCGAATAAGCAGTCATTTACGCCGTCATCACCTGGGTGTTAATTGCGCGCGAGCACAGGTGATACCTGGACATCTCACGTTGCTATCTGTGTTTAAACTAAACTCATTTAAACCATGACAATTTAAACATTCATCAGTAAGACGCGAAAGAGAACTCGCGCACTCTGTGAGGAGATTTGTGTGTGCGTTCATTCGAAGCGCGTACGTGGAGAGCCGCGTCACAGCGCGCAAATATTCTCGCGCAAGTTCTCTTTCAAGTCTTGCACCTAAACGGACAAATTCACACAAAAATTATGTCAACATGCCCATCTTAGCGAGTAAACATAGTAGGTTATGTCTTAAGAGAAAAACGAGACAGACAGCGCATGTGTATCAGTATCAGTGTACTGGATCTTTGAATTATGTCTTAAAGGGACCGCAGTCTAATATTCCTGCATTCCGTGTGTAATGTTGATCAAAAGACGAAGAAATCACTCTTGACTGAATAGCTTTTGTAACTTAATGTACCATCTTTATTTAATTATTCAAATAAGTTTATATGCAGTTATTTTACATTTGATTACTATGTTCAATTTCTGTACCTGAAAACCGAACGGTTCCATCCCTAACAGCAACATACACAGGACAAATCCAAACATTATCCTGAATGTGTGTGAAAGCAACGTGAATGTACTGAAATGTGTCTGTGCATAAATACAATGTGCGATCAGTGCGTCGAGAGCACGCTCATACATGATTTGTTTGCCCATCAATATAACGGACTTAGCGTGCTTAATGTATGACTCCTGTACGTCACCACAATCGTCTTTACTTTGATTGTAATCCTCATCCATCAAAACTTTCATATCAAGAAGCTGGTTTGCTTCATCCAGCCGAGAAACATAGTTTTCATATCATCTGGCCATACAGCCGTGGGATGTTTCGACATTCTGTTCAGAGAGGAACAGCGCGATGCGGGAGGGCTCGCGCTCTTCAGATACAATGACACAATATGACAGAGAGTTCATGTTTTAAAGCGAAACAGACACTGTAATGAATAATTCTCTCTGCCATCTCTGATATAATCAGCATGAACTTTAAGATCATCTAACTGCGTGACGTAAATTACGTTATGACGGAATTTCACATGCTTCCATATTTTTTTTTGCGTTAAATAGCCTATGCGTTAATTTATTTTAACGCGTTAAGGATTTTGAATTAACCGCATGCGTTAACGCGTTAACGATGACAGCCCTAATATATATATATATATATATATATATATATATATACACACACACACACACTCTGTAGATTACTTCAAATTATTAGTATTAATAATAACCATATTGTGAAAAGCAATATACAAATAAATTGAAACTAAAACTCAGGTCAAGTTAACAGGTTATTGATCCAACACACACATACACAAGCTCAAAACTTGGATAGAAAGATTCACAAAAGACTCAAAAAGAGCAGATGTTCTCTAATGGGTTAGGACCCAAAAAAGGCTGGCAGGTCTGTTTGGACTGGGTCATGAACATTTGATTGGGTCATGAAATAGCAATGCTAAATGCAAATACAGTGCAAATAACCACATAATCTTGTAGTAACACAACAAATAAATAAGCTTATCGACTTTTAAAAGGGAGACAAAAGCTTCCTGTATCTTGTTGTTGTTGACTAGTGTTTGTGTGTACAGTGATTCTTGAAGTGTTACTGGAAGAACTGTCTGAGCATGACTCATGCTTGTAGTGGCAGCAAGAATCACGCTTGAAGTCATTTCATTTGCTCTGAAGGTATATGTTTGTGTTCATCTGAGTGCGTTTCATATTGGTCTGCCTGACACCACATTTAGCCACCACTTCTCAACATGTGCATCATGAGCACAGTAATTTATAATGTACTTTATTTTATACTCCTGTACTATTTAAGTACTTGAATGCCTTAGCAATAGTGTAATGATTACAGTCGCATCAGTAAAGCTTTGTTGGTTTTGACTCGCATAAACTGAAACAGAGACAGAGAGTGTGAGAGAAAGAGAGAGCTTTTAAACAAACCAGCTGCCCTTGATTTACTTGGCATGGATGTCTTAGTCAGTAGAGTAATGGCTAAGACATTTGACCAGTCAGATTTTTTTATTTTCTTACTTAACAACAGAATCAACACCTCAGCCAAACAAAGGTAGCTATAAAAACTGATAAAAGTCTATGACATGCCTATTTGTGCTATGTATTTTTTGTATGAGAGATGGTGTCCAGCCTCACCTTGTAAGAATTCTTTGTTGTCCAGATGGTAATACTGTGTACATTTCACTCACTGAAGGAGAACGTGTGGTATGTGTGTGTGTATGTGTGTGTGTGTGTGTGTGTGTGTGTGTGTAGGACTTGGCTGGGAAGCAGCATGTCAATTTCTCTGAGACAGCAGGACGGGAAGAAGAGAGAGAAACAGTAACAACAAAAATAAGATTATGGTTATTGTCAGGCAGACTTGTCTTATTTTTGTGAAGTAATTTCATCGTTATTGCACAAACAATTGCATCATTTGTATTCCATCAGGTTTCTTATTCTGGTATCACAATGACATTTAGTGCATCTTTGTCAAATTTATATGCTGTTCTTCTGTCCACAATCAGTGGTCTTCTTGTATAAAGCCTGCCAAAATTGCACAGAGGGATGGGGGATGCTGGTAAAGAAAAAATCATCCTCCCTGTATTTAGCAGAAGGTTACCCTGGATACGTCAATGGGTATTTTGGGAAGCTCTGATCAGCTGATAATGTGTGACTCTGATGAATGGGAGCACACTGATGTACATTTTGAGATTTTGAGATCATAATTAGCTGTAATAGGTTTAAGAGGGCATTAACAGTGTGACAACAGGAAGAGAACAGACCTATAGAGTCAAGATTTAATAACTATGATCTTCATTCAGGAAACACATGCAGAACAAATTTCCGTTCTTGCATATACTGTTGCATGGAATTGAATAACAGAGTTTACATAAGCATGGTTTTTACAAACAATTTACATAAGATGTAACTTCACCATCTGTTTCTAAAAAGCTTCTTTGGTTATTGATCGCAATGCGAAATTAGCTGTGTATTCTAAAAAAAAATACTTTAGCATTATTTGCAAGCGAACAACATTTATATGTATATACACTACCATTCAATAGATTTGTTTTTGATCAAAGGTGACAGTTGTCACAGTCTGTTTAGTTTCATTACCATGTTTGGTTTCATTTTCCCCGTCACCTTTTGCCTGAGTTCTAGTTCATTATTAGTTGTCATGGTTTCTAATTAGGTCTCACCTGTTCCCTGTTCTGTTAATGATCTTCCTCTGTGTATTTAAGCCCTCTGTTTCGTTTGTTCATTGCCTGGCGTTAAAGTGATAGTAGTTGTGTTAAAATTGTTCATTCTGTGTAATGCATCATCTTTTGGATTGTATACTAGTGATGCAAAGTCCGATTAATTTCCGCGAACCGGTTATTTTCAGACAGTTCGGCTCAATGAACCAGTTCAAAAAGCCTATTTATAGGTTCCTGGCGTCATCATGCTATGATGCCACTATGCATTTCTTTTTTAACAGCTCCATGTTATATCAATGAAACGTTCAAATAAAGTAATTTGTGTCAACGCATATTGAAAAATTCAAATAAAAAGTTATTTATGTGAACGCATATTGCTGATTATTGCCTTTCATTCGCATTCACACAAGTTTGTGGTCACAGTTTCATTGGATTCATTGAACACACGTATATATGCACAAACGCAGATATGTTCTATGTCTAAGAATAAACAAATTGATTTTACTTAAAGCTGCAGTCTGGAACTTTTTTGATTAAAAATGATCCAAAATCAATTTTTACAATTTTTACTTTCATTTTTTTTAAAGTACATAACCAGCCAGTGTTCAAAACTATCTCCTTATCTTAGCTCGATTCACAACGGTAAGCTTGTAATAATGTTTTATAATAAGAGTGACCTGGTGGATTTCCGTGGGAAATTCGACCATGCAGCAGTTTGTCTTTGCATCATTACGTCACATCTGTAAACAGAAAGAAGGAGTCCAGGCTAGTCAGCTTTATCATGTGAGGATGCTTGTTGTCGCGGATCATTTATAGCCTGTTCTCACAGCAGCTGAAATAATTAAACGTATCATTTTGACGGCAGATTGTAATCCAGAAAGGTTCAAATGACAATCATTATAGTGACAACTGGAGATTTACCCATAGTCAAAAGCAAAAGGCTTCAGACTGTGGAGTGACTACAGAAATTGAAATCTACAGGTAATACACACTAAATACACATAGTCACGCAATGCTGATGTTGTTAACATTAACATTTTTTAGAACAAAGTATAACAGTAAAATAATTTGCACGGTTTGGCATGATCCGAGCTAAGCGATCATTAGATTTAATCATCAATGGCAGCACAATTTATAGGCCTAATGCTTTTTTCCGCAGCTGGTCAGAACAAAAGCGGCAGAAATGTTACTTACTTGTTCCACTGATATTTTCCAGTGAAAATTCTTATTTTGGTCATACTTTCAAGATTTAGAATCTGTGATTCTGAAGTACAGTATCCAGACCGGTGTAGTGATTGACAGCAAACATTAGATTCATCCGCTGAGGAGTCGTGCCGAAGCACAACGCACGTAACGATAACAATTCCGCATATGTCTGCAATTGCAGGTTTCAAACAGAGATGGCGACAAAGAGGAAAAATGCCGGACTGCAGCTTTAACAAATTAAAATATAATCTGCATCTATAATAAGTCATAGTAAAATTTATTTACATCTCTCGACAAAAAGGTTTTTGCAGGTTTTATGTTATTTAATAACAGTAGTCATAATAAGCATGTTTCCAGTACGTGCCTCAGGCTTGCATGGTATCGTCAACTGACTCATCAGACTCCTCGGTAATCCTCGCAAACGTCCACAGCTGGGTGAACTGGCTCATTCGGTACTTTTTGAGTCGGACGTGCTACTTCGGCTTGTGCGTCTTGTGTCATCAACCCGAAATTAAAGTAACGATTAATGAACCGGCTCGACTGGTTACTTCTTATGAACCGGTTTCAACCGGCTCAAAAGAACGATTCCTTTAAGAACTGAACATCACTATTCTATGCAGCTCAACCATTACAACTCTTAGGCTGAATCCCAAATGGCACACTTCTATGCACTTTCGGTCTTGTAGACCTACAATGGCTGCCACGTGCGTGTGTCCGTTAAGTCCACGAGACAGTAGGGTGTCCGAATTTGTGTGTATGGTGTCAGAATTTGTGCTTGAGGTTTTTGCTCGGAATTTGAGACTCAAGCCTGTGACCTTTGGGTTACAAGTCCAACTCTCTAAGCATTAGGCCACAGCTGCCCCCTGAAAACAGCCCCATTCCATTATTCCTCTTCTAACAAACTTTACAGTTTGCTCAATGCAGTCAGGCAGGTAATGTTTACAAAATCCGGACTCGCCCATCAGACTGCCAAACAGACAAGCGTGATTTGTCACTCCACAGAACAAGTTTCCACTGCTCCACAACTCCGTCCGACGCTTGGCATTGTACTTGGTGATGTGAGGCTTGCATGCAGCTGCTCAGCCATGGAAATCCATTCCTTGAAGCTCCCGCTGCACAGTTTTTGAGCTGATATTAATGCCACTGGAAGTTCAGAACTCTGACGACTTTTATGCACTATGCGCCTCAGCACTCGGTAACCCTGTTCTGTGACTTTAGGCTATACTAGGCAATAGTTTTCATGGGTTTATTTTGATTGACAAGTTCTTTGGTCCCATGAGCAAAGACAGATTTCAAATCACATACTTCCAGGGCCCTTTGACATTCATCCCATTGAGATGAATTGGAATGCTAGCAGATATTTCTCTAGGTGGGCTATTATAGATGTCCTTGGATGAATACCATAATATTTTTTTGTTGTTGTGAAATGTAGTTGTTGAGTCAGTGTTAAATGAGTCATGTAGGTCCAGCTGGAATGTATTGTACATTAGATTGTTGAGCTCAATTTAAGTAGAAATGCAAGAAATAATCTCTGTGTTCTCTGGTAAATTCTCCTACACTTCCATAAACACTCAGTGGCACATATGCATTTTCTCAAAGATCAAGCGTGCGCGCACACACACGCACACACCTTCCGAAGTGAAATTTTTCCATTGACATGGGGTGCTTGTTTTGATGTTCCACCCAGGGTGCATTTCTGCTCAGACAGTCTTAAGGTTAATCCCTGAACCAAAAAAACATGCATTTGCACACACGCTCACACACACACACACACACACACACACACACACACACACACACACACACACACACACACACACACACACACACACTCACTTACATATGAACACACACACACAGGGTACATTGTGTCCCTGGGGCATCTGGAGGAAAGATGAGAGCTACTAAGAGATTAATTAGACTCACTTCAATAAGTCATTGAGATTCGCATGCACACACACACTTTTTCTCTCTCCCACTCTCCTCTTCACTTCCTACCCACTCCTGGCAGTACCATTTGCATGAGTTTCATCTTACCAGAACTTTCTTTTTTTGTCATGTCTTCATCCCTTCCTTCTATCTCTAAAGTGACCTCTTTAAGAACACTGCCATAGCAACCGTAAGCACATTTGGTGCACTTGACCCCTCCAGCTGGTCACTATGTGCCCGAAAGAGGCCCTAAACTAGAGCTGGTTTTACTGAGTACTTCATTATGAGATTATTACTGGAGGAGAATACATGAATGTGAATGAAACAGTCATTTATTTTGATTGAACAAGGACAAATCTAAAGTATTAATGCATTAGAGATGGAGAGACTTTCATGAATAAATGTGGCCAATGAGCCTTGACATGCTACAAACAATAACAAGTTTAATGTAGGAAAACATTATGCATTTGACACATCTTTTATGTCAGTTATCATGGGAATAGGATAACAGGTGCAATTATCTGAGAGTAAATGCAACAAATAGGTAGATTAGATTAGATTGAATTCCCATGACTTTTCCAGTTAATCATGGTAATTAATTTATTCATTTTGTAAAGGAAAATGTCAAGGGATAGTGAAATGCTATCCACCTTTACACTAAATACATAGTTCTGTCATGAAACTCTAGATGGCGCAGGCTAACAGGTCCTTTAACTCAACCTGTAAATAATTACTTTCAAATGACAGTAACTAGTAATATATAATGTATTACATTTTGGAAGTAACTAGCCCAACTCTGCCCATTACCATGCCAAACACTCAGAGAGTTGTCATGACAGAACTGTATCTATACTATAGCTTATGGAACTCATTACTAACATGTTATATTAATATACTAAAATGTTGCTTTTACTATAGTTAATTATGTAAATTATATATAATAAAATCTAAGTCTATTCCTCTCGTTTTCATCCACATAAAATTCAACATGGTGCCTACTCTGACTGGTATAAATATATAACTGGTGAAATATTTTAAAGGCAAAAATAATTACAAGGATTTTCTAATTATTTTCCAGCCATGGAAAGCCTGCAAAGATCAAGGTTAGAAGTCATTTATATAAAATTTAAAATAAATGTTACAGCCCATGGGGTGGAAAATAATTAGAAAATCCTTGTTCCAAATAAGAAATGTCCTTCCAGCTGTATGTACTTTAGCAAGTTATTGTTGTTGTTATATCATTCCTTTCTTAGCTCACAAACCATTGCAAGACAAAGTCAGCCTGTCCAGCTCTCCTCTCTGTTTTGCTATTAATGTCTCAATTAACAGATGGGATGTTATGTGTACTTTCTTCCATACACATATTCCATTTCTTCAATATTTGACCAGCCAATCCAAAATGCATGAACATAAAACTCTTTCACACACACACATACACCTACACTGAGCCAAGCCGAACACTGACACCTTAATTGGGAAATCAGATTAATGCAAATTTTTTTGGCTACAATTGGCCAAAGTGCTGATAAATCAATCTCATTTGCATCATTTACCATGCAAGAAAAGACATCCAGTACATTAGAAGGCAGCTGGCTCTAGTACAGCTATTCAGAAGATATTTCTGTGTTTCTCTTTAGGACCATGGCCATAACAGATAGCAGCATCCTTATCTGTTAGCTGAGCACAAACTAGCAGAGCACAAAATCATCCAGACCTGATCACATGTATGGTCATCCAATCCCAAAGGTCACACTACATCATCTATGACAGATTTGAGGAATGTAACCCATAGTTACATGGGTTACATTCTTGCCATGCAATTTGGAATCAGTAACCGACTACAGCTTGTAAGTTATCTACCCAGCACTGGGTATTGAGTATGTCTAAAATTATAATATTGTGGCACTGCTGGTTACCCAGCATGCTTTGATGCTATAGGGTCAAATCAAATTGAGTTTAAGATGATTACTTGCAAGGACTAAAAATGTGTGGGAAGTTTTAGAAAGGTATTCATAGTTGGATGAAGATTTACATTTTGCATATCACATTATTATGTGTGTTACCATTGTTGAGATTTATCATGAGGTTCTGAAGTTCATATTAGTTTTCCTTTTTTTAAAATGTAAATATGGGATAATATAATGTTTATTTAAAGAAATGTATTAAGTTAGAAATATTTTCATATCTGATCTCAGATTGAGGTGACTTTATACTGTTCACATCCAAATGTGTCTTTGGCTTTGGCTCATTAAAAAAGTAACCAAGGATTTAGAAGAAATGAGCAGGAAAAGATGGAGGGTGAGAGAGAAATAAAGGAGACAAGCAAGGAGAATGAATGATAGATCATGATGCATTCAGTTCTGTGCCATCTGCTACATTCAGACAACCATGCCATGGAGTTAAACTAAGGTCGCAACAGAGTCTGGCTCCCCATCTCTGATATATAATACACACACTCATTCATACATCCTGTTCCTTCACACATTATGCATTATGTCTCTGCACAGTGTGATAGAGGTTGAACTATTGTCCTGTGTGTATCGTTATGCTTTAGTCTTATAATGGGCTGTAATTTTCCCCATGGGAAGACCACCATAACAACATGAACTTGTATAGTGCAATGTGTTTGTGTGATTTTGACTTTTCATATAGGGCTTATATTGTATGTGTTATTAATACCAGTAAAAGTGATCCATAACTGGTGTAAAGAAACCAAACAGAAACAATGTACAATGCACAACTGAACAATTATGTTGAGTGTCCTTCATGCTGAAAGAATGTAGATTCAATATATAATTCTGTCAAATGAATTTAATTGTCATATTACAGTCCTTGTGAACCTGGTGAGTGTTTTTTAATTGCTAACTAAAACTTGACAGGCAGAAAATGAACTTGAGATTGGCTGTCTGTTTCTGAAGTAGGCTATAATGATAATGAAATAACTCATATGGCACATTCAGTCTCTCTTTTTTACACAAACGTGCAAAAACATGAATATACTGGACTATACAGTATACCATAAACAGTGTTTTCTGAGTATAACATCAACCACCATTTGTAGAAGCATTAAAAATTACCCTCAAAAATGATGGGCAGAAGTATGTGCACTTGATTGACATTATTAAAAATGGTCATAATTTATATAACTGTTCAAGCTCAGAAGGTGCAGCATTCATAGTGTTCACTGTAAACAAATGGCATTTCTTCTTTGTAGTCTGGTGATGCTTAAATTTGCCGCATGTGAACTTGAGAGAGAATGCTGTCTTTTGCCCTCCCCTCTGCCATAAACAAGAGGAACTGTTTGCATTGTTCTCAATAATGGCACTAATGTTCTAAACTTACAAAAGGTCATATGCTGAGGATAATGTTTTTATCAATTACTTATCCTCATATGTAGACAATGAATCTCCTTTTTTTCTGCCTTTCTCCCCCTCGCCCTTTGTTTATAGTATGTGTGCATGTCCAACACCCTGACACAGCACACTCAAAGTGAGAAATTACATTCTCATCCCCTTAAGAACTGCTGCATCTGCATTTCACAGTGGCCTGTATTTATTTGCAAACACACACACACACACAGACACACACACACACACACAGACACACACACACACACACATTTGTTTTTGTGAATTGTGGGGACATTCCATAGGCGTAATGGTTTTTATACCGTACAAACCGTATGTTCTATCCCCCTTCACTACCCCTACTCCTAAACCTACCCATCACAGAAAACTGTGCACATTTTTACTTTCTCAAAAAACTCATTCTGTATGATTTATAAGCCTTTTGAAAAATGGGGACATGGGGTAATGTCCTCATAAGTCACCCTCTCTTTGTAATACCTATATGTCATACCCATGTCATTATACAAATTTGTCCTGATATATCACAAAAACGCACGCACGCACACACACAGAGAGAGAGAGAGAGAGAGCACTAAATAACATGCTATTAGTGAACCCATAGTTTTATGAGGAACAAGGGAGCCACTCTCCTCCAATTGTTAAAAATAGCCCTTTAAAGCATGCTCAGAGCATTAGGGGCTGTGTGTATGTGTATGTGTGTGCGTGTGTGTGTGTGTGGTGCAGGTACTCAGTGTAAAGGGGATCTCATTTAAATAAACAACCTCTCTTGCTTCTCTCTTTATAACCTGTGATGGACAAGGTTTACATCCAATGAGGTGTAATTTGCATGTAATTTCAGATCAACCAGTGCAACAGAAAACAACTTGCTCTCTCTAAAGGTTAAGTGATCCTATTACACAAATGCACATTGGTGAAGAATCACCTTTATTTTAGTTGAGTTCAATGAGGGTTCCTAACAAATAAAAAAAATAAGAGAGCACATGCAATGTAATAGCTCACCATTACTGTTCTCTCTGCCTCATTGTTATCATTGTATTGATTGTGGTGAAAAGATGGATCAGTTGTGGAAACAAACCTTCTCTTTCACTTTCTACACAGAGTACTTGGATATTAACAATATGTTGATTTAAAAAAGAATGATTTTATTGTCATAATAAGCAATTAATTGTCTTTACACTGCTATAGAGCTGTTAAAAAAATCTGCCTCATTTCCTGTGCTGCTCAAATACACACCACAGGGGGGTGCCAGGATATTAAATGATTAGATTAACAAACAAATCTGAAGACATTATTCATACATGTTTAATAAAATATGCCTCCATTTTGAGTCAGCCAGCCAAAATCAAACATCACTGTTGCATCGACTTGTCCTCCCGATTTTTGAAAGTAAATGAGCTGTACACATACTTTCAAAATGTTCTATGATAGAAATATTTTATCTCCAAATAACCAACACTGTTTTATTTAATTTTATAGGATATTATAGTATAGCAAAACATAATTACAGTATGTATATTAAATACTATATTTTAACAATTTTAGGAAAATGACAAAAATGCAAAATCAGGCTTTCACAAAATCTTATATTTGATTAAAAATGTATCAAACTATATTAGACATAATTGACCCTTCGCTGGGAGTTTGATTGACAAGCGATCTAACCAATCATAATGCAGAATTCGTCATTTTGCCGACTAAGCAGTCAGGAGTTAGAAGATTATCCTCGGTTGAACTTGAAAAATGATGTGTATTGACGTCTTGTGGTCGTTTGAAACGACATTCTTTCTCATGTTCATTCATGTTTATTTGATGCTATAAATTAACTAGTAGGAAGAGACAATCGGTTCATGAGCCGCTTGAGCTGGGGCGCTACAGCGATCTGTCACGACATATTAAAGAGCCACAAAATGTTTTTTATTGCTCGAATTTCTTAAAAAATTACACAATTTGAAAGCTGAGACTTTGTTTCATATCATAAGTAACCTGCTCTGTCTTGTCTGTCGACGTGTTGTCAGTGTCCTCTTTGGCTTGTCGTACAAAGCAACAGTAACTAAGGGGGACGGGTCTTTGCGAAGGGTCAGTTTAGGCCTAATCATTTTTACAATCATTCCTTTTTTTTAAACAAATGAGTCATTTATATTACAGTAGCCCTTTTAGGAAAATCCAGGTTCGGTTGAAAAATTGAAAAGTGTTCTACATTTAGACACCTCAGGCATATTATTTTCCTCTCAAAAATAGGGTTAAATACTGGGACAAATCCATCACATCTCTGGGAGTGAGCTGAGAATCGATTGTGAGGAGAGCCTCTTCAAGGGTGGTATTGATCTGCTCAACTTAACAAAAAGAAATTCAGCTTTTGGTCCAGACACTGGTTCTTGCTGGCCCAGAACCATATTTGGAGTGGTCAATGCTTGACTATTATAAAAACAAGATCGCAAAGCCTTGGAAAAGCAAAGACTATCATCCTAAAAGGGAGACACAGTTAGGCACAGTTGACAACCTCATCCAGATCAATGGCTCCTAAGAGAGACCGAGCAATCCATCACTGGAGAGAGTTCACCAGGTCCCTATAGATGCCTGTTTGATTTTTACAGGACTAGTGAGAGATTTAAAGGAGAAAAAAAGCTTTGCTTTTTTACGGGTGGGGTACCAACTTTTAAACAAGGGTCAAACATTCAGTGTACACAAAAAAAGGCTTTTTTTAAAAATATTTTATATATATATATATATATATATATATATATATATATATATATATATATATATATATATATATATATATATATATATAAAAACAAACATTGGCAGTTATTAATAGAGATACTGTTCAATAAAATTTGAGAAGAGAAAACAGAATGTAAATGTGATAAAAAGATATAATCAGATGCTTTTGAAAAAAATAAAGAAATGCATTTAAAAATATTTAATTAGTAAATTAATAAATTAATAAAGACATTTAATTTCTACCACTGCAAATACTATTCAGTGTATGCGAATGCATGTGTGCCCGCATGCTTTTCTCTGGTATATACCATTTCATATACAGTACATCTTTCTGAACAGTGCTTTCCTGTTTTATATTTTACTGCTAATGCAGTCAGCAATGACTGTGTGTGTGAGTGTGTGTGTGTGTCTGTGTGTTTTCAATTGACTGGATCATTGATGAGAGTCTACAGGTCTATAGAGCTTATTAAGAAAGCCAGACTCTCAGTCCTCATTTACATTGATTTGTGTTGCGGAATAGGAGAAGGTTTGTGTGGACAAATTAAATCAGAAATAAACAACAATAATAAACTATTACATAAACACTGAGTCATTTGTTATATGTACATTTATAAATATAACACCGAATGCCATATATGATACATTCTACTTTCATCAGCAACAGAATGTGCATGAACTACATAAAATGAGATTTGTATTATCTATAATGTGCCATCTGGGGGCAGTAGCTCTAAGCCTGAGCTTTAATGTGTAACAAAACACATGTTTGTTTCACTATATTAGTGAGGACATTGCGTATACTTCAATTGATTTTATATCAGGTTAATGATATTTTCTATAGCTTACCCCAACCCCTACCTATCACAGAAACGTGTGCAAAACACTATTTAGATATTTAAAAAAAAAAAAAAAGATTTTTTTAAGCCTTTTTAACTAGTGAGAACCAGTAAAATGTCCTCACTAGTCGGTTGTCATAATATTTCATTATAAGTGAAGACATTTGACACTAACAAGTATAGCCAAACCTTTACACACACACACACTTCTGTTCTGTGCCATCAGAGACCAGTACTGACTGATGTAATTTGAGAATTGAAAGCACATCAAATGACAATTTTGACTTTTTTTTTGTCTTTTTTGGTAACATTTAAAAAATCACAATGAAGACATGCAGTTTAATTGTTAGTTTTGCACTTAATCTTGGGTTCATTTACAATGTTTACTTGAAGTCCAGGCACGTTTAAGATGTCTGGAATAAGAATTCTAAGGTTAATATCTATTAAAACCATGTTTTAAGAAGCAGTTCCTGTGCATGTCAAGATAACATTATTGGTAAGCCTTTGCGGTTTGTGGTGAGTTCATCTTCTGCATCTGTTCTCAGTGATTCTGACCAATGTTCCAGTAATTTGATGCCTCAGAAGTATAGATATTAATCAAAATGTTGCATCGTGTATGTTGCTGATATGTTCTTGCTCAAGTTGAGGTTTTATTTAAAAAAATCTCACATTACCTAAAACAGCAAAAGCTAGCAGATTGAAAGGAAATATAAGGCAACTACAGATATGTCGTGATAAACTGCCTTTAACTTAATTGGTGTGAAAATAGGGCAGTTTGCTGTAGTTGTCTGAACGTGCAAAAAGTGACTTATGTCAAAGTAGAAATAATATCAGTCCCCGCATTCCCAGGGAATTAAACACATGACCTTAACATGGATAGTGCCATGCTCTACTGTTTGATCTCAATAACATTAGATTTCTGTTTAGAAATTAGGAGCCGGCCAATAATGAGTCGGCATTCAGACATAGAACACAAAAGCCTGCACTGTTCACTACATCAACTGCGTATGACAACAGTTCAAATTGTGATATAAAGTCGTTACTTTTGTTTTGTTTTTGCCCACAAAAAGTATTCTGGTCTTCATAACATTAAGGTTGAACCACTGCAGTCACGTGGACTATTTTAACAATGTCTTTCTGGACTTCAAAAGATGCAATGACATTGCTGCCTATGTGTCGTTCAGAAACCCTCAGATTTCATCAAAAATATCTTTTGGGTTTGGGACGACATGAGAGTACCTAATGACATAAATTTCATTCAACCCTTTAAAACTATTGCCTGTAAACTTTAATTTCATCTCATGCACGAAATTGTCAGGTTGTGGTTGGGATGAGGTGAGGACTTATTTTACTGATAAAAAATAAAACAAAAACAAACAGAAATTACCCCATGGGGGAAAACAGGACAGGCAGCAAACTTGACAGGAACAGGAATTTGACACGACAAATTCGCCTAGGGCTGCGTTTTCCAAAACCATTGCAAGCCTAAGTTGATTGTAGAAAATGCAGCCTTGGACTGTAAACACAAGGAGAATAAATAGGAAGAGCAAAGAAAGCAAGCAATGAGGGAGGACAGGGGCAAATTAACCAATAATCAGATAACAAGAAGGGCAGGGTTAGACAATAGACATGAAAACACATGCCTTGTCATGTTTGTTTCTTTGTGGCCAAAACTAAACTAGACATGAGTGCCGGGATCCGAACACCACGCTCCGAACATGAAACAAGGCACACGGACAAGAGCACACTTGAAACCGCATGCTCACACAAAGACAAGATGATACAGGAGTGTCAGGGCTCTGTCACAAAACCAAGAATAAACCAGACCGAAGAAATCGGTTGAATTTGCTTAGGTCATGGGGGGGACTAACAATGTGAAATAAATTCAACAATGTTAACTGTTTTGCAGCCATAGTTAAAACTATTAGGAAATGATACAATTTTTTGTAAGGGAAAATCTGTTTTTTGTTTTGGGTAGGATTTAAATGGTTGTTCTGTTGGAGGTTTTCTTGTCAAGTGTGTTTTCTTTTGAGTTTTTTGTCAGCTGAGTTTTAAAATCATTAAACATCTGCGATTTAGATCTATTTCTCATATTTTTTGCAACCGCCACTGACATTATTATTATTATTATTATTATTAATGGCCTCTGCAAAATGCATATCTCTTAATAATCTCTTAATAATGGGATATCTCTTAATAATGCATTCTTTAGTATCTAAACTAGAAAGCATAGATCTTTTGCCCTTCGTCAATGGCCATAAGTTATTCTGCCTTGTAGTTTATTTTTCATCTATATGTAAAGCACTTAGTACTTTAAGAGGAAGCACTCATCAACAGAAACTTTTTAGCCCCTCCTTAACTGTTCTTCAAAGATTCACACACACAAAGATGCATCACAAGATACTACACATAAAAAAATCTCATTGCAGGTAAAATATTTTACAAACTTATTTTACTTAACATCTATGTTCCTTTTTTTTTTTTTAGATTGTCTGTTTACATAAAATTTTCTGATAAAATCATTTTAAAAACTTTAACAAGAGTAATATGAACATGCTTATTACAGGTGAAGTCCAAAAATTTTCCAAAAATGGCAACCAGCGAAGTCATCTCAACTGACAAAGCTAAATTTGTCAGATTAAAAGTGACACAAGAAAATGTCATTTTTATTGATGGACAGGAGGTTGGAGGAAAAAATCACAAAACAGTTCTTACAGGATTTTTGAAATTACAACCAAAGACATTGGGGGTAATGCATTTACTCATAAATTATAATGATACATGGTTTGGGGAATTTTCTGAGTATTTATTTTCTTCTAGATCATTGTCATCATGGATAAAACACCTGACCTATGTCTGCCCTTTAGACTTTACAGGTAACGAATGGAGTGATGATCTTCTTTCTTGGTATTCTACTCACCATCCATAACTACAATTACCCTGCTATTCTTGCCCATAGTGGCATAACCTACTGGGGATCCCTTATTGTAAGTTTAATTTAATGGTTTTGTTTTATTGCCTCTCAATTCAATTACCAGAATGAACTTTGAAATGTCGTGTGTTTCTCTCTCAGTATATCAGTGCTGGATCTCTGTCTTTTGCAGCTCAGCATAAACTTCATCCATATGTGGTATGTAGCCTATAACACCCACCAATTTCAGCACATTATAACTCTGTCACATTATTTCTAATGTATTTCCACACTATTATTGGTTATGACTGTGCACTTTAAATCACCTAAGGTTGTCAAAAATGTAGCAGAAGATCAGAACATCTGTTAGCAAAGATTGACGGTCCTATTAAACCTATCATCCTATTAAACTTTAGTATTATTTCCACATCACTATGTAAATTAGACTCAGTTACAAAGAGTGCAGTTGTCACAGCTATTGAAATTGATTTTTTTTTTTAATTAAAAAAAACAACAACATGTGTATGTATATAACTACATTAACATTCTGTTATTGTAGATGAAAGCATCTTTTGGAATGAATGTGTTCAGTGCCATAACTGCAGGCATCACCATTGTTCTGATGTCCATACAATTACAATTAATAATGATGATGGATCCAAGTTTCTATGATGAGGTATTACAGTATATATTTTGCATTCATGTGTAATGTGCATTCATTTGTTTTTAGTTTTTAATTGCTGTGATATTTATTTAAAGGAACAGTTTCTGTCATCATTCACTTATATGTCTCCAAACCGGTATGACATTATTTCTTCCATAGAACACATGGAGAAATTCTGAAGACTATACTGGTCGCTCTTTTGCATACAATTACAATGAGGACAAGACATTTACAAGTGTTATAAAAGCAGTCCATATGATATGTGCACTATATTCCAAGCCATATGAGAAACAGGCTGAGATTTAAGTCATTATTCACTAAAAATTGTGACACCCACTCTCATGACATATGTAGCTTTCATGACATTGGTTGTTATTAATGAATAGCTTGAATTCTCCAGTTACCTTTCATTGTAAATGTGTCTTCAAAATTTGTCATGTTTCACAGAAGAAAGGTATGCAGGTTTGGAATGATGACAGAATTTTTTTCTCAATGGGCTAGTTGCACATAGATGGCCGTCATGTTGGATTTCCAAACTAGCAAGTGTGTGCATAAACCCGTTGAATCAAATCCTGTTGAATTTTTATTCTGTAAAAATTCACACATTTGCCCTGTGAGACACAGTCTACAATTTATCTCAATAAATACTATTTTCTCAATTCTGCGCATATTTTCACTTACCTACATCAACTTGCACCATCAATACTGTAACCACATATTTTACATTTACACCCTGTTCTCTTTGCATCAGCTATCTTTTTAGATAAAAACAAGGGCTGTAAAAAGTTCTTAATAAATAGTTGTGATTAACTTACATTTTTATTTAATTGTAGTTAAAGCAAACAGTTTTCAGTATAGCTGAGTAAATTAAGAGTTGTGTGTATATTTTACTGGTAAAATATATTGTATGTGCTGCTTATAGATACAAGACAGATGATTTATGCAACAGATGCTCTTTACTCATCTTACTTGCACAAAAATAAATGCAGTAATTAATAGAAATGCACAGGGGAAATACAAACACTCAACATTATATGCAAACCTATATTAATTAACATATTAAATAATACAAACAGTTAGCAAAGTTGTGATGCCATCCAAAAAGAACATCATCTGGTTTCAAATTAGTTCACCAAAAAATGAAAATTATGTCATTAATTACTCACCCTCATGTCATTCCACACCAGTAAGACCTTCATTCATCTTCAGAACACAAATTAAGATATTATTGATAAAATCCGACGGCTCAGTTATGGCCTCCATTGACAACAAGATAATTTACACTTTCAAATGCCCAGAAAGCTACTAAAGACATATTTAAAACAGTTCATGTGACTAGTGTTTCAACCTTAATGTTATGAAGCGACAAGAATACTTTATTGCACCAAAAAAACTAAATAACGATTTTATTCAACAATATCTAGTGATGGGCGATTTCAAAACACTGCGTCATGAAGCTGTGAAGTTTTACGAATCTTTTGTTTTGAATCAGTGGTTCGAAGCATATATCAAACTGCCAAAGTCACGCCCCCCAGTGGTGAACCATTGAAATTTCGAAACACTTATGATGTAACCTTGCCTTGTTTACTGAAATCACATGACTTAGGCAGTATGATATGCACTCCAAACCACTGATTCGAAACTAAAAAATTCGTAAAGCTTTGAAACTTCATGAAACAGTGTTTTGAAATCGCCCATCACTTGTTGAATAAAGTCGTTATTTATTTATTTTTTGGCGCACAAAAAGTATTCTCGTCTCTTTATAACATTAAGGTTGAACCACTGTAATCACATGAACTGTTTTAAATATGTCTTTAGTAGCTTTCTGGGCATTTGAAAGTGTTAATTATCTTACTGGCAATGGAACGACATGAGGGTGAGTAATTAATGACAGAATTTTTATTTTTGGGTGAACTAACCCTTTAACAGGTTAAAGTAGCTTTATTGAACTAAGCTCTTCGCGTCAATCACTCCAGGTCTAATTCTCTTTTTTACCCCTGTACACCCTCATCCAACTTTCTTACCTTCTAGTACACTCTCATACATTCTCGTGAGAACTCACACAACTATACTACAGCAATAATGTTACCAAATAAAGTTATTAAACCACACACCGAGTCTACATTGTATCATCATGCTTGTTATACTGCAGCTGACAATTATAGCAAACGTTAGATCTTGATGAGGTGGTGTTCCACACAGAAAGAGAGGACAGTTTTGAGCCATTTAGTCCCCCAGTAGTCAGAACAAAATCAGGACATGTATATTATACACTTGAGTGTTTTGTATGAAAGAAGAGATCCCTGTGGATTTTCACTAACCACTGTATCTGAACTGCAGAATGAACAGGAGAAAGAATGAAAGATAATCTCCCAATATAGGCCAATTGATTTAATTCGATGTATTATTGCACAGAGGTACACAATAATATAAGAAAAATGGGTAACACTTTAGAATAATGGTCCGTCATTAATAAGTAACTATGCAGGAAGTAATGCAGGACTAATGAGTAGTACTACATTAACACTTCAGCTACTACTATTAACTAATATAGAAACAAGCTTAACTAATCAGTAAGTAATATCAAATTTAGGACTAAGATAGTTCCTTATTAGCTAATCAATAATTACAGAATGAGATTGGCATCATTAATAACTAATAGGTAACTATGACAAATTATAAAGAATTACTAATTAATTACTAATCACAACATTAAAGTGTCTGAGATGTGAGCAATTGACTTTTTTTTTCTTCACTTTTTTCAAGTGATCTGGACCATTATTTTAAAGTGAAAAACATCTTTTTCACTTTAAAATAATGGTCCAGATCACTAGTAGTTCTTGAAGATTGTCCTTTTTTACTCTCAACGTGGTCATAAAATGCATCACTAATTGCTCAAGTACCTAGTCATTCTTCAAGAACTACTAGTGATCTGGACCATTATTTTAAAGTGAAAAAGATGTTTTTCAATTTAAAATAATGATCCAGATCACTAGTAGTTCCTGCATAGTGACTAGGTGACACTTGAGTGATTAATGATGCATTTTATGACTATATTCAGAGTAAAAATGATGACTGATTATGTCTCAGACACACGATAATGTTCTTTACAGTTTGTCCGTTAGTTAATAGTTATTAATGATGCCAATCTCATTCAGTTATTATTGATTACCTAATAAGGAACTATCTCCTAAATTCGATACTACTTACTGATTAGTTAAGCTTGTTTCTATATTAGCAGTAGCTGAAGTGTTAATGTAGTACTACTCATTAGTCCTGCATTACTTACTGCATAGTTACTTATTAATGACGGACCATTATTCTAAAGTGTTACCGAAAAATGTTTTGTTTAGAAAAACATTCATTTTATAGCCAAGTTTCATATATAAGTTTCTCCTTACAGCAAATGCGAACGTCGCTAAGACTGAAAGAGCAGGCTATGAGCGGAAGTAAACATGCACACACTCGCATCGCTGAAGATCTCAGGCGACATCTTGTGCACCTAGCCCATTATTGCTTAAATATATATCCTGATTGTTCAAATATGTATCCTGATTGCTCCTATAATTAGTTCAACATGATGCCTGCTTCAATATAAATTTTGTTTTGCAGTATTTTATTTTGCGGATCGTCGGAATAATGCTGGTGTTCACCATTCCTCAGTTCATCATCTCCATCTGTATCTCAGCATTTGCCTGCAAAGCCACCTGCAACAGACACTCTACAGTGGTCAATGTTTTATTAAACTAAGTAAATAATTTAGTGGTGGTTTTAGCCCAACAACCAATAGTTATTTGTGTTGAAGTCTATGTTTTTAGGGAATGGCACAAATCCACTAAACAAGCCACAACCAAATGTCAAGTTAGCAGAATGAAAAGTAAATATAACGCGACTTTAATATTAGTGCATATCATACTGTATAAAATAGATATAGGAACTATAAGTCAATCACAACATGCTTTATTATTATTCTCTTTATCAAAGACAGTACAGCCTATAAAAATAGTCTGTATGGTGTGTGGTTCTTATTAGCAGAACTAATGAGTCTGAGTCTCTTGTGTACTAACATTTTGGGCCCTATCATACACACGGCATAATGTGGCGCCAGGCATGACGCAGGTGTTTTTTGCTAGTTTCAGCCTGACACAGTTATCATTTTCATGCACTACGCTGTTTAAATAGCAAATGCATTCGCGTCCAGTTGTGTGCCCATGGGCGTGCTGGTCTGAAAACGAGGTGTGTTCAGGCGCATTGTTGGCGCGTTGCTATTTTGAGGTAACTGAAACCTGGTCTAAAGTCAAATGGCGCAATATTTTTTTGTTATTTAAAGAGCGCGTTAGTAATATGCGCCTATAGGCGGGTGCACAACGCACGTACATTCTGCTTATTACAGACACAGGGACTCGCAGCAGCACACAAACATGCCAAATATTAAAAATAAAGGGATTACAATGTAAAAGATTATCATTGTGTGCATAAAGATAAAAATGCTTTTATGGAATCCGGCTTGTCCCGTAGATGGTCTGCTTGCACGCTTTAACCTTGTGCATGAGCAGATCCGTTTCCTCGCTAGAGAAGCATTCAGTTTTTCTGCTTGCAAATTCCGCCATGTAAATAGCGAATCCGCCATGGCACGAGCGCAACTGGCTTTTAAACGGAATGGGAGATGAGACTTTATTGCACGTTACGTTACACCCAAGACACACCCATACTCATCAAAAGACTAGGGACAACCCTTTTAGACCATACGCCGGGTGCCTGACCATTTTTCCTGTCGTTAAACCTGCAAAAGTGAATTCAGACATGCCCTAGGTGCACTTGTGCTGTGTGCTTTAGACCAAGCGCTTAGATCGTTAAAATAGGGCCCATAGTATCTGTTACTTCTCAGAGATACTGAATTACAGTGAGATCCTTTACCAGCCAAAGGTTATTATTATCTATTTTCATTTCATGTTTGATGTGGACCAAAGATTGTATTTGTTATCCAAGTTTCTGAATTAGTATATTCTGGACTTGTGTTTTTTTAGTCTGTTGTGATACAGTGGAACACACACACACACACACACACACACACACACACACGCACAGAAATTAAATATCTTCTCCCCACCTAGATTTTGTCAGGTTTAGCTCACTTCTGGATACAAATATGGTGGAGTGGTAAAAACACACACAAATTTTGGTCAAAAGCCAATAGTCAGACAAGGTAAAATCATCTGTGTTATCCAAACCAAGTTATCTAGAGTAACTATAAGACCGAACTTCAAAAACTTCAATGCATTCAAATACACACACACACACACACACACACACACACACACACACACACACACACACACACACACACACACACACACACACACACACACAGACACACACACACACACAGAGTTCTGTTCTACATCATTACAGAGACCAGCATACTGATTTATGTAATTTGAGAATTCAAAGTACATTAAATGACTTAATTGTTGACACAAATACACTTTTTTGTCTTTTTTTGTGTCTTTTTAATGTTGCTGTCATTTACTGCAGTCAGATCATGTCAGATAAAGAATCTCTCAACAAGATTAAAGGTACAGCTGGCAGAATGGTAAGGAAATATAAAGCAACCACACTGGTAAACAGCCCTTTTTAAAAGAAGACATCTACAGTACATTATTCAATATTACATTACATTATTACATCTACATTAAACTTATTCTTTTTAGAGCAACTCACTGTGCATTTAAAGTATAAATTTAAAGCCTAACCCAAAGTGAAAAAACTTTAAGGGCAAAAATTTTGCTCATAGGTAATATTTCAGATATGTTGATACAAAAATGGCAAAATCCTCCATCATTTACAGATAAATGAGTGCCCAATTACATAATTACTGTGTTTGTGTTTTGAACAGACACATCTGCTGGTGCTTTTAAGCACAGATATTTTTGTCCTCATAATTTGCCATAATTTATGATTTCTTGTAGTTTTTGATGTATATGTAAAGCCCTTTGAATTTTAGGAGGAAGGGCATCAACATAATCCTTAAAAGTATAAAGCAAGCTTATGTGAAGCATTTAACTCCTCCTCAGTGGTTCTTCACTGTCCACACACACAAAGATAAGAGCAATCAGACATTCACATCAACAACTCATTTCATTTCAGGTAAAATATTTAATGCATCAGTTAACATCTATATGTTTTTTTTTATTATTATTAAAATGCCTGTATTTATTTACATACTTTGATAAGCATCAATTAAAAGTAACCATCTTTTGACTATTGTGATTAGTAATAGTTTTAGTCAAGTCAAGTCATCTTCATTTATATAGCGCTTTTCACAATATTGTTTCAAAGCAGCTTCACAGTGACAATAGGAAAATTCTTATCGAGCTAAAGTTGGTTTTTGATTGAATCACTTCCGTTGTAAAAATTGTTAATTATTACTTTAGGGGCCGCTTAAATGACACCTTTTTTACTGAAAACCAAATTCCTTTAATGCATTCTTGCCGTTCATTTATGTGTTTAGTCTATAGGTTTGCGTGTTTGAGTGTGTATGTGTGCAGAAGCTTGGTCTTTTTAAAGAAGTGATATTTGCCAAATTACTTTACTGGTCCGCATATTACAGAAAAATTAGCTGTGTCCGCGGATCTACGCGAACTGGAATAATTTTGATAACGTTTTATCTATATACTTAGGGAAAGGAAAGGGAAATTTTAGTATAAGCTGTTGCTCATTTATTGTTATACTTTTTCACATAAAATTCCATTTACATTTTTTTGTGATTTGTTTGGATGTTAGCCTTTTTTTAACTTTTACTTTTTTATTACAGTATGTGCTTATGTAAGCCTTAGCAATATTCTTAAAAGCAACCTTGTGAGTTGTAAACTGCAGAATTTGAATGCTTAATTATAGGTGAAAACTGCCTAATGGAAACCAGCAAGATCATCTCAACTGACAAAGCTACAGTTGTCATTCAAGTAAATCCACAGGTGACACAAAATACTGTTATGTGTGATGATGGACAGGAGGACAGAGGAGCATATCACAATACGGCTCTCGCAGAATTTTTCAAAGCACAACCAAAGGCATTGGGGGTAATGCATTTAATTATGATAATAAAATAAAAAGCTGTTAGCAAATGTTCTGAAGACAATAGATGTGTGCCAGTCTTATTTGTTGTTTGTGTTTATTCAAATGTGAATTATGTCATTATGAAAAAAAAACAAAAAAAAAAACAGTTGACCCATATCTGCCCTGTATAGACTGTCCAGATAATGATTGGAGTGATGTGTTTCTTATTTGGCATCAATCAAACCGCCAGTGATTACAGTCCGTATTACCTAGCTATTTTAAGAAATAGTGGCATAACCTACTGGGGATCCCTTATTGTAAGTTTAATTTAATGCTTTTGCTTTATTGGCTCTGATTTTAGTTTATAGGCTGAACTTTGAAATGTAATGTGTTTCTCTCTCAGTACATCACTGCTGGATCTCTGTCTGTTGCTGCGCAGAACAAACTTCACCTGTGTGTGGTATGTATGTACATATAATGTGAGAAATCTGTGGGTGAAAACTCTTCTTTTGTTGAATTGTTTCTAATACTCAAATAATTGTTGTGCAATTTAAACACTACAAGCTGTCAAAAATATAGCAGCAGTTCAGATATCATCATCTGTTGGCAACAAAGCATTTAAATGGTCGTAAAAGGACCAGGAAAACTAGACCTTTCATTAGAAGTTGCTTCAGTTACACAACTGACCTTGCCTAACTCATCTGGTTTTCAACAGTTTCCCTAAACACCAAATAGCACCAAGAAACAACACAGCACTTTCCTATCCTATCTACCTTCAGTCTTTATTTACATGATTTTTAATAAGAACTGTAACTTTTCAGAACAATAGTGTGTTGCTCCAATATCAATTGTGGCTTTTTGCCACAACTGAGTTCAAGTGTACACCATTACCATTACTAAATTACAATTACTATATTTCACATTTCAGTTTTTCTTCCTGTAGGTGAAAGCCTCACTTGTAATGAATGTGTTCAGTGCCATGACTGCAGGGGTCTCCATTGTTCTGATCTCCATAGAGATAAAAATCGTATCTGATCATTTGAGGTATTTGGTAAGGTATAATAATTTACAATGTGCAATACTATATTAATATGATATGTTTAAATTTGTTTATTACGGTGGCCGAGAGAGCTCAACGTGCTGCAACTGAGGAAAACACAGAAAAAAACACCAGCAAATAAAGAAAACATCTTCATCAGTTTGACAACACATGCTGCAAAAGTTCACAATGCACCCAAAGACAAAAACACGCTGCAAATATTCACAACACAACCAAATACAGAAACGCGCTGCAAATACGCACAACACAACCAAATACGAAAACGCGCTGCAAATATTCACAATGCACATACGATCAATTCGTTCAAATAAACAACAACAACAACAACAAAAACCTCACCATTGCTACACCACTGAAGAGTAAACACTGAAAAATAAGCGGTCCTAGCCAGGTGTCCCCATAAAACATTTTCGTTGTGGTCTGTGCCAGTCCTGGCGCCAGGACAAACGACCGGGCTTTTACAATTCTCAGGGGGCTTGTGAGAAAATGTATTATAAATAATAAATTATTATTAATAAATAATAATTTATTTAATAATTTACTTGATTTTTATTATCACGGGATATGACATGCGCAAAATGTGAATCGTTGTCCATTTTGGGAGGAATTGCTGATAAAGACAAATGTCATGTCACAAAATCGGAATTGTCTGCGTTTTAAATCATGAAGGCGCTAGGACTCTACTTTGCGCTAGAGTTATGCTGGTGAAGAAGTCTCAAATCCCAGTCAATTATTCACTGCAGAAAGTGAAACTAAAAACTGAGCAATGAGAGCTCTACTTAAACATGTTATGATAACGGTATAACCTTATTTTCTTAATATTTCTCTTGTGGCCCATTCGTAGTGAGAAAAAAAAAAGAGAATATAGGCTATTTCGTGTTAAACAAGTTTTTTTTTTTAATGATTAATCATTATCTAATGATTTGCAAATGTATCATCATGTTATGACTTTACTTTTTGAGGCACATGACTATTAACTAATTGTTAAGTAATATGTCATTTATGGGTTTTGAAAGTTGCACATGCAGTGATTTTAATGTCAGAGAATGTGTTTGAAGGATGGGTAAGTTGGGCAGCACACAAATATTAGCACACCAGAATCTGAACTACTGAACACTGTTACACTGTGTTTAAACTGGACGCAACCATTATCGAGTCATGTGACAGACCATTGCAAGTGTAGTATCACTATCACTGATTATAATGGGTTCTATTGTCTTTGTCCGGTCTTGACACAGTGTTATGAAATAGCAGTGCCCGGCCGCATGTTCTCAGTGTTCTGCCTTTGAATCCTTGACATCAAGCTTAACAGGAATCACAGTTGTAGATGGTTGGAAATTGAAATCCATGGCTTAGTGTAGATGTCAAAACCGTACTGACGTACTTAACAATTAGTTAATAGTTATGTGCCTCAACAAGTAAAGTCATAACATAATGATACATTTGCAAATCATTAGCTAATGATTCATTAAAGCAGACAATTTGAAGTTGAAGTACATGGCTTCAAACCATTGTGGTAATTAACACATTAACTTTGACTATTAGTTAATAAAATATGTTATTAAGGAATTAATAGGTAACACTTTAGTATAGGGAACACATATAAACTATTAACTACGACTTTTGCCTCAATAAGTTATTAATTTACTGCTTATTAATAGTTAGTAAGGTAGTTCTTAAGTTTAGGTATTGGGTAGGATTAAGAATGTAGAATAAGGTCATGCAGAATAAGGCATTAATATGTGCTTAAAAAGTACTAATAAATAGCCAATATTCTTGTAATATGCATGCTAATAAGCAACTAGTTAAGAGAACCTAAAATAAAGTGTTACCAATTACATTACATTATGACACATTTAATTAATAATTCATATATTACTTAATCTATTAATCAGATAGACTCTTTATTAGTTGCTGATGCAGTAATCATTAATTAATGGTTTAGTTCTTCATGAGTCATACATTAACACATGATTATCTGTGCATTAGTTAAGCATGAATTAATGCATATTAGTGCACCTGTACTGTAAAGTGTTACCAAAGTGACCTATAATTATCATCATCATCATCATCATCATCATCATCATCATTCAGATCATCTAAGAGGTGGCTTGAGATTGCCAGGCCTGGTCTGTGCTATTTGCAGCACTTTTCTGTGTTTGGTGTTATGAACTTTTGCAGCGCGTTTTTGTATTTGGTTGTGTTGTGAACTTTTGCAGCACGTGTGTTGTCAAAATGATAAAGATGTTTTCATTATTTGCTGGTGTTTTTTCTATTTGCATGTGTTTTCTTCATTTGCAGCGCGTTGAGCTCTCTCGGCTACCGTAGTTTTTAGTCATTAATTGCTGTTTTATTTATTTAAATTTCACCCAAAATAACAATTTTATTATCGTTTACTAATTGAATGCAATTACACATTACATTTTGCATGGCACCTAACTTTTTCTGCAGCAGTTTGTTTCTGCTATAAAGAAGTGATATCGGCATCTAAGGGCATTGAAGGTACTATATCTTGTGCGTTTTGCCCTTACTCACCCAAACTTGTCAACAAGGCTACTTTACGTGAATGCGAGTACATTAGCAGGTAGTTGCTGAATCACAGGTGTTTGGTTTATGAGATGAGGAAATGACAGTAGCCGGTGATGAAACTCAAACCAGCACATCCAGTGCAAGTAGACTTTGACTATTTAATTTTACTTAACAGTATTTTATTTATCCGCTATATTGACAAGATCTTTTTGAAGGATATTGGTTTATTTACAGTATGGCCTTTTGTGCTCTTGAGCTTAACTGAGACTTGTTTTTAAAAGACAAAACACATTAATTTACACGTATTTGGGAATTGGAATATCAGGTAGTTGTTGACATGGCTAACAAGTTTGTGAATATTTTGAATAAAAAAGGAAAAACGGAATAAAGGTGATAAATCTGTCGTACAGCGCTATTGTGGCTGCGGTGTGTCACATGAGCATGAAGCGTCGCCATGGAAATAATAAGGTAAAACTTTCTAAAGTAACGGTCACCTTAAAAAACTCATGCTGGGGGGTCAGCTAGAATATTTTAAACTAATGTGTGGGAAGGTTAATATTTTGGCTTTCTTCATATATGTTTGTCTTTCTTCAGAAATATATTAACAAAATCAGAAATTTGAGCTGGGAAAGTTTCTGAAATTTGGTTTACATCTTTTCTACACATACTTAACTGCAGATACTGAAATGACATACACTGTGTGGTACAGTCATAGTTGCCAGGGTCGCGGTTTTCCCGCACAATTGGGCTATTTTGAAAATGCAGTTGCGGGAAAAATTACAGAGTCGTGGGATGCGTTTTTTTGGGCTACTTTTATAATGTACCATGGCCGCAAAACAAGTTTATCTGTAGACAAAGGAAAGGAAAATTGATAATTTTACTAACAGTATCCTTGAAATAGATACCTGGCAATCCGTGGACGGAGGAGAGACTGTTTGGGGTCACCACAAACTATTACGTGAGTTTCAACAACAGCAGAGATTTCAAGGCCTTCACACAGCAGAAATGAACACAACAACAGCCAAACTAAGCATGTCGCTTATAAGTCTGCATGTTTTGCGTGTCTGTGCGAATGAACAGCGTAGTTTCGTCTACTACACAAACTCAAACATACGTGAGACGCTTACAGTGTTTTCAACATCTGTCTTCTCAATATATGAGAACATGAACACATGAACTTCTCTCAGGGTGTTGAACACATAGTTTTATTTGGATATTCTACCATATGATGGCTGAAGCAGCAGCGAGCGTCCAGCGTGCGACACAATAAACAGATCAACATTGTAAATGAAATTCTACAAAAAAAAAAAAAAAAAAAAAAAATCAAATATCATGCGATGTGATAAAATAGCCTATATTTTCTGCAAACGATACCATAAAGAATGTGAATGTTCCACTTAATGGCAGAATCAAAACAAAAGGTAAGCAAGTATCCCTATTAATTTCAGTGTAAATAGCAGAGGGCGATACAACGTTTTGTTGTAAATTTATTTCATTTAAGATTTATTAATTGATAATTAATTGTTACAGTTTTATTAATTTCATTAAACACTATTGTTGATGGCAAATTTGTATTAAATAGATTTAATGGGTCTCTAAATTAAAAGGTGGCTTAATGCAGTTTAATTGTAAACAAACATGTTATGTTTACATTCATTCTCCAGGTCTAACAAACATGTGGAGAGCTTATCCTTCCCCATTAATGGTAAATCAATATCGTGATAAATATCTATATCATATGATATGGAAAAATAATATTGTCATAATATTTCTGGTCATATTGCCCAGCCCTAATTTTAAAATTTATCATGAAAAATGCTGAAAAAAAAAAAAAAAGTACAAGAAAAATTAAAATGTAGTAAATGAAGAGGAATAAAATACAGATAAAATAATGTGCATATGTTACATATAAACAAGTCTAGCTAAAATTATCAAAATAAAATTTAAAACAGAATAATTAAAAATAGTATACTAAGGTGCATTATGAAAATAATGCAGCTGTCAGCTATGATTAGATGGGGCAGGGAGAGATTGGGCTAGTTTTCATTCCTTTTGGGTGGGTTTTGAGTTAGCTTTGGGCTGGAAATTTTTCTGGGACCTGGCAACCCTGGGTACAGTACAAATATTTTGAGTGTGTACTTATTCTGTCCCTTATTTTCCTTATAAAGAACGACGATTGTCTCTTACTTTCCTTTCCTGAAGCTGGCAAACCTAGTTACAGGGCTTGAATTTCAGCATGGGATTGTGCGTATTGCGTATGATTTTAGTAATTCCTGCAGATTTGTTCTCACACAAGTGCATGCACATAAATCTACCTCTCAGTACTGATTTGAGTTCTTTTTCGCTGTTTAATGTGCTTAAGCAGTCAAATACACACAAAATAATGTCAAAGCATCTTGGCAAGCATTCACGTAAACACAGTCATTATATATATATACATATGTATGTATATTAGTGCTGTCAATCAATTAAAAAAAAAAAAACTAATTAATCACACATTTTTCTGTAATTAACCGTGAGTAAAACATTAGAGTTTTTAATATTTTTATATTGTAATAATTTCACAGTTACTGTCCGAATTAATGTAGAAATAACTGTAGAAAGACAGTATATTTTAAATATTTGTTTAATGGCTTTTTATGATTGAAGGCCTGTATCACTGATACTAATACTGGTGCTGATGTCTCTTTGGAATTGATTTTTTAAAAAACATTATAGACATTCAACATTACAATATAACTAAAAGCTATACATTTCAACATTTATTAGTCTTCAAAAAACAACTTTTGATTTAAGTGAACTTAAAACAATCTTCACATAAACCCATTATAATAAATGTCATATACCTGTGGCCTTCCTACCTGTCTAACAGAGTAAAAGGGTTAGTTCACCCAAAAATGAAAATTCTGTCATTAATTACTCAGCCTCATGTCGTTCCATACCTGTAAGACCTTCATTCATCTTCAGAACACAAATTAGGATATTTTTGATGAAATATGACTCGTCCATAGACAGCAATATAACCACCACTTTCAAGGTACAAAAAGGTACTAAAGACATCGTTAAAACAGTCGAAGTGACAGCAGTGGTTCAACCTTAATGTTATGAAGCAACGAGAATACTTTTTGTTTGCAAAAACAAAACAAAAATAACAACTTTATTCAACAATCTCTTCTCTTTCCTGTCATTATCCTGGTGAGAAGGTCTGGCTTGCAGTCTCCGCTCTAATTCATCCCAAAGGTTGAGGTCAGGACTCTGTGCAGGCCAGTCAAGTTTATCCACACCAAACTCGCTCATCCATGTCTTTATGGACCTTGCTTTGTGCACTGGTGCGCAGTCATGTTGGAACAGGAAGGGGCCATCCCCAAACTGTTCCCACAAAGTTGGGAGCATGAAACTGTCCAAAATGTCTTGGTATGCTGAAGCATTAAGTGTTCCTTTCACTGGAACTAAGGGGCCAAGCCCAACCCCTGAAAAACAACCCCACTCCATAATCCCCCCTCCACCAAACATTACACTTGACACAATGCAGTCAGTCAAGCACCGTTCTCCTGGCAACCGCCAAACCCAGACTCGTCCATCAGATTGCCAGACAGAGAAGTGTGATTCGTCACTCCAGAGAACACGTCTTTACTGCTCTAGAGTCCAATGGTGGCTTGCCACCACTGCATCCGACGCTTTGCATTGCACTTGGTGATGTAAGGCTTGGATGCAGCTGCTCGGCCATGGAAACCCATTCCATGAAGCTCTCTCTGCACTGTTCTTGAGCTAATCTGAAGGCCACACAAAGTTTGGAGGTCTGTAGCTATTGACTCTGCAGAAAGTTGCCTACTTCTGCGCACTGTGCGCCTCAGCACGTGCTGACCCCTCTCTGTGATTTTACGTGGCCTACCACTTCGTGGCTGAGTTACTGTTGTTCCCAATTGTTTCCACTTTGTTATGATACCACTAACAGCTGACTGTGGAATATTTAGTAGTGAGGAAATTTCTCGAATGGACTTATTGCACAGGTGGCAACCTATAACTGTACTACGTTTGAATTCACTGAGCTCCTGAGAGCGACCCATTCTTTCACAAATGTAGAAGCAGTCTGCATGCCTAGGTGCTTTATTTTATACACCTGTGGCCATGGAAGTGATTGGAACACCTGAATTCAATGATTTGGAGGGATGTCCCAATACTTTTGGCAATATAGTGTATCTTAAAATATGTCAGTACTACTGTTTTGTCTCAATTTGCACACCAGTAATGTTTTTTTTTTCTAAGGCATGTTTATAAAAGCTTCTAATAAATATAACTTTTAGAAACACACTCAAATCAATATAATTTATGGGATATTATTTGTGATTTGTGATATTACTTTCATATGATCATTTTGAATAATTTTTAGAGATATAGTCTGGGGATCTTTGGAATATTGCTGGTGTTCTCCATCCTTCAGTTCATCATCTCCATCTGTATCTCAGCATTTGCCTGCAAAGCCACCTGCAACAGAGACTCTACAGTGGTCAATGTGGCACTAAACCAGGTAAATTATTTAGTGGTGATGGTGTAATTGCTACATTGTTTTAACCCAACAGCCAATAGTGAATTTTTATTTAGATTCAGCAAGCCCCTACCACAAAGGTAAAAGCTATCAGAATGGAAAGGAAATGTAAAGTGACCAGAAAATGCTCCACTGTATACTGCCTTTAACCTCAGTGGTCTGAAAACAAGAAAGTCTACTACAGGGTTCTCAGCTCTGGCCCTCAAGGTCCACTTTCCTGCAGAGTTTAGGTCCATGCTTGATCAAACTCACCTGTGACTTTCCAGTAATCCTGAAGACCTTTGCTGTATTCGAAATCACCCCCTATACCCTCATTCACTACTCCCTACATTACCACACTAATCTAGTCCACCTGAAGGAGTGAATGAAACGAGTGAGTGAATTCGGACCCTGAGTGCACCGGAAGGGCTGCCGCTTTTACATAGTTTGTGCTTGCTGTTTGATAATCATTTGAAACTTAACAAAGTGGCAGCTGCAGTAGTAAGATTAAAAGATTTATCTTTAACTCTGTTGTGGAAACTATTTATAAACCTTAATTAAATAATTTAATAATCACTTAAAAAAATGAATTTATACCTTTATGATATTACGCTGTAGCCGTTGGAGCGTGGTTTGGAAAATGGATGATTCAGCTGTGGGTGCCATCTTCTGGCGAGACGTGGGAATTCATTTGGCACGTGACTCTCATAGTGCATTATGGGTATTGTCTAACCATTGAGTGTACATCAGTTGTACACTCGTTATTGCGGTGCATCGTGGGATCGAATGAGTGCACTCGATCTCGTCCACTATGGTTTCGGACACCCCTACAAATGGGTTATCTATTACATGCATGCACTTCAGAACTTCTGTTAAGTCAACATGGTGAGCATCAATGCTCCCTGGTTTTCATTGTGCATTGTGGGACTTTTTAGGGTGGGAACATTTCAGTGCACTGGAAGGATTTTGTAATTGAGACAGCCCTAAAAATGGCCATGCTCCCTGATCAGTGCCCTGACTACTGCACTAGGGAGCTGATTGAGATGCACCCAAGGTCTTCAGTATTACAAGAAAGTTAAGGCAGCTGAGTTTGCTCAAGGTTGGAGCTAAGCTCTGCAGGACCTTGAGGGCCAGAGTTAGAAACCCTGGTCTAAACTGTTCAATTTTCAATAGACTATCTTTAGTCTTGTATTGTTGAAATAGCTATTCCACAGCACATGACTCTTTTACTCCTGTAATTTAAAACAACATCAACTGCACTGTACTGTACTGTATGAAAACCATATAGGAACTATAGGTCAATCATAATATGTTTGTGAACTATGGCCTTTCCCTATCTGCTAGACTGTTGAACTGGGTGACAGTGTTGGGCTTTTCACTTTATTCATCACAGTGCAGCCTATAAAATAGTCTTTATGGTGTGTAAACCTTGTTAGTGACATTAAAAAATGATAACAAGTCTGAGTCTTTTGTGTACTAACATATCTTGTCTGTTACTTCCCAGGGATACTGAGTCACAGTGAGGAGATCCTACAATCCAAACATTGCAAGGAAAAAAATATCTCATAATGTTGCTTCCAAGCAAGCTTTTTTATTTTTTTAAGTGTTACAGGAACTGAACAGAAAAAAAAAGACAATTGAACATTGAAAATACATCAAATGACTTGTGACGTGTACATCAAATGTTTGTTGACACTTTTGTGTCTGTGTGTCTTTTTTTGTTTTAAAAATAATAATAAAAAAAAATTACAACAAAGACACAAATTAACTTTAATTGTTGATTTTACACTCGATCTTGGGGTCAATACATTTTTAACCGGTGTTTATACAGAACATGAGTCCCCAGGAGTATTACATCACTGCAGTCTGATCATGTCAGATAAAGAACAGTATTGTCAACAAAAGCAAATGTACAGCTACAGATAGTAGAATGGTATGAAATATGCAAAAACCACACTGGTAAACAGCCTGGCACCTCACTGGTGTGAAACTATGGCCTTCTTTTGTAGCTCTCTAAACATCTACATTATTCATTATTACATTAAATGATTACATTTACATTATTATTATCAGTTAATCTTAAACCAAAGCAAAAAAAAACGTTATGCTTTTAAGCACAGATATTTTTGTCCTCAATCATTGGCTGTAATGTATGACTTCTTGTAGTCTATATCTACTGTATATTGTAGTCTTTATCCATATGTAAAGCCCTTTGAATTTAAGGAGGAAGGGCATCAACATAATCCTATAGGAAAAGTATAAAGCAAGCTCATTTGAAGCAATAAGCTCCTCCTCAGTGGTTCTTCACTGTTCACACACACAAAGATATACCATAGGAGTGATCAGACATCCACATCAACAACTCCTTTCAGGTAAAATATTTTATGCATCATTTAACATCTATAAGTTTTTTTTTTTATTGTGATGCCTACATTTATTTACAGACTTTGATAAGCATCAATTAAAAATAACACTGGTCTACAGCCAAAATGCTTCTGAAATAAATGCTCTGGGTTCGGGCCAAATTCCGAGCTCGGAGCCCTCCCCTCGGACAGCACGGCAAATACGCATAACCTTTATTCTATTTAATTATATGTAAGTGTGAACTTGTGAAAGGGAAGGTGTCTCAATTTAAATCAGAGAATACATCTTTGAATGGATCTGTGAATAAATGTATTACTGGATTTAGACAGTATTTGCTTTTTAAGCAAAACAATGATTGATGCAATCTGAAGCTGGTATTGCATTATACATGAAATTAATTGCTTAATATTATTATAAAGTCATGGATGATGCAGTCATAACAAAGCATACATCACTCTGCTGAACAATTTGCCCTATATCAGCTCTAGAATTCATACAGCAGAGGTGCAAAACTCAATTCCTGGAGGGCCACAGACAGCCCTGCAGAGTTTAGTTCCAACCAGCTCCAACACACATACCTGTAGTTTTCAAACAAGCCTGAAGGACTTGATGAGCTGGATCAGGTGTGTTTAATTAGGGTTGAAGCTAAACTCTGCAAGGCTGTGGCCCTCCAGGAACTGAGTCTTGCACCCCTGTCATACAGTATCATGTTCTCTTATTTGTCAGTGTTTGATTTTGCAAAGGGACACATTTCTGTTTAGCATCCCAGACACAAATATTTTAACGATTTATAAAAAATAAATCACTGTCTGGCCATCTGGGATTTCGGTATGGAGATAAAAGCTAATGCTTTAAATATAAATACTGTACTGTACATGAAACTCAGAAAAAAAAAAACCTTAAGTGAGTTGTGAACTGCAGAATTTGAATGCTTAATTACAGGTGAAAACTTAAAATGGAAACCAGCAAGGTGATCTCAACTGACAAAGCTACAGTTGTCATCCAAGTAAATCCACTTAATGGTTTTGCTCTATTGCCTCTCATTTTAATTTCCAGAATGAACTTTGAAATGTCCTGTGTTTCTTTCTCAGTACATCACTGCTGGATCTCTGTCTGTTGCTGCGCAGAATAAACTTCACCTGTGTGTGGTATGTATGTACATATAATCTGAGAAATCTGTGGGTGATATCTTCTTTTGTTGAATTGTTTCCAAAGTGTTCATATACTTATTCACACATGAAAAAAAAAAAAAGAGCATGCTGGACTTAAAAATATAGTGCATCATTTTTACAAGCCTCTTTTTAAGTGAATTTCACATGGAATTTTAAACAATGTTACCTAAAAAGCTTTAGTTGGCAATGCTTACATTTTGGAGTTTGCAGCAAACAGTTTTGCTTAACTTTATTGGTTGGTGCAACACGGTATTTTAGGATATTTTTAATAAAGTTATTTCAAGTCTTGCCCAATTATAAAATATAAAGTTGTTTAGATTAATCTTTTTAAGATCTTGAAATTAAAATAATTAAAAGGTACTAGCCATTTACTTTAAATTAGTTGTACATTAAAATGAGTGGATAAAATACTGGTGAATATTAAAAGGTTTATTTATTTTCAACAAATGCAACTTAATCTGAGCCCTTTTTGTGAAACCAGGCCATAGTTACTTAACTTCACTATGGATTAACATAAGAGGTCTGGCCATCTGAAATGCTCATCCGAACATTTCAGATGGTCAGACATCTTATGTTTATCCACAGTGAAGGGAAGTGTCATGCGTGAGTCATGTTCTGCATCATAATCTGCATGCTTTGATCCTAAAGAAAAAGAAAAAAAAGTGTTAAACTGACTAAACTCAGGATTATGATGACTTTACTCAAAATTACTTGCGTTTCTTATTATTACAAGTTAACTGTAATGAGTCGTCACACGAAGTGGGATCCATATGCAGCTTTATTAACAGATGACCAACCAAACACATTACATACATTACAAACCAAACAAAAACACATCTTTATTAACATATTCTTTCTATGAGTGTTATCGCGAGTCACTCTGTCAATGATATTACCTGATGATTTTGGAGTTAATTACTTGGGTTTTGTGTCAGGTTATGTTGTAATGACACACATAACAGAACAGTGTATACCTGCTGCATTCACATGCTATTGGAATAGTTGATACAAGTTTCTATAGTTGAAAATTGGAAATGAACACTCTCTCAAGTCATTACTACTGGGAAGCTCATGAAAAATTTAGATTTTGAAGTTTTGAAGTAATTTTGAAGTTCCCTTTGGGTGGGCCTTAAACTTTAAACATGGTCAGAGGGGAGAACGATTGCTGCTGTGTCTGGTATTCTTTATTAGTTTTTTCCACAACAGCTAAACAGCCTTGTCATGTGGGTAAAGTGCATATTTACATAGGTATATCATTGGCATTTGAAGCATGTTGTATGTTTTATACATGGAGAAAATAGCATGTATTTGATTGAAATTTTAGAATCGTCAGCAAGCTGACTATCTAGATAGTGCTGTGAATGTTTATATGGATGTCAATGAATGGGATGCATTTATTCAAAATGAAATATCCCATATAAGATTATCCCAATATAAGATTTCCCCAAGAAATAGGAAAGAATAAACCTGGTGTCCTCCATGATTCCTATTTCCGACAACAAACACAACCACATTTCATAAGTGGTAAGTAGGAAATTCCCAATAGCACGTGAAGGCAGCATATGACCCGCAGGGAACCAATGTGAGATCCACCAATCAGAGAGGTCACTCATGATGCTATTTTAAAAAGTTCATTATTTTTCATTGAGTGTAATAGAATAGGTTAAATATGTTAAAAAAAAAATGTTAAATGTAAAAAAACAAAACAAAACATTTTTTAAATACTGTACTATTATTTTTCAAGTACTGCACTGCAGTATATCTATTCAAATGCGTCCATCGTCTCCTGAGCAACACAACAAATGGATCCTTCACCGCTTTGCTTACCCCAGAATTCATTGGGCCATGGTGAACATATTTAGACAGTTTGTGAACCCTGTTTTGTTTTCAGACAGTTTAATATAACTTTCAAGGGTTACTTGTACTTGTACTTAGGGTTACAACGGCAGCTATCACAGTTGCTAGGCGACAAGAACAATCCACTGAAGGCTAGACCATCCCATTTAATGCTTGCTCCGACCTTCATGGCCTTTGAAGTCCACATCTTTCGAAGAATGCAGCCTCTGAATTAGGATGCAGTTATTGGCTTTTGCCTGCTTCATCGCAGATTACCGGCATGCCGTGTTTTCAGTGGTGTGCGTTTGAATGAGAAGTGCACGCCTTCACAGATTGGATCGGGATGAGATTTTCAGCAATTAATAGCGTAAATTCTGCTAGTGATGGGAGAAATACAGCTTTTCAAAGCTTTGAATCAACTGAACCAATGCTTTGCAAAATGATTCACTGTTTCGAAGCGTTCTTGCAAGTTGTAAATGCAATAAAAACTTTTTACAAACCCATTGCAAATGTATATTGAATGTATAATCTATCAAATGCAATTAACTAATCATCTAATACCATTAATTATTAAGTGTCTGTATAATATGTGTTATTATAAATAAATTATTGTGATCCCACTTGTCAGTCTGTTATGTTTTTCTTTTTAACTGTAGGTTACATATTTTTAAGAAATGGTTATGGAGGTAGGAGTGAGATTAGCGGCTCAAAATATCTTTTTGATTCTGTATTGTTACTAAAAGTGTCATTTTTTTTCTACACATTTCTGTCCATTACATTTTATAAAAAGGTTATGTTTAGGTTTTGGGGTAGGGCTAAGGGATCTAAAGTTTACCTGGTAAAAGGGCAATAATACAAATATCTTCATGATATAAAAGATTCGTAAATATTTTTCTTTAGCTGTAAATTTGTAATCATGTTTACTTTTAAATGTTGTCAATTGGTCCATATTGTACATTTCAGCATCTATCAAAAGTATAAAAATGTACGTTCTGCACCTGTAAATGTTATGTATTAATACCTACGAGACCAGGCTGTAAAAACATGTTTTGGAAATGCACGCACGCACACACACTGCTGTCATTGGTAAGTGCTTGTGGTTTGTGGTCAGTTCCTTCCTCTACACCTCTTAGTGTTTTAGTAAATAGAGTCAATGGTTTTGATAACTCAAAAGTATATATATTGACCAAAAACAGTACATTTTATTGATGTTGTAAAAGTGAAAAGTCTGCTCAAGTCACGACGGTCTCCAGGCAGAGAAACTGTAAATCCATCGGAAGGAAAAAAAACAAAAACAGACAGAAAGGGAAAAACGCTGCAAAAAATACCGTTAGGTCTGTTTTTCTGTCAGGGATAGGTTGTGTATAAACACACGAAGACAAAGGAGCATCAATATAAATGTCTTTAATGACAAAATTTAGGAGATCAGAGGGGTAAATCCAACATACACAACTTAACATAAACGAGAACCAAGACTGCAGGAACACAAGGAGTATAAATACTAAACTAAACAAGGAACTAATGAGTTAATTAGGTAAACTAAATGAGAATGGCACAGACTAGAAAACTGTCACACAAAGCATACTCCTGACACACAGTAGTTTAATACTATCATTAAACATCCAGCCTTATTGTTGTTGTTATTATTATTATCAATTATTATCATCAATTGAAATGTATAGGAATATGCCTTAATAATGCATTCTTTACTATTTAACCAACAGAGACAGAAATATAGTTATTTTGCCTTGTAGTTTATTTTCATCTATGAAGCGCTTTGTATTTTAAGAGGAAGGCGGCTATCAACAGAAACTTTCTAGCCCCTCCTTAACTGTTATTCAAAGAGTTCACACACAAAGAAACATCAAAAGAGCTACTAGACATCAAAACATCTGATTTCAGGTAAATCTTTTAATAACAAAATATTTTATAAACTTCATGAATTCTAATAATTAGCATCTATGGTCTTTTTTTAAGCTTGTGTTTATATACATATACATAATTGAATACATAATTATGATACATTAATTGAAATCATATTTTGACTTATCTTTAGCACCAGTGATTATTTCATTGTAAATTGTTGTTCATTTATTGCTTGGCACTAAAAACAAAATTTTGGACATTAGGCTACAAAATCGTATTAATACTGCCAATTTGAAAATCAAATGAAATACAATTTAAATTTTGATGTCTGATCTTTGAGAAAAGATGAAGAACTCCAAAAGCATCCATGTCAAAAAATAATGCATAGATGTAAATTAACTATTTATAGCAGACAATCAAATATTTATTAATAAACCTGAATAATATTAACATGCTTACTACAGGTGAAATCCCAAACTTTTGTTAGAATGGAAACCATGGAGGTCATCTCATCTGACAAAGCTTCAGTTGTCATCCAAGTAAATCCACAGGTGGAGCAAGACAGCGTTATTTTTGTTGATGGACAAGAGTCCAGAGGAACAAGTCACAATGCGGCTTTTAAAGGTTTTTTCAAGGCACAACCAAAGGCATTGGGGGTAATGCATTTAATGATGAATTATAATGAAATATATGGTTTTGTAGTCTAGCACATTAAACATCAATAGCTTCTATTTTTTGTGTATCCAGACATGAATGTTATGCCTTCATGAAAAAAAGCAAAACCTATGTCTGTCATCTAGATTGCCCAAATAATGATTGGAGTGGTGATCTTCGTTTTTGGTGTTCTACTCACCATCAATGACTACTATTACTCTGATATATTTTATAGTGGCATAACCTACTGGGGATCCCTTATTGTAAGTTTAATTTAATGGTTTTGCTTTATTGCCTCGTATTTTACTGTCATTTCCAGAATGAACTTTGAAATGCCTTTTTTTCTGTCAGTACATCAGCGCTGGATCTCTGTCTGTTGCTGCACAGAATAATCTTCATCCATGTATCGTATGTACAAACAGTTTCATCCACTGATTTCAGCACATAATAACTTTTCTTTTGTCACATTGTTTCTGATGTATTTCCACATTATTAGGCAGTGCACTTTAAATCACCTCTGTTCTTTGAGTAATTTTCTGAAACAAATACATTCTTTTATTGTAGGTTAAAGCCTCTCTTGGAATGAATGTGTTCAGTGCCATAACTGCAGGACTCGCTATTCTTCTAATATCCATATGGTTTGAAGTAAAGATGGTTTTATATTCCAATGTATTACATGCACAATGTGCAATATTTTGTATTAATGTATAATGTGTATAAATCTGTTTTTATTTTTAATTGCCATGTTATTTAATTAAAAGGAGAGTTCACTCAAAAATGAAAATTCTGTCATTTACTCATCCTCATATGATTCCAAACCTGTATGACCTTATTTCCTCCAAAGAACACAAATGGAAAAATTCAGAAAACTGTACTGGTCGCTCTTTTGCATACAATTACAATGACTATGGACAAGACATTTATAAAAGCAGTCCATATTTTATTTTCTATTCTCAATCAAAAAAACAAAACAAAGCAAAGCAAAAAAAAAAATCTGTCTGGTCCTCACACACACCAATCGTGTGATTTCGAATGAAATTGTTTGGTTTGTGTCTTTGAAGCTTGAAAAGTTTGAAGCTTTGAAGCTCAACACAAGTCAATATAGTTATATGTTATTTATGGACATGTTGAATGTTTTGCAGTTTTTGTGGATCGTTGCACTGGTGTTCACCATTCCTCAGTTCATCATCTCCATCTGTATCTCAGGATTTGCCTGCAAAGCCACCTGCAGCAACACTGATTCTACAGTGATCAATGTGACACTAAACCAGGTAAATGATTTAGTTGTTGTGATGCTATTATTGCTATTATGCTTGGCAATCCGTTTTATGAGAATAATCAATAGTATTTTTAATGTAGGGTAACACTTTAGGATAATGGTCCGTCATTAATAAGTAACTATGCAGGAAGTAATGCAGGACTAATGAGTAGTACTACATTAACACTTCAGCTACTACTATTAACTAATATAGAAACAAGCTTAACTAATCAGTAAGAAATATCAAATTTAGGACTAAGATAGTTCCTTATTAGCTAATCAATAATTAGAGAATGAGATTGGCATCATTAAGAACTAATAGGTAACTATGACAAATTATAAAGAATTACTAATTATTATTAAAGAATTACTAATTAATTACTAATCACAACATTAAAGTGTCTGAGATGTGAGCAATTGTCTTTTTTTACTCTCAACGTGGTCATAAAATTCATAAAATGCATCATTAAAGTGTTACCTAGTCACTATGCAGGAACTACTAGTGAACATCACTAGTAGTTCTTGAAGATTGTCCTTTTTTACTCTCAACGTGGTCATAAAATGCATCACTAATTACTCAAGTACCTAGTCATTCTTCAAGAGCTACTAGTGATCTGGACCATTATTTTAAAGTGCAAAAGATGTTTTTCAATTTAAAATAATGATCCAGATCACTTGTAGTTCTTGAAGATTTTCTTTTTTTACTCAGAACATGATCATAAAATGCATCACTAATTAATCAAGTACCTAGTCATTCTTCATTGCATAGTGACTAGGTAACACTTGAGTAATTAATGATGCATTTTATGACTATATTCAGAGTAAAAATGATGACTGATTACGTCTCAGACACACGATAATGTTCTTTACAATTTGTCCGTTAGTTAATAGTTATTAATGATGGTGATCTCAATAGGTAATTATTGATTAGCTAATAAGGAACTATCTTAGTCCTAAATTTGATATTACTTACTGATTAGTTAAGCTTGTTTCTATATTAGTTAACAGTAGTAGCTGAAGTCTTAATGTAGTACTTCTCATTAGTCCTGCATTACTTCCTGCATAGTTACTTATTAATGACGGACCATTATTCTAAAGTGTTACCTAATTTAGATTGACCTTTCTGTTGAAGTCGATTTTTTAGAGAATGATGCCACTCCACTAAATGATGTTTTATTAACAAAGTTTGGAAGGAGCACTTGAAAATGACCTATCCAATCAAATTGTCATCATCAATTACCATGTCTATCCTATTAGCATGAGAGAAAGCTTATATATACATACACAGTCGACTCACCTACATTCCACGACAGATTTCAGCATCTCTTCACCACCCCGACTCCTCACTCTTGACTTGTTTACCACAGCCTGGAATACGGGGGAAGTACTCGGGGTTCGGACCAAATACCGAGCTTGGAGCCTTCTCATCGGACAGCACGCCAAATACACATACCATTTATTCAATCTGACTTATTTGTAAGTGTGAACTCGTGAAAGCTAGCAGAATGTAAAGGAAATGTAAAGCAACCTGTTATGACCTATTTGTGTTTGTGGTTCTGTTTTTTTTTCTTCTCGTCTTCTCTTGAACCTTGTCATGGAGCCTTATTTAAACAACGTGTGGTTGTTAGTCGGGCCGCTCCTAAGATGCTAGCAGTGTGCCTAAACACGCTTCAGTTTGGGATTTTGTTTCTTTTCAGCATTCATGCTTTTGTCCTGACAACTCTGTATGTTTATCCATATATTTATTTGCAGTCACGACTGACTAACATTACAGACTACTGACATTTTGATTGTGTTGTCATTAATTTCTTGATGTAATAAATTATTTTTTGAGCTCATTCTGTCTCTCCTAAATGTCACATCTTTGAGCACGGTTATCCTCAGAAAACTTCTGAGGATAGAACCTTCTCGTTTGGTTCTTTTTCAGTCAGACATGACAGAAAAGCTGAATTTCAACTCTGCCTGTAGGTGTAATTCGTCCATTTCAATCTTATTGGCCTATTTGGTGCTGGTCATCAACCTGGAACTAAAGTTCAATTCAGTTCAATTCTGTGAACCGGTTTAAGCAGTTACATGATTTGTTCAAGAATCGAACGTCGCTGTTGTAAATTACAGCATTTCACTTAGGCCTACTTCTAGAGTTTCTCTTATTTCTTCTTACAGCCTATAAAATATGATGTTTATGGTCTGTGGTTCTTGTTACCACAATTAAAACTGATAATCAGTCAGAGTATCATGGGAACCGGAGCTTCTAACGGCAGCTGCAGTGACTTTATCTATCAGCGTTTGTATTCCAAATGTATTCCGCCATTTTGCATGTTGCACTTTCCCCATTAATAGGATAATGTGAAGCGAACACACACAGGTTTTATGGGTAGTTTTCCATAGACATAATGATTTTGATACTGTACAAACTGTATATTCTCCTAACCCTATCCTAAACCTACCCATTACAGAAAACTTTCTGCATTTTTAAAAAAACATCACTAAGTATGATTTATAAGCTGTTTTCCTCATAGAGACCAAAAAATACCTACCCTTGACCTACAAGGACAAGGATTTCGGATATTGTCATCTTTGTGGGGACCTGAACTAATATTTTTATATCCAGCGTTAAACTAACCCTAATCCACACCCTCACCCCTAAAAAAAAAAAAAAACACTTTATTTTTATACACTTAAATGACTTGATTGCTGACATGAAGATACAGTGGGTACGGAAAGTATTCAGACCCCCTTAAATTTTTCACTCTTTGTTATACTGTAGCCATTTGCTAAAATCATTTAAGTTCATTTTTTTTCCTCATTAATGTACACACAGCACCCCATATTGACAGAAAAACACAGAATTGTTGACATTTTTGCAGATTTATTAAAAAAGAAAAACTGAAATATCACATGGTCCTAAGTATTCAGACCCTTTGCTCAGTATTTAGTAGAAGCACCCTTTTGATCTAATACAGCCATGACTCTTTTTGGGAAAGATGTAACAAGTTTTTCACACCTGGATTTGGGGATCCACTGCCATTCCTCCTTGCAGATCCTCTCCAGTTCTGTCAGGTTGGATGGTAAATGTTGGTGGACAGCCATTTTGAGGTCTCTCCAGAGATGCTCAATTTGGTTTAAGTCAGGGCTCTGGCTGGGCCATTCAAGAATAGTCACTGAGTTGTTGTGAAGCCACTCCTTCGTTATTTTAGCTGTGTGCTTAGGGTCATTGTCTTGTTGGAAGGTAAACCTTCGGCCCAGTCTGAGGTCCTGAGCACTCTGGAGAAGGTTTTCGTCCAGAATATCCCTGTACTTGGCCGCATTCATCTTTCCCTCGATTGCAACCAGTCGTCCTGTCCCTGCAGCTGAAAAACACCCCCCACAGCATGATGCTGCCACCACCATGCTTCACTGTTGGGACTGTATTGGACAGGTGATGAGCAGTGCCTGGTTTTCTCCACACATACTGCTTAGAATTAAGGCCAAAAAGTTCTATCTTGGTCTCATCAGACCAGAGAATCTTATTTCTCACCATCTTGGAGTCCTCCATGCGGGCTTTCATGTGTCTTGCACTGAGGAGAGGGTTCCGTCGGGCTACTCTGCCATAAAGCCCCGACTGGTGGAGGGCTGCAGTGATGGTTGACTTTCTACAACTTTCTCCCATCTCCCGACTGCATCTTTGGAGCTCAGCCACAGTGATCTTTGGGTTCTTCTTTACCTCTCTCACCAAGGCTCTTCTCCCCCGATAGCTCAGTTTGGCTGGACGGCCAGCTCTAGGAAGGGTTCTGGTCGTCCCAAACATCTTCCATTTAAGGATTATGGAGGCCACTGTGCTCTTAGGAACCTTAAGTGCAGCAGAAATTTTTTTGTAACCTTGGTCAGATCTGTGCCTTGCCACAATTCTGTCTCTGAGCTCTTCAGGCAGTTCCTTTGACTTCATGATTCTCATCTGCTCTGACATGCTCTGTGAGCTGTAAGGTCTTATATAGACAGGTGTGTGGCCAATCAGTCCAATCAGTATAATCAAACACAGCTGGACTCAAATGAAGGTGTAGAACCATCTCAAGGAAGATCAGAAGAAATGGACAGCACCTGAGTTAAATATATGAGTGTCACAGCAAAGGGTCTGAATACTTAGGACCATGTGATATTTCAGTTTTTCTTTTTTAATAAATCTGCAAAAATGTCAACAATTCTGTGTTTTTCTGTCAATATGGGGTGCTGTGTGTACATTAATGAGGAAAAAAAAATGAACTTAAATGATTTTTGCAAATGGCTGCAATATAACAAAGAGTGAAAAATTTAAGGGGGTCTGAATACTTTCCGTACCCACTGTATGTACTTTTATGTCTTTTTGTGTATTTTATTAAGTTACTGTCATTATTATTATTATTTTCAGAGCAACTCACATTGCATTCAGGGTATACTTTTTTATCAGCAAAACCAAACTTTACTTTTTAAGGGGGAAAAAAACCATATTTATACATGTGTTTATAGGCTCATAGGTGATATTTCAGATTTTTTGAGTTTTGATAATTAAATTTACAGCCATACAAAGATACAAAAATTGCTAAAATTTAAATTTGAATTTTAGGAAGGGCATCAACATAAAGCGAGCTCAAATGAAGGAAGCTCCTCCTCAGCAGTTCTTCACAGTCCACACACACACACACACACACACACACACACACACACACACATAAAGATACACCATAAGAGCGATCAGACATCCACATCAACAACTTATTTCATTACAGGTAAAATATTTTATGCATCAGTTAACGTCTATAAGTTTTTTTTATTATTATTTATTTATTTATTTTATATAATGCCTGCATTTCTGCACATTCTTTGATATACATCAATTAAAATTAGAATTATCATCTTTTGACTTTTGTGATTTTTTTTAGTGTAAGTTGTTGCTCATCTATTGTTATACTTTGGCTCATAAAATTAAATGTTTCCATTTTTTCAAGTTTTGTGATTTGTTTGGACATTAGACTATAAATATACAATCATGCAAAATATTTGTGAACAATGTAAACTTTATCCTCTGATTTTTTAAGAAGAGAGGTGAAACGCATCCATGTCAAAAAACACTCTATACATTTATCTTAACTGTTAACTATCTCAGAAAATCAAATGATTGTGATATGAGTATATATTAAAGTGACAACATTTTTAACTGTGTAGTCCTTTTTTACTTTTACTTTTTTATATAGTAAGTCACTCTGGACAAGGGCATATGAGCAAATGCTTTAAATATAAATACTGTACATGAAAAGCAGAAAACAACCTTAAGTGAGTTGTGAATTGCAGAATTCTAATGCTTATTTACAGGTGAAAACTAATGGAAACCAGCAATGTCATCTCAACTGACAAAGCTACAGTTGTCATCCAAGTAAATCCACAGGTGACACAAAATACTGTTATGTGTGATGATGGACAGGGGGACAGAGGAGCATATCACAATACGGCTCTCGCAGAATTTTTCACAGTACAACCAAAGGCACTGGGGGTAGGGCATTTAATGATGAATTATAATTAAGTGTGGTTTTGAGGAATATTTTGAGAAATATCTCATGTTTCTCTTTGATAAAATTAATAGAAAATAAAAAGCTGTTGTCATATGTCCTCAAATGTGCCAGTCGGATTGCCTATAGTGCATAAAACATTAATAGATTAGTGTGTGTGTGTATTCAAACGTGCATAATATGCCATAATGTGAAAAAACAAAAACAAAAAAAACAACAACACTCATATCTACCCTCTCTAGACTGTCCAAATAATGATTGGAGTGGTGATTTTCTTATTTGGTATTGTATGCACCACGGTCCACAATGGCGCATTTATTTCTACCTATAGTGGAATAACCTACTGGGGATCCCTTGTTGTAAGTTTCATTTAATGCTTTTGCTCTATTGCCTCTCATTTTAATTTCCAGAATGAACTTTGAAATGTCCTGTGTTTCTTTCTCAGTACATCATTGCTGGATCTCTGTCTGTTGCTGCGCAGAATAAACTTCACCTGTGTGTGGTATGTACATAATGTGCTGAAATCTGTGGGTGAAAACTCTTCTTTTTTCAAGCAACTTATTACGACCTATATTTACATTTTAAAGTCATGGGCCCTCTATCTGGCGTAAAAATAATGACAGTGTCATGTTACGTCTGTCGTCATGAAATGATGTATGACTGTTGTTACCAATCAAAATTCGTGTTCATTTAAATGCAATGTGTGGACTTTTTACACCATTTGTCATTTCCATTTAGCAAAACTCATTTTTTTTTATTATTAACGACTACAACCACCCCTCCCCTAAACCTACCCTTAGTGATTTATAGTGCATATACACTTTATGAGCACATGCGTTCCCTGGGATCGAACCTACGATTGCATAATCACATGATTGTATATTGTTGTACATTGCAACGCTCTACCAACTGAGCTATGCGAAACCCGAAATATGACGCAGATAAAAGGGAACATTGCATTAAAACAATGCATTAAAATGAAAGTGTCCTTTTGTTGATGGGGCACAACTTTAGCAAACGCTCCTATGGGTCGTATTTCAGGGAAGTGACAAACGACCTATATAGGCGTATTGGTTGGATAACATGTTGCGAAAAGTAGACCTTTAATTAGAAACTGCTTGAGATGCACAACTACCTAAATTGTCTGATATTCAGCAGTTTTGCAAGCACAAAGACCTTTCAGTCATATGTTCTTTGAGTAAAGACCATGTAGTTGAGATTTTATTTTTATCCCTAAACACCAAGTTCCTCCTAGGAATTAGATCACCATACATTATGGGACTAGTAAAAATGAATCATTCAACCAACCAACCAATCAATCAATCAATCAATCAATCAATCAACATTTTTTCTACAGCCACGGTACTTTGTATAATAAACTCTCTTTTCCACATGGTCTGAAACTTGCACACATCAGCTTTCTTAGAAAAATGAGACATCCATTCTTTTACCTCTGACAGAACAAGACATCTTACACATGATCAATTTATAGTTCAAAACTAAGTTTTACTAAAACCTTTTACATGTCAGCTTTTCTTCCTGTAGGTGAAAGCCTCTCTTATAATGAATGTGATCAGTGCCATGACTGCGGGGACAGCCATTATTCTGCTGTGCATTGAGATACATATTCACTATCAAAGATGCAACTATATCAAAGAAACATGTTCAGTGGAGGTACTGAATGTACAAAATGATGTTTTTTGTTTTTTTTTAATTGCTGTTTTATTAACTTAACGTTCACCCCAAAAATTACAAGTATGTCAAAATGGTAACACTTTATTTTAGGGTCTTTTGACTAGTTGCTTATTATCATGCATATTACTAGAATATTGACTGTTTATTAGTAATTATTAAGTACATATTAATGCCTTATTCTGCATGACCTTATTCTACATTCTTAATCCTACCCAGTACCTAATCTTAACAACTAACTTACTAACTATTAATAAGCAGTAAATTAGGAGTTTATTGAGGGAAAAGTCATAGTTAATAGTGAATACATGTTCCCTATACTAAAGTGTTACCGTCATAATTTAAAGTAATTTATTATTTATTTTTATTTTTATTTTTTTACAAATAAAGACTGTGCTGGTCGCTCTTTTCCATACAACCATAATAACTAGGGACTTGAGATTTCATGCTTCAAAATGATGCAAAGGCACATAGAAGTATCATAAAAATGGCAAAGTAGTCCTTGCGACTTGTGTGCTATATTCCAATTGTTCAAATATGATGCCTCAGTATGATGCAATATAATATTTAGAAACTCACTCAATATAATTGATGGGATATTATTTGTGAAACTACTTTCCACTGATCATGTGGAATAATTTTTAGATTGGGATCAGTGGAATATTGCTGGTGTTCTCCATCCTTCAGTTCATCATCTCCATCTGTATCTCAGGATTTGCCTGCAGAGCCACCCGCAACGCTGACTCTACAGTGGTCAATGTGGCACTAAACCAGGTAAATGATTTACAAATGTTTTATTGTAAACTACATCCTTTTTTACACTCAAAAAATTATTTAAATAAAATAAGCTGAACCAACACAAATCTTTAGTTTTTTACTTAATTGTCATTTGCACTCAATTGTATTATGTTAAATGAAATTAAATTTGTAAAATGTTAAGTTAACCTAAACCATTTGTGTTGGGACTACATGAATCATTTATGTTGCACTGATTGAAACTGGGCAGTTGATTTCTAGTTCCCAGCATGCTTTGCATAGAGATAGCTTTCCTGTAGCTCAGTGTTAGAGCATGGCACTAGCAATGCCAAGGTCGTGGGTTCGATCCCAGGGATTGCAATACTCAGATACAAATGCATAGTATAATGCAATGAAAGTTGCTTTGGATAAAAGCGTCTGCCAAAATGCATAAATGGATAGATCGGGAGAGTAAATGTTGAAATTAAGTGCTGTTTAATGTGTTTTTTAGTACAAGAGTGAATTATGTTCAGGAGACATGCACAGAATACCTTAAATGAAACTGGTGTGATCTCATTCAATTGGGATGAATTTTACTCATCAGTACACCTAGCTTAGGTTCAAATAAATCAGTTCAACTGTGTGGAAATAGGTGTCATAATTGAATTAAGTTAGACCAACATGTTATTTTTTGGAGTGTACTGCTAAATTGTTGAAGTTCACTTAAAAATTATTATGACACCTATTTCCACACAGTTGAACTGATGATGACAGTGGGATTTTCACTCCGTTATTTATCATAATATACCCTATGGTGTGTGGATCTTGTTAGTCTTTTGTGTAATATCATATCTTGTCTGTTACTTCCCAGGGATACTGAGTCACAGTGAGAAGATCCTACAATCCAAACTTTACAAGGAATTAATATCTCATATTTTTGCTTCTACGCAAGCTTTTGATTTTATTATTATTTTTCAACCTGTTCAAGTGTTACAGGAATGGAACAGAAATAAATAAATAAATAAATTTAATTGAAAATAAAATTGAAAGTACATCAAATGACTTGTGTAATGTACGTTGGCACAAAGACATTTTCTGTCTGTGGTGTTTATTTTTTTTTTTTTTGCTGTTTTGTTTTGTTTTAACCAAAAATAAAAAAATAAATAAATAAAATAAAAAAAATAAAACTACACCAAAGACATAAGTTTTATTGTCTAACCAAGTTAAAACCCAGTTTTGAATAAACTCTTATTATAAAGTGTTACCTAATTATTATACTGTATTTCTCCAGAACAGCTCACATTGCATTCAGGGTATACAGTTGATCAGTTTATTCAAAGCCATATTCACGAGTTCGCCTGCCCATTCAGTCTTAATAGTTAATGGTAAACAAACTTGGCTTGCTGTCCTCGAAGGAGGCTCGAACCTGAGGGTTGGATCGAGCTTCAAGCTAATCCCCCCTATAACAGTACTGTGCAAAGGGAGAATAGGAGAGATAGCAGAGGAGATGGGGAGGAGGAGGGATGCTGGACGAATTGTCTCTGGGATGACGCAGTGACTGCTGCTTATATACACTCAGAATGATGATTGACAGGACTGAATGTTTAGGCTCCTCCCGAACCTATGTTTAGAACAAATAATAATAATAATAATTTAGAATAAAAAAAAAAAAAAAAACACTTTTCTTAGAAGGAAGGGCATCAACATAAACCTATAGTATAAGTATTGTTAAGCAAGCTCCTCCTCAGCGATTCTTCACAGTCCACAAACACAAAGACACACCATAAGAGTGATCAGACCTCCACATGAACAACTCATTTCATTTCAGATAAAATATTTTATGCACAGTATTAAATCTATAAGTTTTTATTAAAATGTAAAATTTTCTGCGCATTATAGCGCACTTTGATGTTTGACATAATTCTTTGGTACTGATAGTTATTTTCGATTTTTTTCTAAATAAAATTGTTCCAGCTGGAACAAATACTACAAAGAAATTTTGAAATATTACACCAGGTACATCACCACAGGATTAAAAGCGGGCGAAAGTTTTTATTCAAAGAGCCAGAAAGTCACTGGCACAACAAACGGACAAACTCTTTTACTTCACTGTCTCTTGTTGGCATAAATTTTTTAATTTGCCTAAAACAATATGAAGCGAGGTCTATGTTTTGTCTCCCGCTTTTAAATCTCGCGCCCTCTGAGCTGACAAGTGTGCTTTTGGTTGTCATGACAATGATATAGTTTAGTGCGGCACAAGCTCGCGTTCATTTACACTGAACCAAAACAGTATCACAGTCGCCTTTGATACTAGGGGCTGAGGTGGGTCAGACCTGCCGTATTTTAGGTGTGCTTTTATGCGGCATTGCGTCTTTACACAGAATTTTGATCAGGTACAGACTCGGCTGTGTAAAGATGCCTATAGACTATCATGCCCCCTTGGACCAAGACACTGCATGCACAAAAAAGTCAATCGGACTACGGTTGAATAGTTATAGCTGTTTTTGTGTTTTGTTCATGTTATAGCACCACCAAGTGTCCAATTGACGTGTTTTTTTTACTGCGACCAAAGACAGAGCCCATACACATGTGTACCGAGTTTGGTGAAAATATCTCATTTCGTTCAAGAGTTATACCCATACCCCATAGCAACATTGTGTCGGCCCAGATCCGGCCCACATCTGGCACATGTGGCATGATGATCTGGCCCACATGCTGCAATGAATTACAGTCCTTGTGTGGGCCGCTTCTGTTTGCCAGATCTGAGCCACAAGCAGGCCACAGCAATGCCACATGTCACCCAAGAGCAAAGAAATAAACCTAAACTGGACCTTATCTGAGCCACAAAATCTGTGTATATTAAATATGGAGTAATCTGAGCCTTAAAAAGCCTGTTAACAAGCAGAATCACTGAAGGAAAGAAGAGAACAGAAAAAGAGACGAGCAGAAACACAAGAACTAACTGACTTCAGCCACAGCCTTAGATGAAATCAACTGAAGATGAAAGACATTCAATCTCTCCACATCTCAACAGAGGATGATTAAACAACTCCACAAACAGCATTACCAGCTTCACCTATGACTAACCAGATTGACTTCATTTATGTTAGAAATCTACAAAAGTTGTTATTGAGAATTAACAGAGGTTTATTCTGTTTCATTTGAAGTCACCATAATGGTGAATAGTGGTTCAATTAGTTGGGCTCTTATCTCTTATTATACATTTGTTTTTTTCTGGTTGCTGTGACAGTGTGTTTGTTAAACACATTTGCAGTAGCAAAGGAAGCAAAAGCAAAGTGACATCAAGTGATGTTGATTGTTTTGTGGTCATCAGGAAGTGGCCTGATGTCATTTGAATCTAGCAGTTGTGCTATTAATGCATTCACATTATAAACCCTGTGTTACTTCAGCATGAGATCCTGCAGCAATCAGAAGATTTTAACAGACATGAGCACTAAACATTAATCTATAATGACACACACAGACATCAAGAATCAGCATATGAATCTCAACAATGGTGACAATCAAAAGTGGGATGCATGCTGGGTACCAGCATAGTACAAAACACCCAGCATGCATTGCAGCATGGCACTTTTGATTGTCACCATTCTTGAGATTCATATGCTGATGCTTGAGGTCTGTGTGTATCATCATAGGTTAGCACTTGGTTCTCACGTTGGTTAAAATCTTCTAGTTGATTGCTGCAGGATCTCATGCTGTGGTAACACAGGGTTTACACTGTGAATGTATTAACAGCACAACACAGTTGTTTGATTCAAACAACATCAGGCCATTTCATGATGACTACAAAACAATCAACAGACAACCACCATCACCTGATGTCATTTGGCTTTAGTTTCCTTAGCTACTGCAAATGTGTTTAACAAACACACTGTCACAGCAGCCCAAAAACACAGACATATAATAAGAGTTAAGAGCCCAACTAATGGAACAACTAATCACTGCTATGGTGACTTCAAATGAAGCACATTAGAGTTAAACCCCTGTTAATTCTCAATAACAACTTTTGTAGATTTCTAACATAAATAAAGTCAATCTGGTTAGTAATAGGTGAAGCTGGTAATGCTGTTTGTGGAGTTGTTTAATCATCCTCTGTTGAGATGTGGAGAGATTGAATATCTTTCATCTTCAGTTGATTTCATCTAAGGCTGTGGCTGAAGTCAGTTAGTTCTTGTGTTTCTGCTCGTCTCTTTTTCTGTTCTCTTCTTTCCTTCAGTGATTCTGTTTGTGAACAGGCTTTTTAAGGCTGAGATGACTCTATACTTAATATACACAGATTTTGTGGCTCAGATAAGGTCCAGTTTAGGTTTATTTCTTTGCTTTTGGCTGAAATGTGGCATTGCTGTGGCCTGCTTGTGGCTCAGATCTGGCAAACAGAAGCGGCACACACAAGCACCTAGTGCTTGAACTCCTAAAAATCTGCTGTTAGTGAGGAGGCGTCATTTGGCATTTAAAATAATCTGCATATTATTTTGCTTTGAACAGTTTTTTCCAGATAACATGGTGACATAGATACAATGTCGAGTTTTGATCCAAACCATCATTTTGGTTGACATTTCAATGTTTAAAGTGGGTTTGGATCAGCATTGAAATTTTGATGAAAGCTGACAGCAGACATGGGTGGAGACAGTGATATTGAACAGTGATTTGTAGTTGATGAGCACAAGATCATGCATACGGAGCCCCGCACATGACATGCAAGAAAAAAAATTAAATCGTGCGCATGATTTATAAATCAAGAGAACGAAATAGTAAATTGTGCGCACGTTTTAGTAAATCGAGGGAACGAAATAGTAAATCGTGTGCACAATTTAGCCTACTATTTTTTTCCTGCATGTCATGTCCGGGGCTCTGTACATGCAGGTATGTATCACTGCAGAACACAAGTGAGTGTTTCCCAATCAGTGGGACATTGGGCATTTTCAACTGCTTTACACGATTTGCTCTAATCCACCACTGGTTTAGGGGTGGGTCTTCATGATTTTAGCAAGTCTGTTGAAAAATGGTTGAAAAACATCTATTGTAGTTTGAAATTATCCACTTATTGGTTAACAAATGTTTTGGTTTTGCATGTGCACTTCTCAGTAGTCTAATGCTAGGTACACACCACAAGATAATCGGGCTGATTTTGGTAATGTTCCAATTATCTTGATGGTTCTACAGATTATCTTATCAGATTTTCCTGTGGTGTGATGTGTGTTAAGAGTGACTGAATCTGCTCAGAAGAACATCAGAGGCGCCCAGATCACTAATTGATCAGAAATTCTGATATGTGGGGGGAAACCCGAGGACAAGCGTGCGCATGCTCTGGAGATTATCACGTGAAATGAAACGACATCCAATCAGAAAGCGAGCAGACAGAAGACAGAAGCATAGCAAATACAGTCATGGTGCAGCAAAAAGTTTGGACAGCAGAGATGGAGGATCAGCTTGTTGATTTATGGCAACAGCACGAACGTGTCCTGTAAAACATACCAAAATCATTCCAAATACTATCAACGCAATTTCTTCCTGCCAATCGTCCGTCATGTTTATTCTGAAGTCTTGAGAGATTTTGCGAGATTTCCCATGTTCACAGTTTTCAAAAATCTTTTAGTGTGTACCCAGCATAACTGATGCTTCCTCATTAGAGAGAAAACACAGGTGCATCCTATACAGAAGTCTTGTGTTGAACCACCTGAAATACTTAAATGACTTTCAAATGAGTTTCAAACAATGGTGCATCCACACAGATTTCTTGAAGTGCAAGAGACATGAACATGAGCAAGAATGTCACACTTCACACATAGCTCATGTCTTGCATCCATCAGTGCTTGCAGAGCACATTGCTCCTTTAGTAGGAGTGAAGGCAGATGAAGATGGGCAATTAAAAAAAAATGAGAAGCACCCTTCTGATAATGCTGACATTGATTATACTGTAAATTGTAGTCGGCCTCGACCCAGATTCCGCTCCAAAGTATATTTTAGAATGAGCTCATCCCCAAAATGGCTTAATTATCACAGAGAAGAAAGTTAACAGTTATGTTGTTTCTGCACCATTTGGGTTGATCACATCCTGAGCAAATGGTCATCAATTGTAGAATGGGAATAGGTGTGGGACAGTGGGAACCATCTCAGACAATGGGGTGTGTTACAACTTCATTAATATACAGACCACAGCTGTTAATACATGAGCAACTTTTACATGAAGAGTGGTAAACTGTAACAGGATAAAAAGTTTGAGATTTGGATGTTCTGGGTTCATTCTGACGCCAGTGAACCCAAGGTGCTTCTTGTACTTTGTCACTGCTACGCTGCAATAAACTTCTTCATCAAGATCTTCAACGTCCTCCTCATCATTATTTCTTACAATACATTGAGTTGTTGACAGCATAATCACCTGACCTGGGATTTGATGCTATCCTGTGCCTTATCTGCTGCTCCCTGATTACTGCTTAATTAGGTAATCATTCATATTCCTGAATCTGTATGTAATTTGAGAAATGTAACTGATCTGCAGTTTAGGATGTTTCCACTGAAACACAATTACAAAAAAAATATCTTGCTTATTGAGAAAGTGACTAACATGGTTATTTTGTGATGTTTAAAGAGATTAAGGTCAGCAGAAGGTGAATCTGCAGCTCTATGGGGATAGTTCAGCCCAAAATGAAAATTCTGTCATAATTTATTCACCCTCAAGTTGTTTTAGGCCTAAATGAGTTTTTTTCTTCTGTTGAACACAAAAGAAGATATTTTAAAGAATGTTGGTAACCAGACAGTTGACGGGCCCCATTGACTTCCATGGCATTTCTTTTTTCCTAGTATGGAAGTCAATGGGGCCCGTCAACTGTCTGGTTACCAACATTCTTTAATAGCCTATATCTTTTGTGTTTAACCGAAGAAAGAAACTTATACAGGTTTGGAACAATTTGAGGGTGAGCTATTGATGACAGAATTTTCATTTCGGTGTGATCTCGTGAATCTCTTTAAAGAAATTTTCATTAAAAAAAAAAAAAAAAAAAAAAAAAAAAAAAAAAAAAACTCTTTTATTCTTCAAGATAAACTTGTAAAATGCTATGTAGTTTCACAGAAAATGAACTGAGATATAGTTTATAGTAATAGCAATAGCTTAGAGATGTTTATTGCTTTACATGTGTATCTCCTACACACCTGCCTGGAAGTTTTCATTGACCTTGATTAGCTGCTTCAGGTGTGTTTAATTAGGGCTGGAGATAAACTCGGCTGGAAAAATTGGACATCTTCTACCACAGCGCTTTCTTTTGATATTGAAGCATTAATAGATAACATAAACAGAGTTTAAGGAAAAGAGGCAGTAGTGTGATGTAAGACCGATTTTTAAAACCTGAACCGTTGGACCACCTGTAGTTATAATGACATCAGACTTCTGAAACTAATTTTATTTTTAAAGGTTGTAATGCTTTTGTCCTGTTTCTCTCCCTTTTTTAAAAGAATGATCTTTTATATCTTTTTGTCAGTGTTAAATAAAATAAATTGACTTAACTGCTTATGTGTCATTTATATTTTAAAAGGTTTTCCTCAAACTTTGAAATGGTCAGGAATTTGTTGACACACCATTAGAGTGTAGTTGAAATATTAATGTTGTTTCGACATTAACTTGGCATCACTGTTTTATGTTGTCATAATATTTCAGTTGTATTTTCAGTGTTTCAACAAAAGTGATTTAGGATCATCACATTGTAACATTGATCAAACAATATTACCAACAATTATTTTTTAAATTTCAGTGTTGATTTAACAGCACTGATGTACTATCAACATCATAGTGTAATGTTGATTCAACAATATTACTGTTGATTATTTTTGTTATTTTAAATATTCATTCAACATCAGTGATGTAGAATCAATCATAGTGTAATGTTGATTCAAAAGCATTAACAGATTTTTTTGTTCACCAATGTTTCAACATTAAATGTGATATTGAACCAACATCGCTTCATAATGTTGATTTAATGATATTATCATTGAAGTTGTCGAAATCTCAGCACTGTTTCAACAGTAACTGAGGGTGCAAAAGTGATGTTGAAAAAAATATCACTTTGTAATGCTGAATCAATAATATTACCATTGATTTGTGGTTGAAATCTCAACATTGCTTCAACATTAACTGAGGGTGCAAGAGTGACACTGAAGCAACATCACTTTGTGACGTTAATGCAACGCAATTAGCGTTGACGCATCAACATTGACTCAACATTATTTCAATGATTACATGCTATCTGGGATGTTACCTAAAAACTTTAGTTGGCAATGCTTACATTTTGGAGTTTGCAGCAAACAGTTTTGCTTAATTTTATTGGTTGGTGCAACAGTATTTTAGGACATTTTTAATAAAGTTATTTCAAGTCTTGCCCAATTATAAAATATAAGCTTGTTTAGATTAATCACTTTAAGGTACTGGTCATTTACTTCAAATTATTTGTACATTAAAATGAGTGGAAGAAATAACAGACAACTGGTGAATATTAAAAGATTTATTTATTTTCAACAAATGCAACTTAAGGACTGCCATCTGAGAGCCCCCTCTGGTGACAGTCTTCAGTGTGTGCCCTGCAAGGTCATCTTGATTTATTTCCCCATTAGTGTCCTGAAACAAAACGATTAGATACTAAATGTATAGTCATACTGTAAACCCTAATATTGTCATCAATAAAGCAATCAGTGAAAAAAGTTGCCAAACACCATTATTTAACATTCATCTAAAAGCAACATTCTAAAATATTTTTTCTTCTCACAAAAGTTCCATTTTCCATTCCCCGGCATGCACATTCATGTTTAATAGTGTATATTCAGGATTTAGTAAATTGCCAAAATGCAAACTTAACTTATTTAAAAGAACAGGAACACGTATCTTCAGAATGTGTGATAGAGAAAAACTAAACTTAATTCACACAACATTTACTGTATAAGCAGAGTTTCACAGACAATGCTTAAGCCTATAGTGCCAGACTATAATGCATGGTTGAATTGTCTTAGAATTGTGTTTTTTTTTTTTTTTTTTTTCCTAAGGCATGTTTATAAAAGCTACTTAAATGTCCTAATTATCTAAAGCCTACTCATGGCTTAATCGGAGCCCTGTTTGTGAAACCAGGCCATAGTTACTTAACTTCACCATGGATAAACATAAGAGGTCTGGCCATCTGAAGTGTTAAACTGACTATTTTGACCAATTCTTTACTCAGAATTACTGGTTTCTTATTACAAGTTAACTATAAACTAAATGTATTTTGGTATTACAACTGTAGCTTTAAATTAGGTAATGTGCAAAACTTAATTTTAGTAAGTTTAGTAAGTAAAATCTGTTTATTTTAATGAGCCATATTTGCTGAATATATATATATATATATATATATATATATATATATATATATATTTTCCTATATATATATATATATATATATATATTTTCCTATATATATATATATATATATATAGGAATATATATATATATATATATAGGAATATATATATATATATATATATATATATATATATAGGAAAATATATATATATATATATATATATATATATATATATATATAATTCTATTGAACCATCACAACACGTTTTAGGGGAGTAATATCAAACCCTCATTAGCTGTGTCCCAATTCAGAGGCTGCACTCTGAAGGCCGCTTTCGAAGGCCGATTGCGTCACAGTGGCGCAATGAAGGCTGTCCAAAGGCTCCTACAAATGCGTCCTCCGAATGCGTCCATCGTCTCCTGAGCAATGAAGGATGCAACAGATGGATCATTTACAGCCTTGCCTACCCCAGAATTCATTGGGCCATGGTGAACATATTTAGTTTGTGAAACCTGTTTTGTTTTCAGACAGTTTAATATAACTTTCAAAAAAGTCCAGTACAAGGGTTACTTGTACTTGTACTTAGGGTTACAACAGCAGCTATCACAATTGCTAGGCGACAAGAACAATCTACTGTAGGCTAGACCATCCCATTTAACAATGCTAGTTCCGACCTTCGTGGTCTTCGAAAGCGTGGCCTTTGAAGTCCACATCCTTCGAAGAATGCAGTCTCTGAATTATGATGCAGCTATTGGCTTTCGCCTGCTTCGTCGCAGATTGCTGGCATGCCGTGTTTTCAGTGGTGTGTGTTTGAATGAGAGCTTTGAATCAACTGAACCAATGCTTTGCAAAATGATTCACTGTTTCGAAGCGTTCTTGCAAGTTGTAAATGCAATAAAAACTTTTTACAAACCCATTGCAAATGTATATTGACTGTATAATCTATCAAATGCAATTAACTAATCATCTAATACCATTAATTATTAAGTGTCTGTATAATATGTGTTATTATAAATAAATTATTGTGATCCCACTTGTCAGTCTGTTATGTTTTTCTTTTTAACTGTAGGTTACATATTTTTAAGAAATGGTTATAGTAGGTTTAGAGGTGGAGTCGGATTAGTGGCTCAAAATATCTTTTAATTCTTAAATTTATCTTATCTTTTAATAATTAAATTTAGTATTGTTACTAAAAGTGCCATTTTCCTACACATTTCTGTCCATTACGTTTCTTTAGCTGTAAATATGTAATGTTTGCATTTGAATGTTGTCATTTGGTCCATATTGTACATTTCAGCAGCTATCAAACAAACATATAAAAATGTACATTTTGCACCTGTAAATGTTACATATTAATACCTACATATTAACAACAAGACCAGGTTGTAAAACATGTTTTGAGCGATTTATACGTCTTTTTAAATAGTGAAGACCAGTAAAATGTCCTCACTAGTCAGTTGTAATAAAATTTATATAAGTGAGGACATTTGGCCCTCACAAGTAAAACCTGTACAAACACACGCTCTCTTCCGCCATTGGTAAGTGCTTGTGGTTTGTGGTCAGTTTCTTCCTCTACACCTGTTCTCAGTGTTTCTCACAAGTGTTTCTCACCAATGTTTCAGTAAACAACTGAGTCAATGGTTTTGATACCACAAAAGTATAGATTTTGATCAAAATATGACATAATCTGTTGCTAACATGCCATATATTTGTTCTGAAAGGGAATCCAATTTGGTCAATGCTGAACAAAAAGAACAGTAAATTTTATTTGTGTTGTAAAGTTGAAATATCTCACATTACCCAAAACATAAGGTAGCTATAGCAGGCTGAGTATAAGGCAACCACAAATGCGCCATGATAAACTGCCTTTAACCTGATTGGTTTGAAACTAGGACAGTCTGTTGTAGTTGTCTCCATTTGTTGAAGTGACTGACATCAAGGTAGACATATTATCAGTTCCCACGTCCAGGGAACACACAACCTTAAAATGGATAGTGCCATGCTGCACTGTTTGAGCCACAGCAGTGCTAAATTTCTGTTCAGTTCAGATCTAGGAACCTTTCCTTAGAGCTTCGTCCCTTTTTGTTTACTGTAACATGGTGTATTATATAATCGTTTTATCACTGTTTTTGATAAAATTATAAATGTGTGATGAGTCTACTGTGGACAAAGTAACTCTTTGTGCCTGAGAGTATCCAACGTGACAGAGGAAATAGTTACTTATTTTGTAACTATAGTTGTCAACTGATGAAACCACTTATTTAATTGAACTTAGTCTTTAAGTAAATTATTTATAAATAATTAATTATAATAATATATTATTAATATATAATAAGTTTAAATGTGTGTGTTTTGAACACAGACACATGTGCTGGTGCTCTTCACTCAAAAAAAGGTTTGTTCAATGAATTTAAATCAAGAAAAAAAATTAAGTAACTTTTATTAAGTTGGCTCAACAAAACATGATTTGTTTAAATTAATTTGTTTCATTCTTATTGTACCAACCTAAGCTAATTACATGGAAATGTTTTCCTTATTTTAATTAAGGTTATTGAACTGTGCTGTTTCTTTCATCATTATATGCAATGTATAGAATGAACAAACAAGAAAAGGCTGGTGTCAGTACTGACATTAGTATCATTATTACTTACTGAGGGAAGCAACTAAACTCACAGCACAACTATCATGCAGCTTCCCACAGCATATGCACAAACCCTACTCTTTAGCAAAATGGTAACCACAGAATTCAAAAACATTACAGACACTCTTCTAAATGTCAAACATAACTGAACATAAGGGCCCTATCATACACCCGGTGCAATGCGGCGCTAGGCGCGACGCACGTTTTTTTTTGCTAGTTTCAGCCAGACGCATGCAGTTATCATTTTCATGTCCTGCGCCACGTTGTTTAAATAGCCCATTTGTGCGCCCATGGGCGTGCTGGTCTGAAAACAAGGTGTGTTCAGTCGCATTGTTGGTGCGTTACTATTTTGAGGTAACTGAAATAGACTGCGCCACTGACCAACTGAAACCTGGTCTAAAGTCAATGGCGCAATATTATTTTTGTTATTTAAAGAGCGTGTTAGTATAATATGCGCCTATATGGGGGTGCATACATTCTGCTTACACACACAGGGAAGCGCAGCAGCACACAAACATGCCAAATATTAAAAATAAAAGGATTACAATGTTAAAGATTATTATTGTGTGCATAAAGATAAAAATGCTTTGGTGGAATACGTTTTTTTCTGTAGATGTGCGTTAACCTCGCGCACGAACAGATCCGTTTCCTCACTATAGAAGTGTTCAGTTTTTCCGCTTGCAAATTCCGCCATGTAAATAGCCAATCCGCTATTTACATAATAAATCTCATCTCCTATATCCCATTAAAGGGAATGTGAGATGAGACTCTGATTGGTTTATTGCACGTTACACCCAAAACACACCCATGACTCATTAAGACAATAGGGACAACCCTTTTAGACCATGCGCTGGGCGAGCCGACCATTTTCCCCATCCTTAAACTAGCAAAAGTGGATTCGGACATGTCTTAAATGCACCTGTGCCGTGCGCCTTAGACCATGCACTTAGATCGTTAAAATAGGGCCCTAAACAGTAAACTTGTATTTCCCTTTACTGAAAAACATAAAATATCACTCAGAGGCCTTTCACTTTTGTTGCAGTCCGAATTTGTGTGCAATAATTCCTAGTGCCCCCTGTAGTGTTGGTCTGGTTCAAACTTATCCTATTAAACCCTGGTGCATTAGCGTTGATCTTAAATTATCACAAATCTGCAAGGCGGCGGTGCATGTTAAAAAAACAGGACGTGGGTTGATTTATTGTTTTACTTTAAAGCTGCAGTCCGTAAGTTTTGCCTCTTTGTCGCCATCTCTGTTTGAAAACTGCAATTGCAGTTATTTGCACAATTATAATCTTAACGTGGGTTGCGCATCGGCATGGCTCCTCAGCGCGGATGAATCTAATGTTTTGAGGAGAATGTGCAATGCTGTGGCTGTCAGTCACCACATCGGTGTGGATACTGTACTTCGGAATCACAGATTGTAGTCTTGGAAGTATGACCAAAATAAGAATTTTTACTAGAAAATGTCATCTGAATAAGTAAGTAACAAATCTGCCACTTTTGTTCTGACCAACTGAGAAAAAAAAAAGCATTACAATAAATTTCTGTACAGTCTAATCTCTAATGGTAATTTGTCATACCATACAATCCTCCGTCAAAATGGTAAGTTTAATTATTCCAGCTGCTGTGAGAAAAGGCTATAAATGATCCGCCACCTGCAGCATCCTCAAATGCCATATAGCCTACTAGCTGGGACTCCTTCTTTATGTAAACAGACGTGACGTAATGATGCAAAGACGAACGGTGGCATGCTCAAATTTCCAGCGGAAACCTATTAGTACCATTTGAATTATAAAACATTAAAGCTTACCGTTGTGAATCGGGCTAAGGTAAGGAGATCGTTTTGAATGCTAGCTGGTTATGTACATGCTCAAAAATGGATTTGGATCATTTTTGAACAAAAAAAAAAGTTACGGACTACAACTTTAATAATTTGGTGCTATTAGGCGCAGAGTGAATGACACTGCTGTATGTGTGACACATGCAAATGGAAGTTTAAATTACTTTCACATTAGACTTTTGAGATCAAGGGTGCTTTCACAGTTTAGTTTGAAACAGAGCACAGTTCACATTAAAAATTGGTGAACGCTGTCATGCGGACTAAAGAGTGCACCGCGGTATCAAAACCGAGGCTAACTGTCTAAGAGGTGGTCTGGTTTCACTGGAACTGTGGTGCAATTCACATGAATGTGAAAGCAATTCGATCTCGGGTCTGCACTTGTTCAGAAAGTAAAGCAACCTGCACATGCATTTTAGCAGATGACAACATTAGAGCAACAAAACACACATAGGGGATGACAGTGGTTGATGATTTACCTTGAATACGAGCAGAGTGAGTGCAATCTGAGTGAGAAATTAATATCTCACAACCAGCTTTCTCCGCAAAAGAGTCTGTTTACAAGCAACAGAAAGCCGCCTATATGCATACAGTAAACCCAAGTGTTGTTCACTCTGCTGCACTGTCATGCAGGGGTTGAAGAAAGATGGAAATAAAAGAGCTGGATCCGAGTCAAGACACTGCATCAAAGACTTGACGCTATAGGGAACTCTACTCATAGTGTCAACTCTTCAACAGAGTGCAAGTTCCACTTTGATAGGGAACTAATACTAGCCTAATAAAGTAATAAATTATTCTCTCTTTTTCTTTTCTTGTTAAATTATCATTAAGGACACAGATGGCAGCAGGTTTATTAGGAGGGATGACATAACTTTGTAGGCCAACCGAGAAATTCGCATCACATTGGTTCCCTCTACAAAAACCCAATTGTATTTTCCATAGGCTTTTGGATTATCGCAAAAAAATAAGCTCTGTGATTAACAAAAGTTTATGATACTTACTTCACAACTTCAACATCACCACCACTAAGCTTCTGACAACTCCTTCATTTTTTCATTTTTTTGACTTCAGTATGATGGAAGTGGAAGAATTCTGTCAACTGTTAATCACATTCATATTCAGACTGCAGCAAACATGCCCAATGTGAAAGACCCCTAAATTCACTCTCCTAGTCCCTTGCAATTCATGCTTGGAACTACAGATCCACTGCCCACTGTTAGTTATGACAACAAAAATGAGGCAAAAATCATTTTATCAGCTAAAAATTGCAGTGCTATTTGTGGCATGTTTTGTGTTGTTTTGCAGTGACCCACCAATAATCATTATGTATTTATGTAATAGTGACAGTAAGAGTAGTAACCAGGAAATATTTTGGTGCATAATTATCGAAATCAATGATGGACCTGGACCTTATGCACAAGCTGGTGACACCAGCACAGAAATATTCATAATTCTGCTTTGCTGACAATACAGAATTGTGTTAGACACAGATGCCTGTACACTGTCACTGATTATATAGTGTATAAATGTTTTATTATTAAATAATATTTAATTATTACTTCTTGTTTTGTCTGTGGTTATAACATTGTTTTTAAATTTTTTGTTTAAAATCATATGATTGTATTCATTTAAGAAAAAAGTGCATAATATATTTATTTAAATCTACTGGTGAAATGAGGCATGGGCACTAGCAAGTATTTACCCAAATATACATTTTCAGTATTACAGTACAGTAGTTTAATACTATCATTAAACCTCCAGCCTTATTGTTGTTGTTATTATTATAATCAATTGCCTGTGCAAATTGCATTTACTTTGTCAATCGCCATAGGTTATTCTGCCTTGTAGTTTATTTTCATCTATGAAGCGCTTTGTATTTTAAGAGGAAGGCGGCTATCAACAGAAACTTTCTAGCCCCTCCTTAACTGTTATTCAAAGAGTTCACACACAAAGAAACATCAAAAGAGCTACTAGACATCAAAACATCTGATTTCAGGTGAATTTTTAAAAACCTAGACAATATTTTATAAACTTAATTATATAATTATAACAATTAGCATATATGTTCGTTTTTTTAAAAAGATTGTGTTTCTATACACTTTTTGATGTATTAATTGAAATGTTTTGACTAATATTATCTTTCACACCAGTGATTATTTCAGTGTAAATTGTTGTTCATTTATTGCTTGTACTAAAAACTAAACTTAAATGTTTGTAATATTTTTGGACATTAGACTACAAAAATTTTATTAGTCCATTTCAAAATTAAATGAAATACAATTTAAATTTTGATCTGTTTTTTGAGAAAACTCCAAAAGCATCAAAATAAATAAATAATCCATAGATGTAAATTTAATTTATGGCAGAAAATCAAATATTTATTAATGAACCAAGATTAAAACAAGATTTGCTTACTACAGGTGAAATCCAAAATTTTTCTTAGAATGGAAACCATGGAGGTCATCTCATCTGACAAAGCTTCAGTTGTCATCCAAGTAAATCCACAGGTGGAGCAAGACAGCGTTATTTTTGTTGATGGACAAGAGTCCAGAGGAACAAGTCACAATGCGGCTCTTAAAGGATTTTTCAAAGTACAACCAAAGGCATTGGGGGTAATGCATTTAATGATGAATTATAATGATATATATGTTTTTGTAGTCTAGTACATTAAACATCAATAGCTTCTATTTTTTTGTGTGTGTATCCAGACATCATGAATAATATGCCAAACCTATGTCTGCCATCTAGATTGTCCAAATAATGAATGGAGTGATGATCTTTTTTCTTGGTGTTCTATTCACTATCACAATCAATATCAACCATTACTCTTCTGTACTTGTCAGTAGTGGCATAACCTACTGGGGATCCATTATTGTAAGTTTCACTTAATGGTTTGCTTTTATTAGCCTCTCATTTTAATTTCCAGAATGAACTTGAAATGTCCTGTGTTTTTCTCTCATAGTACATCAGCGCTGGATCTCTGTCTGTTGCTGCACAGAATAATCTTCATCCATGTATCGTATGTACAAACAGTATCAACCACTGATTTCAGCACATAATAACTTTTCTTTTGTCACATTGTTTCTGATGTATTTCCACATTATTAGGCAGTGCACTTTAAATCACCTCTGTTCTTTGAGTAATTTTCTGAAACAAATAAATTCTTTTATTGTAGGTTAAAGCCTCTCTTGGAATGAATGTGTTCAGTGCCATAACTGCAGGACTCTCCATTCTTCTGATGTCAATACAATTAGTAGTAATATCAATGTGGATTCCAAGTTTACATGCAGAGGTATTACATTACATTTTATATTGATGCATAATGTGTATTAAAGGATTAGTTCACTTTCAAATAAAAATTTCCTGATAATTTACTCACTCCCATGTCATCCAAGATGTCCATGTCTTTCTTTCTTCAGTCGAAAAGAAATTAAGGTTTTTTGATGAAAACATTCCAGGATTATTCTTCTTATAGTGGACTTCAGTTGGCCCCAAACGGCTGAAGGTCAAAATTACAGTTTCAGTGCAGCTTCAAAGGGCTTTAAACAAGTGCTTCCGCCAGACCGCCTTCCGTATTCTTTAAAAAGAAGAATATGCTGTATGTCCTACACCTTCCCTATTCAACTTATGGAAAAAAAACACAGAACTGGTGCCGTGTTCGTTCCGTAAGTAATTTTGACCTTCAACCGTTTGGGGCCAATTGAAGTCCACTATAAGGAGAATAATCCTGGAATATTTTCATCAAAAACCTTAATTTCTTTTCGACTGAAGAAAAGACCCTCCACTTAAATATCCTGATTGTTGACACACTATAATTAGCTCAAAATGATCCCTGCTTCAATATAATTTTAGAAACTCACTCAATATTATATGTTATGAAACTACTTCCATAAATGGGTATGTTGAATGTTTTGCAGGGTTCACGGATCATTGGAATAATGCTGGTGTTCACCATTCCTCAGTTCATCATCTCCATCTGTATCTCAGCATTTGCCTGCAAAGCCACCAGCGACACTAACTCTACAGTGGTCAATGTGACTCTAAACTAGGTAAATGATTTAGTGGTGGTGATGCTATTATTGCTATTACATGCTTGACAATCAGTTAATCAGAACAATCAATGGTTATTTTAATTTAGACAGACCTTTCTGTTGAAGTACATTTTTCAAGAGAATGATGCAACTCCACTATAGCAGAATATAGAGGAATAAAGCAACCTGTTATGACCCATTTGTGGTTCTGGTTGTTGTGATCGGGGTGTGACTTGAGCGCACATGAACCTTGTCATGGTGTGGTTGTTAGTCGGGCCGTTGCTAAGCTGTTTGCAAGATCTGCGCTTCAGTTTTGGGATTTTGTTTCTTTTAAGCATTCATGAATTTGTCCTGACAACTCCATACTTTTTCCATGCATTAATTTGTCAAATGAACTATTAATTTCTTGATGTAATACATTTTTTTTTTTTTTTAGCTTATTTTGCTTATTTCAACTCTCCTAAATGTTGCATCTTTGAGCGAGGTTATCCTCAGAAAACTGACAGATAGAAACTGCTCCTTTGGTTCTTTTTGAGTCGGACATGACAGAAAAGTTGAATTTCAACTCTGCCTGTAGGTTTGGTTCGTTCACTTCAAACCAGTTCTTCGGTTCAATAACCCATCTGGACAATCTTATTTGCTCATTCAGTGCTACACAAGGAGCGTGTCATCAACCAGAAACTAAAGTTTGATTCAGTTCGATTCTGTGAACTGGCACAAGCAGTTAGCCGCTTAAAAGGATGATTTGTTCAAGAGTCGAACATCACTGTTGTGGGCTTTCTAAGGCTTTTTTACAGCCTATAAAATATATAGTGTTTATGGTCTGTGGTTCTTGTCAGCACAATTAAAACTGGTAATGAGTCTGAGTCTCATGTGTACTAACATATATTGTCTGTTAATTCCAAGGGATAATTGTGGAAGCATATTTTATATTTACTAGAAAAGTGATCATATTATGCTTCTACACGAGGAAAGGCAATGTATGTCATGTTTTTTTCATTTCATGTTTGACCCTAATAAAATATTACTCTAGTAAAAGTTTTATGTACTCCTTTCCTATTTTACTTGAGTAAAAGTACAAAAGTACTTCATTATTAATATTAAAAATAAAAAGTACTGATAGATGAATGTTTTTGTAATTTTATATAGCCTACTTATACTTTTAAATTCATTTTATATTATATATTTTATATGATCCTACTGCTCAAAATACCTGGGGGGGGGGGGGGGGGGGTTGCTGGGTCTAACATCATTATGAATTATTATGAATTGTCAAGTAACCAGCACTAGTCAGTAAGGAAGATTAGAGGATGCAGATATATAATATGCAATGTGTGTTGACAAACAATAAAACCAGACGTCACATAGGGCTAAATGCAAAACATTTTAAAATGAACGCTATGCAAACATACTAGTTTTACATCATTTGAAACTGCTACGGCAGCGGGGAAGAATGCAAGTGCAATGATTTTTGTAATTTTACAGTTAGGCTATGTTGTGTGTGTGTGTGTATTTTATTAAAATCTCCACCATTGAGATGGTGTTATGGACACACCTGCATTCAAGCATTACAGCTCACCCTTTTACAGCAGATTTAGTTCACAAACAACTGACAGTTGTGATCTAAAGATGAGTTTCATTTACAATAATCAATCCTAAAATTCAGAATTTGTAACTTACTTTTCGCACCATCAGTCGTACATGCACTCAATTAGCCCCGACGATCACTTTTTTTTTTTTTTTTTTTTTTTTTTACAGTCTATGAGTCAGATTTGTAAATTCAGTTAACTAGAGACTTGCTATGAACAGATCATTGAATCAGTGAGTTGCTGACTCAGGAACAGCTGGGGTGCCTCTCAATATCCCTCCTCCCTTCCTCGCTCCTCCGTCCTCCATCCTATGACCCGGAAACTGATCGAGCTCAGCCATCTTGTAAGACATCTCAGTCCTCTAATTGCACCGTGAGGAAGCGAGGAACGAGGAGTGAGGAAGCTTCATGTCATGAGCGAGTCATGAGCGAGGATGCACAGGTGTATCCTTTGCTGAAGTCTTTCTCAGCGAGAAACCTGACGCACGTATACATTCTCCTCCCCCGTCATCTGTCAGCAATAATTTAAATGTATTCTTTACTTTTGCAGTTTAAATAAACTTTACATCTCACATATTTCAATGGACCATCTTGCGTTATTAATATTTATTATTCATTTTTTAAATAACCAAACTTTAACAACATGATGGCAGATTCCTCGAGTGCAGCTGATGACGCTTTGAAGTGATGCTTGGGTGAACATGAACATTCCAATATACAAATAACATTTCTTTAGATTCCTCAGTCCTCATTTCCTTTCCTCGCATCCTTTCCTCGCGTCTCAGCTCCACCCCCATAGGATGTGAGGACATCCTACGGGGGTGGAGCTGAGACGCGAGGAAAGGAAGCGAGGAAAGGAAATGAGGATGCACAAATAAGAAATGAGAAGCACCCCTGCAATCTGACAGTCTAATTCGCAAATGAATCATTCGGTGTGATTTGCGAACCGGTTTAACAGGTTCATTGAAAAGAATCAGTTTGTTCTCTAATTGGACACTACTATTGCGTCTCGGAGCACATGGCGATTTCTTCAGTTCAAAATAACGTACTATATTATGCTTCGAAATGTAGTGAAGTAAAAGTAAAAGTTTTTCAAAATAAAAATACTCAGTAAAGCCTACTTGAAAAATGTACTTAGTAATATTTTGTTACTGTCCATCAATGGAATGATTATATCCTGGACCTTTTTAACTATGAGGACCAGTAAATATATAAATCATTTAGTATGTTTTATTAGCCATTCTTCATTATAAACATTTCAGGTTTTACTATCCTCATGATGACATTTGGTCCCCACAACATAGGTTTTACCTATGGAAGCAGTTCAGCCACAATAATAATTCACTCAAAAAAACACAATGCACACATGCATAGCCAATTTCACATGCAGGAAACCAAATTCATGTGCACTAAAAAAACAATTTCCATGCATGAATATATATATATATATATATATATATATATATATATATATATATATTCACAAAATTATTATTCATTAAACTAATATGAAGAGTTTGGTTCCAAAACGCTATAAATCCATTTTGATTAATTTGAGTAAAAATGTGTTTTCTTTACCAAGAAAGTGGCCAGATGAAAACGTACTCGGTTACTAACGTAACCTCGGTTCCCTGAGATACGGAACGAGTACTGCGTATGGGGAAAGGTCTCCTTTTCCCCGATACTGAAGCCTTTTTTAATAACGCAGTGTAACTGCATCGTCATTGGTTCACTCATAGAAAGTTGTTGAACCAATGACGGCGCGGCCTAGCTGCGCGACCTATGGCGACAAAGCGCGCGAAGAAGCCCGCCAAAAAGGGCGGGGCTTACAGCTATATAAGCAGGCATTTCGCCATAGGATTTCAGGTCATACGACTGAAGCGACGACACTGAAGCCGCAGCCTCGTGGCACGGCATAAAACGCAGTACTCGTTCCGTATCTCAGGGAACCGAGGTTACGTTAGTAACCGAGTACGTTCCCTTTCGATACTTCACTCGTACTGCGTATGGGGAACGAATTCAACCGCGCCGTGCCACGGCAGGGAACGACTGAACTTGTCATAGATACCGCGAGGGAACTAGCGGACAAGAGAGAGGGCCGGAGCCGTCGAACCCAAGTGTTACACTTGCCAAAAGGCGGGAGCTAACTCCCGAAGTGGCATGAGGCGGAGCTCGATAGAGGCCGCTGAGTCATACCGAGAGATATCCAAGTTGTAAAATCTGACAAAAGTGGACGGCGAGGACCAGCCGGCCGCCTCACAGATGTCTTTAATGGAAACCCCACTGGACCAAGCCCAAGAGGAAGCCATTCCTCTAGTGGAGTGAGCTCTAACTCCTATGGGGCAGTTCAGGCCCAAAGAGGAGTAGCAGAGAGCAATGGGGTCGACTATCCAATGCGAAAGACGTTGCTTTGAGACCGAAGACCCTTTGGTGCGGCCGCCAAAGCAGATAAAGAGCTGATCAGATTGCCGGAAAGGCTGTGATCGCTCGACATAGATCCTCAATGCCCTGACAGGGCAAAGTAATTCCGGCTCTCGCTCGTCCGACGAGGGAGGAAGCGCTGAGAGGGAAATGATCTGTGCTCTGAAGGGAGTCGAGAGCACCTTAGGAACGTAGCCATGCCTAGGTTTCAGAACGACTTTGGAGTCGTTAGGCCCGAATTCAAGGCATGCAGGGCTCACAGAGAGGGCCTGCAAGTCGCCAACACGCTTGACCGATGCTAGAGCAAGTAGCAGAGCAGTTTTAAGCGTTAGGGGCCTGAGGTCAGCTGACTGCAAAGGCTCAAAGGGGGGACCTTTGAGGGCCCTGAGGACCAAGGAGAGGTCCCAGGTGGGAACAGTGAGAGGTCGAGGTGGATTCAATCGCCTAGAACCTCTCAAGAAACGCGTTATAAGGCTGTTCCGACCCACTGACTGGCCAGCGATAGGAGCGTGAAACGCTGCAATGGCTGCTACGTAAACCTTGAGCGTTGAAGGGGTGCGACCCATATCTAAACGCTCCTGTAGGAAAGACAGTATCGGTGATACGGCGCACTCCACAGGGTCTATGTTGCGTGCAGAGCACCAGTCAACAAAGACCGCCCATTTCTGGGCATAGAGGCGTCTCGTAGACGGGGCTCTTGCCTGAGAGATGGTATTTAGCACATCGCCTGGGAGGTTTTCAGGCTCCCATCGAGGGACCACAGGTGCAGAGCCCAGAGTTCTGGCTGGGGATGCCAAATCGTCCCGTTCGCCTGAGAGAGGAGGTCCTGTCTCAGGGGAATCGGCCACGGGGCTTCCTTGGAAAGCCTGAACAGCTCTGATGACCAGACTTGGCTTCTCCAGAGCGGGGCCACTAGGAGGACTCTGTGTCCGTCTTCCCTGAGCCGCCTGATGACCTGAGGGATCAGGGCGATCGGGGGAAAGGCATAAAGAAGGGTGCAGGGCCAGTTGTGGGCCAGAGCATCTTCCTCCTTTGAGAAATAAATTGAGCAGTGAGAGTTGTCTTCTGAGGCGAAGAGGTCTATCTCTGCCCTCCCGAAGAGCTCCCAGATCTTGAGAACCGTCTGGGGGTGGAGCATCCACTCGTCTGAGGGGACGTTGCTCCGGGACAGCATATCTGCTCCCAAGTTTGTTCTCCCGGGTATGTGAGTCGCTTTGAGCGACTGTAACCTCGGTAATGCCCACTCCAGAAGACGCTTTACCAGTGCGCATAAGCGGCTGGACGAAAGACCGCCCTGGTGATTTATGTATGACACCACCGTCATACTGTCCGACTGGACTAGGACGTGGCGTCCCATGAGGTGTGTCTGGAACGCCCGGAGGGCTCTGATCACTGCCAGCATCTCGAGGCAGTTGATGTGCAGATGGCTTTCCTCGCGGGACCACGAGCCGAAGGCCGGTCTGCCCTCGCAAAGAGCGCCCCAACCCAAGTTGGACGCATCTGTTGAGAGCACCGTCCTTCTGGACACCGCCTGTAGGGGTACTCCATGACTGAACCATACAGGGTTCGTCCAAGGTTTCAGGGCTGCTAAACAAGCCCGATTGACCTTGAGACGCAGGCGGCCGTGCCGCCAGGCGTGAGGAGGGACCCGAAACTTTAACCAGTATTGCAGAGGCCGCATTCGAAGGAGGCCGAGCTGCAAAACCGGGGAGGCGGAAGCCATCAGCCCTAGCATCCTCTGGAAGAACTTCAGAGGGAGGTAGGCTTTGTTCCTGACCGAAGCCGCGAGCTGCTGAATGGCCAGGGCGTGCTCTGGCGAGACTACTGCCGTCATACGGACTGAGTCGAAGACTGCCCCCAGGAACGTGATACGTTGGCTGGGAAACAGTGAGCTCTTGGCGAAGTTGACCCTGAGTCCCAAGCAATCCAGATGGCTGAGGAGCACGGATCTGTGATGCTCCAGCTCGGCTCGTGACTGGGCCAGAATGAGCCAGTCGTCGAGGTAGTTCAGAACCCGGATTCCCATCTGTCTCAGTGGGGAAAGGGCCGCGTTCATGCACTTGGTAAAAGTGCGTGGAGCCAGAGACAGCCCGAAGGGAAGGACTGTATATTGGTAAGCCACACCCTCGAATGCGAATCTCAAGAATCGCCTGTGATGGGGGGCTATCTGGATGTGAAAGTAAGCGTCTTTCAGGTCCAGAGAGCAGAACCAGTCCTCGGTGCAAATCTGAGCGAGGATCTGCTTCAGCGTTAACATCTTGAACTTCCGTTTCATGAGGGAGAGGTTCAAGAGTCTGAGATCTAAGATGGGTCTGAGACCGCCATCTTTCTTGGGAACCAGGAAATAACGGCTGTAGAATCCCGACTGGCTCTCTGAGGGGGAGACTATTTCTATAGCTCCTTTCCTCAGCAGAGTCGTGACTTCGGCTCGGAGGACATGAACGTCGTCCGAATTTACTAAAGTCTGAAGCACCCCGCTGAAGCGCGGGGGCCTTCGGGCAAACTGCAGCGAGTAGCCTTGACTTATGGTCCCCAGGACCCAACTTGACACTCCGGGGATGGCCTGCCAGGCCTCGGCCCGCGTGACAAGGGGTAGAATGACATCGGATGACGGACCGCCGGTCGGGGGCCCGTACACCGGAGAGAGTGGAAGAGGAAGTTTGCTCTTTCTTTGAGGAGGTAAAATATTTATAGTGTTCGCCATGAGAACGGCGTTTGGCATGGACACAAATTTTTTGGGCCCAGTTGGCGCAACACTGAACATATCTCCCACGCCCGGAACTAAACGGGGCGGAGGGGAGACAGAACGAAGGAGCTTTTGGGGTGGTCCGGCCTCGGCGGGACTTTGCCCCATCCTCTTCCTTCCTGGATGATCAGGAAGACTTAGGAGGCGTCGGGTCCAGCGAGATCTTAGGCCGTGGTCCCTGACGTCTCGGGAAGGAGGAGCGCTTTGCGGGGCGTGAACGCTGGCGCTGTTCCTTGGGGGGCGCTGCTTGAGAGGTAGAGGGTGCAGGCTTGCTCTGCTGAGCCGGCGCAGGCCTGGGGCGGCTGGAAGCAGAAGCAGAACTGGAGCGCTTGGGCAGGAAGTGTCGCATGGCTTGGGACGACTTCTGTGCTGCAGTGAAGCGTTCAGTGAAGCCCTCTACCGCTGGCCCAAAGAGACCGGAGGGAGAAACTGGGGCGTCCAAGAAGGCCGTCTTGTCCAGGTCCTTAATTTCGGTCAAGTTGAGCCATAGATGGCGCTCAAGCACGACCAGGCTGGCCATGGATCGTCCAATGGCTTGGGCTGTGGCCTTTGTGGCACGCAGGGCTAAGTCGGTGGTGCTGCGGAGGTCACGGAAGGCAGGTGCATCGATGCCGGACTCGTCCAGGGAGCGGAGGAGCTTGGCTTGAAACACCTGGAAGATAGCCATGGTGTGTAGCGCTGAGGCAGCCTGGCCTGCAGAAGAGTAGGCTCTGCCAGCCAGGGCAGAGGTGGTCCTGCAGGGCTTGGATGGAAGAGCCCTCTTAGTTTTCCAGCCCACAGCCGCGGGTGGACAGAGGTGAGCCGCCACTGCTTCATCCAGGGGTGGTAGGTGCTCATAGCCCTTCTCTTCAGCGCCATCCACAGTGGTGAGAGCTGACTGATGTGTAGTGCGTAGGCGGGCAGAATAGGGGGCGCGCCACGACTTCGTCAGTTCGTCGTGCACCTCTGGGAAAAACGGGGCAGAGCGTTGACGAGGGGTCTGACGACGACCTGGCAGGAACCACTCGTCAAGCCTGCTACGTGAAGGCTCTTCTGGTGGGGCCCATTCGAGGTCCAGTTCCTCTACTGCCTTGGAGAGGACGCGGAGAAGTTCGGCGTCCATCCCCGTCCTGCAGTCAATGGGTTCCAGTGAAGGTAGGTGGGCGGGGTCCTCTGGTTCACCGGCCCATCCTTCCGTCTCGGAGGCCGCGAGAGACATAGAGTCATCAAGCGGCTCTTCGTCCGATCCGCCGAATGAGACGAGGTCGCTCGCTTCTGCAGAGGGACGCAGGTCAGGGCGGGAGAATAAGACGGGGGACTGCTCTCTAGATGGAGAGGGCGAGGCACGCGGGGGCTGAGCCGACGTGAGCTCGCACAACTCCGGGCGCTGAACCGCTTTACCCCGCTGTCTCTTCCTCGCCGGCTCGCGGGAGGAAGAAGACGGGAGGGCGCGAGCGGCGGGACCGCCTTCAGAGAAGAAAGCGATCCGCGAGCGCAGAGAGGCTAGACTCATGCCCTCGCAGTGAGAGCATGAGGTCCCGGTGAGCGCGGCGTCCGCGTGGGGCTTGCCCAGGCAGCCGACGCACTCATCGTGCCCGTCATTGTCATGCAGAGGGGCTCTGCATGTGCCACAAGAGTGGCGCGGCATTTGCAGCAACGCCGCCGCCGTGATAACGGCGTTTGGGGTGCTCTTTTAGAGCGGCGAGGGCCGCTGGAAGCTCTTTTAGAGCGGCGAGAGCCGCGGGAAAAAGCTCTGATAGGCGCGCCGGATGGCGGCAGGAGACGTGCTGAAGGACGGCCGGGAGCGGGAAGCGGGCGTCTCGAGAACGGCGCTCGGGGCGGCAGTCTACGAGGGCACCAGCGTCGTCCGGCGAGCTCAGCTCAATCCGCTGCGGGAGCCTCTTCGACGGCGGCGAGAGCTTGCTTCAGGCGGCGAAGGCTTCAGCTCGGAGATCAGCGAAGAGATGCGATGTCGTCGCTGAAGGAGAGAGAACTGAAATCCTATGGCGAAATGCTTGCTTATATAGCTGTAAGCCCCGCCCTTTTTGGCGGGCTTCTTCGCGCGCTTTGTCGCCATAGGTCGCGCAGCTAGGCCGCGCCGTCATTGGTTCAACAACTTTCTATGAGTGAACCAATGACGATGCAGTTACACTGCGTTATTAAAAAAGGCTTCAGTATCGGGGAAAAGGAGACCTTTCCCCATACGCAGTACGAGTGAAGTATCGAAAGGGAACCACTATTTTCTGTTTCAAACTTTCACATAGCATCTTTTGGTTATAAAAAGATTAAAATTTCTAATCTAGATTTTGATTTTCAAAAGTTTATTATAAAAACGTATTATTATTTTTTTCCTCAAAATGCAATAAATCCATGACACTTTTTTTTTTAAAGCAATTAATCCATCAATATAAAAGTTATTTTTCATATTGAAAAGACACAATACAACAAAGTAAGTTGATTCACATATATGACAGCCTCTGAACTTTGTCAATACTAATATTTTATACAGGCATTTGACTAAAAATACATTCAGTCGTCGCTCCCAAAATGAATTCAACGAGTCATCTTGTTAATGCTATAAATTACTTGAGTGCCTCATCTCCTTAATCTCCTCATGTAAATGATTACATTTCGATGGCTAACGTTTCTTCCCCACCGCAGAAACCACCAAAGGTTCATCAATGCCGTCAAAATTATTCATTTATTCGTTTGTATTGATCACAAAGCACAAAGTAGATAAGGAAAACTAGGATGCCGGGTGTATTCAGTGCGCCGCCATTACTGTTTACAGTGCGTGGAATGGTGCGCTGTGATTGGTTGAGCGGATATATTGCATTCTGCAGAGAAGGGAGACCGGCGTTTGTGGCGTTTTGGAAAGAAAGGGAGAAAACATGACAGAATAACACGGCGGATATTGAATTTTGCGCAAAATTAATGAATGACTTTTCAATACCGACCAGATACAATACTGATTTTGGCGGAAACTCATTTTTTTTTTTTTAAAAACTGCGTTTATCGCGTTTTGGAACCAAACTCTTCACATATTCATAAGATAGTGTAGCAAGTCTAAAGAGTGTTTTATGTTCTATTCAGATAATCTAAGTGCATGTATGTTCTTTTTCTGTGTTATGTGTTCGGCTTGTGTGGGGCTTTAAGGGTTGTGAGGTTCTCCTGAAGGAAGAGCCTGCGTGGCGTTATGTAGGCGGGGTTCTGGGAAAATGTTCAAGAAGTTGGAAAATGCAGAGAAACAATAAGTGTGTAATAATTTAACACTGCATACTGTTGCACAAATGGCAAGTACAGATATCGTCATCACTAAACAATGAGTGATCATAATAAATAGGTCTATTCACTACTTAAAGAAAAATCTCGATGAGATTATCTTAGGTAAACACAGAAATGAACCGATCAAACTGCACATACCTCTGCTCAGCCATGATATGAAAAACTGTGGCCGAAAGCTGATAATGTAACACCCAGGTAGGTACGCCTTCACGTGATTATGATTGATCGAATGATAAGCTTGAACAATAAAGACTACGACTGATCAAGGTGAGAGGAGGAGCGCTGCTAGGGAAGTCTCAAAAATACACACAAATCCAAGGTGATTCACACGCGAATGACGATTTGCACATTCACATTCAAGGATAAACTGTGCACAGTTCTATATTTACGAATTGTGTTTTGCATTTATGAAATGTATTTTATGAATATATATATATTTTTTTCATGCACATGAATTTGGTTTCCTGCATGTGAAGTTGGTGTGCATTGTGTTTTTTGCATGAATTATTAATGAGACTAAGCGGCTTCCACCTGGACCACACACACAAACTTTTACTTAAATGTGAACATTTCATAAATTCATAGACTACTACTGTTTTTATATACAGCTTATAAATACATTAACCTAACCCTAACTCACACCCTAACCTGAACAGAAAACAATAAAAAACAACTATATTTTAAAAAACAACAACTTTATTTACTTTATTTTTATACGCTATGGGCCCTATCATACACCCGGCACAATGCGCCGCCAAGTGCGACACAAGTGTTTTTTGCTAGTTTCAGCCCAACACAGTTATCATTTTCACGTCTAGCGCCCATGTTGTTTAAATACCAAATGCACTCATGCCCATCTGTTCGCCCACTGGTGTGCTGGTCTGAAAACGAGGCGTGCTCAGGCACATTGTTGGCGCATTGCTATTTTGAGGCAGCTGAAACTGACTTTAGCCCTGGTCTAAAATCAATGGCACAGTATTTTTTTTTTTTTTTTTTAATTTTGTTGTTATTTAAAGGCCGCGTTACTAATATGCACCTATAGGCAGGTGCACAACTCACTTACACTGCTTGTTACACACACACAGGGATGCACAGCAGCTCAAATAAAAAAACATTTTTAAATATTAAAAATAAAAGGATTCCTTTCCGGAGAAGCGTTCAGTCTTTCCGCTTGCAAATTCTGCCATGTAATTAGCGAATCCGCCATGGTGCAAGGTCAACTGGCTTTTAAAGGAAATAGGTAATGAGATTGGTTTATTACACGTTAACCCCAAAACACACCCATGACTCATTAAGAGACTAGGCACAACCCTTTTGGACCATGTACCATGCGCGCCAGCCATTTTTTCCATCATTAAACTAGCAAAAGAGGATTCGGACACGCCCTAAGTGCACCTGGACCATACACTTAGATAATTAAAATAGGGCCCTATGTATTGAAAATTAAATGACTTGATTGCTGACATGAAGACAAGCACTTTGTCTTTTTTTGTGTTTTTTAAGTTACTACAGTACTGCTATTTACTATTGTCAAATAAAGCAATCTCTACAAATGACAAGAGCAAAGCAGAATGGAAAGGAAATATAAAGCAACCACAATGGTAAACTGCGTTGCACCTCATTGTTGTGAAACTAGGGCATTCGGCTGTAGTTGTCTGACATCGACATTGTTATATTATATTATATTATGCATTCATGGTATATATTTTATCAGTTAAGCTTAACTTTACTTTAAAAGGAAAATAAATTCAACATCTTTTTAGTAATTCCTCAGTAGCGCTCCAGTATCCAGTATTATCATTAATGTTACTGTCATTGTGATATTTCAGATTTGTTAAGTTAATTCATTTCATAGCCATACTAGATTGATAAACAATTTAAGGGCTTTCTCCATCATTTACTGGCCAACTACAAGGTTGAAAATGTAAAATCCAGAAAGTTTTCTGTGATGGGTAGGGTTAGTGTAAGGGGATAGAATATACAGTTTGTACAGTATAAAAAAACATTATGTCTATGAAGAGTCCCCACAAGGATAGTAAACCAGACATATGTGTGCATGTGTGTGGTTCGGGGATATATCCTACATTACAAAATGTCCCTACAAAGAAGACAATATCCAAAATCCTTGTCATCATGGGGACATTTTTGGTTCTCATGAGGAAAACAGCTTATAAATCATACTAAGTGATGTTTTTTGAAAATCTAAAAGTGCAGAACGTTTTTTGTGATGGGTAGGTTTACGGGTAGGGTTAGAGTTAGAGGACAGAATACACAGTTTGTACAGTATAAAAATCATTATCTCTATATTAAATTCAAAGTTATAGTTAGTAGAATTACTATAGTTGACTATCAAACTAAGTTGTAACCCTAAGCCATTTGAATTTTTGGAGGAAGGGCATCAACATAATCTTTATATGTAAAAGCAAGCTCATATGAAGGAAGCTCCTCCTCAGTGGTTCTTCACATGCAGTCCCCGCGCACAAAGATACACCACAAGAGCAATCAGACATCCACATCAACAACTCATTTCATTTCAGGTAAAATATTGTATGCATCCATTAACATACTGTATATAAGTGTAACATCTATAAATTATCTTTTGACTTTTGTGATTTTTTTTCACACCATGATAGTTTTAGTGTTGCTCGTTGTTGCTCATTTACTGTTATAACTTGGCTCATAAAATTCAGTTTTTCCATTTTTTTTAAGTTTTGTGATTTCTTTGGACATTATGCTACAAAATACAATCAGGCATGTTATTTGTGAACAATGTAGATTTTATCCTTTGATATTTCAGAAGAGCGGAGAAACTCTAAATGCATCCTTGTCAAAAATACTCTCATTTATCTTAACTGTTTATCTCAGAAAATCAAATGATTGTGATATGAGTATATATATATACAGTGACAACATTTTTAGCTGTGCAGTCCTTTTTTACTTTTACTTTTCATTTTACTTTTATTACAGTGTAAAAAACCCTGGCAGTATCACGGTTTTATAAGTCACATGGACAAGGGCATTAGCTAATGCTTTAAATATAAATACTGTACTGTACATGAAACCAAAAAAGCAACCCTAAATGAGTTGTGAAATGCAGAATTTAAATGCTTAATTACAGGTGAAAACTTTGCCTAGAATGGAAACCAGCAAGATCATCTCAACTGACAAAGCTTCAGTTGTCATCCAAGTAAATCCGCAGGTGACACAAGATGCTGTTATGCGTGATGATGGACAGGAGGCCAGAGGAGCATATCATAATACGACTCTTGCAGAATTTTTCAAAGTACAACCAAAGGCATTGGGGGTAATGCATTTAATGATGAATTATAATTATGAATGATTTGAGGAATATCTTTAGTATCTCATTTTCTTCTGTTATAAAATGAACAGAAAATTAAAACCTGTTGTCATATGTTCTCAAGTTAATAGATGTGTACCAGTCTGACTGCCTTAAGACATAGTGCATAAAACATTTATATAGTTTCTTTGTGTGTGTGTGTGTGTGTGTGTGTGTGTGTGTGTCCAAACATGAAGGATGTGCCATCATGCAAAAATATAAACACTTGACCCATATCTGCCCTCTCTAGACTGTCCAAATAATGATTGGAGTGGTGTGCTTTTTATTTGGTACCGTGTACATCTATCTCTACAGTTACCATCACAGAGATTTTCTTGTCACCTACGGGGGATCCCTTATTGTAAGTTTCATTTAATTGCTTTATAGCCTCTGATTTTAATTACCAGAATGAACTTTGAAATGTCCTGTGTTTCTCTCTCAGTACATCAGTGCTGGATCTCTGTCTGTTGCAGCTCAGAATAAACTTATTTCGTGTGTGGTATGTACATATAATTTGCTTAAATCTGTGGGGATAACTCTTCTTTTGTCAATAATAGTGTATGTATAAATAATGTACAGTATGTAATACATTATTTCTGATTCTAATTATACACATTACTCAATAATTATTGTGCAATTTAAACAAGCTTTCAAAATATAGCAGTCCAGATATTTGAAAAACTGGGTCTGGACTGCTTCAGGTGCACAACTGACCTAACTCAAATGATATTCAAGAGTTAAAAGTTTCTGTGATTACAAAACCATTTCAGTCATCTGTTATTTGAGTAAAGACTGCATGCAGTAGGGTACAATGGGGCTACACTGGGATTTTATTTTCATCCCTTAACACCAAATAACAACAAAAAACATTTCACTTTCTTGAATCTACCTTTCTATTTACATGGTTTTTAATTAAAACAGTTCTTCTACAACCACAATACTTTCCACGGTAAACTTTCTCTCTCTGAGAATTGACAGATCAAGACATCTGACTCATCAATTTACATAATTAAAAAGTGAGTTCAGGGTGTTTTATAAGTAGTATTACTGTCACTTTTCACATGTCAGTTTTTCTTCCTGTAGGTAAAAGCCTCTCTTATAATGAATGTGATCAGTGCCATGACTGCAGGGATAGCCATTATTCTGCTGTCCATATGGATAATTGACAACTTAGAGTTCTATAATAGCTGCTACTTTGTCTACAATCATGACTATGATCATGGCTATGGTCGTGACTATGATCGTGGCTACGGTCGTGACAACAGTTATTCCAAAGAAATCTGTTCATATTTGAAGGTAAATGTACAATGTGTGACACACAAAAAAATAATCTGTTTAATTTGATTAACATTTATTAATTGTATTAGTTTTATTAACTTAGATCACCCAAAAATTGCAATTATGTCAGAATTTAAAGTAATGTTTACAAATAAAGACTGTGATGGTCGCTCTTTTCCATATAATCACAATAACTAGGGACTGGAGATTTCATGCTTCAAAATGATGCAAAGGCACCATAGAAGTATCATAAAAATGGCAAAGTAATCCATGCGACTTGTGTGCTATGTTCCAAGTGTTCAAAAGCCATATGATGCCTCAATATAGTATAATGCAATATAATATTTAGAAACTCACTCAATATAATTGATGGAATATTATTTGTGAAACTATTTTTATATGATCATGTTGAATATTTTTAGAGCTATAATCTGGGGATCCTTGGAATATTGCTGGTGTTCTCCATCCTTCAGTTCATCATCTCCATCTGTATCTCAGGATTTGCCTGCAAAGCCACCTGCAACAGAGACTCTACAGTAGTCAATGTGGCACTAAACCAGGTAAATGATTTACAACATGCTTCATTGTAAAATGCATCCTTTTTTTCTACTGCTAAATTGTTGAATTGCATGACAGTGGACTTTTCACTTTGTTACTTATCACAAAATAGCCTATAAAATAGTCTTTGTGTGGATCTTGTTAGTCTCTTGTGTACTAATATCTTGTCTGTTACTTCCCAGGGACACTGAGTCACAGTGAGGAGATCCTACAATCCAAACGTTGCAAGGAATGAATATCTCATATTTGTGCTTCTAAGCAAGCTTTTTATTTTATTATTATTATTATTATTTTTTTTTTAAACTGTTCAAGTGTTACAGGAACTGAACAGAAAAAATAAGAAATGAGAATTTAAAGTACATCAAAAGGCTTGTGTAATGTTTATTGGCACAAAGACACTTTGGTGGGTTAAAAACTACAACAAAGACATAATAATTTAGTAACACTTTACAATAAGGTTCATTTGTTACCATTAAGCAATACATGAGCAATACATTTGTTACTATATTTGTTAATCTTTGTTAACGTTAGTTAATAAAAATACAGCGGTAACACTTTACAATAAGGTTCATTAGTTAACTACATTAGTTAACATGAACTAATAATGAACTGCACTTATACAGCATTTATTAATCTTTGTTAATGTTAATTTCAACATTTACTAATACATTATTAAAATATTGTTAACATTAGTTAATGCACTGTGAACTAATATGAACAAACAATGAACAACTGTATTTTCATTAACTAATGTTAACGAAGATTAGTAAATACAGTAACAAATGTATTGCTCATGGTTAGTTCATGTTAGTTAATACATTAACTAATGTTTAACTAATGAACTTTATTGTAAAGTGTTACCAATCCAGCTGTTCATAGTTTGTTCATGTTAGTTCACAGTGCATTAACTAATGTTCACAAATACAACTCTTGATTTTAATAATGTATTAGTAAATGTTGAAATTAACATTAACAAAGATTAATAAATGCTGTTGAAGTGCAGTTCATTATTAGTTCATGATAACTAATGTAGTTAACTAATGTTAACTAATGAATCTTATTGTAAAGTGTTACCATTTAATTTAATACACTTTAATTAACCAAGTTAAAAATGGCAATTTATTTATATAGCACAATTAAATACAACCTACATTGCCCAGTGTGCTTTACAATAACTAAAAACACAGAAAACACCAAAAGTAAAAAAACAATAAAACAAAAAATAAAAATAATTTTTTTTTTAGAAAAATACCATAAAATAAGTGCTTCAACATTATAAAATAACAATGAAGTACAATGGAAGGGTGCTTCAACATGTATTAAATGCTTCATCAAACAAATATGTTTTTAACTTGGATTAAAAAAAACAGATAAAGATGAAGCCAATCTAAAGGAAAACAAGTTAAACTTGTTAAAAAACAAGTTTCAGCTTAATGAACAATTAGCTGTCTGTCCCTGTGCATGACCAAAAAAAAAAAAAAGAAAGAAAGAAAGAAAGAAACATCACTGATAAAAGTTTGTGGTAAATTCATCCTCTGCATCCGGTCTCAGAATCTGCAAAGCCACTTGCATCTAGTGACCAATGCTCACGAAACAAATTAAATGGTTTTGGTAGCAGTGCCGTGACCAGGATGACAGCCAATATTACATCACTGAATTGTGCTAAATGTCAGATAAAGTCAGATAATGTCAGATAAAGAATCTCTCCACATTACTCTAGACAAGAACAAAGAACAAACAACTAGCGGACTGGAAAGGAAATATAAAACATCCACAGTGGTAAACAGCACTTCACCTCAATGGTGTGAAAGTATGGCATTCTGCTGTTGTCTACACTCATTGAAAACAAGACATCTACATTATTCACATTTCTACACTACACTAAATAATTATACTTCTCTAAAACAACTCACATTGCATTCAATATATACAGTTTATTGGTTAATTCAAAACCATACAAATGTACAATACACACACACACACACATAGTGTTTTTTTTGTGTGTGTGTGTGTTAATGTGTATTGTGAGTTTTGAAATTTAAATTTTAAAGATGGAAGGCCGTTGTAACAACTGGATCGATCAAACACACAGTTGTAAAAGTTAATTTTCATAATCCCTCACTCATGCAGACTCTATGATGTCTAGTTTCCCCACTGAGAATTATCAGCCCTTTTGCTTCACTCATACACTTCAAAGACACTTGGGACATTGATTGTTCTCAATGAGAGAACAGTACAGGCTACAAGAAACAGACATGCAGTCCCATAGAAATGGAATCCTTTCCACTAATTCATTGACAAATCTGTCTAAATGAATGAACATGCATTTCCCCAGTACATTTTGTGTATTATTACTGTTTGTATATTGTATAGTGTTATGCATGCCTGATGATAGAACTTCTAGATAATTAAGCCCATCTACATGGTGACTTTCGTGGATATCACTATCTCATAGAATGCACTGTATGCTTGTTATATTAATCCAGAACTATATTATACCAGAACTCTGTGATCATGCAAATTGGTCAGCTTCTAGACAAAGGAACTTTCCTGCTTGGAAATTGCACCTTTTGGTCAAGCCAAATTCCAAAGGTGTGACCTCTGTGGAACTTAAAAGCCAACACAAAGTTCCCTCCTCACTCGTGCTTTTTGACTGCTGTTCATGTGAGACACCACCTGGCCCTGGCAGGCCTCATCAGAAAGCCATGTGCAACTTCCTCGACCACACAGTAACAACGCAAGTTCATTGTCATTTCTTCATTCAGCGTGGAAGATAATGATTACAACTTCAGCACCATCGGACCGAACCATCAAGTATTTCTCGTAAGACTGCATATACGGACGCTCTTCAACAGCTAAGACAATTGCAAGTATCGTACATTTGTACTCTAAACAGCGATTTAGTATTAAGTTGTGAACCCCTTTGTTAACAAAGGTGCTTTATGGAGAGAAACTGATGGTTCTTTGAGCTCATTAAATGACTCATTCTCATAGCTCCATTCCTTTGTTATGCTACGGTTTCATTCACTTCCACTTTCTCATTTCCCATGTATGCGTGATTTGTGTGTATGTGTTTGTTATTAGTTATGTGTTCATGCACATTCTTGCAAATTGAATGTGATATGCTTATAAATCAATGTCAATTTAACAATTATCACAGCTACATGCTAAGAAAGAGTTATTTTTCTCTGGCCACAAAAAATATCCTTTCTTAAGAGTTGATAGACGAGTGTTTGCTAGATGAACAGATTAATTGATTGTAATTTTAATTCAGTTGCATTAAGTTAATTCGATTAGGCTAACTGATCCAAATATATATCATCAGTTAGTTAACATCTATAAGTTTTTATTATAATGTCTACATTTGTCATGACAACTCCCAGGGAGTTTGGCATGGTAATGAGTATGACAATGTTAATGTCACAGTCACCGTCATGTTCTGTTTGTTTTGGTTGTCATTCGTCACATCTGCTTCTCTGTTCTAAGTTCCCGCCAAGTTCCAGTCACCATGGACACTAATCATCTTTACAGCTGTTCGTCATTTACCTTTGTGTATTTAAAGGGTTAGTTCACCCAAAAATGAAAATAATGTAATTTATTACTCACCCTCATGCCGTTCCACACCCGTAAGACCTTCGTTAATCTTCGGAACACAAATTAAGATATTTTTGTTGAAATCCGATGACTCAGTGAGGCCTCCTAGCCAGCAATGACATTTCCTCTCTCAAGAGCCATTAATGTGCTAAAAGCATATTTAAATCAGTTCATGTGAGTACAGTGGTTCAATATTAATATTATAAAGCAACGAGAATATTTTTGGTGTGCCAAAAAAACAAAATAATGACTTATTTAGTGATGGCCGATTTCAAAACACTGCTTCAGGAAGCTTCGGAGCATAATGAATCAGCGTATCAAATCATGATTTGGATCGCGTGTCAAACCGCCAAACTGCTGAAATCACGTGACTTTGGCACTCCGATCCGCTGATTCGACACGCTGATTCATTATGCTCCGAAGCTTCCTGAAGCAGTGTTTTGAAATTGGCCATCACTATATAAGTAGTTATTTTGTTTTTTTTTGGGGCACCAAAAATATTCTCGTCACTTTATAATATTAATATTGAACCATTGTACTCACATGAACTGATTAAAATATGTTTTTAGTACCTTTATGGATCTTGAGAGAGGAAATGTCATTGCTTCCTATGCAGGCCTCACGGAGCCATCAGTTCTTGGTCCGGTATCGTCAATGTGTATGTGTTGCTACCTGTTGTTTTTGTTATTTACCCAGGAGTTTGTTCGTCTTGCACTCACCTGCCCCTATGATGACGAGACCCTGAAATCGTTCTGGATCGGGGCTAACTTTCACCATCCTGTCGACCTCCCAGACACCACCGGACTAAGCTGGGGAGAAGCAATCATCTGGTGTCTGGAGAGCGTCGCGTCCCGGTCCAGAACACAGCCAGACCCAGAGCCCGAATCTTCTCCACGGACCACGGAGTACTCGTGTGAGCCCCCCGCAGATGGAGAGTTTCCACCGGCCGCGATGCGTCAGCCAGAGCCCGAGACTACGAGGACAGAGGTGACCCTTGTCCATCTGACATCTGACCAGGGGCATGAGCCCACGACATCAGCGGACGAGGGAGAGATGACTTCGGAGAGTGAGGACTGGCTGATTGACTTCAGCGAGGAAATAACTTCCACCCTATCCCACCTGGTATCATCATCATCATCATCATTATCCATGAACTGTACCACGAAACAGTCGAAACTGTCATCTTTACCGTTGCTCTGCCAACGCTGATGTTACCCCAAACCTCAGCCAGTCCTCCAGCCCCATCGCTGCCGGATCTCCACAGCCCTGCGTCGTCTCTGTGGGAGCCCCGCTCTAATGTCAAGCCGCAGGTCGTGCATCCACCTGCAGCGCCCGTGCAAGAGGATCCTGTGGTTCCGCCTCCCGCCTTTGACCTCTTCGCTCCATCTCGGCCTGTCGACCTGCCGGCTCTGTCGGGGCTCCTCCCATCTACGGCTTCACCAGAGACCCTCAGACTGACGGCTACTCCGGGCTCCCTCTTCCTGCCAGTTCCCCCTTGGTCAGTCGTCACACCACTTCTGCAACGGACTTGCGGGTCATCCGTTGCACTCTGTCCCTCCACCCCTATGGCTGCAGCGGGTCCCTCCTTCCCCTTGGAGTCACCTCTGTCCTCCATCACAGTGGTTCCGCCTCAGGCCTCGGGTACTCTGGCTCCATGTGACACTGAAGACTGGAGTAATGATGCTGAAAATTCAGCTTTGCCATCACAGGACTAAATTACTTTATAAAATATATTCAAACAGAAAACAGTTATTTTAAATTGTAATAATATTTCACAATATTACTGTTTTTACTATATTTTTAATTAAATAAATGCAGCCTTGGTGAGCAGACGAAACTTCTTTTAAAAACATTAAAAATCTTACCGTGTCCAAACTTTTGACTGGTAGTGTATGTGTTGCTACCTGTTCGCCTGTCTGTTCATTTATTAAACTACGTATTTGAGAATCTTCGTCTGCCTCGCCTGTTTGCCTGCAGCAGTACATGACAGTTAATGTGTTTTGTCTTGGCGGAATAGATCGGAATAGATGCACTGGGTGGCAAGAGCCATCCTAAGAAAAAGCATTGCCACCCCATCTGCCAACCCAATTTATTCCAATATTAATATTCTGGGTGACCTTCCATAAGGATCACATACCGATCACATACAATGTGAGGGGCACATTGTAATGACCATATGGCAGCTTAAAATGTTATCTGATATAATCAAAAAATATACATGAAAAACTAAAATATTTTGTCAATAAAAGACAATTATTATTTTTTATATAAAATAATATAATTTTATTAAAATTATATTGCTTGTACATGCGACAGGAAGTAAGTGCGCAAGACCATGTCTCAAAAATGCCAAAGTGCAGTGCTCTTAATGCACACTAAACCTACGATGGCTGGATCCCAAATGGCACCCTAAACCCTCATGGTCTTCCTCCGAGTCCGCACTTTCGTGACGTAATGCCGCTTTGACTGCCGGGTAAAGTCCTCTGCGTAGCTCGCGAACTTGCAGGCTCAGCTGAAGGGTGCATCGAGGGCGCATAGCAGCCACAAAGGGGGGGTGCTCGCGAGCACCCTTCTCAAACCTAAAATGATGAACGGGACACCCTACGGTCTCGTGGACTAAATGGACACGCGCACGTGGCAGCCATTTGTAAGTCCACATGACCGGAAGTGCATAGAAGTGTGCCATTTGGGAATCAGCCACTATCTTGAACACCGCTTCGGAGAGGTATTTGAGGCTAAGCGTAACCCATCATGCATTATGTTCAGGAGATCACGTACCCCGAAATCGCGAGATGTCGTGGAATTTCACTGTAAGTTAAATTAATTATATATTCCATATAATTTGGTAGTAAAACATAGAGTGTTGTACATTTTATTTTATTTGTTGTACATTTTTCATTAAAAATGGGTAGGGTGTATTTTGTACGACATTTGCAGCTGTAAACTTGCATTTTTTGACTATGTGTCCCATTAGGTAATCAAAAGTTCTATACACACTTGCAGTCTTAACGCCTACTTGAACGCGGGCTAAATACAGGAAATACGTAAGTAGATAAGTGGTCAAGTGCAAAGATTGCAAGTGTAAGTATTTGGACAGGGCAATTGTTTACTTGGATTTCCAGCAGATGTTAGACAGCGACAGATTCGTCATATGCGATATTCCATGGATCACAGATTTAAAAACTTATGTTTCACCAGTGGTATTACATTGGTATGCATTCCTGCATATTTGGAGCAGTTTCAAGGAAGTCTATCATGCTCTTGTGTCACGCTCTCAAACCACGGCCACGTTAACATGGCCATGGTTCAACAGCAGTGTTGCCAGATTGGGTGGACAATTTCCAGCCCAAAAGATCACCAAAACCAGCCCACACTGTAAAAAACAAACAAACAAAAAACAAAAAAACAACGTTAAAAAACAGCAATTTTCTGGCAGCAGGGACACCAGAAAATGTCTGTTTAAAAACAGAAAAATACAGTCAGAAATAAAGTAGATAAACTGTAAAAATACAGTAATTTCTTATCCTATAATTACTGTTTATTACTGTAATTCTACACAAAATCTCCTTATAATCCTGTAAAATCTTTTACTTTTAACATGCATTAATCATTAGAATACAGTCATTCACCGCTAAAACACCCTGTAAAAATGATTTAACTTAAAGCTACAATATGTAAATTTTTCACGGCTAGAGGTCGCTCATTCAAAACAAAGGTGTAGTTTGATGACACCTTGATTTCACGGAATCATGGGATGTGTTGTCTTCATGTCTACAGCTGGTGGAAAACAATCGGGACGGGACTCGGGCAGAAATCATGTTCATGCATGAGATTATTAACATTACTGTAGTATGAAGCATATGTGGGGTAAAGCAGCACTGTTTTATCATATTAGATATATTTGTGTGTTGAAAATTGTTATAATGCTACTCTGCATTCGCTTGGCGGCTGCTATGAGACACTTGTTGCACACTGCAGTAAGCTAGATCCATAGACATGGTAAAACATGGTACTAGCTGTAAATCAAGAAAATGAAATTTAAACAATAAGACTTACTGTGTTGAGCTATATAACATGATTAGTTTTCTGTCGATTAATGTATCCAAACAATTGCTCACCTGTCTAATAAAACACATAATATATTAAAGCGTTATTTGGTGTTTCCATGGTTTCTACAAAATAAAACAGGAAACCGAGGGTAATGCGGGTATGATGTCATTGATAAGCAACGCACAGACATGGTCCGAGTCCTAGGTTAAAATTGCTTATTTCGGTAACACTTTACAATAAGGTTTATTAGTTAAACATTAGCTCATGTATTAACTAACATGAACTAACCATGAGCAATACATTTGTTACTGTATTTACTAATCTTCGTTAATGTTAGTTAATGAAAATACAGTTGTTCATTGTTTGTTTATGTTAGTTCACAGTGCATTAACTAATGTTAACAATATTTTAAAAATGTATTAGTAAATGTTTAAATTAACATTAACAAAGATTAATACATGCTGTATAAGTGCAGTTCATTATTAGTTCATGTTAACTAATGAACCTTATTGTAAAGTGTTACCCTTATATCTCTAAATTTAAACATTCTTGGAAGCATTTGGTATAATATAAGTACATGTCAACAAAATATATAACATTGTTCTAGTGGTTTTTGTATAATTTAATCCAAAAAATTGTACATATTGTTCCTTTAAATTCACAGTAAAAAACGACCCAAAGCTCACCACAAGCTGAGAAAGAGAAGGTGCACAGTGTCATTCACACAAACACTAAACACCATCATGGTAGCACACGACATTTAAAAATAAACTAGTATTTATACCATGTTAGAACTGTCAACTTATTTCATTTGAATCCAATGACAATGATTATTTCTTAACATAAAACACCAAACACTGAATGTGTAATAGTGAAATAATCAAAACATAACTTTATGTCTATGGAAGTGGCAATAATAGGCTAATCTGTTCCATTATACGACGTGTTATATTCATATCAGATAAATATTATGTAAGCAACTGTAAAGTTTACTCTTATTCTCCCACACTTACATTGATGTATTTCGAGAGAAGTGAGGATTATTAAGTGAGGATTGACCATTACTGATGAATACCTGCTGTTAACAAGCACAATCATTAAAGGAAAGAGAAACAACAACAGAAAAAAAGAGATGAGACAAACAGAAACACAAGAACTACAACTGACTTCAGGCACAGCCTTAAAATCAGACATTAAATCTCTCTAAATCTCGCAACTCCACAAACAGCATTACCTTATTCACTTATTAGCCTACTAATCAGACTGCCTTTATTTCTGTCAGATGTCTACAGAAGTTCTTATTGGGAATTAACAGAGGTTTAGATGTTTTGGTTCATTTGACATTACCATTGTGGTGATCAGTGTTTGCTTTAGTTGGGTATAATTGTGTTTTTGAAACATTTGTTGTAGCAAAAAAAGTCAAGACAAAATGTGATCAGGTTATGTAGTAACAACTATTCCTGTGATTCTACAGCAAAATATAAAGCAGTGTTTGAGCAACCAGTTATAAAAGACTTTTAAAATAATTTACAAACAGGCTATTCAGACACACATCAAGACATCAAGGATGGTGACAATCAACAAAATAGATAAACAGATTAGCTCTGAACATCACAAAACAAGCTACTAAAAAGTCATAGCAAAAACAACAGTAAATAGTAATAATTAAGAGAAAATAACAGGACAACTGGGAGTCATGAATGAGTCTTGTAGTATGCTGGTACCCAGCATGCATTGCAGCATGAAGCTTTTTAGCTTTATGGCTTGTCACCATTGTTGAGATTCATATGCTGATTCTTTATGTCTGTGTGTGTCTGAATGATAAAGATGTTCAAAATGTTTTGAGTATAAACTGTTTTTAAAATATGATCTGATTTTCACATCACTGATTTAGGTCATGCTATAGACTCACAAGAATATCATAATCAAAAATATAATACACCCCCCCAGGTTAGAAAACATCAGTGAACCAAGCCATTAGATGACTTAAACCAGGGGTGGGGAATGTTGATCCTGGAGGGCCATTGTCCTGCAAAGTTTAGCTCTAACCCTGTAAAAAACACTCATCTGCCTGTAACTTTAGTAAGCCTGAAGACCTTGATCAGGTGTGTTTAATTAGGGTTAGAGCTAAACTCTGCAGGACAACGGCCCTCCAGGATCAACGTTCCCCACCCCTGACTTAAACCATTAATAAACAGCCAATGTCATCTGATCACGTTTTTGTTTTTCTTTTTTGCTATAAGTGTACCTTAAAGTTGTCTTTTAGTTGTCCTAAAGCAGTGCTGAAGTTCAGCTAAAGTATTAAATATGCTTGTTTGTGCTAAAGTGGAAACTATTCCAAGCATACTTAAGTACACTTATATACTCTTGTATTTAAATTTTGAAATGTAGAATTCACTCAGCATAAACTTCAAAAGCATTTTAGTGACATTACAATTCCAATACAATTACACTGTAAGAGTGTTGAACATACATTAATATACTGATAACAAACTGAGGTCATACGATCCTTAGTGATTTTAAAACACATTGCAGTGGCATTCCTAGTAAACTTTAAGTGTGTAATGGCATCATTATTGTGAGTTTCCTACTATGGTAGTCAATGGGGGGCGAGATCTGTTTGGTTACAAACATTCTTCCAAATATCTTCCTTTGTGTACAGCAGTGCAAAGAAATTTATACAGGTTTGCAACAAATTGAGGAGTACATGATGACAGAATTTTCATTTTTGGGTGAACTATTCCTTTTAATGTCTGATGATCGCATTAGATTAAGTGAAGAGTGCAAATAAAATCACATGTGCATTAGGTTACAATGCTTATATCACTTGTTTCTGCTTCTTCTTTGACTGTGTTTTGTTCCGGAAATTCTGTACTCTTTCAGAAGAAGCATAATAGCACCCCCTACTGTATAACAGTGAAAACATGGATTGCCGGAAAAGAACAGTCAATGACAAGGAAGCAGTGTGTCCTAAATGACTGAAAAATCCGTCAATGGCTGGTAAAGTAAATTCCTATGTACGCTACCAGTGGACTACACAAAAAATCACATACTCAGAATTAGGGACACATCTGTTTTCTTTATAAATCAACATTTTTGAACAATTCAAGTATATAAGACTAGTGAAAAAGTATTAACAGGCTACTCAATCAAAAGAGTAAATAGAACTACAAGCCAAGTATACTTAGAATACTTAATTATACTTAGTATATCTCGATCAAAAGATTGAGTACCAGTAGAGGCCAAATGTACTTAGACTTTTCTGTCAGTATAAGCCAAGTATACTTGTGTAATTTTTAAAATATGTTTCTGAGAAGAACATAAAAAGTTTTTTTAGTTTAAAAGATGTATACTAATACCACACTTGAATAAACTTCTTTTTTGTAAGGGTATCACAGATATGGCTATAATTTATGTTACCTTGTAGTTTTTATCTACATGTGAAGCCTTTTGAATTTTAGGACAAAAGACATCAACATAATTCTTAAAAGTATAAAGCAAGTTGAAGCAAGCTCCTCCTTCGTGGTTTTTCAGTCTCCACACACAAAGATACACCATAAGAGCGATCAGACATCCTCGTCAACAACTCATTTCATTTCAGGTAAAATATTTTATGCATCAGTTAATATCTATAGTTTATTATTATTATTATTATTATTATGCCTTTATTTATATACACACTTTGATATACATCAATTAAAAATAATGGTCACACTTTAGGTTAGGGTCCAGTTCTCACTATCAACTAATTAACAATTAACTATGACTTTTGCCTCAAGAAACTCATAATTACTGCTTATTAACAGTTAGTAAGGTAATAGTTAAATTTAGTTATTGGGATTAAGGGATGTAGAATATGGTCATGCAGAATAAGGCTTTAATATGTGCTAAATAACCAATATGGCATACATATAATAATATGTATGCCAATAAGTAACTAGTAATAGTGTGAACTGGGCCCTGTTACCAAAATAATTCTCATCTTTTGATTTTTTTGATCCTTCACACCAGTGATAGTTTTAGTGTCGTTGCTCATTTATTGTTATACATTGGTTCATAAAATTCAAGTTTTCCATTTTGATTTTTTTTTTTTTTTTACAGAAAATATACAATCATGCAAAATATTTGAACAATGTAGATTTTATCCTCTGATCTTTCAGAAGAGAGGTGAAACTCCAACTATACATCTTGACTGTTTATCTGAGAAAATCAAATGATTATGATATATGTTATAGTGACAACATTTTTAGCTGTGAAGTTGTTTTTTTTTTTTTTTACTTTTTTATTACAGTGTAAAAAAAACCAAAACACTGGCAGTATCAAAGTTTTATGAGTCACTAAGTAATTAAGTTAGTGAATTAACTAATGCTTTAAATTTAAATACTGTACATGAAAAGCAGAAAAAACAACCTTAAGTGAGTTGTGAACTGCAGAATTCTAATGCTTATTTACAGGTGAAAACTTAAAATGGAAACCAGCAAGATCATCTCAACTGACAAAGCTACAGTTGTCATCCAAGTAAATCCACAGGTGACACAAAATGCTGTTATGTGTGATGATGGACAGGAGGCCAGAGGAGCATATCACAATACGGCTCTCGCAGAATTTTTCAAAGTACAACCAAAGGCATTGGGGGTAATGCGTTTAATGATGAATTATAATTATGTATGATTTTGAGAAATATTTTTAGTATCTTGTTTTCTTTTGTGATAAAAATGAACAGAAAATAAAATAAAAACCTGCTGTCATATGTCCAAGTTAATAGATGTATGCTGGTCTGGGGGTATAGTTCAACGATTTAGTGTTCCCCGAAACCATCGTTCAAACGAACATTCGCAAACTACATCGCAAACTTGTGTGTTTGGAACGACAGCTCTCCAGCTGTGGTTAGAAGCATAGTTTCTTGTTTTTATGACGTGGACTTAATAAATCCTTATCTTGAGCAAAATAAGCAAGCTGACATTAAGTACAATGTAGCCTATATCTTTTGTTTCGAATATATACAAATGTCATTTATATAGGCTATTTTAGTTTGTCAAGAGATTTAAAGCACCGTTTTTGAAGAGTGCGCATGTGCGTACGTGCTCTAGTAGGCTACGTGAGAACAAGCATTTGATTTAGTCTGGAAATAAAGTAAAATAACTGAGGAAAATGAGAATTAGTCATCTAATGCCATGTCCGTAATTTATAGCAAAAATCTAGCATTAATTCGATCTCAAACGGATTCATTTTAAGAAGTTATTTCTCACCAACTGCGTGACGTCATTCACCAACGTGGTTGAACGACAGGTTTGCGACAATACGGTTTCGGGAAACAGTTGTGACTAGCTAGTTAGTTTGTTCAACGATGCATCGTACTAAGGTGGTTCAGCAGCGAGTTACATCGTTGTTCGGGAAACGCATCCCTGATTGTCTTTAGAGTGCATTATATAGATTGTTTTGTGTTTGTGTGTATACAAACATGCACGATATGCCATTATGAAAGAAAAAAAAAAAAAACACTTGACCCATATCTGCCCTTTCTAGACTGTCCAAATAATGATTGGAGTGGTGATTTTCTTATTTGGTATCATACGCACCATCAACAACCGTGATATTTCTGTCTATAGTGGAATATCCTACTGGGGATCCATAGTTGTAAGTTTCATTTAATGGTTTTGCTTTATTGCCTTTGTTTTTTTAATTTCCAGAATGAACAGTGAAATGTCCTGTGTTTCTTTCTCAGTACATCATTGCTGGATCTCTGTCTGTTGCTGCGCAGAACAAACTTCACCTGTGTGTGGTATGTAGCTACATATAATGTGAGAAATCTGTGGGTGAAAACTCTTCTTTTGTCACATTGTTTCTAGTGTACAACGTGATCTCATGAGAATACGTGTGTATTTTAACGTAAAGTGTGGTTCTACATTACATTTACTTACGTTTTCATACACACAAAAACGTACATTGACGTATTTATAGCACTAAAACGTAAAACTACTTACATATTAACAGCAAAAAACGTAAGTCATTTACGTATCCAAGTGTGAATGTGTATGAATTCTTAATATTAAAATCGTGGCATTAATTTTTTAAATCTGTTGTATTCAATTGTCATATCAATACATGTTTTTAGATGCATTTATTAAATGTAGTTTACTCATCTACTTAATAAGAAATACCATTTCTGTTTGTGACTTGCACTGCAAACTCGTTTCGGAGGATTACATAATGTTAAACAAGACTACAGTTTGAAACCTTATGAATAAAATTTCTGTAGGCTAATTGTTTAACCATTATGTAATATTTAGTTTGTTTGATGTGAGACACATAATGCGTTTTCTCCTATTGACAATACAACCATAAGATACACCAAAGCACAACATAAATTCACAAATCCATCCATTTTATTTGTTCGCTGTACTCCAAATCTTTACAATCCATATGTTTGTAAGGAACAGATCCGAATTCTTTTATCCGGCGATCTTTATCTTCATTCTCAGCACGACCGTCTCAAAGCCTGCGCTCGGTATGATTCAATTTTGAAAGTAGCACCCATAGACATTATAATAAACGATAAAAAGGAAATTATACATATATCCTTATGACATGAAAGATTCGTAAATATTTTACGTTTTTTCGCTGTAAAAACGTAAGTATTTTAACATTTTAGCGCCATAAATACATCAATATTGTACGTTTTAGCACCTTTCTAAACATACAAAAAGGTACGTTTGTGTCTTTGAAAGTTAGGCTACGTATTGATACCTACGTATTAACAATGAGACCAGGATGATATGTTGGCTACACTATTATTCAAATTACTCAAGTAATTGTTGTGCAATTTAAACCATTATAAGCTGTCAAAAATATAGTAGCAGTTCAGATATCATCATTTGTTAGCAGCAAAGCATTTAAACAGAGGTAAAAGGACCAGGAAAACTGGACATCTAAATAGAAGCAGCTGGTATTCAACAGTTATGAGTTTCTGCAAGCACAAAGCACTTCAGTCATCTGTTATTTGAATAAAGACTGCATAGTTGAGATTTTATCTTCATCCCTAAACACCAAATAACAACAAAACCCAAGCTCTACTTCGTAGGACTTTGATCACCATACATTTTGGGACCAGTTAAAAAAAATAAAAAATAAAATCCACAATTCTTTTACAACCACAACACTTTCTATGGTAAACTCTCTTTTCCTCGTGGTCTGAAACATGCAGGTAACAGATTTCTTAGAAAAAAATAGACATTCATCCTTTTACCACTGACAGATCAAGACATCTTACTCATTATGAATTCAGTTAAAAACTAAGTTCAGGATGTTTTAGAAGTGTACACCATTACCATTTCACCTTTCACATGTCAGCTTTTCTTCCTGTAGGTGAAAGCCTCTCTTATAATGAATGTGATCAGTGCCATGACTGCAGGGATAGCCATTATTCTGATATCCATGGTGATAACTTTCAACTCAGGTTTCCATCGAAGATGCTACTATGACTATAGTCGTGACTACGGTCGTGGTTATGGACATGACTATACCATGTATATCTGTTCAGAGTACAAGGTACTAAAATTTATAATTTGCAATACAAATGAATGTAATCTGTTTGATTTAAAAAAAAAAACAAAAACAAACTTGAATTGCTGTTTTATTAAATTGTTTCCCCCCAAAATTAAAAAATTGTCATAATTTAACATAATTTTTACAAATAAAAACTGTGACGTCACTCTTTTCCATACAATTACAATAAGTAGGGACTGAAGATTTCATACTTTAAAATGATGCAATGGCACCATAAAAGTATCAATGACAAAGTGTAGTCCATGTGACTGGTGAGCTATCCAAATATTGTAATAATGCTTTCTTAGTATAATGTAATATAATTTTAGAAACTCACTCAATATAATTGATGGAATATTATTTGTGAAACTACTTTCATATGGGCCTGTTGAATATTTTTTTAGACATTTGATCTGGGGATCAGTGGAATATTGCTGGTGTTCTCTGTCCTTCAGTTCATCATCTCCATCTGTATCTCAGGATTTGCCTGCAAAGCCACCTGCAACAGAGACTCTACAGTGGTCAATGTGGCACTAAACCAGGTAAATGATTTAAAGGGATCGTTCACCCAAAAATCATTTACTCACCCTCAAGTTGTTCTAAACCAGTATAAATTTCTTTGTTCTGCTGTACACAAAGGAAGATATTTAGAAGAATTCTTCTAACCATGCAGATCTCATCCCCCATTAACTACCATAGTATATATTTTTTCCTACTATGGTAGTCAATGGGGGCGAGATCTGCTTGGTTACAAGAATTCTTCCAAATATCTTTAATTATAATTTATAATATATAATCAATTTTTAAATTTAATCAATTCTAGGGCCTTTAAAATGAAGATACCAAAAGGAAAGTTTGTTAAGAACCAGAATCTAAAAGGATATTAAGATATCTTTAATACTTCTTGAGTTACAGGCATGCAAACTTGAGGCAAAAAACACAAGAAGTGCTTTTAGCCATTTTTGAACTGTCACCGTTGGCATATAATGAAACAAAGATCGCTAAAGTCAACTGATTTTACTACTAGACCTCCCAATCTCTGAGTAAAACTAAAGTAATTATGCTGCCATCTTTCTAAAGACATTTTTACACCCCATTAATTTGGCTCCAAATCTCCAGCGAAAATTGTCATATTGACCCCCTCTACAAAATAGTGGATTACACTATACACTACACTGAATATACACTACCAGTCAAAAGTTTGGACACGGTAAGATTTTTAATGTTTTTAAAAGAAGTTTCGTCTGCTCACCAAGGCTGCATTTATTTAATTAAAAATACAGTAAAAACAGTAATATTGTAAAATATTATTACAATTTAAAATAACTGTTTTCTGTTTGAATATATTTTATAAAGTAATTTATTCCTGTGATCAAAGCTGAATTTTCAGCATCATTACTCCAGTATTCAGTGTCACATGATCCATCAGAAATCATTCTAATATGATGATTTGCTGCTCAAGAAACATTTATGATTATTATCGATGTTGAAAACAGTTGTATACTTTTTTTTCAAGATTCCTTGATGAATAGAAAGTTCAAAAGAACAGCATTTATCTGAAATACAAAGCTTTTGTAACATTATACACTACCGTTCAAAAGTTTGGGGTCAGTAAGAATTTTTATTTTTATTTTTTTCAAAATAAATTAAAGAAATTAATACTTTTATTAAGCAAGGATGCATTAAATCGATCAAAAGTGACAGTAAAGACATTTACAATGTTACAAAAGATTATATTTCAAATAAATGCTGTTCTTTTGAACTTTCTATTCACATTCTATTCAATTCTATTCTATTGTACACAATAAATGTTTCTTGTGCAGCAAATCAGCATATTAGAATGATTTCTGAAGGATCACGTGACACTGAAGACTGGAGTGATGATGCTGAAAATTCAGCTTTGATCACAGGAATAAATTAGTTTATAAAATATATTCAAACAAAAAACAGTTATTTTAAATTTTTAATAATATTTCACAATATTACTGTTTTTACTGTATTTTTAATTAAATAAATGCAGCCTTGGTGAGCAGACGAAACTTCTTTTAAAAATATTAAAAATCTTACCATGTCCAAACTTTTGACTGGTAGTGTACATCTGTGACATTTAATATTTTGGCTTTCATCACTATTTATGTTTGTCTTTCTACAGAAAAAAATACTGACAAAGTTCAAGTGCAACAAAAGTGCCAAGGTCTTGAAGCACTCTGATAAACGCTCAATTTTTTCAAGTTTTTAAAAAGGAGAGGATGAGGGTTTGGTGATAATGTAATTTCTATATCATCTTAACCCAACAACCAATAGTTATTTTAATTTAGATTCAACAAGCCACAACCACAAAGGTGAAACTAGCAGAATGGAAAGGAAATATAAAGTGACCAGAATATGTTCCATTGTAGACAGCGTTTAACCTCATGGTGTGACACTGGGTCTGACACTTGTGTACTAATATATCTTGTCTGTTACTTCCCAGGGAAACTGAGAGTGAAAGTGATGAGAGCCTACAATCCAAATGTTGCAAGGAATTAATATCTCATATTGTTTCATCTGATGATTCAAGCAAGCTTTTTTTTTTTTTTTTTTAGTAATTGAAAACACATCAAATGACTTGTTTGTTGACACAAATACACTTTTGTGTCTCCAGTGTCTTGTTTGTTTTAACTTAAAATAAATAAATAAACAATTGTTGATTTTACAATTGATCTTGGGGTCTGTACATTTTTAACATTCAAATGGGAACCAGACATGTTTGGAATGTCTGGAATCAGAATTTTGTTACTGTCAGATAAAACCAGGTTACAGTTTAATGAAAAAGAATTTGTCCCTGTCCATGACAAGAAAATTAGTAAAAGTCTGTGGTAAATTCATCCTCTGCATCCACTCTCGGTATCTGCAAACTCACCTGCATCTATAGTGACCAATGTTTCACTAAACAAATTAAATGGTTTTGGTAGCGGTGTTGAGACAACCGTAACTAGGATGACAGGCGATATTATACTGATATGCTATAGTTATGTACAGTATGCTCATGCAATGGCACCCTAAAACCTTTGGAGTGTACAAGTATTAAATTACTGCAGTATGCTCATGTCAGATAAAGCGATCTTTCCACGATACTGTCGACAAGCGCTAGAAGAATGGAAAGGAAATATAAAGCAACCAGAACAGGAAACAGCCCTTCACCTCAATGGTGTGAAACTAGGGCAGTCAGCTGTAGTTTTCTACACTCGTACAATACAAGACATCTACATTATTCATTATTACATTTCTACATTACACTTGCATAATTATTATTATTTTTTTTTCTAGAGCAACTCACATTACATTCAAGGTATACATTTTACCAGTTAATTCTAATACAACATGAAAAAACATTTTATGGCACCCCTTTACGAAAAAAAAAAAAGTATATTTCAAGATATTTTTAAGTATACTTTAGTAAGTATACTAATATCAATGTACTAGTTGTAAACTTGTAAGTGTACTATTTCAGTACTGCTTGGGAATAAATTGGCCCACTTTTTAAAATTATACATTAAAGTGTACTATAAGTGAAACAGTAGTAAACTTTAAGTTCACAACTACTAGTTATACTGGTAGTTTATTATTTTAATACTTGTAGCACATTTTTTAATTTATAAAAGTAGACTGAATTATATTGAATTAGTTTTATACTGCAAATACTTGTAAGTTTTCTTAAAGTGAACATAACCATATAATTTACTATTATTTTTGCACTTTAAGTATAGGCTAATATGTTCCTATTTAGGTATTAATTTTTTTATACTTGAAAATTACCTTAAACTGTACTTTAACTCTTTCCATTTTAAAAACATTTTATTATAGCTTCATGCATATTTTTTATCAACACTTGAATGTAGGTAAGTTTCATTAAAAAAGCACGTTTTTAAACAAAAATCAGAAAAATTTCATTTTTAAAGACTACAACACATCTGGATTGGATTCAGAACGATGAACATATCGAGTCCATCAACACCCCCACAGCTTCACAGTTGTTTCCTCTTCATTTCTGTAAATCAAGTGATCAAATAATGTGTGGGTCTCAGTTTTCAGTGATAGGCTCATGACTAGTGGCTGGTCTGTGTAGAAGCAGTAGGCTTTTTATTTATTTTATATATAGAAAGGATAATTTAAAAGATAAAAAAGAAGTATTAGGGAGAATCAGTTATTATTAAATAATTTACTGCCATTGTAAGAATAATATGTAATCATGTAATTAATAAAAAAGTAACTGTAGTCTGATTATGAGTATTTTAAAAGTTGATTTGTGAGGAGAGCAATCACATTTATTTTTTAAAATCAAAGTTAAACTGAACACCTCAAAATTGCAATAAATCAAGGTCAGCACAACACCCTTTTAAACGACTACAAATTTTACTACTACTCAAATTTTTAAAAAGGGCATAAGTAAACTAATATCCTTCAAAAAGGTCTCATCAATATAGCAGATAAATAAAATAATGTTAAGTAAAATAAAATACTCAAAGAGTACTTGCAATGGATGTGCTGATTTGAGCTTCATCACCGGTTGCAGTCATGTCCTCATCTCATAAATCAAGCACCTGCATTCACATAAAGTAGCCCTTTTTTGACAAGTTTGGGTGAATAAAGGCAAAACGCACAAAATATAGTACCTTCAATGACCTGTAGATGTTTCCTTATAGCAGAAACAAACTGCTGCAGAAAAAGTTAGGTGCCATGCAAAATGTAATGTGTAACTGCATTACTCATCACAAATGTATTGGAGTAAAAAGAACATTTACTTGTTCAAAAATGTAATCATGGAGCCGCTATCAGTATGCGGGCTATTGAAATCACAACTGAATGCATGCTGGCGTACTCTGTGTATATGGAACAGTGGTACTGACCACACATTTTACAAGACAAAATATTTGTCAATGACGCTCAGGATCTATTGTGCACCAGATCCATGTTTATATATATATATATATATATATATATATATATATATATATATATATATATATATATATATATATATATATATACACAGTGGGTACGGAAAGTATTCAGACCCCCTTAAATTTTTCACTCTTTGTTATATTGCAGCCATTTGCAAAAATTATTCAACTTCATTTTTTTTTCCTCATTAATGTACACACAGCACCCCATATTGACAGAAAAACACAGAATTGTTGACATTTTTGCAGATTTATTAAAAAGAAAAACTGAAATATCACATGGTCCTAAATATTCAGACCCTTTGCTGTGACACTCATATATTTAACTCAGGTGCTGTCCATTTCTTCTGATCTTCCTTGAGATGGTTCTACACCTTCATTTGAGTCCAGCTGTGTTTGATTATACTGACTGGACTTGATTAGGAAAGCTACACACCTGTCTATATAAGACCTTACAGCTCACAGAGCATGTCAGAGCAAATGAGAATCATGAGGTCAAAGGAACTGCCTGAAGAGCTCAGAGACAGAATTGTGGCAAGGCACAGATCTGGCCAAGGTTACAAAAACATTTCTGCTGCACTTAAGGAACTTAAGAGCACAGTGCACAGAGCACAGCCTCCATAATCCTTAAATGGAAGACGTTTGGGACGACCAGAACCCTTCCTAGAGCTGGCTGTCCGGCCAAACTGAGCTATCGGGGGAGAAGAGCCTTGGTGAGAGAGGTAAAGAAGAACCCAAAGATCACTGTGGCTGAGCTCCAGAGATGCAGTCGGGAGATGGGAGAAAGTTGTAGAAAGTCAACCATCACTGCAGCCCTCCACCAGTCGGGGCTTTATGGCAGAGTGGCCCGACGGAAGCCTCTCCTCAGTGCAAGACACATGAAAGCCCGCATGGAGTTTGCTAAGATGGTGAGAAATAAGATTCTCTGGTCTGATGAGACCAAGATAGATAAAACTTTTTGGCCTTAATTCTAAGCGGTATGTGTGGAGAAAACCAGGCACTGCTCATCACCTGTCCAATACAGTCCCAACAGTGAAGCATGGTGGTGGCAGCATCATGCTGTGGGGGTGTTTTTCAGCTGCATGGACAGGACGACTGGTTGCAATCGAGGGAAAGATGAATGCGGCCAAGTACAGGGATATCCTGGACGAAAACCTTCTCCAGAGTGCTCAGGACCTCAGACTGGGCCGAAGGTTTACCTTCCAACAAGACAATGACCCTAAGCACACAGCTAAAATAACGAAGGAGTGGCTTCACAACAACTCCGTGACTGTTCTTGAATGGCCCAGCCAGAGCCCTGACTTAAACCAAATTGAGCATCTCTGGAGAGACCTCAAAATGGCTGTCCACCAACGTTTACCATCCAACCTGACAGAACTGGAGAGGATCTGCAAGGAGGAATGGCAGTGGATCCCCAAATCCAGGTGTGAAAAACTTGTTGCATTTTTCCCAAAAAGACTCATGGCTGTATTAGATCAAAAGGGTGCTTCTACTAAATACTGAGCAAAGGGTCTGAATACTTAGGGCTATGTGATATTTCAGTTTTTCTTTTTTAATAAATCTGCAAAAATGTCAACAATTCTGTGTTTTTCTGTCAATATGGGGTGCTGTGTGTACATTAATGAGAAATTTAAGGGGGTCTGAATACTTTCCGTACCCACTGTATATATATATATATATATATATATATATATATATATATATATATATATATATATATGCGCAAATAAATGACTTGGGAGTGAGAACAGGTTTGTAAAAATAATTTTAAGGGGGCTTTTACACACATACTCCACTGGTACATATGCATAAACAGAATAAAAGGCAACCACAATACTGTACTTTCCATGGTAAACTCACTTTTACCTCTGTGGTCTGAAACTAGGACATTCTGTTATTGTTGTTCAGCATGAGAAATGCCTGCTACAAGTGTAACCATTAAGCTTTATACTTGTAGTATACCAACTGATTTTTACCAACAAAAAGTGTGCATACTGTGTAGCTGATGCTTTTTCTCTAGGGCCTATTTACACTTGTCACTTAACGTGTTTTTACTGATCAGATAGTTAACTGTTTCATTTTCAGTTGTCCACATAAATGTGTTGCCGCAAAACTAATATAAATCTGATCTTCAATTCCCACGATATATGCAAATTCAACTGAGTTCACGTCACTGAAAGCAGCAGATATGTGCTGCAATTCATTTATAATTTTAGCTTCTGAGTCTTTCAGCTCTTTTATTTCACGGGATTTGTACCTGAGTGCTCCATGAGCTACTGCAAGTTTAATAAGTCAGAAAAGCCATAGCCTACTTTTGGAGCTAATTATGTGATGTAAAATGTATTAGTTTACAAATCATGCACTATGGTATGGTGTTTTGAGGCCATATATTCTGCAAGGAAAAAAATCTTTATTAATCATAATCATAATGTGTAAAAAGAAATAAAAGTTGTTGGTGTTTTACTGCCACTAGTGCTTCTTTCATCTGTGAACTGCACTGAATTGTATGTAAGCCAATAGTACGTTTTTGGAATAAGAGGCACATTTTCCAAATTCTGTCATCATTTACTCATTTCTAAACAGTGCTGATCACTAATTTCCATACAATTACAATGACTAGGGACTGGAGATTTCATGCTTCAAAACGTAATATAACATTTGCAATCTCACTCAATATAATTGGTGTTATTTGTGTAACGACTTACCTATGATCATGTTGAATATTTTTTTTGAAATATGATCTGGGATCATTGGAATATTGCTGGTGTTCTCAATCCTTCAGTTCATCATCTCAATCTGCATCTCAGGATTTGCCTGCAAAGCCACCTGCAACAGAGACTCTGCAGTGGTCAGTGTGGTACTAATTGTAATAAATTCTTTAGTGGTGATGATTTAATTGCTATAACCTAGGTGGCACTAGGTTTTATCCGAACAACAAACAATATGTATTTTATTTTAGATTAAACAAGCCACAACTGTTTTATACAACCTAGCATTATATAAAGCGACCAGAATATTTTCCATTGTACTGCCTTTAATCTCAGTGGTCTGAAACTAGGACAGTCTACTACAATAGTCTAAACTGTTCAAGATATAGCCTACCCATAGGAAAGAAAAATCAAAAGTGAGATCTTTTTAACATTTCAAATGTTTCTACTAGACAAAAATGAGGTTACTTTGACATCAAATGGAGACTTTTGCTTGAGTCTCCTGAGATGGTCTCCTTTAAAGTTTTAGAAGAGATCTCAACAACATCACACTGTGCTCAGACTTTTCTCCTCAGTTAGAGACTCTGGAGTAGGGCTGGGTATTGACATAATTTTCACGATTCGATTTGATTTCTATTCACATGCTTTTAATTCGATTCGATTATGATTACGATTCGATTCGATATTGATTATTTGTGGATGTAGTATATCAGTTACAGTACATTGCAAATTTTCTAGAGGAAAAAATCTCAACTAATGCTGTAAACTACACATGGGAGTCAGTTGGTACTACTTTACTATAATATTGAATAATAAAATTAACTTATTTATATACAAACACTTAAATTGCGCTCAATTATGTTTTTTATTTACAATAAATAAAGTTTAGAATTACATAATCATATTTCTACTCCAATTCTTTTTTGTTTTTTTAAAAAAATAAACATTTAAATCGTGGCTATCATAACTTATTTATTCAAACATGCATTAAATATTGAAAAACATTATAATGAATATGTAAAGATGCATAGCTATACTTATCAGAATTCTGCTTTCTAGAGTTCACTTCTCTAACAAAAGTTGTTATTGAGAATTAACAGAGGTTTAACTGTTTCATTTAAAGTCACCATAATGGTGAATAGTGGTTCCATTAGTTGAGCTCTTATCTCTTATTATACATTTGTCTTTTCTGGCTGCTGTGACAGTGTGTTTGTTAAACACATTTGCAGTAGCAAAGGAATCAAAATGACATCAAGTGATGTTGATTGTTTTGCGGTCATCATGAAGTGGCCTGATGTCATTTGAATCTAGCAATTGTGTTGCGCTACATTTACATTATAAATCCTGTGTTACTTCAGCATGAGATCCTGCAGCAATCAGAAGATTTTAACAGACATGAGCACTAAACATTAATCTATAATGACACACACAGACATCAAGAATCAGCATATGAATCTCAACAATGGTGACAATCAAAAGTGGGATGCATGCTGGGTGCCAGCATAGTACAAAACACCCAGCATGCATTGCAGCATGGCACTTTTGATTGTCACCATTCTTGAGATTCATATGCTGATTCTTGAGGTCTGTGTGTGTCGTCATAGATTAGCGCTTGATTCTCACGCCGGCTAAAATCTTCTGATTGCTGCAGGATCTCATGCTGTGGTAACACAGGGTTTTTACTGCAAATGTATTAATAGCACAATGCAATTGTTAGATTCAAATGACATCAGGCCATTTCATGATGTTTCCAAAACAATCAACCACCATCACCTGAGCTACTGCAAATGTGTTTAACAAACACACTGTCACAGCAGCCCAAAAAGACAAACATATAATAAGAGTTAAGAGCCCAACTAATGGAACCACTAATCACTGCTATGGTGACTTCAAACGAAGCACATTAGAGTTAAACCCCTGTTAATTCTCAATAACAACTTTTCTAGATTTCTAACATAAATAAAGTCAGTCTGGTTAGTAATAGGTGAAGCTGGTAATGCTGTTTGTGGAGTTGTTTAATTATACTCTGTTGAGATGTGGAGAGATTTAATGTCTTTCATCTTCAGTTGATTTCATCTAAGGCTGTGGCTGAAGTCAGTTGTAGTTCTTGTGTTTCTGCTCGTCTCTTTTTCTGTTCTCTTCTTTCCTTCAGTGATTCTGCTTGTTAACAGGCTTATTAAGGCTGAGATGACTCTATACTTAATATACACAGATTTTGTGGCTCAGATAAGGTCCAGTTTAGGTTTATTTCTTTGCTCTTGGCTGACCTGTGGAATTGCTGTGGCCTGCTTGTGGCTCAGATCTGGCAAACAGAAACGGCCCACACAAGGACTGTAATTCATTGCAGCATGTGGGCCAGATCATCATGCCACATGTGCCAGATGTGGGCCGGATCTGGGCCAACACAATGTTGCTATGTGGGGACATGTTTTTGTAGGTCAACCCGGAAGTTAGCGGCGCACACGTTTCCTTGATCGAAAGCCTATGCATTTTTCCCATAGACTTTTGGAAAATCGCAAAAAACAAGCTCTGTGTTTAACAAAGGGTTATGACACTTACATGTTTTGTCTATCAAGATAATCTTTACAAGTTAACACAACATTTATACATTTTGAAGCCTAAATAAAGTCGTCAGATATAAAAAGCTAACAGTAGGCTATAAATGGACTACAGCACACCATGGTCGTGGATCAACGTCACCACCACCAAGCTTCCTCAAACTTAATTTAAAAAACATGCTCGCTGATTATGATCTGTGCTGTATATGAATGCTTATCCACTTTTTCATGAGAAATACTGTTGGGTTTTGCATATAAAAACATATCATCACGTGACATTGTCTTCAGATGTTCAGTCATGTTTATTTCGCACTGTAACTGGTATTAAAGTGGAGAGGATGTTCACATGTGCTCCGTACTGCCGCTTCTTTTTAACTAAGGCGCTAAAGCGATCTGTCACGTCACATTAAACAGTGCCAAAGCGGTATTTATTTTTTGAATCTCCTAATAAGATGGACGTCATTTGAAATCTAAAAACTGTGCTTCATATCAAAAGTAACAAAGCACAAAGATTATTGCCATTTATTGGATGGGAGGCACACTACATTTTCTGTTCATTCATCAACTGAAAACAGACTACACTAATCGATTCTTGGGATTTAAGAATCAATATCGGTTTGTAAAAATGAGAATAGATTAAACTCGAGAAATCAATATTTTTTACCCAGCCCTACTCTGGAGCTCTCACATTTGTCTCCTCTAAAGATTCATACGAGATCTCAACAACATCACACACTGTGCTCAGATTTTTCTCCTTTCTTAGAGACTCTGGTGGTCTCACATTTGTCATCCATCAGGGCTTCTGACCAAGCGCCTGGATCAGAGGCGTACATTGACAGCTCATTGAGGGAGCCTCCCGAGAGAGCTTGTCGCGGCTGTGGCTTGACGACAGGGGGGCTGCTGTTGAGGACAACAGTGAGCCTCACACAGAGAGTCTTGATTGGCAGATCCTCGCAGAAACAGCAATCAGACTCCCTCAGCACCGCTCTGGCATGGGCATGGCCCAAGCACAGCATGCACGCATCGAGTGTGTCCCGGAGCTTGATGGACCCGCCACACATGCGGCACATTCATCTTCTTCTTATGATCTTGCCAGATCGCAGGAAGGGATCGCTTCTTCTGCATCGTCTGCTCAGGTGCGAAGTTCCACGGGAAAGGCAATAGCGCTCAGCGCCAGGCTTCAGCATTTTCGGAGAAAGGGATTTTCCCATAGCGTCAGCTGTGACACAATGTCGAGAGATCTACCTTGATAGGGAACATTTACTATTTTAATTCTTGCACCCGGAAACAACACAAGTTGACACTATTATGCCTAAAGTTTGCTAAGAATCATTTCCTACTAAAGTAAGGCGTTATCTGACGGGTAGTGGAGAAGGGGTTCAGTGGCAGCTGGCAGCAAGAAGTTGCTGCCACTGGCAGCTGACAGTACCTGCCATTAAAACCGTACGCCGGCGGCTGGGACAGGGTGGAGGATTCGGGACAGAGTGCCGGCGTTTGGGACAGGATGGAGGATTCCAACTCGGCATTGAACTCGGGCTGGGCATTGCACCTGAAGGTGGGAGTCTAGCCGAGCCCTCAGTGTCGGAAGGCATTAGCCCATCCCCCAATGCTGTGATCAATAATAAACATGAACAATCGACGAATGCCATCTCAGTTTAGGGAGAACCTTTAGGGAGAACCCTGAACTTATCACTGATTTAGCAAAAAATATAAATAAATGAAGAATTTCAGTTTAGTCCAAAAACAAAATTGCCAGTTTATTCATTTCTCTTTTTTTTTTTTTTTTTTTTTTGCCATAACAGCAATGTATTTATTTCAACAATACATTTAAAAACACCATTTATTTTCTCTTTTCCATCTCCTTTACTAACATCTTTTCCCTTTCTCTTCCCTTCCCTTCCCCTCTATTCTCAAGGAGTCATGCTAACCCATATCAGCAAAAAACACCTGCTCACACCATTGCTTTCATAATGACATGAATCCCTCCTGTTCATCCTGCTGTCCAACCTTCCTCTAATCTGCCTATTTCATTAATATTCACCCTGATACATTAGAGTTTTGTGTGATCCACCAATCCACGGCTTTTTGTGGTTTGTGTCTCATTGCAAAACAATAAAAAAATGTTTGTTTTTCAGTAAGTGGCACACTTATTTCACAGTTTCAGGTCAAAGAAGTCTTGAGTATTCTAGTCTGTTTAAAATAAAGCTTACCATGATCTGGAGTCAATATATATTTATAGTACTTTTTCTGTTTGAATTAGATGAGATACTGTTTCAATAATAAGAAAAAAGCATTCAGAGTTGAACTGACAAGTGGGAATGATCAGAAACACTTGATTTACAGTTTTGTTTTCCTAGGCAGTTCCTAAGTTCCTAAGCAGATGATCTGGTGGTTTATTTGAAGAAGGGATCATAAGGAAAACGGTATGACACTAGTTAACTGAGAAAAGCAGTGAGTACACATTCATAGGATGTGAAAATTATTCAGTCTATTGCTAATGCAACACCTCTATCCTCTCCCTCTGTTTTTTTCTTTGCAGCCTTTAAACCTGGCAGAAGTGATAATGATGGTCCTTCATTTTACCTTGATTGGTGAAGCCTCAGAATCAGAAAGGATGTTCGGCCCTTCAAGATGTCTAGACATAATCATGTCCCTTTTTTTGTCTGCAGTCATATCTACTCAAGCTGTCTTAGTTATTCACACATTTTATGGCATGAAACAAAATGCACATTTTTGGGAATTCCTGCAACAAAATGCATTTCCTCTCAGTTCCTTCATATTTCTATATGTTCCTTAACTATTTTTCACCAGCCACCAGCCTTATGCTAACATACTTCTGAGTTTCTTTGCTACATAACTGCTCTTAAAGATCTAAATAACATTCAAACAATATATCAATCAATTTGCACAAAAAAAACAACAACAACAAAAAATTGGACCTGAACTTATAATATAAAAGAACACACAAACATTGGCAGCACTAACAGCTACCGTTCCTATTCAGTTTAGTAGGAGCCAATGCACTTCATTCGTTGCTTGTTTATAGGCTAAAAATAACTTTATTTTCAGTCTAAAAAAATACACTCTATCCATCTGTCAATAATAGTCTAGTCTGTATCATACTACTGCAAATATTCTTTCAGCATATCTTATAGATTAAATCATTTTAGCATTGTAGATGGGGAAATGTGTGATTTTGGGATACAAAAAAGGAGGCATTGATCGAAACAAGGAGCCCAAAACCTGTGTGTATGCAAGTAATATGCAAAATAACAGTGTGAGGCTGTGGCTAATATCACAGTTCAGTTGACAGAAAAAAAAAATCCCCTTTTCTTCACTGTTTTTGTTCTGTGGAGTTTCTCAACACAGTGAAGTCGTTATTATTGTGATTTCTTTCTGATTTTGTGTGGCACTCTAACTCCTGCATGGGGTGGTGACATTATAGGTGCCGTCCTCCAGAAACTCATCTTCGCTCAGGCTTATATGAAGGCAGGTGTCATTCACAGATGAAGAGAACGGGATGGTTTGCTCATAGCCCAGCGGTGTGGTAGAATGCGGTGGAGTACCACCATCCACAGCTGGATGATCCTCAGGTAAGCTGCTGCAGGTACTGGATGTGGAGATGAACACGGAGCTCTGGTCATCAGAGGGGTCGTCTCTGGATTGGGGGGATGTAAGGGATTTGTCATTCGAGCGCACGCCAGAATCCTCGCTGGCTGAACATGACATGCTGTTGCCATTGGTGTGAGAATACAAATCCCCCGGAGAAACAGAACATAGTGTGATGTCAGGAAACGAGGAGCTACCGCTCACGTTTGTGAATATGTTCCCATTTACAGGTGTGGCTACAGCTGAAGACCTTGACTCCGCCTCTACACCCGGAGAGAGAGTTCTGTTTGACCGCTTGCGGTTCAGGGGCTGAGGAGGTGGGTCCAGTTTAGGAATGGTTTGTTTATACCTGCGGACACAAAAAGAAACAAACATTTGTAGGTCAGTCAGCTTTTTTTTAATATATAAAATTACTGACACACAATACCATAAAAGTTTTGTAGTACATTTGTCCTAACCAAGCACAATGAAGCAGTCCAATCTGTAAACAAATATGTGCTTTTCAACAAATCTTTTATATGAAAGAATTGTTTTCGTTCAGTCTGCTTCAACACGCTAGTTCATTTATTTCGGAAAAAAGAGGCAGAAGAATTATAAAAGAATTGAAAGTGATGTTATATCTAATTAAAGCTAAAACTATTAAAATAGCTTTTGTTAATTACAATAGAGCTGAAATAAAATAAAATATATTATAAATATAAATAAAAATTATTTAAAAAAACTGAAATATTGCCTTAGCAACTAACTGAAATTATGTTTAAGTACTAAAATTACTAAAAGTGGAATAAATATAAAGCTAAATAGAAATATTTTAAAATGACAAAAGCCCATAATAAAATTATTAAAACTTCAATTAAAATAAAAATTAAAAGCTAATTGAAAATATTAATAAATACTTTAAAAGTTTAAAAGTAATCTAAAGATGTTATGCAAACTACATATAGGCATATAAAATATAAAATAAATATGATAGATATGCTTGTCATTTGTGAGTAAAAGATTTATGAAAAAAAAAACTGATTTTAATTGATCATTGATTTTTAAATGTGCAGTTATATAGATTTGTGACCAATAAGATCCCAGTGGGCGGGGCTACACAGCACAGCGCTGTAGAAATAGAACTTAGTCAAAATATCCTATTGCTTGTCATGATTGCAGCTAATTAACAGCTGATACATGGAAGAAGGATGGCTTTTATCATGTCATGTCTGGTCAAGACATTGTGTCAGAACTGTAGGCAAGTGTAGAGAAATCACAGCAGGGAGATTGGCTTGTGATGCACAATGCTGAATCATCAAAAAGAGCTCATACACAATTCTTTAAGACACAGTCTACATTCTGCATGTGTGTGTGTGTGTGTGTGTGCACTTATCTCTGTCCCACAGTTCCCCTGCTGGGTGAATTAAGTAGAGAAAGAGAGGGGAGAGAGAAAATGGGAGACATAGCTGCAGGTTTTTGTATTGATGGCTCTACTAAAAATAACTGCAATGCAGTCACTCAGCAAGGGACAGAGAAAGCACAACATAAGACTCTCTATCTCTCTCACTCACACACAAAATCAACTCAAATCATATGATATGCAAAAACATAAATACATTAAATAGATACTATATAGCAGTCTAAGTTAGATTAAAACATTTTCTTAGTGGTGCTTCCCTTGCAAAAGTCGGCGCACTGCTCGTGGGTGGTTGTTATGGTGTTGCTATGCAGTTTCTAAGGTGTATGGGGTGTTTTTTTGTTGTGTTGCTATGCAGTTGCTAGGTGGCTTGTCATTGATTGATTATTGTTTCAAGTTTAAAGAGCCCATCCCCAAGTTTCTATGATGTTCAGATCCCTAGATACAGCTGCCTTCATTGTAAGTCTACGGGATTTTTTTTCATCTGTTTTATCAAAGTTTTGAGTCTGATCTGTTAAAGTAATAATATACTTTTCCACACAAGGTGTTTGTTCAAATCCCTAATCCTACATATAACCAACAGTACAATAATAGACTAATAAATACACATACAATTCAACATATTCAGTATAACTTCACAAACAAAGCAACTACCATTTGATCTTGGACCTTGGCTGCAAGTGTAAGAATTTTATGTTTCTTTTCCACTTTCTCTCCTTCCCCTAATTAGCATATGATCACATCAGCAGTTCTGTCTAGCCCCCGACTACCCGCTGTCACATCTCCTCCTCCACATCTTTCAAGAGAGCACTCATTTCCTCATCTTAGGGCACCTCACATTGACTCATCTTTCTGTGGGTGTGCAAAGCCAAGTAATTTCATTTTCAATATTTTTCCACAATATATCCTCTCCTGTATAGTATTGCAATGACTTTCAGTGTACACGTACAGTACAGTTATATATGTGTCTGTACATGTAAAGAGCCCTGATAAATCTTAAGAATATTTTGAATAGCGGTGGCTCTTGTGGAATTGTGATGAAATGATGCACCAGCCATTTAATAAGTCTAATAATATAACCTTAAGTCGTGTAAAATGCATTAATAAAGAATGAGCTTAATTTACTCCTCATAATGCAAAATCTTATTATTCAACATTGCACTTGTTAAACCTTTGCAGAGGCACAGGAGCTGTGGATAGGGGCTGCTACTGATATATTGTGTTCATCAGATAAAATATTAAAAGCTCCCTGAGGGAGAACATTAGACTTGCTCCTGATCATGGTAATGTAGATGGATACTAATTCTTGAAGGGAAATTTAGTGTGTGTGAAGTCCACATATACATGCATAATAAAGTATTTTAATCCTGATTTATTCCCTTTAAAGCCCTGTTGATATATGACACCAAGTGAAGCACAACTTCTTTCTTTCTACTTCCATGTTCTCTAATCAGCTATTTATAGAGTCAGACTCCTCTTATTTGAGGTTATACTGTATATACAGTATATATTAGGGCTGTCGATTTAACATGTAAATTAGATTATTTAATTACGGTGAAAAATAACGTTCAAATTATTAACGCATTTAACACACTTGCCCCGCCTCAGACCTACATAGGTCATCTGACATTTCATACAGTTGACTGATGACTAATATGATGCAAAACAACTCACTGCATGATGGAGCCTATAAAATGTACTTAGAATGTCCCAAAAATTCAAGATATGTTTGTATTACATAATACTTGAATTTAAGATATGTAAAAATTCAATAGATTTTTGTCTAATATTTGCATCATATGATATTGTTAAGGAGCAACAAAGACAACAGCCTATTACACGAGTGCTGTTTTTCTGTCCAGAATAGCACGCATGCAAATATGAGACTGATTTTATACAATAGTTCAATAAATAAGAAGTCAATAAAGTCTTATTTTAGACATAATATTGTCTGTTTTGCTCAATTTTGACAATGGAAATATAAAGACAAAGTAACCCGGTGAGTACTGGAATTAGCATTAAGCTAACATGCCACTTCGGTTTCCACTCTTGTTTTCGGAAGTCAGTCACTAGTTCTGCCTTCTCTATGACATCATGCACGTCGTTAAAGACGGCGAGAATAAAGGAGTAAAAATAGCATAATCTGACACAGTGACTGTCACACTTAAAGTTAATACAAAAATGCAATAACACTGTTACTTTAATTGTATTTAAATAGTATAGAATTTTAATATCAGCCATAAAATAAAATTAAAAAAATGTATTTTCATTTAAACGCATCCCTTGATACACCTATCATTATGAGGAAATTCCATAGGTGTAATGGTTTTTATACTGAGCTAATCACATTTTCTAGCCCTTTGTTCATAGAAAACGTTCTGCTTTTTTAAATTTTTAATAAAAAATATTTGTAAAAAAATATCTTAGTTTTTGTGAATTGTGGGGACATTCCATATAGGCGTAATGGTTTTTATACTGTACAAACCGTATTTTCTATCGCCCTACACTACCCCTACCCCTAAACCTACCCTAACTGTGCACATTTTTACTTTCTCACAAAAACTCATTCTGTATGATTTATAAGCCTTTGAAAAATGGGGACATGGGGTAATGTCCTCATAAGTCACCCTCTCCTTGTAATACCTATGTCATACCCATGTCATTATACAAATTTGTGTCCTCATATGTCACAAAAACGTGCACTAACACACACAGAGCATGATTTTATATTGTACAAGCTATATATTCTATCCCCTAACCTACCCTACCCCTAAACCTACTAATCACAGAAAATCTTCTGCATTTTTAGTCCCCACAATGTCAAAAATTTCTGATATCACTGTCTTTGTGGGGACATTTGCTGCTCACAATGTAGGGTGTACCAGGACACACACACACAGTAAATCCATCATTCTGGAAATCTGAGCACACGCGCACCCTGTACTCATCATTCATCATCCATTCAGCATGCCAATGTAATTAAAGAAAGTGCAATTACAGTTATACTCACAGGAGGTTGGTAAAGTGGAGAAGAGAAGAGAGGAGTGGAGAGGAAACAGAAATCAGCGATTTCAGACAAAGGAAGAGAGGTCAGGTGAGGGTATGAAATGGATAGAGGGTATCAGAGAGGGTTTGAAGAAGATTAGAGAGAAGGAAGAAGGCTGTTACAGGAGGAAGTGGATAATCAGAAGGGGGGGCTCCTCACACGTGCACCTGAGCAGAGAAAAACAAAAATAAGTCTCTCTCCCTTTCACCACACACGCACAAATCCTCTTCACCTAAACACAATCCTCTAGAAAATCATCCGATCTGACTCCCACTGCAACACTGCAATTACGATCACTGTATAATGCCCAATTCCCTTTCCATTAACTTCTATTGTTTTTATACTGAGCTAATGACTTAATCTATCCAGTAGCCAATAAATTAACTCTTACATAATCTTTCTGTATCTTTACATTTTCATAAGGACAGTTTGTATGTTTATTCTTGTTTTTTTATTGTGGGGATGTTCCCCAATGCAGACTCACTCTCTCTCTCTCGCTCTCTCACACACACACACACACACACACACACACACACACATGTGATTAGTCTCAGTAGCAGTAATCAAGCAGCAAGTGGAGATTACAGGAGATCAATACAACAGCAGATAGGCTAATCCATGACATTAAATCCATCCATGCATTCATCCCTCCTCACATTAACACAAACACACAAATGGACACACAAACAAGCACAAGATCACAAGGCCATGAAAACTGACTGTGACCCACAGTGCTGAATTCACAGACAGGACATGAACAGAGGGGAGCAAGAAGTGAAGAGTTTCAAAGAAATAAAGAAAGAAAAGAGATGGCCCTGGGACTGGAGAGATGGACAGATTCCAGCTCCAGCAGAAGAGTTCACGCTGACATTAACACGACAGGAGTGACAGATAAATGAACAAATGATGGGCAGGTGCATAAAACCACAGTCATAGTGAGGAGTCACTGCGAGAGACACACTGAGCTCCAGCAGACACACACGTAACATGACACACTGAAGTCCTGTCTGACAGTTTCTATAGTGTGGCTCTACTTTATTTGTGACTGTGATGCAGCAGAGTTTTGGCATATATTGCTTTGTATTTTGGAGTATACAACTCATAGACTGCATACTGTCCAGCAAGTTAAATGAACTGTACACACTGGTGGGTCGTATGGTGACAAAAGCTTATTAAAGTGGGATTTGTCAGTGTCATACGGACTCTTATTCTACCGACAGAATTAAGGCCCTACTGAAGACGTTGAGTTTGACCAATCAGATGAAAGGGGTGTTTCAGTGCCACCCACATGTGTGAATGAAATATCAAAGCCATAAATCTGTAAACCACAAACGGAAAATGAGAAATTGAGCTGAAATCTCACTTTCCATTTATTAAACTAAACGAAAAAACAAAACAAAATACTAATACACGAGCCGTCTTTTCATTTCTCATTATTCCATTCCAAATAGGCAATTAAATGATCAAAACGTACACGGACCCTGCATATTTAAGTCATTTTAAGTTCATCTCTCTCTGTCCATAATAGTATAATATACTATCCTTTAAATGCTTTTTTAATGTTAATGATGAAATAACATTACTGTTGAAAATAAGAAATGTAATATATTCCTGTGTAATATTGTGAATTATATATTGTGTATATTGTGTTTTTTTTTTTTGGAAACCATGATGCATTTCATTTTTTTAGGATTCCATGATGAATAAAAAGAGAAAAGAACAGCATTTATTTGAAATAGAAAGCTTTTGTAACATTATACATGTCTTTACTTTCACTTTTGATCAATTTAATGTGTCTTTGTTGAATAAAAGTATTAATGTCTTAATGAAAAAAATCTTACTAACCCCAAAAACTACACAGCATTAATATTCTGATTATGAAAGTGGCATGTAAAGATATTAACCTGATTGCTACAACTAGCCTCAACCTGACCTCAACCTGACCCTATCTCAACACACACTCCACCACATGTTACTTTTCGGCGAAACCTACGCTCAGTCTCACCATCCCTCCTATCCTCTTCAGTCTCATCCACACTTCCTCCCCCTAACCAGTTCTCATCACTGGACACTAACAATGCTACTGACACTCTTTGCACCACTCTAACATCTTGCTTAAATGACTTCTGCCCCCTTTCATCCGGACCAGCCCGCGCCACCCCCTCTGCCCCCTGGCTATCCGATGCTCTCCGTCTAGACTCAGGGCTGCAGAGAGGAAGTGGCACAAATCTAAAGATCCTACTGACCTTAGCTTATATCAGTCACTCCTTTCTTCTTTCTCTACTAATGTCTCCAATGCTAAAACCACATACTATCACAATAAAATTAACAATTCTACTGATTCCTGCACACTTTTCAAAACCTTTTCTTCTCTTCTTTGCCCTCCTCCCCTCCCTCCCACATCAGCTCTTACAGCTGATGACTTTGCCACATTTTTCACACATAAAATAACAACCATCAGCGGCCAATTCTCCACACCACATACTGACAATAACATTTCTACGGAAAACACACAAATTCTCCCCTCCTTCTCCATCCTCTCTGAGGCAGATGTTTCCAAACTCATCCTTTCCAATCACCCTACTACCTGTCCGCTTGACCCCATCCCCACTCATCTTCTTCAGGCTATCTCCTCCTCAATTGTACCTGCACTCACTCACATTATCAATTCTTCTCTTCACACTGGAACATTTCCCACAGCTTTTAAGCAGGCTAGGATTACCCCGCTGCTTAAAAAACCCACTCTGAATACAGCACTTTTAGAAAACTACAGACCAGTATCCCTTCTTCCTTTCATTGCAAAGACACTTGAGAGAGTTGTGTTCAACCAACTGTCTACTTATCTCACACAGAACAACCTACTTGACAACCACCAGTCTGGCTTCAAGAGTGGCCACTCAACTGAGACTGCTTGCTCTCAGTCACTGAAGCCCTGAGACTGGCAAAAGCAACTTCAAAATCATCAGTACTCATCTTGCTGGATCTGTCTGCTGCTTTTGACACTGTCAACCACCAGATCCTCCTGTCAACCCTCATGTCAAAGGGCATCTCGGGAACCGCACTCCAGTGGTTCAAGTCTTACCTCTCAGGTAGGTCTTTCAGGGTATCTTGGAGAGGTGAGGTGTCCAAGTCACATCATCTTGCTACTGAGGTACCTCAGGGCTCTGTGCTTGGACCACTTCTCTTCTCCATCTACATGTCATCACTAGGATCAGTCATTCAGGATCATGGTTTCTCCTATCACTGTTATGCTGATGATACACAACTCTACCTCTCATTCCAACCAGATGATCCGATGGTTGCTGGTTGCATCGCAGCCTGCCTGACAGCCATTTCTGCCTGGATGAAGGACCACCACCTTCAACTCAACCTTGCAAAAAGGTGCCAACCCAACACTTCATCATAACCTTTCAATTCAACTTGGGTCATCAACCATAACTCCTTCCAGGTCAGCCAGGAACCTTGGAGTGGTGATGGATGATCATTTAAGCTTCACAGATCATGTTGCTACAACGGCCCGATCCTGCAGATTTGCCTTGTACAACATCAGGAAGATTAGACCCTTCCTATCGGAGCATTCCACACAAATTCTTGTCCAAGCGCTTGTTCTATCCAGACTGGACTATTGTAATGCTCTCTTGGCTGGCCTTCCAGCATGCACTGTCAAGCCTCTACAACTGATCCAGAATGCTGCGGCAAGACTGGTCTTTAATGAACCGAAAAGAGCACATATCACACCTCTCTTCATCAGTTTGCATTGGCTGCCAATAGCTGCTCGCATCCAATTCAAGGCTCTGATGTTTGCCTACAGAACGACCGCTGGCTTTGCACCGCCATACCTTAACTCACTACTTCAGACTTATGCGCCCTCCAGAAACTTGCGTTCTGCAAGTGAATGGCGCCTTGTGGTACCATCACAAAGGGGCACAAAATCACTCTCACTGACCTTCTCCGGGTCTGTTCCTGGCTGGTGGAATGACCTACCACGCTCTATCCGTGCAGCTGAGTCTTTAGCCATTTTCAAAAAAATGCCAAAGACGTATCTTTTTCGTCAGCACTTGACCCAGTAATAGTAGCACTTACTACTTTATCTATTTTAATATTTTTTCGATTTCTATTCATTTTCCATCTTTGTGTATTTATTTAAAAAAAAAAAAAAAAAATTCCTTGCTACGAGCACTTTACTGACGAAACTATGACTTCACACAGCACTTACTTATTGTTGTACTCATGTTGACTTGATTGCTTCTACTACTCTCATTTGTAAGTCGCTATGGAGAAAAGCGTCTGCTAAATGACTAAATGTAAATGTAGCCACAACAAGGTCAAGCCCTAAATATTTCAGTTTAGAAATCAGAGACAAAACCAAAGACAGCTCTATTCATTTTGAGTCATCACCTTATTCTGAATATCTAACATAACTGAATATTTATTTACTGTATGGAGTAATGGGACTATGGACTAATATCTCTGGGAGATATTAGAGAAAAAAATAATGTAAATATTAATTTTTCAAAGTAAAGCATTAACCAGTGTATAGAGAATGAATTTCAGGTAAATGTGGTCATGATCATGAGGTCATTTGACAATGATGTAGTGTTTTACATTGAAAGGTTTAGGTTAGTTTCATATACTGCACACACACTGTATATACAGTAAGCAGTTATTAGCATTCCATTCTTAACACAGCCACAAGTATTTCCTGCATATGCCCTGATTAAATCCACCGGTGTCTTGCTAGTTCATTTGTGAATATACAGTACAGCCCATGTGTAGTGTTGCCTGTCTGTACCCAAGCTCATTTTGGTAAGTGATAGTATTGTGTTTCAAAACAAGTCTAGTCAGAGGTCTTTATTCTTTCCTTTAATAAAATGCAGTTGGATTTAGTGCTGGGCTGGCTTTGAACTTTCGGCTACAACAAAAAAACAGAACTCAGCCTGACCCAGAACTTTCCTTCTAACCATAATATGCATAGCGCATAATAAAAACAATACATGCTATGCTAATTTATGTATTTCCACAGCAAATCGTTCATGATGTGTGAGTCTTTCCCTGGACCTGTGAGTGTGTTGTTAGTGTATATAAACAAATCAGTAAGTGTTTGTATGTGTGTGTGAGGTGTTCAACAAGCTCTAAATTGCTCTAATAAAGTGTGAAAATTAATGTTTTCTCTGTGCAAGAGACTGCAGCTACCCACAGGGAGACGGATAATTGTGAAATAAATCACTCTCCCAGACAGACGCACACATACTCTTGAATACATTTATAGACACACAAACAAACACACACACAGAAATCGACATGCAAGCATATATGTACACGAGCACAAAAACACATATATTCACAATCTTTTTGCTACAGAAAATAGAGCCATCAAAGACAAACAACTAACCAAGACAGCTAATCAAAGCAACAAAATATCTCTAACTAGCAGGAGAAGTTATAGAGAAGAAACGTGTTTGGGTGAACGTGTGCTGTGAAACTCAACAACTGTTTCCCGTAGGTGCTAACCACATACAGAGAGCAATGAATGTGCAGTGCTCAAACAAAGGTCAAAATTTTCCATTACTGTTCAAGGAAACCTGTCTGCCAGAAGTCAGAGTGGAAAGATTGTTCTCCGCCTTCTAATACACTTTCATTATATTTGTTTACATTGCTCACAACCAATATACATTCCAAAACGTCTGCTATCTGTATGGAGTGCAGAGACAGAGGAGAGAGGAAAGAAGGAGGTCAGAGAAGAGGTGGGAGTATGTGAACTAGTTTAAGAAAACCCAAACACCAGCCAAATGTGGTAAAAAGTCAAATCTTCACAAACATAAACATCTGCTCGTTTTCAACATTTTGGAAAGTCTGACATCCATAATGTCTGACTCTCACTAACTTTTTTTCTCTTGTATTACTGGGTTTGTTTGGGTGCTGCTCTACTCTGTTCCACAAACTGACACACTGTGTGATTATTTTGTCCAGATGTTGCAGCTCAAATTTCAGATCTAACCGACAGTATGTTTAAATTACACATCAGAAAGGAGCAATTTCACTGACTAAGAAAAAGGAAACTTTCAACACAAACAAAAGTGCTCTAACATTGCCTTTCTGCACTTCCTGATCTCATTCTTTGTCAGATTCCCTTTCTTTATGGGGAGGGGGGATTTTTGAAAGAAATCTATTATGCTCACCATTTGATCAAAATACAGTAAAAACAGTAATATTGTGAATTATTAGTACAATTTAAAATATCAGTTTTCTATTTTAATATATTTTCAAATGTCATTTTTTCCTGTGATGCCAAAGCTGAATTTGCAGCACCCATTACTCTCCAGTGAACCATGATCTTTCGAAAACCACTGTAATATGCTGATTTGGTGCTCAAGAAACAGTTATTATTTTATTATCAAATAACATTTTTGTGGAAACCATGACTGAAAAGAATAGAAAGTTCAAAATAACAGCATTAATTTAAAAATAGAAATTCTTTGTAACATTATAAATGTTTTTACTGACACTTTAAATCAATTTAATGCATTCTTGCTGAATAAAAGTAGTAATTTCTTTAAGAAACATTTGTCAAAGTTGCAAATCTTTGTATGCCAGGTGCCAGACAAACTAGTTAATCCATATGTGTGTGTCCATTTAAGTGCTACTGTCTTGTGTCTTCACCTGTCATCAAGTGCCGCTGAATTCCGAGTTTCTAGCTTAGCAACTTCCTTTCTCGCTGCATCCACTCCAACTTCACTTCTTGCACTTGCTGGATTCCTATTGGCTGTAAAGGTGGGAGCACCACGCAGGTTGAGCAGATTGAGGTAGGACTCAGCGTGGGAGGAGACGGGAGGGTTTTCTGGCTGTCCTGCTGGAGTGGAGGTGACGGGCTGGTCTGAGCAAGGAGTGTAGAGGTTCTTCAGGTTGAGAGAGAGAGATCGAGTGGGCACACTACTCCATGGTGAGTCTTCTTCTAGAAGAGAGAAATTCAAATTTGAGGCATAAAGAAAAAGTCTTAATAGCCAACCTGAAACAATAGGGCATGCCATACTGAATGTAAATGAAGCATATTACTGAAAAATCAGCTATTTGGAGACTGACCGTACAGTAGCCCTTTAATGACTGAGACTCAGGGGCATATTGGTGACAGAAAAATTCAATAACTCTCCAAATGACAGGTCACAGCAATCAGTCAGTACATCACCACCATTGCACCAAGCATAAGCTTATGCATACACACACTCTCTCTCTCTCTCACTCAGAGTGAAAGTCGGCAAGGATCCCAGTGCTGAAGAATCAAACCCAATATACTCCTGCACTAAACTCTGAAATAGATTATTGTACACCAACCAACTCAATAACATCACAGCCTGCCAAAAAACAATGTGTGTGTGTGTCTATGACTAATAGTGTGCAACAGTGACCGCCCACTTTTTCAGCAGCCTGGGTTCTGGAAGTATTTTCCCATTCCCATTCATTTTCATGTTGAAAAATCTTAAATAAAAAGTTCTTAGCTATGAACCAAACCAACTAGCTCAGAGATAAATCACAACAATATAATGTTTGACTTAAAGGATCAGTTCACTTTCAAATGAAAATCACCCCAAGCTTTATTCACCTTCAAGCCATCCTAGGTGTATATGACTTTCTTCCTTCTGATGAACACAATCAGAGATATTTTAATAAATATCCTGACGCATCCAAGCTTTATAATGGCAGTGAGTGAGGATCAACAGGTATGAGCTGAAGAAAGTGTCTCCATTCATATCCATCCATCATAAACGTACTTCACACAGCTCCGGGGGGTTAATAAAGGCCTTCTGAAGCGAAGCGATGCGTTTGTGTAAAAAAATATCCATATTTAACAAGTTATGAAGAAAAATATCCAGCTTCCGCCAGACCGCCTTCCGAATTCAAGTTATGAAGAAAGTGTAAACTGGCGTCACGTCAGTTAAGCTTTTTCTGTAAGTTGAATATGGAAGGTATAGGATGTAGCGTAAGCTTTTTGAACTACGAGAGTTTTACACTTTCTTCGTACGTTGAATACAGGAGGCGGTCTGGCAGAAGCTAGATATTTTACTTCATAACTTGTTAAAAATGGATATTTTTTTTTACACAAATGTATCGCTTTGCTTCAGAAGGCCTTTATTAATCCCCCGGAGCCATATGAAGTACGTTTATGATGGATGGATGTGGATGTGGATGGAGACACTTTCTTCAGCTCATACCTGTTGATCCTCGGTCACTTCCACTATAAAGCTCAGATGCGTCAGGATATTTATTAATATTTCTCCGACTGTGTTCATCAGAAAGAATGAAGTCATATACACCTAGGATGGCTTGAGGGTGAGTAAAGCTTGGGCTGATTTTCATTTGAAAGTGAACTAATCCTTTAAGTAAAATCACATTTTCAGAAATCACAAAAAAATACATTTATTTAGCAAACAAACAATTTATTAAAAAAACAAACAAACATGTATTTAAATTCTCATTAATATATGCACTACCCTACAAAAGTTTGGGGTAGGTAAGCTTCATTAATGTTTTTAAGAGAAGTCTCAATTTTATCAAAAATACAGTTATAATATGAAATATTAAAAGAATCGTTTTTTTTTTTTTTTTTAATTGCAAAATATTCAAATATTTAATTTGTTGTAGCAAGACTAATTTTATTAGATCATTTGCAGTGCTCTATGGGAGAGACTCCATTCAGGATTATAGGTAGTGTTGTGTTTGCACATGTGTGTCTTACTCTGTGTGGCTCCACTGACTCTGATCTCCAGTTGGTTGAGGTGTTTCACCAACAGGGCTGTATGTTGCAGTAAGTCTCGGTTCTGCAGCAGCAGCTGGTGAGTTCTGGCCTGCGCCTCCATGCGGGCAGCCGTCTCTGCGGCCAGCTGATCCTTTAGAAGCTGCACCTACAGCAGAGACACGCTCAGTCAAGACTAGGGAATCACAAAATGACTTACAAGTAGGATATGATCTGAGGATTACAATGAGTGAAATGAATCATAGATCAGGTAATCCCACTCCTTCTCTAACTTCTAACTTGTGTTGTGTGTGTATCAGAAGCAATAACAGATATCAAGCTTTTAATTATTAATTTTCAATTTCCTTTATTTTGTTGGCTTGGATGTTTGGGAGGTTCAGCCCATAGAAAAGAAAAGAAAATCTCTTTAATATCTCAGTTTCCCATAATAACACCAAGATAAACGGAGAGTAGTTCAGAGAAAAGCACCCCAGGAATCTCTTCTGCACCAGTGGTTCTCCAATGTTTTGCCTTCAAGGCCCCCTACTGTCAATGACGATATTTGAAGATATTTTTGATACGTCTGCTAGAATGACAAAGCTGCTCATTTTCAAACTTTTTATTTAAAGAAACTATGAGTGGCAATATAATCAAGTAATTAAATAAATTATAAATTACATTTTTTTTAAACTTACAAATAGAAATTTTACAAAGTTTGACAAAATGTATATACATGATTTGTTAATATATTTGTTAATATATCAAACTTCAAAGATTTAAAAATAAGGTGCCATCCACATTCATTTTGTCTCACTTAAAATAATATATTAAGTCCCCTGAGATGATGAAATGAAAGAGCAACCTCTGAGCAATATCATTTTTCTCTGGGTGGGCGGTGAATGTACATCAATCTCTTTTTCCAAGCTATTGCTATGCAGTAGCATGACTGTGCTGAATCAGAGCTGAGAGCACATCAACTTCCTCTCTCACACACAGGACATTATATCCGTAACATCATCTGAACCATATACAGTATCCCAAAGGAGAACAAATATCATTAGTCGGAGAAAGAATGACAAAAATGACTCAATAAATGAACAGGTGAATGCATGAAGATGATGATTGACTGTATCAGCATTGTGTTTTGTCTCCTTCCCTATATTTATTTTTGCTTCCTCTGGTTATAGTAAATGATTTGGGCTTATAGGGTATGTGAGTGCTTTTAAACAAAGGTTATCAGAAATAATTTCACCAGAGAGAAATGAAAAGGGTTGTGGAGAAAATCTGTTCTCTGGGTGGAGAGCAAATGATTGTCAAACTGCCTGAAAATATGAAATCAACAGCTGCATTTTCTATGGAGTTGTAGCGCCTCCATGTGTAAGGAAAGAGTAGAAGCAAAATCTTACCTGTGCTACAGCGATCTGTGTTTGTTGTTGCTGCTGTAGCAGCTGTTGTTGGAGTAATTGCAGGTGGTGTTTGGTGGCCAAAGGTGTGAGAGTAGGAGAGCAAGGGCTGCTCGGGGATAGCGTGTAGAGAGAGACACCCTCCAGGTCTTGTAAAGACTGAGAGATGGAAAATGAGAGCAAGAGAGATAAGAGGAGAAAATCTTTTTAACACACTATTTGCTTCCTGAAACATTTTTTTTTTTTTTTCCTGTGAAACATCAACTCTTTTGACAGCTATTTTTAAATTTAGTCTAAGTTATTTATATATTACATTTTTATCATATTTAGTCAACCAGTCCTGTTTTTGTGTAATCAAGTTTTAGTTAACTAAAAATGTCTGGGATTTTAGTTTAGTTTTAGTGAAGAAATTCCAAATAGTGTATATATTTAAGACAAAAGCTGTAATTGGGAGATTTAAAGTCTTGACATCTGGCAACCATGATGTTGGTTAAGGTTTTTTTTGTCAGTGTTGTCTTGTCGTCACCTTGTTTTATTCATGCAAAAAATGTCAACAAACATTTTCATCATAGTTTTCATTTATGAAATTAACACTAGTTAACAAGTGAGGACTATTTGCTTTGAGAGTGCATAAAGGGTTAATTGGTTTGTGTGCGTGCACGTATTTGCATTAAAGGGTTAGTTCACCCAAAAATGAAATTTCTGTCATTAATTACTCACCCTCATGTCGTTCCACACCCATAAGACCTTCGTTCAACTTCGGAAAACAAATTAAAATGTTTTTGATAAAATCCGATGGCTCAGTGAGGCCTCCATTTCCAGCAAGATAATTAACACTTTCAGATGCCAAGCTACTAAAGATATATTTATGAAGCTTTGTTTACTGAAATCAAGTGACTTTGGCAGTTTGATGACGCTCAAAACTGTTTTCGAAACAAAAGATTCATAAAGCTTCGAAGCTTCATGAAGCAGTGTTTTGAAATCGCCCCTTCACTAGATATTGTGGAATAAAGTCCTTATTTTGTTTTTTTGGTGCACAAAAAGTATTCTTGTTGCTTAATAACATCAAGGTTGTACCACTGTAGTCACATGAACTGTTTTAATAGCTTTCTGGGCATCGGAAAGTGTTAATTATCTTGTTGGCAATTTATGACAGAGTTTTCATTTTAGGGTGAACTAACCCTTTAAGAGCACTTTAATATGTGGATCCACAGAAGCAAAGGACAACTCAAGTGCATTAAAGTGCATCAGTTTTCATTAAAAGAGGTACATGTAAACATAAACAGCTGTTTTCCTAATGGGGACCAAAAAAAAAAAAAGGGGGGGGGGGGGGGGATATTTTCTCTCATCACCCCTAAACCTTACCCTCACACAAACCTTTATACACTGAAAGACAGAAGATTTTTAGCATGCTGATGTTCAGCATGATGCCAAACATGATACATCATAACTCAATTTGAAAGCAGCTAAGGAAATAACACTATTACTCTTTCTGTGCACCGTTTAATGTTAACCACTAGAAGGAGCTGGAGGTTTAATTTTAGGGGGATATCAGAGGGAGGAGAGACAGAGGATGGAGGGAGCAGGATGTCTGCAAAAGTAAGAAAAACTGCCAATATGAAAACTGCCAGACTTTTCATGTCAGTTATCTCCATTGTGCACAAAGAAATATCTTCCATAAGCAGGATGGCAAAGTGATACCAGTTAAATACTACATTTTAAAAAGTAAAAAAAAAAAAAAGAAAAAAAAAAAAAAAAAAAAAAAACAGATAAAAGGGAAGCTGCAACAATGAATGTTCCCATTCTGTCTTCTTTTATCCTCCAGTAGATCCATTTGTCATGAATGTCAGCTACAAAGCTAATGGAACACCACTGGATCTTTGATGTTTGTTAGACAACGAACACATAAATGCATTATGAATGGACTGCTGCTAAATGAATACATGTAAAATGAATGAATGCATTATCTGCTTTCAGGCTGTCTGCACTGGGAATCTCTGTAATGAACAGCAGAAAGAGATATCAAGCATTTTTTTGTTTGATCTTATTAAATGTATAAGTTTGACCTTATTTAATAAGCCTTGATATACTGTATGAACTTCTGAAAAGGACCTGCAGCCACCCTAATCCTGAATGACCAGTTTTGTTTTTTGTTTTTAATAACAGTTAAACATCCCCTACCCCCAGATCTCATTACTATAATGTACAAATAAAAAAATAAATAATACTAACTATAAATAATAACAATATATTATAATATAGTTTAAAAAGTATTTATATATCATGGTAATATTTGTTGTAATCATTTGTGTGTTTAAATGCATTTAATTAATGTTGGTTTTTCTTTCATTTACTTTAGAAATACACAAAATATACAGTCAAACGTTTTGGGTCAGTAAGATTTTGTTTTGAAAGAAATACTAAAATACTTTTATTCAGGTAGAATGCATTCATGTATCAAAAATGTATTAAAATATAAAGTATTAAGCATCACAACTGTTTTCAACATTAATAATAATAAGAAATGTTTCTTGAGCACCAAATCAGCATATTAGATTTCTGAAGGATCGTATGACACTGAAGACTGGAGTAATGGCTGATGAAAATTCAGCTTTGCATTCACAGCAATAAATTAGAATAAAACAGAATAAACAGAAAACAATAAATTAGAAAACAGTCATTTTAAGTTCTAATAGTATCTCACAATATTACTGTTTTACTGTATTTTTGATCAAACAAGAGCATAACCATAAGACTTCTTTCAAAAAAAGTAAAAAATCTTACCGACCCCAAACTTTATCAGTAGTGCAACAGTCCTCCCACTCAGTCTGACCCATGCATTGACAAGGAAGGTAAAAATATAATCTATTCCACTAACACAGTAAAGAAGACAGAGGAGGTGAAAAGGGTTTCCTCTTTATTTAAAAATAGCCTTAATTTCCAGCTGACGAGCGATACTTGACAGACGTCTGTGGGGAGAAATGATGCAAGAGCTTGTCTTCTACTAAAAACACTCAGTCGGCTCATACTCCAGATCGCTCTCACCTGATGGGTTTGTCCAGGTTTCACCATGTTGAGCTCTGACAGGCTTTGAAGAATGTCATCCATAGCCTGGTCACTGAGCTTTGTAGAATGAGACTCCATTCCAGTGACATCATCCATTCCCTGCTCCATCCCTGTCAGCTGACGACCTGTAAACAACAACAGCATTTTAAGAATATGATGAAACTAGTTATACAACAATGGCTGACACATTCAAACATCAAATGACATATATCGCTGAAATGCTGTACTCGTAGCTCCACAGATTTGATTTATTCTATTATGACATGGGTTTTAAGGCATTAATGCTCTGATGCGATGGCATGGTCTCACCTTCAGGGCTGGGCTCTTCTCCAGACTGATCGCTTTGGCCGTCTGCAGGGCCGTCTGGCTGCTCATCTGCATTCTGCTCAGCATGCTGCAGACTCAGCTTATGGCACACCTCAAACGCCTGACCGACCGTCCGCACTATCCGCATGGCCTGACTCTGAGAGGGGAGAGAGGTGAAAAAATAGAGATTTAGAGACATTTAGAGAATCTTATATGTACAAGACATACAGAATATATATCTTATATATATATTCCTACAATACAATGACCAAAAATATTTATAAAAATATGTTTTATATAGTTTTTTTTCCTTTAATATTTTGGTCACTGTATTGCAGGATAGCTTTTTTGACGTTTTCTTGATTTTATCATATAAAATCCTTTTCTTGTGCTTTGTGTTATTGTTCATACTGTCATTCTAGGAGATTTGCCACTACAGTTCTATGAAAAAAGCAAAGGGTAAAGAATGAGAGGAAAAGCAGAGACAAACAGGTGAAGAATATCAAGGTTAAGGCCCTCTACATAAGTCATCACTCGCTCAAGGACAAGACGGACTGAAAAAAATGGCATGCATGATCTTAATCCTTGGTCTGGGTCAGAGAAAGAGACAGAGACAGAGCGTAACAGAAGACCATTTCTTTTCTTTCTAGGTGAAAGGAGACTGCTCTACCTTCTTTTTGGACTTGAACACATTGCATCTAAACGAGTTGCTCGATCCATCACGAGCAATGTAGCTGAAAATCTTCAGATCCTGAGAATCATGGGATACATAGAAGATCCTTAGAGGAAACAGAGGAGAAAAAGAATAAAACATAGGCTTAACATTAATACATAAGGACAAAATAAAATGTATCTTGTTAAATTTACTGTATCTCACCTGTATATGGGGTCATGCATAACCAGCATCTTGCTCTCATCCCACGTCCACTCTTTCCTCTAGAGGTCAAAACAAGGCAAATGTCAGGGACTCTAATAAAGAGGCTCATTATGAATATGACAAAATTATAAACTTCTCATTTCTAGGACTGTAATTCTGATACAGAATAATGATATTCACATAAGGTTGATGACACATGCCTTAGGTTTCTTGCGCAGCACCACTTTGACCCCGTCTACAGAGACCCCTATGCTCACTTTCTTCTTCTTCACACTCTTTGCCTTGAACTCGTACTGCAAGGAAAAAACAGAGATTTAAATGCAAAGAGAGACTTTTTCAAAAATCAATCACAGGACCTTAACACCTTTTCTAATGTTTTCCATTTAAAAAAATCGGCAATTATCACACTTTAAGATGCAGACTGAAGTACTGGCACCAATTTTAAATCAGTTATTTCTCATTAGCACATAAACTGCTAAATTATGAACACTAAGGAATCAACAATCAGTCCTAATTAAAATTACATTATAATGAAGTGTTTACCATAAACAACAAAAAAAGAGCAGAAATTGATGTAGGAAAAGGCGACTGGATTCATTTACTCAATTTGCACATACACAACCATTCAAAAGTTTGGGGCTGGTAAGATTTTTAAATGTTTTTGTAAGGCATCTCTTATGCATTTATTTGATTCAGTAAAAACAGTAATATTGTGAAATATTATTAAAATTTAAAAACTGTTTTCTATTTTAATATATTTTAAAATGTCATTTATTCCTGTGATGGCAAAGCTGAATTTTCAGCAGCTATTACTCCAATCTTTAGTATAACATTATTCTCTGCTTAATATTTTTAAAAAGTTAAAAAAAGAAGAGCATTTTATTTGAAATTGAAATCTTTTGTAACATTATAAACATCTTTACTCTCACTTTTGATCAATTTAATTCACCCTTAGTGAATAAAAGTATTAATTTCTTTAAAATAAATAAATTGACCCAAACTTTTGAACTGTAGTGTATATCAAGTTTCCTACCTTGACCTTTACTAGCACCTGACTCGCTCTTTCTTACTAACTCATACATTTTATAATGCCCTTCATACTTTATATGTACATTTTACATATTGTATGTACTGTATGTTCCCAGAATGCACAGCTTTGTGAAAAAAAATACATTCAATACATTCAAAGTGTCAGGAGAAATGCATATTTGCTTGTGTGCTTCATATGTTTTGTTTTTTAGAGGATTGAGCTGATGTGTCAACACCAAATTACTGGAATCAGCTCTGAGCATTATTAGCCTCTAGTCCACTTTACGCAAGGAAAGCTATTTGTATAGTGTGCATGAGTGACCATTAAGAGCTTTGCTGCCTATTTGTTGCTGTGTTTCAAGTCATTTATGAGGTTTCATAGATCACGTGCTACAGTTTGGAACAGAGCTCATGGCCTTTCAAAATCCTTACGGTCATCATCCAGGCCTACAGGGTTTTTAAAAGGAAATAAAGCACGTTGTTCTTCTGAAAGGTTGCGATGAATAATCTGTGATTACTTTTTAAAAATAAATTCTAGCAACTGAAATGATTCTTAGAATTATTTATGGTTACACTTTATTTTAAGGTGATGCAGTTACATTGTACTTACTCAAATAAGTTCTGAGTAATATTAATTAACTACAGTACTTACTATAGAATTTGTGGTTAGGGTTTGGTTTAGGGTTAGTTACTTGTAATTATGCATAATTTACAGTTATTACTATAATACATGTAGTAACGTGTCTTAACCCTATAGTAAGTACATGTTGTTAATTAATATTACTTAGTACTTAAATATATAATTACACTGTAACAATGACACCTTAAAATAAAGTGTAACCAAATAAAGTGTCACCTTATTTTATTTCTAATTCCAAATGTCCTCAGTCTGAATGGTTCACACTGGCACATTTTAGTCTTTGGGTTCTTTAAAACTTGAGATGGATATGAATCATTTCTGCTGAAAGACTTAGTATTCATTATTGAAGTTAAGTCCTGGACTGAACCGAGAGAGCTCCACTCATTCCCACGAACATTACGCTGATCTGTCCATCTCTCATAGGCTAGAGGACAACAAGGAATGATGGTGGAAGCATAAACACTGTATGAGATGTACTACAGGAAAAGGACATGACAGGTCTGTCCACGTGTGCAGATTACAAACCTTTAGTCTTGCTGAAGAGCTTGAGTGTGTTGAAGTAGCTAAAACTTTAAACTACCTTGTCAGAGTTAATCAGCATCATGGCTCTCTATTTTACTTAGGCTACTCGTGTTAAATTACTCATCTATTTTAAAGTCGCTTTGGGCTATAGCATCTGTTAAATGAGGAAATATACATTTGCTTTATTACAGCATTAAATTTAACCCCAAATCCATTCAAACATTCTGTTTTTGTACTTTAAAAATGTTATTCAGATGGTACTCAACCAGAATAAGTTTTGGCGCAGTGGTTGCTGCTGCCTTTTCTGCGGCAACATGCATTTGATTGGCGTTATAAGACTCCATATAAGAATATATAAGCCATATATATAATATTTAGAAATATTCAAAGGAGAATGTATTACTTTTCAAATTAATGAATTCAAGGAGCACAGTAAATGTGAATGTACTTTAAGAAATTTGATTAAATCTGGAAATCTCCCATTGACTTTACATGTGCACCAATATTGTGATAATTTCCAATAATTAGAGTAAGGACTTAATAGCAGTAAGATGTTTACAAGATGCAAGCAAAACTCTTCACTTCCATTTACATGCAATTTTCACAATTTTAATTATTCACTAAAAATTGTGGTTATTTTTTCTGCCATTATTCACAAATCCATATATGCACAGAATAAAGGATGAACTCACATGCAGTAGGTGTGTTACTGGCCACTGTTTTAAACGGGTCACGACATGAGAAAATTTGCCTTGATCTTTTTACATATAATAAGTATTTTTAGCGCAAGTTTCATAGCTTCATAGCGTCCTCCTCATTATAAACAAAGCATTTATTTAATCAAGCTCCAAAAATGAATGTGATGTCACACAAGCAAATGCATTTGCATAAATACATTTGTCTCCAGAACAAGACGAATAGTTTTACATCATCGCACCATAGGCCCTGCCCATAGGCGGTCACTTGCTTAACGGCTGACACTTGCCTACACCGGATGCGAGCATCACGTCAAAAGCAAACAGAACCCATTATAATCACTGACGCTGTCTACACTCGATACAGTATACAGATGTCGTTCATGTTTTGATGTATTCACGCACCTGAGGAGAACAAATGGAAGAGTAAATTGAAGCGTAAAGGAACGTTTGTTTTGATGCGTCCTATTTAAACAGCTCATTTGCTCATTTCTGTAGAGATTAGAAGGAATCCAGCATCAGGAACAAGTGGCATCATGGATCGCATTGGAGGATTATATGTTTGTTCTGAGAATTTGACAGCAGATTGTTTGTAAACCAGGCACAGTGTAATGGAGAATTCACAAAGAAACTTTTCTATGGATGTACTGGATTTTTTCAGTGGCACGCCTAAAATGTTAAAAATTCCGACATTTTTGACCATCAAAATACTGCATTATATTCATGTCTCGCAGCGTTGTCAACATGAACTCAGTTTCTTCAGCACCTAAAAAATGCCCTCTTTACCGCTATGTTTACAATTCTGCACATGACAACATCATCTGTGTACATCACAAGCATGTGCGCACTTTGCTCAAGTAGAATAGATGCGATTAAAGTGTTTACATGCCTGTTTATTGCAATTAAAATTGGCATATGCCACATATTTACTATGATTATGAGCTTAATTGCATCAATTTGATCAAAGTATCATGTTTACATGAGGAAAAGATTAATCGCTGTATTGCCTAAATCTCATTATAATCACATTATGAGGGTGCGTGTAAACGGAGACAGTGTTAAAAAACGATTATGATTGGTCTTACATTTGCATACTAAATTGTGATTAGTCTTTTCTTCTTTGCATATATTTACACATTTATAGTCAGCTTATAATTTTCAAATGCACATTTCTAATGTTGTGTGAAGAACCAAGGACAGCTCAAGACCAAACAAACTGGTTGCACTTGTGCGCCTAACTTTTTTTCTTAGGTGCACCCAAATTTTCGACCACATCACATTTAACACCTCAGTTTTACAAGTTCAATTTTTTTTTTTTTTTTTTTTTTTTTTGAAATCGCTGTCCATATAGGCAATATTGACTTGTAAATGATTAACTAACAATCTGGTCAACATAAAGTTCTTTATTTGAAGCAAAATTCTACAAGAGAGGTAACTTACTGAAAAAGTGTTGGTGCTTAAAGTGCTTCACTGAGCTGAAATTTCATGGATAGTATTCATAGTATTCATCACACTGAGTATTCATAATATTCATAGTATTCATCACTATTCAGCAGTGATTAACATTGGGACAGTTAATACGGTCATAGTTCTGTTCAATATACAAAGTAACTTTCGTTTTAACATTGTTTGTGGTTAAAAGAGATGAAAATGGAATGGGGAAATAGTCAATTAATAAATCGTTTCATTGTTTTATTTTGTAAGTTTGTAGTAGATCCGTTAATCTGAGATCGATTGCTCATGTCTCGCTATCTCAGACGGTATCGCGAGAGTTTCTCCATACAGGCGAACGTTCTCAGGTGAGATCGCGAGAGCTGCTCATACGAGTAAATGCCATCAATGAGGAAACGTCTTATCATCTTGTGATTATTTCTCCCTGTATATTCTCAGGTATCGGATCATTAAAGTCATTATAATGCAGTTTGAAAACGAGTTTGAATGTTGAGGACATGTGTATGTAATAGTTGAAAAAGAGTAAAAGTTTCATTAAGTTTGTTAGTGCGCGCACACGAGCCGGGTAGCCGGGCCTAAAGCATGGCTGTGTAACGCCAATGATTTTCGCCTTGTGAAAAAACTAAAAGGCATATCTATATATTTTATTATGTTTCATGCTGTTTATTTTTGTAACTGATTACGAGTTTTGGTACGAGTATACTCAACTGCATTCATGTTTTATTTACTGATGGTGAGAAAAAAAAAAAAAAAGAGAAATGTTTAAGGAAACTTTGCATATGGTTATAAGTTAATTATTTGCAACACAAAGGGAGTAGATGCATTACTGTGACCAACCTGTTGTGAATATAAGTGTGTTTAACATAAAAAGATACAAGTAAATGCGATCACTGAGGAAACGTCTCATCTCGTGATTATTTATCCCTGTTTATTCTCAGGCATAAAACACACATACATGGATATCTGGACCATGGCCAATCAGAGGGAGGGGGGTCCGCCCTTCACTATCTCTGATTGGTTTAGACCACGCTATGGGCCTAATGTGTGTCTGTTGTTGAACCACAGGGAGACTTTCAGAGTCGCAGAGACTTTTTTTTTTTTCCCCTCGAATGGCTGGTCGCACCGGTGCGACCTCAGATTTTTTTTTAGTCACACCATTGAGAAATTTGGTGGCACTCTAGAGCCCTGCCTTGGATACCACTTTAACCCGTCATGTCTTGAAACAGCTCCTGACTGCATGACGTGACCTTCTGTATAATTAGCAGTAGTTGTCAGTATCCAAAGGCCACACTAAATATTAATGCACTCCTCCCGTGTGTTTATGTGAGACAGAACGAATAGGAACGCATGCCTCAAGATCTCGACAAGGACCTCTATCCTTGCTGGATTATGTGATGTGGTTATTCCCAAAATTATTTATTTTATATTTCCAAAATATAAATGTCTCTGATTGTGACATTTAGAGAATGAAATTCTATTGTAGCAAAGCTGATTACTACATACTACACAGTGTATACTTCATACTGCACATTAAAAAAAAAAGTAGAGGCATGTGAAGCAGTATGTGTCATGGTTCTGTTTAGTTATGATGCGTTCACGCCACGTGTTTACTGGAATCTTGAGATGACAACACATGACGCTGTATTCTGAGCTGTTCAAGTCCTCTGGGAATTATGCATTTCTGTGGCACCACTATCAACGCCTAAATGAATCTACAGCAGTCAGGTGGTACAGCGCCCATGTGGTACACGTGGAAGCTTTCAGAAAACTCCCAGCTTACAAACTCTAAATACGAGCTCTACGAAGACGTGAACGCTTTTTACGAGCCAGAATCTCGTAGTTACAGTAATTACGATATGGTGTGAACGCACCTTTAGTTTCATTTTCATGGACTTTTAGTTTTGCTTTTCTCAGTCACATGTCCTCCTTTGTCTTAATTTCTCACCAATCATTAGTTTCTATGGACACTGATTATTCTTACAGCTGCTTGTCATTGAGTTCATTATCTCTGTTTATTCAAGTTCCTCCTTTTTCACCCTTCAGTTGCTGGTTATTGAATGTGTGTCACTGTGTTTGGACTACTCTGTGTTTGGATTAAAAACCTTTGTTTTGGAAATCTCTGCACCTTCTTCTTCCTGCCATAGTGGTGACAGTATGCAATATGCACACAACTATTTTAATACATTATATAGCATTTTTAAATCCAGTAAATTACAAGTATTTTCCATTTTATCCAGCTTTGTAAAACATGTCTTAACTTTTGGCAATCCAACTAATGAGTAAAGAAGAAGATTAAAAATCATGGTTGATATCATGTTCATTTGTAACTTAAAAAAATCAAATGTCAAATAAATTTGTCTGTAGTCCTGAAGTGTTGGACTGTGAGAAATTATTTGAATTACGGGCAATAATTTAGCATCTTTAGTAGAAAAACTAGCCTATATAACACCCACTTAGATACAGCTTTACTAATAGCCAAACACCTATGAGGAAGTGTCAGTTCAGAGTCACATCTTTATGCATGTCTTAAGCACATATAGCTGTGTGCATTACTGCATTCATGACCAAACATTTTTAAGTTTTGTTTGCCCCATGACAACAACTCACTTAAACTTGCTCCACTTTTGCTCCATTTGTGCAAAAAGTCAAGATGTCAAAATCAAACTAAAATGACTTTTTTTTTTTTTTTATAATTCACGTTTTGTGTCAGCACTCCTTACATGACAAAAAGAGTCTGCAAGAATGAAATTTTAATCTTTCTTATTGCTCAAGTGCAAAGTGCATTGAAATATTTAAGATATACTGCATAGCCATTGTTCTCTGTGCATAAACATTTCAGTGAAAAATTTAAGAGCTGCAGCTGAATGCAGCAGAAAATAATATTAAAGTAAAACTAAAGAAATCCCCTCCAAAACAAGGGGGTCAGACTTCAAATTCAGGATTAAGAACTGAATCCAGACATCTGCTATAATCCTGTCTTGCGTCTATGTCTAATTTCCATTTTGTTAAGAAGAATCTGCATAATGCCCATAGTACTGGGCTTAAAGTTGACAAAGCTGCCATACTCAACACTTAATGACATTCCTTACTGACCTCTCTCTCAGCTTGCAAGTGATATAAATGCCAGCATATAGAGAGAAAATAACTAGAGAGAAAACTAGAGAGTATGTTCTATAGAGAGAAAATAACTACAAGTGACATCTCCATTTTTTTATGACAGTCATCTAAAGCATTTACTCAGCAACTCAATACACGAGAATCCAGTGCACTTGTATTACTAAGGGCTTTTCAGACCTGTAGATTGCTTGCTTTGTTCCGAAACAGGGAGTTAATTTGTTACACTGTTGCATTGTCTTCTTAGATCGGTTTGCTTTTACAAGGCAACATTTCAATTGTTTATGCAAGTCACATGTGAGTAAAGCTATCCTTTTATTGGTCAGAGTTTCCTCTGCATCATCCATCAAGAATGATTGACAAGCTTATTGTGGCTTTATCTGTAGCTGTAGTGAGGCACGCAAACACTTTGCCGTCATTCCCATATATAAATGTGAGATTTTGGGGGAAGACAACAGCAAGAGCAAAACAGGAAGGAAAGCATAAGCCTGTAAGCTTGCTTGTCAAAGATTGCTTAAAAACCTAAAAAATATAAAGTGCATCTGAGTAATGTCAATCAGCCGGCACCTTGACAGTTGGTCAATGACAATTTTTTTTTTTTTTTTATTAAATCATTCCAAAATAGATGTAATGCATATTTTTGAGTCAAGAACAATATGTTTAAAAAATCAACGCTAAGGATTTTCTCTACTGGCCAAATGTTTACTTGCCCTGCCAAAATTTTTACTGGCCCCATCAAAAAAAAATATATAAATCAATAAATCAATCACTAAATAAATAAACTAATTAAAAAAATGTGTTGTTGTTTTGACCCATGTAATATTGTATTCTAATAAATAAGCCACCAAAATTTTAAATACTAGTGAAATTCCATTTCCGATACCCAAGCAAAAACTACTAGCCTAAGTTCAAACATTATTGAAGATAAGTGAGTCTTCAGTAATAAAATAAGAACAAATAAACAAATTATAAACAACAGCTCCAATAAATAAAACAGAACAAAGATACAAATTAAATAAACAGTGCTTTAAGTTTTTCAGGTAAGTGTAACAGCATCCAACTGTTATCTGCAAATACCTTTTATTGACAACATTGCTTGTTGGTGAAAGGAGAAGGACAACTAAAGGAAAGGCAGAAGAAGCCAAGACAAAGAGGGAAGAAAAAGTATGAGATCAGCTATCAAATAAATGAGGTACGTGTGAAATGTCTGTAGTTATGCAACTGCTTACTTCACACACAATAAAAAAGAAGCATTTGTAATGTCTGTTCTTTCTCTTAGGAATTTCACCTTTGGCACTAGGGATGCAAGAACTACTTTCATTAGACACTGCTATTGGAAACGACCTTGACCTGCATGGGATGCTGAGAGCGAGTTAGTTTCTCTGCTTGATTGGGATTTCCGCTTGACTTCATACCAGTGGGGAGTGTGTCATTTTGACAGAGTGTGCACTTGAGGAAGTGAGAGAGAGAGAGAGTGGCAGACAGGGAGAGAGGAAACAGTGAAAAGACTTCCGAACTCATTTCTTGGAAGCTGAGTCGGCAGAGCTACCTGCTGGGAGTGGGACGAGGGCCAATCAGTTAATGTCACACACACCATAGGCGGGATTTAATAACCTTTACTGCCCTGGTGCACCAGAATGGCTTGAAATTTCATTTGGAGTTCCAAAATAGTGTGTGTATGTGACAGAGACAGAAACAGACAGAAATGGGTTTTCTCCGACAAGCTTTTGTCAACAAGTCAACTTTTAAAGATGTGTTACACACATACTCATTCATGTACGCACTCACATATCTGCCAATATTGTGCGAAACATTCAAATGGCCAAAAATCATGCAGGGAAAACATCAGTCAGGTTTCAAGTTTGCACAAACATGTGGAGTCATGAGATATTTATATATTGATATATATTGGATATTTCTATTCATAAGATAAGTGTCATGTTTTGGTTGCCACGAAGGAGGAATGCGGGATCTTAGTGCAGCAGATTAAACCTTTTATTTAAAACAGAGCTCCAAAGGAAACGGAACAACCTCACCTAACACAACATAGAACTAACAAATGAATAGAACCAAACATGGTATAAATACACAGCCAAACAGGGGAGCTTACAATATAATTAAAGACACAGCTGCTACAAATGAACTAATAAGGAAGGTAACCATAGAAACAAAGGAGTGGTGGCCAATGTAAGCTGCATTGATGTTGAGGTTCATATGGGCATGTGCTTGACTGAATAGATGACAAGATGTCTGTACTGACAGGAACTCCCTGTGGAACCATGTCACTAACGACAACCTCAGCCATTAGACCGAACTAACAAAAATATGCTCTAAAAACATTTTGTTAACGTTCCCATTAATTGAAGAAAACGTTACTTCTGAATGTTCTCAGGATGTTCAAAACATCAAGTTTTTTAAAATTGTTTAAAAAACATTTTAACTTGGTTATGTTAACGTTAAGGGAACATTCCATTTTATCAAACATTTGCAAACATGGGAATGCTACATTTAAATGTTCTCCGAATCATCTGAAACACGTAGTAATTTTATAATGTTTAATTTGAAAAAAAAAAAAAACATTAGACCAACTAAAATGTTTCAGTGGAACATTCCTTAACTATATGTATACGTAACATTTTTGTGCTGATGTTTGGATAACATTAAAGATCACATAACTTTGAACAAACATTCTATTAACATTAGCTGGGGAGGTGAGTTCATGTGTGCAAGTGTGTGTGTATGGTCCTGGTAAACCCAACGGTATGGGTACAAAATGTTCCCACAAAGATAGTAATATCCGAAATCCTTGTCCTTGTGGAGACATTTTTTGGTCCCCATGGAAAACAGCTCATAAATCATACAGAATAATGGTTTTTGAAAATGCAAAAATGCAGAAGGTTTTCTGTGATGTGTAGGGTTAGGGGATAGAATATACAGTTTGTAGTGTACAGTATAAAAATAATTATGTCTATGGAAAGTCCCTATAAAACATGGAAACCCAATGTTTGCGTTTGTGTGTGTGTGTGTGATGAAATGAAGATAAAGAGATTGTTTACTTTCTGATTTTGTCTGCTGTGTATATATCAGAATTGGGTGTTGAAAAATCCATATTAGTCAACAACTAGTCTGGGCCTAACAACATATTGTCAGCATTTCAGACCCATCAGTGAATGACCTGGACTGCATGTGTATAAACTGCACAGAAACAGGTGTGCGCAGTTCAAAATAACTTGGTTCATTCTATTTAATGTAGTGTGGCGTTTGGACATGTGTCCAAACAGAAGGACAACTCAATAAACAGGGCCAAAGTATGAGGGCACCATCTGCCCCATGTGCATGTCTGCATTTGTGTTTGAACAACATGTTAACACTCAAGCATCCATGTCATATGTCTATTGTGTAAGGATTAAATATAAAGGATTATGATTTTATAGATTAAGGGGAGATCTTTGTTAAATAACAAACGCATTTTATATACACTACCATTCAAAAGTTCGCCATCAGTAAGATTTTTTTTTTTTTTTACACTTTTATTCATTAAATAAATCAAAAGTGACAGGAAAGACTTTTACATTGTAATAAAAAATGTCTATTTTTAAATTAAAGCTAGAGTGTGCAGTTTCGTAGAGATAAGCAATAGGAAGCTAGCTTTGAAATAAATAAAAAAAAAAAAAGATCCCACCCTCCCTTCAGAGCTCTCTCCAAAGCCACGCCTCCTTCAAATCACATGAACGCACACAGCCAGAGCAGAGTCTGCAAAGCGTCACAAGAAACAACGCTAATGGAGGATGGAACGCTTTAATTTTATGTTACATTCACCGGTGAGACAACATTACAGTACAAAGCACATAACTCCACAATAATAACAAACGTAAAACAACTTATTTATGGTTATTGATAGAACTCAAAGCGGTTTTGTAAACTCGTTTGTTTGGTTCAGGAGGAACTGTAAAATTTGGCTGCTGTTTGTTTGCCATTCTCGCTCGGTGACTCTAGCAGTGTGAACATGCTGATGACGTGTGACATCTGCGCAAGCAGGATGCATGGAGGTATGCAAATACATAGGTTGAGAGGCAGGTAGGACATCCTATCATTGCATTCAGTCCATATTCTAGTGCTTAAATATTTAAATTGGCAAGGCTTAAAAACGTGCAAATAATAAACATTTGTGACGATTCAGCACTGGCCCGAACGGGACAGTGTCAGTCCAGAGCAGTCCTTATTGTTGAGCTCTGAAAAGTCTAAATTAAATTGGTTGATTGATGCACTCCCCTGTGGATCTTTTAACGCTTTGAACAAGTGACAAGATTTGATGTGTTGCCATGATTTATAGCAATGTTTGCTGACTGGTGCGGTAAGGTCTGTTGGTTCATATTTTTCATCTGTTTTATAGGCAAAGTAAAGCCAGACTTCACTTCTGTCCTCTTTATTAATTAGTTTGTGGCATGTAGAGTAAGATTTATCTATTTATTCCATCTTGTCACATTTTTCGCATCAGTTTGTGTAACACACTGCCGCAGAGCAGTGAACTTTGGAGTGGCAGCGTATCAAGTACCGAAATGAACAAAATCAGGATATTGTACTATTTGAAAATATAATATATACCAATATTTTTCCTGTACTGGTATATTGCGCAACCATACTGTGCTGCCAGTCATAAAAATTATTATATATTTTTAGCATAAAAACTTTGCCATGACAAAATGTGCATTGTTTTCCACATTTATGTAAGCAATAAGGTAGTATAAGGTACATTTATGTAAGCAATAAGGTAGTATGACTTATTCACGATACAGCACTAGCCTTGAGTACCTTATTGCTTTTATAAAACGGTTACCACACAATACAAATATTAAAGCCAAAAATATGTATCAATGCAACTTTCATTAAGTAAACTTTCACTAAAGCCTTCCTTCCGTCGAAAAAAAATAGTCCCAGACCGTGAACAGCAACAGAAGTTACATTATTACGCCATTAGATGGCAGCAAAGACTGTCTTTATGAGTGTGTCAGTGAAGACTTTTACATTGAAAAGACTGAATTGTTCTGAACACACGGAACAAGATGCAACTGACAAATGCTTTGACTAGCACTGTCAGTCACGGGAAAACCCCTTAACTGTTAAAAGGACAAGATAATACATCGGACATTTAAACAGATTTTTTATTATGAACATAGGACTGACCTGAATGAAAATGCTAAATCTGAATGCAGGTAATAAACTCACTCACTCAATCTTTTTCTCACAATTCTCTTCTACATAATACAGTAAGCTTCAATGAACAATATCAATTGAGAACATACAGTTTACGTTGCTAAGAGTGGTTGCTAAGTGTGTTTGCTAAGTGTGTTGTGTAGTGATACACAGAACCGTTGGGTGAAGCAGTCATAGCCGTGTTTTATTGTGAATAAAACACAGCTATTGACCGATAAAAATCAAGGACAGGAACTAACCGTTTTATAAACTAAATTAAGTAAGGGATAATCCATCACTAGCTGTGCATTAAATGATTTTAATGCATGACATGGAGGAAAAGAACCACTTTAAATAATTTAAAGCACAGCTAGCCATGGATTGTCCTATTTATTCCGTGGTCATTTGCCAGCATTGACAACTTAAACTGTTATTGATGTTAGCAGCGCAATATGTGACTGGAAGGGAAAAATTACGGTTATTTTTGTCAGTTATGACTTATTAGATTTGGCATTCTGCCTGCTTTAATTCAGACACAGAGATAAAGTAGTGTATAAGATTACATTTATGTGAATAAATAAATTATAGCATTTATTTGAATTAATTATCGAAGAGAGAAAGAGAGAGAGATGACAGTTGCGTGTGACTCTGTTAACAACGAAGCTGTGAGTTTAATTACTTCAAAACCAGCGATGTTCCCCCCTCATTGTGGAGAAATATAATGTAGCATATATAATTCAGAAATATAATAAAATAGAAATATAATTCAGTAGCAAAGCTATTTTATTAATAAAAGTTGCACTGCTGCGTTGATAACAAGTTTCTGCACTCCTGAATATTCCTGTGTGCAGCATGACCTCTGAGTGACGTGTGTGTGGGTGCTTCAATGAAAATAGTGCATTAATATAGAGCAGTGATTAAACTGACTTGGATATACCTGTGCTTTAAAGGTTTTATTGCACACCTTCCAGCCAATCAAAATCGAGTATTCAGACAGACCATATAATCTTATTTATTTACAAACATTTATTTGAATTAAAACAGTATGATTTACTTGTATCCATAATTTTGATTTTTATATCACATCAACATTGGCTATATAAATCTACATCATGACTTAGTGAAAAAAACAGTGCTTACTTGATCTTTATCTTACATTTTACAGAAATTCATATTGTTGGCTCTTGAATGCTAATGCTACGAACCCAATAACCTTGATGACAGGAAGAGCATCAGCCATTTTGCTTCAAAATGTTTCACCCTAAAAGTTCTTTTTTTTTTTTTTTTTTTTTTTTTTACTCATTTATCTTAAGTTGGCAGTGTAATTTATTAGTACTTCACCTTTCCAAAATGAACAAGTAAACCATTTTCTTTAAATTTCATTAAATGACTTGCATAAACATTTATTATGCCATTTTCAATTTACTCAGCAACGAGATCTTAATTGACCATTACAAGCTCACACACTTTCCCTCTCTGTCTCTCTCTCTTACACGCACACACACAAACACACACAAACAAAGGTCTCAGTTGGGCCAAATGGCTTTCCGTGACAAAGTAGAAATGAAAGAAAGAAGCAAAGAGAGCAAAGATCAGGCAATAGAGGAGGAATGGAAGGAAACACAAGAAGAGGAAAAATGACAGAATCAGAAACAGGGACTGAGAGACACTCCTACAGAGAGAGAGAGAGAGATAAACAATCTCCCTCAAGTAGAGCAACCATCTCTCTCTTTCTCTTTCCGTTTCTTTTTTTCAAGCCCTGAGGAAGTTTTCCCAATCACAAAACAAACTAAAACCCAGCAGATAGTAAAGTTCACATAGAGTGTGTGTGTTTCAGCATGCCAGTGAATGCAGGTGAACGTCAAAATTTTGTGTGGGTGGAGTATGGCCAAATGCGCTTGGCATTAAAACACACTTAAAGTTTCAGGACTCAGGACGTGTTTCAGCAGAGTTGGGGGGGTTGCCATGGTGATATGGGGGTACTGGTCTTGCGTAACTGGTTAACACTGACAGAAATAGTCCTGAGAAGTGAAAGAGAGTATGAGAGAGTAGACAGTGAATGAGAGTAGAAGAAAAGCAGCAAAAGAGGGAGGAACCCTGCTGGGCTGACCTACTGAGAGCAGTGGGATGGGGGATTTACTCAGGGCTTCTTTTCCTTTTATTACAACTTATTAAGATTTATTAAATGTCAACACAAACATTTTGAGACTGGTTATGTGTATTTATTAAGATTAAGAATTCAAATGCAGTGGAAAACCTGTGTCCCTGAATAAACATGCATTAAAAAGTATGCAGATGTCCTAAGGATGTTAATTACTCAATCATTTGGTGATATCACATGTAATGTGATTCAAATGTGAATCATAACAGCTTGTGGTTTGGTTTGGAGGGAGAGATGTTGAGCTCATGGATGCTAGTGCATGTAGGCCACTACACTGCATCTGTCCCTGGGCTACTGCACAACAATGAAGCCTTTCATTCTCTCTGTAGCCCCATATCAGCCCCCTCCCCATTTGACAAACACACACACACATACACACACACACCATCTACTCTAACCACCTCCTCTCCCTGTCCTCTCCTCTTTCCTTTCCTCTCATCCTCTCCTGACCTCTTTATCACATTCTCTCATTGGTTTTGTAAGACTGTCATTAGCATCGGCTTCACAGTCAAACACAAACACAGGAAGATTTAAGATACATACAATATCAACGTATGGATAAATTCTACACAAACTTTCTCTAGGGAAAAATTTGCCATTAAAAAGGTTTATTTATAAAAGTCCAGCTGGGATTTTTTATTAAGTGATGTGCAGTTTTTATAACTTTAAAGTTTTGGAACTATATTTTCATCAAAGCTCAATTTTTCATTAAAGCTCAACTATAATTCACTCTTAAACATAAAGGTTATTTATTGGCATTGATGGTTCCATGAAGAAGCTTTAACATCAATGAAACCTCTCCATTCCACAAAAGGTTCTTTATATTAGAAAAAGTTTCTTTAGATTATTAAAATTATTCTTCATTCTTCACACTAAGAAAAAGATGGTTCTTATAAGAACTGTTCACTGAAAGGTTCTTTGGGGAACAAAAAATGGTTCTTTTATGGCATCACTGCGAACCCGCCTTTTGGAACTTTTATTTTTAAGTGTTGCTTGGTGTAATATTAAGGTCCCATTTACACTAGTGCGTTTTTGTTTTAAAATAATAGATAATAAAATAAGAAGTTATATTAAGGCGAATCACAAACGGGAACATTTCCATTTAACCAATGAGTCATACTTAACTTATATTTGCTTATCCATGCATTCATTCACTCACTGACCTAAAAATTCATGTGACTGACAGTGGCAGATGTAGGAATGAAGTTATCAAATTAAATATGACAAGTTCATTTGAGCACTTAAATTGGACAACATAACATAACTTATTGTTTAAATGATTTTTGTACATAGGAATACTGTCATTCTTCAGATTTTAGTTTGGAATTTGGAAGTTGTCAATTACTACAGACCTGATTTCTGGATCAGTGCATCACACTATTCATTTAGCAAGATCATTGTTGATACTGTATTGGTATATCAGTTTTTATATTTTAAATGTCAATTGCCGCATAAAGATACACTATAAAAATTGGTAACCTGCAAATGTTACATTAAAGAGCTGTTTTTTTTCAACTTAATTTAATTAATAAAAATGAATTTTGTTGGTATAAATTGATGTATTTAGGTTGATTCAGCAATATTAAATAATATTTTTGACTTGGCCAGTAAATTTAGTTATCATTTTTAAGCCCTATTTGGATGGGATTAGTTTTACATGGGGAGGTGGGGTAAAGTAATTATTACCAGAGCTTCTCAGTGATTTTAGTCCCGTCCGAATGTGCCATCTCAGTAATCATTACGGACAATGTCAGTAAAGATTACAGCGACTTTTACCTTCTGTAAAAAGGTCCAGAAAAATTACCTCAGGTAATACTAATCCCGTTTGAATAGACCCGCTGTAAATATGTACGGTAAAATTCCGTCATTTTCTGTTTAAAAGTAGTTTTCCGCGCATTTTTCAAGCATGGAAGCACTTGAAGAAACATTCGGTTGTGTTGTAAGTGGTGGGACAAGTCTGTGGCAAACCTCAAGTGTTTTCCACATACCATTCAGAGCAAAAAGAAGATCAAAAGCACTTGTCAGAGGCACAAAACTAATTTTAGCTTTAGCTAGTGCCTATTACCATCATAATCCAATCAGAATTTAATTAATAAATCGTTTGACCGGATCTAACTGTTATATAAAGTTTATATATTTAGATTATATGTATTTGCACACATGGTATCAGGAAGCAACGACAGGGAGGTGACGGTGGTGCGTAAATCGAGTTACCCCTCTCACTTCTGCTAGTTTTACTGAGATGTCTTATCCCGTGCGAACTGTCCATTATTATTACAGACGTCCTGAGGTAAAATTACATTACTCCACCTCCCCATATAAAACTAATCCTGTCCGAATAGGGCTTTAGGTTACCATTTTTTTAGTGTAGGCTACTTATATACATACAAACACACAAAGATGAATGAATATATATTGTTAAAAAAAAAGGAAAAGAGGAACAAGGAAAAAAAAACATGTATATCGTGGCCACCAATTAACAATTAGTTCCCACAATTTACTAATACATCAACACGTTTTACTAATTTGTGCCCTCGTTTTAAATAAACCGTGTGCATGATATAGCCTAATAATCTGTTCCCTCGTTTTACGAAATCATGGCTACGTTATAATAATTTGTTACCTTGTTTTAGTTAAATCAAAATGAGGGAACAAATTAATACAACGTGGCCAACATTTAGTAAATCGAGGGAACATCGTGCACACGATTTACTTAAATAAATTCAGGATCAGTAATTGGGTTTGTTTATATTCATCATAATAAATTGAATGCAGTTCCAGTCCTCTAATCTGATTGGACAAGCAGAGTTCTGCCAGTGTGTGTCCACAGAGTTTTGACCAGAGCATGTGATGTGGTGATGAGTGACAGCAGAGCTTATGTCATATTGCTTTATTATATAAACACAATAGACATCTATAGTATGAACACATTTGGATAAGCATGTATGTTAGTGTGTGGGGTCAACAGACATCGCCGTTGCTATTTATTTTTTTTATAAAAAAAAAAAAAAATCAATATGCACTTTTGTTTTCATTTCATTTGGCAGTTTGCCTGAATTGATTTGCTCTAGAGAGTCATAGATGCATCAGAACTAATACAGACTAATACAGTTTCATCATCTACAGGCTTATCATTTGCATTACATATGAATCTATCTTGTTTTTGCTTTTCTCATTCAGTCAACTATAAAATCTTGAAATATTCACACATCTGGAAATGAACTAAAAGTTCATAACAGAGGCATCTTAATACACACTATAATATTACACTATTTATCTTTCAAAAGACACAGCACTATGTTCTATTCATAGCTTCATTCAACAGATTAGATTTGTTGAGAAATGAAGGCACAAAACAATTAAAGTCTTAACTATGTTAGACTACAGTATTCCCTGGATGAAATAGATTGGGGTTTCCCAAATGGAAGGGACAGAATGACAAACTAACCATAAGAAAGAGGGGAAATAATAAGCGACGGGGTCTCAAATGACTTGCAAAGTTCAGAGAGATGGTCATGTGTTGTTTCCTTCATTAAAAGCATACCACTTACCAGTTATTTTTAGTTATGTTAACATAAGACCCAAGGAGCTGTCAATCACATACTGGCATTACTAAGAGACATTCTGCAAGCTGACCTTTCACCCAATCATCACAGAGGGACAGACAGAAAGAGAATGCTGTCAAGTTATGTATCTGCTGAATGACCTCAGAGAGGTTCCACAGAGGATCCACACAATCTTCAACGTCAGCATTACTCACGCACGCATACAGAAGGTCTGGGTGTTATGAATCTGTTTACAGTTCAACAGTAGAAATGTGTGAATAATGTCCATGTGAATATAGTACTGTATATCCACATGTCTATGAGTGGCAGGACTGCTTTACGCATAGAAGTGAGAAAAATATAGCGGAATGAGTCCCAAACAAGTCAAGAAACGGGAGAATCAGCATGTTAGAATCAAATCAGCGTATTAGAACGATTTATAAAGGATTAGATATACAAGCCAACAGAAGGTCTACTGTGGCACAAGTCGCACAAAATTTTAATGATGTTATGGGAGGAATGTCACAACACACAGTGCATCACACTCTGCTGTGTATGGGGCTGTGTAGCTGCAGACCAATCAGAGTGCCTATGATGATCCCTGTCCACCGTCGAAAGCGCATGGACAAAAAAAAGTCACCGAGTGACTGATTTGAAAAGCTAGTAACAAAATGAACAACAAAGTAACACACTGCATAGAAAAAGTGGCATGTCTAATATTTTGCATTTACACTCCAAGACTTAATGCACAGATCATTTAACATATAGTAACAGATTTCCCTGTTTTTTTTATAGCTAAGATTATCAGTGTTCATTTAAATATGGTTGTCAATCCAGAAACTTTGCAATGTGTATTTAGCAGCATGTAAATGTATATTATATGCAGAAATCGAGCAAAGATCACTGCCATTATAATCACTGAAGCTGCACTCTTGTGAAACTCCTGTTATAATCAATGAAGCTGTCTATGCTTTGCAATGAATCTCTCTTGACATTGTATTTATGCTTTGTTGGTTATAATAAAAAGATTTGTGAGTTTTCAGAACTCCCACTGAATAAAAACGCTGCCGTTTTGAGCTGTGTTGAGCTGTGTTAAACACATAACTTTAACACCTCTGATAAGCCATTGCATTCACATGTTCAACAGATATGTCTGTGATTGGCAACAAAGCTCAATGCTGCAAAAACAAGTTGTAAATAGAAACCTTTGATGCTCTTCACAGAGGGCAAACACTCACAGGAGCATTTTAGAGCAGCTGGCTATCAGCAGGTACCAGCCTTTGCATTGTCACATTAAATAAACAAAAACTCAACTCAAAACTCAACCTTGAGCTGTAACAACTGCTCATTCAGACATGCTTATATGAAGCCCCATCATGGAAAACTTCTCAATTGCATAAACTAGGCTATTTTTAAGTATTACTTTGTGGTTTCATGCACACACTCTCACACACATTCACAGCAGGTGTGCAAGGAAAGCTGCTCATCAGGGCTTGATTTAAAGTGCTGATTTGTAACTCACAAGCTCATCCAATGATATTTATAAAAGTTCATTTACTTGCTAATAAATGTTACAGAGAGAAAAGAGAAATAAATAGGCTGTATATGAAGGTCAGTACAAATTATTTACTGTTCTCAGCTGAATTTAACACAACAAAGGCATGCATTCTAGACTCATCTCTGAGGGAACCTGCTAACCCAGAAATTATCAGCAGTGAAACACATTAAACAAACTGACACTGACATTCCCCTAAAAAAAAAAAAAAAAAAAGCCCAGAACAACTCTATCACTGCATGGGTCCTGTCAAGAAGGATAAGCCTTCTCTCACTTTTCTTCACCCACAATCAAGTCCATAATCCCTGAGGCCTGTTGCATGAAGCTAGAAGCATGAGTTTCAGAGTAGGTTTAGAGTTTAGGTTTTGCGCTTGTACCATGGCCAATTGCTATTAACATGGCAGAATATAGACACCCTCAACCTGACGAGTCAGTTTCTGTGTATTGCCTCAAAATAGCAACACGCCAACAATGCGCCTGAATACACTTCATTTTCAGACCAGCATGGCCATGGGCGAACAGATGGGCATGAGTGCATTGGCTATTTAAACAACGTGAGTGCTGGGTGTGAAAATGATAACTGCGTTGGGCTGAAACTAGCAAGAAACACTTGCGTCGCGCCTGGTGTCGCATAATCGCATTGCGCCGGGTGAATGATAGGGCCCATTGATTCATCAGTCATTCATCATTCGATTCGTTCAAACGGCTGATTCATTCAGGAATGAAGGAAATGGCTCTCTTTATGAATGGGCCATTGAATCATTGGTTCACCCGATTGATCTGCTCAAAAAGCAGATTCATTCAAAAAAAGCACCACTGTGTTCACTGGCAAAACTGGGCAAAAGCAGACAATATTGTGTCTAAAATATAACACAATATTAACTTCTTATTTGTATATTAACTTCTTATTTGTATCACATTTGCACTTGTGCTATTCAGGACAAAAACATATTATATATTTATATATATATATATATGAGAGAAGAGACTAATACAAATAGGATAGAAAGGTTTATGATAATCTTGGAGCTGAAGCACTTAGATCTCCTGGCAGGCCTGTCACAAGCTCTAAAGGTAACAAGCCATGCACACACACAAATTCCTGCTTCATGTGATCAAGCAACAAATCCAACTTAATTTGTCTTCGAAATGGCCTTCAGTCTGAACTATGAGGTTCTGTGCAAGTACAAGGCAAGTACATATAGAAAACTAGCACACACACAAACTGACCAATCAACCAAAATAAAGGCAGTCATCTCCAATTTCCATTAGCTTTAGACCCTGCAGAGATCACTCATGGGAAATAACAAAGCTCTCTGTGCCCCAGTCTCTGTGAGTCTGTGTGTGTGATCTCTCTTTTATCAATGTACAGGGAATGAAATATGAAACCTCAGGTGCAAAAATACTATCAGGATACACCCTAAACTAAGCACACACAAACTCTGCAGATTATGTGATAAAAATAGAGGAACAGACTGTTTTTTCTCAGCGAATGAGTCTTACACTGCAAAAGACGTGTCTGAGAAAACAGCTGCTGTGGGCCAATCAGCATTGATTACTCAGCACTGTCTGTGGCTTTAAGTGAAAGTGTCTGAAAGACTTACCCTAATTCTTCTCATAGCAGCAACAATCTCCATGCGACTGTTGGGTCTTGGGACATCCAGGCTGCCAACATACTGGGAAAAAAAAACAAAAAAAAAACATGCTTGAATGTTAAATGAAGAGTGCTCTGTTTAAACTCTGTTATTAAATGCAACAGAAGAATCACTCTGTCTAAAATTACTGAGGCAGCTTCATTTGCACAAACACAAATAAACATAATTTCTCGGTTAAGGAGTGCCAAGTTACTTTTGCATCAGCGGGACATTGCCAGCCTCATTTCCACTCTATTTATACTTTAATGCATCTAAATCAATGGTTCTCAACTGGTTTTGCTTCAAGACCCACATTTAGACAAGGGGTGACCATACCAAAGTTGCTTAAAAAAAAATCCTTAAAATCAAACACTACAATGTATCAGTATTACCAAGAACTGCATGGGGAACAATATGCAAAATTATTAAAAAGACAAACTCAAAATACACCTGTGCAAATTTATATTGCCTCAAGTTTGATTATTTGCATACGCAATCCTATAAAAAAAAAAAAAAAATCAGGGACAGAAAGGGCAAGGGCAAAAAAGCCACCAAAAGTGACATAAATTTTCTTAAAACTTTAAATATGGGAGCAACAATGAAATGAATGATATTCCTCTCTTTCATATATATTTCTTACTTTTATTCTAGGAAATCATCTGTTTAATACTCCTTATACTTATTCCATTTCTTCAACCAAAAACTCACAAGGACCATCACGGCAAATGCTTAAATACACTCAAGCAATCACTCAGAACACCTTAACAAATGCCTAGGAACACTGATGCACGCATCCAGTACACCTTAGCAACGACCCTAGAAATCCCCCAAAACAATTTTGCACAAGAACTACTTGTAATTTATACATAAAATGTAGTTATACATATAATTTACTAATTGCATTTATTAAAGCTTTAAAAATGATGAAACACAAAATATTTTGTACGCTTAGAAAACATGTCAGAAGGTTAGAGGACATAAAAATGTCCCTGAAAATCAAATTCAGGGTACAAAAAATGGATCATTCTGTAGCAACCACTGACCCAACATTATTTATTTATAAATGTGAAGTGTAGATCAGTGCCAGCCGCAAATAACACGCTTAACCAAGTATAGGCTCTGTGTTTACAAACAACATCATGTTCATTCATGGCTATAATGACCTGTTCTTAAGCTCTACGGAGATGTTGACCTTAAATACTTATCTCCATCTTCCAAAGTCTAAATCCAGCTGAGAGGGACAACAATACTGACAACAGTTCAGCAAAAATAGCAACTTATACAGCTGATTTAAGCTCTGAAAGACAAGGCCGCAAGACTGCAGTCAGAATGTGTGATTGCAAATGTGAGTGGTTCTAGGTCTTGGCTTTCCAGCCAATAAAATTCTTGGAAGATAATCCTGCATCACAAATTGGAGCTAAAATTACTCAGCAATAGGCTTCTGAGTAGCTTAGTATACAAAGGCTTTAGGTTTCCAGGGACATTTCACTGTCTGCAGATTTGAAACACTGACAGATAAGCTCAGGGAAAACACCAGTATTTATGACATATATGAGAAAACAGACTATAATTTTAATATAGTAGATGTACATGTAGATGTATTTAAGAAATTACTATGGTAAAAATACAGGACTTATCTGGGTAGGACCTTAAAGCATGTGCTGGCTTTCATTAATGGGCACAACTTAAATATTTATCAAGTGGTAATAAGCGGGCAAGTCAGAAATGCTGTGAGTATGCAAAACAGGACACTGGTTGGTGTATATGAATATATATGCAATAAATAAAACCAATTTATAATATTAAATAGCTTTATTATAGTAAGATTTCATGTATATACAGTATAGGGTTCAAAAATCTAGGAGCTCTTTGTTGTTTTTAGTGGTAGACAAAATGTACTTACTGTCCCAAAACCTCAACCATTGGAAACTGATGTTCAATGTCTTGCTACCAAGGCAGCTCAATATGTTTTGAGACACAGCCAAGTAGGGGTTTATTCAATGAAATGTTAATGATCCAATGTCAAAGTCAAATCTAACCAAAGCTTCTGAAGAAACCAAATACCCTCCAGAGTTTTAAAGACATCTCGGCTCAGTTAAAGTACCAGTGTAACCAGCCATGCAGCCATTAATAGGAAAGTTGAGCCAGAGACCAAAAATAGTGTCGGTGAAAAAACTCTCTGCATACGGGTCAGCGATGTTTCTCATCTGAATCTATTAAGTTAGTCAAAAATACATTAAAAAGAATGATGAACATGTTTCCAGTTTCTGAATTAAAAGTAAATTTGATATTTTTTGTGGCATTTTTTGTTGTCTTGGTGGCATGACTGTATAAAAATAAAAACAATAAAAAGGCTGTAATTATTGACAAAAAAAGATAGAAACAGTAGCTTAAGTAGTTTGGTTTTTTTTATACCAAAAAAAAAAAAAAAAAAAAAAGTGAACCAATGTTATTTTCGAAAATTAAGCTTGGTGCAACCAACAGAAAGCATTTGTTGCCATAACAAGAAAACCATTAAATAGTGAGATTTAATACATACATTATGTATATATTTATAAAAATGACTCAATTTCAAAATATTTGTAATGAAAATAGTATGACCTTATAACCTTAAAATTAAAAGGTTAAAAAAACAAAAAGGAATATAAAGATTACATTTCTATGATATTGGCACGTGTGTTTTAGACTCGATTTATAAAAGATTTTTTCTTTTTTCTCTCGGACATTCTTATTTATCATTGATCCAACTGTTTATTCGGTGGCATTTTCATTTGTTTTCGCACAGCCTAGTGTCTGGTGTCATCGCTGCTACCAAAAACATGATCCTGACTGCCTGATGTGTAAATTACCCCTGCTATACAGCCAGTGGCCCATTTGACGTATCTACTCTAAATGACTGCATAAAAGTATCGGTAAATAGTATAACTAGCAATGATGACAATGGCTACGTTGAGAATAGAGATAGTCTGGTTCACCTTGGCTTGGAAGTGTATTCCGTGTTGATACGCTTCCTCGTTGTGAAGCGGGACTCGCGAATCCGCCACATCGTCCACCAGGTTGTACCTGTTTCTCCCGTGCATTTTCATTGGGACCCGTCCGGATGCTCGGCGAGAAATTTCTTCTGCCAGTCCTCAAGCTTCAAAACTACTGCCAACTAAAAAAAGATTGCTCTAGTTTAACCAGCAAAAACAAGTCTCGGATACAAGAGCGATTCAAAGCGAGGGAGCCCATTATAGTAGCAGCCCGGGAAAAGCTCAATGAAATCACAGGCTCTTCAGCACAAAAGAAATGGGTTGGGCGCCTCTTTCCCCCTCTCAGCCCTCAGACATCAGCTGCGTTTATACAAGTCTGGCTTCGGCTCAAGTTGTTGAAGTGCCCCAGAGAGGAGAAGTTTATTAAAAGAGGTGCTATGTGTGAATTCTGCACGTCTCGTGTCCTAATGACATGCTTTATTTGCGTTGCTCTCTTCTACCTCTGTTGCAGTTCTCACGGAGCAAAGTTCCGTCTGCTGAACAACATTCAAGTCTTTCAAACACCACATTTAGCATAATAAAAGCAGTACTTCCTTATAGTTAATCATAGATGAATTTCAAAAGAACACAACCCGTTCTCAAATATTTTAAACAACACAGGTTAATAAAAAAAAAAAGGTAGTTCTAGATTTTGGTGCGCAGATACAAGTTTTTAATATAGGCTATATGTATTTTAATATACAAGTAATGCTTATAGATTCTGCAGCTTTGAAAACAGATTCAGAAAATGGTTTGCATTTGCAAACAGGTGTTATTAAATTGCCCATATTGCTCCAGATCTGGGTCTGACCAAAAAAATTTTCATATACACTTTTTGTTACTGGTTGAAAGTCTCTTCACATCATGATAGCAATCAATAATAGAAGTGGTCTAAATATTTTTTTTTAAAATACTTTGCTGTATATTCTACAAAATACATACTGTATATCTTCTGTGGAAGTCTCAGGACCAAAAAACATCTGTCCGTCGGACCGAATGCAATGATAGGATGTCTGACCTGCATTTCAACCTGTATTTCCATACCTCCGCGCACCCTGCTCGCACAGACATCACGCGTCATCAGTGTGTTCCATGAGACTACGCATAGTTGTAGACAGACAGTCACTGAGCAGCGCAAACAAACAGCAGCCACCTTTTACAGTTCCTCCTGAACCAATACAACAAGCTTATGCTGCTTCTCGTCATGTCGTAATTACTGTAATGAAAGAGTTAGTTCACCCAAAAATGAAATTTCTGTCATTAATTACTCACCTGGCTTCATGTCATTCCAAACCCATAAGACTTTCGCTCATAGATATTTTTGATGAAATCCGAGAGTTTTTTTATCCCCCAGAGAAAGAAACGCAATTACCACATTCAAGGTCCAGAAAAGTAGTAAAGACATTGTTAAAGGGTTAGTTCACCCAAAAATGAAAATTATGTCATTAAAGTAAAGGCCTGCAATGCCAGCAATAACACTCCCTTTTTCAATGCCCAGAAAGCTACTAAAAACATATTTAAAACAGTTCATGTGACTACAGTGGTTCAACCTTAATATTATAAAGCGACTAGAATACTTTTTGTGTGCCAAAAATAGCAAAATAGCGACTTTATTCAACAATATCTGGTGATGGGCGATTTCAAAACACTGCTTCATGAAGCTTCGAAGCCTAACGAATCATTTGTTTCAAATCAGTGGTTCGGAGCACGTATCAAACTGCCAGAGTCACATGAACTTCATGTGAAGTTTCAAAACACTTATGACGTAATGAAGCCTCGTTTACTGAAATCATGTGATTTTGGCGCTCTGAACCAGAGATTCGAAACAAATGATTCGTAAAGCTTCGAAGCTTCATGAAGCAGTGGTTTGAAATCGCCCATCACTAGATATTGTGGAATAAAGTCACTATTTTGTTATTTTTGGCACACAAAAAGTATTCTCGTCACTTTATAATATTAAGGTTGAACCACTGTAGTCACATGAACTGTTTTAAATATGTTTTTAGTAGCTTTCTGGGCATTGAAAAAGGGAGTGTTATTGCTGGCGTTGCAGGCCTTTACTTTACTGACATAATTTTCATTTTTGGGTGAACTAACCCTTTAACAATGTCTTTACTACTTTTCTGGACCTTGAATGTGGAAAAAAACAAGGACAAGGATTATATTTACTGTAACTTATATTAACTTAACTATAATTACTGTGTGATTATAGCCCTTGTGACAACTTCCTGTAAGACAAATAGCACAACTAGCCCCACAGATCTTCACAATATGCAAACTGAGGTGGTGTTTTTTATTGAAAGGTTTTTAAAGTCCCTGACAGAAAGTTTGCTGGTCTGCTGATGTGGTCTTGCAACATGCACTTACCCTGTCTTGACCTATCTCTTGTCATGCATCTGTGGCGAAGAATCTCTATTCAAGTCACTGGATACTGCAAAACATTACAGAGAGAGAGAGAGAGAGAGAGAGAGAGAGAGAGAGAGAGAGATGTGTGGCAGCTTTGTTTTTCAATATTGACACAAGTGCTCCCTCTGCTGCATCAGAGGCATAATGTGGCCATTATGGGTTTTAAGATAGAAGTCTCAAGTTTCTCAGAAAATAATTTTCTTTAGTCGTCATAAAATATCAGATACTGAGATTTTGTATGTCACGTTTTTGTATGTTTTACCCAATACTGTACTAAGTTTTCTACAACTACAGGGTATATTATACTACAATATACACTACAGTTTACTGTAGTAAAAACTAAAGTATACTACAGTATTTATTACAGTTTATCAGTTCACTATAGTTAATACTACAGTATGCTGTAGCATTCATTAACAAAGTGTTGTAAATACTATAATATATACAGTATACTACAATTTACTATAGTATGGTTCAAAAACACTATAGTATTTGCGATATGACTGATAATCATGAAGATGAACCAGATGCAGTTTTACAGCTCAAGCGCATTATAACAAGGGGACACACCAAACACCAAGAAATTATGAAATTCATGTATTTTTCTTATTCTTATTGTTAAGCTGTAATGGCTAGAATGGTCGCTGATTTTTCACTTCGCGAATAGCCCGAGTCCAGCGCAATATGTTGCTGCCATGTGCCTCGACGGCTTCCGTCAGTTGCGTTGCGTTGTCAACAGGACCAAAACACCATCATCGACAGCACACTGGAGCTTTACTTCTGGTCAGTCCGTTGGCCATCAGCTGACACCTCACCTGTCCGGCTGCATTAACTCTGCCATGTCTTAGCAAACAGCAGGTAAACTGAATGCACGCGATGTTTTCATTTGGAGATACGGCGTCTGTTTAAAATCGCGAGAGCAGTCGGTGCCCCTCACCGGCACTTTAAAACTGAACGAAACTGACAGGGGGAATGCGGTGATGCGCCCTGCCATGCCCTGCGCTCATCTTCCCCATATATATCTCCTGATATGTGCTGTTAGTTGAGTATTTCTTTATATAGAATGGGATGAATTAAGCACAATTGCGTTTATATGCAGCTTTTAGTGTTATTACAGGCGGTCAAGAGCCTTGTTTTCCCAGTAAAAAGAAACTGGACAGCTCTTGTGCCTGGAGCCACTCCTGTCCCGCTAGATAGCCATCAAAACATTCAGCACACCGTAGTGATGTGCTATCTGTCAGTGTTAATAAGGTCTTTATAATGTTTAGACTGTAATAATGGAGTCCGTGTGTATTTACGCTAGTTTATCAGGCTCCATAGTTTACTGTTTTATAGACTGGTTTTCTGTTTTTGTGCTTTAGTTTGGGCAGCACCAGCTGGTCCATGTTAGCAGCTTATGCTAGTAGATTATCCTGACATATTCACCAACCTAAATGAGATAACAAACCATCCGACCATAAATTAACACTATGAGCGATCACTATGAGAGGGTGAAGAATGAGCTCCAGCAGATGAAGGCGGTGGAGAGCGTGGCCGCGGCCGACGAGGAGCAGCTGTCCCCGGCCTCAGTGACTTCAGTACCCCCTGAGGTCTCCTTCGCGGCTCGGAGAGACCTCTCCAGAAGTAGCATCAATGGGAGAAGTCGGAGTAAAAGTAGAAGCAAAGCTGATGGTCATGAGAGACAGGTGAACGGCAAACAGTTGTCAGATCTGATGCCACAGAAGTCAGACTATTCTCAGGAGAAAGGACAGAGCCGTTTGAGCAACGAGCAAAACATGAAAGGAACGTTAAGGCTTTTAAAGGGCAAAACGGCAGCAAACGGTCACGTTGAGTCATGCCAGAAAGAGAAGGATTTGAAATGTGAGCACCATGGCAAAGAGGACGGGAGCAAAGTGGCCAAAAAGAGGAGAGCTGTGACGGTGGACACCTCCAAAGCGAAGACGTCGCTCGAAGCGCTGAAAATGAGCATCAGACAGCTGAAGTGGAAAGAGGTGAGAGCAGCCCTATGTTCTGACACCAGATAACCTTTGACTGTATTTACTTTTCATTCCGATTTTATAGGATTGTTTTGCATGCGACCCGATGTTAAGGAATTTTTGGATTTGGGCTTTTAAAAAAGACATTATTTATTGCATTAATTTTAAAGTAGCCTGGCTTGACTTGGAAGTTTTTAAACTATCAATCGATATAGAGCTGTTCAAGTTTGTACACCCAGGAAACAATTAGCACTTTTGTTACACCAGTGGTTGGTTCCCTCAGGAATTTCCCTCCTTTGGTTTTAAATATCAGTTTTTATTTATCAGTAAAATAAGGCCTGTCTTTAACATTACTTGAAGATACTTTAACGATTTGTTTTAGAACATTATACAACAAGTTGGTGAATAAGGAGTTCAACTACCACAAAGATGTGAGTTAATGTGCTTGACAAATCAGACAACCATTGAAGTCTTTTTTTTAAATAATAATAATAATAATAATAATAACCTCACCTAATTTAAAAATTCTTAGGTTTTAGGTCTGTAATTTATGTTGAAAAAATGTGGACTGTATTAAAATTGTATTTTGCAGGCTTGGTTAAAAGTTATGGAAATTAATAAATTCTCAAGTCCATTAATACATTACTATAACAAATGTATTTTTTTAGTTATGTTTTTGAGTCTAAAATATTTAATTGTTTTAAATCTACAGTTAACCCTCATGTCGTTCCAAACCCGTAAGACTTTCATTCATCTTCGGAACACAAATGAAGATCTTTTTGATGAAATCTGGAGAGCTTTCTGTCCCTCTATAGACAGCTGCGCAACTACCATTTTGACACTGATTTGAGCAGTTTAGTCCAAATTTTCTGAAGAGACACGATTGCTTTATATGATGAACAGATTGAATTTAGGCTTTTTATTCACATATAAACATTTATCAACTCACACATCAGTTGAGGTAAATGGAAGCTCAAGAATGTTTGCTTGACACATGCATCAATGTTTATCAATGTTTATCTGTGAATAAAAGCCTAAATTAAAGTTTCTTCATAAAATTTGGAGTAAATCGCTCAATTCATATGGATTAATTTTACGGTCTCTTTATGAACTTTTTGATTGTCAAAGTGTCTGTCTGGAGGGACAGAAAGCTCTCAGATTTCATCAAAAAGATCTTCATTTGTGTTCTGAAGAGGAACGAAAGTCTTACGGTTTGGAACGACATGAGGGTGAGTAAATGAAGACAGAATTTTCATTTTTGGGTGATCTAACCCTTTAATAGACCTACAGCAGGACATGTCTGATGTACAGTTTTTCTCTGTAACCGTTTTTAAAGTCTGCAATTATATGATGCCTAGTGTTCGAAGTGTTTGGTGTTCGTGTAGCGTATTCCACTCTAAATCACTGAAAAGTTACTGAAAGATCTCACTGTTCCAAGTATTTTAAAGAGAAACAATTCTGTCTCAAATTACTATACTTTTTAATGTATCTGTGATTCTGTGTTAAATTATATTGTTACATCTATACTACATGAATCCATTGGGCTTATCTACACTTTCTTTAGGCTCCCACAATCTAAACAAACACTTACTCAAGGCCTGTAGGCTTAATATTTCAACAGACATTGCCAGTCTTTAACCTTGTACTTCTACACCATTTGACAAACACACGCATATGGTTACTACTGTGAAGTCACTCTGCATTAAAAAAAGAAATGCTCATAAATACATTGATAAGCTGTTAAACTATACCATGCATGAAGTTCTGTGTGGTGCACAACACCTGGCAGGCTGGAGGTAGTGTACAGTCCTACTGAATGAATGCCTACACCCCCTTCTACTCATCTCCACTGAAATATTATGAGCCTTTGTAATTCAAAGCTGCCTTGTTAAAGATCGGTTTCAAGTTTAAGCGTATCCATTATACCTTTAATCCTGTCTGCTACACCAAAGGTTGATTCAAGGGCAGAAGGAGTTCCCACCTGCAGTTTTGAATACTATTATTTCTTGAAGTTATTTTGAAAACATATAGATCCAAAAATCCAATTGTAACAGTGAGCGACAAAGTATGATATAATATGTAAGCAGTTGATAAGGACTCGTATAGGTTTAAGACCTGCCACATGAGCTAAAGAGACAGAATTTGCTGTCAACCAGCTGGCAAATTGATGGCAGTTGTTGTCATGACCCATTCAATGTCTTTACTGGGTTCAACTCAAGTTTTCTGTGCAACTAAGATCAGACTTTGCGAAACTAGGTGCTGCTAAGACAGTCAATAGGTCATATGTGATCTGAGGTCTGTATTAGAGTCGAAATCTGCTAAGGGGTAATTAAATGTAACAAATCATGTATCATCTTTTATTGAAAAATTAAACATTTTATCAAACTTTGATAATTGCCATAATTTTTTAAACAACTGAGAAGGTAGTGATCAAACTACATTTTATAAAAATCACCTGTCAAGTTTATTGTATATATTACATCTGCATATAAGAGTCAGATTGGATGACTGCAGGGCTTCATCTCAAGATTGCTCATTTAACAGTTCATTTATTGCCAAAATTATGAAAATCAGATCAGTTAAGAATAGAAAATTATTGAAAATATTCAAATTAGGATTGTCAGAATCAGAATGCATAGTTTGTGCAAAAAATGTCCATCAAAACCAACACGTTCAACGATGTTCACTAACCCGACAGTCTTTCAGTTGGATTGGTGTTTATTCTCTTTAGCATGCAGTGTGAAGTATATTTCTTAGTTCCCTGAAATTCCAATTCAATTTCAGCGAGTGCAGAACAAATTTATACTTGCGTGCATTATGTATTACGTATGTTATTGTCTCTGACAGACAGCATATTGAAGCCACTCAGGTCGCCAATTTTACTTTCTTAGTAAAGAACTTAGAAGAATAAGTTGACATCTTCTTGCTTGCAAAGTTATAGATATTAGAATATCTTAAGTCAGGGGTGTCCAAACTTGGTCCTACTATCCTGCAGTGTTTAGCTCCAACCCAAATTAATCACACCTGAACCAGCTAATTAAGGTCTAACTAGACATACTACAATCTTACAGGCAGGTGTTTTGGAGCTGGTTGGAGTGAAACTCTTCAGGACAGTGACCCTCCAGGACTGAGGCTGGACACCACTGTCTTAAGTGGACTACCGAAATAAAGTGTTACCTCATTAACAATTTAGTTACATCTGTGCATGCAGAAAATTGTCCATTTACATATTTGGATCAGTGGATCCAAATTTACAATGCAGTGTAATGCATTTTAATTTTTAATGTGTCATGGTTGCAAAGATATACAAAGATCCAGTAATGCAGTTGAATGCTGACTCTCACCATATGGTTATGCCTTCACAGTGGGAAATCAATAAGCACAATCTTGGATAATACCACATGCCTGGACAACAACAGGACACCGGTGCTTAGAGTACAGATACTTGTGTGGTTGTTGTAATTTGTAAATTTGGGTTAGACCAATAAGGATTTGCTATGGATATTCTAACCTGTGCATAGGTTACACGTGCTCAGCGCACAAGCACATACATGCACCAGGTAAACATATTCATTTGTCTGTAACACATGAGAAATATCTGAAAGGGGCCCAGGCTAATGATCCTCTAAAGGAGAAAAGAGGATAGAACTGTAACCAGCTTGTAAATACATTTTATAGGCCTTTATAAGAAGAGAGAAAAGTGCTTTTCGAAAGGACCGTTCTGACTCCTGAAATGCATTGATGATATAGTGTAGGTCAAATTGAAATTATTTTTTTTCCAAGTTCTGAAGTTTTTGGCACACTTGTTTTCTTCTCATTGTTTCGTGACAGTTTCACGTGTCTTTTACCTGCTACAATTCCAAGTAACTTCATTTAGTTGAGGCTAAAGGTGATTGGATTGAAAAGGCATGTCCTCATTTCCTGACCTGCTCCACGGCAACTCTGACAGAGCGATGAAATCTTAATCTTATTTAAGAGATCTCTGCTAACCCTATGTGTTAAGGTTAGAGCAATATATTATGATCAAACAGATTTATCAAACAGAGCTAATGTGCTAATATTTTGACTGAAATTGTTTAAACAATGATAGAATTTTCATTTTTGGGTAAAATTCTGAAATCAGTTTGAATAAAGATAATTAAGAAATAGCCATTGGTGCAGTCAGTGCTGGTCACTAAATCTAGCAAATGTGTATCAATATTTATCCAAAGAAGGCAGATCTGCCCAGTTCAGTTTTACCCTGCTTCAGTATTTATTAAAATGTCATGCAAGAAGAAAAAGACCATTGTGTCTCAAGAGGAAAAAGAAATGGAGACCATTTTAGTTTATACCAGTTAATGCAGTGATCTATCAAAGTCACATACATAAGCATTAGTGCTGCACAAAATTGCTGTATGTCAGATTAAAGCAATTGGAGCCAGTAAATGTCACTTGTTAATTGTTCTGGCCCAGCTTGTAATGTCTGTGTTTTTGAACACAGACATTTGTTTTGTTCCTCATGGGGACAAAAAATGTCCCCACAAGATCTTTGTTGGGACATTTTGTTTCCATAACTGTTTTCAACATTAATAACAATGAAATATTTCTGGAGCAACAGATCAGTATATTAAAATGTTTTTTCAAGGATCACGTGACTGCTTTGCCATCATAGAAATAGTTTACATTTTAAAACATTAAAATACAAAACACTTTAAATTGTAATAATAGTTAACAGTATTCATGTTTTCACTGTATTTTTGATTAAATAAATGTATAGCCTTGGTGAGCATAAGAGACTTCTTTTAAAAACATCACTTGGTTAGCGTTACAGTATATAATGATACTATCTGGGTTCAGCTCACCAGCTCTGCTCCACGAGAGACAGCGACCGAGCATGGTCTGCATGTAGGCATATCCAGTGATCAGCCGTACTCACCTTTGTGTGTTTCTCTTTGGGCGTGTTTCAAGCTCTGTCTGGCTGCCTGTTTTGATTCTGTCAGTAGCGTAATGATTAAGACAATTAAGGTGTAAGTGTAAATACTTGCAATATTGATGCTTATTGAGAGAATGGATCCTCACACAAAAATACTGATACCAAATGTAAGTGATTTTCTTATTGTGAAAATTAATATGCAAAATAAACTTAGTAGGGAAAAAATGAACTGACAGCTCTCATTCAAACAGAGAGAACTGATATTGACAGAGATATCACTATATTATATACACTTTTTACAACACACTATATTAAAGGCACAGCTAAATGTGATGTTTATTATGATGGGTTTCTGTGAAGATTGTTTTAAGTTCACTTAAAGGTGCAATATGTAACATTTTCTGTCCGCTAGAGGTCGCTAGAGGCCTATTCAAAACAAAGTTTGAGCGTGGAATCTTGGGACATGTGGTCCTCACCTCACAGCCGGTGGAAAATAATCAGGATAGGACTCGGGCAGAAATCATGTTTATGGATGCGATTATTAACGTTAATTTAATATGAAGCAGAGCAGGACCGAGTGTTGTGAGAGCTGAACGAGGCCACTGGAGCGATTGCACAACACACGCCTCACATGCAGCGGAACTTTTATTATGACACAGTCGCTGGCGCCGCTTACTCTTTTCCGGTCATGAGTATGAGGTAACAGAGCTCTGTTTATCATATTAGATACATTTGAGTGTGTTGAAAATGTTATAAAGTTACTCTGCTGCTTGTTACACACTGCAGTAAGCTATCGATTTTAGAATACCATAATAAATGCTGGATGGCTTGTGTTGATAAATGGCATGGAATTAATTTTAAAACATATTGTATGATGGAGAAAATGCTGTATTACTGTTACTAAAAATAAAGCTGCATCTGATTATGTTATGTTAGCTACTTTACAAAATAGTGTTTTTCTCTGAGGCATGGTAAAGCATGGTACTCGCAAAAAAATCAAGAAAATTAGATTTAAATAATAAGACTCAACGTGTTGAGCTATATAACAATGATTAGTTTTTCTGTCTATATATTAAAATAGTTTTCCCTTGCCTATTAAAACATGTAAATATTAAAGCGTCTTTGGTGTTTCCATGGTTTCTACAAAATAAAACCGGAAACCGAGGGTAACGCAGGTATGACGCAATTGACAGGCGACTCCTCACACGTCCTGGAGCCTTAGTTAAAATTGCAGTTTTCTAAAGATTTACAAATAGTTGCAAACATTTGGGATATTGTAAGTACTCAAGTGAACAAAATATATAACACTGGCCTAGTGGCTTTTGGATATTATACTGCAAAATTCTTACATATTGCACCTTTAAAATAAAAGTTATTATTATATTTAAGTTGTTAAATGCTAAAACAATGACTTTCAATTATACTGTAAGTTAAATGGCTATAATTACTCATTTCATCCCCAGAAATGGAAAACAAAATCCATGTAATATAGACATCAGTAGCAGTATTGTTCAGTGATAATGGTCTTTGTTCATAGTACTTAGTAAAAAGATGCCATAGGGCTGGACGATTATGGCCTAAAATCAAAACTTTGATTAATTGAACATTTTACCTCGATTACGATTAATGAACCATTATTTTGTTTCTGGTTTTTTTTTTTTTTTTTGCCCTCATAGTTCACTGCCAATGTTTGTACTGTAAATATGATTGACTGGTGGGATATTTTTTCCTATTGAAAGAGTGATCTGACATAGCGGCTCACTTTCAGTAGTTATTTTATCAGTGGTTCATAACATTTCTTACAGATTTCTGCTCGTTGTAAATCAGATAAAGATAAATTAGTACAGTACCAAGACGAGTGATTGCGAATGTGAATTAGTCATACCGTCTCTCTATTAATTGTGAAACCGTGGGTTGTAAATAGTTCCTTCAAACGTAGAAAAATATATGCTATAATAAGTTTTGAGTTTCTAAGCTACTTTAGTGATAAATCACAGGACAGCGCTGACAACTGCGTTCCTCTCTGTGCGCGCGATCTTCACGTTTTGCTCAGCTACTGTTTGTATCGGTTTGTATGAGTGTTCGTGCCACAATGCAGCTGCGCGAGCACGGTAGCTCAAAATAGTATACATCCAATCGTCTAAAATCGCTTGAATGTCCAAACTGGCAAACCTTAAAACAAATACAACTGACAAAGTTTAGTGAAGACGCAAGTCTCACCGCTTGCACGCCATCACTATGTGTTGAACCAGCGTTCACCTCTGTGTTGCTTTTATGCCACTGACTGGACGGGGTGGAGTCACATGACTACACACGCGGTAGTATGTTTTTAAGGGGAAAGTATTAACAGGATTTAAAAAAAACGAAATAACCGACATGGGGAAATTACGTCGGTTAGAGGTTCTGAATTTAGGTTTCGATTAATGGTCCAGCCCTAAAATGCCATTAAACAAATTAACATCTTTATGTTGTTTTCATGTTAATTTAAAGAGATTCAGTAATGAGATTTAGTGTGAAAATATGTATTACAATATAAAATATATTGCAAATTGTAATGTTGGGGGCCGTTAATTGTGATTAATTGCAGAAAAATATGCAATTTTTTTTTCCCCTGATGGACATCACTAGTGGGGACATTTTTACAACTGTAGCAAACCTGTATACCTGTGTGATCTCCTAATCTGATCACAGATTTCAGGGTTTCCTCTGTGCACCTGGTGACCAATACAGGAATACCTCCTCACAGTCCATTAGCCTGTTAAACAGTGACATAATCCTCCCAAAATCCTGCTCAAGACACGTAACCCAAGCCTATATTAAGCACACTACCTGCATCCTAATTAGTGCCCTTGATAACCTACATCATGCTCAGCCCACGCTGTAGCCTAGTCATCATATATACAGGATTTGAACCAGTGGTCTGTATGTGGTCCAATGCATTTTCACCTTAGCTGTAAATTAATGATGGCACATATCTCAACAATGCCTCTGTAACTGACACTATTGCTGTTGTAGAAGTACAACTGTTCCTCCAAGTCATTGAGAGTGTAGCAGCTCTCAGCCATGGTGTGTATACATACTGTAGGAAGGAGTACAAAATTGTTTACAAAAAATTTTTCGGAAAAAGGCTTCTGCAGAAGTGAGCTGCTGTTGTACTGCTCTGGTACAGTTAGTCATAAACATGTTTTTTGTATCCTTGTCAAAAGTATGACATGTTTATTGTGTTGTGATTGATAGTTCTCCTCCTGTACTTTGACTCATATCTCTTCTTTCTTTTGATCCTGCAGTTTCCGATGGGTAGGCGGACAGCCTGTGATATCTACTGGCATGGCGTTTCGTTTCATGACAATGAGAACATCGTCTCTGGGCAAGTCAACAAATTCCCAGGTAAACTTCACTAAAAGTAGGTCTTTAGAAGATCTTGTCATAGTAGAAACATAATATCTCATAAGTTGGGTTAGTTCACCCAAACATGAAAAATCTGTTATTAATTACTTACCCTCATGTCGTTCCACACCTGTTCATCTTCGGAACACAAATTAAGATATTTTTGATAAAATCCGATGGCTCAGTGATGCCTCCATTGACGTTAATTTACACTTTCAATGCCCAGAAAGGTACTAAAGACATATTTAAAACAGTTCATGTGACTACAGTGGTTCAACCTTAATGGTATGAAGTGATGAGAATACTTTTGTGCGCCAAACAAATCAAAATAACGGGCGATTTCAAAACACTGCTTCATTAAGCTTCAAAGATTTACAAATATCAAACTGCCAAAGTCATGTGATTTCAGTAAACGAGGCTTCGTTACGTCATAAGTGTTTTGAAACGTTTCGAAATTTCAATGGTTCATGTGACTTTGGCAGTTTGATACGTGCTCCGAACCACTGATTCTAAACAAAAGATTCGTAAAGCTTCGAAGCTTCATGAAGCAGTGTTTTGAAATCGCCCATCACTAGATATTGTTGAATAAAGTCATTATTTTATTTTTTTGGTGCACAAAGTATTCTTGTCGCTTCATAACATTAAGGTTGAACCACTGTAGTCACATGAACTGTTTTAAATATGTCTTTAGTAGCTTTCTGGGCATTTGAAAGTGTAAATTAACTTGCTGTAAATGGAGGCCTCACTGAGCCATCGGATTATCAAAAATATCTTAATTTGTGTTCTGAAGATGAACGAAGGTCTTACGAGTGTGGAACAACATGAGGGTGAGTAATTAATGACAGAATTTTCATTTTTAGGTGAACTAACCCTTTAACTCTTTCCCCCACCAGTGTTTTATTTAAAAGTTGCCAGCCAGCGACAGCATTTTTGATCATTTTCACAAACATTTCATGGCCCCCAGAATATTTTGTTGTATGAATATCGGAACATGCAATATATCGAAAGAACACAGCCTTTGCTTTAAAAAAAAACAAAAACTGGCTTCATGCATTCTTTTTTATCAACACTTGAATGTGTGTAAGTTTCATAAAAAAGCAACATCTTGAACAAAAAAGCTGAGAATTTTCTTTCAAAGACTACAGTGTGCATAAGCAATGTTTTTATGGCATGTTTCTGCTTCTTTTTTGCCTGTGTTTTCATCTGGAGATTCTCTACTCCTTCCGAAGTTGCGTAATAGCGCCCCCTACCATATAACACTGAAAACACAGAAGGCCGGAAAATTCTGTCAATGGCAGGGAAAGAGTTAATGAGAACACTACCATTAGCAATTAGGACTGTAATTTCTTTGCTTTCTTTCTTTTTTCAATTCATCCCCTCTCTGTTAATATCTTAAAATTATAAGAATTTAAATGATGATGGAATAGGCCATTAAAGATCATTCAATCATAATTTTATGATTGAATGATGTATGACATTTGCTTTCAAAGCAGTTATTCTGGTAGCTGGACAGCAGCTGGTGCTATGCTGTAATTTTTGCTGCCAAATTATCTATTTGAAGCAAGCATTAAACCGAAAAATAAACTGAACTGACTGAAAAATAAAAAAATAGCAAATATAATTATTAATTTAAATAAAGGATTAGTTCTGCAAAAAATGAAAGAAACATGCTGTGAGGTGTCAGAGTAAAGGGCATGATCTAAAACAATATGTAGAAAAATATCAAGCGTGCTGTTGCTGATTTGTTTAGGCTCAGTCAGATGATATTTTCATTGGTTATCACAAGCAGGTATCATATTGTTCCTTACCATGGCAACTGCTCACGTGTCTGCTTTAAACGCTTCTCGTGTAGTATTACCATATTATACAGTGACAATGAATATCTAAATAGAAGCTTTGGTCATTTAACCAGGCAAGCAGGAGATTTCCAACATTAAACAATCTCTTTAAAGCATTAAGGATGGGGCTGTTAAAACAGGGCTGTTATACTGCTATATACAAATGATAGAAAAACAATTTCTTTCAATGTCTTGAACTGAAATAAAGTATAAGAAAAACTAAAAACATTGGATCACAAAATCGAATGATCTGACCTGTTTTTGTGGTTGAAGACATCCCAGTGATTTCAGCATGGAGTGATATTCCAGTTAGATCGACAAAAGCAGCAGACAGATTTACTGCTTCTATAATTGCTATAATTGCTAAAATTGAAACTAAGTATATGCAATAAATATATATACAAAAATACAAAATATTCTAAATATATTAAAAACAAAACAGAAATGTGTCCATAAATAAAATCAGTACTAACTTTTATAAGATGTGCAGACACATTTATTTTGAAATAAAGTTAGTCATTTTGTGCTTACTTTTAAAGAAAGTTTCTCAATCATATGATGAGTATTGATCACTGGACTGTAGTTTTCAGCAGTGGAGTCATAAAGGAGTCTCAAGTGCTGCTGACTCATGGGTTGGATGTAATATGACTGTTTTCATAGCTGTATTGACAGTTGCTTTCACACAGACAGCATGTCCAAGCTATGTGCCTCCGCTATGGAACCATTGAAATCAAATGATCAAGTGATTTATTGAAACTGCTGGGAAATAAGGCTCTAAAATGTGTCATACTTTTTGAGAGAATAATGTCCCTGTAGGGCTATAGACTGATGGGGAACTGCAGCTGCTCTCTGGCCTTTGTGCTGCTGTTTCTCTTAGACTTCACTCTGTTTTCTCATCAACTATCCTGTCGGTCAGCAGGAATGATAGAGATGCTGCGGAAGATCAACCTAAGTCGTGCCGTGCGCACAATGCAAGAGCTGTTCCCGGAGGAGTACAACTTCTACCCACGCTCCTGGATACTGCCTGAGGAATACCAGCTCTTCTCCACACAGGTACAATCTCAGTGAAGGAAACACCTTAATGAAATAGAGTAACAAACTGCAACTTGATTAGGTATTAGAGTCTATTTGTGAAATCAATGAAGAGGACATTCACAGAAGCCACGACTTCTTCTTGCTAAATACCCAGTCAAAGTGTAATCTATTTTGCTGTCTTCCCCCAGCAGTCTGTCTTTCTCTCAGTGGTGTATCTATAGGTACATTGCTGTGGTAGTAATTGGTCAGGACAGAATCGCAGTAAAACCAGGTTAAGCAGTTTAGTTGCCAGCAACAACTAATTGTGAACAACAAGTTTGTTAAAAGATCTTATAGTTGCAGGATTTGCATGTTCAATCCCCTTCCATATGTTACAGTTAGCTGTGTGCTTTATTTGTTTAGATGGGCTTGCTAAAGGGGATTTTCTCTTACTGTCCAGTAGGTTAAACCAATTTGTGCTTCAGTTAGTTAGGATTTGTTTTTTGGAGGATAAATGGGAAGTTTTGCTTTTTATTTCTCTTTTTGAGATAAATTATTGCTTATTTCTATTTATTTTTTTACATGTACATGCTTATTTTCTTTTCTCTTTTTCAGCCTTGTGTTTGAATAACTTTTTTATTAGAAAAGCTGCAGAGGGCAGCAAAGATCTACAGGAGGTTCTTCAAAAGAGGGTGAAAAAAAGATTTGCTGTTGTATGCTGGCTAAAGAAAACCATTGCATTAGTCAGAAATATGAGGTTTAGTTTACCAACCATAATGCCATTAGTGGATAGTCACAAGCGCTCAATGCCTTTAATGCCTTTTTAAAAAACTTTTTTTTTTTTTATTACCTTTTTAGCAGAACAATTGGATAAGTGCTTTGTTTATAATCTTGAAATGTTGTCTTATTGTTAAAAGCACTTTAACTGGAGACTGCTAAATACTGTTCATGTTAACCCTTTCAAACCCTTGTGTCATCACATTAATAAGACAAAAGATCATATTTTGTGTCACTAAAACCTAATTTGGATCTTTTTTTTTTTGCAAACATTCACTGTGCACCTTCTACTTTTGTCCTCTTTTTCAAGATTCGTCTCCTGAAGGATAACGATTCAACCCTCAAACCAACTTTCATCGTCAAACCGGACAGCGGATCCCAGGGCGACGGCATCTACCTCATCCGTGATCCTGCTGACCTTCGGGTTATCTCAGGTTCTCACATCAAACAAGCAGTTGTTCAAGAATATATCCAGAAACCCCTGCTCATCGATAAATTGAAGTTTGATATCCGCCTCTATGTTCTGGTCCGTTCGTTGGAGCCTTTAGAGATCTACATTGCTAAAGAGGGTCTGTCCAGGTTCTGCACAGAACCTTACCAAGAACCCAGCCAGAAGAATCTCAGTCATGTTTTTATGCACCTTACCAACTATTCCCTTAACGTGCACAGCGGGAACTTTGTCCACTCAGACAGCTGCAGCACGGGCAGTAAACGCACCTTCTCTAGCGTTCTCTATCGCATAGCATCTAAAGGAGTGGACATCAAGAAGGTCTGGTCAGACATTATTGCTTTAGTTATAAAGACAGTAATTGCACTTGTGCCTGAACTGAAGGTGTATTACCAGGCAGATATACCGCCTGGAAAACCAGGACCGACATGTTTTCAGGTATATTTACAATGAATTCTTTTGTGTTTGTGATGCGTTTTGCTTTTAGGTGGCCTACATATAGGTCATTCACATGCAAAAAATGAGCACACACCCATATGCTGTTAACTATGTTTTTCCTTCAGCAGGCGACCCCTAATCCTCTGCAAATCACTGGTTTTCGAAGTCAATAAAATCTAAATAACAGAAGATGATGTGTCCCAATTTTAGATCCTGGGCTTTGATATCCTGCTGATGAAGAACTTGAAGCCTGTTTTACTAGAGGTCAATGCCAATCCCAGCATGAGGATTGAACATGAGCAGGAGGTGAGGGTGCAGATGTTCTTTTAAAATGATGTGATTCAAATAAACGTGTGTGTATATATATCTATGCATATGCGTGTGTGTTAACAAAAACAAAAAACAAACCTTGGTATCATCATGGTACATGTTAAAAAAAAAAAAAAAAAAAGATGCTACCATGGTACACTCTACTGTTAAAAAAAATTTGGGTCAGTAAGATTTTTGTTTAAGAAATTAATACTTTTATTCAGCAAGGCTGCATTAAAGGGATAGTCTACCCAATAATGAAAGTTCTGTCATCATTTACTCACCCACAAGTTGTCCAATGTTTCAAACCTGTATGAATTTCTTCTGTTGAACACAAAACAAGATATTTTGAAGAATATGGGTAACCAAACAATTGATGGGCCACATTGACTTCCATAGTATTTTTTCCCCAGTACTATAGAAGTCAATGGGCCCCATCAACTTTTTAGTTACTCATATTCTTCAAAATATCTTCTTTTGTGCATAGCAGATGAAAGAAATTCATTCAGGTTTGAAACAACTTGAGGGTGTGTAGGCAAAATGATGGAAGAATTTTCATTTTTGGGTGAACTATCCCTTTAAATTGATCAGAAGTGACAGACATTTGTAAGTTTTTCTGTTTCAAATACATGCTGTTCTTTTGAATTCTTTGATAAAGACAAGTATCCTGAAAAAAAAAAAATGGTTTCCACAAAAATATTAAGCTGCACTACTGTTTTCAACATTTATAATAATAAGAAATGTTTCTTGAGCACTAAATCAGCATATTAGAATGATTTTTGAAGGATCATGTGACAATGAAGACTGGAGTAATGGCTGCTTCAGCTTTGGAAGCTTCAGGAATAAATTACCTTTTTTTTTTTAATATATTAAAATAGAAAACAGTTATTTTAATTTGTAATAATATTTCACAATATTACTGTTTTTACTGTATGTTTGATCAAATAAAAGCAGCCTTGCTTAGCACAAGACTAACCAACAAACTAAAACATTAGTTTTTAACTAAAAACATTTTACCAACCCCCAACAAACATTGACTTTACTTTTGTTTACAGACTGAGGACATAAGCATGAGTTTGTTAGGATGCTGATTATTGAGGCCATACCATATGTTACAGGTGTCACCTGGTGTGTATGAATATGTACCGAGTCCAGTAGATGAGGAGGTGAAAGTGGGTGTGATCAGAGACACGCTGCGGCTCATGGATCCTGCTCAGAGGAAAGAACACGTAACGTGAGTCATAGGCTTTAAGACTTCTGAGACAGTTGATGGTACAGTGTGTATTTGTGTGTACATGCCTACCAGTGCGTGTTCGTTTCAGTTTTGTGGAGCTGAAATAATGGTTTGCTGAGCTGCAGTCATAAGCCTTTCAGATGGAAAAATTAAATTCAGGAAATCCTGTGATGGAATTTCACACTTGTGTGGCCACTCTTCCTATCTCTCTCAGTCATGGAAATGCGGACGGCCTGGTGCCCCACGAGCGGGACTGTGTCTCATGCTTTCACCTTTTTACTGTAGCTCATTGTACACAGCAACACTTACGGTATACACTTTAGTGTCTGGGCCTGGGGGGAAATAAAAGTCAGGCTGCCACTGTTTCTGAGGAAAGTGTGGAGTCAGCTCAGAGTTTAATTGAGAAGTACATGTGCGCTTGGAGTGGAAAAGACTCTGTGTGCACATTTTTGTTTAATATCTGCTAATTTAGCCTTTAGATGTGCATTTTTTATGATCTAGCACAGTTGTCTGTTTTGTGGTGTTTGATGAAAAATGAAAAACAGTTTAATCATGCTTTTCTTTCTGTGTGTGTGTTTGTTTTCAGTTCTTGATTATGAATAAGTTCTTGAATTATTCTTACTCAAAACTGAAAAATGTGTGTGTGTTTGTATGTGACTCTGGACCACAAAACCAGTCATAAGTCACATGGGTATATTTGTAGCAATAGCCAACAATACATTGTATGGGTCAAAAAGATTGATTTTTCTTTTATGCCAAAAATCATTAGGATATTAAGTAAAGATCATGTTCCATGAAGATATTTTGTAAATTTTCTACTATAAATATATCAAAAATGTATTTTTGTGAGTGGATATGCATTGCTAAGGACTTCATTTGGACAACTTTAAAGGCTTTTAAAAAACTTTAAAGATTTTTTTGCACCCTCAGATTCATGATTTGCAAATAGTTGTATCTCAGCCAAATATTGTCCTATCCTAACAAACCATACATCAATGGAAAGCTTATTCAGCTTTCGGATGATGTATAAATCTCAATTTCCAAAAATTGACCCTTATGACTCATTTTGTGGTCGAGGGTCACATATAAAAAAAATTAGTACTGCCCCTATTAATCTTTTTGACAACATGTTCACATTTATTCCACAAGATAAAATAACTTAATTTACACATTATCCTGTACTATTGGTTCTTAATTGTTTGCTCCTCAATCAAGAAACATTTCTAATTATCACAAATGAAAACTGTTCTTCTGCTTAATATTTTTGTGGTAGCTGTGATGCATTTTTTTTTTCAGGATTTTTTGATAAATAGAAAGTTTAAAAGTATAGCATTTATTTGAAACAGAAATCTTTTGTAATATTAACTGTCTTAACTGTCACTCAGTAATTTAATGCGTCTATGCAGAGGTGTTATCTGTGCTTTGTAAACATGATGGTTATTGTTTTCAGTATTCCTTAAAATGAAATAAAAACAGTGAAATGCAAACTCAGAATATACAGGTATATACAGGTGTGAATTTGCATGTCCTTTAGCCTGAGGCTTATTCATTTCACTTCTGGTGTGAAAGGGCCTTTACATTTGCCAAAAAAAAAAATAGGATTTTTAAAAACAAACAAGCCCAGCCCAGGTTAAAAAAAAGCAACGCAAAAGTAACGTAACATTATTTTGCAATTTGTTACTTTTTTAGGGAGTAACACAATATTTTAACACAATACTAGTAACTTTCCCCAACACTACTTATTACCCCTACAGGCTGCATATTAGTAACTAAATGGTAAATACTAGTATTTCTTTGGAGGGAACTAACCCAGTGACAGCTGTTGTACAATTTTTGTTTGAGAGTGTACAATGGCTACGATACAGCTTTGGATTGCCTTCAATTTTTAGGTTTTCTCAACTTAAATTTTTTACAGTGTATGTAAATGTTTGTAATGCAGATTCTTCTGGGCAGCATTAAATGAAGAAAAAAACCAAAGATCTTATAAAAAAAATAGTAACATTTTATTTTAGGGTCTTTTAACTAGTTGCTTATCAGCTTGTATATTACTAGAATATTGGCTGTTTATTAGTACTTATTAAGCACATATTAATGCCTTATTCTACATTCTTAATACTACCCAATACCTAAACTTAACAACTACCTTATTAACTATTAATAAGCAGTAAATTAGGAGTTTATTGAAGGAAAAATGTGTTTTTCCTATACTAAAGTGTTACCTAAAAATCTTCCAAACTCTGCAAGGGGCATGAAACTAAAACTTTTTCCTTCAGACTTCTAGTTCTTACAAGGAGTATATTAGTGTGTCATAAATACATTTACATAAACAAATAAACAGTCTCCCCTGTAGTAATGTCTCTTATGGTCAGGCAAACAAACTCATATTGGCACAAAAGATTGAATGAATAAAATAAATCAAGGACACTCAGAGAGAAAGTTCTTCATACTCCGTCACAATGTCTTTCATCTTATAACCTCCTTTCAAACCGTCAGTGACTGTGATGACTGTCTGAATTTACACGCCACTCACAAACTCTTCCTATTCGCTTCCTTTGATGCTTTTTGAAGCTATGCTGTCCTGAGTACGATTGTCACGGCTAATACTGACAAGTAGAAAGTCATTAAGGCTTTACAAAACCAGAACATCTTCACTAGTGTTGTATAATGACAGTCTATTCCTCGCAGGGCTCTCCAGTTATATTTTTGCTCTTCCTCTAGTGCTGTCGATCACGTGTCTTATTGGACCAGTTTATCTTGCGCATTTCCAGAGGCTTCTATGGGAAATTAGCCCAGATGACCCTGAGGCAATTTGATAGCATCTATTAATATGTTAGACATACAGTATCTTATGAGGTTATAAGAAAAGTGGGCCGCTCCCTCAGTATTATTATTATTATTTTTGGGCTGTTTATAGAGCCTCCGGCAGTCACAGAGACAGGTGTGATCTCTTAAAGGAAATATTCCAGTTTCAGTACAAGTTGAGCTCAGTCTACAGCATTATTACCAACGTTTCTTTAAAAAACAAAGCCAAAATATGCAAAAGCTGGTTATTGTGAAGCACTTACAGTGGAATCAAATGGATCCCATCTTTAAATGTTAAAATACTCAGTATTTCAGTAGTACAGCCACAAGATGTAAACAATATGCATGTTAAGATGATTTTAGTGTGATTAAAATTGCTTTCTAACCTTTTGTGTATGAACATTTTAAACATATTGTAGAGCATGTTGAAATTATCTCAAATTGATTGTATTAAGAAAAAAAAAATATGAAGTGAAGATGGCCATCTTGTGAAAGTGAATGCATTTGTGTATGTGCATGCTAAAAGTTGTACGTGAGAGAAGATGACTGTTGCTGTCTTCAAGTAAACCTATTAAGTGTGTTATTTGAGTCATGTCACTGTCAATAGTATACTTTTACGCTGTCAGTGTCGAGCCACAGCCTTCAGGTCGGAAGTCATGGAAGTGCATCTACTTAGACTAAAAGTGCAGAGTTACTTACAGCAGTGCTGAAATGCAGTCATCTACACACAACAAACTGCTTCTGGTTCCTCGGCCATCTGGGCTCAGTGCACGTATGAGAGGACTGCAGTTCGCTCTGTTGGTTTTGTGATTGTTAAATAATTGTTTTTCATTATGTTGTCCTTGGGTAAGTGAGAGAGAAAGAGGGATTTAATGAGAGAAAATTGTAAGGCTTGTGGTTTGTGATGCTATTCACCGAGGATGTCTGGGTTTTTCTAGTCCTTCGGTTTGAAATCCTCCATTCTCCTTATTGACAGATTTTCTTTGTTTATGCCTTATGCTGTTATCACAAAATCAATCAGCAAACTTTCTAGAAGTTTTTTTTTTGGGCTTGTTTATTGTTCTTGTTTAGCCGTTTCTTAAGTGACCTTGACTGTTTTCTTCATCTACCGTCTTAAATATGAATAAATATAAAAAGCGAGAGAAAGATAGAGTAACCTAATCAAAAATATTGTGATTGCCGAGGACACCAGTTAAAGGGGTGAGTGGAAATGTTGGCAGGGCAAGTCACTTGAAGACACTTGAAGAAACCGACCTGCAAAACTACAGTACTGTGAAAAGTTTTATTAAGAAAATGCTGTAAAGTAAGGATTCTTTCAAAAATAATGTCATAAATAGATTTTATTTATCAATTAACTTCTATTAACTAAATCAAATCAATATTTGGTGTGACCACCCTTTGCGTTTTAAACAGCTTTTGTCGTAGGTACACTTACAGATAGTTTTTCAGGTAGTTTTGGAGGAAGGTTTCTTCAAGTGTCTTGGAAACGTTACCACAGTTATTCTGGATTTAGTTTGTCTCAGTTTTTCTGTTTCTTCAAAATAATCCAAGATAGACTCGATGATGGTGAGATCAGATCTCTGTGTGGAGCATACCTTGTGCATGCAAAAATCTCAAAGGATTATTACAATTTATCGCAAAAGGAATGTTTGGAAACGTAAACTGATATTTCCGACTGACACAATACAGCAAAAGATTTAAAAAACTGGCTTAAAAAATTAGTTCACTTTCAAATGAAAATTAGCCCAAGCTTTACTCACCCTAAAGCCATTCTAGGTGTATATGACTTTCTTCTTTGTGATAAACACAAGCTGAGAAATATTAATAAATATCCTGACGCATCTTAGCTTTATAATGGCAGTGAGTGGGATCAATGAGTATGAGCTGAAGAAAGTGCTTCCATCTACATACATCCATCATAAACGTGTACTCCACACGGCTTGGGGGGGTTAATAAAGTCCTTCTGAAGTGAAGTGATACATTTGTGTAAAAAAAATCGATATTTAACAAGTTATGAAGTAAAATATCTAGCTTCCACCACACCGCCTTCCGTATTCTTTTTATGAAGAAAGTGTAAACTGGCATCACGTCAGTTAAGCTTTTTCCGTAAGTTGAATAGGGAAGGTGTAGGACGTAGCGTAAGCTTTTTGAACTGCGAGAGTTTTACCTTTTTGGTAAAAATACTAACATGCCTTAAGCCCGGGATACACTGCACGATTTTGGGCTGTCCCAGGCGAAAGATTGCCATTGTGATGTGATGGTGCCTCTTTATTGGTGGTCCTATGTCGTACAGTGAGAGCGGTTCAAAGACGGCCGTTTTCCCGGTCTTGCAACCAAAGATAGCCTATGATCATTTTCTGACAGTGTCAGAAACAGTGTGTTTGCTGCTACGACCTACGCCTACTGACCAGCCAGTAAAAATGCGACATGAAATCAACGCGACATGGCGCTAAAACTTAAAACTGCTTACCTCAAACACTTTTCCCTTCTTCTTTCGCCGCTTCCTTTTTATTTTCAGCACACATAAAAACTACAACTGCCAAAGTGTGATTTCAACATGGTCTTTTTGTTTACCACTATCGCATGCTGATGATGTTTTATTCTTCTATAGAAACTTGCATTGTACCGTATGAGTCAATAAGTGTCATCATCATACAGTCTACATGCATGTCGTGCCCAAGTTTAAAAGATCCATGTCGCACAGTGTGATTTGTAATGATCTTATAGGATTGCTAAAATCGTGCAGTGTATCCCGGGCTTAAGACTTTTGTACAGTACTATATCTACAACACCATATACTTTTTTGATGCTGCTTCTTCAATTTAGAGATTTAATGTTCTATCAAGTCCAAAGATACAGGTCTACACAAACAATTTTGTGTGTGTGTGTGTGTTGAGTTTAACCTTTGTTTCTGTGTCAACAGGTCAAACACAGAGGGCGGTTCACCAGAAGACGCTATTGTTGTGGAGACAGGAAGTGATGAGAAAGAAAGCTCGACGGATTCTCTTCCATCTTTGTGTTTAAAGCAAGTCTTCCCCAAATACACAAAGCAGTTTAATTACTTGCGGGTCGTGGAACGCATTGCTGCCATTTTCCTGCGCTTTCTCGGTGTCAAAGGAACCATGAGACTGGGCCCGACCGGGTTCCGCACCTTTATCAGGCAAGTCATTAGTTCCTGTAGCTCCACTGGCTAACAACAACCGTTACATTGGCTCGAATTTAATTGGCATAAATCATCATGGCTAAATTTAGTGGAATGAATGTGATTATAGAGCCTCTTAGTGTTTCCGTCATCAGAATAAGGCAACATTCAGGTGTCACGTTTCACATTAACCGAGCTTCTCCTTTAGGAACTGCAAGCTGAGTAACAGCAGCTTCTCGATGGCTTCAGCGGACATCCTGTACATCGACATCACGCGCCGCTGGGCTGGAATGCTCCCCGACTCCAGAGAGGCAGGCAAGCGGCCCACCAATCATGATGCAATTTACAGCACATCTTCACTCCCGCGGCCGACACACAATCAAAAAGCTGTTAAACAGCCTCCAATAAAAGACACATTTGCTACTATTCATCATAGCGCATTTCCCTTCGCATGCAGTCATAAATGAGATCATCAGGGGAGATAATTGACAAATAAATTCACTTCTTCATTCATTTGCCCAGTACTTGTAGATTGGAAAAATACATGGCCAATCAACTAATGCCACATAACCAAATTTTCAAGCTCTGTCTCAATCTTTCATATTTTAATTTCTTTATTATTTAATTTTTTTGCTTTCACTTTGAAAAGATACTTTGGTAAATGGGAACATTTGTGTGTGTGAGTGTGTGTGTGCCAAAGCTAATGTGCCCACAAGTCATTTCTGCTTTTAAATGAGCACTGGTAATATTCCTTGTGATGGTGCATTAGGTTGGGTCATGCTAGCATCGTTTTCTTGGAGGAACGTATGAAATGAATAATGCATGCCAGGCCTTGCTTCTCCTAATCAAAAGAGAGAATGAATATATACTCGAGTCTCTGTGCTCTTAAATGGCCAGAGTGGAATGATGTGAGCTGAATTCCGGAACACTTCGGAAGGTTGCACTGAATTTGGTCATTAGCGCCTTGCGGTTGGGAATCAACACACAGACACACACGCTCACAGACGACAAACTGTGTGTGGCGAGAGGAAACTAATAACTGTGGATAAGGTTGATATTTATAAATAATAGAAGTAGCTGTTTAAAAGTGGGGGGATCAGTCTGTTTATCCCCGAGGAGGAAAGGGAGAGATAGCGCTGCCATGATCTTCATTAATAGTAATACATTTACTATTGAGGAATGCTGACTGGACACTTGGACAGAATACTTAAAGAAGGAAGGATTTAGTCCATCCTAGAACTCAATCTGCTTCATTTGACAGGAAAATGCTGAATTCTTTAAGCGCCCCTTCATTAGTCTGCTTAATGAAACCTATTTTCTCCTTCTGGAGAACAGCATTGCTTTATTAATTCTCAATGTACACATATTTCTGACCAGCACAGCATGCCGCCTGTTTTCTTTCTAGATGTATTTCACGGCTCCATCGTGTCCGCAGCGAGGGCTCATTAACGCTTCGTATATGCAGTCAGACAAGTGATCTGCATCCACCTTCAGTCTCAAACCCCCTAATGGTTCATGAGAACCTTAATATGTGTAATAACAGCAAGTGGCTTTGCATTGAAATGCGCAAAGAGAATTTTACTGCTCTCTTTCTTCATGTTTAAAATGTTTAGATCGAAGCTGTCTGTATTTTTCTCCCTCGACTCTCAGGCTCAGATGTAACCTTGAGAATTTGCTGCTGATGATTTGTGTTTGCTGATGAAGTTTTTAGCCGAAACATAAATATAGTTTAATTAAGTTTTCATCAGCGTGGAGATATGACTGAAACCACGTACACTAAATAATACACTGATGAAGCCCTATTAATTAATAAACAAGCAGAAGGGAAAATCTGCCATATGTACACTTCTGATTAAAGCCTTTTACAGCTCGGAAATAATGTCACTAATGGCTTTTCTCAAATCTTTTGTTCTCTTGTCAGTATACAATTTTTATGACAATTACATGTTTGTATAGATTTTTTTTTATTGCTCATACTATATACTCATAGCTCAAAGTCATGTGTCAAAGTCTGTTACTTAGGGTTTGAGGTCTTTCAGAATCTCTAACCTTAAAGGGTTAGTTCATCCAAAAATGAAATTTCTGTCATTAATTACTCGCCCTCATGTCGTTCCACACCCGTAAGACCTTCGTTCATCTTCAGAGCACAAATTAAGATATTTTTGATGAAATCTGAGAGGCATCTCACTTCATAGACAGCAATATAACCACCACTTTCAAGGTCCAGAAAGATACTAAAGACATTGTTAAAATAGTTGACATGACAGCAGTGGTTCAACACAGAAGAGAACATATTGTTAAATAAAGCTGTTATTTTTGCGCACAAAAAATTTATTCTTGTCGCTTTATAAAATTAATGTTGAACCACTGGAGTCACGTGGACTTTTAACAGTGTCTTTAGTACCTTTTTGGACCTTGAAAATGGTGGTTAAATTGCTGTCTATGAAGTTAGATACCTCTCGGATTTCATAAAAAATGTGTTCATTTTTGTTCTGAAGATGAACGAAGGTCTTACGGGTGTGGAACGACATGAGGGTGAGTAATTAATAACAGAATTTTCATTTTTGGGTGAACTAACCCTTTAAGTACAATACGTAACTTTTAACTTGTGATAAGTTGAGTGACAAAGTCCCATAAATGGACCTGAGCCATATCAGCTGGCAGGAAATGAAAATTTATGATTTTCTTAATGCATGCTATTGATCTTATTGAAAAAGATTCATCCATGCATGTTTAGTTTTTTACCTTTTTTGACCTTTTAATTTTTAATCAAAATCTCGAATGAATGAATAGACTGAAGTCCCTTTTCTACATTTCTTATTTTTCGATAATATATTATACTCTGCAGAAAAACTTCATACTTTATAGAAAAAAAAAAAAAGATGTCGATAGTTTCATTTTATCAAGTGAGTAGAGATTTAATCTGCTTGACTGGGAAAAGACTGAATGCTCCAATAACTTGTTTTCAAAAAGGAATAAAATCTGATAACAAAGGTATCATAAACATTGCTTTAAACTCAAATCTCACAAGAACCAAAAACATATTTTTCAGTGGTCCAGCTAATGCACAGATTTGACTTCGACAGTAAACCAACACATGATTGTCAATCAGAAGCAATTTGTTCTTTTTAAGCGTCAAGTAAAAGCTCTCTCTCTGTTTCAGGAATGTCTCTTCAGGCATTTATTGAGGCCTTCTTCTACTTGGCAGCACGCAGGTTCAAGGCTGTACTCCTGCGGGAGCAGGTGCTCTTGCTGCTGGAGGTGTGTGAGGGGGCCCTCGAGGGGCAGAGCCACAGCGAGAAGCCACGGCCACACCGGTCACACCCAACTCAATCATCAGCGCCAAACGCGTTCAGCTCCCCAGCACTGACACGCCGCCATCATCTACGGCAGCAGCCGCTGCAACTCTCTGCTAAAGCAAACGCAGAGAACTGACAATCTCACTCATACAAACAGTTCCATGTCTTCTGAGGTACAATGCAATGTGCTTTTGAATAAATAAACAAAGAAAGAGGATAGAATAATGAAGCGAATATCATAATATATAGAAACCAGGATAGATTCACTCTCTGTGCAATAGCTCAAGTTGAATTGTTTATACACAGCTCAGATGAAGATATTTCTTTCACCACACTACACAGAAAAATGTAATGGAAGACATTCTGATGCCAGTACACTAACACTCAGGCACTTGTTTCAGTGCTAAATGTGCGGACAGCATGTGTATGAGCATATGCTTACCTTCAGGTAATGTGGGTAGTTTTTGTCTGAATCAATCACTGCAGGGATAATGAAACATCCTTGTGAAAATATCACAGGGATTCAGTGTTTCTTAAAGGGAAGGAATGCTGTCGTAAGACCACTTCAGAAAAGCAGCTAATTATCTCAAACGGCCACCTTTAACTGATAAGGCAGAGCGACACGGTGGCCTTTTGTTAGGGAATGGTGTTCACACCACGCATGGCACCAAATGCACTCAAAGTTTACGAAGTTTTGTTTTATTTATACCCATAGAGATTTATTATTTATTGTTTTTCACGTAACCAAGTCATTTACTGTAGCTTTATTGAAATGCTTCTGCATGTAGAAATTATGACAGAAGGAAAAAAAAGGGTTTGCTGTGGTTTAATGCAAGCGGACATCTCACAGGATTAGCACATATTTACACAGATCATTTAACCCTCATTTAATATCACATTGCAGCTGCAGGCATTTACATATACATATTAGGCTTGACTGAGATGTACTTTTTATGGTAATGAATAAACGTTGCATTTGAAACAATATGTTGTATTGTTTTATTCAACTTTTTCAGTTGTTCTCAGTGTATACACACACACATAACCTTTCCCAAAGTGTGGGATTGGTAAGATTTTTTTTTTTTTTAATGTTTTTGTTTTTTTATGTCTTGTGCTCACCAAATTTATGGAAACCGTGATACATATTTTCTCTTTGATAAATAGAAAACTCAAAACAACAGCATTTATTTGAAACAGAAATGTTGTAACATTATAAATATAAATATCTTTGCTGTCATTTTTGATCAATTTAATGTTAAATAAAAGTAGTATTTCCCAAAAAAAAAAAAAAATCTTACTGACCCAAAGGTTACCACTGGCTTATGTAATTTACTTGTAATATTGCCCATCAGTAGGAAACAAAACAAACCACATTTTATGTTGTGAATCTTGACCTCTAGCTTGTCAACAGAAAAATTCAGTAATGAAGACAACAAAGCAGGTATGAAATAACTAAATAAAACTTTAATTATTCTAGTTGCAAATGTACATAAATTGCACAGCCACAATTGTATAGTTCTTAACATGGACAAATTTCTCTGTACATTATTGTTCTTGTCATTGTCCTAAAACAAAGCAAGAGTCCAGCCAATACTTTACTTTAAACATACTTACAAAAATCTTTTCTACAAGGATTATAAAACATACAACATATTTTAAGTATTCATTTATAGATTTTATATCTTTTCTCTTTATATATCATTTATTTCACATAGCTACTATTTCACATTGACTGCTTGAAAAAAAAAAGCGTAGTTTTACTTGCAAACGTTTTCTAAACTTTGAGAACTGAAATGAAGCCAGATAAAGACACATCTGATGAAAAAGAACCGAGACGACAGCAAAAATCTTTTTAATCTAATACTGTTCTAAACTATTTTTTTGACTTGCTAGTAGCTTCTCATGTGGATGAAAATAGACATAATGACTCTGCAAAACCTCAAACCTCATTAAAAACAGATCATGAACAAACAAAGAAGTGGACAGTTGTGTGTGTGAGAAAACTTGTGAAAAATAAATATTGGTTCCCTTTTGTGCAACAACATGATCCTCAAGTCGAGTTTAAGGTTGATCAAATGAATTTTAAATGCCCCTCGATACTGATCTGTATTATTTAGACAGTCCTGAAGCATTTAGTGCATGCAAAACTACTTTATCAGGGCATCAAAAGAGCATGTGATTGGTTGAGGTATCTTAACACAGTCCAAATTGTTAGTCTTTTACACTCCATTTGCACGTTTGTTTGAATGGAAGGATTTAGCGTTTGGCTACAATGGTACGAATGATAATGCTACAAATAAAACTGAATGACAAATCAGAGCTTCCCTGGCTTAATAATAAGAATAATAATGAGCACCTTGAGTTTGCTACATGTTCATGGAGTGAAGTAAACCCAGGTGGACATGACAAAGGGAAAAAGTGCATAGTCTTCAAAGCCTTTGAGAAGCTGACAGATGCGGTTTGTGCTTGTTAGATTACTACCCCTCAATCTGATCTCACATTTCAGACACAAATCAGCCAATGTAACAATGTCATTCACTCTAAAGTTACCTTTAACGTTGCTTTATATATATATAATATTAACTTATTCACATAATACTCAATCACAGAGCCCATATACAGAGAGATTTTTCCTTAAAAATAACATCTCTATCTTACATGTCCCATGACAGGTTGTCTTTTAATATGTATCTGTATATCTTTGCAACAAAATCAAGATGTGTCGTGCGTCTCACTTCCTCAAAGACCAACAAGTTAAAGGAAAACAGCAGCTCCATGCTGCACCTCAGTGCAGAACATGATAAATGCAGAAAAGTCCTCCTCACGTACATTATTAAATACAAAAATATACAAACTCTAAATGCCGAAATGAAAAGTGTGCAGCAATTTGGAGCGATGAGGCAACACGTAAAAAACACATATGTACAAAAGAATTAAAAAAGGTGAATGAACAAGAAAAACCCATGATGAGAAAATAAACTCAAAGCAAAACTCTCCCAAACAATGCAGGAAGAAATCACGAGATAAACAAGGCAGTTTTTAAAACTTCAAACTAAAATCGGTCTATTGTAGTGTCTAAAACATTCGCTCTGCTCCATCTAATTCAAAATCTTGGCATATCTTAAAATGGACCCAAAATGACATTTAGGATGTGTTTGTTACAGACTGAAACCTTTTTTGTATGAATTAAAAATAAAACAGAAGAGGAAAAAGAAAATGTGTGGATGGAGAATGTAAAATGTTTTTTTTTTTTTTTTTTTTAAATCTGTGCATATTATAATCTATCATAGATGTTCATCTGAACTATAAAAACAAAAAACAAAAAAAGAACTAAGGGATATTTCAGATGCAACATTTTAAGGCTTCTCATGATGGAGAGACAAAGTGCACTATGTAGGGAGAAACAAAAACAGGACAAGGTATAAGAGGATATGGAGGAGAGAGCTAAATTCTCCACAACGAGTTGCTCATTCTGTAGTTTCAGTCGTTTCTTATTAAAGTACAGACCATTATAAAGAAATGTGACAAAATCTAGTTTCTTTTTTTTTAAAGGCTGTATGGAGAACACCTATTTTAAAGCATGTAAAATGACTTTTTTGCAGACTAGAAGGTTCTAATATCTTTATAACGTCACCAAGTCAGCTGTATCGTTTTTCTCTTTTATATTTTACAGTTAGCTATTGTGAAACACGAATGAAAGTCTAGTGGTGTGTCCTAACATGAAGCACTTGAACAGTAGTCTCACCGGCGGATGTTTACAGCGGATCTTTCTCCACATTTCCGAACAATCGTTTCGCCAACCGTCAAAGGTCGGTGTTCAGTATCCTCACCTGCAGTATTTCTCTCAGTGTTCACTTACAGAATATCTGCACACTTGCTCATGTCCTCTCTCTTCATTCTGTCGGTAGGGGTTTTCGTTCAGCAGTTGGAGCTGTTGCGAAACTCGCCGTTTTCTGTGATCTGCAGCTTGGTGGGGTTGGTGGGAGAGATGCCGTTCCGTGTCTGCATGCTGTAGCGCTCTTTCAGCTGTGACAGGGCGCTCATTAGCCTCGCGTTAGCCGCGTCCAGAGATGCTATCCGCTTCTCCTGCAGAGAGAGACAAAATCCTCTGAAAATACCAACACCAGCAATTTCAGCAGTTTCAAAGAATTTTTATGAGTAATTGTTTGGATGCTAACAAGTACAGAATGGAAGAAAATAAATATGCCCAGGTGAACAATGAATCCAGCCCAGAGAGAGGCGGATCAAGTGATTTTTCAGGGATATTTTGGACGTCATCAGCTTTTAGGTTCTCATATTAAGTTCAGCTCTGCTGCCAATGGGTTAACTGTCACATTCATGTTTCTGAATTACAAGGAACTTCAAAGTGAGTGCATAATTATGCATATATTAATTGAACATGAGTATGCATAAGGCATTCTGTTTAGTCAATCTCCAGCCAAGCAATGCCAACTGTTCTGAAAACTCGATATGAATAGCTGAGAAACCATGTTGTTCAATAACAGCTGTATGTTGATCATTTGTAGAATGAAAACATAAAAACTGCTTTTTGGGAAAAGGGATTAAATATACTAAAATGTATATCTGAAAACGGGGTTTATTTAGTTTATGATTTGTTTTACTAAGCAAAACTGATTGTACATCAGCGATAAAACTGTGTTGGATGATAATCACAAATAACATCACGACTGATGATCTGGCTCATGTCTGTGACCAATTCACAGCTGTGATGTTATTTGTGGTGACACTTAACCTCAAGTGTTTAATTGCTTATTTCTCTCCTAACACATGTACTAGAAAGGAGAAGAAACAAACTAGTTGGTTTCCTTGAAAAACATACATAAAATGCATATGCATATTTCCTTGAATTTACTTGAATTTCACAGATTTACAACAGTATTAAGAAGTCTGTTTTATTTAGATTTACAAACGGGGCACACAACAGGAATACTGAGCTGAAGTATTATTTTAATCGGCAGATATTTCCACAGCCCTCACTGTGGGACAGTGAATATTAACATGAAAGATGATTAATGATGCAGATTCTGTCAGACACACTTACAGTTTGTTTAACTGAAGCATTTGTTTCTTTAGAAAAATACAGCATAGATTCCCTAGGGGTTTTTATTGAACTGCAGGGGTTTTGTGAGATTGTGAAATTGAAACGCCAGATATGCGCTACCGTTCAAATGTTTGGGGTCAGTAAGATTTTTTTTTTAAAGAAATGAATACTTTTTCTCAGCGGGGATGCATTAAATTGATCAAAAGTGACAGTAAAAACTTACACAAGATTTACATTAAAAAATAAATGCTGTTCTTTTGAACTTTCTATTTATCAAAGAATCCTGACAAAAATATATCAGTTTCCACAGACATATTAAGCAGCACAACGGTTTTCAACACTGATAATAAGAAGAAATGTTTCTTGAGCACCAAATCAGCATATTAGAATGATTTCTGAAGGATCATGTGACACTGAAGACTGGAGTGATGGCTGCTTCAGCTTTGTCATCACAGGAATAAATGGCATTTTAAAATATATTAAAATAGAAAACAGTTATTTAAAATTGTAATAATATATCACAATATTACTGTTTTTACTGTATTTTTAATTAAATAAATGCAGCCTAGAAACTTCTATTGAAAACATCAAAAAGTCTTACAGACCCCAAACTGCTAATCGTTTATTTCTTGGTTCATTAATATGGTTTATTCAACTAATTATTAGAAATTTTCAAGCAAATTTTACTGGCATTGGTATCAACTACTGACATTTTGGTGTGACAACAACCCTCAGGGAAAGATTTGTGAAATGTATCTGATTTATTGAAAAGTTAACATTTAAAATCAGTACATAAGTAAGCAATAAGGTACGACACGAAGCGGAGTGCCTGCAACTCCTTCAGCCGTGACTTATTCACAATACAGCACTAGCCTCGAGTACCTTATTGATTTTATAAAACAGTTACCACACAATACAAATATTAAAGCCAAAAATATGTATCAATGAAACTTTCATGAATTAAACTTTATTTAAAAGCCTTCCTTCCGCCCGAAAAAATTGTCCCTGAACATGAACAGCAACAGAAGTTACATTACTACGCCATTAGATGGCGCCAAAGACTGTCTTTATGAGTGTGTCAGGCAGTAGCGAAGACTTTTACATTGAAAAGACTGAATTGTTGTGAACAAGGAACAACACGCAACTGACAAAATGCTTTGAAGCACTGTCAGTCATGGGAAAACCCCTTAACTGTTAAAAGGACAAGATAATACATCGGACATTTAAACAGATTTTTTATTATGAACATAGGACTGACCTGAAGGAAAATGCTAAATCTGAATGCAGGTAATAAACTCGCTCACTCAATCTCTTTCTCACAATACTCTTCTACATAATACAGTAAGCTTCAATGAACAATATCAATTGAGAACATACAGTTTACGTTGCTAAGAGTGGTTGCTAAGGATGTTGTGTAGTGATACACAGAACCGTTGGGTGAAGCGGTCATAGCTGTGTTTTATTGTGAATAAAACACATATTGACCAATCAGAATCAAGGACAGGAACTAACCGTTTTATAAAGTAAATCATTTAGAAAACAATTTGGGAACTAGCATTTAAGTCATTCACAGCTGGTATAGACATACCTGCGCATCAATGATCTTCTGTTTGGAGTCAACCACCGCCTGCATATCAGCATGATCCTTCTTCAGCTCTTCCTCCACAGACATCAACCTGCATCAACACAAAACAAACACACACTTAGTCCAGCCTTCATACATCCTCACATTCTGTCTTTGATCTAGAGCTCAAGGCCATAAATATCTGCCCCATAACATCAGTCTTGGTGGAAAGCAGCTCTCAGTAAATTCTACTATGAGGAAAGCTAAAAGTCCCTAAAAGCTCTCTGTCTTCTCAGATTGCCACTAATACACTATCAGCTGAGAGCAAAATGACACTTAGCATCGGAGGTGTGTGGTGGACCTCTGAAAGGCAAAGTGCCCTCTCTGCTTGTTCAAAGTAAATTCGTGTTCTAGCTCAGTCAGTTAAGCTTTCTTTTATGTGGCTCAAGGACTAAATGAAAAAGGGAACTTGTGTTCATCCATTTCCACCAGTTTAACCCATTCAGGCCCGGTTGTGAACTTGATATTGACAATGTAATCAGTCAATCAGAGTGCTCTGGATGTTTTTGTCTTCTGGTTTAGTCTTCATAATACAAACTCCCACCTGCTTATGATGCCCTTCATCTGCAGATCTTTGTCTTCCTGTTGCCGTCTCAATCTCTCCTCAGACTCGTCCAGCCGGGCCTGATACTCCAGCAGCATCTTCTGCGCCTGTTCCTCCTGTCCCTTCAGCCGGGCCTCGTATTCCTCCAGCCTCTGCACTGACACACGCAGCCGCTCCTGCAGCATACTGATCTCCGTCTGATACTGTAAGAGATGTATTTTTTTGTCTTTCATGTTGAACCTCATTATAAGCTGCAGTCAGCACTAAATGTTGAGCTACGAGTCATATAAATAAAAACAATTTCTGTGAAATGTAATCATACCCTATGTGAGGCATCATGTGTGGTGTGCCTTTTGTACACTATTGTAAAAGTGGACTATTAGAAACTTTTACAATAAGGTTCAATTTCTTAAAGGGATAGTTCACCCAAAAATGTTGTCATCATTTACTCACCCACAAGTTTTTTCAAACCTGTATGATTTTTTTTCTTCTGCTGAACACAAAAGAAGATATTTTGAAGAATATGGGTAACCCCTTGACTAATGATGGGCCCCATTAACTTCCATAGTGGAGGGAAAAGAAATACTATGGAAGTCAGTGGGGCCCATATCAACTGTTTGGTTTACCCATATTCTTCAAATATCTTCTGTTGTGTTCAGCAGAAGAAAGAAATTCATACAGGATTGGAACAACTTGAGGGTGAGTAAATGATGACAGAATTTTCATTTTTGGGTGAACTATCCCTTTAACTTTAGTTATTGCATTAGGTGTCATAAATTAACAACAAAATACATTTTTTACAGCATGTTAATTAATAAATATACTTCTGTTCATTGTTAATTCATGTTCATTCATAATACATTAACTAATGTTAATTTATACAACTTGCAATGTTAAAAATGTATTAATATATGTAGAAATTAACATGAACTTGCATGTAGATTAATAAATGCTGTAAAAGGTGTTAGCGTAGCAACATGCTAATGTCAAACTCTGTTGGAATCAATTATTAGTTTAGTCTCTAAAATGACTATAAACAATTTGTGAGGCACAGTGTTGAGTTACCAGTGTTGTTATTATTAACTAAACAATTAAAAATAGTTTTCTGCAATTGAAATAAAGCTATAAATTTATATATATATATATATATATATATATATATATATTTTTTTTTTTTTTAAATCATCTAAAATATTAACCAAAATAAAATAAATTTAAGTACTAAAATTACTAATAACTATACAACTGAAATAAAAATAAATTAAAGCTGAATAGAAATATTTAAAAACAACTAAAACTAATCAATATGACAAAAGCACATAACATTACTAAAACTTAAAAAAACTAAAAACTGGAAATTTCAAAATAAAAGCTCATTAAAATATGAATAAATTCTATAATAATATATAAAAAATACTAAAATAATAGAGCTACTGCCTATGTTCCACACCAGTTACAGGATGTAAGAATCAGATAGAATGACAGATGGACAAGGAATGAGGTCAGCAAAAAAGGAAGCAGGCTATTATGTCTCTTTCTCTCTTTCACACGTACTAAAGTCTGAGAGCACTCGTAGAAATTGATTCTAAGAACTGTGAAATTTCTGCACCACTAGTGGCACCAAACAGAATTGCAAACCACCTTATCCCTATCTGCCATTGTTGGAAAAGAGCAATGCTGAAAGAATCACAGAGCTCCTGAGGTCAACCAACAGATGGTTCACTTAGAGTTTCTGCTCATTAAACTTGGATTTTACCATAAAAACTACAAATTTCACCCTTAAGTCAGCATTCAGAAACACCCAACTCAGAGTTGAATGTTGGATTGCTGACACTGAGAGAATCCTCTTGTCTGAGTGAAATTAGTGTAGGATGATGATTCATTTCCTATCCAGAGTGTGTTTGCATGAGCCAAAATCTCTGCTGTTATGGTGTGTGGGTGGTCAGTTACCTTTTCAGCTTGTGTGTGCTCATCTCTGCAAAGCTCTGTCTCAGACTCCTGCTCTATATATGGCACATTCATCAACCAGGCAGCAGTACGGTCCAATGCACTAGGGTTCACTGGGGACGGGGCCTATGGGACACACACACAAACACACATACGCATGAATAAACTGAAGATGCAACATACACACTCACACTCACACAAAGAAGTCATGCCAGGGGCGTCACATTCCCTACAGGCAACATGGACAAGCAGACATGATGACACTTAGCATGGCGTAAGGCTAAATAAAAAGAACATATATGACATATGAGCAAGATTATCTATAATAACATGCTGAGTTAGAATACATTACAAAGAAGAGGTCATATTGGTGGCTATTTTTCTTAGTTCATGCTGTTTATGATGACACGGTATTCACAGGTAGTCCACAGATGTGACTTTCACATTCAGAGAAAGAGCCTGGAGGTGCTCTGCAATGTAATAAAAGTGTGCACACATGTGGTTTCCATAGACACGCTTCCATCAATCACTTCGACCAATCAATCAAATCCCAAGAGAGAGAGAGAACAATGCATTGTGGATATGGGAAATGCCCTTCCTGTCCACTTCATTGTCAAACTGTTGAAAAAAAATGACTGCCAGTGGCAACAGTGAATGTCGAAGGGTTGATGATTGGTAGTAAGCTATGCGCTCTGATTGTTATTAGAATCAATAACTCAGACCTGCTGCAAGATATATTACTAGGTAAAGTTTAGATAAAGATACATAATAAATGATCCGATATATATAAAGACTAATGTTTTATGTATTTGAGGAACGGAGAAGAGTGTCTTAGTCTAGCATTTGTCATTGAATCATATCCAGTAGTCTCTTAAATAGTCTGTGTGTAGCAATAACATGAGATTTTGGCCAAATTACAGAAAAAACCTGATTCACCGCATAGCTACAGTAAACTTTATAACCTGTAAGTGGATGAAAACGTAATGCGATGCACTTACTGCCTCAGATGCGGCTGTTCTAATGACAAACAAAACACATATGTCCAAAATTCTCTGGTCAAAAGCCTCATAACTCCATTTGAAGCTTGATTTTGGTGATATGTTAATAATAAAATGATACATTTTTGCAGAAATGTGTAATCATTAGCATAGTTTTTATTTTTAACTCCACATACTATTCTTTGTATGCTAGCAAACATGTACGCACTTGTTTATGTGGTCCACGATGCTTCGTTTCCGGACTGTCCCCTTTGGAAGAGGAGCTCTGCTGTCGAAGCCGTGCGCCACTTCCAGGCCAATCTGGTGATGATGACATCACAGTGTTATTAGGAGGCCGTGGGTAGGGGGTGGAGTTCAATAGGTTGGGTGGAGTTCGTCCTCTGGGTGCAGTCTGTGTGGGTGGTGGCGGCTGGTCAATACGCCGTTGGGGACCGCCGCTGCTCTGTCGTGGAACCATAGGCTGGTTTCCGTGCTGCGCGTCAGTTAGCGATAGTTGTCGTCTTGAGAAATCTCCCGAACGTCTCGCAAACTCCTCCCCTACCGAAGCCCCCTGGGTAAGAAAGGTGTGCTTGGTTCCTCCAAGACCCTCTTCGTTGTTGCTATGGGAACTGACGGAGCTATGACACTCCGACCCAGAATCCCCACTCGCATTCCCTCTAGCTGATACGGGCAACCCTGCTGCCATCTGGTACACTGGATTCTGAAAGGATAGTGGGGCCAAGAGCTGTGTAGGCCTGCCTGGGGCCCCTTCTGCTCCTGGAGTAGTTGGAGTCTGTCCTGGCCTGTGAAGAGTAGGGCCTCCAGCAATGTTGCCTTGGGGAGTCCGTGCATTCCAGGGAACCATGGCACCCTCACCTAAACCTTCTGAAGTTATCCCTGCCGGGATGGCGATAGGTTCTAAAGCTCTGGCCGCTTCTTGGAGGTCTACCATGGACAAGCTCTTGCCACCGTTGGCCAAGCCCAGCTCGGGTTCATTGGCCTCAGAGTAGCTAGAACTGCGGGCAGGGGAGCCCTGGAGGCCAGAAGAGCGTGTGACGAAGAAGAGGTCTTTGTTTTCAGGGGTGGGGGAAGGGAGGCGAGTGAAATCCACCGGGCTAGTAACGAGAAGAGATGGAGACATGGACCAGAAAGAGAAAAATTAATAATTAAACATGCACAGTATAGGGCAATAAAACGGTACAAAAACAGCAATCATTTAAAAGAAGATTTAAAAACATTTGCTCTGTTCTCTGCGCTGCCTTAATGCTCCCTAAAGCAGCATCCTAGTTGAAATAGAACATTGTTCATATTCTAATTCTTATTTATTGACATTATTCAGTACATTTTGCAAACTTCATCCATAGATTGGATTTTATACTGAGCATACAGCAAGGCATTCTGAGACTGTATCTGCAAAGGATGCATGTGATGCTGTCCAAGATGGTATCTTAGAAGACAGCATAATCTTGCTGCCTACCTTTTGGAAGAGCATCACAATCACAAGACCCTCATAATAAAGTAGCTAGTGTTTGAGAAACAGAAACCGTAAATCTTTCTCAAACATGCATAAATGCAATACTAGACAGTTCAAGACAAGTACAAAATATCAGAGAGAATGCAAGGTTATGTGTCTCTTTCTGTCTTTACTTTCACACAGACTGTTTATTGTCTGGATATCTGCAAAAAAAATGCTAATTTATTTCATCATAATCTCCGTCCAGACACCAACCAACAAGCTCCACTCGATGCTTTCTCCTCACAGCCTCCATCTCTTTTGATCCCCCAGTATATTTATCTTCCCTTTCCCTGAATATGTGTGTGCGTGTGTGTGTGTGTGTGTGTGTGAACTACAATTACAGGCCTCTCATTCTCTCTGGCTCTCATAAATGTCGGTGGGGAATTAGCAGCGAGCTAGACAGATAAAGATGAGCCGCTCTCTTTAGAAAGAGCAGTCTGCTGGTTGAAGTGAGGACACACTCTTAAGAAAGCGACAGATAACGAGTACGTAAGCAATATGCAGGGTTGGGGAGTAACGAAATACATGTAACTTTGTTACATATTTAAAATACAAAATTTGAGTAACTGTATTTCATTACAGGTACATTTTAAATGGGGGGTAATCAAATTACAGTTACACCTGAAAAGTATTTTAGATTACCAAAGTGATTACTTTGAATTTTAGTGTCATTTAAACATTAATGTAAACTGTGGCAGGCAATTAATGTAAACAGCAATTGGTGATTCTCCGACTCTGACAGTCTGCAAAAGCATCCTAAGCTACAGTTCTGCTTAAAAGTTTCATACCCCTTGCAGAATATGCTACATTTTAATAATTTTAACAAAATAAGAGGGATAATAAAAATGTATTTTTATTTTTATTTAGTACCTGAATAAGCTATTTCACATAACAGATGTTTACATACACTCCACAAGACAAAAAAACTGAATTTATAAAAATTGCCCCATTCAAAAATTTACATACCCTTGAATCTTAACTGTCCTGTCATTACCTGGATGATCCATGACTGTTTTCATGTTTTGCGATAGTTGTTTGTGAGTCCCTTGTAATTGTAAAAAAGGAAATTGTGACTTTTTATCTCACAATTCTGACTTTTTTTCTTGCAAATGCGAGTCTGCATCTCACAATTCTGACTTTTTTTCTCAAAATTGTGAGATAAACTTACAATTGCAAGTTATAAAGTCAGAATTGCGTAAATTAAAACTTGCAATTCTGACTTTTTTCTCACAATTGCGTGTTTATAGCACAGTTATGACTTCTTTTCTTGCAATTCAGACATTTTTCTGGAAAATGACAATTCAGACTTTTTTCCCCTCAAAATTGAGTTTATATATCAGAATTCTAACTTCTTTTCTCAATATTGCGAGGTTATATCTCACAATTCTGACTTTACAACTCGCAATTCCAACTTTATATCACACAATTTTGAGAAAAAAGTGGGATAAAAACTTGAAATTGCCTTGTTTTATTTATTAGTATTCCAAAGTATTTAGATTAAGTTACAAAACTTGGGTAATCTAACGAAATACGTTACAGATTACTTTTTAAAGCATGTATTTTGTAATCTGTAGTGAAATACATTTTAAAAGTAACCTACCCAGTCCTGGCAATGTAACTGCTCTTCAAATCTTTACAATGTCATTGCCTGATATAACACTGAGCTTGAAGATAATTGGTTAATATGTCAGAACACCCATTTATCATCACATCTACATTGTTTTTTTTTTTTTGCACAGCCATCTATAATTATTTAAACACTTGATTCTGATTGGTTAAAGGTTGTTAACAAATTTGATGCAGTGGATCTGATTCATGGCTTACCCTGGTAGGTCACTGTCGATGGCCATCTTTTGTAATCCAGTGGAGATGCTGCATCCAGGGGTTGGAGGGGAGGGCACACGATTGGAAGGAACGTTCATCTGTACGTTCGGTGGGTTTGTTAACGCTCCATGTACGTCCCTCAATATTCTGGGTAATGGGCCAAGCTTGGAGGTAGCACTCTAAGGACATGGATAAAAGATCCCATTGAAAATTAACAAATACCCCAAAGATCTCTTAGGATCTGCAGGACTCTCTATTAACCTCATTGACAAAGGAGGTAGAAGATAACAGAACATCACTGCACTGAAATGAGTTCCTAGAGCTGAACTGGTAAAGCATGGTGCTAACAATGCCAAGGTCATGGGTTTGATTCCGAGGGAACACAGTTACTGATAAAATGTACAGTATAGCTTGAATTTATTGCAAGTTGCTTTGTATAAAAAAGCATTATGCAGTGATTTAAAAGTAAATGGTGCATCCATTACTTAAAAATCAAACCTAATTACCTCCCATAGTGCTATATTAGAGATAGACCGATATAGCCATCAGGCAGATTAATCAACCAATATTTAGCCATAACTGATATCTGTTAGGCTGATTTATATCAGTCTGAACTGCAAAACTACCTGTTTTCAAATATTTGAATTCACTTTTGAATTCTATTTATTCAAGAGTGAATTTTGAGTAACAAAAAGAGTAGAAAAAGCGGACAGATCCCATTATAATCCGTGAATCTGTCATTGGATGCAGCACGACACGACAAATCCTGATGCCTTGTTCTATTTCTGACGTACTTCAAGCACTCATGCTACTTCTGACACAGAGAGAAAAAAATGGATTTGCAGCGGTCGCTTTGTTGAGACTAGTGCAGACTCAAGCCACGGTGTAATAGTTGTGTAAAATGCTATAATTTGCCATAAAATGCCATAATTTTTTGTACATTTCAAATCTACACTACTGATTTTTTAATAAATGCATTTATTAAGAAAGGACGCATTAAATAGATCAAACATGACAGTATAGACTTTTGCATTGTTACATAAGATGTCTATTTCAAATAAATGGTGCTTTCTATTTATCAAAGAATCCTGAAAAAAAATATATCATGGTTTCCATGAGAATATTTAGCAGCACACTTGTTTTCAACATTGATAATAATAAGAAATGGTTCTTGATCATCAAATTAGCATATTAGAATGATTGCTGAAGGATCATGTGACACTGAAGACTGGAGTAATGATGCTGAAAATTCAGCTTTGCCATTAGGGGAATAAATTATATTTTAAAATAAATTCGAATAGAAAACAGTTAATTTTTAAATCGTAATATTTCACAATATTACTGTTTTTACTGTTCATATTGTATTTTTGATCAAATAAATGCAGCCTTGGTGAGCATAAGAAACGTCCTGCAAAAACATTTAAAAATCTTGCCTAACCCAAAATTTTAAATGTTATTTATTTTTTATCCTTATTTATATTATATTCTGTCAATGTATGTATAATGATATAACAAGTCTTTAAAGCACCATTACAGGAGACTCTTTTTGCACGGAAACCTTTTACTTTCTGATCTTTTCCGAATGTATTTAATAATGGAACAGGTTAGACCTAGATAAATTCAAATTTTAGTGATTTAAATTTTTGATAATTGGCTCATTCTGTGACATTCTGGTTGGCTGAATCGTTCTGGCCTTAAAAGAATTATGTTTCATAATCAAAGCATGTTCATGGATGTATAGCTGAAAATGATAGTGACAAATCATTTAATAGTTCTCATGAACATGGAATCTAGCAGGCAACTGTCTCTGACAGTGTGGCCACTATCAGTCCGTTGGCAGCCTCAGGGACTAATGGGCTTCCCATGTAGAACTCAAACACCGAGAGGTCATGAGCTTTCAGAGCATGTCCACTCAACATCATCTGCATAATTCAACACAAAGTGCTGCTATGAGAATATCCAACATTTACAAATTTAATTAGTAATGTTTGCATAGTTGTAGTAGGCAGAGTCTGTGCTGCACTGGCATACAACCACAGGTGAGTGGCTGCATATAAATGTGACTTTGCTTAAACACATTTTGCAAGACTGGAAGTTTTCTCTAAAATTGTGGAAAATCTGGGCAAATATAACAACTAGTTTATATTTAGCATTTGAGGAGGAGGAGAATTAGAAGATCATTTCTTTCAAAAATATGTATAAATTAAGTTATAAAGGAAAAAAAAAACACATGGTGAACACATCTTATGAGGTCTGAACATTAAAAGCAACAAAATGACTGATTTTAAAGCCTGACTGTTACAGCCTGAAGGCAATCAGTCCACCTACTCAAAGAACACTGTAACTGGAGCACAACATTCTGTGGCGTCAAAGCACTGAACTGTTTCGTCACAATGCTATCCTGAGTTCACCTACCTCTCAATAAAAAAAATAAACTCTGTAAAAAAGAAACATCCCTTTTACAAATAAGTTTTACAGATCTTTATTGGGAAGGGTTTAATCAATGTTATTGAAATTTCATGCTTTTTTAATGATCCATAAATAATTATTAAAATCGACCTGTGGAAAAGTCCTTAAGGCACTAACGGTTTACAGACGGCAGACAATTAACCTCACAGTTCCAATAACTTAGGACACTAAAGTGACCTTTCTACTGACTCTGAAAAACACCAGAAGATGGCCAGGGTCCCTGAACAACAGTGTGAGCATGCCATAGACCTGCTGCAGGGAGGCATAAAGACTGCAGATGTGAACAGCGCAATAAACTGCAATGTCCGTAAAGACTCCTAAGACAGTGTTATAGGGAGACTGGAAGGACAGTTGATTGTCCCTGCAGTGCCAAACCACATGTAACCATATGTCCCCCTGACAAATCTTTTGCAGTCCATGAAGATGAGATGCACTGTAGGACTTAAAGTAGCTGGTGCCACACCACATACTGACTGCTGCTTATGATATTGACACCCCCCACTGCCACTATTTTAAATGTACATACAAATATTTTGGTCACACTTTAGATTAGGGTCCAATTCTCACCTGTTAACTAACTATTAACTACAACTTTTCCCTCAATAAACTCTTAATTTACTGCTTATTAATAGTTAGTAAGGTAGTTGTTAAGTTTAGGTATTGGGTAGGAATAAGGGATATAGAATATGGTCATGCAGAATAAGGCATTAATATATGCTTTGTTCATACTAATAAACAGCCAATATCCTAGTAATATGCATGCTAATAAGCATCTAATTAAAAGTAAAAAATGGGCAATAAACTAAAGTGTTACCTACACTTCATACTCATTTATAAAATATAACATTTTGGTAACACTTTATTTTAAGGACTTTTAACTAGTTGCTTAGCATGCATATTACTAGAATATTGGCTATTCATTAGTACTTATTAGGCACATATTAATGTCCTATTCTGCATGACCTTATTCTACATTCTTAATCTTACCCAATACCTAAACTTAACAACTACCTTACTAACTATTAATAAGCAGTAAATTAGGAGTTTATTGAAAAGTCATAGTTAATAGTTTATATGTGTTCCTTATATTAAAGTGTTACCAGCATTTTTGAATATTCATTTATCAACTTATTGAACAATTGTTTTTTAAACATACAGTTGTTTCAAAAATAAAACTAACAAAAGTCTGCTAGATATATGCTTAAAATGAGAGAAAATATGTTTTTTGCCAATGTCATAAAAAAATGTATGATACTTTGTTTTGTTTTTTTGTTTTCTTAAACACATTTTTACTAAAAAACAAGACAAAAATATAAATTTTGAAAAAATATTTTTGCATTGTTTCCAAAGGTCTGAAATGAAGAACACACTCTGGCTGAAAATCTTTACTCTACAAAAATGATCAAATGGAGCTGACTGAAGGGTGAAGAGACCAACCTGATCCATTTGGGACACCACCTCAGCTAGCAGGGAGTGCAGGGTGGAGAGCTCACGGCCCAGGTCAATATACCCCTCGAATCCTGCAGTGTTTGAGATGGTCTCAGGGTTGGAGATCTCCAGCAGGAAGCGCTGCATGTTGGTCCACTCCTGCTCTAAGAACTGATTCATGAAGGACATGTACTCCTCCTTATTACCAAACCTGACAGAAAGCGAGAACAAGAATGACTCGTTGATGCATTTAATAACTCAATTAACTATGCTGTTATGACTCTATAATCATAATTATATCTATTAACTTAATTTCATTCATGAATAGTATTTTGCTCAGAACAACATGAAAATCTATCAAACTGAGCTTATTTCTCAGCTCCGTCATGAAACCTTAAAACACTCTCCCTACCCAACCACACACACTCACAATGGAGTAAATTAAATCCTTACTTGGTGAAGTTTGCAAGGTTCTGTGTAACCTTGGCGATAAGAGTGAGTGTTCGTGCAGTGCGGTCGTCTGGATACTCCTGCGTCAAGTTGAAGAGAGAAGGCGACATGATGGCCGGACACAGAAAACGCAAAAACAATGAGGCGCTGATAAGACGCTCGCTGATATCTGGCCGCCCTCGGTTACCACATTCCTGTCTCCACGATGCAAACACTTCTTTAAGCTCCCTTGGAAACACACTGTTGAGGAGTGGAGAATTGAACACTGAATTTAGACAGAAACAAATTAACCTGAGAAAACTGTAAACAGTTACTCTTACTGGTAAGTAGTTCTACAAACTATCTATTATCCTTTTGCAAACAACTCCAGAGGGAAAAACCTTCTATTAAAAACTTTCTTTATATTAAACTATTATTCTTTATATGTTGAAATACAGAGTATTAGTTCTCAGTGACTGAACCTGTACTTAAGTTAAGTTATAAAAACAGTAAAATTGTATTGAGTATCACTCTTGTTATTTGTATAAAGCAAAATAACTGTATTATACTACATACTTACAAACCAATCACTCTGATCGCCATAACCAAAGGTTATCTGTGTATAACTGGATTTTATTGTATTTTATTGGTACCTTAATAATCAGTATCATCATCAACATTATTATCATTGTTATTATTTGCTTAACCCTCCTGCTTCCTTTTTATACCTCTATACTCCTATCATATATCGACTCTTTAGTTTCTATTTATATTTCAACATGTTCTCCAACCAATATGCCTATATATGTAATTTGTCACTTCCCTGAAATACGACCCATAGAAGCGTTTACTAAAGTTGTGCCCCTATCGACAACAGGACACTTTCATTTTAATGCATTGTTTCAATGCATTGTTCCCTTTTATCTGTGTCATATGTCGGGTTTCGTGTAGCTTAACGAGGCGCTGAGCAAGAATGTTGTGACAGTTGGCCGGTGTTGTATTTATCCCGCCCCTCCTCCACTTTGATTGGAATGCTGGCTAAAAAGTGACAGTGATGAGTGCAGCGTTTTACTCAAAGTTGAACATTCTTCAACTCGAGGCGACCAGTAAAAAATGCCGAGCCCTCAGTGCTTGAGCGTGAGAAAGACGCTCAGCGCCTCGTTATGCTCCTGGCGTTTAAAAAACGCGGCACTCCCATTGAAAACAATTGGAAAAGTACGCTAGCCGCTGGAAAAAACACTTTGGTGGACACACAGCCTAAGGGTAGGTTTAGGGTTGGGGTGGGTGTAGTCGTTAATAAAAAAATGAGTTTTGCTAAATGGAAATAGGACAAGTCCACACACTGCATTTAAATGAACACGCATTTTGATTGGTAACGACAGTCATACATCATTTCATGACGACAGACGTAACCCGACACTGTCATTATTTTTACGCCAGCTAGAGGGCGCATGACTTTAAAACGTAAATATAGGTCGTAATATGAGGCTATAGGGTCGTTATTTTTTAACTTTAAGAAAAACACCAAGATGATACTTAAGATGATACTTAATAAAAACATAACTGAGATAAAGCAATGTCTGAACAATAATATCCATCACTGGTTCACATCAACAGCCAGTTCTGAAGGGCACATTGTAGTTACCGGTAAGACTCAATGATCTTGCAGAAGGCCAGCTCACAGCACATCCTGAGGTTGCTCTGATGTTCAGGTAGATCACTAGATGAACATTTGGATGGGTCCACCTCACAGTTCTCATCAGACTCATACAGAGCCTTTATAAACTCCCCTACAGTGGATGAAAGAGAAAATACATTCAAGTCAAAGGCATTTTTAAATAAATCCTGTGTAACATCTAGTTGTTTGAACATAAATAGCATTTTTTCAGAAAATCAATAAAGAAAGCTGTCATATATTGATTAATTTTGACAATGATTCTGTATTTGGCACAAGAATGCTTGCAATTCTAAATGTCAGCAAGGGAAAGTGCCGTATAAACCCCCATCATCTTTCATACAAACAAACAGTCTCACAATTATTAGCAGGAATGAACATCAGCTTATTGCTATTCTAATCCCTTTCCGCCATGAAGCAACTAGAGAAAGTTCTCAAATTATCTGGCTCAGAACTAATGAGAGAACCCATCCAGGGAATATACTACAAACTTTTTGTCGATCCAAACAAACAACACAGCCAGATCCCACTCCACAGAGACTCAGAGCAGGTACTGGTCGATTTTTCCTCCTCTGTTCCGTTGCGCATGAAAGCATCAGGGAAAAATCAAACTAGTGTAGCATAAACCATGTGGACGTCCAACTGATCCAGAATGGAAGTGGACTCCTCGTTCCTCATCTTCCTTTTAGAAACTAACCAGACGCTCAGTGACCAACTTATAACACTGCTTCAGATCCTGTGAACCGTGATGCACTGTATATATATATATATATATATATATATTAGCATTTATTTGAAACAGAAATATTTTGACGTTTTACGTCTTTACTGTCACTTTTGATCAATTTAATGCATCCTTGCTGAATAAAAGTATTAATTTCTTTTATAAAATAAAACAATTACTGACCCCAAACTTCTGAAAAGTAGTGTATAACTTGCAGTGGGAACACAGATGAGAAGTTGAGTATTATTGTTGGCGATGGACATACAGTAGTGGTTCCAGCATGTGGATACAGCTGACTTCCCAGTATTGTCACACTATAATCTCACTACAAAGCAGTACAAAACAGTCAGATAAACCCCATATTGACTGGAAAGGTCAGAGGAAAACCCAGAGAACTCATTCAAGGCCACAAACATGACACTAATCGCTCAAATGTCCAGTGTAATCAAATAACCAGTCAGATAAAATCCCATCATCAATATCTGCTGCAACCCGAGATTCCTTCAGTGGTAAAGCAAAAATAAAGCACATCTTGAAAATGAACTGATTTACCATTATATGTAATACAATATGAGCATCTTGTACAATCTGAGCTAATATAAATGGCTTTTTAGCAATTGTCAATGAAGAGATTTAATGACAGAAATGTAACACCACAAATCCCTTAAGGATGTTGGATTATAGTATAACTTAGAAGGTTTGTGTACATATGTGGATGTGTGTTTGTGTGAGTGTGTTCTAGGTGTCTGCCTATTTTTGCAGTAATATTTAATATTTAATTAATATATTTAGTTCACCAAAGGACTCATGTGTTTGGAAGTGACAATGAACAATCAAGAAAACACCTAACTTGACTTATTTTTTATTTCTCATTTCACAACAACAAGAACAACAACAACACAAAAAAGGACCTTTAACTTTGTGACTGGTTTTAACTTTGTGATTGGTGTTTTCAGTATTTTCTTGTGACCCGATTTGAAAATGAGATCTGTTTTTAAATTAGAACAATTGAACAACAAGACTGGACAATGTTGCTCTATCTCTCAAGAACTAGAGTAGATGAAATGACCAAAAGATCCATCCCTTGCACGTATGTGCTGTTTATATACCATGTGGTGTAATCTTCTCTCTTAGCTGTCCTTCTCTTTCTCTGATGTCTGAGGGACTTAGTCAGTCTTTAGGAGTGAACCGTTTAATAATTCAGCAGTACTTCACAAGTCACATTTATCTAAGAAAAACAACTATACATTATTCAGCACCACCAAATGGCTTCTTAATGCAAATCCAAAGAGAGATTCACTCTCTTTGGCGTATTCACTCACGTTCACAAGTACGCTTATTAGATCCGCAAAAGTCTATATTTATACACGGGCGAAATTTGCAGAGTTTATTTTTGTTTTGCAGATAAATTGCTAGTCCAGACATTTACACATTTTATTCCTAAAATAAGGAGGTATTAATAAACGCAGCAAAGGAGTCCAGATATGTGTGTTTGCATGTTTGTGCGTGTTTTCACGGTTATTTGATCTTATCTAAAAGGAATATGGGAAACACCACAAAGTACACTTTGGAAATGTCTCTATGTTTCTAGTGTTTGTGCTGGACAGAAAGTTTGCACTGATAAAATTTCCCCTAGTTCAAGTCTGGCAGACTGAACACCAGTATTATATACTGTATAGTATTTTATATAATTATTTAATGTTTTTATTTTGGTGGTCACTTTGTAACTTGGAGGTGGTCTTAACAATGGGTACAGATATGATGTCAGAAAATAACACACACACAAGCTCTTACCCAGTGCGTCTTGCAGATATTTCTGTCCGACCAGTTTGAGGTACTCCTCGATAGCTTTAGTGCCCAGCGTGTTCTCTCTGAAGATCAGGTGCTCGTTCTCCCCGCATCGATCCACTTCCGACATCATCAGATCTGTCAGGAAGTCCTATACAAAAACACACAATCCCAAAAAAGCATGTTGATGTGTGAAAAAATGTACTAATAGTATAAAAAAAGAATAAGAGAGTAGAGTAGATGGAGAGATTGCACGGACGGTCTGTAATCAAAGTGGCTGTGCTACTGATGTCTGTCAGGACATGAAAGAAAAGAAAAAGATAAGGAAAGGGAGAAGCTAGAGCTGAAGTGAAAGCTGCTCCGATCAAAGCTATCTGGCAGGAAGCCTATCAAAACCAGCAAATGGGAGTTAGACAGAAAAATCAGTCTACTCGCTGTTGACGTGTGGCACACACACACACAGCCCAGAGCTCAGCGTCCTAAAAAAGATTCAGTGTGTGTCTCAGCCTCTATTTACAGTGGTGAGTCATGTTTGGCTCCATGTAGACTGTGCCTGAGAGTCTTTTGTCTCTGAAAAAAAAAAGTAATATCATCATATAATTCTCATTATAGAACATATATCCTCATAATTCATGTAACAAAACTCTCTTCTCTTTCTCACAAAATGTATCCCACTCTAATCTTTCTTTTAGCCACTCTCCTTAAATTCTATTTCACTCAGTAGAGCTACTGTATATGGTTTTTATTCAACACTTTTGTGTTGTTATGGCCAACACAGTCTAATTGCTAAGGAAAGACACATACATCAATGTCCCATGCCCAAAACAAAGCAAGAAATTAACTAATTAAAATAATTTCATTTTGGGTCTGTGTGTGCATGATAATACAATACATATTTTGTATTCCAACACGTTTTGTGTTATAATCTGTGTATTTTTTAAATAAAGGTTAACAGTGAACCCTGCAAAAATAAAGTGTCAAAAAGGGCACAAAATAAAATGTAATTTGGGAAAAAATAAAACAGACTTGACAGGGGGGTCTTACTTTCATTATCTCTTCCTCTCTCAACCAAGGATTCATTCAGTTGTGTGGTTGAAATGATGACAAGAACAGAGGTCTGTACGGGAATTAAAGACCAAGACTGACACTTAAATGAGACCCTTTAACCCGACCTGGCACCTACTGTCAAACTTTAACACCAAACCAGAACCTGAAGTCATTCATTCTTATTATTTTCTTCTTTATAGATCCAGTTGCATGGATAAATTCATACATTATACCAACAGCCAACCCTGCACTCAACTTTGATTGTAAATGAGTTACATTAAAAGTAAAAGTTTGGGGTCACATTTTTTTTTTTTTTTAAAGAAATTAATACTTTTATTTAGCAATAAAGCATTAAATTGTTCAAAAATGACAGTAAAGACGTTTATAATGTTACCAAAGATTTCAAATAAATGCTGTTCTTTTGAACTTTCTAATTATCAAAGAATCCTGAAAAAAAATATTATAATTTCCACAAAAATATTAAGCAGCACAACTGTTGATAATAGTAAGAAATGCTCCCTGAGCATCAAATCAGCATATTAGAATGATTTCTGAAGGATCATGTGACACTGAAGACTGGAGTAACAATGCTGAAAATTCAGTTTTGCCATCACAGGAATAAATTAAACATATTAAAATAGAAAACAGTCATTTTATAATAATAATATTTCACAATACTACTGTTTTTACTTTTGATCAAATAAATGCAGCCTAGGTGAGCATAAGAGACTTCTTTCAAAAACATTTAAAAAATCATACTGAGCACAAATCCTTAAACGTGTCGTGTAGGTTATGTATTTTTGTTAAGATTACAGAACAGTTTGTCAAGTCTTGAGCTCAGTTTGAGTAGCACAGCTCCATTCATGGTAAATGTGGACAAATATTTGGCCACCAATGTTTAGAATTTCAAGTATTATTTTAAGAAATTACTGGATAGAGAGAATGTTTCATATCAGAGGAATCCAAAAAATTTATTGACTCTAGATAATAGGGTATTATGTAAGTCAAAACAAAAGCATTTGTTTGGGATACAGGAGAAAGTAAGTGTGGGTAGTGTGGATGTACGGTGACCTCAGAGCTTAAAAATCCTTCATGAGCGCTGATGTGGGGAATGGTCACCATGGTAACTAGACTGTTCAGACTATTTCCAGGTGTTCCATGATTGTAAAATAAGGTACAAGTTGTTAGATGTGGACAGTCGTAGGTTGGAATCCGAAACATGATAGGAGAACCATTACTTTACAGTCAGTCCACATTTTAATTCTTGTTTAATAAAATATAAAGGTGTGTCATGAAACTCTAGATAGCACAGGCTAACAGGTCCTTTAATTCAACCTGCTCGTAATCACATCGTTATCTGTAGGGCACAGCTGATTGGTTTCTGCTGTATCAGTAGGCAATGAGCTTGCGTGCTCAACCTTTAAAATACCTGGGTAGCATTTGCCTTAGCAGTGCAGAGCGCTTTCAGAAACCCTCCACCTTCCCCAGCTCCACCTGTATAGATCTGCTATGGGTAATTCATGTACGCTATATTGTACTGCAGCAGCATGTCTTACTTGCTCACAGCAGCGTGTTGTGTATGTATTGGCAGTACCAAGTCCCGTACTTGCTGTGCAGCAGCAGCAATAAAAGCAGCATCAGCGTAGCAGATCTATTCCACCAAGACTAAACATATCAACATTGTCATACCCATTACCATGCCAAACACTCCAAGAGTTGTCATGACAGAAATACATTTATTAAATGTATAATAATTGCCAAGTTATAAAAGGTATGATCAGCAGAGCCGGATGAAAAACCTCAAGACAATTAATACTAGAGCCACACAGATGGAGATCTCATGAGCCTTGAGACTCTCCGCTCACACGCACACACAGTAGTGGGCACTATTAAGAAAAGGCCAAGAAAATTGTCCATTACTGTCAGAGTTAATCAGCTAGACTATAGCTCACCCTTAATCAGAACGAGACGAGAGAGAAACACAGGAAACGTTAGAGACAAGAGAAAGCTAGGAGAAGACATTAAGCACAGTGAGACAAATTTAAATCTAAAATGGAAAGGAAAGCAGAAAAAATAAAAAATAAAACAGGTGCGTAAAAATAGGTGCTGCACAGGAAAGCAATGCCATTGCACAGGGGAACAGAAGAAAAACGAAAGATACGTTGCACGCAGGAAAAAATGATAAAGAGAGGATGGAGGGATTAAAAAGAGATAAAATCCCTTAGGTCTCTCTGCATTCCCTGGAAGCAAAAACTCATAAAGAAGGAACCATCTGACCGAGACAGCAGTTTGTGAGCTCTGCTGAGAGAGAGAGAGAGAGAGAGAGAGAGATTTTGCCTACATTGTCTTGACCAAATGTCCCCACAAGGGTAGTAAAACCTGAAATCACCTACACTGTGGGAGGCGGCCAATGGTTGGAAAGCGGTTTAATAAACATATTAAATAATGTCTTAATGAAAATGTAAAAATGCAGAAGAGTTTGTGTTCATGTTCAAGGTTAGTAAATATCATTAGCTCTTAGTAAAGAATTAGGTGGTAAATAAATGTATTCTTTCAACAGCACCACAGTACTGAGCATTGACTATATTAATATTGAACTAAAATAATGTGTTCAATAGCTTTTCCATTTTAGCATAAACTACTGAGCCGTTGTTATCATGACTACCCCACCTCAGTATAGGAGTAAAATATGAGTAAACATTAAAAACTCTAAAACATTAAAGTCCTTTCTTTGTGCATGACATCTATGAATGTCCATGTGTTTGTGTTAGGCAGGACAGCTGAATGCGACTTGCTATCAAAGGCCTTTGAACAGAACTAAAGGTCACAAGACTACAACACACAAACACACACACAGCCTCATTAATCTAAAGACATAAAATGATGACTCACTCAGTTGCGTAAAGATATTCTGGGGGAGAGAGGCAATATAAGCAGAGAGGAGAGAGAAACAGAGATTGTTGCAAAACACCTAAAGAATTCTTACACTTTTTGACCAATTAATTTCCATAGTTTTTCCATGACTTTTTCATTAATGCATAAGAACTTAAAGGAAATAAAATGCTATTTAAAGTATAGAATAGCCCACCAAAAAATAAAAAAAATTCGGTCACCATTTATTAATCTTATTTTACATTCCACAGAAGAAAGTCATACAAGTTTGGACGACATGAGGGAGAATAAATGATAACAGAATATTTATTTTCAGGCGCACTATCCCTTTAAAAACAGAACAAAACTTTGTTCACAAAAATTTCTAGAAATGTAATGATAATGGGATTCTGACTGATAAGCTAATGATTAATGCAATAATAATTAATTAATTAGGATAAAGTTAAGATAAAGTTGCATTAATAAAGATAGTAGTAGTAGTTTTTTTTTTTAGGAAAACAAACTCATTTTTATGCACACATTGCTGCTGACTTATTATAGTGTAGAATCTATCGCTATTCCTCTATGTTAGTGCTAGATGACGGAACAAATGAATTATTTGCTTTGCAAATGTGAAATGTCCAAAGTGGACTTACAAAGTGCATGTGTACATGTTCCGTGTAAGCTATTTATATACTGTATATTTCTCTCCCACACACGAAATAAGCACTCAACTCTGTCAGGCACACAATAATTCAATATGATCTACTGAAAAACAAAAGGGAGCGATCATTAAATGTCAAAGATGAATACCTTTCCTCCAATTTCATCATTACTTGTGTGTCATTCTCAGTACATTTCTTTTTTGATCTAAAACCAAGCTGTAAACTGAAACGTTAGTTGTTATTTCACCCTCTCTCCATCACAAAAAAAAAAGAGGTCAGAGAAGGTCAGATGCTATTTAGCAGACAGACGAAAGGAGGGTCGAGAGAGAGAAAGCGTATTCTGTAATGTATGTGTGAGTGTGAGAGAAGTCAAATATCACAGAAGCGATGAATTCAGCTCTCGGTCTACCCACACTCTATAACCTTGAGTTTTCTGTATTGCATTTGTGCAAATATGCGTATGATTCTGTTCGACGCAGCTGTGTGTGTTTATGTTTGCGCTCACGACCCTCAGTGAAATATAGAAATGCTCTGCTAATGAAATGCTAGGCTGCGGGGCAGCTTTATCCAGCGTGCTTTCTAAGATAAGACTGATTGTTGTGCTGTATGACTAAAGTGGGTCAAACAGACATCGCTTCAAGGAACACACAACAATATGTCCTCAACATTTACCTTGCTAAACAGTCTGTCTCAACAACACACCCCACCTAGAAACTGAAAAAGCTGATTCGGGGTTTTATCACCTCAATTTACTTCAGTTTAATCAAAAGACATAAATTCAATTCAATTCTGTCTGAACTGTATGTTGTGTGTAGCATACGTTTTAATTAGGGCTGTCACAATCATGATATTCCATCTTTCGATTTATTCTGACACAAATTAGTTTTACAATCTCTTTATGAACTTTTTGAAAAGACAAAGTGGTAGTTGCATGGCTTGTCAACGGAGGAACAGAAATATCTCAGATTTCATTTAAAATATCTTCAATTGTGTTTCGAAGATAAAAGAAAGTCTTACAGGTTTGGAACTATATGAGAGTGAGTAATTTATGATTTTTTTTTTTTTTTTTTCTTTTTTGGGTGAACTAACCCTTTAAGAATACAGTAGCAAAAAGATGGGCTCATGGTTAACAAATACAGTATGGACTAAAAGACAAAACTTTAATATAGATTTCATGGGCTCTGTAAGCACTTTCATGAAAGTGTGGCATGTATCACTTCGGAGATAATCAGATACAGGCCTATGTTTTGCATTGTGCAGTCAATTGGGTCTCACACATTGCAGTCCATGTGATCATCTCTTGCCGCCAGCCATAATCATGCGTGTTGCAATAGGGCACAGACATGACATCACGATTACATCATATCACGAAACAGATTAATACCTTGTCTAACCTCAAACTCAAACTTGAGGTGCATGAAAAGTGTGTTAAGTGTGTGTGCATAGAGAGCCCGCTGAAGTGGATGTCACATCTACAGCGAAGCACGACTTCTGTAATAGCTGTCAGGGCAATGTGCTGCTTCAGACCAGAAATGACATCCTTTCAGAGCCAGCCTGCCTTAAAGTGCAGCCAAGCGAGATAGAGAGAGAGAGAATGGCAGAGCATGAGTCTAAGACAAGATAAGGAGATAGAGAGGTGATGGGTAGAGGGAGAGAGAGGCAGGATGGGGAGAAAACGAGAAAAAAGAAAGGGTGACAGATGAGGAGAGGAAAGATAAGTGTGAGGAAAATGCAGATAACGACTCTCGTCTCATGTCTGTAAGGAAGTTAATGATGGAAGATGTTTGTTGAGCTGTTGCTTTGCCACAATCTAATGTGTGTGTCAACATGCTATGAAGAAATAGTTCAAAGTGCATAACTATATGTTTATACACACACACACACAAGTTCAAAAGTTTGTGGTCAGTAAGATTTTTTTCCTAAGAAATTAATACATTTATTCAGCAAATATGCATTAAATTGTCACAAAAGTGACAGTAAAGACATTTATAATGTTACAATCGATTTCTATTTCAAATAAATTCAAACAAAATTTTCTATTCATCAGAAAATCCTGATTTTTCTCAGTTCCTCCAAAATTATTAAGCATCACAACTGTTCTCAACAATAATAAAAATAGTATACATTTTTTTTTGAGAATCAAATCAGCAAATTTCTGAAGGATCACATGACACTGCTAAAAATTCAGTTTTGGCATCACAGAAATAAATTATATTTTAAAATATATTAAAATTAAAAACAGTTATTTAAATTGAATAATATTTCACAATATTGCATTTTTACTGTATTTTTGATCAAATAAATGCAGCTTTTGGTTTCCAAAAAATTTTAAAATCTTACCAACCCAAACTTTTGAACAGAACAAAAAAACATTTATATTTGTATAGACATTTGTACACATAAAATTAAATGCAAATTACATATATAATATTTAATTTTAAGTGCACAAATTTCTCCAGTAAGAAAATATACATCCTGACATTTAAATGTGGCAAGAAAGTGAATTTTTCAAAAAGCAATATCTAGCTGATTAAATACTTATAGAAATGAGCACAGCTAGAACAAATTTCAGAATTTTAAAAACTTGTTCTTTAGAAACACTTTATTACCCTTTATTTAAACAGAACAAAACAGTGATGTACTATAAAAATCACACCTACATGAAACTCAAGCAAGTGATAAATGAGTGTTATTGTGTCCTTTTGGGCGTGTGGTCTCTGTGGGATATCTCTTCTCCATATTTTACATCACGAGCACACTGGTCTCAGGATCAGCCAGGGGAATACAGCTATCATATCTGCCTACTGATAGAATGTGACCCCTTTACCTTAACATTACCTTAACAAACTGAATGCATTATTAGAGTGAGAGACCTTCGGGTATCGAGATTTCTTCAGATAATCCTTCCCAGTGAATCTGTCATAGCAGGCTCTGTTTAGTAGCTTGACTAACCGTGCCCAGACTTTTCAAAGGAACATAAACAGACAAGCGCTATTATCCACGCACACGAGTCTGCTTCATCTTCATTTGAACCTTATTTAGTCCAATTTTATTTTGGTCTGTCAACTTATGTGTCAGTCAGAGACAAGCCAGCTGAAGTAGAACTAAGAACTCCCAAAATACATCCTCTACATCTGCTTTAAGTGCTCATAACATGACTATTTAGCTATAATTGATTGATTTAATAACACTGAGAATATAAGGCAAAGAGACATGATGTAAAGAAACTGAAGCGCTAAACTGAGTCTTCGTTGCTTGAATAAAATGCTCATTTAAGTCAAAACTGGTGTTGGGCAAAATAGCTAAAATATCTTAATATTTTTTTAATATTCAAAGTGTTTGATTTTCAACCAAACAGCTATTTATATTCGATGTGTTTAATGCAAGAAGCAAAATCACAATCTTGTCAAAAATAATCAAGACATTTTTTTCCCCACACAGTTATTAAATATTAAATCATTTCCATTTACTGGTATATTAACCATTGTTATCAATAAGTAGCACTATGCACCTACATATTTTACTAAAATATACACCGTTCAAAGCTTGATTAAAAATTTAGTGTTTTAATAGAAGTCTCGGTTGCACTTTATTTTACAGTACGTGCACTTACATCTACTTACAGTGTACTTACCTAAGAAAGTACTGGGTAATAATAGGTAACTACATTGGTTAAGGTTAGGTTTAGGGGTAGGTTCAGGATTAGTACCTAGTTATTACCCAGTTATTGCAATTAATATAATAAGTACATAGTATGTACATGGGGAACAGGACTGTAAAATAAAGTGCTACCGAAGTCACTTATGCTCACCAAGGCTGCATTTATTTGATCAAAAACACATTAAAAACAGTAACAATCTGAAATATTATTACAATTTAAAATACGGTCCTCAAAACAAATGACCTTGGACAGCCTGGATGATTCCATCGGTGTTACAGTTTTTAAGGCCCATATCCCTCAAGGCTTCTTTGAGAAGCAGAGTAATTAAGGAGCAGTAATTAACAGCATAAGACTAACAGGGCTGATTCCCCCCCGCGGGACCCAGGGGGACAGCGGACGAGGGCAGGATAGGATATGAGTTACGCAACTGACTGTTTATGATGACCCTCTGTGAACGCTATTGGTTTAGTAACAGCAGACACTTCTTATCCAGTGCTTAAACAAGTGAAGTGCAACTGACCAGTAAAAGACACTAATGACTTTTAACAATGACATGGAAAGAGCAGCCAATCTCTGAGTCAGCACTCACAGGATAATGATGCAGATCAGTCAGTCATTCGTAGACCAGTGACCATCTCTAATGACACTGTGTTCAGTCAGCATGAAAATATTAACAAAGGACAGCATCACTGATATGAACAGTTCTAAACTGACCATTTTGTTTCCATGTTATTTCCAAGAACTGCCCAGTCATTTGTAATTACTGGATAAAATTACTTAACAAAATCCTTTTGATTGAGAACAAATGATTAATGAATCATTCAGACCCATTTGTGAACCATTTTGACAAATTCACTGAAAAGAACTGACTGAAATGAGCAATTTCATTGTGAAGCAAGTTTTATGCTAAACAAGAGCAACAGCCTATCTAGCAGATATATCTCCATCTCTAGAAGAATATTTTACAGTAGAGCGTAAAACATATTAAATTACTATTCACTACATAAAATTCAATCAAAATTTTACCTTGATTTTTTCACCACTATTTCCCCTGATACTTTTTGGTTGACCGTGGGAAGCCTAGAATGTTCTTTATCAGGGTTCTCAAATGGGTATCATTACTTTTGTTTTCATATTTTTTATCTTTTCAGAACTCCCTCCAAAAAATAGGCCATTTTTAAAACTAAATTCTTTTAAAAATCCTTCTGGCACCATTTATACATGAACAACACCTATTAGATGTTCAGAAACTTGACCCGGCTAGGAATGGCAAGGCAATAAGTGTAGAATAGGATATTATCCCTAAACACTAGAAAAACTAATAGGAAATGAAAAGTGAAGAACGTTTACCAAATCATCTGCTGTTTCTGATTGTGTGTAGCACAAATTTACAAAGTTTTTTTAAGGGATTGATGTATATCCTAGTGGATTTTGACAATGAACCCTCAATATGAGAACAATGTAATGATAAAATGATGAGAAATTTATGCAACTGTCTAGGGGTGTAACAATATATCATGTCACAATATATCGGAATTCAAAAATGCAATAATATGGATCGTGGATAGTGACAATATGTATTGTGTATAGTTCACCCAAAATGAAAAATACTGTGTGAGAAAAAAATCAAGTTTAAAGAGTTTTAGTGTCAGATCTACATTAAACTACTATATATAATGTTGAATATAATGTATAATAATGCAATGGGGGAATATTTGTGGGTCCCGATAATAGCAAATGTCTTGTGTTACCAGTAAAAGTGGCCTACATTATTTTAAATATATCTACTCAATGGCAGAGTGCAAGCATATTCATATTTTTCTGTATTTTCAGTTTCAGGATCATGAATATTTTTATTCTGGTGTCATCATTGTCCTGTACATTGGGTTACCAGCACGAAGTCCAAGCCTATTCATTTCCACCCCGAATGTATTACCAAATTTAGATTTTACCATATGTCTTGAAGTATCACAATAATATCGTATCGTGAGTTCAGTATCGTGATATGTATCGAATCGTGACATGAGGGTATCGTTACATCCCTGTAAGTGTCTAAATTGAGTGATCAATCTAAAACATTTTTAATTCATAATTTCAGCTTAAAAAACCTTTTGGCCCCTTAATTTTGCATGTTTTTATTACTCTAAAGTGATTTTGTTGTCTGAAGGGGAAAAAAAAACTCTAACAAAGGACACTCTAAATGTCTCTAAACTCTCCACAAACAACTCACCAACAGATCTGATGTTTCTTAGATGACTGTGCTGCTGAAATGAACCCAATAAAAACTTCTAACCTCTGCTAAAGCTGAATAGCTTATATACAGTATGTAACAATTAACTTAAGATTTGCACTGACACCTAAAATGAATATAGCCACAGAGAAGACCACCTCTATAGTAAAAAACCTGTTTCACGCTTCATTTCACTGATTCTCCACGGCTAAAGGTAATGGCACCAGGACAACTACTTGATGGGTGACTGCAAGATGTTGGATTAAAAACACTGGACTGTAAGGTAGCAATAAATCAACTTCCCGAGAGCTGCCCATTGAAATGACCCTCATGCCTGGACCCTGATTAAAAACATTTCACCGTCTGAAAATCTTGTTTAATGCTTAGTTTGTCTAATTAGACTCCACACACAGGTTATGATGAGAATATTTAGAAAAGAAAAACTCAACTTTATATCTAAAAAAGACTTTTGTCTGTCCTGTTCTTCCTCAAACATTGAGTGACATTAGTGCAGTCTAAACAAGCTCTTCACTAAATGCCATACATATACTAGAGGCTTATCCACCTCCATCTAAGGTCATTCTGCCTTTGTGTTTATATCATCCTGTGAGTCACTGCAAACATACCATCTACAACAACCCTGGATCTGCCAATCAGGGCCAGAACTAAAAAGCAGCCAATACAGATAAGAGCAGCCATTAATCCCTCCCTTATGGTATAATGGGAAGATTTGCTATTTTGCTTTTTGGATCCTGCGGAAGGCTGTGAGAACCAGGGGGAGATAATCCCTCCGAAATACCTCTCAGCATGAGAAATCCGACTCACATAAATACAAAGATTCACAGATGTAGCCAATACAAACTACATGCAATCTCTTTAATGTAGTATCCCTTTGTTAACCCAAACAGCAAGGAATAACAGCGGGACACTATAGTAGAGATAACAAACTGTAATTGGATTGCGTTTGATTCACCGTGACCTCTGAAGTTCAATAAGAGCATCAGTGAAAAAGCAAAATGCACAAGGAAAACACACAAGGGTCAGGGAAGAGGCAAAAATTGATTTGTAATAGTTACAAGAAGTAAACACATGGTCACATAAATAATTAATTTAAATATAAATTCATAAATTATAAACATATACACCGGGTTTCACAGACAAGGCTTAAGTCTAGTCTCAGACTAAAATGCATGTTTGAACTGTTTTAACTGAAAGCAATTTGCACTGTCATATCTTAAAATATGTAACTGCCATTGTTTTGTCTGAAGCTGCACACCAGTAATGTTTTTTTTTTTTTCTAAAGCATGTTTATAAAAGCTACTTAAATGTCCTAATTGAACTAAGGCCTAATCCTGGCTTAATTTAAACCCTGTCTGTGAAACTAGGCCATAATGTTTTATCATTTATAAATTAATGTTTAAATTATTCACAATAATCTAAAAATGACGACGTCAAAAAAATAGTGGCGACGAAAGCTGACTGTGTTGTCACCCTTTTGTCGGCTCCGTCTCGGCCAAAAAGCTGTACTTGAACACACCAAAAGGACTAAAGGCGACTGTCAACTAGCACATGTGTTCTGCGCCTGCGTGTAAGTAAATATCTGTCTACATCAGCAGGTATTAATAGTCTATTTTCATCATTCAAAAAGGAAAAACGAAACTAGGACTGCAGAAATACAAACCGTAAACAAAGCAGCTCTTGCTTAGCATTTTGGATATCAGTCACTCTGATCAATTTCTTCATTTCAGTCTTCTCATGTTATTATGAAAATATTCGAGCAGTGGAATGCTCAGGTAAGATGACATACAATTATAACAGCCTTCTGTCTGTACCGTCTTGACTTCTTTGCAAGCTTTCACCACTTTCATTTTTATTCTCGTGCGCTGACTCGTTCGCTAAGCTGAACAGCCAATCAGAGTTCTCTCTTTCACCGACTTACGATGCTGATTCAACATGCTGAATCGCAAAAAAAACCCAGACGCCATCCGACTAGAGCCAACAGTGCAGAACACACCGAAAAACTGAGTGACACTGAAAAACGGCCCGACATTGCCCGACGGCTGACCGTCGGCTTGGTGTGTCCAGGCCTTTAAAAGTCTGGGGTCAGTTTTGGGATTCTTTTCCTAAAAAAATATTACTTTTATTTAATAAGATACATTAAATGGAGCAAAAGTGACAGTAAAGGCATTTATAATGTTACAAAAGACTTATCTTTCTACTCATCAAAAAATCCTGAAAAAGTGAATCACTATTTCTACAAAAACATTAGGCAGCACAACAGTTTGACAATAAAAATAAATTCTTGAGCACCAAATCAGCCTATTATAATTATTTCTGAAGGAGCATGCAAAACTATTAACCTTTCACATTACCTTTGCTTTCCCGGTGCTCTGCAGGATGTGCACCAGAGCGCAGGCCATCTCCTCTTTGTTCTTGACGCTGATGACCGGCTCCAGCACAGAGCAGAGCAGCATGTAGTTGTTGGTGGTGTACTCTGCAAACTCTTTGTAGAGCTCCATGGGCAGGATGTTCATGCTTTGGTACCGGGCCTTGATGCGGACCATGGGACCAGCTGTTTTCCCTTTACCTGGATTGGGTTGGCTAACTGGGTACCATTTCTCGACCAGCTGCCTGCTTGTGACAGTCACCACTGGAATGCTCACCAGCCCAACATAGTTGTTCTTGTCCTTTTTCTTCTTCTTGTCAGAGTCTCTATATAGATGGACGGTGATGTTTTGGACCGCAGGTAGGTTATTGAACTCAAAGTGTTCACCCCAGAAGACATTATCTGTTTTCAGCTTGCAGGTCGTACGGGCATAGAGGCCGTCGTCCAGGCAAAGCTCGCAGAAGTACTTTTTCTTGGCCGGAAGGTCTTTTGCTTCGATGATCCATAGCCGCAGCATATTCTCAACCCGCCGACTGTTGTCCTAGAGACAGAAGGGTATTGTGAGGTCAGTGGACTGTTAGGCTGCCATGTCACGGCTGTAGCGGATTATTACCGCATCAGTGTGGCATCTAACAGGGTCAGTGATTTAGAGATGACGTGCTTTTCGGCTCAGTGATTAAATACCCTCTGCTTCAGATCACACACCCTTGGCTGGGAATTAAAAGGCCCTTTATTTTAGATCACTTCATGTCCTTCCTATAAAGATAGCAGGATGGTGCTGTAAATACTGTGTGACATCATTCAGCAGTTAATGTCATTCACTGGCCTTTTTAATAGAATAGTCTTTCCAGTGTGAAGTCATGTGGTTTAATATACGAGAGACGACCATAAAGTTGACCTGCATCATGCTGTATAAGGTTAAGCTTTTGTTGTAATATAATAGAGGTTAATTTATAGATATCCCTCCATCCTCTTATAACTTAGGAGGCAATGGAGGACAAGATCAGAATAAAACTAAATGTCACAGTTATTTCTGAGGCCACAGACCATCGTGAATCACTAAACTGAAGAGACTAAAGCCCAGCAGCATACAGTAATTCTTGTCCCTCACCCTCTAGCTTTTGTACAGCGTCCCACCCACAATTAGTGTTGTCATGCAGAAGCATTTATATCTGGGGTGAAACATTACACTGATGGAGACACTGATGGAAATTGTAATACTATTTGGGCAATTTAGCCTCCTCTTAAACACTTCATTTATCCTTTTCTGTGGAGATTTTTTTTCTTCCCTGTTCATCTTTCTAGGTTTCTGTAATTTAAAAGTATAAATCTGGTGGGCTGCAGTCTATAGCTGGTTAGTGTTGTAAATTAAAATTTGAAATCACAACCCTCAAAACAAATGAGCTGAAAGTTGCTGTCAGTAAAACAGGGCTTAGGTCTGTAGTATGGTCTGTTCACCATACAAATCTTTTGTTTGGCTTCAGAATACTAGTTGTATAGACCACTTTATGGGCCACTACTGGGCAAAACATTTTGCGATTATATATCAATACGACTATAAAAAATTAAAAATGAACAAAAATTAAAATATCAAACAAAATAAGAAATATTACTATTGAAATATTTTACTATAAGGACACTATAGTATATTTATGTAAGTGAGGATAGCAAAATAAAGTAAACTGTGACATATTATACCCAAAAATTCTTCATACAGTGGAGTACCATAAATTGATAAAAATTTTGAACCAAAAATTATTCAGACACTTTTACCTGACCATGTTTTGATTAAGTGTTATCTGACATAATTAAGATTTTTTTCTGACACAGTTTAACTCTGAGATCTTGTCATATTTTATTACCATTTTTTTAATCTATAGTGAATAAACTGTATTAATGAATAAAATGTTCAAGGTGTCTGAATAAATTTTGCTTTGACTGTATATATATAATTTACTAATTTTCAAACATTAAACCATGTGGAGCAGCATTTACTGCAAACCGATCTGCTCTGATAAACTAAAAACATGAACTGCTCGCTTGTAAAAGAACACAGTGCTGCGCTTCAATGTGAAACACGCAGCGCATACATTTACTTAAAGGTTGAAATATCCAAAAACCACTAAAATAATGTTATATATTTTATTGTCTTATACATTGACATTATCCCAAATGTTTCCAAGAATGTTTCAATCTAGAGAAATAAGCAATTTTAACCAGGACACGGAACGTGTATGTGCGTCGCCTATCAATGACATCATTACCGCGATACCCTCGGTTTCCGGTTTTATTTTTTTGTAGAAACCATGGAAACACCAAAAACGCTTTAATATATTATGTGTTTTATTAGACGGGTGAGAAACAGTTTGGATACATTCATTGACAGAAAATTAATCATGTTATATAGTTCAAAACAGTAAGTCTTATTGTTTAAATCTCGTTTTCTTGATTTATAGCGAGTACCATGTTTTACCACGCCTAATATTGATCTAGGTTACGGTAGTGAGCAACAAGTGTCTCATAGTAGCCATCGAGCGAATGTTAGCACTATAACAACTTTCAACACACAAATTTATATAATATGATAAAACAGCGCTGCTTTACCCTACATACGCATTGACTGCGGTATAATAAAAGTTCCGCTCTAGTAATCTAATAATAATCTCAACCATTAACATGATTTCTGCCCAAGTCCCATCCTGATTCTTTTCCACCAGCTGTAGACGTGAAGACAACACATCCCATGATTCTGCAAAATCAAGGCGTCATTAAACTACGCCTTTGTTTTGAATAAGCGACCTCTAGCGGCACAAATTTACATAGTGTGCCTTTAATTAAATTGTAGCCTTCGCGATTTTTTAATCACACTAAGCCAAATCACAGTTTTCAGTTTTATTTCGATTAATCGTGCAGCCCTAGGCTGAATAACAATTCTTCAAAATGCACAAACAGCATGAAGCTGAGTAAATAATGACACAATCTCCATTTTTGAGTGAACTATCCCTTTAAGGCATGACTGATGAATTGCTCTATAACAGCAGTTGACTGTACTGAGGGCACTGGGCATTGTCTAGGGCTCGAGTGCTCATGGATATTCCCACACAAATAAACACCCACTAAGGCAATTGATTTCGCATCTCAGTATTGAGGTGCTCCATTGTGCGCCCTCATCACAGATAATGAACTAATTAGGCAGACAGAAATGCGCCTCTGACGCAGCAGCTAATGCCTGAGCTATGATCATCTCCACACTACTACAGCATCAACATCTGTCTGAAAGAATCATCTGTTCACTGCAAAGCTCTCTAAAGCTAGGCTCTGGTGTTCACCTCAGAAACCCACTGAGTAATTAAAATGTAAGACTGAACGATGGGGAGACATTAAACACATCCCCAGGCAAGCTGTGAAGAAGGCAAATATAACTTGAAGATTGTGCTTGAATTTTTTCCCCCAATCTAATTAATCATTAATTTGCTTAATTTATTGATTGGTGAAATGAGCTGTTTTTTTTTTCTAGGCATGCTCAAAGCAGCCATATGTTTTGCAGTTTCTCTCTTGTGTCTCGTGCTTATATCAAAGAGATAGAAAGAAACAGCCCTGAATTTCATCACTTTTACAGACATAGAAACATTATTTGATCTCTCTTCATATTTTGCATTGAATTGCATTTCTTCTGTTATAAATCAGAGAATCTACATCAGTTATGGTTTTAGCCTATGCAGGTACATACAGTAAGTGCCTTTGCAGTTATGCAAGTTTACCTTATTAGGGTGGATGGCTCGTCGCAGATTCTCCATCCATTTGTCTCTCTCTGCAGCCGAACGACAAGAAAAGCACTTACTACCTGTAGAGGTGCTCACCTGGAAAAAAAAAAGGGTGATAACTGTCAGCTTACTGCAGGAATCTCACAGCTTTCGGCTTGCTTACATCAAAAGCAAACCTGTGCCATGTTTTAATGTCATGTGAAAAGATGCTACTGAAGAGAAACAAAATGTAAAATTACATTTACTGACAGACAGACTGGGCACAAATGCAGCATTTAAAAACAGAGTTCAGAAAACTGGATATAGACATTCACACAAAGTTCTAAACAGCCATCACAAGCTATGAAAGAAGTCAAAAAGAAAGCTTATGAATTAAATCAAATTGAACCAAAATTAAATAAATTTTGATTGATACAGATTTCCTGATCCGACTCAAATCTGATCAATATAGATTTGATGGTTTGATTAAATTCTGATTCACAAGCTCTTGATTGGATTCTATTCTGATTTTGTTTAAATTCTGATTCATTTGGATATATTTCAGTTATAATATCCATTTTGCTTACATGGTAAGGGAAATTCGTTCTCTACTAAAATTCATATTATTCATTAAAAATACACTAGTATTTTAAAATCGATACTGGGACCATTCAATTAAAATTACGATTAATCGGAAATCAACATTTTTACCCAGTCCAAGATGAGCTGTCGGTTAACGTTTAACACTCACAGAATACTTTTTCGCTGGAAACTTGCCTGGTTAGAAAACATTGTCTTATGAATGACGATATACTGTAATGTTGAATTTAAATAAGCATACTAAGGGTCGAGAGAGATCAGGTCATTGAATTTGCTTATGTATATAATGTACAGCGAGTGAAAGAGACATCTATACCTCGAAGCAGTAATCCTGGCCGAGGATGGAGCTGTGCACTGGTTTAATAAGGACCTCCTCCTCCATGCTGAGGTCCAGAGCTTCTACTGCACTGCTGGGACTGAGCAAAGACTCGTGAGAGCGTGACTCCTTCAGCCTGGGCATCAGATGAGACCTGAGACAGAAACACACACCAAACAGTGACACAAGTGTTTTTATCGTACACACACCCTCAAGCTTTTCAATAAACACATAATTGTTTATCTTGAAAATAAGACAGATAATTTAATGGGTTTATGGCAACTTCAAAACTGGTGTTATTACTGCCTACACTGCAGGTGAGATGAGACAACACAATCTGGAGGCACCCTTAAAAAGACATACAGGACAAAGCAGATTCAGGGGTGAAAGAATAATAGATATAGAGTCTCACAACATAATTTAAGTCTCCAAAGTGTGAAGATAGCAATAATATAGAGAATTTTATGGGGTCATAGTTCATTTTGATGCAATAGTGGGGAAAGCTTTGCTACATTTTGATTGGATCTTGGTGGACTAGCACAAACAAATGTCCATAACCATCAGATAAGAATGCTATAGGACAACTGACAGACACCTGTCACAATGATCCATCCAAATTTGGATTTGTAAACCTTATATTTGATGTAAACTACACATATCCATTTCATACTTCTTCAGAGAAATAGGTATTCTCAGTGACAGCTATTTGTAGTGCAACATCTTACACAAGTTCAGCTGTTAATGTACAAAATGAATGAATGCATGACAGTTCAGTCTTTTCCCATCTTGTTTGGACTCTATTTGTTTAGAACATTGCCACAAGTGTTCTGATGGTGGTTTGGAAAGTGAGAAATGCATTGGTAAAACTTTAAAGACTTCTGTTTTCTTTATGCAAACGAGTTCCACATGGGAAAGAAGGGTGAGCCACACTGTGTGTGTCCCCTCTGATGCTAGCAGCCAATCACGGCACTGGAATTGAGAAGCGCCAAATTGCAATCTCCTCCTCATCGGAAAGGGATAAATGTACCATTTCAACAGACACTCCTTGTTCTGAGTCTCCGGATCATCCAGTAAGACATTAACAGATACACCGATGTTCTGTTGCTGGGCCGGAACAGGGAAGGCGGCAAAAGATACATTCAGGTTCTGAGTCTTCCATCTGGTGAGACACTAACAGATACACTGTCCTGATTCTCCAGCCTGCAAAGGTGAGACAGAAACAGGTTCCACGCTCTGAGTCGACAGCTTGTGAGGAAGCAACAGATAAGACCACGTTGAGCCTCCAGTCTGTGAGGAAAGAGACATTAACAAACGCTATGTTCAGAGTCTTCGTCCAGCGAGACAGTAACAATTACAGCACATCTCGAGTCTCCATTCCAGAGAGAAAAAAGCAAATTGACAAAGTTCTGAGTGTCTGGCCCAGAGGCAGACACATTTACAACAAGGTTAAGCTCAGGAGACCAAACCTTCACTTCAAGGTACTTTCATCTGCGTGTTCCAGATTGTAAAGGACCTTCTGCACCTACTTCAGGGCCTCATCTGCCTGTTCCAGATTTTAGGACCCTTTTTGGTGCTCTAGGTGATCAGCATCCCACAGAGCTTCATGTTCAAGGCTATTGAAATGGATTCCAGCTACGTTCGCAATTATTGCTCAATTATTTTCATGGAAACGCACGGCTAAAGTAGTTCTAGCAGGTCTTGACTGCATTGCAGTTCCATATCACTTCACAAACCTATTTTCTCTCTCTCCCTCTCTCTCTCAACTACGTTAATAACTGTACCAACTATATTAGTCTACTATTAAGGCTCAAGCCTCCGTTATAGTTCTGAAATGACGTTTTGGAATTAGCTAATGAGGCTTGGGATGAGATGCGTAAGAAATTAGTCCCAAACACAAGAGTGTTTTAAGGACAAAAACCCAACAAATGTCTTGAAATACAACATCGGAACAGTGTCTTGCAGTGTGGTAACCATAGTATAAGCGGAATAATTGACTCTGGGCCGTTGAATTCTTAGAAAATAATGCTCCGCTTCACGTCGTGGCCGCATTACCACCTTGGGTGTGCATTACTTTCTAAGAATTCAACGGCCCGGAGTCAGTCATTCCTTACATAGTCTTTCATTCATTTGTTTGTTTGATGTCCTCACCTTATTAATTTTATCTTTCCATAAGATAACAAAACTCTGCTATAGCCACACCCAACTTAATCACTTGTATCTGTATGCATCTTATGGACTTTATTCCTTTATCATTCATGTTATTCATTTAGTAGTTGTATTGATTTACTCTTGTTTATCTTTTTGGTAATAAAATTAATTTTATTACTCTTGTGCCTTATTTGTGTTAATAATGCAGAAGAGGCTCTACAAGTTAATGATATCCCACAAATCCTTCAGATTGGTCAGATGACAAACTCTCTTTGATCATTATTTTACTTTTAAGGCAAAATTTCTTAACTGGTGCCCCGAGTTAAGAGGAGTAAGAGATCATCTGACATTCTCACCTCAAGTGAAGTGACTTCAAATCAAAACTCAGAATTTCAACTAATCTAAATAAATGACTAAGCCAGCAAAAAAATAAATAAAATAAAAAATAAAATAAATCTATGTTGAGTCCTTAAACATGCTCTGCATAATATGAAACATATATAATGCATAAAGGCATTAATTACTCATTAAAGCATATGAACACAGGCTTGCTGTTCAGCATGTGTTGTTTGAGCAAAGTGTTTATGTGCTTTGATCACTACAGGTGTCATTAACTGAGCTGTCGGTTAACGTTTAACACTCACAGAAACTGATTAGTGCTCTGACAAGATAATTAGTGGCTTCTTCAAACAGCTAATTATCTCCTAATAATCTAAAATAGAGTTTAGAAAATCTCTGCCATACTTTTCAATACCTGTTAAGGCATGATGACAAAAGTCAGAAAATAATATACCAGATCATAGAGTTGTGAATGCTTGCATGCAGGTGTGAAGGATGAAGCCATTTAAAATGCCAATACCACTCGTGTCACATCAATTCAACACGTTCCGCATCCATAATAAACAGTGATGGGAGACAGAAAGCATATCATTGGAAAATCCAACATGTTTACAGCTGTAATTAGAGTGGGAGATCTCATCTAAGATGAAGCCTGTGTTGGTCTGAACTGACGTTAATTAGTGCTTGCTACAAAGCAGATCTGATCTGGGAACAGTTCCACTACTCATCCCTTCATGTCAGCTGGAGAGAGATGTGCACAGAACACTCTTCATCTTCTGATCTCCAAGGAATACTTCACACAAAAATGAAAATTCTGTCATTATTTACACACCCCCATGTTGTTGTGCGGCATACCCCCTAAAAATTGGGTTGTTGTGCATCTGGCTGTGATGAAGGCTTAGTATAGTAAGTTCAGCAAGGTTTTAGAATTCAGACTAAACCGAATTTATATATATATATATAACAGATGGTTTTCTGGTTGTATTTAGCATAAATTTGTTGCAACTGGAGTTGCTGTTGAATAGTTTTTTTTAGATTGCATTATTCATTTATTTTAGAACACTATATAATTATTATTTACATACATTATTTTATTATATTTTTATAATATATTTTTTATATTACATTTTATTATATAATTATATTATTTAAATATAGTATTTACATACTGTAGTTGCTGTATAAAAATAATTTGCACACTAATGTGTGTAAGTTACACATTGTTGTTAAATAGATAACGAGTGAGTTCAAGGCTGTTTCATGTTTTCGTGACTCATTTCGTGATAAGAATCATTTGGTTGTGAAAGGGACATCACAGCTCACTCTTCTACATTGTTGGATACAGGAAAAACTGGCATGCTCTCCATACTTCTTCTGTATGAAAAAAGAGCAGCTTGTACAAACTGCTTAACATCTCATTTTCTGTTTCAAAGATAAGAAAAAATAATATAGAATTAGAATGACATGAGGGTGAATTTTTTATTTTTGAGTGAACTATCCTTTTCAATCAGTTCAGTGACTATTAACTAACACACAAAGGTAATGTATGATCTCTTCACAAAGGTGTTGCTGATGGCAGATATCAATCTCTCGACAGAAACCCATATTTCCCCTACACAGGGAAATAAAAACACCTGATAGGAAGCGACCCACATATCTTTCCATAAACAATCATCATCAACTGTTTGTCGCTGTGTGTTTCTCATAAATTATTTACAGTTCTCTATTACGGTGAACCCTTTCTTTACCTCCCTTCCCCCTCTCCTTTATTTTCATTTCCTTGTTTCTTCCACTCTCTTTCTTTCTCTCTCTCCTCCACAAAGATCTTCAGAGGTAAGACTTTACTCCAGAGACCAGCTTTGTCTCTTAACCACTGAGGCTTCAGAGAGCAAAACGTGTGTGTGTCTGTGTGTGTGTGTGTGTATGTGTGTACAAAGTGGTTTATTTCTGATTGGCTGAGGTGAAACAAAGCAGAGGACTTAATTGGAGCAAAGGGGATTGTGGGATTGATCCATGCTTGAAGCGGCGTTGAAGAGACAGAGTATCAAACTAGCAGTCCAAACGACAGGTTGAGTTCCAGAACGGGGAGAAACCAACGTCAGTTTTCCTGACCGGGAAATGTTGATTGGATGACACTGACAGGAAGTACTGGGAATAGCTGTCAAAAACAAGCTTGAGCGAAAGGATTTTAGAAAAAAAAGAGAAGGAAAAATTTAAAGAAGCACTGTGTGTTGGGGGTTCATCTGAAGGATCGTCATTCACTTAGTGGATATGAAACTTTCAACATCAAAAGAATGTTCCCCTAAAATGAGCTTCTGGTTTCTAAATGAAAAAGACAGTTTTCTTGAGTAGGACTTAATATCAGCTCTTCAAGACCGTATCTTGAGAGAAAAAAGGATCAGGAGTGAAAATTCCTCAGAAGCTCTTTTTTGGTCAGCAAGTTTGGGAGGAGATCAAGTGCCATAGAAACAAAAAGAGAGCAGTTCAGCACTTTCCATGGGCTTGTCTAGAGCTGATCTTTCTTTTTCTCAGAGAAGATAAAAATAAACCATGTATTCAGGACTTTCTATGTAACATGAGACAATAATTAATGGAAGTATAAATATGAAGGGCAATGCAAATGCTCCAAGTAGAAATTAATGATTACAGAATAGTCTGTTCAATGACAAATTCATATTACTGACCAGTCAAGACAGACGCCATATTTAATTTGATGCAAAATGAAAATGTGACTGATAGGGATAGATACAGTGTGTTCAGTAGGTTGTATTGTTGTGTACCTTTCTAAACACATAAAAAAAGCCTCCAAAAATATGGTTTATAAAAAACCAAAGTGTGTACTTTGCAGCACTAGTGGTACCAAACAGAATTTCAAAAATAAAGCCTCTTTCATTCATTCGTTTATGGATTAAAAATTGTCACACAACATTGGTTGAGCAAATGTTGATGTACACGAGACTCACAGTCTCATTTTTATTCATGCCGATTAAAATACGACATCTATCCTAAAAACAGCAAGATGTTATATAGGTTTAGTAAATTCTGTGTTTGGTTAGATTCATGCCTGCATGCATGGATGTCATGTATTATGCATGAAACTACATAAAACCACATTAATAGTGCTATCCTGAGTTCTTACAAAATCGTATCAAATCTTATAAATAATGCTTTTTAAGGACACCCAAAGACAGGCACCTTATAATTAGAACTAATATGATGTAACAGCACATTCTGGATCATCTAAATATTGCCACTGGCAAATCAGATCTCAGAGAGAAGTGCATTCTGGGAGTTAGAGGTGAGCCTAAGAGAGGAAAAGGACATGTTCAGACAAGAGGATCGTGCCGAGGTGTACCCTGTGAGGAATGTGTGTGTGTTTACTCGTCCTTGGGTGTCTATGGGTTTGAAATACATCTGATTTAAAGGCAAGTGAAAGTAATAAGGAGATGGATGTAGGACACCAAAACATGGAAACACACCCACTACGGAGTGTGTCTCTAGAAGGTTAACCGTCACATCAGTCTAGCAGAATGAATGTTAATGTCAGCATTGGAGGCAATGAACGACACCGTATGAATGATAATATATCCGCTCTAACTGTGTTCGCTGTGTGTGTGTGTGAAAGAGAGAATGTATTTTATCCTGTTAGTGTGATGTTAGTGCGCTCAGTGATGTGGTGTGCATGCTTAATGGCATGTGTTACAAGTTCTTTCATGTTATGCATCTCCTATCAATGAAAGGGACCATGTGTGTGTGTTTTCGAGGTGGGGAGGCAAAAACGCAAAAACTGTGAACAGCTCACCTCCAACATACTTATCACCTCAAACAGAGAAGCACACATATCAATTCTGCTAAGAAGCGACCGACCTGTTTGTCCTTGAAAAAGAATCCTTTTCATTACACTTTGCCATGTTTTCTCTCTCTATCTTTCATTTACCTTTTTTTTTTTTTTTTTATCACATTTACCCAGAATCCCCTTCTTCCCAAATGGATTCATCCCCTGCGCACACACTTCCTGTCTTCACAGTGCTCTGTATCTCTGTCTTTGTAAATATTTCAGACACTGCACCAGACACAAGTCACACTTCACCCATCTTCATTTTTTGTTCCTGGAACAAATCTTCATAAAAATGAACAAATAAACCAAAGACATTTCAGTCTGAAAATAAACATGAAAAAGATGTGATAGATAAATATAAGGACGCACTGCAAATGGCTCTTTTAACTTCTGTGACAGCAAATAAGAGAGTGAAAGGAGAAAAAAAGAGATGCTCTATAAATACATGTTTTGAACTAATACAAGTGAGAGACTGATAGAAGAAAAGAAGATTACGCTCTCATGGCTACAGGCTGCAACTAAACCAATAAATTAATAAATATTTGAAAATATATAATGAATATATACTGACAACAATGATTTAACAAAAAGTTTTTGTAACAGCAGGATAAATTCAACACAAAATAGGCTTAAACTATATAATAAATAACAATAACAAACACTAAAACAATAACATTTCATTCATTTAGTAACCGCACTCATTTGAGTCTCAAAAGCCTTAGGTACAACACAACAAGCCAGATTGTATAATACAGTATGTGTGTTTGATTAACTAAAAAAGAACCGTTTCATAAGAACCATTCATTCGTTCACTCCTCACTGCAATTAAACACAATTAAATACAACATATTTTCTCCATGAAGCATCAGTGGATAGTATTCCTGAACTGTTCTGTCTGGATAAGCAGACGACAAACAGGCTATGTGATTAAAATCTAAGTCCAAGTCAGGGAATGAAACATAGCGACCCATGACTAAACAACAAATACATGCAATGAGGTCACTCAGCAATACCAGACTCAAAATCAATATGTAGCTTTTTATAAAAGGGAGAACCAGGGGAGAGCCACTTGTCTTGTTCTGTTTGACACAAGATTTATAGCCCATGAGGCGAAAAGGTGGCAATCCAAGTCATCTTCTCAGAGAGCGTGTGAAAAGAGTTCCTACTCTGACCAGTCATGTTAGATCTCCTGCTATGGACTGAACACTAGATTTGTCACATTTGTCAAATTAGAGCCACTAAACATCTTGTTGGTTCTACACAATGAAACAAAATCAATAATAAAATGATCCATCCATCAATCTATCCATCAATCATACCATAAAAGCTTGGTACAAAAAGAAAATAAATTTAAAGATTTGATTCTGGTTGACCAACTCACACTTTAAAAGACAGTTTGTCAATAAAATTGCCAATAAAAACAGCTTGCAATGAAATGTGATGTATTTTCCACACTACTGCACATTAGGGCTGTGCAATCAATCGTATTTTCGATTTCAATTTTGATTTTGGCTTCCAACGATTATGAAAACAAAATAATCGAGGTAAAACGTTAATCGAGGTAAAGCAGTACTGTACTGCTGCTGCATTCCGTTCATCACACCTTCCTTTCCTTCACAGTGGTGCGCTTTAATTCCTCCCTAACCCAAACTTAACATCCAAATCAGCCGAATAAGAAAGGGATGTAAAATGAAGTCTACTGTTGCTAAACTTCGGGACGTGTTTGATATTAAACATAAACAGTGCTATTAAAAGCGCATTAAGCCGCGAAACGGACGCTGTTCCCTAGGCGGCCACCTGTGCGCGCGCTCCGAGACAATGCGGAACGTGCATAAGCAAAGGGCTTCAGATACGTACTTAAACAGTCAAATAGCCAACACAAATATATCGAAATGCCGTTTTGGTAAGTATCCTCGTAGATGCAGTCTGTTATGTCTTTAGATTATATCTTTAGAAACAGGCTGTATTCTTGCAACAAACCCAAGTTCTTCACACGGACTCCCCGGTATTGGGTGGGCTTTTACTGTTGCGCAAAGTTAATATTTTGGAAAACTCAGTTCAACCCTTAGGGTTAATTCTGTAGACACTGAAAACAGAAGCTAAGCTGATCCAACTATAAAGCCCAGTTGATCCACTGAAGTCAGAAATAGTAAGAAAATCCACTAAAGATCCATCTCTAATTGCAAGCATGATGGTGAATTTACATTTGAAATGTTCAGGGATGCAGAATGTGGAAATGTATTACATTTACTACAACCCTGAAAAGATAAACTTTAGCACATTTCCATTCATCAATAAACTCTTCATCCCCTGCACTCATCATACTGTCACAGTGACCTATAGCAAGGATAGAAACACTTACTACAAAATACAGTTCACAAATCAGAGCAACCTTGAACACGGACATGAAAGAAGCGGGAGGAGAAAGAAAAACAGGAAGATGTGCAGGGACATGCTCCCAAACACACAGGCCATCACAGCTCTTAGACACACTGCTTGATACACACAATTCAGCCTTTCAGAGAGCACATCACAGGCTCTTTTCAAATGCATGGAGTGTGGGTGCATGAAGCTCACATAGAAATGAAAAGTTAAGGTCACCAGCACATAAACACATTTAACAGGGTGGCTGAAGACTGAAATGGGACCATATAGACACACATGTACACATCTCTACACTCACTATGAAGACATTTCTCTGCTCTGATAGACAGATAAGTTATGTGAGGTCACAGTGATAACACCGCTGACAGACTGACAGCTGTTATTGGTCAGGGATAAGGGCATAAGGGTTGTCGATGTAAAAAATATGGTTGCATTATTCATTAAAGTGAGTAATTAGCAGACTACGATAGAGTATGTGGTAGGATATACTGCAATTTAACCAAAAAAAAAAAAAAGCAAAAAAGGTTTCAATGAACTAATAATAGTGTATGCAATAATATAAAATCTGAAGTTTATTCTAATAAAATTAAGAGGATTTTATTGTCCAAAAAAAAAAACCTAACTAATTTATGTTTTATCAAACCATGAAACCTCAATGTCCATACAAATCCAACTGAAACAAACTTAACATGTTTATAGTTCAATAAGCCATATCAATTGACACAAAAAAGCAAAATGCATCAGAAGTAACTGGTTTGATGCAGCTTTCGTAAGACACTGAATACATTAAAAACAGCCTTTAATCATTGAATACTGCTATGGCCAAAACCACTGTCAATTAATGCAGTATATGATTAATCATGCAGCCTGAGGCTTTGCTGTCACCACTGTTCCCATTTAGAGAGAGAGAGAGAGAGAGAGAAAGAGAGATCAATGTACTATAGGCTCTTTCGTTGCTTGGGTTTGGCGAATGGACTGCAACTACGAAAAGGTGAGTGTTTCCATGGCAACTAGCCGACAGGTACAATTTTAGCCCCCAAAAAAGAGCACAGCCCATAATGATCACTGGAAATCATCACATTTAGCAAAGATGAAAAAAAAGAACATTTGATAAATCTATCCTGTTTATAGCTGTCATTTAGACAGTTTATAAATCACTAAGCAGTAAATCTGTTCTGTACTGCATACGTGCATGTGATGAAGGGAGAGCAGCGGTTCAATCAATAGACAGTTGAACACTGACCCTAAACAACAAGGACAGAGCAACCACACCAATATTCACATTAGTGGTTCATCATCAACATGGTTTTCATTGATTCATTCCCAAACTATCACATTTGGTTCCCCCAACCTTTAATATTTGATTGTCTAAAATATTTGCAATCCAAAATACTTGTTTGAGGTCAGAGACATTGTTAATATTTTTTTTTGAAAGCTTTCTTAGTTGAATGGGGATGGAATGACACGCACATATTTGAGTGTTTGTTGTACTGTACAGTACATCTCAATGAAAGTAAAAGTAACGCTTACATGTGTACAGCGCGCATGTTCACTTCACCACATGAAGAAAGCACGCACATGCGCACCTGTTTTACAGCAAATGACAGCGGCAATATTACAGCTTGATAAGGAAGATATTGTAGCCTGGTTTCAAAGTATTTTTCTTTATTGAACATAAGCAGTTTATATAGACAGTTTATATAGCAGTTTTCCTAGTCACCATTAACATGCACTTTAAAAGGCATTTTACACATTAAAAGACTGGGTTTCTTATTTTTTTATATATATAAAACCAGGTGAACAAAGGATACAAAAACAAAAACACAGCTGTTAAAATTGGTTATAAAACCATTTGATAAATTTAATTCCAAAACCATTCGCATATTTCATTTCATAAAACATGATAACAATGGACATCAGTATTAAATGTCAACTGAAACGAGTGTTTAAAACAAGCTCAAATCTGAAGCATGAAGAATAGATAGATTCACTTACACTGAATGCGAGGAAACCCCGCTCTACTAATCCGTTCTTATGCCACTACTGTTGTGTCTGCACATTTCTCTGATTCCGATCTGAATTTGTGCATCGCTTCCTGGACCTTTGAGGGAAAATTCTGCGGGATCTCTGGCTTCTGCACTGTGTGCTGGAGAGAGAACTTCCCATGGGATAACTGATAACACACCTCCTTACTCACACGCCCCATTTAAACAGATAGCGCTCCCTTTCCCACATCAAACTATAACATTTTAACTTTCCAGTGTAACATTTTCGTGACTCTTTCATTGCCCGTAGTTTCTAATTAGAAACATTTTTCAGATTAAATCTTTCATTAACAGCATTCAGTTGTTATAGCCCAAATGATGTAGCTGATTAATTAGCTACAGTATGATTCATAAATATGCACACAAATTACATGTGATAATGATCTATACATGCAGTAATCAGCTAGAAAACACTTTAGGAAAAATAATCTTAAAAACAAATGTACTTCTATATGAGTACCTGTTTGGAATATACCCACTCTTCTATTTTTTTTTATTATAGAGACAGATGTGTGATAGAAAGTAAAAGGAAGGGTGCAGGGTCCAGGACACAAAACATTCTCTGATCTATTATTGTGTGCCTAGCAAAAAGGACATGACATCAGGACTAAAATATGCGAAACAAGAGGGGGGGGAAGCACTGCAAGACAAAATAACGTTAGAGGGAGTCAAAAGGTCATCCAGAAGTGCACTATAAAGGGGACTCACACACTTACACACAGATCAACTAATACTAGTTATATATTAGTTTCATAACTATCAGGTGTTTCAGTTTGCACTAACACAATAGCCCGAGGGTCTCTAATCTTTTTCATGCCAAGGAACCCTTGGTGGAAAACAGAGCAGAGCAAATATTAACATATTTTGTCATGATGCAACACCATTAATTAATTAATTTTACTCAGTACATTATAATGTGAGATAGACAGTAAAACATGCATGGTTTGCATGGTTGAAAATAACTTAAATTAACTTAGTATTATTAATTTTATGTCTCTTGAATGTATTCTTTGGATTTTTCACAATTATTTTGAGATCAAACTATAATTGGCGGATCCTCTGCAGAACCGTCGCAGACCCCATTTAACCCTCCTGCATCAGACCAACGTTTCCATTAGGATTTTGAATGACTAGGTAGTGAAAAACCGACCTCTCTACCGTTTCATTTTTAGTTCATTTTGTGTATAAGTGAAAGGAGGAGGATATGATTCAGCTTTCATGCAAACACTTTATACACAATCTCCTGCCCTCGCATTTAACATTAACACACGGGCCAAATGGACAATTTCACAGTTATATCATGGCAGAGAAACACATAGGCGATGGATGCCAGCCTCTCCATATGCATATAAAAAGGAAATAAAGATGCAGTTGGTGCCAGAATGGAAAACAGAGAGTGAAGGATGCTGGGAAAATTCAACACAATGACAGACTGAGGGAAGACAAGTCATTCTCAAGAGAAATGGGCTAAATGTGCTAAACGGCAAACAAATTAGCCTTGGCCTGAACAAATCCTGTCTGTATAAAGCAATACCACACACACACACACACACATACACACACACACACACACACACACACACACACACACACACACACACGCCTTTGTCTTATCACAAGCAAACAGTTGAGCCTTTGGTGTTTACTGGGCATCTGGTTAAAGGCTAACTAAAGGTTGTTCTGGACTGGCCACTTCCTTGTTTCAAACACACATACACACACACACACACACACACTCAATGACTTGCCAAGCTAAAAGCGATTATGGAACATAAATCTATGACACTGGTCTTCATGCTTTGGACAACTACACAAACTGGAAAATCCTCTTAGAAACTCATTTACATCTAGAAAAACTACATAAAGAATCACTTATCTGATTACAGCTGTCTCTTTTTTTTACATGTGTATGTTAATGTTAAGTTAAAATAATACAAGACTGTAGTTTGAATGTTTAAATGAAAGTGTCACTATTTTTTCTTGTTCATGTGAAACATTCAAGTCTGTGAATGTGTAAACGTGTTTGCATGCAGTGTCAAATTTATGTGAAATCACACAAGGCTATTTTTACACTCTGAAGCAATTTGTTTCTTTTCTAAAACACTTTTCTCTGAAACACTTTTTCTATAGATGAAAACAAAGAACATGCACAAACATGCAACCTTGGAAGGGAAACATTCCAGGCAAGTTCTTTCATGCCCATAAAAACAAAAAAGGAGAAAGAGAGAGAGAGAAATTGAGAGAGATGGAGAAGGAGAAAGAAGCGAGATGTGATGAGGTTGAAGCATAAAGTCCTCACTGACCTTCAACAAGAACAGGAATTATTGAGAGAACAGACATGACAAAGAGGTGTTTTTTTTTTTTCATCCATCTGGCTTTTTTGAATGAAGACAGAAGAGTGACTTCTGTAGAGGCCCATATATTGATATACATGGTTTGTGAGGGCCATCAGCTGATACAAAGTGCACAGTATCTGTTCATTCACTGTGCTTGACAGCAGAATGCTCTGATGAACTACAGCATGAAGAAAAGACAGACTAGCACTGAAGACATGAGGGAGAGTGAGTGATCTGAGATTTGTGAGTGAGATTATCCTTTCCTTTACAATAAAGGTAAGGTCACATTTACCGTTGTTCTGTGAAATCCAGTCGGAATCCAGGAAACATTTCACCATTCAGAATTTACAGCATTGATCAAGAGGATGTTGCAATATTCTGAATCACTACACTATTGAAAGTTGATAATATAACTTTTTTTTTTGTAACCACGCCTTTACTAGTGTAAATAGTGATAGATAAATGCTAGTGTAAATGCTAACATACTAAATAAAATTCAAATTGTGTAGCATATTATTATATAACAGTGTATATAAAATAACTCTATATAATTTAATATTACATAAATAATTTTTTATAAAATAGTTAATAACATACTATTATACATGTATAATATTAACAATGTATAATCTTAATATTTAGATTCCAATATCAAAAACTAATGCACATGCTCTATAGTCTAGGCCACTTTTCCGGCATCCAAATTGCATTATTTGTACTTTTGTCTTGTTCCATCAGACTATTAAGGCCCATTAACACCAGGGATAACTATAGTGATAACAATAAAGATATAGTTATAAAAATCGTTCTAAATATAAAAGAACATAAGAGCCCACACCACAACAATAACAAAACGGCACAGTGAAACGATATCATTAGAATCATTTTCAGAATTATTTTTTTCCAGCAGATGAACGATATAAACATTGACAGCCAATCAGAATCTATCCTGCTTTAAAGAGCTTAAGCATTTAAAGCGGCAGGTGACAAAACTGCAGCAGGTACAGCAGGTAAAAATGAAAAAATATCATCTGCTTATGTGGACGCTAATATAGTTATATTTATAGTTATGTTCTTGGTGTGAACGGGCCTTTAGAGTGCAAATAGGTGGACAGTGTGGCCAGTGTCATTTATACCCACTGCGAATAGTAACATTTTTCCTCTACATGCAACTAAGCTATTGCTTTGGAAATAAAAATGATTTCGTTTTTTGTCATGTCAATAAAACACATTAAACTGAAACTGATTAAGATATGAAAAAAGAGTTAAAATTGTACAGCATGCTTCATTTCTCTGTATTTGTCTCCTCTCTCTCACTCTCTTTCATATGTGCGATTTATAAATTACATAACCGTAGTCGGCTACCCTGCTCAAGCCAGGCCATTAACAATGCCGTCCGTCCATCTATTCATCTCTCATCCCTCACTCCCCCCCCCCTCCCTTTTCCATCCATCCATCTATCCCTCTATCTACCTGCCAGGAAAAGCCGCTTACCCACGCACTAGGCCAAAAGAGAAGATAACATGAGAAAACACACATCCACACACATACACATGCTCATACACATGCCGGGACAGGCTGAATATCTTCATACAGGACATTACATGCAAAGACATCCATTACCAGAGGTGCTAGTGATTGGTTTATTGATGAACTGGAGTGAATATTCCATTGGAAGCTGGTCATTTGTGGCATGAGTTCCTGTAACAGCACTGTAAATTAGTGGATCTCAATTGATGGGTCCGAAAATGGGTCACAGGTCTGTTCACAGACAGCAGCGAAAAATTATGCTAAATGCAAATAATAATGTGCAACTAACCATATAATTGTACATAGTTAGGGTAGCAAAATAAATAAGCATATACACATTTAAAAAGAAAGGAGAAACGCCTCCCATATCTGTTGTTGTTTTTGATATATTCACACAAAATACTAATCTGCCACTTGGTAAACACTAGCCAAATTACACATATGCCAGCATATAGACAGATTGTGACACATGCCCTCATCCCCCTAAACACATGAAAGTATGCAAGGTAAAAAACAAAAAACAAAAAAAAAAACAGACTACACTGAATACAAGTTAGCTTGCAGCAATAAGGCTTTTGCCAAACACAATTTGTTTTGAGCTTTGAATTACTGGCTGTTGAGCATGGAAGCCTATTTTTGCCTCAGTGGAAGAAAATAAAAAAACTAAAAATGTATTTCTCAGAGTTTACAATAGGAAATGGTCTCATTGTAAAATATATCAAGTCGCAACTACCCTTATTTATATATTTGTTTGTTTCTTTATATATATATTTTGTCTGAGGCGGGAGAGATTTTAGTTGAGAACTTTAAACCAATGAATTCAAAAGATGGTAAAGGTATTATGGGAAAATATTTGTTTTAATGCATTATACTTTCTAAAGGCGTAACATAACTATTAACTGTGGTTAAAATTATTCATGAGACCATACAATGCATTATAAGGTGCATTACAAAGCATAATTGAAAAAAAAAAAAACACATTTTTTTTTTTTATTGTTAATAATTTTGAATATTTCTGTACCAGTACATTTTATAGTAATATTAATAAATGTAACATTTATTTTTATGTTTAAGTACAGGAGTGATAGACATCTTCGGCACAGTGTTGGGTCACTACTTGTCCATTGTAAAATCTGGGTCTCAGAAAAACCATTGGAGAAGCAGCACAGCTGTAGAGAAAAGCTCTCAACTCACAGCACAAACATATTTTATTCATGTTGCCACTTAAAGGGACAAGACACAATGTGAAGGGACTGTGACAATCTGCCAGTTACTGTCAGCACAACACAAGTAAACCGGCAAATGTGTTTCTTGGACTGTACCTATGAAAAAGCAGCACATGAATGCATTGAAATAAGAACAGTTTTCAGATAAGATCTGATGTAAGCTGTTGCTAGACAATTGATAAGATGACTATTTATTGTTTTAACTAGCAGACATTTCAGGAAAGAATGCCTGCTGGAGGTTTTCTTACAGAAAGAAAAAAAAAAAAAAAAAAAAAAAAAAAATATATATATATATATAATGGATGATTTTGAACTGTGGGCATTTCTCACCATCTTTCTTTCCCTCAACTTGTTTGTCAGTCCTGGCCGCATTCGTTCCTGCCGTGTAGGACAGGAATAACAGCTCTAAAATGTCTCGATAAGATTCCTCCGTATTTATCTTGATGCATAACACTTACAAATATGGTAGCATTCCATTCTGAGTGTGTCCGATGTGCTATAGCACAGATCAGACAAAATAAACTGGCTTTCTATGCCAGCACTTAACATGAAGCCTTTCCGTCCATTGGGAGTTTATATTCAGCATTCACCTCTGAGACGCTCTGGTCAGGTTGAGCATTCTGAGGTGACCCTCTCCTGAGGACAAGATGCCCTATACCACCCTCCTCGTGTTCCAGGAGACCAGAGGAGTAGACACGCCTCAGCGGCGCACAACAAATCAATAGACGAGAGAGATTGGTCATGACAGTGCAATTAGAGAGCGACTGAGAGAAAACGAGGCAGGGGGAAAGAGAGATGGGCTTGATTTGCAGTATATATTGCAAGTTTAGAATACATTTTTGTGCACTAGACTGTTTTTTTTCATTGTCTTTTTATATCCTCCAATGAAACATTATCAGTCTTTAATTTTCCGTTCCAGCACCGCTGAAGAGATGTCGAACAACAGCTGGTACTGAGGAGAAACTCTCCTCTCATTCCTCCTTCTTTTTCACACCATCTCTTATTCTCTCTCTACTCAGTTTAGAGGTGTTTGTAAAATAAATAAATTTGGCTTTCCTTACACATTCTCTGCTATTATTACAAGAACACATAAAGGGCTTGAGATGAATGATTTTTGATTTGGTTTTAACTCTGTGTTTATAATGCAACTGAAGTATATAATAATAGGACCAAATCACAATGTAAACAGCAAAATGTTTTGTATTAACAAATTGTGGTAAATATATAAATTATTATATTATATTATATTATATTATATTATATTATATCAACTAGTTTAATTGAAGTAAAAATTATGATGACTGAATGAATTCAAGGTTTGACCAGTGAATGTCAATGGCTTTTCCATGACCTTTCTAGTCATTTGCGATTACTGAATAAGGATATTCAAAAATGATTTTGATTAAGAAAAATCCATGGGAAAGATCTGACTCAGATGAATGATTCACTCACAAATGGACATCACTTTAGCTTGCAAGCAAATCTGACCCCATACAAGTACAATACCTAGAAAACACAACTTCAAAATTCCAGGTTTTCCATGACCGTAGAACAGTCAGTTATGTTCCACCAATGACAGTAATTTTAGGAGCAGATTAGGTAGAAAGAGCGCCTTGATGTAACAAAAAAAAAAACAAAACACTTCACTTTCTAGAGATGATATTTAATTGCGTACATTTAACAAGTTAATTAATCATTAATCAATTTTTAAATCTATAAATCCAGGGAGGGAGGGAGATTGTGGTGAACTTGTGAGACACAGGTGTAACGTGTGCCTCATTGTTATGAATGAGATTAGCTGTTCAACTATAGAAATAGAAATAGAATTACAGACACACACATACACAATCTGACAGACTGAGATAAGTTCATAACCTCAGGTCATAAAAAAAAAAAAAAACATCCACAAGTGACAGACAGTCAGCGATAAACAGGAATCGTCCTCAATGAATCATTTTAATTACCACAAGAATGACACACCCTCCATCACACAAATAAACTTTAAATTGAAGCCTAATTTAATCAGATGCAGCTATGTAAAAATCCTAATGCAGATGTGTTGCTACTGGCCACAGTGACTCCACTAAAATGGCATCAGAATTTAACCACATGAGTCCAGTGACCCAGAACATCTAAATGTGACCAACATCCCCCATCACAGACACTGTTAGAAACAATTACAAACAAAGACATTACAAAACAGTCCCACATCACAGCATGTGAATATATGAGTGTGTGTGAGTGACTTCTAGTTTGCATGAGCACATTATATTTGTGAGAACAACATGAAAACAGTCCAAGCCAAAGACTCAGGAATCAGACTGATCACTCACCAGTCATCATGTGAATTCAACGCAGCAGTCACACAACGGAGAGAACGAGGAGATAAACCTGAAGGTGTAGGGATCTGTTGGGCAGTTCTCACAGCTCCATTTTTATCTTTTCCGGTGCCGAGCGCTTCCCTCTCCCTGCTTCCCTCTCTCACTCAGTCAGCACTGAGCAGCCCAACCGCTGCCGGTTGTTTTCTGGGGAAGGCGGAGCGGAGAAAAATCTCTCTCTCTCTCTCTCTCTCTCTCTCTCGTTCAGCCTTTTTTTTCACCCCCCATTTACACTTTCTCTCTCTCTCTACTGCCCTCTGGTGCTCTCTTAGTCTCTCATCCTCCCTTTCCTTACATATTTTTCCACTGTCCTACTTCCTCTGCTCTCTGTATCTCTCTGTCAGAGTTTGTGAGTGTGTGTGTGCTCATATAAATGGTTGTACTCTCTCCCACAGACAAAACCAGACAAGCACAAAAATAAGAATCTCATATGCGTGTTTTTGTTAGTCAGATGACTCCCTTTCATCTCAAATCAATACTCACAGATGGCTGTGACAGAGTACACAGCATATAATCAACCAAAACAAAATTTCCTCCAATACTAAATAAAAGGGGTAATTTCGTAAGCAGCCCCGGCTTTGTCAACAGTCATCTTCCAGACTTAAGCTCAGAAATCAGCACGCAAACAGTCTGTTCACAGCAGGTCTAAGCCTGCTCTAGAAAAAGTTTTCCAACTCTTAGCTAACAGTTTGGAGACTGAAGACTACACACTTCTCATTCAAAGGTTTGGGATTGGTACGAATAAATATTTTGATAAGTTTTAAAAAAAAAAGTCTCTTATGCTCACCAAGGCTGCATTTATTTAATTAAAAATACAGTAAAAATATTGTGAACTTAAATTAAAATGTCCGTTTTATATTTTAATATATGATTTTTTTGGTAACACTTTAGTATAGGGAACATATATAAACTATTAACTACGACTTTTCCCTCAATAAACTCCTAATTTACTGCTTATTAATAGTTAGTAAGTTAGTTGTTAAGTTAAGGTATTGGGTAGGATTAAGAATGTAGAATAAGGTCATGCAGAACAAAGCATTAATATGTGCTTAATAAGTACTAATAAATAGCCAATATTAACTAGTAATATGCATGCTAATAAGTAACTAGTTAAAAGACCTTAAAATAAAGTGTTACCGATTTTTTTAATTAATACATAATTTTGTATAAAATCTAATTTATTCCTGTGATGGTAAAGCTGAATTTTCAGCAGCCATCATTTTAATATGCTGATTTACTATCACTTTTGATCAATTTACTGCATCCTTTCTGAATAAAGAAAAAAAAAAAAAATAATCTTACTGACCAAAAACTTTTAAATGGCACTACATAGTTCAAAATAATGTAATATAAACTAGGCCTACATTTATAATGCATAGTTCTAACGGCAATTTATAATTTGAAATAGCTACACTTAAAGTTAAAACCAGTCAATAAGAATTACCTTTTGTGTTTTGTTCCTTAATGATTCAGAGTTTGACGAACTAAATGAATTGATTGAGTAAATGATTCAATGACTCATAAAAAGACAGTGGTTACGTCAGAAATAATAAAAAGGTAGGTTCTTTTCTTTTAAAAAAAAGTATATTCTGGATAGTATGAATGTGTGTTATATTATTGTAATCTGGACATGCTACATTTGTCATGTTGTCATTGTCACATGAACTGATAGCATCAGTTGCGTAGCTTCATTGCCATTCACTAATCCTCCCCTGTGGCCTCATGGGATAGTAAAGTGTCCATTGAATGCACACTAAAAGTAATAGTTCATCCATGAATACTGCAAACTCGGACATACTACTCTTCTTGTCACATACTGTTTTATTGTATTATACTAGTATATAGTAAATAGGTATTTGATTTCAGATACAGCCAATCACTTGTTTCATTCCTCAATGAATCATTGTTTATTCTGATAACTATTAATAATAGTAACTGTTTATTGAAGTACATTGCAGAACATCACTTACACAACAGAACACAATTTAAATTCATCCAATGCATTATTACTGTGCGAGAACAGGAGACATTTCAGTTTTAAAAACATCTTCCTTATTTTAAAGCAGGTTTATTGCTTGCACATTCAATAAAGACAGACGATTTTGTTGTCCAAGCAGACTCAACGGCTGTCTTTGAGGCTTTATTAAAATCACTCCTCACAAAACATACATATTGAGCTTGACAGTTTGATTAAAAGTGGCTCTAGTTCAATCTTCATACTTCAGTCTTTCCTTAGAAATTAGTTCCTGTTTTACCCAAATGAAATTTACTGAGCAATAAAGCAACGCTGAGATTTTTTCCCCCCCGATATGACAGTTTCCTTGACAACATCACCTCTTTCCTGCTCAGGAGGGAGTGAAACGAGGATACGTGAGAGAACAATAAAACAAGCGGAGGTAAAATTGACACAAATGTTCAAATGCTTTTAATTTAGATCTGACCCTGTAAAGTCATTAGAATCTTTGAGCGTCATCTGAGAGCATCAAATAAAAAGCTGTGTCAATCTAGTAAGTTTATTAAAGTTAGTTTGTGTCTATGACAAGACTTGTGTGTCTATAAATATGTGTAAGGAGAAAAAAAAGTTTAGTTCCAATTCTGTTCATGTCTTTTTGTGACACTCTCTGTCATTTAAGTATATGCTACCCACCATGCACATACACAACACTTTCCTTCAACAAAATATTTTTTTGTAGTTATCTTGTATCTTCTAGTTTTAGCTTTGAAAGTGAACATATCATGGTAAATAATAATAAAAAATAAAAAAGAATATTCAAATAGTTTTGTGTACCAGATACAGATGTAGATATACTATAACTTCTACAACAGAGTTCCTGACAGACAATTAGTTGTCCAGTCCAGTTCCATTCACACAGCGCGTGTTTTCAGAGAATGCGGTTAAGAGTCCTGAAAATGTGTGAGTTCAGTTATAGAATGCCGTTGTCACACCATAAATAACTGAACTGTGTGTGAATGTAACCGTATTAAAGACTCAGATACAAGACTGGCAACTGTATTCTGCTGCTGTGTGAATGTGGCCTAAAATCAGACATAGCAGATTAATGGTCTCTTTAAAAACAGCATTCACTAGATCCTCCCAAAAATGTCTATTTTTAATATGAATTTAACTTGAAATCCAGTTTACACACTAAGAACAATCCTCTTCTCCATCCACCAAAACGAACAGCCTGGTCTATTGGTAAATGGTTCAACTTGTGGCTGGTATCATGTTTCCTAAGTCTCTAAGTGGCATCTGTGCCAAGAGGACAAACAGTACAAACTAAACGTTTCAATGAATTATGGGTGAACATCAGAGAGAGAAAGAAAGTGTTCAAAAATGGTGAATTCTGAAATTAATTAAACAAAACCTCATATATATATATATATATATATATATATATATATATATATATATATATATATATATACACATAGAAACCCTTTATGTCTGTTTTGCAAATATTTAACCAATGAAAAGTATTAAAAAAGAACTTGTGACTAAACCTTGTATCTCCATTTGATCCTCAAACTATCGTCGGTAAAAGCTCATAACTCCACCTGCCTCTATACTGAATAAAGTGGCGCATTCAGTCCGTCTTTGCTTGTTTGCAATGCAAGTGTAAAAAAAAAACTGGTTCTTTGAATAAGTAGAGCGTTTTTTGTTTTTTTTTGCTTAAGACATACTATATGAAATGTCCTTTTAGACGTATCTGCTTTTGTATATGTACATCCCATGACTTAAGTACTTTCAACAGCAGAGTTGTTTTCTATTATGAGCGCTTGACTCTAATAGAAGCCACAATCAGACTGTCTGGTAACACAGGATAATTTTCAGCCAAATGAATGTAATAATCCAGAACAGACAGAGAGATACACACACAAACACTCAAGCACAGATCGAAAAAGCTGCACTCACATCAGTTGGGGCATCGGGCACAGAATTTCAACAAAAATCCATTTGGCCCCACAGAAGTCCAGAGTACTCATCCCCTATCTGTACAAGCACAGCCATCCATAGTCTGCTACAGCAAAGCAATGCTGAAAGCACAGACAATTACTACACTTAATCCAATCAAATGAGATGCTTTTGGGATTAGCAGCATCCGCACATATAATCTCATTTGTGTAAAGAATGGATGAGCAGCTCAGGCCATGGGTTTAGAGCAGTGACTGATGTTAAAGCTGCTGATATAAGGTAAAACAAGGGCTGTGACTGACTGGGAATCCATAGGGTCTAGGCTGATGGCTAAAGCTAAACTGGGGAAACACTGCCAACTAATGCCCAGATTAACGAGAGAATCAACACTGAGTGCAGGTAAAGTACAAACTGGGGTTGGACTGACGGGGGATAAATAAATAAATAAATAAAATAACAAACAATCTATCCAACTACTGTAACTAACTGTAATACAATAATTAATTTCCCTTTAATTTAATCCTACTAGATTTTGAGCTAGTTCAATCTGTTTGATCATCTGGCTGGTTGGGTTGAGGTCAGCCTAGTTAGAACCAATGGTGACTACTTTAAACTAAATTGAAGCCTGCTTCCCCAACAGTGTAATGTATCTATATATTAATAAATTAAATATTTTATCAAATAGAAATACAGAATGACTGTAATGCCACATTATGAATCTATTTGTAGAGTTCTGTGGAATCCATTGGATTTAAAAGCACCAAATAGTTAAATAGGTGCATAGGCGAGAGGCTCCAAACTCTTCACTTTGGGTCCCGCCTGGAAAGTGTGCTTTACTGGCAGTCTATTATGACTGTTGTTTGCCTTGGGGCGGGGGGGTGAGGGCAATGTAATTGTTTATTGGACACTGAGAATTCAATCAATGTATATTAGCTCTGCCTGGAACCCTGACTTCTCTATGATTTACATTTAGTCTTATAGCAGACTCCCATTTCACAATACCTCAGTTAATGTCGACATTAAAGATTTAAACTAGAAAAGAAAATAGGAATAAAAAGCTAAACCTGAAATTTGTCATTTCAGTCTACTTCTAGTACCACTACCAAAACTGTTATTGTTCTGCAAATTGTGTGCATAATAGTAAGTGTATCAAATTTATGGTAAAATAAAGTACAGCGAAACTTTCAGAAACAAAATTTGCATAGAAATGAGCAAAAGCTCAAGAGCAGGGCACAGCTGCAGTCTGTTTAAAGTGAGGGATATTTATGGGATAAGGGAATGAGAAGATGCATGAAGGAGTATCTCCGAGAAAGAGGCAGATGACAGATTGGACTGCAAAGCTCTGTCGGTTTTCACTGACAAGAGAGGCATGTCAAAAGTGACCTCAATAACCAGTCTGCCAAACACACACACACAAACTTTCAGACCACACACGTCATTGTTCACTGTGCAGCAAATTATGCAGCACGGACAGGGAGGAAATGCAAAATCTCACATTTACATATGTGTTATACCATAAGAATTAGCACACAGAATGCAAACACATGCAAACGCATCCATACTAAGACTCATCCACCATATTCAGCTCCTCATACAGTACATCTCACATCCAGTAAAGCTTTAAAATAGGTCTGAAATAAACTGTCTTTCTTTTGCGTCCAATACCATTTGGAGCCATAACCATGACTGTAACAACTGATCTCCAGTCAAGACAATGACTAAAATATAAAAACTGGGATTCTAATGCTTAAAGGGTTAGTTCAACCAAAAATGAAACTTCTGTCATTAAAGGTGCTGTATGCGATTTCTCAAATTCGTTGTTGAACACTGTTGATATTTGAAATCATCCCAAACAAACCCATCCCTCTCTTCATTGCTCCGCCTCCAAAACTCACACTCCAATCCTAACCACCCTGCTCTGAGTAGGTCTCGAACCCCGGCCTGATCACTGCTGACATGTGAGGCGAATGCACTACCAATGATGCTAAACACCTCATTCTCTAGCAGTCGTCAGTGTGCAGTAGTTCAACTGCAAAACTCTGTTACATACGCAATGTGAGTGGATGTCTGTTTATCACAGCTGACGTGCAACAAAACGCTTCACGAAAAATAAAGCGCAGTCGATGAATGAACGATAAGGAAGCACTAAAAATGAACATACAGTACACAAGAGTAAATACAAACAAGTGTTTGTTGTTAGTCACCAACAGCAAAGCAGCTCCAGACAATCAAAACCCAGTGTGAGAAGGAATCAAAGCTGCCTCACTCTTTCTCACTTTATATCTCTGTTTTCAGGCCTTCCCACTTAGCTCTCTCCAGCTTTTCTAATATAAATGCGGGTCCTAAAGCACTTGCCCAGTCATAAACCTTCATTCCAGTGATTTTCTTTTGAGCTGTTTTGTATTGTGTCCCATCTCTCGTTCTGCAGGGGTTTTTTTTTCTTTCTTATTTTCCCATCATACACCCCCTAATGCTGATTGGTTAGACGTTTGTTGTTGGTATCGGCCCAACTAACTTCAAAAGTGTAGTTGAAAAAATACCCCACCTTTAATTACTCGCCCTCATGTCGCTCCAAACCTGTAAGAACTTTGTTCGTCTTCGAAACACAAACTAAGATATTTTTTGATGAAATCAGTGAGCTATATGGCCTCCAACAGACCGCAACACAATTACCACTTTCAAGGCCCAGAAACATAGTAAAGACATTGTTAAAATAGTCCATGTGACTACAGTGATTCAACCTTAATGTTAAGAAGTAATGAGAATACTTTTTGTGTGCAAAAAACAAACAAAAATAATGACTTTATTCAACAATTTCTTCTCTTCCATGTCAGTCCCCTTCACTGTTTAGGTTGTACACACAGTGCAGCGCTCCTGGTTCTACGTCAGAAGATATTTTGAAGAATTGTTGATGGGCACCATTGACTTTCATAGTATTTTTCCCCCCATACTATTGTAGTCACAGGAGCCCTTCAACTGTTTGGTTACTCATATTCTTCAAAATATCTTCTTTTGTGTTCAGCAGAAGAAAGAAATTCATACAGGTTTGGAACAACTTGAGGGCGAGTAAATGATGACAGAATTTTCATTTTTGGGTGAACTATCCCTTTAAAGCTGATGTGTCCCTTTTTTGGATAATTTTAGCAATAGTTTAAAATAGTGGTTTTCAAACAGGGGGCCAGAACCCACTAGAGAGCAACACACTTCCAAGTCACACACTTCACTGCTGCAAAATGGTTTACAATGACTAAAAATAAGATAAAACGAAACAAGCAAAAACAGCTAAAAATCATAGACCTATGTTTCATTTTAATTTGTTATTTTAACAACTGTTAACTCAAGAACCAGGGTTCCCACAGTTTTGGGAATCCTACTTACTGTATATGAGGTCATTTTGAAGTGTGATTTAAATTGTGTAAAGTGTGATTTTAAAAAAGTCATGGAAATTTCCATAATGACACTTTTTTTTTCTAGTTATCTCAGGCGCTAAAAACATTTTACTAAAAAAAAAAAAAAAAAAAAAAAACATTATCAAGAACAACTGGAAACATCATGTACATTTATTGGACAAAAAAAAAAAAAAGATTGGAATGAGAAAGAAAATCGATGTTTACCTGTCATTGTCCACTGGTCTGAAGCCTGGCAGGATGTGTCTAAAACTGCTGTTCCTGTCCAGTTTAGGTTGACTCTTAGTCCGCTTTATTGAGCCCTTTAACCTGCGACTCAAAAATCCCTAACAAGAAAATGACAGAGAATAAGAGAAAGACATTATAATAAATCACAGGCAGAAAAAAACCCTAATTTTTTCCAATTGATCTTTCACCACCATTTTATACATTCACTCACTCGTTAATTCTCCCACATCATACACCCTTTTTCTGTGAAAGCACCTGTCACATTTTTTGCGGCTCAAGACTCACTTTCCTTTAGGCACCAGTTACCATGGAGACAGCATGTTGGCATCAAGGGCATGGAAAGGAAAGGGAGACATAAAGTGAGAAAGAGTGAAAAAGAAAGAATGAGAGCGAGAACGACCAATAATGAGAGTCAAGGACAAAGTACGATCCTGATCCTCACTGTGAGGCTGCTATAGTAGGAAGAAAAAACGAGAATGTGAGAAGAAGAGAGTGAGAAACGAAATGGAGAGATAGAATAAGAAAAGGTGTGGAAAGAGTTGAGAGGAGAAGAGAGGTGAGGCAGTAGAAATGAGAAGTTTCTGACAAGAAAGTGTTAGTAAACAAACAGAAAGCAGGCCGTTCCCCCCTACCAATTAACACATCTGCATATTCTACATAATTAAAGGCACCCTACTGATTACTATTCACAATATATGCAAATTATTACACACAGACATCTCTTAATCACAGAGCAATCAGTCAGAGTTATTGCAGCCTACAGTTTGCTAGCACCGAAAGAAAGCAAATCAAATCAGAAGAGGACTGAGAGAGACAATGACAAGAAGACATCTGAATAATACACAGGCTTCCCTGTCCAAACATCATATGAATTGTAAAAATACTGCAGCAGATCTGGAAATGTTGTATGTTAGCTTTGAAAGGTGAAAGAGGGTAAATTGTAGGGCTGCAACAACTTTATACTGAATGAAAGAAGGTCATAAGGGAGTTTATAATTTCATGTTGCCAGGTTGTCACAGCAAGCACATTCTGAATGCAGTCAAGGATAAACTGATAATCAGTTTGACAAATATTTCCTAACTTAATTGATTTTCAGTTTCTTTAATATCAGCTCTAAAGGACTAAGATAAAGGGCACCATTTAGCAGGTCTCTAAAAAAAGCACCCAACGATAATGTTTAGTGGAGAGTTCACTGACATAACTTACTTTTTTAATGTTTTAAAAAAAAAAGAAAAAAAAAAAAGTAATATTGAGATTGAGAAATATCATTACAATTTTAAAAATCTGTTTTATATTTTAAAATGTAATTCATTCCAGTGATGGCATAGCTTTCAGTCTTCTGTCACATGATCCTTTAGATCCTTCTAATATTGCTTATTTGGTGCTCAAAAAACATTTCTAAGTATCTTCAATGTAGCAAACAGTTTAATATATATATATATATATATATATATATATATATATATATATATATATATATATATATATTTTTTTTTTTTTTTTTTTTTTTGTGCAATTCAGGATTCTTTGAAGAATTGAAAGTAAAAAAAAACATTTATTTGAAATAGAAAGCTTTTGCAACAATGTTCTGTTATATTTTTATAATGGATGTGTGTTTTGATAGCAAATAATTAATTAAAATGTTGCTGTTGTCATTGAACTTACTAAAAAAAGCTTCATAGTCATGTCAATCAAACAGAGCTCGACAACAAAGAAACAATCATGTGGATCAAAACACTATTCTTTGTTAAGCATCAAATTAATGTTTTAAATTACTGTATATGCAACACATTGAATAATATTTTTAAATAAACAATATTTTTACAGGAGAATGTCATATGATGACAGATATGTGTTACTATGTTTAGAGTAAAGAATGTGTGTGTTTTACCACCTACCAGTATTTATACTAAAACTCTTCTGGTGGTCTTTACATTGTAAAGACCTGTTCACACCAAAGATGATAACTATACAGTAACTACACATTTTTAATAATCATTCTAATTCTATGAGAACATGAAAGTCCACACTATAGCTGTAATAATATTGTTGTAATCGCTTTCAGAACGATTTTTTTGTCAGCTGATGAACGATAAAAACATTGACAGCCGATCAGAATCCACCCAACTTTAATTAGTTTAAGCATTTTAAGTGCCAAATGGCTGTAATGCACTCTTATAATAAACAGAATGTTACTTTCCAAGGTATGCACACCAATATTGCGTTATAGCTATCTTTCTTGGTATGAAGGGTCCATAACTATTTTATTTTAAAACATTTTTTGAACACAACAGAATAAGTGCAGTGCACAGTTGTGGAAAATCTGATTAAATGAACTGAATCAGTTATCAAAACAGTTGTTCGTTGCAGTCCTAGTAAACAATTCAGTCATGGTGTGTAATGTCAAGCCGTGTTAATAAGCAACTATTGAGCAGGTCTGTCAAACAGGTCATGGATGTTGACAGTCAATATCCAGGGCAGAAGCATCATTCCATGAATCCCTTGGGCACACATTTTTGCAGGATTCTTAGTTCTATGTTGAACCACAAGGATGATTTGGCTAAACAAATTACGAAATGCATTTCACCTTTTCATTCCGTCTGGGTTATGTGCAAGAGCAAAAATTTAAATAAAGCCTACGTCAAATAACTGCCAGGTGGAAATCAATTATTTTTTTCAAATAATTTCTAATTAATATCACTTAAGTATGCCAATGCTGTGTCAGTTCAGTCGACTGTGTGAAAAAAAAAAAAAAAAAACACCAGAAAATCATTACGGAATTCTTGCGCTTTTCCCACACTCCATCTTTACCGCACGATTAGTTCACAGAATGGGCTTTATACTACCATAGAAACATTTAAAAGCATTCTCAAGGCAAAGCTATTCATCCTTGTTTCTTAAGATGGTTTGTACTATAATTATATCAATATTTTTTTCATATGAGAATGTTCAAGGTCAGTTAATACATCTGCTCATGTATCATGGTCAAATCTAGACCTGGTATTGATGGTGTTAGTCATGCACAGTGAATACAAGCTCAGAAAGGAGGATAAAAGAAAAGAAGGTGAGAGATTAATACAGGACACAGAGAGCTCCTGATTTCAAAGGGTACACTACCATTACCTACCAGTGGGGGGTGCAGGGGGATTGTAATTACTTCCCTAATTGCTTGCGTAGTGTAGACTGACCTAACCATCAAGCTATGTGGTATCTTCTATTCATTCACCCAAAACATTGACATCTAAGGCTTCCATTCTTTGCCTCAAACCTGTTCAAACATGTACAGCATCAAGAAGAATTATAATGGAGATGTTTTAACATCACAGGACATATTTGCAAACTATGCACTAAGATAGATGAATAATTGGGCCTGAATCTGCAGAAGCTCAGAGGTCAAGTGGCCCTTGAGTCAGCTCAGAGATCTCATTTAAATGTAATTACATCTGCATTCAGTAAATGATAGGCAGCAAACACACATAAGCCCATGTGGACGCTTTGCAGGATTTCATACAGAGGGTGAAAACTACTGAATACCACCTGCTGTTGATTGCTAATGATTCACTTCCCACAACCGGCACATAATGTGAGCCTCAATTTGAAACGATTGCTAACAGACTGCCTTTCAATCATGAGAAGTTTTGTTTTTTTTCAATATCATTACAATTTCATACCAATTACAGTGAGCATTTGAATGCTGTTAAATCTTCCCTGATGCCCATCAATAAAACGTCCCCTTTAAATGAAGCTTGTTCAACATTTTATGTTGTCTGTAATTCTGTGTAATATCCTAATGGATAATCTAGCCGATAAATATAGCCTTGATCTAGACCTCAACTTAAAGGCACAATATGTAAGATTTTTTGATTAAAATATCCAAAAACCACTAGAACAATGTTATATATTTTGTTGACTTGTGTACTTGCATTATCCCAAATGTTTCCAAGAATGTTTAAATCCAGAGAAATAAGCAATTTCAACCAGGACACGGACTGTGTCCATGCGTTGCCTATCAATTGCATCATACCCGCGTTACCTTCAATTTCCGGTTTTATTTTGTAGAAACCATAGAAACAACAAAGACGCTTTAACATATTATGTGTTTTATTAGACAGGTGAGCAACAGTTCAGATACATTCATGGACAGAAAACTAATCAATCAGTGCGTTTACATGCACTCTCAGAATGCGATTATAATGGGATTTTGGCAATATTGCGGTCAATCAAAGTATTGCATTTACATGAGGTCAAGTAATGTGATTAAGCTCATAATCGTAGTAAGCATACTCGCATTAAACTAGGTGGTCTACGCCAATTTTAATGTGACGTGACGTTATTCTTAAGTTTTCTCTTCACCAAATCACTAAACTCTGTCAACACAACTCGCTGCGCAGTCTCTGCTCTGTATCTTTATCCAGACGGTGCGAAGAATGCGACGGAAGCACAGGCAAACACGGCATTGTGATGTTCATCACGGCACCGAATAATATCCAGTACGTCCATAAAAATGTATGTAGAATTTGATTAAGTAGATTAAAGCAATGGCAGGTAACATGCATACTGGATGCCTATCTGAGTGTGGTATAACCATACTTATTAGCGAATAATCAGAGTAATGAAAATTGCATGTAAACTGGAGTGAAAATTCTGCTCGTGTCATGTAAACATCTTACTGCGATTAAGACCTTTAAAACATTACATCCATGAATATGATTTCTGCCTGAGTCCCGTCGGATTCTTTCCACCAGCTGCAGACGTGAAGGCAAGACCTCCCATGATTCCGTGAAATCAAGGCGCCATCAAGCTACACCTTTGTTTTCATTAAGTGACCTCTAGTGGCGAAAACTACATATTGTGCCTTTAATACTAGGCTGAACAGTAGGCTTGGTCTTAGGCTAAGTCTGTGGCTTTGGTCCAGACCTTGAGTAAAATATTTAGCTGAACATGACTTTGGATGAATGAGCACTGTATTTTTCTTTTCTAATTAAAAAAAAAAAAAAAAAAAAAAAAAAAAAAAACACCTTTGCAGCTCAAGTTTAAAGCCTGAAGTAGGAAATTAGCATTTGACATAATGACTTTAAAAATAACATTTATTAGAACTGCTAAAGTTGTAATACTAAAGATCAAAAGAGTAGTAGCAATATAGATAAAATACATCTGAGCACAGGATGTAGTGCACATCTGGAGTCCAGACTGTGTTTAATCACACACTCTTTCATATGACAAAGACATATATAATACTCACTGTGACCCTGAAGGGTGTAGCAGCAGTGGCAGTGGGCTCCATTGTGGGCAGGGCTTTATCAGGGGCGGAGCCTGGCATGCTACGTCTCCGCCCTGTTCTCTCAGGTGGAGAGTCTGTGAGACAGTGGGACAAGGAGAGATTTTTTTATTATTATTTACTAACAAACTTATTGTGCCATATACAAAAGTTTCTACCTTGTTATGACCAAAGTCCTTCAATAAGATCTTATCTAGGAAAAGGCCATTGCCCAAACATATAAAAACCACAGACATTTGAAATTATTCTATAACATTTATTTGTTCCAAGCAAATCAGAAAATACTCAAAATATCTAAACTAAAATGCATATACACTTAGAAAATGATACTGAAATAGCTAATAAGAATAAGCTTAAGAATAAGAATAAGAATAAGAATAATTCAGAATAAGCTAATGTTTGAATGTTTTTATTTATTCGGATAGCTTTATAAGAGCCAAGAAAAAACCCACATGCACAACTCATGAATAAGTCCCAGCATGTTGTCCAAGTGTGGATGTAGACAGCGAGACTCTCACAGCATGATCGATAGGCAGATTATACCACAGAAACAAACGTCATGCCAACATATCAATTCAGTGACTGATTTTCCACTGATGTCATAAAGTTTTCTGATGCCCTAATAGCCATTTATAAAGTCATCAAAACTCTACCTCCTTGTGCATTCTGTATTAGGCATCGGCCGGTCACCGGTATCAAGGTATACCGCGGTTTGAAAAACGTCACGGTTTTAAAACCACTAAATTTTCCGTGATACCGATCCTGCGGTATGAGCTCTTTTTTTTATGTTGCATCACAGACGCAAAGTGCAGGAATCCTCCAGGCTGTGTGCAGCGTAGTGAGTAACACGACCCCACCCCCTCCTTTGGTGCGAGCAGTCAGTCAGTCACCTGTGTGAGTGTGTGTGTGTAGGATGGCAGAAGGAGGTGAACCCCTAAAACTTTTCACCCCATCGAAAAAGATGAAGTGAGGTGGCTGGTACTGTCTGATGACTGAAATCTCAAAATGGCCTTAACAATTACTTAATAATGTCTTACGTTTTCTAATATCTTTATTTCATTCACGGATTGCTTCTGACAGAGCTGTGCGAGCTCGCAGCATCATTTGTGGGACACATGATCGCCAGGGTTCAAAGCGCCAAATGCGAGTAAAAATCAGTGCTAAAACGCTTATTCACCAGTTGCCCGGTAACTTTTTATGATTTTTCACAATGCATGGATGTGAGAATGTGATGTGTCTTAGTGCGATCATCAAATCGCAATGGATGTGATCTAATTATAGAAATATATAGTCTGACACTTATCATTTGCATTTAGGAATGCAACATGCACCAAACATCTATACTGAGAGTGTAGTTTATAAATCTGTTGTCAAAGAGAAACATCTTCCTGGATCTCCCTGTGGATTTCCATCAAAATAAAAGCTCAATGATTTAACATTTGAAAGCAAGAAATAAACACATCATGAATATTAGCATTGTAATCTTACTGTTGTTCTGTTGTTGTTATATATATATATATATATATATATATATATATAAATGATTATATCATATTATAACTATTAATATATATATTTTTTTATATTTTTATTATAACTATTAATATCTTCTTTAGCTGATCACATGCTTAACTCACTTAAGTGACCAACTTTTTTTACAGAAAATAATTCAATTTCTGTTCTAATTATTGTTGAGCTGCAGGTTTAGGCTCACTTTAATGACTGAATTTATTTTATTTTATATCATTTTAATTTAATTAAGAAGAATTAAAATACATGTTTACTACTTTTCCAAATATTCTATGTTGCTTAGAAATAAATATATTGTGTTCAAAGGAAAAAAAGTTCAAATAACACATTTTAGAGCTGTAATAGCAATACCGTGATACAGTGAAACCATGATATTTTTGCTTAAGGTTATCATACCGTCAAAATCTCATACCGGCCCATGCCTATTATGTATACAAAGCTCTTAAATCTGCTCACTGTTCCTTACTGCCCTTCAGGGGAAGGCTGGTGTTCACATGCTGGGGAAAATGAAGTCTGACTGACTCCTTCATTCAATCATTGTCAGGATATGTACACATAGATCTAGAAACAGATTACGTTAAGTGCTTTGCTCTGATCTCACTATCACACACTATCCCCCTACAAGACACAGTCTGAGCAAAGTGTTCAGTCAGAACTCGTTTTCCCACACACACACACACATAGAGAGAGAGAGAGAGAGAGAGAGAGAGATGGGGGAGAACAGGAGTATGAATTCTTTTCAAGCATCGTTTCACCCAATTTCCCAAATTTCAACCGTCTGGTATGTTGTGTGGACTGGGAAATAAGTTTAAGTCTTATAACTTGTCACTATCCATTATTTTTTTACAATTTTAATCAACTTTTACTTTTTTGCAGGTCATTTACAATATTACATAATCTCGTTTATATATATGTATATATATATATATATATATATTTTTTTTTTTTTTTACAAATATTGTAATATATCTTTTGTACAATTAAAAAACATTGTACAAATATTCCATGTAGTCTTCAAGAAGTAATATGAGGCCTAAAAACTTAATTTGACTCAACATGGGAAACCTCACCTGGCCCAGACACGGAAAGGATTGACAGATTGATAGCCCTTTCTCGATTCTTTATTACACAAAAATGCACGTCAATGCTTGACATGTCAACTACACATAAAGGTGAACAAGATTTTAAAATGACAACCAAGGACATTTCTAGTACAGCGGTCAAAGAATCATTAAAACTGTATTATTTTACTTTGCAGGCTATTGAATGCACAGACAAAAACTGTGATGTTACCCAGAAAAGCTGCAGTCGGACATCTGGTTACCCTAGTATACCAAAGCACATCTTCTCTCAGATGATGATTACTTTCAAAATAAATTTCAAAAATGCTAAACACAGACATGAACAAAAAAGAAGCAGGTAGCAGAGAAAAGGTCTCACATTATCTTGTTAAAAACCCTTTCAACAGCAGATTATTAAACTTCAATCAAGTCAACCAGTTTCCATCAAGCTGTGGAGTGTGTAATGAGAATTCAACAGTAGTTTGATCTGGGAGAGATGTCTTTCACCTTCTCTCAGTGTGTGAGTGTCTGCTTGTTAAAGATATAAGATGTGAAGGAACGCAGCTGTGACAGAGTGAGAGCGAGTGTGCACTTGAACTGACATCCAAATCAGTCCTTGTGGCTACTATGTGTGTGGTTCTAGATGAATGTTACGATCAGTATGGTTTCATTTACTACTCCTTCCCTCAGGAGAAGACTGTTCCACAAGTGTCAACCACCTGTAAGCTTATTCAGAAAAGAAAAAAAAGGGCAAACACACAGGTCTTAAAAGAGAAAATGTATTTAGCTGTGTAGCTACATGGTTGTTAATTATTATTATCACCATAAAGGAATTCATTAACAGAACCATTTGACAAAAAAAATATTTTTAGAATATATAATATGATAATTAATGTTTATAATTTAAATATAAATATCTTAAAATGTAATTATAAATTCTATATACTGTATTTTTTTTTTAATTATTACCATGGCGCAATATTGAGAAACAAACAAACAAAAATATAGAGTAAATAGAGTGACTAATTAGTCAAATAATATAAGAAAAAATTTGTGTAATACAGTTCTGCTTTACTGATGCACAAAGTTTTACTTTAACTTCAATGAAAACAAGTCCTTCATCACAGGTTGTGTTTTTCAGTCACAGAAGCCAAACAGCAATTTATTTCATTTATCCTTAGACACTGATAAAAGGCCAGTGCAGGTGTTTGCTGTTGAATATCTTTTACTTACTAAGGGTACGTTTACACAACAACAATGTACTAAAAACGGAAAAGTTCTTCCTTTAAACAGACGACAACACGTATCCGTGTAAATTACTAAAAACACTGTATTATGCATGCCAGGCCAGTAGTTGGGTGATGTCACTTTGTAAAGAAAAACTATGCACCTATAGACTAAACACGTAATATGCATGTGCATGACATCACTGTTTTCACAATTTCACATTTTTGTAGTTTACACGGAGATGACGGTTGAAACACAAAACATGTTTGAAACATGTTTTCAAAAGTTTGTGTTTTCAAGCCCCCAAAACGTTGCTGTCATGTAAATGAATGGCCAAAACACACACAAAGTTTTTAGGTTTTTGTGAAAACGGTGTCGTGTAAACAGCCCCTAAACAAAATTAGAAACTGTCATAATGTAACCTCCGAAGAACAATGCTTTAAGACAAGACGATGTGACCACCTACACACAAACCAACACCTGCACATTTGTCTCTCTCCTTGAGTTAAACATGTGTTTCCATTAGACCTGGTTGTCCTCACAGGCACTATGATTGACAGGTACCTTCCCAGTGGTCATACAGGACAATCGGGCTCTGCTGTTCCCATAGCAACCACATCTCAAACCTGCTGAGAATTCAGCCAGTCTTAGAATACTCTCTTACAGAAACTATCAAGCGCAAGCACTCACACAGGGTCAGAAAACACACTTCCTGAGCTGTGGGCTGGGACACAATGTTTCCAGTTTTTCCTGTAGAGGACATTCCTGAGTTAGAATGAAGTTACGGAACATGCCTCATGATCTAACACATAAAAGCACTGAACGATCACAAAACCTGACTACACATTGTTACATGCAGACACACTGGATTTTTGGATACATATTTGTGAAAAGTCCTCAGACATTGGTTAAATCTGAGGTCTTTTATGAGGTCTTCCTCACTATTTTAAATCCTCCTGAATTGTGTGCACACCACTGATCTATAGAAATGACTGGATTGGTAATTGCGTTCTAAACTGCCAGCAGGTGGTGAAGCCACCAGTTTTACCACCTTATTGAGATGAGTAGCATGTACTTATGTGATCTTCAATGGGCGGCAACTATGGAAAAAAATGTATTAATTTTAACTATTGTAGTGGACCTTTAAAGGAAAATCATTATGACAATAGGGAAGGTTTTGATATGCAAAGGGTGTGTGTGGATGTGGTCTAGTAGTTCCTTTTTCTAATCAACAACCTCCCTGCATCTGCTTCTAAAGCTAATTGTGCTTGAATGACTTTACATCCATGCAAAAGAGCGCAAACACATACATACACACGCAAAGAGATGCCCAACTGTCAGCTCTTTGAAAACAGAAAATGATAGAGTAAAACATTATATTATGAGACAGTAAAACTCTGTCAGAAGGCCTATTTTCTCATTGTTTTCTCCAAACTTTTTCCAAATCTATGTTTGGCCTGGCAGCTTTTTCAAAGAGTCAGTGTGTGCATTATAACAATGGCGTATCATGTATTTGACTTTACAAATGTATTTGATTTATTCTCATCCGGTTAGTTGAATGCATAATGACCGTTTGTTATGCAATGTGGTGCAGAGGATTAAATGAGTCAACAGTAACCTAATAATGCATAATGAGTAAAGGAGTCAGAGATGGAGCGAGACGGCACGTTATGAGTTCGATCTGTTCTCTACAGGGGTCTGTGGTACGTCAGACTGCTCATGATTGAAGCCAATTCAATTCACTCACCACATGCTTTCTGCCCAAAACAACTTACAGTACACTAATAACAGGGACAGTCCATCTGGAGCAGAATCTGGTTTAGTGGCTTTGCTCAGTGCTGGACTGTGAACTCAGTAGCCGCCCAGTTCCTGGTTCATCCCTACAAAGTGACTAAACTTGAAACCCCTATATTAGTGGCCCAGGCCCATTGAAATACCTCTTTCACTAAGCTAAAGATGGTAAAAAGGAAACAGCAGTACAACTCTTTCAACCCTATAGTAACTAAAAGAACAACAAAAAACGAGAAGTTGAACACAATTAATGCAAATTAAAAATCCCTCTCTATATACATCACATCAAAAAGGAGAAAGAAGTTGATATTCAATCTGCAGACCACAAACTTAACTTCTTTTTTAATTTTGGTCAGATATCTATGCGAGTTAGAGATGGTGTGAAACTGTGTCTGTGAACGTGTGATATGTGTACAGGAAAGCACAGCAAAGGGAAGTTGGTGTTTTTGCACATGGTGTTGAAGAAAACTCCAAGACATTCTAAGACATCACACACACACATACTGCATACATATCAACAGCAAATATAGCAAATCAATGACAAAGTTAGAAGCTAGAAAAATATTTAACTGAACGACAGACTGTAGAACAACATCCTGCTATCAGACGATTCTGACACAGCTTTCTGTTTCCATTCCTGTTCAATCACTGCTATCTCTGTTTCCCTTTCACCTCCCTCGTTGTCTTCATTTCCTGTCTTTCACGTCTTCATCACTCTCTCTTTTTCCTGTTCTTTCTCTCTCTTCCTTTGCCTGTTGTCTGATTTTCCAGTCTGGGCCAGATCTTCAGTTAAGTTTGCACTCTCTGGATTACACTATAGCTTGTAACTGTATAAAAAAAAAAAAAACACACACGCACACACCCTATGAAAGTTACAGACATTTTTATCAGATGACTCTTTGAGATAACCTTGGCATGTTTTTACAGATATATTTACCAAAGTTTCCTGTATAAATAGATGTGATGCTTAAATGGAAACTCCAGCAGGATTGCAGTTCAAACCCATCAACATTCCCTACAGCAACTGTATTTCCTCACTTCTAGGCACAGAGTATGATAAATTCAGCCTTTTTGTTACTATAGGCATAGTAGTGAAGTTACAGAAAATAATGGGGAGAAGAGATGGCAATAGGAAAACTTTGAGCCAGGTTTAGCTAGAAGTTGCCCATAAGAGCACCACAGTGCATTGCAGCCACGGCCCATCTATAAGGGCAGGTGGGGCTCTAAATATTCATCCAAAACATAGACCTTTACATAAACTGAATCTATAATAAATTGTAAATGTGTTTAGCATTCTGTAACAAATATTTTCAGATTTTCTAGACTATTTTAAGTCGTAAAGTGTGCAGGATATATAATAAAATTTAGCGTATGGCTTCGGTAGGCATCATCATGATACTAATCCCCAACTCTACAGCGCCCCACAATTTTCTTGTGTAAATCTGTGGTGAAAAATGGAACTGCAGCGCGCTCTAATTTAGAGCCATTGGGGCAGATTTCAGACTGGGGGGGGGCAATATCTGTTTGGTTATTCTGTTTGACATTCTTCCAAATATCTTGTTTTGCTTAAAGGAATAGGCTACTAAGATGGGATTATGCGTGCCTGTCAATCAACATTAGAGCACCACCCTCAGGCTGAATAACGCAAGGACATTAGACCTCTGCCAAAAGTGTGTCTGCATGTGTTCAGCGATTATAATATAAAGCTTACTATATGTTTATCATAAACTAGGGCTAAGACCCAGAATCTGCCCTACCTAAATTTACGGTCAGGAGCCGCTACTGGCGCAATGTATGAAAGCGCAAGCATGTATTAACTACTAGACCACAGTTCTGTAAGAGACATGGAAACAAATACAGTGAAGAGATGACAGAAAATGATGGGGATCAGAAAATGAGCCAGATTCAACCTCATCAAGTTGCCCATGTTAGCACCATGTATCAAATCACATGCACCAAAATCTAGGCCTCAACTTGGTGGAAACATAACATTTAAAGTGAAGAGATGACAAGAAATTATGTGGAGAAGAATGAGAATGGGACCCGAAAGTTTTGCGCACCAGATTCAACTTCACTTTGCCCACATTAGCACCATTGTGCAATGTACCAAATCACATGCTCTAACTACTAAGCCTCAGCTCTGTAGAGACATGACAACAACTAAAGTGAAGGATCGAAACAAATTGGATTTATTGATGAAAAATATCTAAATCAGATTAGGATAAGAAAGCATTGTGAATCAGATTCAAACTCGTACTGTCCACATGAGCACAACAGGCAAATCAAATCGCATCAAATCACATACAATAACCACTAGACCACAGTTGACAGCAATGAGAATAGGTACGAATGGGACTGGAATGCACCATCTACTTGGCGACAGCAGTAGACAGGAAATAATGATGAAAAGAGGTTCAAGACGTATTGTCAGCAAGACTCAAACCCACTTTGCCCCAGTACCAAGACTCAATGTGTCGCGGCTCCAATAAAGTGACTTCTCATAATTCATCTTGATCATATCTAGAGTAAAAAACTGTGAAACTTGTCCCGCATCATCAGTACAGGACGATCTCTACCATAATCTTCTGACATAGCATTCCTGTGAGATAATGCAGAGCAAACATGTGAAACCCACAGCTGCAAGCAACTGTCAGTAGCCCGCTAAGCCCACTAATCATGATCCCATGCGTTTCCTAATCAGAAATTGAAAACCAGAGCATAGCAAAACGCATAAACTGTGGGAAGAGCAAGGGTTGTACGGTTCCCAGAACAGGTTATTCCTCACACAGCTGCGTCAGTTTGTGTGTTTCACAGGTTGTCCATTTAGCAGCTGGTACACTGGTGATGTAATGCTGTATTATCAAAAATGAACAGAGGGGAGGAAGGAAGTGAGAGCTAGAAAGAAAACACTCCACAAATACTCACATGCAGCTGGCTGTGGTTGATGTATGTCTCACTATACGTAGGCTACAATTTGCTTTCCAGATCATATGCATGTTCTCAAACGAGCACAAACAGTGTTATTATGCGTGTTTATCCTCCCTGTGTAGGGTGTGTGTGTGTAATTGGTTGTGTGACAGGGTTGAGCTCAGGTGAGCTCATGGAAGCACCATTACCTCATACTGGTGCAGAATTTGAATATTTAGATCCAAAGTGCCGCATCTTCTGTCATGCATGAACTGATAAGATATCAGACAGCAGAACCCAAACAGCGCCGCAGATAACAAAGCTCATAATTTTGTTCCAAGTGCACTCAATTTGCATGATTCCAATGGTGATGTACATCTTCACATGAGTCATAATTAGTTTGTATGTTTTATTTTTTATTACATGACTCTGAACTATTTGATTCCAATTGGAGGAAAAGAAGATGTGATGTATAACAATATGTATAACAATAACAATAATAATTTTGTAATGCATTGAGACAGCTCATTATTATTATTATTATTAAATCGGTATTTTGTGGCCATATATCCCTTACTTAACATGAATAAGAGCCGAACAGTAAACAAGAAATGAACCTCTAACACATAGCTTGACAGTTAAGTACATCAACACCTACAAAAAAATGTGAAATCTTCTATGACAATCACTCCACTGGAAAACTTCCTGATTATCTTTCTCTCTGTCAAACAAAAATCTTGATAAAAAAACCCACACATTCTTGTACTCCACTGTGCATGAGTCACTGAACAGAGAACATCATTATCAATCGAGCAAAAAAAATAAATAAATAAAAATGCACACACTGAGCTTAAGACATCTATCCTAAACATTATACTCTTGTCTTTAAACCACTTCTGTCTGCTAACCTTTCCAGTCCCACCAGGATTTGCCAATTTATTTAATTTTTATTGTGTGATTTTTGCAATCAAAATGACAGATTCAGTGGTGGCAATTTCCAGATTTTTTTTTTTTTAATAATTAGGACACCACATTTACCATATTATGTATTATGTTAGATGCGCAATACATGACACCAAAATACCTAAATCTTTTTCTGTTGTTTTTCTGTTGTTTTTTGCATTTTAAAACAACCTATGAACTTTTTTTTTTCAGACTTGGAAAGGGGTATTACTAAGTGCGGTGCACAGCCTTACCCAGTCTTCAGAAATGTGAAATAATAATACATTTTTTTTTCCAAAATTGTTAGGCTATTAGACAGCTAGTCTGACTAGTCTAGTGGTTTTGATGATGGACATTTTGACATAATTATGTGTGTATTTGACCATTCAAGCACAATAAACCTAGAAAGAGAGCACAATTTGGTACTCGCGCTCTGGCACATGGCACTTATGTGAGACGGCAGGTTTCACACAGACATCACATGCACGACATCTGTATTCTCATGAAAAAATGCATTACAACTCAATAATTCAATTTGATAATTATAATTTCATTTTTTGTGAGATATTTTAATTTTTGAGATTATATTGCAGTGAAAAAGGGAATTATGCAGAATGCAAAAAAAATTGACATTTTGTTGAGTTTGTGTTGTATTCTGGAGGGACTGCCTTTCACTTCAAAAGTTTACCACAGTGATGTCACCTTGAAGCTGCAAAGTCCCCAAAACAGCTGTGCCATTACAAAGCCCCATCACAAAGCATCTCATCTACTACATGAATTGATTCTCTCACTGATTGAATTGAGTTTGAATGACTCAGGGATCTCAATCAACCCTCTGTGTAATGAGCCCAGATAGCCATAACCTGGATGAGAGTTTAAAGGAGCCATTCACAGCCATCACATCTGAAATTACTCAGAGCGTGTGTGAGAGAGAGCGCAGGAGCTTTTTGAGCCATACTGAAGTACTGAGTTCCTGCTTGACTGGTTTGAAAAATTTGTGTGAGTAAGAGTGTGTTTGTTGTGTCAGGTTTAATACTTGTGTCTGGTCACCAGTCTTGTTGTTTAACCTTAAAGTTATAGCTGATAATAACCCCCTCTCCACACACAGACGCTCAATTTGCCCGCTCCACATGAGGACTCGTTAACTCAAATTTACGGCTTGTGCGGTTTTGTCCTGGTGACATTTAGGTGTTAAAACTGACACTAAACTGATGGAGTGACTAAGCTTTTTGTACATGGAACTTAACAAAAAACATTTTTTAAATACATATTGCACCATTTTCACTGTGCTTTTGTACTGAATGTCAAAAGGACTGTGATTTTGCCACACGCATGATTAATCGGTGTTGATTTTGCTTTTATACAACATTTCTATGCTATGAATAAATACATTTGTCAAATTTGACATTATATTAAAAAACAGTTCCAAAAAAAAAAGTCAAAGCAGAATCAGTTGTCCAGCACTGAAAAAGCAACACATAGCAGAGACAATTGGTTACTGAATTAATTGTGTTTTGAATCGGCTGAGTGAATGACTCAATGACTCTTTCATAATACACAAACACACTTATCGCCACCTACTGGCGTAATGACTTAACCTGCAGAAAGAGGCACTGAAAAAAGTCTTACCACTAATGCGACTCACAGTGCGACTAAATGGCACATGTCCCCTTCAATGTCTAGTTACTAGTCTGAGAAATGAAACATTAATAACAAGTCTAAAATAAGCTGGTTAAAGAGGAACCATTTGCTTCCAGTTTTAGAGATCTAAAGTGAAGTGTGAATTAAAGTGAGATACATTTTTTCATTCAATAAATGTTTTTCAGAATTAAAATAATGTAAGTTTTTTTCAAGGAAAAGAGAAAAAAAAAAACTTTTCAAAAGAAGTGAATAAGAGTTCTACAACAAACAAAGTGGTAATAACTGTGTTTATGGCAGTTGCACTCTAATGTGGGCTGTTATGATGTTTTACTGCTGTGACAACACCAGAAATCTTGGTTTACTACTGTGACGAACAGAAATTTTAACACACAAACTTAATAAACTGCAGCTAACTGTAACAGTTATGGGTATTACCAAGATATACAGCACCATTTATTATTAACTTAACAAAACTGAAAGTTTTTTAAAAGGTGAGAGGGAATATATTTCAGAAATAATGTAAAGGTATAACATGAAGTTTACCCCTATTGTTTGTGGCTCTGCTTCTACTCCTGGAGCGGCTGCGTTGTCTCTGTAGCCTCGTTCGACCCAGGAGTCTGTAGTAATATCCTGGTCTCCCAGAACCTTTCCGTGTAACACCTGACATAGCTCCGAGCACGCTCCTGTCACACACACGCCTCAAAGCACGGCTCACATACACACGCTCAGTCAACAAAACTTTAAAGATCCCTTCTGTGCGTAAACCCAAAGTTGCGCAGTGACATCCAAAGTATCAGAGGAAATCCATTCCTGCACTCTGGGAAAAGTCCAACTGCTTTCTCTGTCTCTCTCTGTTTCACTCTGTTGCTTGACTTCTCACTGAGGGGGTAAAGCTCAAAATGCTCTCTAGTGCCACATGCTCTCTCTCTCTAACACGCACTCTGTCTCCAAGTAGTAGGAAGGCAGAGGTATGCCATTGAACATAGAGAGATAGCCAGAAGACAAAGTTTGCACGAAGAGTTTGTGTGAAAACCAGGGCTGGATCTGGAGTAGGTGGAGCCTATAGGGTGAATTGCATGAAAAAAAAATAAAAAAAAACATTTAAAAAAATTTAACAAACTATAATAAGAAATAAGCTACATAAAGACAATATTCTTATTACCAATAATATTGTATTTTGCATTGTGATGAAATATTGTGAAATAATATTACTATTTAAAATAACTGTTCTCTATTTTAATATATTTTAAAAAGTAATTTAGTCCTGTGATGGCAATGCTGAATTTACAGCAGTCATTACTCCAGTTTTCAGTGTCACATGATCTTTCAGAAATCATCTGCTGATTTGAAGCTTTGTGGATACCATTATACATTTACTATATTTACTACATAAATAGCATAGTACATTACATCAAAATACATGTTTAATAAAATCTTACTTTTGTTTATTTATTTTTATTTATTTTTGGCTAAAATGTGGCTTGAGATTTCATACATTTCATGTGTATAGGTTTATTTATGTGAAATTTAAAAATAAAAGGAGAAGTTCATCAGACTTCTGCTTCGAAACAACTGCCTCTCCCTTTCCTATGCAAGTCTACACACTTTGTTGATGACTGAGGTTGAGTTTTGGACCATTTTTATTTCCCTATAAATCTGAATTTATTTCCTAATTATGTGAGTCACATTACTATGACAAACTTAAAATTGAATATAAAGCCAGCAGTTATAAATCCTACTCATCTTAATGGCACTTGTCTAGAAAAGTATGCAATCTGAAATCTCTTTATTTATCCTGGGCTGTGGTGTCACAGGCAGCAGACAGGGAAAATATACAGAAATGTCATGCTTTGTAGAGCCCTACAAAACAGCCACTGGTATAACATCTACTATTAGAGATCTACTATTTCAGATTGTGAAGCTACAGCATGGCATCTACCAGCAGGAGCTAACAGGGCCATGGTAACCAGCCAAGTTCTAATCTTTTGGATGATACTAGTGGTACAATAATGGCACTTCACCTTTAAAATGAATGCACAATTAACCTTTACATCTATTCCACAGTTTTTTGAGGTAGCCCAGGAGTCTATATTCTACATCAGAGGCCACTCTTAAACATAAGGAGAACATCTGCTAGCTAAAAAACAGTGCCTCATAAGTCATGCTTATATCACAACCACCGTGAACCATCCAGTCCAATCCCATGACATAGGAATTTTGAAAAACCAGTCCAGGTGCAAAGCGAAACCAAACGCGTCTGTAAGATAAAAGGCTTGGCCAAAGGCTGGAGGATTGAAACCTGTCCAGATGATATCATGAAGTTGTGCCAATAACTTTGTTTTGTCTTAAAACAAATATTGATTTGTTCTACTATAAGCTGGAATGCCTCTTAGATAGATTCCATTATACCGTTTGTGTCAAAGATCAATTCAAGACTGACACAAATTAAAACCCTGCAGTCCCAATCAAGGCTCTATTCCAATCTTAGAGAAATTCCAGTCCAGGGTTTAGATGTGCATCCTCATAAGGGGCCCAGACTAGCTTCTCCAGACAAGGTTCTCATCAGCCAATAAGGAACCAGTGCTGAGGGTGTGGGTCAAGCAGCTGGAATACAGCAGAACAGATGGACACAAAGACACACAAGCACACTCATTTACAAATGATTTACTATTAATGATTAGAGATTATGACTATAAAAATGTGAAAACACATTCTTCAGAGAATACATACAGAGTGACATAACAGTAAGTATGTTTTAGTTAAATTAGGGCGATTAAACCAAAAACGAACATTCTGTCATCATTTATTCACCATCACATGGTTCCAAACCTGTATGACTTACTTTCTTCTGTGGAACACAAAAGAAGATATTTTGAAGAATATGTTTTTGTCTGTTCATTGAAGGTCATGGGATCCAAGAAGAGACATTTCTTCAAAATACCTTATTTTGTGTTCCATAGAAGAAAGAAATGCATAAAGGTTTTTAAAGACATTAGGGCGAATAAACAATAACACCATTTTCATTTTTTGGGTGAATATCTCTAGGGAAAGACAATATCAGGGTCTCAATATCTGTGAACACAATGCAGCACACGTCGCACCACCTGTTGGTGCGTCTGTGTGAGTAACAGGTCTCTTTCAGGGAAGCTGGATACACAGAACTTCAACTCTCTATTCAATTTGCCAATTGTTATCCATTCAACCTTCTTGCTTTCAAACAATTCTCTGCCCAACCCCCTTCTGTTTGACTGCTGTAACTCCCCAGGTGACAACAAGCCCAGTACCATAAAACAGTCAAACTGAGAATGACACTAAAATACTTCAATTCAGCCCTTGTGAAGCCCGAGCATCAGGATTACGGCCGGATATTCCCCCATGTGTCCCTGTAGACTTATTGAAAATATGTAACACACTCATAACAACACACATTGGTCCACTGTTCTTTGCTTGAACAGTGAACACAAGCTGTTTGCTTGGGGTCACACTTGGGGGCAAACTCAGAATCGAGGTCATTTCCTGTTCTCATGACTTTGCTAGACTTAGACATTTGGGACTATTGGGAATTTGTTCACCACAGCTTAACACTGTGTGCATGAGTGTGAGTATGAGAGAAAAGTGATGGACGCTGGAGAACTTTCTAAAGGATTGTTTCTCTTGCAAGCTCAATCTTGCCCTTCCAGATGCCGTAATAGGAACACGACACACACAGAGAGATCAGCAAAACACTGAGCTGTTATCTTTACAGACTTTTGGAGAACAGTTTTAAAGGGGTAGTTTAGCTAAAAACTGAATTATGTCATTAACAATTATTATTTTATTAGTGGGATACAAATGACAATTTTTATTGCAGATTTTTCATAGAACAACAGGTAATTGTGATCACATGGGTTAAGCTCCAAAAATGAGGGGTTTTAGTTTTAAGAAATTACTTTTATTCAGCAAAGATCAACGATTATGTCGACAAAATCACACCAGAACATTCAAATCTGTGTTAGCGTTGCTGCTGACCAGAGAATGCGGTTAACATGTATAGGTATGAAACAGCTTCACAAACTTCTTCTTCAAGCTTCTTTTCAAACACACATTATTTCTGTTACAAATATTCAAATGATCATAGAAGTACTGGGAAAAAAGTTTATAGCTTGGATATAAACAGTGATGTCTACGGAAAAGTAGTAACATGGCGCTTCATATAACAAATGCATTAATTACATCGTTACACCATTAGTAGGCAACAAGTGACTTAAAAATTAATATCACTATACATTTATTCAGGAGATTTTTTTTCAAAAATGCAGATTCATCCAGTAAGAACAGTAAGTACAGTAAGTATTTGTGAGTAAGTCCTTAAATCATTCATCCAAGCTGATTTTTTTTTTAAATAATTCATTCAAATTAAACATTTTAAAAACTGTAGACTGCAGCAATTAACATTTTGTCCAAACCTCTGAATTACATGTTATTTTGTTTAGTTGTTTCTTCTGTTCACAATCGCGGGAGAATCGTGATCTCTATTTGAAACAAAAAAATTGTGATTCTCAATTTATCCAGAATTGTGCAGTTCATCAAAAATCCTGAAAAACTGTATCATGGTCTCCACAAAATATTAAGCAGCACAACCGTTTTCAACATTGATAATAATGAAAAATATGTTAAAAAATATGAGCACCAAATCAGCATATTAGAATGATTTCTGAAGGATCATGTGAGACTGCAGTAATGGCTATTAAAAATTTAACATTTACATTTACATTTTTAAATATATTAAACTGTACTATGTACTAATAAAATATGGAGTGCCACAAGGATCTGTGTTAGGCCCTCTGCTCTTTTCAATATACTGCACATGCTGCCACTTGGTGGTAATATAAGAAATCATAGAATTAGTTTCCACTGCTATGCCGATGATACTAAGTTTTATATTTTATCATGACCAGATGAAATCTCTATGGCTGCCCCCTAATAGTCGGCGAGAAGAGGCTTAGTCAACCAAAAAAATGTATTAGTCGCAATAAAAAATTAATAATAATTAAAAAAAACTCCACAGGAAATGGCGAAGTAACGCAGTCTGTGACGGACAGATCATTAAAAGCTGGTCTAAATGGTAAATACTACAGTACATCAGGCAGGACATCTGAACGCTCATTCATTGACCTCAAATATGGCTTATCATATAAAACATGTAAGTAGCAGCAACTTTACATGGCTGCTCACTTTAACGTTAACCTAGAAAAATGTGGGCTATTCAAGTGTTTGTGCAGAGTGTGAAAGCTGAATAGTAGCACACTTACTGCATGACGGCTAAACTTGGAGGTGTCAGTGAGATCACTTGCACTTAAAATAAATATTAAAATAAATATTATCAGGTTATGTAATCTGTATGAAACGCGTGCATATAGGCGCGTCCACTACTGAGGAGATGACGTGTCAACATCGTCAACTTCATCTCCGCAGCCAAAAATACAGAAAAAAAAATAGTTTATCAATTAATTATTAAAATGTTAAAGCAGTCTCCTTGCTGTTTTTCCCTGATGCATTCATAATCATTATTTCTGCCGGTGGGCTGTGGCAAGCTCAATGTGTGCGCTTGAACACTGATTAGGCTATGTAGGCATTAAAGGCTCTTTATTATGATTTGTATGGTTTATTAATAAACATGTGATTAGTCGACTAATGCTTAAAATGAACGACTACTAGTCGACCAGAAAAATCTAGTCGAGGGCAGACCTAGAATTCGCTAAATTATACAAGTTGACAGTGTGTTAAAGATATAAAATATTGGATGACCTATAATTTTCTTCTGTTAAATTCAGATAATACTGAGGTATTACTTATTGGAACAAAAAACCTGTACAAAGAATCTCTTAGAATACAATTTGCATTTCAAAGGATGTACTGTTACTTCATCCTCTACAGTAAAAGACTTATTAGATATTAGATACTTGTCCTTCGGAAATCTTATTTCACATTACACCAATTTTATCATCTCTACACTAGTTACTTATTAAGTTCTGTATCAATTATAAAGTATTGCTACAGACCTATAAAGCCCTAAATGGTTTAGCTCCTGTGTATTTAACCGTATATGTACATGTATACTGTATGTACAATTATGAAATATATAACTTGGACACAGTCACCTCTGATAACAGAATAGATCACTCTAAATTGTAATGTAGACACGTACATTTTCTATAAAGCTGCTTTGAAATTATATATATTGTGAAAAGCACTATACAAATAAATGTGAATTGAATTGAATTTTCACTGTATTACAGTTTTTAGAAAAAAAAAAAAAAAAAAAAGTAGCCTTGGTGAGCATAAGAGACTTCTTCAAAGTTGATTCAAATCAAACTAAACAGAGAAATTCCACACACTTTTGATCATAATTTCTTTTCACTAAAAAGTCAATGTCTTTTTTTTTCTTCTTCTTCTTCTTCTTTATGTGCTTTATTGTTCTTCAGTGTGTATGTGTGTGTTTGAGGAAGGGGGTTTTGTTCAGGAAAGAAAGCATAAAGTTTTAGGCTGGTCTGATTGGTCTCTTAGCTATCTGACCTTGTATGTGAAGAGTATCAAAAGATCTACTTCACCAAAGAAAAATGAAAGACAAGCAGAATGAGAGCAGAGTGAGAGAAGACACATCTGTGCTGAAAAAGATTTGCCATTCATCTTTCTATTGACAGTCTGTTTCAGCCACACATTCTCACTCTCTCTAACAAAAGCTGCAAAAGGAACAAAAGGCCATAACATCACTAAAAGATCCAAAGTAGGACGTTTTGGGATAAAGTAGACAAAAGAACAGATAAAAACTTCAAACTTTAGAGCAACTATTTCAAGTGCTATAATGGTAAGTGTATGTAAGTGATGAACAAATAAATTAAAAACAATCCAACAACAACAAAATCCTGTTCTCTTTGTTGATCTGAAGGGACAGTTTACCAAAAACAACAACAACAACAACAACAAAAACTGAAGACTGAAATATTTTATTTTATGTTGGCAACCAAACAGTTTTGTTGATCACTGACTTTCATTGTATGGACAAAAAACACATTTTTCTAAATATCCTCTTTTGTGTCCTTTTTAAGACAAAAAGTCATACAGGTTTGGAACGGCATAAGGATCAGTATATGTTGACAATTTTCATTTTGGTATGAACTATCCCTATAACTTGGGACTTGCTTTAAAGGTAGAACTCATATAAGTATATGTTTTTTTTTGGTAGATTCTTTACAGGTAGTCGACAGATCTGTGGAATTCAGGGTGATTGGGACACTTTTTACAGTAGTCGACAGTAGAACTTATATAAGTATATGGGGTTTTTGGTAGTTTCTTTTACAGGTAGTCGACAGATAGGGTGAATTCAGGGTGATTGGGACACTTTTGCCATTGAGATGACTTGGAAAAAGTGTCCCAATCAACCTGAATTCACCCTAACGTTGAGTAGCCATGTAATAAGTGAGATCATGTATAGCCAAAATAACTCCCTAAAAGTGAGTCCTAACACAAAGCAGAGGGTTTTATTTTACCGTACATGTTCCTTTATATATACAGTAAGTTGTGGTAGAAATTCCCCTACGCACCCGACTTAAGCTAAACAGGGCGTCTGCACTTCGACACCTACAAATTTATACTCTAGGCATCTCCAGTTTGACACCTGTTTCGAGTCAGACGATGTCTCGTCCCTTATGAACACCAACACTTTGGAATAAGATCTTTAGTGTTCCACTAACCTGCTGCACAGCAGTAATCAGACAAGACTCCAGACAATGCCTTCAATATGCTTAAATCATGGCAGGGAGGATCTCAGACCAGTTTTAGTGACAATCCCCCGACAAAGAGCACAACCGTTTTATAAAAAAGGAACATGATAAAGGTGACATAATTCATTAACAAGAATTATACATATGTAGAACCATCATTTTCCTCACGTTGGAGGGAAGAGATGGTTCTAAATATGTATAATTCTTTTTCTTATTCTTATTATTATGTAGAAACAAAACTGAATACCTCAATCATGAGATTGAACATACATAACAAAACTGGTCTATTTTTGTTTCTCCTTTTGTTATTTTCATCCAGCCGAAGTGTTAGAGACATTCAGTATCAAAAGCATATATAAATGTTAGCCCTGTAAGGAAAGAAATGTTTAGTTATGATTAATTAAAATGAAATTTAAAATTAAAATTTCTTCCACAAAGTCCAGATATAACTCTCAACCAGAAGAAACCAACAATATGTTGAGAAATCACACACAAAAACACTAAATAGTGAGGAACAGAGACCGAAAGATTTGCGAGATGGTGGAGAACACATGAAAGAAGCAAAATGTGAAGAGGGGAAGTTCAAAGAGAGAAACAAGGGGGCAATGAGAGGGTGAGAGGTTGAAAGAGTGGGGATTGCTATAAGAGCATTCCTTTTCTCACCCCACTCTATAATGAAAAACAGCACACACTGTACTGACAACTTCAAGAGCTCTCTTTCTCGAACACGCACTGCAAATAGCCTGAAACTGTGTGTCCCCACACACCGTGTTATTTAACCGCCGCAGTGGAAAGAACAAAGGTAGAAAATGGGTGTGAGAGGTATGGATAACATATAACTCATGTGCACTTCAAAGAACGTGAAAGAAAGAGAACCGGGAAAATGAGGTGAGACAAGATAGATTCATGTGTGTGTCTACATACACTGACTCCTAATGGTTTCCTGTATGTGCTGCGGTGTGTGGCCGCACTCCACAGAGGACGGCAAGTCAACTTTACTGGTTAAGTTAGTTAAAAAGCCTGGTAGGTAAACCAGCATCCAAAATACAATGCTAATAAGCAGCAATGCTGGTTGTTTCAACAGGAACTCACAACTACCACCACTAATCCTTAAACATACCTGCTGACATTATTAGATTTGAAGTAAAACATGATATATCAGCATTTCAAATAGTGAGGATGTCCTATCAAGTTGGTTTTTGACATGTTTTACTATATTTTTGAGGATGTTTGTTTTTAACATTTTAAACACTCAGAGGTATAGTAAATCATTTACCCACCCATATGGCTTTGGGTAGAGTTTGTGTAATGAATATACAGACATTTGCTCTGGTCATTATTATTATTATTATTACTACATAATTCTCCACAGATTATCCACTGTGCACGCAGCGCCATCTTCTGGAGAAAAAAAGTGTGCTTGATTAAGCCAAAAAACACACACAAAGCAGATCTGCACACTCCAACACACACCTGCGCATCATTATATTGCCCTAAACGTTTGTTATTTAGTTTGTAAATGACTGTTCCTGGGTATTTTTATGCTTACTGTATTATATGTTGTCATCAAAAACAGAACAGGAGATTACAGGGACAAATATGTAGCCTAAAGATTTAGCTTACGCAATGTAAACATGCACACAAAATTATTTGAAATAAGCGGAGCTGAAAAATGAGGCTAAAGATTATCAAGAGCAATCTAAACGCTGACCTGATTCAACCGATGACTGCACTGGACAGCGTATTTAATGCAGCCATCTGAGCAGGTTATGTGTGCCATAAAACAGTCAAACAGAGAATCACACTAAAATACTTCAATTCAGCTCTTGTGAAGCCCAAGCATCAGGATCAGGAGAAGCAGTTTTTCCATTACACTACCATTCAAAAGTTTGGGGTTAGTATTTTTTTTTTTTTTAATCAATACTTCAGCAAAGAATCCTAAAAACAATGTAAAACCATTTTTAACATTAATAATAATAAAAAAAAATGTTTCTTCAGCACCAAATCAGCATATTAGAATGATTTCTGAAGGATCATGTGACACTGAAGACTGAAGTAATAATGCTTAAAAAAATTCAGCTTTGCCATCACAGGAATAAATTACATTTTAAAATATATATTAAATGAGAAATAAGCCATTTTAAATTGTAATAATATTTTACAATATTACTGTTTTTACTGTATTTAGAACATTTGCACCTTAAAAATTGTACGTAGTGTAGTGTAAAAAATCATTAGAGAAAATCGACAGACGCAGTAAAAAAAAAAAAAAAGGTGCATTAAAAAGGTGAAATGCTTTTCTAGTACAAATTTACTTGGGATACTAGCACCAATCTGCACGTTTTCCTTCACCACTAGAGGGCACCATGAAAAATGTGTGCATCTGACTGAGTGTGCCAAGGTTCTCAGAGTTTGGCTGGTTAGTATGGTTCCAAGGGGAGTCACTGCAATTAAGAAGAATGGGAATGGTTAGCTTATGGATAGCTTTCTCCAGGTATTACAAACTGGTCTGTGTTCACACGGAGAAAAACTCTGCGGTCTAGAAAACTGAAATGTACCAGCTAGTGTCTTCTCCCCCTCGTCGTTTCCTAGCTACAGTGGTGAACAGCTGCCACTAGCACTACAGTAATACTCACACTGAAATCAAGCAGAAATCAAAGGAGGCAGAACTGAACTCAAACCAATTAACCAAATGTGAAAACTTACAGCAGTTCAAGTGCTCTCTTAAGAAAGAAAGTGTGTATGTCTGATCTGTATCTATAATGATCAAATAAACAGGTGTCCATTTCTCACTCTTGACTGCCTGTCTGTTATAATCAGCTATAGTGAATAATTTATCAGGATAAAAATCATCTTCATCTCCGCTCTTGACCTTTATGTAATGTTCAAATCCACCCTTCCTTTCTCAGGCTTTTATTTTAAGACCTGTGCCATTAATCAGTTCTCACTCAACCCAGTTCCTCCCGCATCATATGATGCTGTATATCTGTCACAAAGAAAGTCCAAACTTCACCTATGATCAGCACAATCCTGACTCAATAAAAACAAAACCTTGGAATGGGAGAGAAAATGTATTAAACCAGTGCTGTTTCTTAGATATGCTTCAAATATCTTGTTCATAGTGAGTGCATATGGCCTTCAAACTAACAATACTAATAGTAATAATTTTCTAATAATAAAAAGAATAAAAATGCACCTTTAAAAACCTTTACGTTGCCATAATCTGACATCTATTATTAGTCAAAAATTCATCAAATGGAGAGATGCATTTTAAAATGGTGTCAGAGCTCTCTTTATATTCTGGATAGTTGTTTATGTTTTGGATAGTTGTGATGTGATGAGCTCATAAACTGCTACACATCAAACATACTCAAAAAAAGAATGCATGGGTTCTGCAACAGATTTATGTGCTTCCTTGCTTGGTAATCCTGTTTGTTTCTTTGCTGTTGTTGTCTCGCTGTCAAGTAGCAAACAAATCTGTTTATCAATCCCCATTACCCAATGAAAAGATAAAAGTGAATGTATGTGTGTATCAGAACATACAAACAGAGAGATTAACCTGCAGGATGTCATCGTGTGTGTGTGTGTGTGTGTGTGTGTGTGTGTTCCTATAAAAGAAAAAATGACAATAAACCCCTAATCTACTGACATATTTATGGAAGCAGCTGACACAGTTTTCCCCGCACAGTCTTCCCAAAGCTTTTGCAATGTTTTGAGGAGGCGTTTTAGGCGGCCAACTCTTAAGCATTTCACTCTAGAAACAGCTTCACATAATACCAATAACAAGTATGCTCTTAGTTATGTTTGACAGCCCATTATTATTTATATATAGCATTTATAAAACTGCACTTAAAAAAATCTAAATTTGTAGAATGATTCATTTGCGATGGTCTCAAATATGTGCAATATTTTAAGAGTTGTTAGGAAAAGAACAAAATAAAAACAGTTGCAAGCACAATCACAATATGGTTGATCACACAGACTGTAATTTAATTCTATTCATCTATTGAATAACTACAAAAGAGAAAGCAGAAAAGAGGAAATAGCAAACACATTTCTGCTTATTTATTTAAAAATAGTATACCTTGTGCACATCAACATGTCGTGCACAATTCAAAGACCTTTACTCTTGTCAGTATCTTTGAAATTTTAATTACTTATCTCTTCCCAGAGCAAAACCAGTCGTTCTTTTATCTTAAGTTTACTCATCTGCCTCTTTTCTTTATGCAAATAAGGTAGAGAGCTTTGATAATCTGAGTCATCATGTATCAATATCTCTGACAGATTGTTATGCAATGCTCTGCAATACAGCAACAATCCTAAATGTGTTTACAGACACACTTACACTCACATGCACATACACACTCAAACAAACATGTGAAAAGAGAAAAGACAAACACTGCATCACACACACAGATCTTTGAGTAAATCAAATTATGGTCATTATAAAACTGGAGAGAAAAGTAAGATGCAGAGGTGTATTGTTTTATATCCTTGGTAAGAGGCACAAAATAAAATAAACTTTATTGTAGGTCTATAAAAATGTTGGCCAGTTCAGCCTTGTGATTTAACGCTATTTCCAAATGGTACCTGCTATAGTTACGGTTTAAAGATTATTTATAACTTTGGTGCTTAAAAACAGGCAACAATACAGCACAACCTCATCATTTTTAACATCAGGGAATATTAGATTTATAGAGACATGTTGAGGACTTTTTCCCATCAGACATACTGTCTGTTTGCAGGTTTCAAAAGCCAGTAATATTAAAATGAACTTTAGATGCACTACTCTTAAAACGGTTGTGTTGAAACTGAAATGATGGAACTGGAAACCGTGCACAATAAGAGACTGAATCAACAGAAGCACTGAGTCACTATCATGACCAGCACTGTCACATGCTTGAGTCACCGATGAAGTTCAGACAGAAAGAAAGATCTGGTCACATTGATGATGGCAACAAAATCACTGATGTCATTGTTTAAAATATTCACAAACAAGCACTGAATGATTGAGAAGTGCTGTCACTTGTTAGAGCTAACTGAAATTGATTGATTTCTTTCTATTTCTTTCTTTCTTTCTTTCTTTCTTTCTTTCACAATTGCCAAACAGTGGCCTAAGCTTTTATTTATTGTATGTACAGTATCCCAGCTTTGGGTAACTTAAAGGGTTAGTTCACCCAGAAATGAAAATAATGTAATTTATTACTCACCTTCATTTTGTTCTACACCCGTAAGACCTTCGTTCATCTTCGGAACACAAATTAAGATATTGTTGATTCCAATATTGATATTGAAATCCAATGGCTCAGTGAGGCCTCTATTGAGAGCAAAGCCATTCGATTCGAGGTCCATAAAGGTACTAAAAACATATTTGAAACAGTTCATGTGAGTTCAGTGGCTCTATCTTAATATTATAAAGCAACAAGAATACTTTTTGTGCACCAAAAAAAACCCAAAATAATGACTTTTCAACAATATCAATATGGGCCGATTTCAAAACACTGCTTCATGAAGCTTCTGAGCTTTATGAATATTTTGTTTCGAATTAGTGATTCGGATCTCCTATCAAACAGCTAACTGCTGAAATCACGTGACTTTGGTGCTCCGATTCACTGATTCGATTCGTAAAGCTCTGAAGCAGTGTTTTGAAATCGGCCCATATAGATATTGTTGAAAAGTCGTTATTTTATTTTTTTGGTGCACAAAAAGGCCTCACTGAGCCATCGGATTTCATCAACAATATCTTAATTTGTGTTCTGAAGATGAACGAAGGTCTTACGGGTGTAGAACAACATGAGGGGGAGTATTTGATGACATTATTTTCATTTTTGGGTGAATTAACCCTTTAAGCCCTATGTGGACAGGACTAGTTTTCTAAATGACATTTGAGTTAAAATTCTTATCACTCAACGTCTGTGATTTCATTTACCGATTTGGATGGGTCTACCATCTCTTTGTTTATTACAGAGGTGGGAGTGTGTGTTTTCTAGATGTGGGTGTTGCAGAAGGTCATCTGCTGTGCTTGGTTGCATCAATGATGTATATGTCTTTTAATTAATTATTTGTTGATTTCTTAGAGGACCGCAGAGTTTGCCGAAAAACAGTAGGTAATTTGCTCTGGAATTTTACAGAGGTTGTGTCAGAAAAACACAGACTTGACAGATTTGGACGGGATTAAAATTGCAAAGAACGTCTATGAAACATGTTTCGCCCTAGAAAACTAGTCCTGTCCGAATAGGGCTATAGTTTTTATTTTTTTATAGTTTATATTTTTATATTTTAGCTCTAAATCAGAGAACGAGAGCTGATCTCAACCATGTTGTTTATCATATACAGAATCTTGGATAAATATTAATATATAGTCTCACTCTAGTATTAGATCACAGAAAATTTCAAAGTCTTGCAAATTATTTAAAGTAAAAAGCAAAAGTTCTGCCGCAAATAAATATTTCACCTTGATGTATTTTTTGGGGGAAGGAAGTTAAGAAGACCTCAAACAGCTTGGCAGAAGCCTGAAATGTTACTGCCGCATTTGTCTTCAGCTGTATTCTGATTCACAGGGACCCTACACAGTGTTCACCTCTCCCTATACACCCAAAAGGTTTCAGTTCAGTTCACGTCACAAAATCTGTTCACTTGGATTAACCTGCACTGCCACCAAACACTTGAGTCACACAGATTACTGGTTTTAATAGGTTAACATTATACTGATGTGGTGTGTATAAAAATAACTTGCATAAATAAATAAATATGAATAAATAAAAACAAGACTTCCATATATATGAATGAACTTGTATAAAAATACAAATGTACTGTACATAAAAAATATGTTATTATATTCTTAAATATAAATATAAACTCTTATATTATGTGATAAATGACTTTTTTTTTAACATAAAAACTAATTTGATTTATAATGTACATGTGTCTTCATAACTGTCATGCAACCAATAATCCTAATAATTTCATTAAAGGGGACACATACACGCAACTCCATACTGCTTTTCAACCATATTTCAGGTAAAATAAATCTATTTTTTAAGAGTATATTTTAGCCAAACTTCATTTAAAGTAAACGAGTAAATGTTTATCTCCACTTCCTGTAAAGTATTACTGCATATCAATGTACACTTGTTCCCTACGCCATCTATAGTGTCCTTTGGACTGAGTATACATGCTCCCTACGATTTGGAATCTCACTAAAGATGGTCAAACACCCTGTGAAGTCAACTTCATAAGATATGTGTGTGTGTGTGTGTGTGTGTGTGTGTGTGTGTGTGTCTACGATGAAGGAAGTCTGAGGGCACAAGTGGAAATGATGCACATTCTTTAGTTTTCCTGTTGTGACCTAACATTTGAGTGTGTGTATGTGATAAAATGTAAAGAATGTCAGAATATGAGTGTCAGAGCTTGCCCTTGGGGCTTTTAGAAGTGCATATGTTTGTGACATTAGTGTGTGTTTGGGAAGGAGAGGGTGTGTGTTCTTTTAAATAACCATAAGCTATTGAACTTGATTTTATGAAGTAGAAACACTCCTTAAGAAACAACAACAGACTAAATCCACACACTGATGGTCATTACTGAGTCAGAAACGTGTGTCAAACGCTATGTGTTTGTGGAGGAGAATGAACTAGACATGAATATCTTTTCCTGTTTTGGTCAAGAACAAACACACACAGCATTGTGTTTGAGTGGATGCCTAGGTCACAGTGTCAAGCACACGTCACTCTCAGCATGACACATCTCAGCAGTGACCAGAGCTTCCTCTACCTCCCTCACACACTGTTACTATGACAATGACAAACAATCTGTATTTGAGCTGCTAGGGAAACTTTGTAGAAAGTCCCTTGGTTTTTGGTTCAAAAAAAAAAAAAGAAAAGAAAAAGAAAAAGAAAGTAAAAGAAAGAAAGAAGGATACAAATGTGTTCATATATCATATCTTCATGATGTGATTTGTTAAAATGACACCTGTCATCATTAGCTTCTGTGTGTGCCTGTGTGACTAACTCTTTCATAATAGCCCTGTGTAAGCAGCACTTCATTAACAGATTCCGTTTGACCAATCATGAAAGGATCAGATGGCCAACTGATTGTTTGTAACAAGTAGAGAACAATTAGCATCCTGTTTTACACACACACAGCTTGCCTTTTCCAGCCATGTCTAAAACAAGTAGATTGAAGAAGTGATTGTGAAGAATGACAAGTTTAACTGCCATCACTCTGCTCTCTTTATCGGTCAACATTAACAAGGCAAGTCTGAACACAGTACAAAAAAGTAAACACATTACTGCATGTAAATTACTAAAATGACAACACATGGAAACAAGGCCCACTTGCACCTAGGATTAACATTAACATTAGCTTTTTAAACCTGGATAGTATTTTGATATTTTAAGCCAGATTACATTTACACCTTGCATTAAGTTTCATTAGTCAAGTACATGTTGAAAAACACTGATGCCCTATTCAAAATGCTTTTTATTATTTCACAGAAAAACACATCTACTGCATTTCACAAATATTCCCACAGTCAAGGATGGTAATAGGGACTAGAAGTGAAAGGGAGAAAAGGTTTAGACATCCTTGCGGAAATAAACTGGGAGAAAGACATGAGAGAGGATTTGAAGAGAGAAATGAGAGAATTAAAGTGTCATGCAGGTAAATAATTAATGAGATACTGTTCATTAAATCGAGGGACCACAGCAAAAGAAAGTGTCGCTTTTCGTGTTAGCAGAGCAGAATACAAAAAAAAAAAAATTACCTGCCAAACAGAGCATAGTTAAACTAAAGCTCTTATAATAAAGACTAAAAATTTTGTTATATCAATGTCACATTGATACTACAAAGCAAATGTTTCACAATAGAATCTAAATGCATCTTGGATTGTAATTTACTGATCCATTTTAGTAGCTCAAACAGTACAGCATGCTGCTAGCAACAACAAGGTCAAGGGTTTGACTATCACAATCCGAGGAAAAAATATTTTGAACGCACTGTACACTACCATTGAAAAATATGGTGTCAGTAAGATTTATTTTGTTTTTGAAAGAAGTTTCTTATGCTCACTAAGGTGCATATATTTGATCGAAAATACAGTGAAAGCAGTAAAATTGTGAGATATATTACGATTTAAAATAACATTTTTATTTTAATATATTTAAAAAAATGTAACTTTTCTACAGCAGCTATTATTCCAGTGTTCTGTTCAGTGTCACATGATCCTTTAAAAATCATTCTAAAATGTTGATTTGCTGCACAAGAAACATTTCTTATTATTATCAATGTTCAAAATTGTTGTGCTGTTTAATATTTGGAAACTGTGATACTTTTGGGGGGGGGGGGGGGGGATTCTTTGATAAATAGAAAGTTCATTTATTTGAAATAGAAAACTTTTGTAGCAATGTAATTCTTCACTTTAATTTAATTTTCTTCAATTTTATGCATTCTTGCTGAATAAAAGTATTGCCCCCAAACTTTTGAACAGTAGTGTAAGTCACTTTGAATAAAAGCCTCTGCCAAATGCATAAAAATGTAATTCAGCCATCGGAAATGCATATTGATACCATGTGTAAGGGCTCTAAGTGGAGTGGGATGCCTGACCAATCAAAGGCTTCACAGCCACAATAAAAATTTCAGGACCGGTGCAGGTCATAGTGAGAGGTTGAGCTCTGACTGACAGAAGCAGTGCTGAAAACAGACATGCAGAGAAGGGGATGAGAGAGTTTCGCCAGCAGGAGGAGAAATAATGTGACGGGAGAGAAATGAAGGCAGTTAACATTCCACAGGTAAAGTCCCCTACTGAATAAACCCAGAGAGTCTGTCCTGTCATAACTCACAAGAGGGAAAAGTCACAAAGCGTTTGAGACAGTTGTTTTGCAAGTGAAATGAGAATGTCTTATCTAGTCTCTCTTTTTGTGGATCTGGTTATTAATTTTCATTCATACCTTTCTCCTATTCAGACCTTGATTGAGCGTACGTTTGTCACAGCTATCGCATTATGCCCCGGAGACTGTTGTTCTTTCTCACTGGCTTCCTGTCTGTCTCTTTTGTTTTATTCTGGTACAACAGGCTAAAATTAAGGATTAGCTGTTAGACAACAGCTAGTCATATCTGGACAGGCATAGAACCCAGTTGAAAACATGAGGTCATGCAAGGAAAGGAGTATTTCAGTGTGATTCATTTCAGCACGGCTGTTACCAAGCATTCTATCATTCCCAAAAAGCCCGGTTCCAGGCAATGGCCAGTGTGGGGCCCCTAGTGCAGTGAACCCTGGTAATCCCTGTGCACTCAAGGCCCATTTCCTTCCCTTCAGCTGTAGCCTCACTCCCTGCCCTGTCTCAGGCTATTAATAGAGCAACAATGATCCATGAATACAGTCCTGCATGGAATTCCCTGCAATGGTGGACAGACTGGTTTGCATTTTAGGTATATCGAAGGCAGTCAGAAACATATGTAGAAAGCATTGGTGTGCTTTCATGTCACTCTAATTTGACACAGACTTGCACATGCACATACTGGTACTGTATATAAGGAGGCTGTGGTAATTTTTGCACCTCTTGATGGAAATAAATGTTGTGATGTTATTTCCATAAAGAGCTGCATCAATTTTTGGTCAAGATTTTGTATTTACAATGCAAGAGGTGAGCACTCTGTAAAGCCTCCTTCAGCACATCCCAAAGACTTACACTGAGGTTAAGGTCAGGACTGCCAATTCATGTGTGAAAATGGTTCTTCATGCTCTCTGAACCATTCGTTCACAATTTTAACCTTTGTCATCCTGGAATATGGCCATGATGTATCTTCCTAAATGGTTGTTAAAGAAATGAAAAGCTACACACTCCATCTGTTAGGGTTAAAAGAACCGTTGCCAAACATAAAATATGCTAGAAACATAATAATCACTGTAATAATGATCCATTCATAGATTCTTAGGTATCTGCCTATTAAAAAATCCAAACAGTGATTTTTTGTTTTGTTTTGTTTTTTGGCCAGGCAGTGTATAAAGTATGCAGACACACAGATTGTGCATTGCTATTAGTGTGATTATTTAAAATAAATAACAGGATACAAAAAAATAAAATAAAATCAGCATATAGCAATTATATTTAATGATTAAATTATTCTAAATTTGATACAGGCTATCCAATTCTGAACTGCTCTCTGCTGATGCTATTGGACATGGACTTTCTACACCACCAGACACCAGAGACAAGTTTAGCAACACCATATAGTTTTGGGCCAACCCTGGATCAGAACAAAACATTGAGAAGTAGAGTATTGCTGCTATCAGAATGAGAAAGGTAACTTTTACAACAATGCAAGAAGAGCTTGCAGATGAAACACTGTAGTACAGCATGGCTCCATTCCACAAGTGCATAACATTAAAGCACTTACTCTTGTTTCTAGTAAGTTCTGGTAAGTTTTCACCTGTCCACATATACATAGATACACACTGTCAGTGATCCACAAACTGCAGCGAGAGAGAGAAAAATCAATCCCTTACCTCTCAAACACTCCAACAGTCTAAAAACACCTCACACCATCACTTCATCAGCACATGAGCCAATGGTCACACATTCCAATGTCCAGTTACAGTCCAGTTACATCCAAACTCTCTTTTTCCCTTTTCTTCATTCACACACTCTCTTTCTAGCGGGAATAGCAGCTATGTGTGTGAGTGAGAGCGAGTGTATGCTAGCGCTAGACTCCGACAGGGGCATTCACAGCAAACAGAGTTCAGACCCTCCCCTTTACACAAGATCTAAGCCATGCGAGCAAAGAGAGAGAGAGAAAATGTGTGTAGGTATGTTATGTGTGAAAGAGAGAGCAAGAGGAAAAGGATTGTCTTTCCTTCATAGAGAACAATAATAGAAGTCCAACTAATATACAAACAAAAAACACAAGCAGGCATTTCCAAGAAAAAACTTTCCCAGTGCACTTTGTCATTAGGTATGACTGTGTAAATATATGTCTGTTTGAAAGAAGAGGAACTTATATTCCCCTTTTACATTGCTCTTCTCACTTTATAAACGACACACACACATATGCACACGCGGCTGTGTAAGGGAATGCCGTTATTCATTGACGCCCTCAGGGCAGAGGGAGGGTGGGGTCAAGAGCAGGGAAAAGCAAAATTCCAGACGGATACTAGACCAATCAGACATCAGGCTGTGGTCAAGAAAGCAAAGACATCAGGATTGGGTTCTACTACAGCCGAGAAGCAGCACACTACACAAAGAACAGAACAGAAGCCAACCTCTCATTAAAAAATCATTACATGCTCGTACAACTTAGAAGAAACCAATGTGTGGAGAACTGTAGACAAGAGTAAGTCCAAACAGGGATGTCTTTCCTCATAACTTTTTTTTTCTTCTTTTTTTCCAAAATTGTATTTTTAGACTAACAATGGGTGTAAATCTATAAAATAAGACAAGTCCACTCTGTTCCTATCCATCCAGCACCAACAAAAGTACAAAAATGGCCATGCTATGTACACAAAATTTTATTTTGAGGAGAAAGAAACCACAGAAAAGAGAAGACATGCAGGTCCTATGACAAATATATAAAATGTTTCACCCTTTTGTTGGGCCCTATGATTTCTGTAACACACAAAAACGCAGAGATGGGTATTTTATATAACATACGGTCAAGTTGGTCATTTATTGCAAAAGAAACCTCTCCAGATTGACACAAGGCTCTACTGATTCACATCAGGGAACAAATCAAATTTTGACAAAATTACTATGCATTAGCCTTGACATTAATTTATTAATATTTATGTATACAATCCATTCCACAAAGACTTTTAATCACTTTTCTATATTACTTCTGTATATTTTATGACATTATACATGCATCTATTTAATTTGTAACTTTTTCATACACATTTCAATTTGTCTACAGTACATTTCCAATTTATTTCAGATAATTTCTTTATGTATCTACAATGACAATAAAGAGCTTGTCACGATCACCAGCTGGAGTGCCCTTGATAGCCACCAGATGGCAGTCTACCCCAGACTATTGCCACTCAATCAAGAACTATATTTCCCATAATGCATTGCTCTGAATCATCATGCCTGGTTACATTCAACCTTTGCTCATTGGCTTGTTAGTCTCTGCCTATAAGCTTGGTTCATGGTGTCATTAATTGCGAAGTCTTGTATGTGCTCATTTGGTTTCCTGTTCTTTGGTTTTAACCCTGTTTGACTGTCTCTCGTGGATTTCCCTGTTTGCCTGTGTTCCTGTGCCCTGTTATTGTTTGGACTGTTTACCCTGAGTTTATGACATTTTGCCTGTTTTGGATTACATCTTTGGATTATTCTTCAATAAACTACTGCATTTGGATCCTCAGCCTTCGTATCTCATAGCAGTACATGACAGGGCTAGACTTATTAGAGAAAGGAACAAAAGACATGAGTGACAAATGAATATAAACCTCTAATGACACTGAGGTATAATGGAACCAAAACTAAAGAATATCTAATGTTTGCCAACTGCAGCAGACAGTTAACACTAACCTGATAAGGTGGTAGACCTTCTAAAACAGATTTTAAGAATAATCACTGCACTTTAGTTACTTTGAGTAAAAACTAGTTTTACAGTAGATCAGAGTTCCACATTTAGGCTAAGTGCAAATTAAGCTGTTTACAGCCCAGAAACGCAATAAAAAATTGTCAAGATTTCATTATTTATTGCAATCTGCTGAAAATCACTGTCTTGCTTAAGTAATAAAAATGTGACTTGGCCAAGACTGCAGAACACTTAATTACTCAGGCAAGTTTTACAGAAACATGTTTATATGTGTTTATTTGTTGACATTTTATAATATTTATTATTATTATTGTTAATTATACATATTTTTTAATGAGGAAAAAATGGGCTACACCTTTAAAGTCCTGATGTCACTTCCTGTTCAGAGGCCATTCACGCTGAAACTAAAGAAACTGATAACTTTCAAACATCACATAGATGATACACAAAAGCAAGAACTCTGTATCATTCCTTCAGCTAAAGTCTTCTCATGCATAAGAGCTGAAATGCAGGTTTTGGAGAAAACTTTCACAGACCTGCAGAGGAAGAAGGTCAAAAGCTGTCACCACAGAGACAAAGCCTTCACTGTGCATGACCCATAGGAAGTCCGGGATGAGCCCGTGTGAGAAAGGCCAGTGGTCCTCATGAGTGCCTGTTCTGAAAGCTGAAAAATGGCAGAGCACCTGCATTCCCGCCTGGAACTGAACAAGTGCAACATTCCAGAGTCTGAAAAGGCCGCTACACTTTACCACCTGGGAGGCAGAAAAGCCCTCCAAGCGGAGGAGTTCTGACTTAAACCTCCTTAGAATGGCTCAGAATGGGTCCCGCATTCTCCACCAAGGCTCATGATACATGCTTGACATGTTGCACAAAATGGAATTCCACACTGGATCTATGAAAGGACTTATTAGCATATGGAGAGCAGTGCTGGTGTCACATTCAACACTAGACTGTAAAAAAAAAAAGACCTGGCAAAGATACTGATTTAGAAAATAATTTTAAATTCTGAATTTGACCAAAAAAATATGAGCTTTTATGAGCTCATATTATATATACAATGAACTAGTCAGTTTATAACATAACATAAAATATGGACAGTTATTTCACACAATTGCAACTTTATATCTCACAATATGACTTTATTTAACTTTACAGTATATCACAATTACTGGCTTTATTATTTTACTCTGAGTCAGAAACAGACTTTAATAGTGAACTTCACTCAGCTCTCACAGATCTCCATCTACCTCAACGAAAGATGGATTAGAGTCTATGCGCTTGCTGTTACCAAGTGATTAGCTCTTCATCTGGGAAGCGCTTAGCAGTCATACATGTTCCTTTCACCAGCATCCAAATCGACGCTTACTCCTTTCAACAGTGCTTAGACTGCTAAACAAAAGTGTCTTCACAGGCCTTTTGTTCTCAACATGTACAATGGATTGGAATTTGAGTCCCTTGCAGCGATGCTATTTCTAAACACATGCACCCAAAGCTACAGAGCTCAACATGTAAAGGCCTATTTTGACAAAACTAGTTTTCTTGGAGGATGTTAAGTAAATTTGTGTTTCATAAACATACGTTGCCATTATAATCATTTGAGCACTGCGTTTTTGCACACAACCTCAGAAAAATTACACAGCACATTATATACCGTTTTTTTTTTTTACTAGAATCAAAAAAATTGTTCTTTTGAACAACTCTGGATTCTTCTGAGAACTCTAATCCCATCCGGATAGCAAAGCCTGTGAGAGCCTTTTTATTTATTTTTTTATTTTTAATGTTTTTGAAAGAAATCTCTTATTAGAAAGTAACTCACCAAGGATGCATTTATTTGATAAAAATTAATATTGTTAATATTGTGAAATACTTGAATGTAACACAATAGAAGATATTTTGATATCTCAGTGGACAACATACTAGGATGAATTTTTCATGATAAATTTTTCATTTAAGAATATGTGAAACAGCCATTACAGTACAACACAGACAAAACTCATCCAGAGACACAGATGGTTATACTGTAAAAACTATAGTTTGTCATTTTAATGGGTTTAGGCCATAAGGTTTTGCATGGATTTAGATTTATTTAGTACTTTAACAGAAATTTATTTGAAAGAAAACAATATGACTTTTTGTTAGCAATATTTTTTTTCCTCAATGTTACTTTATACAATGCAGAAAGCATCTGACAGCCCCATCTACTATGAACTTCTCCACACACAGAAACACACTCACACAGCAGGGCTCCCATAACCAACAAACAAACTGAAACTCTACATAAGAGCTCAGATCAGAGAGCGTCTCCAGAAAACAGACTAGAGCTACAAGCTCTACAGAAACCCCGGAGACATTTAAAAGCCAGTGATTGATACAATCCTCCATCGTTCTGTAACTAAACAATTTCTCTGCAACAAACTTCTTGTCTGTTCAAATTCACATACATTACTTCTTCCACCACTCATTCTCAAGCTCTTTCAAATTATGAAACACTGATTCACGCTAACCTGTACAATCTATAGTCAGTTGAATTCAAATGAAGGTCGTGCCTTTTATATATTTGTAAAATTATTAAATGTATGTGACAACAGTTTTCTTTTTAAAATCAGTTAAGGCAGGGAAACACTATACATCCCATTCAAACAGTATATTTCCCATTTTCTTATGTTTTTGTCCTATGTAGGGTCACAGGGGCTCTGGAGACTCTCCAGAGTGTCGGACCGTAGGCAGGGAAACACCCTGGATGGATACCCAAGCCATCACAGGGCTCCATTCAATTCCTCCACACACAGTTCTTCAATAAACACAGTTTTAAGCCATGCATCATCCAGCTCCAAGATACTGAAACATAATAACAAGGTATTATTGACATAATAAGCAGCAATGATACAATATAAAAAAAAACTGACTATAAAAGCATAAAAAGATACAAGCTGTGTATAAACATATATATACTACCAGTAAAAAGTTTGGACACAGTAAGATTTTTAATGTTTGTAAAAGAAGTTTCATCTGCTCACCAAGGCTGCATTTATTTAATTAAAAATACAGTAAAAACAGTAATATTGTGAAATATTATTACAATTTAAAATAACTGTTTTCTGTTTGAATATATTTTGTAAAGTAATTTATTCCTGTGATCAAAGCTGAATTTTCAGCATCATTACTCCAGTCTTCAGTGTCACATGATCCTTCAGAAATCATTCTAATATGCTGATTTGCTGCTCAAGAAACATTTATGAATATTATCAATGTTGAAAACAGTTGTGTACTTTTTTTTTCAGGATTCCTTGATGAATAGAAAGTTCAAAAGAACAGCATTTATCTGAAATACAAAGCTTTTTTAACATTATACACTACCGTTCAAAAGTTAAGTCAGTAAGAATTTTTATTTAAATTTTTTTGAAAAGAAATGAAAGAAATTATTACTTTTATTCAGCAAGGATGCATTAAATCGATCAAAAGTGACAGTAAAGACATTTATAATGTTACAAAAGATTATATTTCACATAAATGCTGTTCTTTTGAACTTTCTATTCATCAAATAATCCTGAAAAAAAAATACTGTACACAAATATTTTGTACAATTGTACACAATAAATGTTTCTTGAGCAGCAGATCATCATATTAGAATGATTTCTGAAGGATCATGTGATACTGAAGACTAATGATGCTGAAAATTCAGCTTTGATCACAGGAATAAATTACTTTATAAAATATATTTAAACAGAAAACAGTTATTTTAAATTGTAATAATATTTCACAATATTACTGTTTTTACTGTATTTTTAATTAAATAAATGCAGCCTTGGTGAGCAGACAAAACTTCTTTTAAAAACATTAAAAATCTTACCGATAGTGTGTATCGGTAAGATTGATCCACATGATCCTTCAGAAATCATTGTAATATGCTGATTTATTATCAATGTTGGAAACAGTTGTGCTGCTTAATATTATTTTATAACCTGTGATACTTTTTCAGGATTCTTTGATGAATAAAAAGTTAAAAAATATCAGTATTTATTTAAAATAGAAATCTTTTGTAACAATATACACTACCGTTCAAAAGTTTCGGGTCAGTAATTTTTTTTTTCTTTTTTTTTTTGAAAGAAATTAATACTTTTATTCAGCACGGATGTGTTAAATTGATAAAAAGTGATAGTAAAGATTTATATTGTTAGAAAAGATTTATATTTTGAATAAATGCTGTTCTTTTTAACCTTTTATTCATCAATGAATCCTGAAAAAAGTATCACAGGTTCCAAAAAAATATTAAGCAACACAACTGTTTTCAGCATTGATAATAACTGAGTATCAAATCATCATATTAGAATGATTTCTGAAGGATCATGTGACACTGAAGACTGGAGTAATGATGCTGAAAATTCAGCTTTGTATCACAGAAATAAATTATTATAAATAACTGTAATAATATTTCACAATATTGTTGTTTTTTCTGTATTTATTATGAAATAAATGCAGCCTTAAAGAGACTTCGTTCAAAAACATTAAAAATAGTTATGTTTCCAAACTTTTGACTGGTAGTGGATATATATATATATATATATTATATACATATATATATATATATATATATATATATATATATATATATATCTATCCACACACACACACACACAAACACACACACACTTGGAGCTGGATGATGCATGGCTTAAAACTGTGTTTATTACTGTATATATATACATACATATATATATACAAAAACAAGATTGCAAAGATACTAGAAAATATGCAGAGTCTGATCTGAATATGCCATACTTTGATTTATGCAAGTGGGGGTCTGTGAACAAGGATATGAAAAGGTTTCAAGTTCCAGAAACCCTGGCCTATGTCATTGCAGAAGTGTCATATTTATTTATTCTAGAAGAAAAAAAAAAAAAGTTGTAAGTAGTACTACTCATTTTTGTGTTCAATATTTAAATAAATTATTACATAAATAAATAAATGTGCTAAACTCATATCGAAAGAAAGCCCTTCCAATTATCATTTAAAAAGTGTACCTCATACTGACGTAATCTTACAATCACCTATTAAAAATGCATTTTTATTATTTTGGAGCACCGGCATCAATATTCTACACAATCGGATCCCATATTTGAGTTTTTTATTCTCCAGAAATGAAAACTGCTTTGCATAAATGGAAGGTTGCCCAGACCAAGATTAGATTTGTTTCTGAAGAGGAATGAGATAACACTGCCATATTCAAGCAGAGAAGTGTTGATTAAACCCCTCTTTTTCTCACCCTTTCACTCTCTCTCTCTCACTCTATCAGCTTATTACTAAGCAACATCGCAAAAGTTTTGTTTCACACAGATTTTTGAGGTCGATCTTCAAATGCTCGGAATACAAATGTGCGCAGCATATGCAAATATGCACACATACAAACAACACACAAAGATAGACATATGGACACATAAAAATAACTGAAAGTTTCAAATACCAGCATACTTGGCTCACATACAAAGACATTGCTGCTGGACAGGCAGATGGTGGCAAAGGATCCCCGAGAGTCTTAATAAGGCGCTAGCAAAAGCTGAAGGATAGAACATCAAACTTGATCTGTTCCCTTACTGTTCTCATGGGCTTCTGTAACGAAACCCCCCTTTGAGCGACTCTAGAGACGAAGCATGAAACTTTCTCACATATAAGCACCCAAAAGACAAAAGATAATACAGACATTCTTCCCACAAGATATTCAGTAAGATGGAAGTGTGCATACACATACTCTCTTTTGTCTTTGGTCTAATAATTAGAGAGTCCCCTCCAGTCAAAGCAGACATGTATGCAGTTCCCAGAGGCCAGAAGTGACTCAGAGAGAATGACTGAGAGATTCTCTTGTTTATCACTTCGTGAAAAACTGTAGTAATCCCCCACACTCCCTCCCTCTCCTGCTCCACTTGCTCTCTCCTCTCCTCTCCTCTACTCAAAGAAAAGGAAGAGTGAAGTAGGACGACAAACAGACCTATTTCCATCTCAATGAGGGCCAGAGATTCTGTTCTTCCTCACAAGAAATGACTTTCTCTCTCTACTCTCTCCCAAAATGCTTTGAAGACCCCATGACGTTGCAGTTTTGTTGCATTTACTCCACTTTCATTAGCTTTGACGCTAGCGTACTCTGCAGTGTAACACATAAGATATTTCCATTAAACATTTTGTCTTTCTCTTCAAAGAAAACATGCTAAATTTTGATGACTCATCCTGCACTCACATGTTTATCCAATCAACTGCCTTTTAGAATAAGAATGTTGCTAGCACTAACAATACCTACAGCTGACTAGCAAGTAGCAAATCTTGGATTATGGATGTGATGACTAATAGTGTGTGACTGTGATGACTGTGATAACTAAAGGTGTGAGCTCCTCAATATTTAAGCTCAAACTCCTCTCTCCTCCTTAAGCAAACTGCCCTCATTAACTGATTTCTTGGGGTCTTGAACTGATCTATACATAACCCAAACACTCAGAGTTGATTTTGCACAGAGAAGCTAATTGGGTTTAATTGTTTACAGTCCTAAGCAGATAATTTCACTATGGCATTTGCTCAGCAACTTCCTGACAACCGCTGTGGAGCCAAGACTGCTTAATTTCAGACAAACCTTCCTTAAGGCTGGGACACACCAAGCCGATCAGGCAATGTCAGGCCGTTTTTGAGCATCAGTCGGCTTAGTTTTTCTGTGTGTTCCACACCGTTAGCTCTAGACTAGTCGTATGTTGAAGCGCAGTTTTTTGGCTGAGATGCAGCCAACAAGAGGCGACAACACAGTCAGATTTCGTCGCCGCTAGTTCTTTGCCATTGGCTTGGTGTGTCCCGGGCTTTACAGCGTGATCAAAGAGCAATAGCAATGGAATCAGTGAAACACTGTACATTTAGATGATAGAACCACAATATGAACCACTGAGAACTGGGAAATCAGGTGATTTCTTATTTCAAAATCTTCCCACAATGATATATTGGGGTCAGTACAAAAAAAAAAAAAAAATTCAGCAAGGACATATTAAATTGATTAAAGGGGCTATATGTAAGATTATTACTTTAATAAAGCATAAAAATACCCCAATATGTTTGCAGATATTTAGGAAACATGCTAAGTTCACCTACTTGTTTCTCAGAAAAACAATGCCACAGCCACATATTCTACTTCGAAATGTGCGTTCCGTGTCGGAATGTCTGTCTTTGCTTTGGTCTGTGCGAAACCGTGTGCTGCCAGTTTATCCAATAGTATTTCGACATCACAGGTTGCCAGTTGGCGGAAAATCGCAGATTCTACCTGACCTAAAAAGCCTCTGCATCCATCTAAAAATCTCTATGAACGACAGCATATTAAAGCACAGATAAATCAACTCATCAGCTTACAGTGTGTAAGTCTCCTCAGCTTTCATTGACAATTGCACTCCCTCTTGATGCGTGTCCTCAAGCTGGCCACCTGCGTCTTTGAAGGAGGGGGCGGGGCAAACAATATTTTGAATTTGGACTGCAGTACCTATTTCGACCACTGGGTGTCATTCCTACATAGAGTCCCTTTAAGATTGATAGTAAAGACATTACAAAAGATTTACATTTCAAATAAATGAACACACACTGACCAATAAATTTAGATGTTACCACACTTTTTATGGACAACTGTGACCACACATTAGCAAAATTCTACAATATGCTGAATTGATTTACAACAGCTTATTTTTATTGTTATTTGTATTAATATATTTACATATTTTCAGGTAACTTAAAAATGTGCTCATGTGATAACATCTGGTTTTATTAAATATATAATAACTGTAAACTGACGTAATGACTGAATCGAACTGTAAACATTAGGACACCAACAAAAGTCATTTTTAAGACTCAGATCTAGCAGAAATAGTTTCTTAATCCTGATCATTTTGTATCTTTGTTGCAGTCATTGCCATTCTTTAAAAGCAATAAGCCACTCGAGGCCTATCATTACAGTGATTTTACCACAGTTAAGGCTTTTCATCATGCTTCAAAGGGATATAGGAATCTCTAAACTTTAAAACAAAACAAGGATTAAATAAGCCCCTGTAGGTTAAGAATCAGATGGTAAAGCATGAAATTAGCACCCTGCTAACATACACTAGTGAAATAACAGAAAGAAGATTAGATTCCCTGGAGTGGCAGGGGAGAGAAGTATCCAAATGATGTCTATCCTTTTCACTGCCCTTGTTGCACACTCTCTTATCTTTAATTACTCTCTCATCCTCTCGTCTGAATGCTCACTACGTTAGAGATAGTCCTCCACTTCATCTCTGCAGCAGATAACACAAGATACACCAAATGCCAAGAAAGAATTCAGCCCCGTTCTCATAAAATGTTTTCTTTCTGTAACTTCTGTAATTGGTTTAGATACACAGATATGAGCATTCAGAGCTGTTTTTGCTCCGCTTATATAAATTGATTTATATATAACTATAAGTGCATCTCTCATCCTATTATGATGCGAAACGCCAGACCTTCATTGGATCCTAAAGCTTTCAATTCCTTCATTCGGCTGTTAAATTACACATTCAAAAGAAACGTTCTTCATGACACTAACTGATTATGGGTACATCAAAAATTCTGTCTATAAATTAGTCTCTGTAGAAGTGTTTAGCGATCTTAAATCACATGGGTAGTGATACATTTCCATGACAGAGGATTATGGGAGGGCATCTACTCTGCCGGGGCAGGGCAGTTGTACCGTGTTATTTGGGGCTATTCTGGGATATTTTGAGGTTTGGCCTGCGTTTAAGACAGATGTTGGGCTCAACTACTGTGTCATGGATTTGGGTTCCATTGGCAGGACTTACTTTGTCTTTCTTGCTAGGTTTCTTTAAGTAGCCAAAGTTGCCCACACATTGAAAAAAAAAAATGCAATCAGACCAAAAAAACCTATCAAGAATTTATCTTTAATTTTACTTATGCATATAAAAAAAAAGTGAAAAATGTGCAAAGTGTCTTAAAAACACCAGAGAGCAGATGTTTCAGCCCACGCTTTCTTCAATGCTCAGGTTGCTAGCTTTCTTTGCAATATCTCCATCTCTCTCTGTCCAGCGTATCGACCCAGTTGGATCCTGAACGTCCTGTTTCCCTGAAATACTTTGGCAGTTGACTCACTCAGCTAACCACATTCTTCCAGAGCTCCTTCTCTGCCGATCAGACCTGCACCATACTCTCTGTGCATACAGACAATGGAAAAATACTCAAATAATAATTTAATCATTAGGTTTTAGAGAGCTCCGACAAGTGAAATTGAAATGTGTGAGTGGAAAAGAAGACCAAGAATGTGAGGGAGAGGAGAAAGAGAGATTTATTTGTGTACATAAGTCAACCTCCCGTCCCGTCCCGCTCACTCACTCTCTCACTCTCTCTCTCTCTCTCCCACACACAGACACATCTACTCTATCCTTCTCTAATGCCACAAGAGACACAATTCAGAGAAACACAATTCCTTTAAAATGTGAAACTCCCTTACACGCTCTAACATAATCAAGTTTGCACAGCACACTCCAGTCACCCACAACTCACACACACACTCCTTCAAGAAACATTATACAATAAAGTAAAATCAGAAAATATAGCCTAGTGTAGATGGACAGAGAAAGACAGAAAAAGCAAAATAATAGCCTTATGCTACTTGCTTGAACTACATAAATATCTTCAGTAAATCTTTGGACTCACAATGATCATTGTAAAGACAAACATGCATCTAGTTTAGTCATAAGCAAACGTTTGACTTAATTCTGCTTCACATTGCAGCTTATTTTGGACAGAAAACACCCACTTAGACAGGAATAGACTAGCTGATGGACATGTAATGCCATCAACAACAGGGTTTTTATTTCTTTCTTTATTTATTACATTTTAGCACTGGGTTTACATAAAATGTATTATACCACAATAATAGACCAACATGGAAAAGGACGGACGGACGGACGGACAGACGTACGGATAGACATGACAGACAGACAGATGATAGATAGATAGATAGATAGATAATTCGACTACGATTTTCTGATTAGAAGTATTAAATACAGGTTGCATTCAAATAAACTTAGAAACATAGTGGAACACACAGTTCAGCTCAAGGATCTCTCATTTACATGCTACTACAGGTAAGAGCTTTCAACACAACTCTGTGACAGTTTCAAAGATTGTGAAGCCACTAATTTGGCAAACTTTACAAGCGTTTTCCAGTTTTCTGTGCAATATGCATCAGGCGCTCAGTGAACGGACTGCGGGTGGTCCGTAGGCGTGTCGTCTAAGGCTGAGACAAGTTATAAAATCTCATGCATGTACTCTTACAGCATTTTAAACACACTGCCAACAATCCATCTCCAGTCCACCAATACTGAGGAGGCAAGTGCCAAGAGCATCTTTTCTCCTCAAGCACTTACCGGACTGACCCTCCGACTCAGGGCTCGTCTCAGACTCCATAACTTCACAGAGTGCTGAACTGCTGTCCAACAACTGAAAAACTGTGCTGAAAGGAGACAGATGGAGAGGAGAGAGAGAGAGAGAGAGAGAGAAGAGGTGCTCCCTTCACCCTATGCGTAGAGAACCACTCTGTGCCCTAACTGCTCTTCTGTGTTTGTCTACTGCTCCAGAAAGAGAGACAGAGAGAGAAAGTGACAGAATGAACGCATTGTGGTACGCATGCAGATCGACTTTTCCTGCAAGTTGCGTTCTCTCTTTTGCTTCTACTTCTCACATGCTTCTTAAAGACACAGTATCAGTAACAATACTTTTCACAAGCCTGCATATTTTACTCACACTGTAGACCAGGGGTACTCAACAGGCGGCCCGTGGGCCACATCCGGCCCGTCAGTATTAAATCATGCTACATATAAATGTATTTTTATTATGACAATGACAATTTATTTATATAGCAGAATTAATTTCAACTTCTGTCGACCAATGTGCTTTCCAATAAGTCATTAAAACAGAAAAACACACAACAAACAGACAGTAAAGTTATAAAATCATACAGCTATCCCATTAACCATAAGCTTTAGAAAATAAAAATGTCTTTAGTCTGGATTTAAAAATATTAACAGAAGAAGCTTGTCTAATGGAGAGTGGCAAGGTGTTCCAAAGCCTGGGGGCAGCAATACAAAAAGCACAATCTCCCCTGCACTTAAGCCTCAGTTTAGGGGTAGACAATAGATCCTGGTTGGAAGACCGAAGGGATCTAATGGGTTGATCCTCAGTCAATAACTCACAGAGATAGGTAGGAGCCAAACCATTTTGAGCTTTATAAACAAGGAGCAAAATTTTAAAATCCACTCTACAACAAACAGGCAACCAATGTAGTGAGCGTAAAATAGGAGTAATATGCTCCCTCTTTTTAACCCCACTCAAGAGTCGAGCCACGACGTTTTGAACAAGCTGCAAACGGTATAAAGCTGTCTGGCTAACCCCAAAATAAAGTGAGTTGCAGTAGTCCAGCCTAGATAAAATAAAAGCGTGAATCACTTTTTCAAAATCTTTAAAAAAAAAAAAGAAAGGTCTTTGCTTTAGTAAGCAAACGCAGCTGAAAAAAGCAAGCTTTAACTACTGAATTTATTTTACGGTCGAACTTTAAGCCATCATCAAAAATTAAACCCAGGCTTTTTACCCATGATTTCAGACACGGAGACATCTTACAAAAACGATAATTTCGGTTTTCTTTTCATTAAAAATTTAATGAAAGCCAAGCCTTAACATCCGCCAAACATGCCATAAGAGACTCAACACCTACAGAATTTCGTTTAACAAAACGAGTGTCAACAGTGAAATGACAGCCCATGTTTTCTAAAAATCGAGCCAAGAGGGAGCATATAGAGAGAAAAAAGCAAAGTATAATTATAAATTGCGTTCAAAATTAGCGTGAATATTACTTGTTTTTTTTTTACACGTACACTAGGGTAGGCGTACAGTGCATGTGACGCTGTAATCATCAGCAGAGAACGCACATAGTGTACGCACGCAGCACAGTTTTTCTAACCGCAAAGAACAATATAGACTGAATGCACTTTGCATGCGCGCATTGAATAGTTTTTGCACTAATTTAGTTTGTCCACAAGGTGTCAGCACTGAAACGGGCTGTTGTTTCAGTCTGAAAGAAACGGAAAAGACAGAACAAGAGTAACAACAAACGCAATGGCCGATCGTGTTTAAGAGCGCTCATGTGAGGGGATTAAAAGATACCAGTAACTCTATTTTAAATGAGTACAAAGACATTTCATTGTAACTATTTGAGCGAAAAAGACTAGACAAGCATGAATCTCTCTAGTGCGCATGTTTCGAACACTTGTGTTCGTGAACGCTATCAAAGGCTCGAGACTGTGCGCGCAAGTAAAAAACGAAGTAACTTTATTTTTCCATCATGTAATGCAGTTGACATTTCTCAAACTTTGCAGTGTGTAAGTTGCCGATAGTCCACTTAGCAGCATGAGAAACAAAACTTTTATTCTTAATGTCAATGTGTTTTAAACAGAAAGCAAGCAGAGAGCGCTCCCATTGCAGATCTGTCATCACATCATTGAGCTAAAGGAGAATTTCTTATTTATCATGTTTACAACGTTGGTTATAATTAGAGAATTCATGAGATTGTGATTGAACAAAAAAAAAAAAACCTTTGAGCAACCCTGACAGGCACTATAAAAAGTGTTAAAAAGGTGCAATGGAGTATAATATATATACAAAAATATATATACAAAAGTGCAATGTTTTCGTCTTACTGACAAACTGTCTCATCAGCCAGTGAACAACAAATTAAAAATTTGTAATTACTTGTGACATTTCACTATGAATAAGGGCTTCTTTTCATCAGTTCTTGTTTTTCTTTATGCATTTGTACATTAAGAATACAGCAAGACAAGCTATTAATCCTTTTTGTAAATGCCATTTATCATGTTCAGTGACACTTTTAATAGAACAACCATTAATGTACTAGTAAGACGTAGCTTGATAATAAACTGCACTATTAGTAAATAATCAGTAAAACTACAAATATTGTCTTAAGTAGGCCTAAATAAAAGTCTTATGATCCAAGTTATAATTTGTGGCCCTTTGCATTTCATGTGGTTAAAATGTGGCCCTCTTAGCCTCCGAACTTGAGTACCCCTGCTGTAGACTCTTTACAGATGGACTTATGAATTAATATCAGTAATGAATACCAGTCATGTAACAAACACTACACTGTAAAAGGTGACAGCAATAATGCACGTGCTCACATTCACTATGATCTCATTCTGAAATTCCCTGTGATATACAGTATACTATACATCAAACTGCACACTGCCACATTAGTCTGTATGAGCGACTAGTATACTGTCAGTTTATTTCAATGAGCCATTAGTTTAGCATTATTTTGCAAAACATCCTGAAAACATGATAAACCTGAATGAGCAATAGGACAACAGCTTTACAAATTATGCCTCACTTTGATGTTGCCTGTGAGGTTAACAAGCTACATTCGCTGATAGTGATTTAAAGGCATTTTGACATGTCAGTACCCAGCATTCAGCAGAAGCTGTGTTAGCCAACCGCGCATATAGTACACTAAGAAACTCAAAGAGAAGTTGACATTACTATAATTAGGTATTTAAGGGATTTGTTTAAAAGGCTCTCTGATGAGTACATGAGTTTTTAAATTGTAGTGTTGATGTACAGTACATGCTTTCTGATCTTCGACCCCCCAGGAAAAGTTTGAATGTTTATTAATCAAGCAAGTGAGGTTGTTCCTGCTCTCGCCCTCTGGTGTAAGACATCAAACAGAAGGTGCTATAGTTCTCAGGGGGAGCAAAAGTGAGCTATGAGATTTACTTCAGTTTCTCTTTTATCTTCAAACAGTTATCCAGTATGGGGTGGGGGCATACAAGACACACACATACAAAAAACTGAAAATACAGTTATAAATCTGATCATAGATTAATCACACTAAATATAATATCCTGTGTGGTCCTCATACCCCATAACCAAGTGTGGTAAGTAAGTAAGCAAGCAAGCGAGTAAGTAAATGAGTAAGTAAAAAGTACATAAGTAAATGTGTAAATAAATAAATACATGAATAAATAAATGATCAGGATAATATTTAGTTGAAAGTCTATGGGGCGGTTTCCCAGACAGCGTTTAAATTAAGCCAGGATAGGCCTTAATCCAGAATAGTTAATCGTGGTTTAAAAAATGGCTTTCTGAAACACAGATTAAGTACAGATTACTAAAACCTGGACTATGGAGTCCTGAATAAAAATAAACCAGATTAATTTAAAACCAACTGTGCAAATCTTAATTAGCATGAGAGAGGTTGCCTGTAAAACATGGAATGAACCAAGAAAAGCTTAAAACTGCATGGAACTCAGAAGCAAATCCAAGGAAAACAATGGCAGCAAAAAAGACTCCAATATAAAAATTTAACTAAACAAGAGACATTTATTTTAAAGCAAGCAAAATACATCAGCTGTGAAAAAAAAAAAAAGCCTGGAAATCTGTTTTTAATGAATTCTTTTTAAATAGATGAATTATATATATATATATATATATATATATATATATATATATATATATATATATATATATATATATATATATATATATATATACACACAGGTGCTGGTCATATAATTAGAATATCATCAAAAAGTTGATTTATTTCACTAATTCCATTCAAAAAGTGAAACTTGTATATTATATACATTCATTACACACAGCCTGATATATTTCAAATGTTTATTTCTTTTAATTTTGATGATTATAACTGACAACTAAGGAAAATCCCAAATTTAGTATCTCAGAAAATTTGAATATTACTTAAGACCAATACAAAGAAAGGATTTTTAGAAATCTTGGCCAACTGAAAAGTATGAACATGAAAAGTATGAGCATGTACAGAACTCAATACTTAGTTGGGGCTCCTTTTGCCTGAATTACTGCAGCAATGCGGCGTGGCATGGAGCCGATCAGTCTGTGGCACTGCTCAGGTGTTATAAGAGCCCAGGTTGCTCTGATAGTGGCCTTCAGCTCATCTGCATTGTTGGGTCTGGCATATCGCATCTTCCTCTTCACAATACCTGTTAAGGTCAGGCGAGTTTGCTGGCCAATTAAGAACAGGGATACCATGGTCCTTAAACCAGGTACTGGTAGCTTTGGCACTGTGTGCAGGTGCTAAGTCCTGTTGGAAAAAATAAAATCTGCATCTCCATAAAGTTGGTCAGCAGCAGGAAGCATGAAGTGCTCTAAAACTTCCTGGTATACGGCTGCGTTGACCTTGGACCTCAGAAAACACAGTGGACCAACACCAGCAGATGACATGACACCCCAAACCATCACTGACTGTGGAAACTTTACACTGGACCTCAAGCAACGTGGATTGTGTGCCTCTCCTCTCTTCCTCCAGACTCTGGGACCCTGATTTCCAAAGGAAATGCAAAATCTACTTTCATCAGAGAACATAACTTTGGACCACTCAGCAGCAGTCCAGTCCTTTTTTATCTTTAACGCTTCTGACGCTGTCTGTTGTTCAAGAGTGGCTTGACACAAGGAATGCGACAGCTGAAACCCATGTCTTGCATACGTCTGTGCGTGGTGGTTCTTGAAGCACTGACTCCAGCTGCAGTCCACTCTTTGTGAATCTCCCCCACATTTTTGAATGGGTTTTGTTTCACAATCCTCTCCAGGGTGCGGTTATCCCTATTGCTTGTATACTTTTTTCTACCACATCTTTTCCTTCCCTTCGCCTCTCTATTGATGTGCTTGGACACAGAGCTCTGTGAACAGCCAGTCTCTTTTGCAATGACCTTTTGTGTCTTGCCCTCCTTGTGCAAGGTGTCAATGGTCGTCTTTTGGACAACTGTCAAGTCAGCAGTCTTCCCCATGATTGTGTAGCCTACAGAACTAGACTGAGAGACCATTTAAAGGCCTTTGCAGGTGTTTTGAGTTAATTAGCTGATTAGAGTGTGGCACCAGGTGTCTTCAATATTGAACCTTTTCACAATATTCTAATTTTCTGAGATACTGAATTTGGGATTTTCCTTAGTTGTCAGTTATAATCATTGAAATTAAAATAAATAAACATTTGAAATATATCAGTCTGTGTGTAATGAATGAATATAATATACAAGTTTCACTTTTTGAATGGAATTAGTGAAATAAATCAACTTTTTGATGATATTCTAATTATATGACCAGCACCTGTATATGTATATATATATATATATATATATATATATATATATATATATATATATATATATGATTATTAATGCTTTTGTTTTGTCCTTTACATATAGCAACAAACTAAACATAACTATTTACACATGTGATAATCAGTGTTGGCAGTCTAGAAATGATACTGGTTTGATCCAAAGCACTATCATGGTGGTTGCTTCATTATATAAAAAAGGCAATTCTTGTTGGCAGGTCCTCAACCCAAGCACAAGCTCAACACTTCACCACAACGGTAATCTCCAAAAAACATAAACATAACAAAAACATTTACATAACAGAACATTAAACAGTAAGAAGTTTCTCCATATTCTCATCTTTCTAAAAAATGCATAAAATAACACTTTATTTCAACATTTACTCTCCCACTTCAGCCCGGTGCAAAGCATGATGGGAAGAGAAAGTCCTGTTTGATTGGGTTACTTTACTGAAGCATGTTATTTCAAAATGAAAAGTTCTAGTAACCATTGTCAACCAAGTCAATTTAACCAAGTCAATTTAACATGAAGCAATCACATTTGAACCAGAAACAATGGTGTTAAATCAAAATAAACTGTTTAAATAAAGTTAACAGCACCAAAAAAAAAAAATTATATATATATATATATATATATATATATATATATATACACACACACAATTAATATTGATATATATACAAGTAATGTATGTGTCTTCTTTAAAACGCAATGTTAATCTGAAGTTAAACCTGCCTCCTGGTAGGTTTAATTTAAGTCTCAATTTAGTCCTGGAGTAGCTCTAGTCTTCCTCTAGGACTAGGCTTAATCTCTGTCCGAAAAACTGCCCCTTTGAGTTTAAAAACAAATGACAAAGTTAAAAAGTCTTAAAATCTAAATGTCCATCACGCAGAACAAAAACAGCACAGTGATTAAAAGCAGGGCATACTGGAATAGAGTCCTATGAGTAGCTGTGTGTGATCAAGAGTCTTTACAGTTTTTTTTATTGCTTTGGTGCAATTTTCACAAGCAACTGGTAAATCTTCAAAACTCTTAGTACAAATATCACAACAGATCATCAAAAGTGCACCTTTTTTCAAACATTTCAGCATATTTTCAATTGTGTTAGTACAATACACAAAATCACCTTTTCACTACACAAAATAAGTGTTTCAACTATATAAATGTTTCATTCACAGTAACTGCCTTTCATAAAGCTTATACTCTCAAACTTTTCATTTGCATCTCCTTTCGTTGAGTTTAATGGATTTGTCTGTTATTTAATCCAACTGATCTTAATGGTTGATCTTAATGGTTAATCAATGAATCATTTGGTACACCTGTAGATTTCTATATATACAGATATTCTTTGATATCACACTGAATAGATATGTTTAGATAATAGATAAATTACAAACATTATGGATTTTATGCCAAATAATTGTTTTGGTGATTAAACCAAATGTTCTCATTAAATATCACAATGATCTTGTGTTTTGTAACAGTCATTATGTAGAATGAAAATATGTACAACTAGAATGAAAGCATGAGGTCAGGTTTTAAAAGAATGACTAGCTGTGTTACAAGTTTGATCAGTTTGGATTTTTGTACTAAGAGTTTGATAACAACTTACTTGTGATAACAACTTACTTGTGAAAATAGTACTAAAGTGAATACAAAAAAAAAAACTGTAAAAGCCTGGTTATCAGGTAGCAAATTTTGCATTCATCTATGAAATCAATAGTCCACTTGCTTGAAGCTCAGCTGTGCCACTGTCTTATTAAATACTTGTATGTCCAGCATAGCTATACACCACAATCTGAAATATATATAACACACACATTGACACATTTGTTTCACTATATATGTGAGGACATCTCATAGACTTCCAATGTTTTCAGGTTAAAACAAACATGATTTGGTTGATCTATAAGCCTTTTTAACTAGTGAGTTCCGACTCACTAGTCAGTGTTCAACCACCCAATATACCCTTAAAGTGTGACTTAAAAAGTACATTTGACAAAACTATTTTGCAACATCATGTACATCGGGACAAATACAACATTCATTGGTAGACCAGTCTAATTCTACAAAACAACATCAGCAAATGAAGTATGCAAACATCAAATAAAAAAAGAAGTCAACAAAATAAATACATAATGAGTATAAAAGCTAGTCAGAACAGTAAGAACACAACACTGAAAGAAACATGCTTTGCCAGAAGAACAGAATATTGCAGCCAACATCCTCCCCTGCTGGCTTAAATAAAAATGACAGGCAGCAAGTAACTGACTGTAAGGCAGCGAGAATAACTTTGACTAAAAAGTTTTAGTCACTACTGTAGCATGGTCTGTAACAAGTACAACACCTACTGTGCATATTTGCTCTCTTCAGTAAACAGCAAATGTGTTTGTCTTTGCAAATATATATCAAAGGTAGTTTGTGACAAAAAAGTGAAAGTTGGACCAATACCTTATAATTACGATTAATAAAATAAGTAAAGATGGTTTTATCAACAGGATATTTTTTTTTTTTTCAACTTTGTCAGTTATTCAAGATTACTGAAAAATATATATTTAGTATGCACAAACAGTTAATTCTAGCGGATGAAATAATTTAAGACCCGAGCATAACTAGAAAACTACAATCAAAATGTTTAAATTCCATAGGAGACCCTAGATAGACAGTTTTTTTTTTTTAACTGTTAAACATGTAGGTTAATAGTAGTGCACTCACTGTTGTCCACTGAGAGATGGCATTGTAATTCCGGGAACTGCGTCTCCACAGGAACACTGATGGTGCGACGCAGCAGTCTGGATTTGCAGGTGTCAGTCCTGTTCCCCTGTAGAAGCAGAGGGTGTATCTGAGAATGGGACACATAAAAGAGAAACAAAGACACAATTGAGCACATATTTGGCTGCCTCTCATCTCATGATTAATATACTTAATTTGAATCGAAGAAATTCAAGTCAGAAAGACAATCAGATTGAGCAAGACAAGAATTCAATAAGTGAAGTGAAGTGAATGAAGGCCAAGTATGGTAACCCATACTCAAAAATTTGTCCTCGGACATTTAACCCATCCAAGTTAATGCACACACTTTAGGAGCAGTGAGCAGTGAACACACATACTGCAAACCATGGACACACACACCAGGAGCAACGGGCAGCAATTCACTGCGGCACCCGGAGAGCAATTAGGGGTTAGGTGCCTTGCTCAAGGCCACCTCAGTCGTTTCCTGCCGGTATTGAGAATCGAACCCACAACCTTCGGGTTACAAGTCTGACTCTCTAATGGTGTGGGGGATAACAATTAGGCCACAACTGCCCAATAAAATAAGCACACAGATGGACAAAATATGACTATATTATTCAAAGGGCTTCTAGCAACTTAAATCACTTGCTGAATATGAATATTGTTATTTCATATATAATGCCATAATAAAAATAAATAAATAAAGATCATCATAAGGAGAAAAATATATTTTCAATACAAATAAAATAATATTGAAAAATAATGCAAAATATAATTTCATAGACAGTGATAAATATTTATAGCCAGAATACTCAATTCACTCACTATTGGCAGGTGAAATAGATGGTGGCAAAAAAAAAAGAGAGGAAGACAGAAGAAGAATGAGGAAGAGAGAGCTTAACTCTGGGGAATTCAGTGTAAGATCTGGGTAAATGACTGTCAATATGACCTTGCTTACCTTCCCAGCACACATTCAACCCTCATGGAGTTAAAACCAAACTCTCTGAACGTGCATTCTCTCGAGTCTGTGCTAGTGTGCTTTTGTTGTTATTGCCAACCATGAATTTGCCCTCAAGAAGCAGTCCACATTCAATTTCAGCCACAGTAATCTGGTTTAACAGATAGTCCAAACTAATTAGTAACACTAACATTTTAGTTTCATAACTGTGATATTTTCCAAATACTAAACACGTGAAGTAAGTGAAATTTGATTCATATCATTACTTATAAGCTGATTATTTTCTTGACCTGTACTTGAGAGTGATCTGAATTGAATAGAACATACAGTGCTAAAGAGCTTGTCATATATTATAGCACACAGCTAGTTAAAAATACTACAAAATAACCCATACCTTAAAAGAAAGCCTTTTGCATTTTTATAAAATTAAAACTTTTTATATACAGCTAGTTATAAATACTATAACCTAACCCACACCATAAACAAAAAAATTGTACAGTTAATAAAAAAAATTATTTAAATTGTTTTTATACCGTTTTTACGAATGAGGACATTCCCAAAAAAAGGTTGTATCAGATTTAGCTTACTTCGGTGTACAAATTTGTCCCCAAAATATGGTTAAGTACACACACATACATCAATAGCTAGTATTTACCTACACCATTTTGTAACATCTTGTATTAAAAATTTAAAGCAAAGCTGTGGTAGTTTTTGTTTCCCCCTACAGTAAATTTATAAAAAGGATCTAAAAGCTGCAAGGGCCTCTCTGCAAACTCATTTGCATCTCTGCAAACTCATAGAAAATAACCAAAACAATCCAAGGTTTTATTTAGTACAGTAGCTAGATTAACAAATAAACAGATGTCACCTGAACTGAATATTCCATCACAGTTTAGTAATAATGAATTTCTTCACTGATAAAATTGAAAGCATCAGAAATACAATTATAAAATGTACAACCTTTGACAGCATCTTCTGATTCAGGCTCAATTATCGGCCAATTATTAAGCCTCTCATTAAGAAACCACAACTAGATCCTAGTGGATTGGTAATTCACAGACCCATTTCAAATCATCCAATTAAAATAATCCATCTAAAATAAAATAAAAAGGCTGTGTACGCTCCTTGCAAAAAAAAAAAAAAAATAAATAAAAAATTATATATATATATATATATATATATATATATATATATATATATATATATATATATATATATTTACAGTATACATGAATCTTTTCAGTCAGGATTCATGGCACAATAACATGCCATAGTAGTGAAAATTTCAAATGACTTCTAGCACTGGACCAAGGCTGCATCTCACAACTAGACTAGTTCTACTTGATCTTAAGGTGATGATACATAGGGCAACATTTTGAGCAATGTAGCCGGGCTTTCGATCTAAAGTATCCAGATAGAAAATTGTTGCCTATTCTCAAGTGTTCAAGCAACATCGCTCTGCAGAAATGCCCAGCAACATTGCTCAAAAAGTTGTATCATCACCTTTAGTGCTGTGTTCAACACTACAGATCATGACATACTCCTAGATTGATTATAAAATTAAAGGCATTAAAGTGGTTTAGATCCTACCTGCCTGAATGTTACCATTTCATTTATATAAATTAGGAATTATCTAATTTCACGCCAGTAAAGTATGGAGTGCCGCAAGGGTCTGTTTTAGGCCCTCTGTTATTTTTAATATACATGCTGCCCCTTGGTAATATACACTATCGGTCAAAAATCTGTAAGATTTTTTATGTTTTTAAAAGAAGTTATCTGCTCACCAAGGCTGCATTTATTTAATTAAAAATACAGTAAAAACAGTAATATTGTGAAATAGTATTACAATTTAAAATAACTGTTTTCTGTTTGAATATATTTTATAAAGTAATTTATTCCTGTGATGCCAAAGCTGAACTTTCAGCATCATTACTCCAGTCCTGTGTTCAATGATGACAAGATTCAATGATGACAAGATTGTGTTTAGTTATACATTTTGTTTTCTTAGAATTAAAAACAAAAAAATGGCAAAATGTTTATTGTAAGTTCTAAATATAAAAATACTAATGTATTAATTATACATTGATCATTCATGTTAATTCATAGTGCATTATAACTAATGTAAAAGACAACTTTAAAATGTTAAAATGTAAATGTTGAAATTAACAATGAATAATACTTTTATTAACCTTTTAAATTTACAAATGGACTCTTATTGTAAAGTGTTACCATTTCATATAAATCCAAACAGTCAGGCTTAAAAATTGCCATCTTTACACACAAAGGCATAGCATTGGTCTATTATATGTATACTTTCACACATTATTTGCATCTATTTTTGAAAACTTGATGATTATCTAATCAAAATATGTATTACAGTGCCGATAAAAAAAAGAACTGAAATCGGATACATTTCTTATTTGTTATGTTTCTGTCGCTGCATGATGAGGAAACATGCAACTTTGCTGGATAACGAATGCATGACTGGTAACAATCCTGACATTAAACAGTTGGTGTTTTTGTCACATTGTTTTAACCGCTTGAGGTACTACTAATGTTAGCATCCTCTCAGCCTCGACGGCAAACATACTAACTTTACTGTTCTCCACTAATGCAGCATCTAGTCAACAAACTAATTAGGCTCTTTATAGAGATATGAAAACATGTACTGTAGTGTACACTGTATAACATACCGTTTTGTTGTCTGTTTTAAATCCCGTTTTTGAAGTGTCCCGCTCTGTGCAGCGCGCAGCCGCACGTCACGTGTCAAAACAAACTCTCCGAGGCATCAGTGATAGTTTTTATTTCGCCTCTAGAGGCCGCTCTCGTACTGTATAATTACAGCGCACTCTTCTCAGCCGCTCCAACAGAGGCAACCTGAAAAAATGAAATCAACCGCGGTTGTGCGAGCTCTTGTTTGCACATGCTTGCTGCAGTCTGTTCTTCCGACTTTATTTTGTAGTAAGTAACGAAAATGCTTTGGGAAAATGTATCGGAGTAAAAGTTGACAGAAATATAAAAGTATATATATATATATATATATATATATATATATATATATATATATATATATATATAAGTACAGATTCTCCCAAAAAATACTCAAGTAGCTACTGTAACGAAGTATTATTACTTCGTTACATTACACCACTAAGTAATTTATATAATTACCCGTTATAACTGAGGTATTCAGATAAGCATCTCTGAATGCACACGTCAAACCTTGAACCAGATGGCCTACAGCAGCAGAAGGCCACACTGTGTGCCACTCCTGTCAGCTAAGAGAACAGGAAACTAAGGCTACAATTCGCACAGGCTCCACAAAATTGGATAATATAAGATTGGGAAAACGTTGACTAATCCATCCTGGCTTGTATCAATGGTCCACTAAAGGAGATTTCACTTTTAGCTCTTAAAAGCATTTTCACTTTTAGCTCCTATACTCTGGAATAGCCTTCCCAATAATTTCCGGGGCTCAGACACTCTCCCAGTTTAAATCTAGATTAAAGACATCTCTTTAGCCAAGCATTCACATAATGCATCTCATATCCTTGTACTCCAGTTATAACAGATCAGATGCACATGATTATCTTTTGCTTGAAATGTTATGAACAGCAGCTATGATAAATAATCTCCATTTGCTTTTCTGTTTCTACTTCGGGATGCTAACTAAAGATTGCGCCAGTTCCAATTTGGATCCAGCCTCTTACAATGATTTCAGATGACCCAACACCTGTGAAGAGATGATGCCAAACCCTGCGAGGACTTCAGATGACGCCAACTCTAAATCAACATACAAAACTGCCAAATTGTCAATATATTGTAATCATTATGATCACGAAATGTAGTTGCTTTGACATGCTCATTGTTTTTGCTTAATGAATTCATGATGATAGCAATTTTCAAGTATTTGTGGAAAAAGACAACACTGCCTTTATAATTTGTTAATGTTGCTTCACTTTATCTAACCTTTTTGTTTCATTTGATTATCATCTGTTTAAATATTGGGTAATATACATAGTAATAAAAAATAATGAGAGCTCTAGGCAAGTGTATGGTAGCTGAGGGTCTCATGGTTAAGTAAAGCAAGTCCTCAGTAGTAACATCTAGGAGTCTTTCCATAAACATGCTGCTGCTACTACTACTAAAAAAAACTGTAAACATAAAAAAAACATCTTATACGTACAGCAAGTAAACAAATTGCTCAGAGCATTAAAGATCTGGCATAGCCAGGAAAGAATCTGTCTCTTGATCCTCCTTCAGCAGAGAATCATTCACCACTGCTCTGTCAGGCCACTAATAGATGACTGGAGATTTATTGCAGTGCTGCCCTCTGGCTGATAACAGAGGCTTCGACATACAGCGTGAGCTATGGGGGAACGGAAAATTCTTTATCGACCACGGTGCACAGCATATATTCTTTGCAAGTGTGGGCCATATATTGATTGTTCCTGTGAAACACTGCGTGTCTTGGCTGCCACAGCAAAAAGTGAGCTCAGGGAGACTGCTGATGTACCGCACTCCTGCACGTGTCATGATGACAAACTACACACAGCTAACACGCTATTCGCTCTCATGTGCTTGTACTCATTCAGTCTCACACAACCAGCAAATAATACTTCCCCCTTCTGCCTCTTACTTTCTTTTTTCCTCACTCTGTATTTTGTTTTACTTTTAGTATTTTGCAAAAATGCAAAATAAAAGTGTAATTTATTCCTGTGATGTCAAAGCTGAATTTTAAGCAGCCGTTACTCCATCTTCAGTGTCACATGATCCTTCAGAAATCATTCTAATATGCTGATTTGGTGCTCAAGAAACATTTCTTTTTATTTCAATGTTGAAACGGTTATTCTGCTTATTTTATTTTATTTATTTATCTTTTTATGTGGAAACAGTGATATAATTTTTTCAGGATTTTTTTGATGAAAGATCAAAAGAGCTGCATTTAATTGAAATTATAAACATTATAAACGTTTTTACTGTAACTATTTACTGTGAAATACTTGGTTATTTTAGTTAAGAACTATATTAACTAAACTTTGGATGTGATTCACATGACCTGTGTCTATACAGGCATACCAAAGCTGTTCGTAGAAGTTTTATTCCAAAATATTTAACAGATGTGAATGTTGTTTCAGTGATCCGATGACAAAATGTTGTAAACCCTGTTTCCACCTGTATTTAGCACTGTCCACTTCATCAGATCACCTGTAATGCATGCAGGGTTCCCACACCTTGGTTAACTTCAAATTCAAGGACCTTTCAAGGACTTTCCAGGTCCAATACCCTCAAATTCACGGACTAATTGTGAGGACACATTTCAAGTGAGATCAAGGTTACATCATGTTAGCTTGTAAGATACAAATTTGTTACAGTTTTCATGTGTCAAACACAACTATGCAAAAAAGCATTTTTTTTTTTTTTTTTTGCATTTACTTTTGGCCATTTGACAGAGATCTGATATTCTATTTGTTGTATTTCTGTTTTGCATAAAACTGAAGAATATTTGGTACATCCTATACTGTAAATGATCTAATGATCTAAAATGATCTGATATTAAATTTGCATGGATTTTATTGAAAAGAGCTTAGGCTCATGTAACCAGAAGTTTTAAGATATATGAATATGCTTCAAGTCCTCCTGGGAAGTTCGCTTTTTACAAGGGCAGGTGCGTTCAAGTCACTTTCGTCGGAGTAAGATGGCGGTGTACCTTCTCTTAATTAATTACACAAAAATACAGCACTTCTACTTCTAGAAAATAAAGAACAAGCAATGTGCATCAGGTGCGTTTTACTTTTTTATGTTTTTAATTAATTTATGAAGCCACTGTAAACTTCATCGTTGCATATTATATTATATTACAATGCTATCATATTTTGTTACTTACTTCATTGTAAATAGAAAAGCCTAACAATGTCACTGCTAAATACCTATAAGTATTGTGGTATTCCGCTATGTTTCTCACTGACATGCCCCCAACTCGTACAGATTGGGGCTTAAAGAATATCCCGAGCTCCCCACTCATATACGACATTGTGGTGGTGTTTATGAGCATTCAGCTCGTAAATACGATCTTTCCGACGTGACTTGAAGGCACCATAATTTTTTCTTGCCTCATGGGTTTAGATCTGTGAAACATTAAGGTACCATCGTAGTAGTTTCATGCGTGCCGGAACGTTATGGCAATGTACAACACAAAGTACCGCGCGCAGGAAACACTTAACGTAATGCATAAATGTGCGTAATTAACATAAATCAAGCATGCTAGTATGCATAGGCCACGAAGTGTTGGCAAAATAACACATTAGCGGACCGGAGGGAATAATATGGAATTTTTTCCAGAAAACTTCTTGTACAAAATAAATTCAAGCAAAATTTTTTCAGATTCTCAAACTTTTCAAGGACCCATGGGAATCCTGTGTATGTATTCCATAATTCCAAGAAAATTCCAAAATTATAACAATTGTAAGGGAATGTGTAAAAAATGAGAAAAGGCCCTCTCTGTGACTGTGAGCGTAATACCTCCTCCTTGTCCAGCAGCAGCATTTGATAGTCGGTGACCACACAGAATTTGGGATTCCACACAGCATGTTCAGCACACGGGTGACCATATGACATCCAGTGGCCTGGAGGACCCCTCATATCTGACAGAAAGAAGGAAGACCAGAAAAAGAGAATGATGACAATAATGACAACAACAAAAAAGCACCTGGAAAATCAGAAGAGGCATGTGAGGTGAAGGAATTTATGCAATTCCTTTTTTGATTCATGTATTTACAGACTGGCCTGTGCCTTTCGGCTAAATCCTCTACTATTTACAAAGGTCAAACTAAATCCTGAAAGATCTGCAAAGCAAACAGCTCCTGAATCTGTAGCAGACACGTCTTCCAAATGCAACAAGAGTGCCCAGAACACATTTATATGGTAATGAGCCCCCTGCTCGTCATCTCTTCTGACAACAAGATTACCAAATATTTCACCAAGTGAGCAAGAAATATTGCCATGTTAATTTAAGTTTGAAATAGAGAATGTAAGTAAAGTGAATTACCACACTGTCATAGTGTTGCTTTTTTGCATGCATCTCATATGGAGACAGTGACATGCCGCATGGAACGTTAACAATCTCATCTTGTCTCAGAACATTGAACAAGCCTGTTGGACTCTGTTCTCATTCACATTCATGGTGAACCTCCATTTCTCATGCTGAATGGAGGTAAAAGGCCTTTTACAGCCAAATAATTAATGAGTTGAAGTTTAGCTGTTACACTTGCTGTGCTTTACGATTGGAAACTATGTCCATGGGTGCTCTCACAGCTCAGTAGCTCTATAACATTACAGATTAATTTATGTTTAATACTATTTTAATCAGTCTGTGTAACAGTGAATGAATATGAGATGTTTGATCTTTCATTTTCTGCTCCAATTTTGAAAAGGTCACAACACACACTAGGTAGCCAATAAAACCAACTTTTACACACAAACAAATGGATCAAAAATGACACATTAAACCCTCAAATGGCTCAATGGGAGCAGCTTCCATTCAGTGTTGAGCACAGGTTCAGGGCTCAGGAAGTAAAAGTAACATGACTTGTAACAAGTGTGAGGTAATATCTCAGAGAAAAGAAAAAATCTTTAATATCTAACATTAATAAGACATACACTACCGTTTAAAAGTTTGGGGTCGGTAAGATTTTTTGATTCTCACCAAAGCTGCATTTATTTAATCAAAAATTAAAATGTTTACAATTTAAAATAACTGGTTTCAATTTATATATATTTTAAAACGTGATTTATTTGTGTGACAGCAATGCAAATTTTTTAGCATCATCACTACAGTCTTTAGTGTATTGTTGTCAAAACTACCATCTTCAGTACCAAGTCAGTACAAAAATGTTAAAAATGTGACGCTTTGAGCGCTGTTGAGCAGATTCGTAAACAACTCTGATTGGCCATTGTCAGATATCAATGATGCTCTTCATCGAGTGCTTACACAGATACACACAGCGGGAGTGTTTGAAAGAAGGCGTCTATCAGCGGACCGTTCTGCTGATAGACACCTGCTTTCAAACACTCCCGCTCCTCCTTTCAAAACGCTTTCAAATTCAAACACTTCCGTGTGCTTTCAAACGCTCCTGTGCGTTGCTCATTGTAGCCAATCACAGACATGTTGAGCGTGTGAACACAATGGCCAATCAGAGGTGTTTACGAATTCACTCAACAGTGCTCAAACATCAAATTTTAAAAATTTCAGTACCAACTTGGTATCAAAAGTCTATACTTTTGACAATACTACTTTAGGGCCCTATTTTAATGATCTAAGCGCATGGTCTGAAGTGCATGGTGCAGATGCACTTGTCCGGATCCACTTTTGCTAGATTAACAATAGAAAAAATGGTTGGCACACCAGGCGCATGGTCCAAAAGGTTTGTACCTAGTCTCTTAATGAGTCATGGGAGTGTTTTGAGTGTAACGTGCAATAAACCAATCAGAATGTCATCTCCCATTCCCTTTAAAAGCCAGGTGCGCTTGCACCATGGCGGATTGCTATTTACATGGTGGAATATAGACACTTTTATTGTACGTGCATAGTGCACCCGCCTATAGGCGCATATTTCTATCGCGCCACTGAATTTAGACCAGTGTTAAATTCATTGACAAATAATTTGTCAACTGCATTTTTTCACTGAACAACATGTGTGCTGGACGTGAAAATGATAACTGTGTCGGGCTAAAACTAGCAAAAAACATTTGCGTCGCGCCTGGCGTCGCGCTGCGTGCATGATAGGGCCCTAGTGTCATATGATTCTTCAGAAATCATTCTAATATGCTGAATTTAATGCTCAAGAAATGTTCTTATTATGATAAATATTGAAAACAGTTGTGTTGCTGACCTCAAAACTTTTGAATGGTAGTATATGCACTTTAACTGATCATAAAATAATGAAGTCAAATATAAGTTGTCAAATTTCAATCAAATTGAAATTTAAATGAATCATCAAAACATCCAAATCGAAATGACAGCAGTATGCCAGCAAAAGTCTCACTGGTGTATTTTTTTATTTTTATTTTTTTAATCTGAGACTGAGGTGATACTTAAACTATGAAAAATCAATATCTGAGCAACAGATCATCATCTGAAGTATCTCCATCTGACCAGATGTTTCTATGCTCAAAGAACCTATTCAAGAGCCCTTATTCTGATGGAAATAGCCTCAATCTCTGTGTTCTTGATGTATGAAGATGCAGGTGGCCAGAAACACACAATTCATGGGGTTTGGAGAGCACAATAATCAATTTCCCCAACTTCAAAGTGTAATTTTCTAGCATTTCTTTGTCAATTGCAATAATATTTGAAGGAAAAAGAAATGAGAACCCTGTCCAGAAAATTCAAAGATGAAGTAAGAAAGAGAGAGATTAGAGTTAATACACAGAAATTGAATTCAGAAATCCATGTCTGTCAATGAAAAATATCACAATCTTTTGACTTGATTTCATTATAGTTCAGTGGAAACATACAACACAAAGATAAATCTTGCTTTAGATTCATTTGACGATATCCAACTCTTGTTCATGCAATCATACAAAACAGTTCAAGTACAAGGCCAGTGCATCCTGTAATCTTGCGATAAAAAAAAAGAAGTCTTATCTTTTAATGCAATGTGATTGTGCAGATGCAATTAGCACTACAGCAGCGCTTTGAATGCCGGACACTGTGCACAATCAACGCTTGCTAGATAATGAGCATTACACATAATAGCCCCCTTGAAGGGACACGCACACAGATGCACACAGCTCAGAGATTTGAACATTTAAGACAACCATTACCAGTCTATCATGCACACAAACCCACACACAATGCTTTAGAAAGAGGAGCATATGGCTAGTTACAAATTGCTAGAAGCAGTGACTTTTCTCCCAAGATAGAGGTAGTTTTGAAGTGGCCAATCTGTTCTCCTCAAAGTACCTGCAAGAAAAACAAACCACTATCTGGAAACAAAAATATTACATTACAGCCATATTTCATGCCAAAAGCCTGACAACTACTTTTATATAACTTTACTTTATATAGACTACAAGAACCGAACTGGAACCTTATATGTGACTCAATTTATATGCTCTAGATAGGCATAAAATATTATCTGGAGATTTCTTTGTATTCAATTGACACATTTTTACCCACCATTAGAGTAATATCAGATGTACCTTTAAAAAAATGTATTCACTCATTCACAAAATAAAATAAAAACTAAATAAAATAAAATAATTCTAAAGATGAATGAGAGTATAAAAGTAAATTTGAAAAATGCGTAATAAAACTATTAAATATATTTAACTTATATTTTAAATAAACTAACAACCAACTAATCCAAAAAAGCAAGCAAGCACCACCGGGATTCAATAATTAATAAATAAATAACCTTAAAAGAAAGCATAATGTTGCATGCCTATATAATGTTGTCTGTGTAGGCAGCTGGAACATGGCTAATGTTTCCAAAGAAACATTAAAACAAAAGTTATGTCTATAGATTAATAAAAAGACAGCATTTCAGCTCCTGTAACTCCTCAGTATCTCAGGTTCTTGATTCCTGACAGGATGTTGTTGTTCAAACGGAGCAGTGGCCCAGTGCACAAGGTGTGTGATTAAACGTGATATGCTGCTCCTGTCAAGAAATTAGTGGCTGTTCTTATTCTCAGTTACTTTAAAGTGTCATTTAATGGCTTACGGCTTCACACTATTATAGGGAGGGCAATTGGTCTCTTTATCTTAGCAGCCAGTTCTCTGCTTCTCTAAATAAGCACTTCAAAATGACCACTGCTGTGATTTTATCAAATCATTTATAGTGGTTCTGTTAGAAGACATTAATAAATTTAGAATTATTGCCTTTTCCTTTTAATCTGCTAAATCCATTCGTGATGTGGTCACATCAAAAAGGAGATTACTTTATGCCACTGCCACAGTGAAGCTCTTATCAGAGCAATAACATGCACACAAGGGAGGGGAGGAGAGAGGGAGCGAAACACACAAATGACACAAGAGAGAGACAGAAAAAAAGAGATTTATTTCAAGTCTCTCTTCCTCATTGGCTGTAGCTTGCCAGTCTATGTGGTTCAACAGTAAGGTTTAAACTCCCCTTTACCAAAACCAAATGAGAAATTTGTTCCTTTTAACCAATATTATAGTGGATATCATTTAGAATTATCATTAAATTTATTAAAGTGTCCATTACAATGATGCACTTTTAAATTAAAAACAATCTGTGGGAGAAAAATAGACTCACTAAGTAGATTCCTCTCCATTTAATAAGGTACCTGAGCTTATTTGCGTTTGAATACTTCTGAGGACAAACACAGAGAAAGTTTCCCTGAGAAAGATCTAACAGCTACTGAATTCATACAGTAAATGAAATCCATTTGGTACATTTACCAAAGCACTGTTTTTATGGAATCTCAACAAGCATTATCATCCACAAGACAATACATGTCTTATTCACACACACACACACACACACACACACACACACACACACAAAATTTACACAAATACAGGTGCTGGTCATATAATTAGAATATCATCAAAAAGTTGATTTATTTCACTAATTCCATTCAAAAAGTGAAACTTGTATATTATATTCATTCATTACACACAGACTGATATATTTCAAATGTTTATTTCTTTTAATTTTGATGTTTATAACTGACAACTAAGGAAAATCCCAAATTCAGTATCTCAGAAAATTAGAATATTGTGAAAAGGTTCTATATTGAAGACACCTGGTGCCACACTCTAATCAGCTAATTAACTCAAAACACCTGCAAAGGCCTTTAAATGATCTCTCAGTCTAGTTCTGTAGGCTACACAATCATGGGGAAGACTGCTGACTTGACAGTTGTCCAAAAGACGACCATTGACACCTTGCACAAGGAGGGCAAGGCACAAAAGGTCATTGCAAAAGAGGCTGGCTGTTCACAGAGCTCTGTGTCCAAGCACATTAATAGAGAGGTGAAGGGAAGGAAAAGATGTGGTAGAAAAAATTGTACAAGCAATAGGGATAACCGAACCCTGGAGAGGATTGTGAAACAAAACCCATTCAAAAATGTGGGGGAGATTCACAGAGTGGACTGCAGCTGGAGTCAGTGCTTCAAGAACCACTACGCACAGACGTATGCAAGACATGGGTTTCAGCTGTCGCATTCCTTGTGTCAAGCCACTCTTGAACAACAGACAGCGTCAGAAGCGTCTCGACTTGGCTAAAGACAAAAAGTACTGGACTGCTGCTGAGTGGTCCAAAGTTATGTTCTCTGATGAAAGTAAATTTTGCATTTCCTTTGGAAATCAGGGTCCCAGAGTCTGGAGGAAGAGAGGAGAGCCACACAATCCACATTGCTTGAGGTCCAGTGTAAAGTTTCCACAGTCAGTGATGGTTTGGGGTGCCATGTCATCTGCTGGTGTTGGTCCACTGTGTTTTCTGAGGTCCAAGGTCAACACAGCCATATACCAGGAAGTTTTAGAGCACTTCATGCTTCCTACTGCTGACCAACTTTATGGAGATGCAGATTTCATTTTCCAACAGGACTTGGCACCTGCACTCAGTGCCAAAGCTACCAGTACCTGGTTTAAGGACCATGGTATCCCTGTTCTTAATTGGCCAGCAAACTTGCCTGACCTTAACCCCATAGAAAATCTATGGGGTATTGTGAAGAGGAAGATGCGATATGCCAGACCCAACAATGCAGAAGAGCTGAAGGCCACTATCAGAGCAACCTGGGCTCTTATAACACCTGAGCAGTGCCACAGACTGATCGACTCCATGCCACGCCGCATTGCTGCAGTAATTCAGGCAAAAGGAGCCCCAACTAAGTATTGACTGCTGTACATGCTCATACTTTTCATGTTCATACTTTTCAGTTGGCCAAGATTTCTAAAAATCCTTTCTTTGTATTGGTCTTAAGTAATATTCTAATTTTCTGAGATACTGAATTTGGGATTTTCCTTAGTTGTCAGTTATAATCATCAAAATTAAAAGAAATAAACATTTGAAATATATCAGTCTGTGTGTAATGAATGAATATAATATACAAGTTTCACTTTTTGAATGGAATTAGTGAAATAAATCAACTTTTTGATGACATTCTAATTATATGACCAGCACCTGTATATATTTTTCATTTAATACAAAGAAACTGAAGTTTAAGTCTTAATTTTCATGTTTAACAAAGAAAACAAACATTTTCCCTGGTATTTTTTCTAGAAAACAAACATTTTTCCTGTACTACCCCCTTGGGAATTGCACCCAGTAACTCTCACACACTACCAGTTCAGCACATCTGTTATCCTACTAATAAATGACTTATGCTACTGGAAAAAAAGATCATAAGGAAAAGTAGAAAAGTGCATTCAAAGAGACCAGCACTGGAACTTTTGTATTGCAGGCTGCACTTGGACAAACAGAAGTAATTGGGCATTTACCTCAAAGAGAACAAGAAAGAAGAGCTAAAACCTGTAAAATCCAACAAGCCCATCAAACATTGTTTCCTCAGAATCTAACCCAAAATTGCTTGTGCTCAGAAACATCAGGCAAATACTGTAAGACTGTTTAAGCATGAAAAAGGTCTGCAAAGCTACAAAGCACAAAGTCACTTCAAGTTATTCTCTAGATCAGTATAGTAAGCAGTTTCTGAACCCCCTGAAATGCCTCGATTGTAGTCTTGAGTTTTCTTCTGGGAATGTACACATCACAAAATACGCAAAAACAAAAAAGGGAGCAAGGCCTGGTTAAGTTGTGTTAGCAATCTCGTAGTTATGGTAAGGGGCGTGACACAAAACACACTGGAAGCAGTTGAACACACTGATCCAGCTGACCAATCAGAGCAGACTTTTCATATGTAGGGGCTTCATAGAGACCAGCACTAAACAGAGCATTACTGACAGACTTGGAAGAGAGGTGCTGCTACAATGTAAAATGTGGAAAACAATGTGTTTTTTTAACATTCAGCCATTAAAAAACTTATTTTAGTAGACCCCAAAAACAAAACTAAGACTTTGAAAAAGGGCATAATATGTCCACTTTAAGACTACTATGCCTTTCTTAACACTAAAGAAAAGCTCAGAAACACTGTTGTTATGCCAACTCAGCAATTTGTATGAGATTTAATGAGAATTCTGTGAAGCAGCTAAAGAATTAGTGATTGTGATTGTAGGAGAGCATAATTAGATTTGGTACAGACAATGTGAATAAATATGATCCTTCCTTCATCAGGTTAGGAATGAATAGAAGACACAACAATCAAACAAATCAAGTTTGTATTTGCCTGTGAATGTTCCTTTACCTAATAACAAAACCAAGTCTGATAACAGTGCGGGGGGATTGAACAACAACCCTAAGCTCTAAATCATGTGTTACTGCATGAAAAAGGAAATCCTGAGAAAAAACAAACACACACACATACACACACACTGAATTAAAACACCATCCTTTTCTATTTACAGACATACAGACAAACAGAGAGGCAAAGCATTGATTACTCAGACATGGGACAAAACTTTACCTTTAGTTTCTATTCACAAGAGATTATCACTAGAAATATTCTTACACACAAATGTGCCAATTCATTTGATTTTTTTAAATCAAAATTATGAAATTAACATTACATGATCCCTCACACCAAAACTGCATATCCAGTAAGTCCTATAGCAGCCTTTATGAACTCTTTCCATTTTACTACAGTGCAAGTTAACCTTGTGCACAAGAGAGCCATAGATTAATCACTTCATTATATGATTGTATGTAACCAATTACTAAACAAAAGCCTGGAAAGAAATCTGTGATGAAATTCTTCTAAGTAGGTCAGAGAGTAATACAGCAGCTGATCTGTTTTGTCTCTCGCTCTCTCTTCCTCCAGCTGCTCAGGTTTGCATGTGTTCTGCTCTACTGTATTTCAGGCTCCTGTAACAATATAGCTCCAAGGAAGACGAGGAAGGCAGGTTCAAGGAAGTTAACGTAGTTTAATCTCAAAAAGTAGGCAGGTCACAAGTAACATACAACAATACCGGACGCTAGACTAAAGAGAGGGAGGAACTTAAATACACAATACTAATGACAAACAGCTGTGAGTGTAATCAGTGCCCATGGTGAATGACGAGTGGCGGGAACGGAAAACAAAGGAGCACGTGACAGTCAAAAACAAACAGGACGAGACGGTGAATGTAACAGCTCCAAAGATCAGGGATATTTGTCTACAGAACATGCGTGGACCAAAATTTCATGTGCGCGTACAGTCCCACTCTACAACGTCCATTACTACTGATATTCATAATGCATGTTTCCTTAAGAAGACATCAGCTCCCTGTCTCTCATTCATACATGCATACTTTCAGATGCTTCACATGCATATGGATCATTTCATGTTTCCCAGTTGTTGTTGTTGTTTTTTTGTTTGTTTTACATCATAGGTTTTTCTGCTGTCCAATCAATCAGTAGAGGAACTAATCTAATGTTTCTTGCTTATTCTATGTCAGCGCAAACACCACAACTTAAACTACATCCTGTTAAACTACAGTAAAAAAAACAAAATGAAATTCCCTATAAATATGATGATAATGTTTTATGTATTACAAGATGGCATATAACTTATACTGTATAATTCATATAATGTAAAATATGTACATTATAATATATCAATATATAATAAAATGTACTGATAACTGCCATTATACAGGTGCTACAATAAAAAGCCAAATGATAAATCATTGAATCATTAAGTTAATTGTTAGCGGCCAGTCCATAAAACATGGCCAATACTCATAGTGTATATAGACTGTGCACAGGGCCATACACACAAACACAAAACACATCAGGGTAACACACAAAATAAAATAATGCAATAAACATTCACTAAATAATAGAAAACGTAGCACAAATCACCTGATGTACATTACTGACAAAAAAGAATAAACAACAAAACTACTTTTGCAGGGACTTCAGGAAATGTCCTTTTACTGTTTTTCACCATATATTATATGATATTAGTTTTTACTTGCAAAAACAAAAACAAATTTGTAACTTAGTTAACCAATTAACATGTTTTTACTATAGCATGTTTTTTTCTATAAAAATTAAACATTTTTATAGTGAATATTCAGCAGTCAGCATTATATATTTGAATACATAGCGATGAAAACACACACCTGTTGGAAATCTGCAGCCACAACATTGAGAAGAAACTGTGTCTTGCATCAGTACAAAATTATTTTGTTGCATCAACAAAAATAAGCCTGTAAAATAAGCCAGTTCCACAAAACAATAGTCCGTTACAGACAAAGATGAGGTGAGCCAGCAAAGAAGGATAGAAAGAGGAGAAAATCAGACTCAGTGTGCGCTCAGAGGTGTTTACCTGAGAGGATATCGCCAAATGTGTTCTCTTGCCTGTTCATTGCCAGTTTCTGTAGTTAGTCCTTCAGAGCGTGAGCAGCATATGCTAAGAGTGTGTGAGAGAACATGCCGTTACCATGTGTACGAGAGCATGCGTGCGTTTTGTGCTCTGTGCTTTCTGAAGACTATATGCAGTCAGCTGAGGCAGAGTTTTGCTCACTGGCAATTTCAATTTCACAAATTCTCTTGGTGTCTCTGCCTTTTTGTTTGGTAGAAAGGCAGTCAAACACTGGTCAACACAAATTACGTGCATCACTTGTTTATTCCGCATTACAGATCTCAGGTGGCAGCGAGCACTGAAAGGAAAACGGATTATTTGTATAGAGAAAATGGAGAAGGATGTTTTTCCATAAATCCATCTACTCTTTACATGAATCTGGTAGAGGCTTACTGTGTGTGAGAGTGTGTCTGAACCTTTCAGTCCTTAAAAACAAAAGAGTGCAAAGCAACCTCACAGGACAAAAATAAGAAGAAGAGTGAGCACATTATGAAAGATACAGAGTAAATCTGTGAGAATCCTGGCCATCCAAGCAATTGTGAGACATGAAAATGTTAGCGCGTGTGCATGTGAAACTGCTAGCTCACGTTCATTAAATCTGTCCCTGAGATCTGTGCAAGCTATACAATCTCTGCCTCCAGAGAATCGCCATTGGTCTCCTCTTTTGGCCAATCAGTCGCACAGACATTTTTTCTGTCTGCACTCATCTCAGCACTGATGCTCATTCTTCAGATATAAACTAACAAGCATGCACAGCCTCTCACAAACATACATCTATAGTCCAAGATTTAACATTCTGCTTTACACAACCAAATATGCGATTTTTCACAATTAAAAATCACAACATGCTAATGCCAAGACAGCTACAAAGCCAACAATAAATTGCACCCATGGGATCCTGTGCTTGTTTTGGGTGTTCACCTTTTTCCCCAATTGCAGCTTACCCACAGTTAGCATGGCAAAATAAAAATTAAATAGTATTTTTGTTGTGTTTTCCAGTTAAAATATCTAGCACTGCACACCAAATCAAGTTGTAATTTTTAATACAATTGAAGTCTAAGGTGCAATATCAAAAGAAATTGACTGAAAAAAACAATTTACACAGTAATAAAAAAAAAGTTAAATTGTGCACAAACACTTTAGTCCCCAAATACTACCTTCATTGCAGTATAATGATATTTCTGATATTGGATCTTGGACTTTAATTTAGTTTCTTTAATATTTCTTCAAAATTTTAAAAAAAAATCATTATTTCATCCCAAACATGTTTTTGTCTTACCCTGTCTAACCTTTCAGCTGTGCTGCTATTCTGGAATACAGAAGAATAGGATACAGGAGAAGGAAGGTCAACACTCTTATTATTAAGTCTAATCTAAAGTAATTCTTGCTTATTAGTATGGTAATTAGTGGTTCAACGGATCATAAAACTCACGGTTCGGATCATATCAGGGTTATTAAGTCACGGATCGGATCATTTTTCGGATCAGCACAAAAAAAAAAAAAAAAAATGGGGGGTGGGGGGTGACTTTGCATTTATTACTTAGCCCACTTTAACTACTTTAATACCACAGCAGAAACTACTAGCCTAACTAATACATTATTAAAGGCAAGTGAATAGACTGTAAAAAGAACAAATACTGTACACCAATTACAGGGGTAGATAAATACAACATAAAGTTACAAATAAAGTATAAGGTCTACCTTTAGTATTAATTTTCGTGTACAGAAATGTAATAATTAAATTATACTGTTCACTGTATAAATTTAATATAGATTATTCTTTGTTAAAGCTGTAATTTGTTTTTTGTTTTACATGAGAGACAACAGCAGGAATTTATAGGTCGCTGTCACTTTAAGAGTAAGACTCCATGCACGCACACACCCGATAGATACACATCCGAATTCTCACCTCATTCACTTAAGACATAACCGAATGTGTTTACGAGAATACTTGCCGAGAGGGGTATTTTGACTGACATAATGCGTGTATGCATCCATCCAAGTGCATTGAGCACGCGAAAGAGAAATCAATTTGGAGTTTGCGAGCTATCTGAAACACGCCTATCTCTCTGTGTGTGCGCGCAAGCCTTGTATGTAGGCCTATGTGCGTCTGTGAGCACCGATAACAGTGTCTTATTAGACACTGGATAATAAAGTGAGATTAAATGCATAAAGTATATTTGTGTAATTTAATATAGTTAATTATTACGGGTTTGCGTAAATTCTGAGATTGCATTTCACTGTTTTTATTCATTTTGAGGAATACTGAAAGTTTTCATGCAAGTGAGATGAGTAAATGCATGTTCACCTGTTCACACAGCGCACACAACACCTCTGCACTTTATTTCTCTCAACATGTGGACAGGAGAGCTGTCAGTCAATAAATGTGAAAAAGTAACTTGAGTTACTTATTTGAAAAAGTAGCTTAGATATTTTGTTGTAAATTGAAAAAGTAATGCGTTACTTTACTAGTTACCTGAAAAAGAAATCTGATTACGTAACTCAAGTTACTTGTAATGCATCACCCCCAACACTGATTATAAGCGTTTATATTTTAGACATGACGGGATGATTTTTGTAGGAAGTTGTGTACATGCACTCGCCTGTGCGTATCTCGTCATATCCACAAATAGAGAAAAGTTTTGACATGTGTATGGTGTGGGAGTGGCATAGGTTAGTTTTCATAACAAGTGAGAAAGGCTGACATGGAGCAATCTATATCTCGAACCTTCAGGGAATCACCCGTTTAAAAAAAATGCAGAACAGATGAGAGTCTGCTGGTAAAAAGAGAACTAAAATGAGAATAAACATTGTTTTGGCTTTTCGGAGAGGACTGAGGGATTTGAAATGTTGTGAAAGTGTAAGGTAAGGTAAGGTAAGGTATTTTAATGAACAGATACATTGCCATTGCCATATGTAGCTCATTGTAAAGCATTATCTATTGTGAAGGGTCATTTCATTATGGTTGTTATAGTGCTGTGCTGGAATTTATTTTCAAGGAAGTACCGTGTCTATTAATGGGTATACTGTAGCTACAGTAATGTATCTAAACTGGTTATATCTCTTAAGCCTAGTAGTGAATGTTTTATGAGCAGTAGGATAACACATGCATCCGCAGACCCGAAGCACAACCAAAACAATGTTCTTCTGCAAACTGCATGCACTTTTGTTTTTTAACTGCTAGAAAGCCAAAAGTTACATAGTGCAATGGTTGAAATTGTGGTCCCATCTGTATTGTGCTCTAAAAATATGCCTGTTTTTATTCTAGACTGCATTAACAATTTAGTGAAAGCCATTTACCTTAATTATACAAATTCTAACACAAAGCCTAAATAAAATCACAATTACTGTATAGCTTAACATTAAAACTGCTTTTGTTCTCTGATGTACTTGAATTGAGGCCAAGATTACACAATAGTTCTAGCTAACAATAGTGACATGACAGGTGTGATGAGGTCTATATTTGTCAGCTATGGCAGTTAATACCATATAATTGTTCTTTTCAAAAAACCTCCAAAGCCTTCCTATTTATCAAGTCGCAATAAAAACAAAACATCTGACTAAACCTACACAACCCAGACGGTAAACTGCTGCATTATTCAAGCAGTGCGCAACAATGGTCAGTATTTGTGCAGCAGCTCTGAAGAAAAAGTAAACATTCTATGTGGCTTCAATCTATTGGAAATGTCAGTTTATGTCTGCTAAAAGTGAAAGACATGTATGATATCTGAAAGATATGTGCGTTCCTGCCTCCTCATTTCACAGTGCACTAACAACATGACAAGATCGATTCCTCATGACTTTCATGGCATCCCACTCCTCTCTATTTCTTTCTTTCTCATCCCGCTCACTCTCTTGCCTGCTTTGATTATCCAAGATTTAAATTAAGATGCTGTCCGTTTAGTGTGACCATGATGTTTAAGATATACAGCAGCTCTGACGGCCCGTGTATGAATGAGCACAAATGCGCTTGCCTCTACTTTGTCTTTTGCAGAGTGTGTGACAACCGTGGCATACTGCATTGATCAAGACTTCTTCTCTGACAGCTCTGCGAAATAAGAAAGAGAATGTGTGTAGCTCCCCAAAGCAGACAGGATATTACTCTTCCATTGATGGCTGTGATCAAGTGTTATAAACTTCTCAGAGAGACACATCTCACTTTACTATAGTAACAAATAATAAATGGTGACATGAGAAATGGAAAGAAGCTCGAAAAGTAGAGCATGGTGCTCTAAGGTCATGAGTTTGATTCCCAGAGAGTGCATGAACTGATAAAATGTACACCTTGAATACAAAGTATCTTGCTTTGGATAAAAGCGTCTGCCAAATGCAGCAATGGAAATATACATTTACATGAATACAAATGCTGTCACAAATTTGGAGAAGTTTCAAAGATTTGTTAAGATTTGGTGGCTTAAAGGTCTAAGTACAGGATTAGCTCTGAAGCCAGGTTACGCAATATGGCAAGTTCAAAGTGAAAGAGACATGATGGTAAATAAAGCAAGAGGAGCAGTTTAACCAAAAAAATGAAAATATTATCATCATTTTCTATCCCCCTACATCAGGATAAGGTAAAGTGTAATAATTTGCTTGTGCATCAAACAAAATGGGTGTGAAGAAACGATGTGAAGATTTATTCCATCTTGTAATGCAGTGTGTCAAACAGATATAAAAAATTTGAAGTGCTGGGGTTACTCCAGGACCAGAGCACCACTGTATATCTGAGTATACTGAATTATAGAGTATATCCATCAAAATAAATAAATAAATTCAATAAAAAAAAAAAAAAAAAAACAGGCCCCAAATTATTTTTAAAGTGCCACATATAGGAATAAACATGATTATTATTATTTATTTATTTTTTACATTTCATTTCTGTCATCCTGCCATGTGTTTTCATCTATCTTGTGAATGTCCTGGGAACTGAGGTTCACTTAAAGTGTGAACTGAACGCCTTTTCCAACTTGGGAACGACATCCAATCACAAAGAATTGTTCTTCACACAGAATCTGAGTAGTTTATGGACATTGAATGGCTTTTCTGAGGTAAACGTAGCGTTACATGACGCAGTTGGCGCAGTGAACGCAGTGCAACGCTTCCGTGTTTACATCCGAATGCCGACTCTTGTATTGGCTGACTCCTGCATCAGCATCACACTCATGCGACGTGCTGCTCACGTGTACAGCGTCGGCCAATACTGAGCCGGCGTCTGGACGTAAAAACGGAAGCGCTGCTCTGCATTCACTGCATCAACTAGGCCTGTCGCAATAATAAATATATCGACTTAGCGCACGATATATGGACATGACCACGTGAACTATTTTAACGATGTCTTTACTACTTCTTTAGACCTTGAATGTGATCATTTTGTTGCTATCAATGGGAGGTAAAAAACCTTTTGGATTTCATCAAAAAGATCTTAATTTGTGTTCTGAAGATGAACAAAGGTCTTGCAGGTTTGGAACGACATGAGAGTGAGTAATTAATGACAGAAATTTCATTTTTGGGAAAACTAACCCTCTAAAAACTGTGAAAACTGACTAAGGGCACATTCACACAGAACACATTTTTGCTTTGAAAAACGCAAGGTCTCGAGACACGCTTTTTAAAAGTTGAACTAAATGCTGTGTCATGACGCGAATGCAACGGTCATACAACCATCTAGCACTTTTACATAGAAAAACAATGGAAAAGTAGCACATTGGAATGAAAAATGCATTCTGTGTGAACCTGCCCCTAGCGCTTAAGACTATTTTGCATATACTGTATAAAGGTGCAAGATCAGGTTGGAATGTGAGTGTGCTATCAAATTTGCATTAAAATTTTCATATGCGTTCTACATATTCTATATTGTATCCTATTAATTCAAAATCAACCTACATGGAAGAAGTCAATGCATCTAAGATGTTGCTGAGTGTCAAATAACCTGTCAGTTACAGCTGTTATGGATTGCAGTTTGAAGTCATTGCCCTTTACTGTGATAAAGGTATGCAATCATCAAGGTGTATGCGCTTACATAGAGCTTTAATTCACATCCTGACAACTTAATGAGTAAATGTGCTGTAGTGTTTGCTGTAGTATTGTCAGAACAGCATTGTTTGCATGCATATGTGAGAATAGATGTCTGACAGAAGGAACGGTTATTTATTATGCAATTACGAGTGCACACACAAACACACTTTTCCATGACACAAGTTCAACAGCACAATTATGAATTATGGATCAATAATACTTCAGATACATGCATACTGAATCATGCAAACACACACACACAAACGTCTTTGAACAACAAGACTCGTAATCAACTGTAGTAATAATCACCCATGTGTGTCTAATATCTCAGTTGCTACACATTTGATTGATGATCCTATGTTTAAACATCTATGTCCTCTTCCAAATGACATAAGTGAAAGTTACAAATCTGATTATACATCACGGTTCACAAAGTACACAGCTAATCTCTAATACTTAATTAAATTTACATATTTGCAGCAAGTGGCCGGTAAAGCATGATTGGCTGCATGAGGGACATCTCCAATTCTTTCTTTCTTTTCTTTCTTTTTCTTTCTTTATTTGTTTATGTCCCCTAAGGGCAATTGATTTTACAGCAAGACCAGCACAGAAAAGATGATTTAAAATACATTAAAAATTACAGTTAAAAAATTACATTAAAAAACAAAACAACAACAAGAAAACAACAGGCGCAAACAACTACCTACTTCTACTTACTCCCCACATGCACAAATTTATCAGACAAATAGCAGTAGGAATAAATGAATGTTTGTACCTGTTACTCCTAACAGAGGGAAATCTTAACCGAGATCCTGAGGGTAAAAACTGAAACTCAGAATAGAGAGGATGGGAAAATTTACACGATTGCTCAAGAACTTTCTGTGTTTTGGCGAAATCTTGAATTCATTTTCATGCTGTGGCACATGAGTGTAGTAACTTTCTGGAGCCATAACAGAAACATTACAGAAACAACCCAAAATCTTATTTTATCTGGTTATAGTAACCATGGTGATTTCAGTTAGGATCTCATTTTAAAACAAGTAACTTCTCAGATCTTAAAGGGATAGTTTCTTCTTAAATTCTTTCATCATTTAAAAGATATTTTTGAGAAATGTTTTATGTCCATTCAATGGAAGTCAATGGTAATTTCACCAACTTCTTCAAATCTTTTGTTCTACAGAAGATAGAAAAGACACAGGGGTGAGCAAATGATGAAAGTATTTTCATTTTTTGGTGAACTATTTCTTTAACTTAAGACTTAAAATTGGATGTTTTGTAATATGGCCATACATAGACAAAAATCTCTCGTCTGCGCTCAGGTTTAATCTGAGTTTACAATATGAGCACTCAGTAATACTGAAGAATCTCTTCCTGTTACAGAAAGAAAGGATGCCTGCTTTGGAATTACAACCCCTGTCTTTAATCTTTGGAGGCAGTGACATTTAACCAGAAGTGGAATTCATGAGCATGTTCACCCGAGCAAAGAACGGAATGATAGGATATTTATGATGGGTCATTTAGTTTAAAGAGAAGGGAAGGCTGCTTTAGGGAAGAACCTGAAGGGGCCCGAGGGGAGCATGAGAGCTCAATTCACACCCACTGACATTTTCCAGAGGACAAATCAATTAGCAGGGTATTAAAGAGAGGCCGTGTGTGACTGAGTCCTCAGGCTCTTAAACTGTAACTGAGACTGCAGAACGCATGCACAAGCACACACACCACAACAACACAAACAGACTCTCTATAGATAGAGCACACACAAACACACACCACAACAATAACATGGACACACAGGTAGAGCATGCACAAGCACAACAACAACATGAACAGACACACTCTAGATGGAGCATGCACAAGAAAAAAACAGCTTCCACAAATAAAACGCATCCTGGCACGGCACACACATATGCTCACTTTCATGTGCTGCTGTTTGAAAAAACCAATGGGATCTAGGAAAGCAGGACTGGGTAATGAAGGATTACTAATGATTTGAAGCCTGAATAGTTGATGCATCCGGAATAACATAAAAGAAAGAAAGAGCATGGAATTCTACAAAATAATATTGTCTACCATCCATATTCACAAAGAACTACATTTTTATGGTCAATATTAAAATAAATGTAAAATAAAACAGTAAAAACAAGTAACACTTCTCTTGCTGTCGTGCATTACATCATTCAAAAAACATGGCGCTCAAGTTAACAGTTCATTTAACTGGCGTGCATCTTCTGCTTTTAAACGCAAAAACGTGTTCTATGTGAATGGCCCATGAAACAGGTGTGCCTATTTTAATACATGATGGCATCTACCACAAGAATTCTCCACAATATATGTTAATTACAGACTGTGCAAATATGTAATATTTCCCATCAATGTCTATTTGCATGGTATATCAACCAAACCTATAGATGCAACCAGTAGAGTCGCTAATTAAAACATAAACCTTCTGAATACCTTTTTTTTTTAAGCACAACATGTGTAGATCATGTGCCGGTGATACTATGTAATCATGTGGCTTGTTCCTCATACTTTTTTGTCATTGTGATCATTCACAGATGACTGTGTGTCAGAGTGCCTGTCTGGATGGGAAATACCCACCAATTGTAAATGACATAGACCTGAAAGAAGAAGATCTGTCTGTGAATGGAGAAAAAAGGAATAGCCATGTATACTCACTGTACAAAATGCAGGGAATAACACACACACAAACAACTCAGCTGCAACAACTATGAATATTTTTCTCCAACCCAACAGCCTCATTCTGAAGTGGAAGTATTTTGACTTGGCTCAGTATTAATCAGAACTACTACCAAGTTACTTTCCTACAAGGACTTACTGGGCAACTGTTTTCTCCGGCTTATATCAAAAATTCCTCTGAGACAAATCCTCAGAATTCTTTGAACTGCGATTCTTAGATGATCTTGATAGCAGATTTGCACAAAAAGCACATCAACAAGTAGAACCGTGCCTCAATTAATACGGCTGCTTAAAATACAATAAATGACTGTGTTGCCATGGCACAGAGTTTCATCCAGATCCAAGCTCATTTCTCTAATGTAGAAGACAGCTATTTTATCTGACTGAGGAGGTTTGTCATGAAACACCCTGTTTCAGTGTAGATTCCCTTTGTGCATTTTTTAATCAAATCAAAAAAAAAAAGTACAAGTATGTGATAAAATTGTGTACTGCTTAGCAAAATTGCAGATTTTCTCCTCTTGTTCTCACTGTATGCACTGCCTCACCACCCCTCTTATGGGACAGTCCTACCTGAGACTTGAATCCATCCATGATGTTGGCTGTGAGATGAATAGAATAAAGGGCTCTCCATTGTGTTTCTTCTCCTTTGCGTCATTGTGGTTGGTAATCTGAACCAATAAGCGTGAGGATAATCTACTGAGAGAGGCTCGCATCCCTCTATCTGCTACTGTCCGACGCTCCAAGTCCTCTCAGCTGCAGCGTGTGTGTGCTTCAGAAAGAGAGGGAGGGAGGGAGAGAGAAGGTGGGGGGGAAGAATGGAAGAGAGAGAATTCATGCAGGCTGATTGGATTTGTAATTTCATCTGAGATCATGATGCAGATCGATGTTAAATGACAAAACTTGTTGTTAGAGTGACTAATATACACATGCACTTATATTTTTATGTTAGTCATATGTTGGTTAAGTTATACGAACTATGTTATTTCCTATTTGTTTACCATTTTAAATAAAATGTTTAGAATTAAATAGGGATGTTATGAGGGACAATATAATAATTTTAAATAGGGTGAATTGCCCTAAAGTGGGACACTGCCTAATGTGGGACACCTAAGGTCTATTGTTTGTAATTCCCCTATAAATACATGAACGCCAGTGAAACTATGGTTAAGCAAAGCTGTGGTGTCATGTGATCAAAATCACATGACCTCTCAAATATCCAATTATATATGAGGGTAGGGCAACCATCAAACAGGAAGCACATTGGGTGAAGACCACCCAAAGGTCAGTGACATAGAGTTTTGACAAAATTGATATTAAGGGGTATAAATTAATTTTAAACAAAACAATCCTGCTACTTTTTGGCCTAATGTGCTTATGAAATGTTTGTCCATAAAAAAATAGTATAACTTTGTATATATAAACTATATATTTTATATTTTTAATCAAATTTCCTAGTGTCCCACTTTAGGAAATGTGGTTTCGAAAAGTGGGACAGTATGATTTGCCTAATGTGGGACAGTACTTCAGTCAGCCAAAAATGTGTGGTGGGGCATGGTTTGTTGGACAAAATGGTTATTTACAGGGTTTATAAGTTTTTATGCAATATTAGAATGCTGTTACTGCAGATGTTTAAGGTCATGGGAAATTTTTATTTGGGAGATGACGGTTTGAAGGTCCTTTGTGATTGTGTGTGTATCCGTGTGTGTGTGTGTGTGTGTGTGAGAAGGGAGTATACTATAGGTGTCTTAAAGGGATAGTTCACCCAAAAAAGAAAATTCTATCATCATTTACTCACCCTCAGGTTGTTCAAAATCTGTATAATTGTCTTTATGTTGAACACAAAGGAAGATATTTTGAAGAATGTGTTAAACTGAACAGTTTTGGGGCACCATTGACTTCCATAGTAGTTTTTTATCCTACTATGGAAGTCAGTGGTGCCCTAAAGTGGCCTGGTTCCATGAAAGCTGTGCAGAGAACAATGGGGTTATAGATGATGATGGTGTCTTGACATGCAAGGACTGCTTGTTTCCAGAGATGTAATGAGTTAACCTCTGCAGGTTGTTTTTATTAAGGTAGTTCTCAAGGTTTGTGCATGCTGGAGGTTTTCAAAAAGACTGTTATGATTCAATGCGTTTGTTGTTTAGTAAAATATAAAACATTAGGTCAAATGGTTTTAAATGTTTTTAAACTGCAGTTCACAGCACGTTCATGAAATCTAACTCAAAATTGAATCTAGCCCAAAGTTTGTTCAAGCTGTGGGTAGTTTTTTGCAAGTTGCAAGATTTTACATTTTGCCTTCAAATAGGCCTAGACTATGCCTGTTGTGAATGTATGTGTTTATTGTTTGTGTTTGTTGTGTTTGTGTTTAAACTAGAGAACCATCAGAAATCTAGGCCTACACAACATAACAGACCTATGATAATAGTTGCTTAATGTCTTAATAAAAATTGCATCAAAACTATCATATTGTATAATTTGTCTGATGATGTTCAATTATACGTTTCATTCATTCAAGTGAATTACTAACTTAAGAAGATTTTATTATTCTACATGATTTTGGCCTTTTATCATAGACTTTCCAGTGTCCCACATTAGGAAGCTGCAGATTTTCTCAGACGACTTGCACTAAGAGCACTAATATGTCTATAATTTCTTTTATGAATGTGTTATCTGCATTTTCTCTTTTGATTTGATTAGGACACACCCTGGGGTTTTTGAAATGGTATTTGATGTGGATTTAATGTTTTGGCTACACATCGAAATAAGTCACAGAAGTCTGAAATGCAAAAAAAGGCCCACATTAGGGCAATTCACCCTAAATGTAATTATTTAATAAATAATTAATACATTGAACAACCACAATTAATACATGCAGATAACTTAAAATGTCCATGTTTGTTTAATTGCTGTTACAACGGGGTAGATTAACAACAATCATTATAGAAACATTAATTTACACAGTTTACGGTGTACAGTGTACACTGCAGACAATAAGTAAAACAATATATCAAAATATGAGACATATAGAGCCGAAATGGTGAATTTAAAACGTGTTACTTCTAAATTATAACATTTAACAAAATTACCGTTTTTTCTTGTTTATCAAGTGAGGTGCGTATTTGTGTTCCAGTGACTGTAGTTATTAGCGGTGTGTTGTGTTGAGAAAACTAAATAAAATTTAATTCTAAGAACTTTATGAAAAAACGTGAGATATGAGCTTCATATTTTAATCGCAGGTAAGTGAGCAACTGTTTCTTTCTAGGCAGTTTGAAATAAACGAGGATTTTACCTGATTACAAGGAACGTTCAAAGATGCGCGTGAAGTTAGCTCCCTTATAAACTCCGCCCCATACCATAGAGTGAAAATGATTGACAGTCACCGCCTCCAATGACATCAAGGGGAATCGTAGCCGTGAGACACGGGAGTACTGTAGCCTGAATCTCATAACCTCCCGGGGACCCTGCAATTCTTTTCTTTTTTTCTTTCTTTTTTTCGCGGAAATTTGTTGTAGTGAATTTCTCTGAGACCACAGATGGATGATAAGTCCTTTTAAGCCCTACCCTAAAGGAACACCCAAATTAAAACTCTGGTATCATTTACTCATCCACAAGAGACCAAAGCCATATAGTCTGTAATTAATACAGTGAGAGAATGATATTTGAGTACTTTAGTGAGAGGAAAGGCTTTTTCACATCAGGTCAGCCTTTCTGCTAGCTACTTTCTCATTCTCACTATTATGATGCCAACAACAGGATCCAGATTGAAAGATAATGTTGTTGTTGGCATTATGCCTTGCTTTCATCCTAAGTATGACAATATCAGTCAGTACTGGGATAGTTTGCCACTATTTTTTAGGATGTGAGTGCCACATGAAAATATATTTAGATATTTGATACAAAGTCCATTGTGAAAAGCTGTCTATTGTACACTCTAAAAAAATGCTGGGTCAAAAACAACCCACCCACATGAAAAAATACTATAGTAATTTATAGTAAAATACTATAGTGTTTTTGAACCATACTATAGTAAATTTTAATATACTGTATATATTATAGTATTTACAACACTTTGTGAATGCTACAGCATACTGTAGTATTATTAACTATAGTGAACTGATAAACTGTAATAAATACTGTAGTATACTTTAGTTTTTACTACAGTAAACTGTAGTGTATTGTAGTGTAATATACCCTATAGTTGTAGAAAACGTAGTACAGGATTGGGTAAAGTAAATTGTTTATATTACTAGTTGTTATAGAATTACCACAACAAATTAATTCAAGTACTTTACTATAGTATGGTTCAAAGACTATAGTATTTACTATAAATTACTATAGTATTTTTTTCATGTGGTCAAGTTGGGTTAAAAATGGACAATCCCAGCAGTTGGGTTAAATGTTTGCCCAACCTGCTGGGTAGTTTGCTCAGCTATTGTTAAAAATGACTGTATTGCTTGCTTAAAATGAATCCAAAGTGTGTTGGAAATGAACATTTATTAGTATGTTTAATAAATGAACATGTAATAATAAGTTTAATGAATAAAAAGATAAACAAACATTTAAACAATTGCTTATGTTCACCTTTTGATTATTATTGTTGCCTGTGTCTGATTTTTAATTCCCAACCTATTTTGGGTTCATTTTAAGCCAGCCATACAGTAATTTTCAAACAATAGATGGGTTAAATAAAACTGCCCAGCACGTTGGGCAAACATTTAACCCAACCGCTGGGTTAAAACATTTTCAACCTAACTTGGGTTGTTTTTAACCCAGCATTTTTTAGTGTACAAATAACTGTTCTTAATTTGATGGGTTATTATCCATGATCACAAAGGTTTTCATGCTTCATTTTGCTGTTGCATGGAAATGAATGCATTGAACAAGAACTAATCACTGCCGCTGGATTACTGTCTACAGGCCTCAGTGGCGATTTTGACAGAGATGGTGCTGGCAAGCACAGTGCCCGGCCTGGTCCTATTTCCATTCATTCCATGTTCATCAATACAACTTGTCAAGAGAAATGGAGTGTTCTCTTCCAAACAATTTGATAAAGTTTTTAAAAGATATAATAAAAAGACAAGTAACATAGCAATTGATGCATGCAGGTAATATGTTAACGCAAGTAGAAACCACATGTGTGTAAATGAAGAGATAAAGTGCGTCAAAAGAGAATATAAATACAGGGGCCTTTATAGCTCTCTGAGTAGTTGTGTAGTTCCCTTTCATGGTACACACGAGCTCTGTACATGTTATTTGTATGGGAGCGGAGCATGCCCAGGCAGCCCTCGAGGGGGTTGTTTGTGAGCATTATGATAAGTTTCATATAAAACTTCTCCACTCCCGCCCGGCGCTCTTTGAGGAGGGCGCCGTGGCTCGCGTTCCTAATGGTCGGGTCCCGCTTCTGCCGAGGCAGAGGGGCGGCTCAGATCATGGGGTTCGCAGATGAATCTGGCAGAGGGGTTAGAGACGGGCACTGCCCTTACCTGCCAGGTTCAGTGCCATTTCCCAGGTGGAAGCACGCTCTGCGGTTTCTTCCCCCCGGGTTGAGGCACCGGTACTTCACATGTCCAGCTCTGAGGAGGTGGATATTGTGATATCGATCTGAGGACTCGCCACCTCACACACATATCGTGTTTCAAAATCACACGTTTATTATTCTAACATCAAAAACAAATCAGTTGTGTTTGAAAGCCATGATTATTTTGTTTATTTGCTCGATTTAATTTTGAGAAATTAAATCAAATATCTTTCTGATTTTGTAAACTTACAAATATTGAAGATATAGTGAACAGCAGTTTGAATCGCGTTCCTCCCTGTGCTACACTACAAAGCGAGTGGGGATACACACGATTTGTGTTGTTTGCTGGGAGTGGAGCATGCACGTCAGCTCACAGCTGACAGCGGTCATTTATAAAAATGTCCCGAAGTGTAAAGAGAAATGTGTCTAGCGGGAGTTTTTAGCTCCACTCCTGTTGGCTTTATTCTCGAGGGAATAAAAAAGTCGAACGCAAGGCTCGGATCTCGCGTTTGCCGAGGCAGGGTTATAGAGCGGTCAGTCAGATGTTCCCTGCCGGTTCGCCATTTCAGGGCACTGGTCTGACCGTTCATCCCCAAAAAAAAAAGGTGTCACCACCCGTGCTCCCCCGCAGAAAGCTTGGGGACAGGGACAGGCGACACGGCTGAAGTCTTTTTGGGATAAGACAGATCTGCGGACTGTTATTATCACCAAGAAGGCTTCAAAGAGGTCCTGACGCCAGTGGCGTGGGACATTCGAGGGTAGCCCCCTCTGAAGAGGGTCCTTTACCACATTACATGGTATCTGCCCCTCCTCGGTGCCCTCAGGGGGCCGTTCTGCCAACCCTGCAACCTTGTGTGCTTCAGGGCGCAGCGGTCTCCACCGACCCTCTGAGGAGGGCCGGTCGACATTTGATTCAGTTGTTCCCTGCCGGTTCGCCACTTCAGGGCGCTGAGTCGAATGCTCAAAAAACACCAGAAGCCAGTCTCGAGAGACTGGTTCCTTTAGTAGAATTTCTGATAGAATGGAAACTTCTTCCAAATATTTCTCAATGGGTACTGCTCACAATAGAAAAGGGTTACAGAATTCGGGTCTCGCCCGCCCCAGTTCAACGGGGTCTTCCCTATAGTGGTGGACCCCTTGCAGTCTCTGGGATTGGAACAGGAAGGTCTGACGCTCTTGCAAAAAGGAGCTATAGGAGCTATATTCAATGCATTCAAAAAGGGTTTCTCCTCCCAGCAAGCTGTCAGGGTTTTACAGCCTGTACTTTGTTCAAAAGAGGGTTGGAGGGTACTCTTATGTATCCATCCATCCTCAGCACAGGAGGTTCCTCAGATTTGCTTTCGGGGGCGAAGCTTATCAATACAGGGTTCTTCCTTTCTGCCTAGCTCTTTCACCCCACACCTTCACAAAATGCGTGGATGCAGCTCTGGCTCCTTTGAGATTCCAGGGCATTCGCGTGTTGAATTATATCAACGATTGGTTGATTTTAGCTCAATTTGAGCACATGGCCGTCCAACATCGAGATGTTGTTCTGTCTCACATGAGAAGGTTAGGGCTGAGACTTAATGCCAAGAAGAGTGTGCTTCTTCCAGCTCAAACTACCAACTATCTAGGGGTAGTCTGGGATTCCATCACAATGCAGGCATGTCTGTCTCCTGCTCTGGTGAATTCCATTCTCTCGGCCTTGAATGGGGTGAAATTAGGCCAGTCACGCACTGTAAAACAGTTTCAGAGACTGTTGGGTCTGATGCCAGCTGCGTCCAACGTGATACCTTTTGGCCTGCTGCACATGAGACCCTTACAGTGGTGGCTCAGGACCAAGGGGTTTTCTCCGAGGGGAAATCCTTTTCGCATGATCAAGGTCACGCGGCAATGCCTTCGTGCCTTAGTCATGTGGAAGAAGCCTTGGTTCCTGTCCCGAGGACCTGCGTTAGGGGCTCCTTATCGTCGCGTAATGCTAACGACGGATGCTTCCCTCACAAGCTGGGGGGCGATCATGAGTGGTCGCTCGGCTCAGGGTCTTTGGGAGGACCATCTACTTCCTGGCACATAAATCAGCTGGAAATGATGGCGGTATTTCGAGCACTCAAATACTTCCTCCCAGACCTGAGGGGCCACCATGTGTTGGTTCGCACAGACAACATGTCGGTGGTCTCTTATATCAACCATCAGGGGGGGTCTGAGGCCTTGCCAGTTGTGCAAATTAGCCCTTCGGATCCTCCTGTGGGCCCAGGGAAAGCTCCTCTGCCTGAGAGCAGCTCTTATCCCGGGGCATCAAAATGTGGGGGCAGACATCCTGTTGAGGCAGGGGCCGAGGCCCGGGGAATGGAGTCTCTACCTCGAGGTGGTGGAGCTCATTTGAAAAAACTTCGGTCGTGCAGAAGTTGACCTATTTGCTTTGAAAGAACATCTATTTGCCCACTGTGGTGCTCTCTGACTCATCCAGCCCCTCTGGGGTTGGATGCCATGGTGCAGACGTGGCCGAGGTTATGTCTGTACACATTTTCCCCGATCGCTCTGTTCCCAGGAGTTCTGGAGAGGGTTCACCGGGACAGGGTCCATCTCATACTGATAGCCCCGTTCCAGCCGACCCGAGTTTGATTTGCAGACCTAGTGTCTCTTCTAGACGGCTCCCCCATGGAGATCCCCATCAGACAGGACCTTCTGTCTCAAGCAGGCGGCATGATAATAACCCCGCCTGTAGTTGTGGAAACTCTGGGCCTGGCCACTGAGGGGGCTAGGCTCATAGAATCCGGTCTCCCAACTGAGGTTGTCGAGACCATACTCCACTCCAGAGCTCCTTCCACGAGAAAGCTATACGCATATAAATGGAAATTGTTTTCTACTTGTTGTAGTCAACGTCAGCTGGACCCGTTCCACTCCTCTATCAGTCTTGTGCTGCAAATTCTCCAAGTATAAATTTTGGATGGTTTATCTCCTTCTACCTTGAAGGTTTATACAGCGGCTATTTCCGCTTATCATGCTCCTATTTATACTCTTTCTCTGTGGTACCCAGAGTCTGAGGCCTTCTGTGCGTACAAAACTCCGGCCTGGGACTTGGCTATTGTGTTGGAAGGGTTAGCTGAGGCTCCCTTTGAACAATTAGAGGAGGTGTCTGGGAGATTCCTCTCTCTTAAAACTGTCTTCCTGTTGGCAATTTCATCTCTCAAAAGAATTGGAGATCTTCAAGCACTTTCGGTTGATCCCTCATGTTTGGAATTTGTGCCTGGTATGTTCAGGGCTTTCCTTCATCCTAGACCTGGTTATATACCCAAGGTCCCCACCAATGTCCCAGGACCGTTTGTACTGCAGGCCTTTTGTCCTCCTCCTTTTACTAATCCGGATCGGGAAGAATGAGCAAGTGGGTGGTCGAGGCCATCTCTCTTGCTTATGAGTCATCCGGGCAGCCTTCACTTTTGGCTGTCCGGGCACACTCTACTAGGGGTATGGCTGCCTCAAAGGCTTTGATCTCGGGGGTCCCCCTCAATGAGATATGTGATGCGGCTGGGTGGTCCTCTCAGCATACCTTCATTAGGTTTCATAACCTTGATTTGGGCTCCACTCCAGGGTCCTCGGTGCTCTCGTCTCGAAGATAACAGACAGGCACTTGGTACTATGGCATAGTTGGGATAGGGTTCCCAAAGCGTTCTACGCAACGTCGATGTTCCCATGGAAGGGAACGTCTCGGGTTACGTCTGTAACCCTGGTTCCCTGAATAGGGAACGAGACGCTGCGTAGTCTAGCCATACTCCCTGCACGACTGTGAGCGTCTTGCTTCAGCCAATCAGAAGCTGCCGTTCTCAGAAGTGCTTTATAGTTTCCTGGTCCGTGACGTCACCCACTCTGACGTCCCGTTACCCTATTTGTTCGATTTCACAAGTGCTTCAAGATGTAATAACGCAGAGGTGATCCCAAAGCATTCTACGCAGCATCTCGTTCCCTATTCAGGGAACCAGGGTTACAGACGTAACCTGAGACGTTTTGCTGAAGAAGGAAAGAGCATACAAGCAAGCAGCAAGAGGAAGTCGGCGCCAGACCACAACCCTCAGAAGATCAAAGCAAAGAAGACACCTGATTTTCTTAGAGAGAACATATACTGAGTAGAGAAGAGGGTAAGCTTTAAAATGTAATTATTTATCTGGCCCATGGAACTTCCAGCTTAGCTGGCATAGAGTGGTGTATTTAGCTTTTGTCTTTGCAAGAAATAATAAAATGAGAGTGAGGACTGCCCTCAAACTCTGATAGTGTTGTCTCAGTCTGTTTATTGTTGTAGAGGGAGAATCCATTTGGGGTATCAGAAGTTGACTGTCTGAAAAAGATAGATTTTTATAAAGATATCCCGATGGACTTTACAAAGTCAGTCAAGGTTGCCAACCAGTCGCAACAGAGTGGGCCGTGGGAGTGCATTAGCAGGCATAGCTGTCCTCTGAGGACGAAGAGCCAGCTGTGGTGCACTGAACGGAAGGCTAACCCACCCCACCCAGGTAGGCTTGGTTGATGAACCGTAGACCTAGGAGATACGGTAGTGATCAGAAGTAGACCCTGAGATAATATAATCTAAGAAGAAATTTTTATATGCCTACCCTACTCCTCCTGAATCTATAAAGGTAAACTTTTTACAGGAGTTGAGTAATATGAATAGAGGAAGTGGCTCGTGACCAAGGTAGAAACCACCCAGGGGGTGACATGGCACAAACTGTTGGGAACATCCTGTCCAATTTTCCTTTGAGAAACCGGCCTCTAAACACATGCAGCGTGCCACATGGATTGTCATTTGGAGTCATCAGTCATTATTAGTCTCTGCAGATTCTCCCTTCTGTTTTAACAATCTGCATATTCTTTTAGGCAAAAGCTTCTTCTTGTATCCACTTCCTAAACCTAATCCAACAAAGCCACAGGAACATTCATGTATTTCAAATATGGTTTTGTGGCCTTTTCTAAATGTATACATACGGTATAGAATAATGTAAACACTTTTTAAAGAGTTTCAGTGTTTAAAAATAAAATAAAATTTAAAATTTCATAGACTTTCATTTGAGTTAAATCAGAAAAAAGGTTTAAGGCTGATTAGTTTTACACCAAGTGTTACATTGCTGAAGTAATAAATCAGTGTCTTCCACCTCAAAGCAAATATATTTATATCTGGCAGAGCTTTGTATTCAAAGTAGTGTTTTTCATAGCCATCCTTTACATCATGCACAATCTGCTTCTTATTCACACGTTATGGAACACCCTCAATGATTAAATCATTTTTACTGCTTACACTGCTGGTAAATAACAATGCCCTTCTGCTGAAACATATAACTGAGCCTCACATTTCAGATGGATCAACATTAGCATCTGGGGGACTGTGTGTTTGGTAAATACTAAAAGATGGTAATGTTGATTATAAAGGCATGCATGTATAAAAAGGAGTGGCCTTGTATACTGTAGGTACTCTCTGTCAGCATGTTTGAGCAGTAGGTGCTGTAAATGATGTTGTCTTTGATAACTGGTTCGACAATCAAACAATATGAGCAATAATGAACACATTGTTAGATTGACATTAAAACACCTTTACATGGAAAATTATTTAAGGGCAAATTATATATATATATATATATATATATATATATATATATATATATATATATATATATATACACTACCAGTCAAAAGTTTGGAAACATTACTATTTTTAATGTTATTTTTTATTTAATAACATATATATATATATATATATATATATATATATATATATATATATATATATACACTACCAGTCAAAAGTTTGGAAACATTACTATTTTTAATATTATTGTGAAATATTACAATTTAAAACAAGGTGTATATAATATAAATTGAGTATGCATTCGCAGGTTACTAGGTCTAGTTGGTTAGATGAGTAGTCAGATTAGTGACTTCATTATGACTGGATATCAGCAAATCCCAACACACAATAGCACTTCCTTACATCTGCACTTCTGTTGTGTTGCCACAGTGTGAACGTAAACCCATTCAACAAAACACAATTTCCTATTCAGCTACACACAGTGAAAATTGTTCCCTTGTGAGGGAACAGAAAGACTCAGATCTGCTCAAAACAACCAACTGGACAAAATATTATTTTGTGTAGATAAAAAAACTAAAAAATAAAATGTCTCTGTTAGACACACGAAGACCAGACAGTTAAATTTTGCCTTTTTAGAAACTCTTTTAATATTTAACTGGTTAACTGGTAAAGTCAGGTGCGTAGGGGAATATACTGAAACACTTAAACCTTACAGGCATTATTAATGTTTTTGTGATTTTTGTTAAGTTGAGTGTGAAAAGCCTAAAAGCACCATTGGGAGCTAAATACAAGGACAAAACATTCTAACTTACCTTTTAGATTGATTTTTAGCATGCTGTGATAAAGCGCAAAATGCATTCGGGAACATCAATATTTACATTATATTGAGCAACAATGAGCAACATGAACAAACTTAATGTGTCATATGTTGTAGCATATTTAACAATGTTAATAAGTCATGTAGTCATAGTGAAAGTTGAAAAGATCCCATTAATTTATTTTGTCATTAAATACAAAAACTTTTTTGCCCAACCTTTTCACTTTTCTGCCCAACCACATTCCATTAGAAATAAGCTGTATAAATGACCACATTTTAACAAATTAATTCATATTAACATGTAAGATATAAGTTATACTCTTTATAATAGTTATTTACATCAATAAAATGGTCAATAAAAATATACACTTGTAAAGAGGCTCTTCAGTATTAGATAAGTTTATATTATGCAGCAATGTCATGCATTGTTTTTTGTTCTCCATTGGATTGCAGACAGTGATGTATCAAATATCAGTGACTGCATCTTCCATCCACTTCATGTAGAGCTGGCTTCCATCATCAATAGGAAAACTGATGATTTCTGGAATGTCATATGGATGCACAGCTCTGGGGGAACACACATAATTCCCAATTGAAATAACAGGTTTGAAAATAACAAGGAAATAAAAAGCATTAACATTAAAACAAGGAAACAACTATGCTTATCTGTAATGTACTACCATTGAAAAGTTTGGGGTCAGTAAGATGTTTTCTTTTATACAGTAAGGATTAAGTTGATCATAAAAGAAAAGACATGTATAATGTTATAAAAGATTTAGCATCTTGAGCATCAAATCAGCATATTAGAATGATTTTTGAAGAATCATGTGTCACTGAAGACTGGAGTAATGACTGCTGAAAATTCAGCTTTGCCATCACAAGGATAAGTTACATCTTTAAATATATTAATATAGACAACAGTCTGTGGCAAGCAGGACGAGGCCGATGGCCATAAGAAACTGGGCGAGGCCCGTGGCGCGAGTGTTAATAAGCATCAGCTGAATGCCCAACGTGATCTCATGAGAATACGCGTGTATTTTTACGTAAAGTGTGGTTCTACCACACGTACATTCACTTACGTTTTCATACACACAAAAACGTACAACATCGACGTATTTATAGCACTAAAACGTAAAAATACTTACGTATTAACAGCAAAAAAAAAAAAAAAAAAAAAATGCAAATCATGAAACGTAAAGTGTGAATGTATATGAATTCCCATGTATTAATATTAAAATCGAGGCATTAATGTTTTAAATCTGTTGTATTCAACTGTCATATCAATACATGTTTTTAGTCGAATTTATTGAAAGCAAACATTTCTGTTCGTGACTTGTGCTGCAAACTCGTTTCGGAGGATTACGTAATGTTAAGACTGCAATATGAAACCTTATGAATAAAATTTCTGTAATTGTTTAACCATTTTGTAATATTTAGTTCGTTTGCTGTGCAACACAGAGAGCGTTTTCTCCTATGCAGCGACTGACAATACAACCATAAGATACACCAAAGCACAACATAAATTCACAAATCCATCCATTTTATTTGTTCGCTGTACTCCAAATCTTTACAATCCATGTTTGTAAGGAACAGATCCAAATTCAGCCCTTTATCCATCGATCTTCATCTTCATTCTCAGCAACAGCAACAGTGACGTCACTGTCAAAGTCCGCGCTCGTTATGATTCAAATTTGAAAGTAGCGCCACCCTAGAGAAGAGAAGCGGTACGACGTGGTTTAGGGCAATGATATCGAACGCTCATTGGTTCTCATCTGCTTCGTCAAAGATTGCGACATGCCGTGTTTCAGTGGATTGACATTTGAAATGAGTGTCGCGCCTTCACGGAGAGAAGCCGGATTCATATTTTCATGGATTAATAAATTAAACTCTGCTCTGTACCCTATAAAAAACTATTACTGCCAGAGAGGACTGCGACTGGAACTCATCATCATTTGAACTACTTTTGGTACCACTTTTGACATTTTCACAAAAAATAAATTATTGTGATTACGCTTGTTTGTCTGTTATTCTTTATTTTATAACAGTACGAAGTGTTAAGAAATGGTTATGGGTAGGTTTAGGGGTAGGTGTAGGATTAGCGGCTCAAAATAGCGTTTTAATGTTATATTTTTACTAAAATTGTCATTTTCCTACACATATTTTTTTAACATTCTGTATAAAATGGGTAGGTTTAAGTTCGGGGTGGAGTTTAGGGATCTTACATTTATCTATAAAATGATAAAATGGAAATTGTACATATATCTTTATGACATGAAAGATTCGTAAATATTTTACGTTTTTTCGCTGTAAAAACTTAAGTATTTTTATGTTTTAGTGCCATAATTGTTAATACGTAGGTATTAATACGTAACTTTCAAAGACACAAAACGTACATTTTTGTACGTTTAGAAAGGTGCTAAAACGTACAAAAATGTACGTTTTGTGTCTTTGAAAGTTACGTATTAATACCTACGTATTAACAATGAGACCAGGCTGGAATGCCGCACTGTTCTCGAATTTCTCATGGAGGAGCTCTGGGAGCATAAAAGGAAGAGCGACGACAGTGAAAAACGAGAGAGGACCAGGCCTGGACTTTATGTTTTGATTATGCCATTTTACTTTTGTTTTGTGTTTGTTTATTTTATTATTATTAAACTGTGCTTAATGTTCGCCGGTTCCCTTCTTCCCATATCAACTAACCGTGTTACACAGTCACAATATAGACTTCCGGTAAGATGGTGGCATAAAAAGTCGTAAAGTTCTCTGCTCCGGGCATTTACCTTGATTTAATTAATTCATTGGTGACATTTTTTGACCCGCTTCGGGAATGTAAAGTAGGAACTTTATTAGCACAACATGCCAGGAGCTAATACTAAAAAGCCAGTCGACATCACCAAGGATGCCAGTGGTTCTATGCAAGGTGCAGACGGGCCAGGATGATGATATTAGGAGAACTCCTTGGAGGTATAAAATCTGAAGTAGCGGTGCTTAGAGCAGAGATTCTCGCAGAACTCAAGTCATCTATCTCAGCTGTGAAAACTTAATTGTTGGAACAAGAACAAAAGCTGAAGATTGTGGGAGAATCTCTTACCGACGTGGATGGTTGTGTTACTGCACTTGAATCTATGTGCTTGACACCGTTGAAAGACAAAGAAAAGCTGAGCCTGACCTGACCTGGAGAACCGCGCCAGGGGAAACAACCTTAGAGTGCATTCAGCATAGTTCTGATCAGTTTTTTCTTCTTTATATACTTTAGTATATAAACTAAAGTAATATCCTATTGATCGAGCAATTGTAGATTCCTTTTTTACAAAAGTGAATTTACCAACTATAAATGTCAGCCTTAGCTATGACCTCGGTAAAACCATAATGCAAGCAGAAGTAACAGATGCCATTACTACAATGCAGAGCAGTAAAGCCCAAGAGCCAGATGGTTTACCTATAGAATTTTACAAGTTCTCAACTTTACTGGGTTAACTTCTTGTGACACTCACAAAAGCTTCAATTTCTCTTCTAACAAAAGACTAAAAAGGATCCTACCCTTTGTGAGTCTTACAGGCAGGGTTCTAAATTAACACCCGCCAACCCGCCAAATGTGGGTTAAAATTCATTTTGGCGGGTGTTAATAAAAACTTACTAGCCAGTTTGGCTGGTGATGCATGAGGCTCTGTTCTCGGTCATTTATCCCCCTGTCAGCACTTCCTACATTTCCCATGAACACTGTGCCGTAATGCTATGCGATGACATTTCATACGCCCATTGGCTGCGCGCAGTTTGCAGTGAAACCAGCGCGAGAAACCATGGAAACGAACGGAGCGTCCATCTGAAAACACAAGGAAGAAGAAGAACGAACGGAGCCAGAGCAGGGAGCATAGACTGAAAGAGGAGGGAGTTAGCTAGTAAAGGAAAAAGTTAAGATTAAACTAAATGTGGCGGTGGTTGGGACAGATTTCTGGGGGCGAGAAGACGAATGAGGCAGGGGATGAGGATATCGACAGAGAAAAGAAGAAAAGAAAATTTAATGCCAAATGGCTGACGGGTCGTGAATGGCTTGTGTTTGATCACGAAAATGTTGTCATGTTTTGTCAGGATTGCCTCATGTATGCGAAAGAAAAAAACAAAACGAGCAATTTCGTGGTGGGAACTAATAATTTTAAAGTTGAGGCAGTAAAGGACCATTGCTGTATGCATTGTACTTTATATGTGTTTTTCATGCCAACAATGTTAATAAAATGATCAAATGCATTCAGTGGCTCTCTTATTTTCACCGGATTTTGGCTAGTGGAAATTCTGATTGGCTGGTGATCAAAAAAGTTAATTTAGAACCCTGCTTACAGGGCGATTTCACTTTTGAATGTTTGCAGACGACTCTACTGTAGTGGAACTGATATATAATAAATATAATAAGTCTGCCAAGTCTAAAAACTCACTGCCTGGTGTTCTGACAACAATCTGGTACTCAACTCTTAAAAAAACAAAAGAGTTGGTGAAAGATTTTAGGAGGGAGAGTTTGGAACCTGACCCTCTTTACATCGACAGAGTAGAGTGGAGATACCTCTTTAACACTCTTAAAAAGTTTGGCTTTTCAGAAGACTTAATTTCTTGGATTAGGTTGTTATATGCTTCCCCAGTAGCTTCTGTGTGCACAAATTATACATATTCTAAGAATTGTGCAAATGGACTCCTGACTTCCTGAGCAACAGACCACAAGTTGTCAAAATCAGCACACAGCCCATCACCCTGAGCACTGATACACCACAAGGCTGTGTACAAGACGCATTAGGACTGGCATTTACAGACATTCTAAACTCTATTGGAGTTAGACAACACGTGTCAGGACCCACTCATTGTCGTAATCATACTCTAGATCTAATTTTGTCACATGGAATTGATATTGATGCCGTTGAAATTCTGCGAAATCTGACAACATCTCAGATCATTATCTAGTCTCGTGTATACTACATTTAATCAAGGTTGCTAAACTGAACCATCACTTCTACCACTAAAGATTGCTTTATAAATAATCTTCCTGATCAGTTTCATCGCCTTAGCATACCAGACAGCTTAGAAGACCTCGATGTTGCAACAGAAACTATTGTCTCTGTCTTTTCCAGCACATAAAACTCAGTTGCTCCTTTGCATTTAAAAAAGATTAAGGAAATTAATCCAACACCGTGGTACAACGAGCACACTCGGGCCCTAAAGGTAGCAGCCAGAAAAATGGAGCGCAGCTGGAAAAAAACAAAACAAAAAAAGAAGTTTTTCGCATTTCGTGGAGAGAGAGAATGATTGAGTACAGAAAGGCCTTAAAAACTGCTAGATCTGCCTATTTTTCAAAACTTTTAAAAGAAAATAAGCACAACCCTAGGTATTTATTTGATACAGTGGCTAAATTAACAAGAAATAAAGCTTCAACTTCTGATGTTTCCAAAGAGCACAGCAGTAATGACTTTATGAACTTCTTTACTTGCAAGATTGACAATATTAGAGAGAAAATTATAACCATGTAACCGTCTACTACAGTATCGCGTCAGACAGTACATTGTAGTGTCCCTGAGGAAAAATTAAATTCATTTACTGCTTTAGGAGAGGAAGAATTGTCTAAACTTGTTAAATCATCAAAATCAACATGTATGTTAGACCCTATACCGACTAAGCTATTGAAAGAGTTGCTTCCAGAGGTCATAGATCCTCTTTTTAATATCGTTAATTCGTCTTTATCACTAGGATATGTACCAAAAACTTTTAAGCTGGCTATTATTAAACCTCTTATTAAAAAACCACAACTTGATCCTAGAGAATTAGTCAATTACAGGCCGATCTCAAATCTCACTTTTCTGTCAAAAATACTAGAAAAGGCAGTATCACCACAACTATGTTCCTTTTTAGAAAGAAATAGTATCTGTGAGGATTTCCAGTCAGGATTTAGACCGTACCATAGTACTGAGACTGCTCTCATTAGAGTTACTAATGATTTGCTCTTATCATCAGATCGTGGTTGTATCTCTCTATTAGTGTTACTGGATCTTAGTGCTGCATTTGACACTATTGATCACAATATTCTTTTAAATAGACTCGAAAATTATGTTGGCATTAGTGGAATTGCACTGTCATGGTTCAAATCATATTTATCTGACCGTTATCAGTTTGTAGTAGTAAACGAAGAGATGTCATATCGATCACAAGTTCAATATGGAGTACCGCAAGGCTCAGTACTAGGACCGTTGCTTTTCACTCTGTACATGCTACCCTACCCATATCATTAGGAAGCATGGCGTTAGTTTTCACTGTTACGCTGATGATACTCAGCTCTATATTTCTTCGCGCCCTGACGAAACTTACCAATTCACAAAATTAACGGAATGCATAGCTGATATAAAAAATTGGATGACCAGTAATTTCCTACTAATAAATTCAGAAAAAACAGAGTTTCTAATTTTTGGACCAAAAACTTCTTCACGTAATAACCTAGAATACTGTCTAACACTTGATGGCTGCTCTGTTAAGTCTTCATCGTCAGTTAGGAACCTGGGTGTGCTCTTTGATACCAATCTTTCATTTGAAGGCCATGTTTCTAGCATCTGTAAAACCGCATTCTTCCATCTTAAAAATATATCTAAACTACGACATATGCTCTCAATGACAAATGCAGAACAGTTAGTTCATGCGTTCATGACCTCAAGGCTAGGTTACTGTAACGCTCTACTAGGTGGTTGTTCTGCTCGCTTGATAAATAAACTACAGCTTGTACAAAATGCAGCAGCTAGAGTTCTTACTAGAACTAGGAAGTATGACCATATTAGCCCAGTTCTGTCAACACTGCATTGGCTTCCTGTTAAACATCGTATAGATTTTAAAATCTTGCTAATTACTTACAAAGCACTAAATGGTTTAGCTCCCCAGTATCTGAGCGAGCTCTTAAAGCATTATAGTCCTTCACGTCTATTGCAATCTCAGAATTCAGGACAGTTGATAATACCCAGAATATCAAAATCAACCGCAGGTGGTAGATCCTTCTCCTATTTGGCACCTAAACTCTGGAACAATCTTCCTAGCATCGTTCGGGAAGCAGACACACTCTGTCAGTTTAAATCTAGACTAAAAACGCATCTCTTTAACCTGGCATACACAGAAAACATTATCAATTTATATTTTCAAATCCATTAAAGGATTATTAGGCTGCATAAATTAGGTCAGCCGGACCCGGGAACACTTCCTATAACACCAGATGTACTCGTTACATCAGAAGAAGAATGGCATTTACGCTAATATTAGTCTCTCTGTTTATCCCGAGGTTTACCGTAGTCAGCCAGATCCAGGCCGTATCCAGGTGAGACTGAGGACCGGCTGATGAAAAAGAAGCATCTTTAGATGATTTTTGAAAATGGCCAAAGACTCAGGGCCCGGTTGCATGAAAGCCCTTAAGTTAAGAAAACTCTTAGTTATAAGGTTAAGGGTACCCTTAAGGCTGTCACTCAGTATTTCCCTTAATTGCTTAAGTGTCCCCTTAAGTTCTGCTATGCGTTGCAACAAAGTCCTATTAATCATTTAGCCCTAAAAAAAATTAAGAGATCAAAAGTTCCCTTAAGTCATCTGCTGAACTCAAACACGATGAATGAGGAAGTACTGATGTGTATTTTTAGCAATCGAAATAAGCCTGTTGAAAGTATGACGTAAAACAGTGTGTATTGTAAAAAATAAAATTGAATAAACACAGCGTTTTCATATTTTTAATTACTTCCACTATGCACTTGAATTAACTCTCTCTCATGCAGGCTTTTGTCTTGACTGAGTATAGCGGCAGGCTTGGGTGTTTCCCCCTTTTTTAAAAAAAAAAAAAGAATAGCTTTTTTTATCCTTGGTCCAGTTTGGTTTAGATTACTTTTTTTAGCACAGAGGACTAGGCGTCGAGCCGTGCCGCATATAGGTCACCGAATGCATCATTCAGTGAATAATCACCAAACACGCAAAGTGGCGTCGATGCGTGATTACAATACAATAACAATGAGTTGGACTAATATAGTGTAATTTAATGGAAAACTATGTGAGTGGCGCAGCAGGATTTTGAGTATCCTCCGGTGTCATAGCTGTACTCATAGAAACAATGTGCTTGAATTTTAGAGTGCTTTCCCATTAGCACTTTTGGTGCGCACCCGGATTCGATTGACGTCAGAGTTTGGTACGTTTGGATGATGTGAACACTGCACACCCGCGAACCGTATCCGAGCCCGTTTAAAAAGGGTGGTCTGGGGTGCGGTTCAAGTGAACTCCGGTACGGTTCGCTTCTGATATGAACGCAAACATACCAAATTGCGGAAGTGAACCGCTATTAATGCCGTACTACTTGATAAAATGTGTGTTTGTTTCTCTCACTTTCCCGACGAGCGTGACTGACTTGCTGCAAGCAGAGAGCTGTAGTGTAGCCTATCTCATTTCTGCTCGCCTTCAGCGTTCTACATTTGTGGCAGACTGACGCAAGTGCCGCTATGAACAAAACCAACGGTTCAAAAACAAAAATATGAAAGTGAGGAGAGCAACATTATGCATTTTGCCGCCTTCCCCTGTGCCGTCGTTACTAAGCAACGGAGTAAACAGCTGCTGGTTTGATGATGCAAACGAACCGTGGGTCGGACCCAAATAGCATAATATGAACACAGTCCAGTGGGGGCAAGGGGAGGGTGGAGCAATCGAACTCAGGTTCGGTCCAGGCAATTGAACCAAGTGTGAAAGCACCCTTAGTATGCTCTATGTCGTCTGTCAGGCTGCCTTTAATATACTCCATAACTCAAATATTGTAAAACAGTTGTTTAGTAAATGTTAAACTTGTTTAAAGTCAGTGGTCCGTTATGTTCTGTTTATTGTGGGAGGTTTTGTAACAACTGCTTCTGCATTGCAGTGTTTTGCCAGAAAATATTGCAAAATGCATAATAATATATAATGTATATGGGTGATAGTTAAGACATTTGTTGCAACACTCAACACTTGCCTCAGGGATACCCTTACTTAAGAGGTGTCATGCAACCGGGCCCAGCTACTCAAATTGAGATGGTCATTCCACCAGCTGGGAACAGTCATCAAAAGACTTAATTTTATAATACATACCTATGTGCAATACTGTAAGATATATACACATATATAAATATTTGTTAGCCTACCTATCATATTTATAATATATCTTTTAAAGACTTTTCGGCGATATGAAGGATGCTGTACTACTCTATAGGTACTTAAGTTTAACATTAGATTGGCAAAAACTGCGTGTGAACTTCTTTATAAGTTTTTCATCTTCATTGTGAAAATTATTATAACTATTCAGTAAATAGGGTATTCAAAAAAAATCACAATATTACTATTTTTACTGTATTTTTGATCAAATAAATTCAGACTTGGTGAGCATAAGAGACTTCTTTTAAAAACTTTAAAAAAAAAAAACCTTACGGACCCCAAAATTTTGTACAATAGTGTACAATGATGGTGTTGCTGAAAGTTCAATAAAACTGGTGAATGTCTGCACTTTCAGAAAAGGTATTCAGAAACTGCTTCCTTTCTTGTTCACGTGCACCAGGAAGTTCTGGGCATTAAATCTTTTTAGGGCCTTTGAAAGCTCTGGGCAAATGTTTTCTGTGATTTGGTTAAGTAAGGCATATATTTTTTAAATGTATTTATTCATATTGAAATCCTCCCTCATTTCTAACATTTTAACCTATTAATGGATATGCCCAGACTAGTCCTCATGATGACAAAATTTCCACAAAATTAAAAGACTTCAACAAATGTCACTCAAAGTATATGAGTTAAGTGGTACATGTCTTTTGGCCTGCTTACAGGTACCACAAAGGAAACAGATCCACACAATTTCCTTCAGAGTGAGATGGTCCACTGACATGGAAATTGTTATACCAATCGAGAAAGCCTCACTTAACAATCACTCAACTTGTTTGATATAACAGTCAATCGGTGTCATCTGACCTGATAATGCTGATTTGATTTTGAACCCTGAATCAATGAAGCATCACTATATATTGTTATGTGAATAACAACACATGCTCTATAATGAACTGAAATATTCAAACATTTAAGCATTTGTGTCTGTTTAAATGTTTATCATGACTAATGTGCTAATCTCTTGGGTCGAAATTTAGAAGTTTAAGCAACACTGACAAAAAAGTACTTACTTTATATAAGCCACAAGTCTCTGAACCACAGATGTTCTTGTCCTCACAAGCTGTTAAATAAATTATTAATTTAGTATCGGTAACATTTTTAAAATTTCAAAACCATTATGAGATACAGCTGTACACAACACATGATATAGAACATCTGTGTTCACTATAACTTTGCATAAAAACATTAACATATTTAAAAAATAAAAAATATTTGATTTGAATGATAAATCTGAAGTTTGAATAAGTATAGCGACACACCAGCAGTATTTCTGAGGCATCCCGAATCTCTCCTTTCCAGAAGTACCTGAAATTAATAAACAATTAATATTTTAGATGAATGACATTTTATAAATGCTTACATTTAATACTTATTGAATTTAATCTCATTTAATCTTACAGGATTATTTAAAAAGTAATTATTAGAAACTAAAAGATTACAAGTTTATGTATATTAATTGTCAGTTTATAAACTTTGTATGTTGTGGCTGAAGTTGCACTTGAGTTGTGATGTTTGGAGTTCAGAGCTCATAGTGGGTGAAAGGTTAAACTTGCTGGTCTTACATAGTGGTAGTGCGAGGAAATATATTCACACATGCTGCCAGCCTTTTCTCCATGATACTCCTAACAGAAAGAAAAGAGAGAGAGAATTTAGCTTCTCTGTATTTGCATACGACATCAAAAGTCAAAGGCACTCTGTGTTCCTTCAAATGTACAGGCAAATGCACAGCTCATCTGAATGCAAGTGTAATACCATAGAGGTAAAATATAGTTTGAACAATACATTTCAATTTAATTCAATTCAAATTCAGTATGTTTATAAAAAATATAAAGGCTAAAATTACAGACACGAAAAGTCTATAGCAGCAATGCAGAAATAAATAATAGCTTAAAATTGGCAGGTTTGCCAGACAGACAGATAGATAGACACACAGACAGACAGATACATACATAAATACATACATAGATACACACATAGATACATACATAGATAGAAGGGGTGTAACAGTTCTCTGTAAAAAAAAAAAAAAAATATATATATATATATATATATATATGTTTATGACTTTCTTCAGCTCATACTCATTGGTCCCACTCACTGCCATTATAAAGCTTGGATGCGTCAGGATATTTATTAATATTTCTCCGATTGTGTTCATCAGAAAGAAGAAAGTCATATGCACCTAGGATGGCTTGAGGGTGAGTAAAGCTTGGAGTAATTTTCATTTGAAAGTGAACTAATCCTTTAATTTCTGTACCTGAAAACTACTGTTAGATACCTAAATAACCTGAAAAGCACTGTTTATTTTATTAGTTTCTTTGCTATATTGTATATATTGGTGCTGTTGCTTGTAATTTGATTATTTTTTGTTCTTCTTTTCTTTACTTTTATTTGACAGTAGTTCTTTTTTCTTTCTATAGAACCGTACCAAAACTGTGGCCCTAAAACTGTGACAAAAACCAAACCGTGAGTAATTTGAACTGTTACACACCTAAATGATAGATAGAGTCACTAAGAATATAAGCAGATATAATGTGTAACATGTCTCCATGTAACACAAACACCCCTTGAACCTAAAAGCTATATTTTGCAAAAAAAAATTATATATGTATGTGTGTGTGTGTGTGTGTGTGTGCGCGTGTGTGTGCGCGTGTGTGTATGCATATATACATACAGTATCTCACAGAAGTGAGCACACCCCTCACATTTTTGTAAATATTTTATTATATCTTTTCATGTGACAACACTGAAGAAATTCAGTTCCGTGCTTGACAATCTTATTATAGCCTACGCCATCTTTATGTAGAGCAACAATTCTTTTTTTCAGATCCTCAGAGAGTTCTTTGCCATTAGGTGCCATGTTTAACTTTCAGTGACCAGTATGAGAGAGTGAGAGCAATAACACCAAATTTAATACACCTGCTCCCCATTCACTCCTGAGACCTTGTAACACTAATAAGTCACATAACACCGGAAAGAGGAAATGGCTAATTTGGACATGTGTACTCACTTTTGTGGCCAGCGGTTTAGACATTAATGGGTGTGTGTTGAGTTATTTTGAGGGGACAGCAAATTTACACTGTTATACAAGCTGTACACTCACTACTTTACATTGTAGCAAAGTGTCATTTCTTCAGTGTTGTCACACGAAAAGATATAATAAAATATTTACAAAAATGTGAGGGGTGTACTCGTTTCTGTGGATACTGTATATAGTCAAACCAAAAATTATTTTTGGTATTTTTAATATATTTTTACTAGTGGGTGCAGGACACTATAGTTCATTTATGTAAGTAAGGATAGCAAAATAAAGTAAACTGTGACATATTATACCCCAAAATTCTTCATATAGTGGACTACCAGTAAAATTGATAAACCAAAAATTATTCAGACACTTTGACCTGACCATGTGTGTGTATGTAACTTTCTATTAGTTTGATTTTGGGTGTCGGCTGGGTTGGCTCAGAAATGTGGACTAGAATCTGTGTTACACTGGACTATGGTAGATTTGTGTTTGCCAGCTAATTGTTTGGCTTGTAGTGACTTGTGCTGCCATCGCCTAACCAGCTGAAAATGTACCTGCTGCCTTTCCCCTTTTCCTAATTCATCTGCCATAACCTTATACTACATCTCAGACATCTCCCTTTCCTTACATCACCCTTTCCTTGATGTTCTCTTAATCAATAATAGACCTACGCAGGATTTTTCTGACCTTGGCAAAACATTCCATACTCTAAACCTTGTGACTTCTCATTTTTGTTTGCCCATGCTTTATTAAAGAAACTGGATTGATTATTATACTCCTGGATCAGAAAAAAAGTAAATGTGCCCTCAGACTTTTGTGGTTCTGAAGCACAAGAACTGCTTGGATGAGCTTATAGTCTGGAGTGCACTGTAATGACTTAACCACTGTAAAGTGCTCTTTAACAAGAGTATAATGGGAAAATAAATCCTTATGCAACTGAAAGGGAATATGGAAGCTCAGGTTGAGATAATCTATGGTCAGGCTTTGCAAGACAATCATGGTCAGGTTTTGCAAGTTCTGCAAAAACAATTGTGGAAATCCTTGTGGTATGGAAGACAATGTAACAGATAGCTATTTGTAATAATTTCTGTGTCCCTGTAAACAAGGCTGGACTGTATTTAATAAGCACATTTTTCAATCACCCGATTATACTTAATAAGCCAACAGTACATGTGGTCATGTAAACGAGTTAACTCGTTTTCCTTTATGGTCGATTTCGCCCAGCATGTAAACACATAAACCCAGTTCTGTCTGCTTAAAGTGTGCAAGTTTGATATGTAATAGAAGATATGTATAGAAGCTTGTTTCAGCCACGGAATAATTGTGACTAGGGATGCACTGATACCATTTTTTAAGGACCGAGTACGAGTACTGATACTTTTTTTCTGGTACTCGCCGATACCGATGCCTATACATTTATTAATTTCTCGCTCTCTCTCTCTTTTTTTTTTTTTTTTTTTTTTTTTTTGGTGATGTTGCAGTTTTCCAAGCACAACACAGTGAGACTAATAAATGTAGGACAGCTTCTTTATTATTACTCTAATGAAAAAAGTAATATTTTTTATGTGCTTGTCACAAACTTAAAGAACAAAAATTTCACAGTGTCCAATAACCTTAAGGGCATAATTACCAATATATATAATTGTTATTATATAAAAAGAAATTTACAAACAAATTACAAACAATACAACAAATACTATAGAGATACAAATTAAACTTTTTTTTTCAGATACAGTAGGTTTATTTACCATGTATAGGCTACATTTATTTAACATCTTTTGTTGTTTTATTAACATTAATGACAAATATAGGCTACGGTCCCTTTAAGACCGAGTCCATGGATACTGACACATATCCTGTTTTCACCCAAATGTTTACATCGACTTAAGCCATAACCGACTGTAGTTACGTGAGATACTCCACACGATGGAGGACTGATCGCGCGCTGTCTGAGAGAACTGGGATCGCGTGCAAGAAAGAGAGAGAGAGCGTGCGAGAGAGAGAGAGAGAGAGAGAGAGCGCTTCTGGTCTGTGTCATTCAGCGCGATTCCGCCTATCCCGCCTTCACTAATCGATAACGAATTGTGATTGAAAGCATGCAGTTCGCAATGTGTGTGTTGTCTTCATTAATTTTGAAGTATTTCCACACCTCTGAGGCTGACATTGTTTCTGCTGCTGCCGCCGGTGTCTCTGTGCACGGAAAATTCTGTCAGTTACGTCACGCGAGGTATCGGTCTTTGGGTATCGGGGGTATTTTTACGAGTACGAGTACATGAGCTTGGTATCGGTGTATCCCTAATTGTGACTATCATTTTTCTCAGAATTGTGAGACTTATTTATTTATTTATTTTAATTAAAGTCTTTTAAATGTTTTAAATAAAGACTTGTAAGCACAATTTACTTGACTTGCTGGGTTAATTGTTTGCATGCAAACTGGGACAATGGGTTAATTCAATAAGCTGATTTTTGGGAGTTAACAGTGTATTAGTGTACGTAAACATGCTCAGTATTGCATAATAGGCCTACTACATTTTATAACTACAGTACATACAGTATTATTTTGATAATGAACAACAAGGTAGTCTCTAGAACAGGGGTCGGCAACCTTGTTTATCATGAAGTGCCATTTTTAAGTTTCCTAGTTTTTCACTGTTAATCACATGGACCCCACCCCCCTCCTTCACATAAACATATTTTAAAAGTTTATAACGGCTTAATTGAAGTAACATCAAAATAGTGCAGAACCTTAAATATTTCTGAAGCAATTTTCCTTAAAATTTGATTTAAATTTGTCAGAATCCTACAAGTTAGTTTATTTTCAGGTTTAAATTAGACTTTGAATAACAGATTTAAAATGTGACCCTATTGAATCCTACATCTGAACGTTTGCACACCACCTTCACTTGGTTTAATAGGTACTCTATATACTTAATTGAATATCTCGGAAATTTAGCATTAACCTCTTTTTTCTCAAAGCTAAGGGCAACAAACACAGCAGAACAAACTGTAAGCTGTCAGTCAAATGGACTTACTGTACAGTAACCCCCAACACTGCCAGCATTTACCCCTCTATGTGCCATTCCCTAGTTTGCCGACTCCTGCTCTAGAAACTCTTGAGAAACTTGTATCTGATTACATTTGTCTTATTACCACAATGAATTTTCTGTTGACACAAACCACAATGTATCTAACAACAAACATATTATGTGGAGTACATCAGTGGAAATATGGGTGAAGATAAACATTGCATTTGGCCATACAAAGGAAGCTGTCAGAAGAGATTAGGCTGTAATTCAATTCCGGTCACATTTTGATCACCAAGGTGATGATACACAGGGCAACTTTTTGTGCAATGTTGCTTGGCAATGTTGCTGTCAGCAGGCAACCTGGTGAGACACGGGAACTAATTAGGGCAATGGACAGTTGGCAGCTACTAATCAGAGAGGAGCAAATCTATTAACAATCCAATAAATACTTTATTATAAATACTTGTTAGGCACTTTATTTCAACTTTTCAAATATTTTCTTCATTTTTATTAAATAAAATTTTGATCTGATTTATAATAGAAAAAGGGAGAGGAGTGAGTTTGGCAAAAGGCGGATTTGAGCCCACGGAACGCGTCTTTTTAGTATTTTACTGAAAACATTCGATGGCTAAATTGCACATTAAATTGGACACCTGTTGGTATTTTAAGCATTAAATGAGGTGAATTTCCTGTTTTAGGTTGCCACATGACATCTTACCAGCGTAAAAAGATATAAGTTCACGCTCCTTTTCTTCGCTCCACTGCCGCTGAGAGGCCACCATCTTGTTTGAATTTTGAAATCTCCAATCCGGTCACGTGATCAGCTGCTAGCAATCTGATTGGAGGATCTCAAAAAATTGCCCACAACCGATCTAAAGTATCCAGATAGGAATTTGTTGCTCATTCTCAATGGGAAAGTGCTCAAAACATTGCTCAAAAAGTTTCCCTGTGTATCATCACCTTTAAGGCTGAATACGAATATATACTTCCAAGTAGGTGAAAAAAAAATATGTGAAAAAGAGTAGTATGTCCAAATTGATAGTATTCCTAAAACAGCAGGCAAAAAGTACCCAGATAAAGTAACCTAGTACTTCCAGCAAGATTCTGAAGTGCACACCCAATAGACATTTTACTATCCCATGAGGCCACAGGAAAGGATTTGTGAATGGCAGTGAAGCAACATTCATACTATTTAGAACATATGTTTTAATGGTTGCAAAGCAAAAAAGAGATTATGTGATTGCAGATGTAGCGTTTAAAAATTAAGTATTTACCCCTATTGTTACTAACTGGTGTTGCTGCAGCAGGGATGAGTCATAAACGGACTTCTACGAAAATAGGATATTTATTCAACAAGGGAACAGAACAGCGAACACGTTAAATCACCATACAGACAACAAGAACGGACGAGTGCAAGGAGTGGACAGGTGCAGGGAATCCGGGAAGAGCGGGAAAGCTGATGAGGAAGTGCATACAAGTGTGGAACAGGGAGGAACATGGGAAACAGAGTCCGGGACAGGCGTGACTGTAACACCTATATTGTCCCTATTGTTGCACAAAATATGTGATTATTTTTAACTCTAGCTTTATCACAGAACAAGTAAGAGGGACTTTTGTCCTTAGATTGGAACAAGCTTTGTCATCCAGTTATTCAATAAAAGAGATGTTTTTAGCTGACCTTCCTTTGTAAAACCACTGTTGCGTTCATGCATAATTTTTAAAATATATAATACATAATTATTAAAAAATAAAACATACAAGTGCATGTGATTATAAAATAATTTAAAGGACATCACTACACTGTGAGTGACAACCATAAAGAAGTGCAGTAACAGCACTGCTAAGCATGAGTGCTTCGCAGTCTGTGGTCTAACGACTTCTCACATTTAAAAACAGGAAATAACAAAAAAAAAGAATGTAGGCCTACTATTCTTTTGCCATTTTGCTAATTCAACTTTAAAATTAACTCTATTTACATGTAATAATACATTTATTGTACTGTATGTCACTGACTGTCACATGCAGGCTGTTAACAAAACACCATTATCATCTGATGGCTAAAGGCAAAGTAGGCCACTTAGCAGCTACTGTGAAACCTATCTTTTTTCTAATGCTTTGTTCTTTCTTTGTGTGTGTTTGTGTGCAACGTACCTGCCAATATCTCTAGCAGTTTGTTCAGTAGGACAGTTGACAAGCAGCACAGAATGATATCCAGCCACATAGTTTCCTGTGATAGCAGAATGAATTTGAACACCCAGTGTCTTCAGCACAGGGTACAGGGCGAGGGTCAGGACTAGAATCTACACATACATACGCACACAAAGATAGGGACCAAAGAGAGAACAAAGAGCATTAACACAGTTAAGCATGATGTATAGTACTAAAATCATCAAATATCATAAATTTCCATTGATTTTTTAGAATGTATGTAAATAATTTATTTTTTCGTGTTATTTTCCAAGTGAAGATGAATAAAATGCTAAACTAAAATGTTTATATTAAAGTTAAACATTTTCCTGACATGAATATATATGTAATCAGTGTAAATGGAAAAACTGGAGATGCTTTTGCCATTATTATACTGCTTTTTAGTCATTTTGGATAGTAAATTAAATAACTCATTCTCATTCATGCATGTTTAGTATTTCATTAGTGAGTCATTCAAATACCTTATTCAGACTATCCACTCTAAATGAATTTTATTCATCTTTATCTGTGCATGAGGAAACGCATGCTGAAACAGAGGTAATTCTGGGTTATTTGACTCAATAGTCAAATACACGCACACACAGATGTCAAAATATCCATCGTGTGGAGTATCTCGCGTGAATACAGTCGGTTATGGCTTAGTGGATGTAAACAGGTGGGTAAAAACTGGATATGTGTCAATATATTATGTACGTGCATTCAGCAGCCCAATTAAATTCCTGTTTGTCATTAATGTTAATCAAACAACAAAAGATGTTAAATAAATGTTAAATAAACCTACTGTTTCTGAAAAAGGAGTTTAGGCTATTTCATTTACTATTGTATTTGTAATTTGCTAATTTGCTTCTTGGTTCTTTTTATAAAATGTATCATATTATGGTCATATTACCCACCCCTTGCCCATCTGTACATACCAACTGATATACCATGTAGGCCTAGTCTTGATTTAGGTGGTCAATCTGCATTTGAAAGTTTAAAAAGGTTTTAAATCTATAGCTAATCAAGTAAAATGACTCAAAATCATATCTGCCAAAGTCATATAAAATGTAATTTCCCAACAGCAAAATTGTGGCCAGTGAAAATGCTGAGTGGCTAGTAACTTTGGAAAAACCACTAGCCACAGTGGCTGGTGGGCAAAAAAGCTAAGGTCAAGCCCTGGTTATATTAGATACAAATGAAAAGTCAAGCTATTAAAGAAGCACGTTTTTAGAGTGAGGAAGAAACCTAAACTTTTTTAAACAAACATTATATGGATAGCTCACCCAAAAATGAAATGTCATCATTTACTCATTTTAATGTTATTTCAGCCCTGTAAGACTTTCTTCTGCAGAACAAAAAAGATAATATTTGGAAGAATTCAACACTGGGCCCTATTAACTTTTTATTGCATGGCTATGGGACAATAAAAATAAATAAATAAATAAAAATCTATATTTGTTCTGCAGAATGAATAAAGTCATACATGTCTGAAACGACATGGTGGGCAAATGATGGCAGAAATCCATAAATATTGGAGTTTTAAAGGGTTAGTTCACCAAAAAAATTAATTTCTGTCATTAATTTATCACCCTCATGTCGTTCCACATCCGTAAGACCTTTGTTCATCTTCAGAACACAAATTAAGATATTTTTCATAAAATCCAATGGCTCAGTGAGGCCTCCATTGCCAGCAGGAAAATTAACACTTTCAGATGGCCAGAAAGTAGAGATGCACCGATCGATCGGCCAGGGATCGGAATCGGCCGATTTCCCTCAAGATCGGCCCGGATCGGTGATCGGCCGATCAGTCTCACTTCTTACCGATTCCGAGCCGATCTGTTTTGTTACCAGCGGCACAGGCAATAACGTCAGCTGCGCGTTCTCGCTCTCTTTTCTGTCACGGTGAAGAAACACACACGCGCGGGCGCCTCCTCTCTCTCACTCGTCTCATTCGCTCCGGTTAAATAGTGCTTGTATTGCGCATAATTTTAGTCATTCCCGCAGGTTTCGTGCTCACACCAAAAGCGCGCGCACCACTGACAACCCACGCTCAGTCCCAAACAGAGACAGAAGTCAAACAGAGTCACAAGTACCAAAATGAGTGGCTTACTGCGCTTAAACTGTCAAATACATACAAAAGTATGTCAAAACCACCGGCACAGTCAGTTTTGAATCGTTAAATATCTAAGAAAGTTAACCCATGTTGTGTGTAACAGTATTGGGTCCGTTGAACACCGTTCATAAACTCTTAAAGGGACAGCAGTCCAATATTCCTGCTGCTGTCTGTCATGTTAAAGGATTAGTTCACTTTCAAATAAAATTTTCCTGATAATTTACTCACCCTCATGTCATCCAAGATGTCCATGTCCTTCTTTCTTCAGTCGAAAAGAAATTAAGGTTTTTGATGAAAACATTCCAGGATTATTCTCCTTATAGTGGACTTCAACGGACTCCACAGTTGAAGGTCAGTTTTAGTGCAGCTTCAAAGGGCTTTAAACGATACCAGACAAGGAATAAGGGTCTTATTTAGCGAAACGATCAGTCATTTTCTAAAAAAATTCAATGTATATGCTTTATAAACACAAATGACCACCTCGCAAGTGCTTCCACCTTCCGTATTCTTCAAAAAGCTTACGCTGTATGTCCTACGCCTTCCCTATTCAACTTATGGAACGAACACGGCACCAGTTTCGTTTTTTCTGTAAGTAGAATAGGGAAGGCGTGGGACATACAGCGTAAGCTTTTTGAAGAATACGGAAGGCGGAATGGTGGAAGCACTTACAAGGCGATCATTTGTGTTTATAAAGCATACAGTTGTATTTTTTTTTTAAGAAAATGACCGATCGTTTCGCTAGATAAGACCCTAATTCCTCGTTTGGTATCGTTTAAAGCCCTTTGAAGCTGCACCGAAACTGTAATTTTGACCTTCAACAGTGGAGTCCATTGAAGTCCACCAAAAGGAGAATAATCCTGGAATGTTTTCATCAAAAACCTTTTCATAAAGAGAGCTATGAAACTAAGTTTTTTCAGGTTAACTGGATTTTTTCTTATACCTGAAAAAAAAATCCAGTTAACCTGAAAAAACTTAGTTTCATAGCTCTCTTTATTCTGTTGCATTTATTTGAGCTGTTTATATTTTATTACTGACTTTTAACTTGTGTTTTTTTATGAAAATAAAACTTTGCGTTGAAGAAAAGTAGATTTTTGTTTGTATATGTTGTCAATTATAGTTCTTAGAAAGAAAATCGGAATCGGCAAAAATCGGTATCGGCAGATCACACTAACAAAAAATCGGAATCGGCCAAGAAAATTGCAATCGGTGCATCTCTACCAGAAAGCTACTAAAGACATATTTAAAACAGTTCATGTGACTACAGTGGTTCAACCTTAATGTTATGAAGCGACGAGAATACTTTTTTGTGCGGCAAAAAACAAAACAAAATAACAACTTTTTTCAACAATATCTAGTAATGGGCGATTTCAAAACACTGCTTCATGAAGTTTCGAAGCTTTACGATTATTTTGTTTCGAATCACAAATGAAGATATTTTGGTCCCACTTTATATTAAATGGCCTTAACTACTATGTACTTACATTTAAATTAATCATTTGATACAATGCACTTATTGTGTACATACATGTTTTTACATTGTACTTATATTTTAAAAACACCTGCATGTAATTACATCTGTAATTAATTTCTGTAATTACACTGATAATTACACTGTTGACCGATCCCTTACACCTTACCCCTACCCTTAAACCTACTCATACCACCAAAGCTTTCCCTAACCTTACCCGTATCCCACCTCAATAGCAGCAAAAGTGTTTTGCAATTCAATATGAACCCAATAAGTACATTGTACTTATTTTTTAATGTAAGTACATAGTAGTTAAGGCCACTTAATATAAAGTAGGACCGATATTTTGAAGAAAGTTTGTAACTAGGCTGCTAGGCTGTAACTAGAAAAAAAAAAAAATACTATGGAAGTCAATGGTGCCCCAAAACTGTTCAGTTTCCCACATTCTTCAAAATGTCTTCCTTTGTGTTCAGCAGAAGAAAGAAATGTATACAGGTTTGGAACAACCTGAGGGTGAGTAAATGATGACAGAATTTTCATTTTTGGGTGAACTAACCCTTTAAAAAAAGTTTTCATGAACATGAATGATAAATAAAGTATACATTCAATTACTAAAATTACAATATTAATAAAAAACAGCATAACAACTGGCAAGAGTTATTATCTCCAGTACTTCCATAAGAAAACAGAAGTTAAATAAAGTTAATTTCTTTGTTTATTCCTGTTATATGAATATTCAGAAGCTGTGGATCATGTAAATAAATAGCTTTTTCAGAAAAAGACTTGGACCTTAATAAGAAAAAGACACAATATATACGTGGTAACTTGACACAACCAGACACAATACACAACTGTGCAAGCGAGGGAACAATCCTCAACTTCAGCCATTAATATGAGGATCGCAAGGAAGGAACTCAGCAGCTGATCCCGAAGAATTACTGCTGAATGCACAACCGCATCTTTCAAAGCCACACAGGGCCTTAAACATGCATTATTGTGTTCGATGTGAAAAGAACAGTGAGGGATTATCCTGCGATGACCTGATAACATTATATTTGCCACAAGAATGCAGCATTGCTCAGCTCTTCGAAAAACAAGGCTTGCTATTTAGTTCAGAAGTTGGTATTAGCTACAATTAAATAGTACATTTCACAAACAAAGCTTACTTATTAACACACTTCTCACAAAAAATACAAGCAAATGATGAAAATACTGGAGCAGAAACACTACAAGCAGCACAGATGACATCAGGCTCTTTTCACTTGAGCTCCTGATATTTAATAGTTTTTAACCAATTATTAACACACAGTGTTCAAAAACTGTTCAACAAGTTTACGCCGTTTTAAAGGAAAAGTACAAGCAATCAAGTTTAGGCATGTCAACAGTCTGCTGTGTTCAACTTGCCAAGCACGTTCTGCTCAAGTCTCTCAATATAAATGTCACGTATCAAGAGAAATAAAACTGGATTTACCACGCAAAAGACCACAAATCCCATTCGAGGGACAGCCGAAGACATTATGTCCTTGGGATTCCACTGGTACAAGCAATCCGGTTTGTTCCCTTGCATATTTATTTAACAACAGTAGAAGTTACATCGCCCGTGAAGTGTAGGTTTCTGTGCGTAAATCAGTTAGTCAGGTGTCCAGCAGGTTCATCCCAATAACGCATAAAAGTCCGTCGGACAGTTTGGACAGTCTCTGCATTTCCCAAAGCGGCTGCGTGTTGCGCTTGATGCTGATTGTATGACGCTCATATCCGGATACCGGGGCTTCCAATCAAGAGCGGTGCACGGGTCTCATCATAAGAGGATTGAAAACCTAATAAACTTAAGTGCTGCTTCTGACTGTTAGTGGTTTGTTTTGTACTACAGACATACAGTTAATGTCACTATGGCTTTCTCGGTTGTTTAAATTAATATTTTAGACAATAGCATCATGTTCACAACACATCAATACCCACATCCTGTAGGCCAGGGGGTATACATATATACCAGGGGGTATACATATATATATATATATATGTATGTATATATATATATATATGGCTGAACTACTCCCGGGCGCGTTTTTGGAATCAGCATTGCTCGAGTAAGCAATGTTTGGGTTAATCAACCGATTGGCTTTACCAATAAAAATAAAACAACACTTTTTGAAAAATATCATTTACAGATATTTTAAGAAGATAAATGATTATCCATTTCATTTACAGATATTTCATTAATTTTAGTGATTTGTTAGTTGTTGTTTTTTTCTGACGTTGAGGACAGACACCGCAAACTTCCTATGCGTTTAAGTGTTAACGATTGTTAGGCCTAACGTTACGTGTTTTGTATTCACAAAGGTTAGTCAACCATAACGGTGGGTGATTACAAGTCATACAGATAAAGTTGGAGGGGAAATGTAATTCTAGTGGTCTAAGTGAAAATCCAGCTGCCCGTGAACCTCTTTCAGCAATCTCTAGATGTCGCAATTTCTTCTGTTTTAAGTAGTTTAATCAGAATTAGCATATTTAGCAGATAAACAGCTATAAATCTATTGCACTCTATAAAATACTAATACTATACTAATATTTGTGTTATATATATATATATATATATATATACATAGTCTAAATATATATACATACTATACATACTATATATATATACTTTTTTGTTTACTACATAATTCCATATGTGTTCATTCATAGTTTTGATGTCTTCAGTGAGAATCTACAATGTAAATAGTCATGAAAACAAAGAAAAAACATTAAATGAGAGAGTGTGTCCAAACTTTTGACTGGTAGTGTATATATATATATATATATATATATATATATATATATATATACATACAAATGTATATGTGTGTGTGTATATATATATATATATATATATATATATATATATATATATATACAAATGTTTTTTTTTTTTTTCAGTTGATGATGCCTGTTTTATTTGATCATTTTTTAAATCAGCAATCACTGTTTGTGCATCAGACAAGAACATGGAAAATATTTGTTGTCTGTGTATCTATGTCTGGACTTAGCTCACAGATGTATGTATGCCATTCAAACCACTGACCCAATTCCACCCTCAGACTCCCTCCATCTTCAAACCAACCAGGTTTACAGCCACATATTTATACATTAAAACACAGCAGGGTAAAGGTTTTGCCTTATGACTGTTATTCTTTTCACAACATCTTATTGTACAACATAATAAACTAAGGCAAAAGGGAAAAAAAGAAACAACTTTATGCAGACTATACTGTAGCTGTGCTATCAGAAAGTTTTTACTGGTTTGCAACTTTCAAGTACAATCAGAAATTTATGATGGCTCTTTATTAGCCCTATGGCAGAAAATAAAATGGACAATTTAATGGTTATTAAAAAAAAAAGCATTGTTTTCAATATAAACAATGACACATTTTCCGCATATTATACAGCGATATTCTGTAAATTGCTCTGAAATATTTGAACATTTACTGGATTGAAGCAAAGCAACTTGGGTTTACTTGTACATCTTTTTTTTCTTTCTTTTTTTTTAAGTGTTTTTTTTTTTTGTACATTTTTTATGTTAATGTAAATGTCATGACACAGGTGTTTGGGGAACATTTATTTGTCCATCGGCCAAAAAACCCTAATACAAGTTTGTTTTTTGTTTTTGTTTTTTTGTTGTTTTTTCAGTATATTTCATACACACATATTGAGATATTCAGCTATATATATATATATATATATATATATATATATATATATATATATATATATATATATACACTACCAGTCAAAAGTTTGGACACAGTAAGATTTTTAATGTTTTAAAAAGAAGTTTCTTCTGCTCACCAAGGCTGCATTTATTTAATTAAAAATACAGTAAAAACAGTAATATTTTGAAATATTATTACAATTTAAAATAACTGTGCTCTATTTGAAAATATTTTAAAATGTAATTTATTGGGCATTCAGCTGATGCTTATTAACACTCGTGCCATGGGCCTCGCCCAGTTCTTATGGCCATCGGCTTCGCCCTGCTTGCCACAGACTGTTGTCTATTTTAATATATTTAAAGATGTAACTTATCCTTGTGTTGGCAAAGCTGAATTTTCAGCATCATTACTCCAGTCTTCAGTGTCACATGATCCTTCAGAAATCATTCTAATATGCTGATTTGATGCTCTAGAAACATTTATTGTGTACAATTGTACAAAATATTTGTGTACAATATTTCTTTTTCAGGATTCTTTGATGAATAGAAAGTTCAAAAGAACAGCATTTATCTGAAATACAAAGCTTTTGTAATATTATACACTACCGTTCAAAAGTTTGGGGTCAGTAAGAATTTTTATTTTTATTTTTTTGAAAAGAAATTAAAGAAATTTTTTTTTTTTTTTAGCAAGGATGCATTAAATCAATCAAAAGTGACAGTAAAGACATTTATAATGTTACAAAAGATTATATTTCAAATAAACGCTGTTCTTTTGAACTTTCTATTCATTAAAGAATCCTAAAAAAGAAATATTGTACACAAATATTTTGTACAATTGTACACAATAAATGTTTCTTGAGCATCAAATCATCATATTAGAATGATTTCTGAAGGATCATGTGACACTGAAGACTGGAGTAATGATGCTGAAAATTCAGCTTTGCCAACACAAGAATAAATTACATTTTTAAAATATTTTCAAATAGAACACAGTTATTTTAAATTGTAATAATATTTCACAATATCACTGTTTTTACTGTATTTTTAATTAAATAAATGCAGCCTTGGTGAGCAGACGAAAGTTCTTTTTAAAACATTAAAAATCTTACCATGTACAAACTTTTGACTGGTAGTGTATATATATTCAATTTAAAAATAGCTACAATTAAACTAGCAAACAGCCTCAATGTAATTAAGAATAAATATAAAGTCACAGTAAAAGTTTTATCTATGAAGAGAACAGTGGGCGGAAATCACATTGACAGTTACACACTCCTCACCCTCAAACACCACCAAACATTCAGATGTGGCCAACATGAAGCTTTCTATCGCTGCACTTGGTAAGTGATTGAAAAAATTTCATGTTTAAATAAATAAATAAATAAATAAATAAATTAGGACTGTACATATTTTATACCCTTAATTTTTAAAAATGACAATTTTAAATTTGAATAATTTTTTTGGAGTAACCCATCATCTCTGTTTGGATTTAGTTGCACTGAGTTGCATCTATTGGGAGGTCTCTGGACAGCTGGTGGAGGTGGTGGTCAGGCTTGGAGATAATGCAACCCTACACTGTGACTGTGAGTTAATCATGGCACAGGAAATTCGATGGGTCAAGATCTGGTCTCCACAAATCCAACAACCTCTGATCATCTCTGCATACAATAGCCTCTTAGAACCCATTCCTCGATTCTCTCTGTCCTGGAACAATACTTCAAAATCCTATGACTTAGTGATCGAGAGCATCACTGAAGCAGACCTTGGTCTCTACTATTGCTCAAGGGTAGAGAAGAAGACGATGGAAGAGGAGGGAAAAATCTCAGAGAAAGATTGGTACCACACTGGGGATTCTGTCATAAATCTCACATACGGTTCACCTGGTAAGCTTGTTTCACACTGCAAACACTGTTTAAAAAAAAAAAAAGGTCCACTGAATAATTCTACTAAAGCAAAATATTAACATAGCCTACTGAAAGAAGAAGTTTGGTCCTAAAAAGTGAAAATTTGAGATGTTTAAATAAATGTGTTAACTTTATAATTACTTTTTAGCCAGAAAAGAGGGTATAATCATTTTTTTATCTCTTGCACTTCTGAGATCTGTATAGCTCAGCATTCCTCTACCTCAAACAGTAGAGCATGACGCTAACATCGCTAAGATCATGGGTTCGATTTCCAGCGAATGCGTGAACGGTAAAATGTGTACCTAAAATGCAATGTAAATCGCTTTGGATAAAACTGCCTGCCAAATGCATAAATGATGTACACTACTATGTATGTACATCAAAAAAATAATATAAAATAATAATAATTGTTAGGTATAATGTATTTGTAGAATGTATAATTGTGTTCATGTTGTGTTTTCTACTGAGGTGGGATGTTAATGTTAATGTGAGGGACAGGTTTGGTGGTATGGTTTGGGTTAAGGTGTAACGGATCGGTCAACAGTGTAATTATAGATGTAATTACAGAAATTAATTACAGCTGTAATTACTACATGCAGGTATTTTTTTAAATATAAGTACAAAGTAAAAACATGTAGGCTATGTAGACAATAAGTGCTTTGCATCAGATGATTAATTTAAATGTTAGTACAAAAAGACACTTAATGTGCAGCTGGACCAATTAATTTTTGATATACAAGTTGAATATTTTATTCAAGCAGCATTTAGGTCAAACTACCTTTAAAATAAAATGTACATGTGTGCTTATATGTAGAACAACAGAATAAAACTGAATATAATTAATTATTTATATATAATGTGATTATCTACAGTGGATATAAAAAGAATACACTACCATGTTAAAACAGCTTTTTTTTTTTGTGATGTAAATAAACGAAACAAAGATAAATCATCTCAGAACTTTTTTTTACAAAATTATACAAATATTTATTACCAAGCAGGTGTAGGTACACCTACAAAAAGCCACTTAGTGTATGTTCTCTTAAATTATTTTAGTTGATCAAAGAATTATTCATTAGAATGGGGGAACCAATTTAAATATATTGCTTTCCAATAAATGTAGGTCATATCCTGTTTTGACAGGAAACAAAGTGCTGTTCTGAAATGGAATATTAAAAAAAAAGATTACAGCAAGTGGAGGTTTGTTACTGTGTGACAGCAACCCCTCTGCACTGAGTGTATATACACTATATATACAGTTGCATGAATAAGTATGTGAACCACTTGCAGAATCTGTGAAAATGTGCAAAATTTTAACAAAATAAGAGAGATCATACAAAATGGATGTTATTTTTTATTTAGTACTGTCCTGAGTAATATATTTTACATAAAAGATGTTTACATATAATCCATAAGACAAAAAAATAGCTGAATTTATTAAAATGACCCAGTTCAAAAGTTTGTGAACCATTGATTCTTAATACTGTGTGTCATTACCTGGATGATCTACGACTGTTTTTTTGTTGTGTGATGGTTGTTCATGAGTCCCTTGTTTATTCTGAGCAGTTAAACTGAGCTCTGTTCTTCAGAAAAAATGTCCAGGTCCCAAAAATTCTTCAGTTTTCCACCATCTTTTGCATATTTGAACCCTTTACAACAGTGACTAAATGATTTTGAGATCCATCTTTTCACACTGAGGACAACTGAGGGACTCAAACACAACTATTGAAAAAGGTTCAAACATTCACTGATGCTTCAGAAGGAAACACGATGCATTAAGAGTCGGGGGGTGAAAACTTTTGAACAGAATGAAGAGGTCCAAATTTTTCTTATTTTGCTTGAATATCATTTTTTTTTCATTTAGTACTGCCCTTCGGAAGCAACAGAAGATACTTGCATGTTTCCCGGAAGACAAATTAAATACAATTTACCTTGATCTTCAAATTCCAAATGTTTTCACCCCCCATCTATTAATGCATCATGTTTTTTTCTGGAGCATCAGTGAATGTTTGAACCTTTTTTAAAAGTTGTGTTTGAGTCCCTCAGTTTTCCTCAGTGTGAAAAGACGGATATCAAAATCATTCAGTCACTGCTGTAAAGGGTTCAAATATGCAAAAAAATGCTGGAAACTGAAGAATCTGCAGGACCTGGAGATTTTTTCTGAAGAACAGAGCTCAGTTTAACTGCTCAGGACAAACAAGGGACTCATGAACAACCATCACAAAACAAAAACAAAAAAACAGTCGTAGATCATCCAGGTAATGACACAGTATTAAGAATCAATGGTTCACATACTTATGAATGGGGTTATTTTAATAAATTCAGCTATTTTTTCTTTTGTCTTATGGATTATATGTAAACATCTTTTATGTAAAATATCTTACTCAGGACAGTACTAAATAAAAAATAACATGCATTTTGTATTATCTCCCTTATTTTGTTAAAATTATTAACATTTTCACAGATTCTGCAAGTGGTTCACATACTTTTTCTTGCAACTGTAACTTTAGCTGTATAGTGTAAAGATCAGGTTCATAAGAAGGTAAATGAAAAGCGTGACGGATCAGATAGCAGCAGTACTTTAATAAACAAATAAAAAAAGAAGAGATTTTCAGTTAGAGAAAAATGCAATGAAAGAGCACAACTAACACTAGACAAAGAGTAAACTGAACAGAAGGCAATACTGAGAGAACCAATGATCTACATAAAGAACAGGTGTGTGAAATCAATCAAGCCATAAGTAACTACGACAACCAATGAAATCATGCTTAGCAAACATGACAACCAGGGAATCAATTGCTGCATCCCAATTCGCATACTATCCATCCTAAATATTCGAAAATAGAATTAGTGTGTCCCAAATCGTAGTATTTTGAAATGAGTATTCCAAAGATACCCAGATGGTCTCCTTTTTCCGGTTAGAATACGAAGTGCAGATCCGTGCACACTCTTAACAGCTAATATTGCCCACAACCCATTGCGCTGTGGACAAGGATTCGATTAAAACTACAAACATGAATATAAAGTGTTAAAAAACTACAAACATGATGGATTTGCGAGACCGACAGTTAAAGGGTTAGTTCACCCAAAAATGAAAATTATGTCATTTGTTACTCACTCTCATGTCGTTCTACATGCGTAAGACCTTCATTCATCTTCAGAACACAAATTAAGATATTTTTGATGAAATCTGATGGCTTGATGAGGCCTCTATTGCCCGCAAGATAATTAACACTTTCAGATGCCCAGAAAGCTACTAAAAACATATTTTTGTACAGTTCATGTGAGTACAGTGGTTCAACCTTAATGTTATAAAGCAACAAGAGTACTTTTTGTGTGCCAAAAAAACTTAATAACGATTTTATTCAACAATATCTAGTGATGGGCGATTTCAAAACACTGCTTCATGAAGCTTCGAAGCTTTACGAATCTTTTGTTTCGAATCAGTGCTTCGGAGCACCAAAGTCACGTGATTTCAGTAAACAAGGCTTTGTTACGTCAAAAATGTTTTGAAATTTCAATAGTTCACGTGACTTTGGCAGTTTGATATGCAATCCGAACCACTGATTTGAAACAAAAAGATTTGTAAAACTTCATGAAGCAGTGTTTTGAAATCGCCCAAAACTAGATATTGTTGAAAAGTCTTTATTTTTATTATTATTATTTATTTATTTATTTTTTTTTTTGGCACAAAAAAAAGTATTCTCGTTACTTCATAACATTAAGATTGAACCACTGTACTCACATGGACTGTTTTAAATATGTCTTTAGTAGCTTTCTGAGAGGCCTCACTGAGCCATCGGATTTTATCAAAAATATCTTAATTTGTGTTCTGAAGAAGAACGAAGGTCTTACGGGTGTAGAACGTCATGAGGGTGAGTAATTAATGACTTAGAATTTTCATTTTTGGGTGAACTAACCCTTTAAGATAAAGGGGTTTGAGTGATTAATAATCAGTATCCAACCTGACGGAAAAATATTTATTAAATGTTATCCACATTATATTTCATCTGCAACAGCATTGTGAAATTTTATAATGATGCGTTTGGTCATTAACTTTTAAGAGCATCATTATGCCAACATGAGGAGACTTCTCCACATGAAAGACCCATGACTGACAGATCAACGTGCGACTACCTTTCTCTCTGAAATGGTAGGAAATTAAATTTAATTGAATGTGGAGGATTTTAACTGTGACAAGATGATTGACAGGGCAGTTTAAACAGTTACAGGTTGCATGTAACTAAGCGACAGAGCGTCTGTTAAAGACGCAATTATGACAAAGCATATGTCCCAGAGCTTGCATATTTTTCTGCTACACATTCAAAAGTATGTCCTTTTTCTTCACAAAAACAGTACATACTTTTAGTGCACAGCATAAGTAGGCGAATTGGGACAATTGAGAAACAAACTAAAAGTCCAAAAGTTAAAGGTAATGGTCAATTCATCAGTCTTCTTGATTCATCAATTCATCAGTTATTCATCAATCTTCTCAGAAAGCCCCCCTGAGCTTGTGTGTGACTCAGAAAGCCCTCCTGTCTGTGACTGCTGGCAGTGCTGGCTGATACTTCAAACAGTGTGTCCTACGTCTTCTCTTCTGTCTGCCATTTTGGCTTTTGTTTGTGGCTACAGCTGCTGCCACAAGACAGGTGAGATCAGGACAGTATTTTATGTTTTAACCATCAATATTAGAGTTAATGTTTAGAGTTATAAAGTCATATATGTAAGAGATAAGACCTCTGGCTGTACTATTCACAGTGCTGAAGGACTCGGAAGGTCATCAAAGCAGCTCTGAGATGCAAAGACGGTTGAGCCAAGAAGAGGTAAGCTCATTTTTAAGTTTAAAACAGCTACCCATATGCAGAAAAGTGTTAAGATATGAGTCCGAAACCTGTTTACAATAGTTGAATATTGAATTTTAATTATGTTATCAAAACCACAAAAGAAAAACAAAAATGCTATAATAATGAATTTGCACAATATATTAGTCTCCTTCTTCTGTTAAAATTTTAAAAGAAAAAAATAATCAAACTAAAAAGAATAAATAACATTCATTTGATAATTTTGGTGTATTTTATGCTAAATCAAAATTGTGGCATGCATCATATTTCTTTCTTTCTTTCTTTCTTTCTTCTACAGGTTCTAATATTACTATTTAAACATTATCCTGAAACAAGTTTTACAATCACAAAATTATTATACTACTAAAAATATACCACTAAAAAACAATAAAATGTTTCCACAGGATGTCCATAGAGAAGTTTGTTATGCATCACTGAACATCCCCAAACGAGGAAACCAACGGACAAAGAGCAACCGATTACCAAATTCTGACTTCAGTGTGTACGACAGTGTAAAAATGCACACTTAGGTAAAGGATAATTTACAGTCAGCTGGACATACAGTCAACTCCAGAATTACTGGCACTCAGAGACCATTCCTTCATACATAATTGTAGGGGGATTTTACAGTTAAAGACCCAAAATAACAGATATGATGAATGAAGACCCAGAGTCAGAGTTAAAAAAAAATAAATTGAAGAAAATTTTACTGAAGAATAGTTTGCAGTTTCATCAACAGAAGCCAGCTTCAAGTCTCACAAGGAGTTTGTACAGAACACTTAGCGCACATACAAAGATACACATGATTCACAACTTCTACAAGTTTGAAGTTGGTCCAGACTTTAACTATAAACAGGAAAGATTTCCAAAACATACTGATAAGTTGTACTTTTCTCTCAGTCAGAGGTACAGACAATATTTATCATTTTCTAGTGTTTGAAAATGAAAATAAATGCTTTAACATAAGTTGAAGAAGTCATTCAAATAATTTAATATTTAGAAAGATAAATGTTAATTAATAACTTGATTATAAATCACTCAAAAGATATGTACTGAAGTGGCAGTGGATTCCAGAATCCAACCCTTCAGAATCTCTCCAGATCCTTCAGATTCCCAGCTCCATGTTGGTGCCTCTCCTCTTCAGTTCACCCCACTCATTTTCTATAGGGATCAGGTCAGGGAACAGCCATGACAGAAGCTTCAATTTGTGATCAGTGCCCCATTTTTGTGTTGGTTTTGATGTTTGTTTTGGATCATTGTCCTGATGGAAGATCCAACCATGGCCCATTATAAGATTTCTAGCAGGTTTTGATTTTCTATCTTTTGGTATTCACTAGAAACCATGATACCATGTATCTGAACAAGAGGTCCTCCAGCAAAAAAAAAAAAAAAAAATAGACCTACAACATTAAAGCAGTATATTTAACTGTGGACAAGAGGGTACTTTTTATCCCTGCGTGCACCAAACCCATCTGGTGGGTTTGCTGCCAAAAAGCTCTTTTTTTTTTAAATCTGACCATAGAAGCCGGTCCCATTTGAAGTTCCAATCTTGTCTGACAACTGAATATGCTGGAGATTGTTTCTGGATGAGAGCAGAGGATTTTTCTTGAAACCCTCCCGAACAACTTGTGGGGATGTAGGTTCTGTCTGATAATTTTTTTAGGTTTTCTGACCCAGAGACTCAACTAATGTGCAATTCTCCAGCTGTGATCCTTGGAGAGTCTTTGGCCACTCAAACTCTCCTCCTCACTGTGCATTAGGACGATTTAGACACACGTCCTCTTCCAGGCAGTTTTGTAACATCTTTAGTTGATTGGAACTTCTTAATTATTGCCCTAATGGTGGAAATGGGGATTTTCGATGCTTTAGCTATTTTCTTACAGCCACTTTCAATTTTGTGAAGCTCAACAATCTTTTGCTGCACATCAGAACTATATTCTTTGGTTTTACTCATTGTGATGAATGATTAAGGGGATTTGGCCTTTGTGTTTCCTCATGTTTGTACTCCTGTGGAACAAGAAGTCATGGCTGGACAGTTTCATGCTCCTAGTCAGCCTGGTGTGCTAAAACAACGTAAATATGAATGGGAATATACTTCAGAGATATTTTACTCATAAGAATTTCTAGGGGTGCCAATAATTGTGGCCAACATGCAAAAACATTTATTTCATTTTGTGAGTTTCCGCCACTCTCAATTGTTTTACTTCAATGAAAGGTTAATTTTTTATTTTTTATTTTTTTTTTTTTAATGAAAGATCAAAATGATAAACAATTCATATTTATTTTCACAGCCGTCTTTGCTCATATTTACCAAGGGTGCCAATAATTCTGGAGTTGACTGTATAGGTAAATAAATCCAAAGTTTATAAAAAAAAAAAAACCAACAACTATAATTTATCCTTGCTTTTATTGTTACCTAACAAATAAATAAACAAGTAGACAGGAAATATTGGTTTTGATAAAATAATGACATTGATAAAATTATATAAGAGAAATAAACTGTGGAGCGACAGCAGAGATAACATAATAGTTTAGAACATAAACCTGGGTGAAATTAAAAGACAGCGATGTTTATGTACAGTATAAATATAAATTTTGTTTATCCATTATACATGACTTTTCATTAGTGCAGTTTAAATGATGACCAATAACCATATAGGCAGCAGTAGCGTTTGTTTATTGTAAGCAAGCAAAAGTTCACCTAGCCGCATTTCCATCAAACCTGCACTAATCAGCAAAAAAAAAAAAAAAAAAAAAGGCTTAAAAAGCATTCACGGAAAACCAAGCGGAAAATATTTGACACCTTTGTTTTTGCAAGTAGTCAAACTTCAGATGCATGCAACTTGCAGACCCCATTTCACTGACCCCATTTCAGCTGCTTATCTCATAATCAGATTTACAGCTTCAGCTTCCATCACAATGCTTTTGGGGGTCAACAAATGTGAGTGACAACAAATCGTGTGACAAAACTGATATTCTTTACAAGAAGATGTTTGTATAAAGCACATCCACCTAACATTAAAAAACAAACAAACAAAACAATATATTTTTTTACTGGTAAGAGTTAATTTTAGAGTTCTTCATATCTTGAAGATAATTATATTCAATGTTAATTACATTCAAAAGTATCATCTGAAAGATTTGCCACATACACAATTAACAAAACTGACAAAAACAACTTTTAAAAAAAATTATGACGAATGAATGTAAAAGTCAATTATAGAAAGATTTATTGCCTGTAATGATTTAAAAGGAGGAAATAGCATTGACTCCACATCCTATAAAAGCACCAACCATTCAGAACAGGAAGTCTGGATCATTTCATGAATCATTTCACACAGTAAATATAAAGACCCATTCATGTCCATTTCTTGTTACTGTTACTAGTTTGTATTAATCACTTTAATAAGATGATAAATGTAAATATAGTGTCCAGATAAAGATCCTCTGTATGAGCTGAATCTCAAACATGTGAAATAAACCAGAATTGTTTTCCATAGATCTTTTGTTGTCCTTGTTGAACTTCATTCCGATGGATCTAATAATGTTTATGGCGAAATAATGTTTATGGATGATTGCCAATGAGAGACAGATTTCAGTGCCACACGCGAGTCCCAGGGGATATAAAGGAATGAGGACATTTCATTCTACCGAACTACTCGCAAAGCTGAAATACTACTAATACAGGTCGGTTTATTTGAAGAATTAAAATTGTGAGGTAATGCAGCACTTGATCTCACATTACACTATCATACTAAACTGCATTTGAGTGTGTTGAAAATATTGATCCTCGTTTTATTTCTCTTTTTGTCCCAAAGTTTGCTTGCCATGGTCTATAATGTTGAACGATAAAACAACAGAGTTTCACTAGACGTTATGCAGCTGTACCATCTGTTGCCATGGTTGCTATGCAGTACAAGGAAACCAGGGATAACACAGATATTATGTCATTGACAAGGGAGGGATGGGCACAATTTAAAATTGTGAATTTCTCAGAATTTACAGATTCTTGGAAACATTTAGGATAATGTAAGTACACAGCTGAACGAAATATATAACACTGTGCAAGTGATTTTTGGATATTTTAATATAAAAATCTTACATATTGTGCCTTTAATTCTGACAGGACAATGTTGTGCCATTTTGCATGATCAGAAACAACTGTGTGTGTGTGTGTGTGTGTGTGTGTTCCCCTTTCTAAACATTAATTTTGTCGCTACATAATAATATTTTTGTAAACCTAATAATAGGGGTGAGCAGGGCACAAACTACTGTGGGGCTAGTTGTAACACACATGGTTTAAAAGTTTCCACACATGCCAGCATGACAAAACTTAGTGGTACAGTATACAGAGAAACACTATACAGAGAAAAAAATGTGCCAAACTTCAAAAATCTTTGGAAGATATCACTGAACATTTATTTAACCATAGCAAAAGTAAATTTCTTAGTGTTTAATAGTGTTTAGTGTTTAATATAAGTTATAATATAATTCACATTAACAACTTTAATTAATTCTATTGAGAAACCATGAGAAAAAGGTAAATAAAGACTGAGAGTCAATGTTCAGAAATTATTAATTATTATGTTTTGAACTATGAGCTGTGTTTTGATGCGTTAAAAATGCCATTATTTTATATAAAAAAGTTATAGTTTGTCATATATATATGATACATATATATATAAAATTTTAAGCTGTCATGGTCATGTTACAATGTGCCGCACCTATTTGGCATATTGTCACATTTCACTTCCATTCTTTCTGGATAAATAAAGAAAAAAGTATACACTGTATTAAAGGTGCAATATGTAAGATTTTCTGTCCGCTAGAGGTTGCTAGAGGCCTATTCAAAACAAAGGTGTAGCTTGATGACGCCAAGTTTGAGCGCGGAATCTTGGGACATGTGGTCTTCACCTCAACGGCCGGTGGAAAAGAATTGGGATAGGACTCAGGAAGAAATCATGTTGATGGATGGGATTATTAACATTACTGTAGTATGAAGCAGAGCAGGACCCAGTGTTGTGGGAGCTGAACGAGGTCGCTGGAGCGATTGCACAACACACGCCTCACGAGCAGCGGAACTTTTATTATGCCACAGTCGCTGGCACCACTTCCGCTTTTCCGGTCATGAGTATGAGGTAACACAGCTCTGTTTATCATATTAGATACATTTGAGTGTCTGTGAGACACTGTTGCACACTGCAGTAAGCTAGATTGATTTTAGAATATCCTAGTAAATGCTGGATGGCTTGTGTTGATAAATGGCATGCAATTAATTTTAAAATGTATTGTATGATGGAGAAAATTCTGTATTACTGTTACTAAAAATAAAGCTGCATCTGAGTATTAGCTACTTGACAAAATAGTGTTTTTCTCTTTCAAAATATATAACACGGTGGTTTTTGGATATTTTACTGCAAAATTCTTACATTGCATCTTTAATGGGACAGAACCACATAATTGTACTAGACATGTGAAATTATTGTGGGAAAAAATAGATACTCTGAACCCCAAGTGGATTTACACAAACTGAGAAAGACTGATTTTTTCAGTATTACAAATATCAAAATAATTAAAAGTTATATTGTACCTTGTTCTTAACATTAATTGTTTAACAAAGAGTCTAAAATGCTAAAATACAGAATTTAACTGGAATAAGTATGACTACAAATAATAGATAATTAATTTATTATAGTCCTGCAGGTTAGTTCCATCCCTCAAACACTAGATGGCACCATGTGTCCACAAAAAAAGTGACATCTTCCTTGAGCAACTCTTACTCAGGAAAATAAGCTTGATGGAACAACACCAAATTAAAAAAGGCGAAATCACAGAACAAAGGGTTAATTTAATTACACAAACATTAATAACACAAACGCCTTGTCTAAGTTTTAATGGTTTTGCATATTTTTAATAATTAGTCCACTCAAGAAACTGCAGAAAGGAGCACTGCATATCAGGGGTGGAGGGATGAGGCATGCTTGGGTTCACAAAACAAACCAATCCATCATCTTTTTTTTTTTGTTTGTTTGTTTACACCTCCCCTCCCTCCGCACACCCCAGAAAGACTCTTCGAGTCTTTCTCTCATGAAAGTAGTTGACCAAAATAGGAAAGGATTGACAGAGAGGGATGGAAAAAATAAATAAATAAATAAAAGAGAGAACTGGAATAAGTGGAAAAGAAATGAGGGTGAAAAAAAGAAAAAGACATGGATAAAGGGAGGGGATGAGAGAGAGATAGAGCGCGCACGCAGAGAGAAGGGTTTTTGATCTGTCGTGTCTCTCAGCAGGAGGGTGAGATGCTAAGAGACTTAAGCGGACTCGGCGGCCACTCCTGCGGCGTGTTTGCGGGGTGGAAGAAGAAGAAAAATGGTATGACTTTCAGTTTTAGTCATTCCTTTTTAAGCCTTTAAAGTTTACCAAGAGCCTTGTAATAAGATCGCAGGTCTAAAATAATACAAATAAAGAAAAGAAATGAGAGGCAAAGAGTGCTGCTGCTACTCAAGAGGAAGAGGAGCTTGAGGAGAGCGTTTATACCTTCAGAAGCATCCACAGAATGTTCCTCCCTCCACTGTGCGTCAGAGGGAAAATACAGACCGTAATTACCGAGAGCATATGGGAATGTTGTTTTGGATGGGAGGGAGAGAGAGAGATGAATGAGTAGGTGTATTATGGAGCTTGAAATACATGGACGCTTCCTCCAGTGGTGCGAGGGCCACATCCATCATCTCCAGCCACAGTTGAGCGCACTGTTCCCTGGACACATACAGTGGCAGACAACCCTGCGGTTCATTGGGAATCCATACTGGGAATGCCAGAACATTGTAGTTCAAAATGCTCACATAGTATGTGGGCATTTTGAACTTCAGCACATAGCTTTACAGATTTACAGGATAGTTGACTACAGGAAGACAGGCCACAGAGGTGGGAAATATACTACAGCCAAGTTGAGCCAACTGAATGTAAAGATCTCACTAAAAAATATCAACACAGTCGAACATTAATTGCTCCACTAAAATCGACTGCGTTGGCCATTTTCATGGTATTAATTACAGATTTCTTTTTCAAATGCTGCATAACATGACACACAGTGTGGGCTGCATCTGTGAAATAAAGAAAGAAGAGACACTATTTAAACTAGTGCATTTTCGGTTTAAAACAACGTTTGAAAACGCAGCAAAACATATGCGTTTTAAAACAAAAACGCACTAGTGTAAACGGGGCCTAAGACTTTCGTTTATCTTCGGAACGCAAATGAAGATATTTTTGAAGAAATCCCTCCATAGACAGCTTACGCAATTGCAACTTTGGCCCCGTTTACACTAATACATTTTCGTTTTAAAATGCATAACTTTTGCTATGGTTATGCCTGTCGTTTACACTACGCCGGCGTTTTCGAACTTTGAAAACGGAGACTTTCGAAACGATGGCGTGGCTGCCCACATTCACTCTGCGTATCCTTGACGACTGTAAACAATAACACGGAGACTGAACTGCAGTCTTTGCAGGCTTTGTTGTAATTTTTAGCAGCCATTGTGCAGTTAAACTCTGCATTTTTTTATTCTGCAGCTACCTACATGTGCAAGAGGCAACTGTTTACACTTGTACATGCATGCCAAGTGTGCATGAATGGTCATGTGACATGCGTTTTCGACCGTGTAGCCTAGTGTAGACGGAGATTGTTTCTGAGATGCTGTGGAAACGCCAGTGTAGACAAGGATCGTTTTTATTTCAAAATGTCCTTTTAAAACGAAAACACACTGTAAACAGGGCCTTTAAATGCCTCAAAAATAAAGAGATCGGAAGTCAAATCCATATGAATGAAGGGGTTTGGTCCGAATTCACATATAAACATTGAAACATCTTCTGGAAGCTCAAAAATGCTGCGTAACCAATGAGGTTAATTCTCGTGTGTTACGTAGCATGTTTGAGCTTCCAGAAGATGTTTCAATGTTTATATGTGAATTCGGACCAAACCCCTTCATTCATATGGAAGAGGTTTAAACTTGTGATTTATTCAGGTTCGGTTGAGCTTCCATTTATGTTCGTTGATCAATATATATGAGTAAAAGCCTAAATTAAATCTATTCATCAAATAAAGTGATCGAGTCTCTTCAGAAAATTTGGACTAATCCATTCAATTCATATGGATTAGTTTTCTGATCTCTTTATGAACTTTTTGAAGCGTCAAAGTTGCAGTTGCATAGGCAGTCTATGGAGGGACAGAAAGCTCTCAGATTTCATCAAAAAGATCTTCATTTCCATTCCAAAGATGAATGAAAGTCTTACAGGTGTGGAACGACATGAGGGTGAGTAATTAATGACATAACTTTCAGTTTTGGGTGAACTAACCCTTTAAGTCATGATTATAATAAAACTAGAAAATAATAATAATAATAATAATAATAATACATGGCCGCTTATTATATATTTTGGCTCTGAGAGCCCAAAATATACAGATAACAAAAAGAAAAATGTGGAAAAGTGTGAAGTCTGCTTTACCTTTTCTTCCCAAGCATAACTGACTGAGACCATCACAACCATCTGCTTACTCCAAACTACTAGAAGTAGATAGGTGCATCATGGGAGTTACCCAGAATGCACTGTGGACACAGTAGGAGAAGTGCTTATAGAGAAGAACAGAGAGAAATAAAAATAAGGGCGCTGGAGCAGAGAGGAGGATGGCATGATGGAGATGTAGTAGGAATATAATCAAGACTGATGCAATCATTACTGTTGGCATTGTTGCAAATCACAGTGCACAAATACTCCAGTAAACATACTGAAAGGCGGCATGATTCACATGGACGGTGAGTTCAGGGGAATGTAGGTGTCTGTGCTCAAAGCAGACTCAGGGCTAACAAACAAACTAAATCCTCTGCTCAAGTGCCAGCCTTCTCTTCTTCGCCCAGTTCTGGCCTCGTCAATCCCCCCCTCTTTTTCTTTCTGCATGCTAAACAGCCTCAGGTTTAATTGTCCCTAGAGTGGGTTTTCAGCTGTTCATTTATAATGCAGAGAGGCTTTGCCAGGAACTGATAACCTTTACATCAGTACAGAGAGAGGGAAGAAAGAGAGAGAGAGAAAGAGCTAGAGCAGGAGGAGGAATAAACGAATACAGAGGGAGAAGAAAACAACAGAAGAGGCAAATCCAAAAATGAGGAAGCCAAAAGAATTGTGTGAGGGTTGAAATGAACAAAGAGACAGTATTAGTATGTGGAAAGTGTGTGGATTTCAACATGAACAAGAGCCAGAATGAGTCTAGATGATTAAACGAAGCTGGCTCTATGTGAGTGTGTGTGTGTGTTCTTGTATACATGGTTTATGAGGACACAAATGTGTATAATGACATTGGTATTACAATGTAAACATGGTTTATGAGTACACTTCCTGTATCCTCGTAAACCAAATGGCTTAAAAAAACATACTACACTGTGTTTTTTTTTTAAATTAAAAAAATGCATAGTTTTCTGTGATGGGTAGGTTTAGGGGTAGGGGTAGTGTAGGGGGATAGAATATACAGTTTGTACAGTATAAAAACCATTACATCTATGGAGAGTCCCCGTAAACCACATATACAAATATGTGTGTGTGTGGTTTAGGTGGTTCAACCCTATGTTACAAAGATGGCAATATCTGGAATTCCTGTCCTTGTGGGGACATTTTTTGGTCCCATGAGGAAAACGGGTTATAAATCATTCTAAGTGATGTTTTTTAAAAATGTAAAAATGCAGAATGTTTTTTGTGATGGGTAGGTTGGGTAGGGTTAGGGGATCAAAAATAATTACGTCTATGGAAAGTCCCTATAATAATACATAAAATCCCAACATGTGTGTGTGTGTGTACAGGTTTGCCTATACTTGTGAGGGCCAAAAGTCCTCACTTATACAGTGAAATATTCTAACAACTGACTAGTGAGGACATTTTACTGGACATTTACCTAGTTAAAAACGCTTATACATGAGCCAAAATATTTTTTTATTTAAATCTAGTGTTTTGCACACGTTTCTGTGATGGATAGGTTTACGTGTTGGGGTTGGGTTATAGGTTATAGAAAATATCATTAACCTGATATAAAATCAATGGAAGTCTATGAAATGTCCTCACTAATAGTGAAATGTGAGTGTGTGTGTTTGAACCCAATGTATGCATGAGTGAGGAAATTAAAGGTAAATGATGCCCAGGTTTGCATCAAGGCATATATTTGCCTGAGAGACGTGCGCATAAAAAGAGCAGGAGATAAATGACAAATGAGAGTGTGTTTGTGAGAAAGAGATGGATGAGCGGTGTTGTGAGCCGGACCTCGCTCCTTCCGTGTTTGGGAGGAAAATCAATGTTAATGAGGGAGACTAGCATGGCAGTGGAAGCTGATAACAAGAGAGCGGTTAACAGTTAATAGAATAATGGCAAAGTAATGACAAGCCCAGGTAACCACAGTCCTGAAGAGGAGTTTGATAAAAAAGGGGGTGAGAGAGTGAAATCTTGCATGGCTTCCAGAATTATTTCATGAATGCACCACATACACAAATGCAGAGGGCATCACAGGCATTCTGGAAATTCAAGGGTTAGTTCACCCCAAAAATTAAAATTATGTCATCATTTACTCACCCTCGAGTTGTTCCAAACAGGTGTGAGATTCTTTCTTTTGTTAAACACAAAAGAAGATATTTTGAAGAATGTTGGTAACCAGACAGTTGACGGTAGCCATATTTTTTTCCTACTATGGAAGTCAATGGCTAAAATAATGACTGACCAAAATCTTTATTTGACTAATGTTTTATGAATACTGCTTATCTGGACAGAAAAATATATTTTGTGTTGCTATAAAAAATGGGTTGTTGCACCACCGTGTTCAGACAAATTACTTATTTGACATAGTGTTGTTTGCATACTATTAGTAGACTTATAAATAGGGGACTTATACTGACATCTAGTGGCAGCATCAAGTTTTTATTTACCAAATGCCATTGTAGAAACATGCTATTTGCAGTGAATCATGTTTTTCATCACAATGAATGAAAGTGTCCAATTATTGGACAGTTACATTGTGCCTTCTATGAGTTATAAAACAGCTTTTAGAAACCAATTAAAATGATGGAAGTCAGACAAAAAAATCATTGAGCATTCAATTAAAGTTATTTCTTAAAATAAATTGATAAAAAGTAGTTTAACATTGAAAAACCCCATGTGGAATTAGTATTGAAGTGTTTCATAGACTGAAAGAATGTCTGTTTAGACACTGTTAGCACTCCGTGTCTGGTGCCTGGTCTCAAAGGATGTCTGAGATTGTCTGTTTGCTCATGCTAATATTTGTGTGCAATTCCATCTACCCGTCTTATATCGAGAACGTTCCTTCGCTTGTTTCCTTCAGTCTTACTTTGAGTTTCCTCTCTCACTTCTGTAAAAAAGACAAACAGAATGAAACAAAAAGAAGACAAGGAAATAAAAAGAGAGGAGCAGATCAAACGAGTGTGTGCTCACTGCTGCTGTATCGCAGGTTTCTTTTCCCTTCAGAGACTCTGCAGCCCAACACCCCTCTGTCCTCTGATTTCAATGCTTTCTGTCTCTCTTACACATTTTCACTCACTTTACCTCTCTTCCCCACCATGTTTAATATTTATCCAGTACTAAAAACTCCAACACATACAAACAATCATCCAGAGAGAGGTGATGAGTTCAGCTAGGTATTGAAAGTGTACAGTTTGGCTTTTTTTTTTTTTTTGGATAAATGTGAGTGCATTAGGAAAATGAATAGTTTTCATGACATCTAAGGGTGTGATTTTCATATTCTTATGGGCAATACATGTGTGAAATATGCATGTGTTTATATCAAATGCTCATCTGTATGTAATTTTGAATATATTTATGGTTGCACACCAATGTATGGGCTATAAACCATTTAATTTACCAGCAGACTGGGACATGTTCACATAATGTGTGCATATTATTTCCTAAATGGCATCACATATGTACACTCCTTTTTTTTTAGTTCTCTATTAAAACAATCCCGCAAAACTCTCTCAGACACAAATACACCTTCTACATCAAAGCCTTCATTTCCTACATTTTCTCTCAGGAGGATGTCTTTGGGCAAAATGGGGGCATTGGAGCTGTGTGTCTCTAGTGTGTGCTTCTCCCATGATGGACTTCTAGAACAATCTTTTTGTGGGGTTAAAATGCCTCAGGGACAAATTCCATTACACCAAGGCAGACGTTAGCCTCTGGGCTCAAAATGAAAAGCAAAAACAACAAAATTATAAAAAAAAAAAAAAAATGGTGAAGACAGTAATAAATTCCCTTGTTCAAACAAAGTACAAACAGCTCTAACAGGTAGCACTAGAGGCTAGTTTTGGAGTTGGTAGATTTTAAACCTTGACAAACAATATGCTTTTTACACAAAAGGGCCTTTCACACTTGAAATAGTTAACCCTGGGTCATTGTAAACCCCTGGTAAATGGAATCCTGGGTTATCTTGCTACACGTTTTACACTGCTCATAATTTATCCAGGGTTAACAATTAATCCTGGGCAGGGCTTGACATTAACTTTTTTGTTTACCAGCCACTGTGGCTAGTGGTTTTCCAAAGTTACTAGCCACGCAGCACTTTCACTGGCCACAATTTTGCTGTTGGGAAATTACATTTTATATGATTAAAGTTGACTTTGGCATGCTTAAATTACTCGATTTTGAGTCATTTTACTTCATTTAGAAGATTTAAGACCCTTTCAAACTTTCAAATGCAGATTGACCACCCAAATCAAGACTACATTGTATATCAGCTGGTATGTACAGGTGGGCAATATGAGCATAGGCTAATATGATACATTTTATAAGTTATTTTTGTTAGGCTATATAAAAGAAAAAAGAAGCAAATTACAAAAACAATAGTAAATAAAAAAATTACAAAAAAATCTTTTTTTCAGATACAGTAGGTTTATTTAACATGTATACATTTATTTAACATTTTTTGTTGTTTGATTAACATTAATGACAGACAGGTATTTAATTGGGCTGCTGAATGCATGGACGTAATATACTGACACATATCCAGTTATTACCCACCTGTTTACATCCACTAAGCCATAACCGACTGTATTCACACAAGATACTCCACACGACAGACATTTTGACATCTGTATGTGCGTGTATTTGACTCAGGCGCAAGGAGAACTGAACGCGCACGCGAGAGAACGCTTCTGCTGTGTGTCATTCAGCGCGATTCCACTTTCAATTGTAACATTAACTAAATTGTAATTTTATCATACGACGATCTTCAACGATCATTGGCTGTAAACTGAAATTAAATTCAACCTGCCAAAGTGGCTAGTGGGAGTGGCTGTCTTTCCCGCCACAGCTGAAATCTACCCGCATTTGGCGGGATGGCGGGTGTTAATGTCAAGCCCTGATCCTGGGTATTCATAAGCTGACGTTTCACCATCATACATTCCTAAACACTGGGTTAACGTTCTTATTGGCATATTTGCGGTGTCAGTGACATTGATTGGATACAGCACGTGACCTGTTTACATAGCTCTAGCATTACCAGCGCTATTGCACATCCTTGTATTGCTGACTTTACTATCGAGTTTGTACTGAATGGACATTTCGGACTATAAAGGTAAGAATGAAACGGTCTCTTCTTTACTCAAATTGTCACGTTTTCATTCAGCATTTGACGCTGAATTTACTGTTTAAAGGCCCACTGAAGAGTGTTGGAACGCACATCATTATTCTGTGAGTTGACCTAATTTCAACTGAAACCGGAAGACAGGGCGACATATCGAACATCCCCGCCCCTTCTTTAAATAGCCAATAGTGTTTTGTTTATGTTACAGCATTTTATGCCGACTCGTGGATATGATCCGCTTTGTGTTCTCGTGTCTCTGGACCGGAGCAGACTGCTCGCGTTCATTTGAACGTGCTCCTCCTAAACTTTGTTAATAAAAGTCATTTTTGACAAACTATCGCTTTTAAATTTAACAGCATTTTTCAGTTTAAAGGTCAGGACTCAAGTTGTGTCAGTTCCAATAGTTTAAGTAAATTAACATTTATTGTATTGTTCTGTACTGTTGCTAAGTGTGCTAAAAGATTTACAGTTTGAGCACGTACAAGGTCGGGATGCTTTGACGTAAGAGGTCCTCTGTCAGAGAGATTGAGTCAATCAAGTTCTGAAGAGCTGCGGCAATTACTCCATGCCGTTTAGTTGTAAGCCTGTGACGCGGGAGTCGAAAATCATGATTTTCTGCATTGTGGAAAGAAGTGTTTTCAAATTGGACAGACATTAAAATTGAAAGAGCTTCTCTGTATGCGAGAAAGAGGAAAGGCATGTTGCATGTGTGAACAGCAAATATACACACTGTCACTTTATATAAATCAATGGGAAAGGTAATCTGGCCATTTTGATGTAATTTAACAGCTTTCATGTGTGAAAGTGGATTATGCATTCGGGTTCCAAGTACATATACATTTTAATAATATAAATGTCAGAGATGCAATGCATACCAGCATTCTTGGAACGCCACACAGCCAATCAAATTCAAGAACCGTAAATAACTGTTGTGTAAGATGCAACTAGAAGAAATGAGAATAAATCTACAGTAATTCCTTTGATGTGGGTCCAGACCTTATACATTCTGTGTATCACATTCAAACTCCATTAGCACAATGAAAGATGTTGTAGATTGCAAATATGGTAATGTAACAGCATGTGTGGCATCACTCTGAGAGGGCCATCAGGTCCTGGTGATGTGATCAACTACAGAGCAGAGGGAAGTTTTTGTTTTACATGTTTGTTGTACATAGATATGCCTCTGCATGAGTCTAGAGAACAGTAGGGAGTAAATATGTGTAGGCGATGGCGTACAGTGTGTATTCCAACAAAAGTTCAGCACACGATCGCTGTTCGCTCAATAAACGCCTGCTTTACCTTTTCCACCCGAGCATAACTGACAGAGACAATCGTAACCATCTGCTTGCTCCAAACTACTAGAAGCAGCTGCCCTCTCATAAATGCATTGTGGGAGTTACCCAGAATGCACTCTTAACACAGCAGGAGAGGGCGCAAATGCTTATTGTCTCTTCATCCGGCTGTATGACACTAACCACCTCTCCTGCTTGCTTGTTATTTACTGTGTAGAGATTGAATACATTTCTAGGTATTTAAGAATAAAAACATGAGTCAGGTTGAGCCATTAAATCCACCTGTAAGTGAATTGACATGCAAATTGTTGTTCAAAGAGTAGTTTCTGACTGAGAAGGAATATTTTGTTTACTTACATGTGTAACAGAGGTTGCATTAGACTTTGTCACATTGTCCGTCATTTTGATGGACAGGGTCGTAAAAAATCCATCATAATCTAATATTACCCGTCATATTTTAATGATAATGAGACATTTAGTAGCTTTTGTTTTCATTCACATTTTTAATTTTAACCATGAACTTACAGGACAAGCATATAGGCTAGATTTTGCATTTATTTATTTATGAAGAGAACAGAAGAACAGAGATGGTGCGTCACTTTTCATGTTCAATACCACAGGAAGCAGGTGAATGTTTGTTTTTTCCCCCCACAGTGACAGCAGAGGCCACTAAAACATGACCTTTGTACCTGAACAGGCAAAAATATTGATTTCTCGATTTTAAACGATTCTTATTTTTACGAGCGGATATCGATTCTTGAATCCCAAAAATCAATCTTTTGGTCTATGCTGTTTTCAGTTGATGGATAAACAGAATGTTGTAGCATGCCTCCAATCCAATAAATCGTTATAAGCTATGTTACTTTTGATATTACAAAGTGCCCAATTTCAAATTCTGTCCATTTTATTATGAAATTCTAACAATAAATACCATTTTAGCACTCTTTAATGTGGCGTGACAGATCACATTTGAAATGATCATCTCTTTACTACTAGTTACAGCAAGAAATAAACATGAATGAACATCAGAAGGTATGTTGAAAAATACAGTACAACTTAACGAAATCTGTATCATGTCTCATGTAATTGCTCAATCAGCGTGTCAAACGTGAAGACATTACAAGAACATTACATTTACCCCAAAAGCCCTTCAGTGACCAACTCGATAGTCAGCTAAAAGAGGAGCATTTTGCTAAATATATGCACCATATTACATATTCATTATATATATATATATATATATATATATATATATATATATATATATATATATAAACGAATTAGAGTAGAAACATGATTATGTAATTATAAAATTAGTATTATAACTTTATAATATGGACTTAAACTCGGTACTTGCCTGTGTGGAATCAAACACGTCAAGGGAGACTGATGCAACTGTAACTGACTAATGTTTTTTTTTTTTTTCTGTTATTTATAAAAGTATATAAATGTCAAGTCAAGTCACCTTTATTTATATAGCGCTTTTAACAATGCAGATTGTGTCGAAGCAGCTTTACAGTGATAACTGGTATATAATTTCAGCTCTTAAAGAAAATGGTGTCATTATCCATCTTAAGTAAATTCAGTATTGATTCATTCCGATGTAAGAGTCATTAGTTATTAATTTAGTTAATTTATCTATATCAGCACTGGAGTAAACAGTGACATCATCATTAAGCTCAGTTCAGTTCACATACAATGGTGTCAATGCAGGCAGATCAGAACACTGTTGAATATCAAATGTCAAGTGTCCCCAACTAAGCAAGCTAAAGGTGACAGCGGCAAGGAACCCAAACTCCAACAGGTGACATCAGGTGGCAAACAGGTGTTAAAATGGAGAAAAAAACCTTGGGGGAAACCAGGCTCAGTCAGGGCGGCAGTTCTCCTCTGGCGAACAGTGCTTTATTATGATTCAGGCAGCTATCATAAGTCCGATGGGATCGCAACAGTCAAAGTATTTATTCCAGTTTCATCCAGTTGAGGATCATATTCATCACGCCGGTATGGATGGTTTGTTGAGGAACTGTGCCACTGGCTGTCGTGTCGATGAGGCCTTCACAGTGGATGATCTAGTTGACTCAATCTCTGCTGACACTTCAGGGCTGCGTTGTGGTCATGTCAAGGTGCAGGTTCTCGATCTCACCTGGATACGGCCCGGATCCGGCTGACTACGGTGATGGTAGACATTAGACAGTATGAATTGTTACACTGATGGATCTATTGCCATCTTCTTTGATCATTTTAGCACAAGTTAAAGTAAAAATTACAGTGGTGACAAATCAGATGGATTGTGCTAACTGAGTTTTAATGAAGAATTGAAGAGAGCTGGTATGTGAACACAGCACATGTAGGTTAAGTGTGATTTATGTGGCCACTGATTGAGCATGTCCTCTCGGTTCACTTTCATTTAGACCTCCTAACCAGCAGATGCAAGACTGAAGAAACTGAACAGTCTTACTTGGAACCCTCACTGATCTACAAATCAAGTAGAACCTTAGTGTTTAAATATATCAGGTATCATTATACCTGTATATGAATAGTCTTCCTAGACTTTGTAAAAAGTAATCATTATAAATGTAGACCCCAACAACAAAAATGGCAGTGTGTATTTACACACTGCAAATATCAAGGCTCATTGCAAAAGCTATTTTAATTTTTTCACTCCGCCCACTGTTGCACATATATTCTACCTTTAGTACTACAAACAGCATATTACTTCCATTTACACTTTGTGTGAATAGTAACTATCCCTATTCATATAATTAGTGTAAACAAGAGGCTATATATATATAGCATTATATTAACATTATAACTCAGTCAAAAGGACAACAAACAGTAAGACATTGAACACTAAAGCAGTTATTGTATACATTTAATTGTGCAACTCTATTGTACATTAACCTTTGTAAAATGAGCAAATATTGTCACATATGTATTTACAATGAGGGGAGGCAAAAAATAGAAGTAAACTATTTTACCAATGTCCTCTCATGTGGAGATTTCTAGCCTAAGTACAACAAAAGAAACTGAATGCAACTGGAGACTTATAAAGGTATTTGCATATAGATTATAGTCATATAATATGCTACAGCCTGACACAACGTGAAATAAATGATTTCATGTTCTTATGATAATTGTATTGTCCTTAATATCCATGTTTAGCATAGCAATTTTACAAATTCTCAGAAAAAAGTACCACATCTGAAGTAAAGTAGCAAGGTTTTTATACATTTAATTCAAGAATTTCACTTGAAAACAATATTTTCATCATTCCTTATACATATTAATGCAACAAGGCATTAAATGCGCTACTCAACCTAAACACAAACAATTATTATTTATTGTTTTAGTCTTCTAGTTTGTAGAACAGAACACACACTCTTTTCCCTCAAGTTATATTCGGTCTTGTATAAAATTGCTATGTGATCTATGTTCTGTGAATTTTGGATTGCACTACAGCCGAGTAATGAGGAGCTATTTCTAAAAACAGGATAAGCATGTGAGTACTCTTTTCATGTCCCAGACTATTATGGCTTATCGATACTGAGATTTTCTCACTTTTATATGTGACTAATTTGATTTATCAATATATCATGTAATTCATATGACAGCCCTAGTAAAATTACAAAGAGATTAAAAAATCTTCATATCTTTTCTTCATATTCTTCACTGTGCATATTTTAGCAGCGTATATTCATTAAAAAACCTGTTTCTCCATTGATGTGTATTCCAACCTTTCGCACAGAACATTTAAATCTTGAATTTCATAAAATTTCAATATATTATAGATGTTTTACCTGTGTATGTTTTTGTGGGCTCTTAAAGGCACAATAGGTGATTTGAGAAATGCTAATGTTAGCCTGCTAGCACCTTTAAAATCAGCAGTTCACCTGGAGTTTGATTGACAGGCGATCTGACCAATCATAACACTGTGAATTATAATATATTGTGATTTATAATAGTCCTTTACGATTGTTGCTTGTCAGACTGTACGAACATGATCCTCATGTCACACTGTGGGTTCTCAGCTGTCATTTATGTCAGACTATACGACAGTCAAGACGTGTTGGACACGCGCTTGAAAACTTGTCCTGAGTTTTACATCATCAACCCACACACATTCGGTGACAGTGAGCTGCATTACACACGGGACTGAAATGGTGGCTAACAAAGAAATCACTAGCATTAATTTTGATCACGGCTTATCTTGGAAAATGAAGACAATTTGATGTTTGTCGTAGGAGAAGTCACACTGCAGGACTATGCGGCAAATCTTCTGACACTGCCAGAATTTCATCTGAGGTCAAATTTGATCGCAACGGTCATTAATCGGCTGTCGGTGAACATGTCAAACTAGCAATCAAAGACTACAGATTTTTGCCTAGGATTATAGGAATCTTTTAGGATTCTCAAAATTTGTCTCAGATGACCAAATTGTGGCCAAAATCGCAGTGTGCACCCGCCTTTAGTATATTAACGTGAACTTGAACTTGAAAAATGGTGCGTATTGACATCTTTCCATGGTTGAAACAACATACCTTCTGATGTTCATTCATGTTTATTTCATGCTATTAGGAAGAGATGATCAATTCATGTGCCGCTTGAACTGAGGCGCTACAGCAATCTGTCACAGCACATTAAAGAGCCACAAAACTGTATTTGTTGTTTGAATTTTTAAAAAAAAGACACAATTTGAAAGCTGAGACTGAAACATACCAAAAGTAACCTGCTCTTTCTTTTCTGTTAGTGCATTGTCAGTGTCCTCTTTGCTCCAAGATGTATTTTTCACTGCTTGAGAACATGATGAGTGGTGTGAGAGCGCCATGGTTTGTTGGACGTAGCAACAGCCTTTGATATCACTCACACTCAGGATAGTTGCTAGTGAAGGGTTTGTGACTGTGCACCTGTCAGCCAATCAGTGTTGTGATGACGTCGCATTTACAGCAAGCAGCTAAAGGATAGCTGTTTTCAGATATTATAGATCTGCTTAATACAAATAAATGGAGGCCACCACTAGGTGGAGCCGGAAAACAAATAAATAACACGCTAAATACGATCAAAGTACTACAAATACCACATAAAAGCTGAAGTAGCTGTACTTCTAAGTAATGCACCTTCCCTGTGCTGTAATGTCTCAAACTCTTCGCTCTTTTTCATCTCTTTGATCATCTCAGCTGTTTGACTGATTAGAGGACTGTCTGACCTGTGTCCATCCATCATTCCACCTCACAGTAATCTCAATATCAGCCATGTTTGGAATGCAGGAATTAGTTGTAATGGTGGTGAAATAACCACACAATGGACTTTTAAAGGAGAATATCCATGAGTCACTTTTTGTTGTTTGTGTGAAAGCAGCAGTTTTGCTAGTCTTTTTTAGTGACTGACCTGAGGGAACAGCTTGAAAAAGGAGATGGTCGGTGTGGGGGAGGACAGGTGGGCTTTGGATCTGCTTACACTCTTCCTTGCCCTGAGGTTGTTGAGAGAAGGCAGGTGAAACTCATAATGCACTCTACAGATTTAATAATGTGCTGTGGCTTGTCCTTGGTGTGGGCAGACGTGGCCCCAAACCAGACAGTGATTGATTAGGTGAGAATGGTCTCAATGATAGCAGTGTAAAATTCGATCAGTCATTTGATCTGTCTGTCATATCCAGCTATCTTTTAAAAATGGGGTTTTCAACTTGGGCTAACATACCTCCTGGTTAGATAAAGGTTATCATCTAATAAATGTACTGTCAAGATCAGCTTAACACTGAGAGGAGCCCAGCAATGTAAAAAAAATCAGCCTCCCTGGAGTGCAGATGTGTGATGGACTAATTTAGACTAATAGGGCTTTATTTAGGCCCCATCTGTAGCACTGCTTTCATGCTATCAAACACTATTTTTCTCTCTTTTCTATCTCTCACACACATTCACGTCTCCGCTATTAGCTTACAAGAAGGTGAGAGAAAGCAAGGTAGATTCACAATTAGCCTCTGGAGACCTTGTATTATTTTTATTTTGCTTAAAAACTGTGAGTGTGTGTGCAAAATGCTTTATTATGCTATTTTCAAGGTCTCTACATCTGCACTGAGCAATTACATGACTTCAGACATCTGTCAAACTGTTCTAAACACATATGCTCACACATATTCACACAGTCTCTAAAAATGATAATAGTCCTACTGTGTGACTAAAATGATTAGGCTGTATTTCTATAGCACATTTTACAAATAATAGTCAGTAAACAAACCCTTTTTGACCACAAACCAAGAAATCTGGACCCAGAAAAACAATTTAGAGAGTGTTGTGTACCATTCTGTCAGCGGATAGACGAGGAACACGGAGGTAAGTGATATAAACAACAGCAGGTTTATTGAATGGAGACGAAACAACAACACAGCAGAGAAAGCAGTCCAGGTAAGTGGGTTGGGATTTGGAATGTCTTGGTTCAGCTCATCTGTGACTGATGCAGTCTTTGTGTCTTTTCCAGGTGATCCAGGAACCAACGAGCATGGAGACAACAGAGAGCAGGGGATAAGAAGAACCAGGACTGCTGGTAGGAACAACTGGTGAGTAGAACACAGGTAAGATGGTCGTGGAGCTTGACATTGTCTATGCCTAAGACATTGTGCTTATCCATAGACGAGACCCAACATCGAGTGAAGTGAGTGAGGACCTTATGAATGGTGCAGAAGTTGAATGGCAGCTGGTAGTGATCAGTGATTGGAAATGGAGTGCAGGTGAGGAACCAGAGGGATGCTGGGAAGTAGAGTCCGGGGAAAGTGAGACAGACAGTCACGGTGACACATTCACAACTTAGTGACCGAAAAAGGATGAAATAACTTGCATGGGTTTATCTTCTGTACAGACTGAAAATGTAATAAAGAAGTTAATGTAATTGAGTGCAACATGATGCAAGAATACTTATTATTTCTGACTGAAGTGTAATGACTTTTTGTCTGAAAAAAGTGTGTTATTTCATCACATTGATAAAAAATGCATCATCCCGGTCATTAGCCAAAGCATCTCGCATATAATATTCATATCAAAGAAAATCTGCAGAGATCTCTGAAAATCAGAGAAACACATTTGAATGTAATTTACACATTCAAGCATGAGTTTTACTATTACTGCCCGATTTTTGTGTCATTAAAGATGGAGCAGCTGTAAATGGGACTGTGCTTGTGATATACTTGCGTGACTGGATTCTTGGAGAATCTGTCCTTAAACGCGACACAATCGTCCCCATGTTGTTCTGCAATAGTCAAAGCTTAATTCGAATAGGCTCTAATTAAATTCCTATGTGAGATAAAAGAATACTATCAGAATTAGTGATCAAGTGGAAATTGAAAATGGCAAATTTAGCTGCTTTTCAGGGTGTATTAAGAGCCCCAAGATATAATTTCATGCCAAAGGTTATATTTAATTCATGTCATTCATTATTGCCTACAAAAGCCTGATAAAGGTGTACCTTTCATTGCAACAGGATTAGTTGTGAAATCTGACAAAATCCTCTCTTGGAGTAGTTGGTGACCTAAATATGCCCATGTTTGCCAACTAGTGGGGTTTTCTATGTGAAAAGCCAAGTTTAATCAATGTTTCAGATAAAAGAAAAGTGACTTTCGTTTATATAGCAAAGGGGAATGTGCAAACTGCAAAGGGTTGTAACTGCTTCAAAGTCTTTTTATTTCAGCTCTGCATTCATTAGACACTAGAGATAGATAATAAACACCTTTTGTGTTGGTACATAAAAACGTCTAGCATCTACATCGTGACCTCAGAAGTCTTGTATTGCCAATTAGTGAGTCATAAAGCTTGCTTTTCCATGTCCTTAATCACTAGCAAAAAAAAAGGTTAATTGGAATGACAGACACATTGGTGACTGAGGTCTATATTTAGCATGACTAGCTCTAATCAAAGTTGGCTGTTTTCAGTCAGATGGCTTTAATTGTCCTTTCACTGAGGTTGTTTCAACTAGGGGATTAAAACTTTTACCTGAGCTGAGACTAATACCTGTGAGAATGGATAACCTCAGTGTTCTTAATACTCAATACACACAAGTCTCCTTAATGTCATAAAAGATTGTTGACAGATCAATAAAGAGGTAGAATAATAAATATGCAGTTAAATAGGTTTTCACAATACTGTACCTTACATGACTTATTTACTGCCTTTTCTTGTAAAATGGTCTTGTTATTGTTTAGTACACACATTATTCAAGAAATCTTCTGAATTGTCAGAACAGCTGAAGAATCAAATTGATGTTTTTAATTATAAGACTGAATATTATTTCAGAAATGAAGAACTGGATGGTAGCTCAAAATTTAAAATTGTAGTTCACCTTACTAAACAATACAGTATGTCTGTACAAAAGCTGATATGCTTATAAGAACAAATGTTGCTCATATTCAACATTGAGTAAAACTGAGGTGATAATGGAAACTTCAATAGCTGAATCAATGAGAGTCAATTTTCTGTTTATAGCGTCTCATTATAAGTAATATCAAATGTGTTAAAGAACAATGCATTTGTAATTGCTTATGTTGCTCGTTAAATGATGTTTTATGCACTACTGCAACATATACAACTGCTTTCCCCTGCAGAATCTTAGTTTTTAGTGGCAAGAAAAATTATTCATTGTCAAAATAGAGCAATGTCTTATACATTTATACAAAGAGGCAAGCCATCTCATTTGTGATCAGATTTTCTAAAGCTATGGCAAGTTCTGCAGCCTACTGTGCCAATGAGGTTAGGTCATCCAGCAACACAAACGCCTACTAATGACCAACAGCACAGTGACCTGGTGATCTAGTGATAAAATTGCTGTCAGTGTAAACACACTGAGGTATGTCCATCTGCAGAGCCATGTGACTGCAGTTTCCGACCGGCAGTGCCTGTATTGATTGCTACTGAATTTCGTTCCCTCTGTGTTCTGGTTCTGATTTTTTTAGCAAACTGGATAAGATCCATCCCCATATAGGATAGAATCATTGTTTCATTCATGTTTCATAAAATAGCTTGATGATGTGGCAGTCAAAAAGGTACTAAAATAACTTACATCATTAAAATAGTTGATGTGACTGCAGTGGTTCAACCTACGTTATGTTCAGCGCTTCCAGGTTCTACGTCAGAACGGCTCAGTATTGACTGACGCTGTTCACATGAGCAGCACAACGTATGTGTGCGATGCTGACTCAGGAGCCGGCCAATAATGAGTCGGCATTCTGACGTAGAACCTGGAAGCGCTAAATGTAAACAGCGTAGGAGAATGACGCAGAAGAGAAGATACTGTTGAATAAAGTCGTTCTTTTTGTTTTGTTTTTGCACACAAAAAGTATTCACGTCACTTCATAACATTAAAGGTGCAATATGTAAGAATTTTGCAGTATAATATTCAAAAACCACTAGGCCAGTGTTATATATTTTGTTCAGTTGAGTACTTACAATATCCCAAATGTTTCCAACTATTTGTAAATCGTGAGAAAATTACAAATTTAACCAAGGCTCCGGGACGTGTGAGGAGTCGCCTGTCAATTGCGTCATACCCGCGTTACTCTCGGTTTCCGATTTTATTTTGTAGAAACCATGGAAACACCAAAGGCGCTTTAATATTTACATGTTTTAATAGACAAGGGAACAATAGTTTTGATAAATTTATAGACATAAAACTAATTATCGTTATATAGCTCAACACGTTTAGTCTTATTGTTAAAATCTAATTTTCTTGAGTACCATGCTTTACCATGCCTCAGAGAAAAACACTATTTTGTGAAGTAGCTAACATAGCATAATCAGATGCAGATTTATTTTTAGTAACAGTAATACAGAATTTTCTCCATCATACAATACGTTTTAAAATTAATTGCATGCCATTTATCAACACAAGCCATCCAGCATTTAATATGATATTCTAAAATCGATCTAGTTCACTGCAGTGTGTAACAAGTGTCCCACAGCAGCCACCGAGCGAACGCACAGAGTAACGTTATAACATCATTTTCAACACTCTCAAATGTATCTAATATGATAAACAGAGTTTATCATATGATAAACAGTGTTACCTCATTATCATGACCGGAAAAGCGGAAGCAGCGCCGGCGACTGTGGCATAATAAAACTTCCGTTGCTCGCGCCGTGTTGTGCAATCACTCCAGTGACCTCATTCAGCTCCCACGACACTCGGTCCTGCTCTGCTTCATACTACAGTAACATTAATAATCGCATCCATGAACATGATTTCTTCCCGAGTCCTATCCCGATTCTTTTCTACCGGCTGCAAGGTGAAGACCATAATGTCCCAAGATTCCGCTCTCAAACTTGGAGTCATCGAGCTATGCCTTTGTTTTGCGGACAGAAAATCCTACATATTGCACCTTTGAGGTTGAACCACTGCAGTCACGTCGACTATTTTAACGATGTCTTTAGTACCTTTCTGGACCTTGCAAGTGGTGGTTAAACTGCTGTCTATGGAGGACACCTTCACTTCCTTTAATCCCTCTCTATTGTAGCTTATGATACTCTGAGCACTGCCTAAAACTTGTATTGTGAGCACTTCTTGTCCCTATTTGCCTCGTCATGATGACTCGCTTATTGTATTCCTCACTTGTAAGTCGCTTTGGATAAAAGCGTCTGCCAAATGAATAAATGTAAATGTAAATGGAGGAGTCAGATACCTCTCGAATTTCATCAAAAATATCTTAATTTGTGTTCCGAAGATGAACGAAGGTCTTATGGGTGTGGAACGACATGAGGGTGTGTAATTAATGACAGAATTTTTTTGGGTGAACTAACCCTTTAAGTCATAAAGCCTACACATTTACTTTAACTAGGGGTGTAAGGTCTGAGATCTAAACGATTTGAAAACCACCAAGGGATGATGGCGAAATGCTGGTAAAACTGTTCTTTTTTTATTGCCAGTGCCACAGCATTAATGCCATAATGTTTTTATAAGCCTATTTTGATTTGTTTTCAGTTGTGTTACTGTAACACTATTAAAAAATAATTTAGGAAAAATAGTTTTAAAAAATATTTACTGACTTTCTGATGCAATACATTGAAAGAGAATTGTATGACAACCATCAACATCATGGGCAATTTAACATTATGCAATACAACAAAACAAACTAAATTATGCATGCTTTCATCTCCCAAACTTTTTTTTTTTTTTATCTTACATTTTTTTTTTTTTTTTGTCTTACATTTCTTAATAAACTTGGACAAGCTTAGTGCCAACTTGTGAATTGGGAGAGTTCAAAGCATTGTAGGTGATTGGAGGATGCAAATGATACACTTGATGATTACTTGGAGATTTTTTTTATTATTATTATTTTGGTTTGGTTTGCATTTCTTAGGCCTACCTGTAAAAACATGCTGAGGATAGAGGTGTCAGAAAACACAATTAGACACAATAATGTTTTGTGAGTGTTCATTAATGAAAGTAATACAGACACAATCATGCACTGTGACTTTGTCTCACTCCTCTACAATAATGAAGTGACACTTGAGAGAGAGAGAGAGAGGCAAGTTCTGCACACAAACATTCATGGTATACATTAACACTAACAACAATGGTTTTATGTTAGCAGAAAAGAAACACTTGTAGTGTAAACCCAGCTAAATATATATAGAATCACTCGCTAAAGAGTCCCTTACAGTCCTCAAATATAAAACAATAACCAATCCTTTAAACAACCACTCAGTAGAGTCATGTGAGTCTCATAAACCTACAACCTGATACAAATAAACCTAAGTGTAATTTTTTTTGTGTGAATCGGACATGGCTTGCGGCGTGTTCGTTGTTTCACTCTAGTGAGTGTTTGCCAGATAATGAGATATCAGACACAACCGCATATGGACACACTCAAAGCTCTTCCGATTTTAATATATTATTTTTGTCACATATTTATGTTGCATATTTTGGTTCTGAGCCCTGCTGTGGTCTTTGTGATGTGCAGAAATAAGAAGGCATCTGTGGGACGATTAGCCTGGTATGTCCTCCTCAGAGCTTTTCTCAAGAGATCCTCTGTGTTCTAAAAACACACAGATGTTGCTGAGCTAATGAGGAAGAGAAAGCAAGAGTGAAGCATTATTCATGATACATAAACGTTGAGAACTAAAGGAAGCTTATCAAAGAACAAAAACAAGCAAATCAACCAATATTTAAAAATATTCATCACGTTAATTAGACCAGATTCTTTTTATAGCCATTATTTTCTTCTTCTGTGGGCACACAGAGTACAGCCACACTAGAACTACTGTAAACTGGAGTAAAACACATCTGTCAGGTCACATCCTCAGTGGAAGCCATGCAAGCAATATTTTTACCATGCAGTGATAAATGTAAATTTCTCTAAGAAAACAACTTTATTTCTGCTTCTCAGATGCACACACTTCTGAACACGCGCCACACACTCACACTAAAAACAGCAGCAGTGTACACTCGTCTCTCTAGACCCAGATCTCCACAGAGAGGGAGCAGTGAGTAATGGATCAGCTTCACTGTGACCATATAAGCTGTTTTATGACACCAACAAAAGGAAGGATAGGATCTGATGTACGAGTCATAAACCTGATATAGTGACACACAAAGACACAGAAACACACATACACATGCATACACTCATGCTGTCGCTGGAGAACAACCCCTCAGGCACAGGTCATAAATCAACGCACACACATCTACATCCTGCTGTTTTCTTTAATTACTGCCTCTATTAACTGTTGTAATTAATCTATCATTATTTCACTCACACACAAGAACTGCAACCTGCTCACCTCTGTAGATGGACTGTAACCATCTACTCATTTACTAAGCTTATATCATTGCATAGAAATTGACTTTGAATGTAGTACCTCTACACAATTAAGAAAGTTCATATGTTTTGTGTGTCTGCTGAAAAATTATGTTTTTAGCTTACTAATGTCCAAGTATTTAAAAATGTCTCTATAGAAGATTGTTTGGATAAAGAGATATGTGAGAGAAATATAAAGCCAATCGAAAGATAGATTGGAAGGATTCAGGACCTTCTTTTGCTAGTTCAGAAGATGTGTCCAGAAGATGTTTTAGAGAAGTTAGATGTACGAGTCTGTCAATGCTTTTATAGAATAATTGAATAATCAAGAAGTTCAAATTGACTAACTTACATTTTAGGCACAATATTGCCAGTTACATTGTCTGTTTCAGCCACGTTTCATTCCTAAACGATTCCATATTTTTGAATGAATCGATTGAATGAATGATTCAGTGACTCATAGGGTGACTCACTCATAGGGTGCTCCTCAATTAGAATGCTGTATTTTGAGGATGTGTCCTTCCTAGTCCAGTTCTTCTGACGCTTGTAGACTCTAATCCTTCTCAGCATTAAATTCTAGAATGAGATGGTCTAGTAAGTGCATATGACTAAATCATAAATGTTTCCATCCTAGCGGTCACAGGATGAAAATACAATTAAAATTAATGCAGGTTATACATGACAAACTTCCATATTCTGTAAAACGGGTCACATATGCAGATTGACATATAGATGTTCTTTATTTTTCTTCTTCTCACTAACATTGGGATATTAAAATCAAATAAAACGGCAGCAACAACAACAAAAGAACCATTTAGGTTACCCATTAGCTAAAAAAAAAAAAAACAACATATCTGGATCAGTTTCTACTGCTGTTAAAGGCCCACTGAATTGCCATGGAACGCGCAGCATTATTCAATATGTTGACGTAATTTCAACTGAAACAGGAAGACAGGCAGGACATATCAAACAGCTCTGCCCCTTTTGTAAAATAGCCAATAGCGTTTTGTTTATACCACATCCGTTAAACTGGGTAAAACCTCAGTTTCCTTTAATCTCTAACCGTTTCTCCTCCTAATGTTCTCTATATCACTTTAAAATACAGCATTCTGTGCAGAATTCAAATGGGTCTGATACCTTTTATGGTCTTGCGGTCCACGGATATGATCCACTCTGTGTTCTCGTGTCTCTGGACCAGAGCAGACTGTGCTGCGGCGATTCACGTGACACCAACGTGAAAACGGACTTCATTCGTGTCAATGGAAAACATATTTACACTGTCTGAATCGTTCCCTATTCTCCATATAATGTGCCATATATAATGTGCCATTCACCATGTAGAAACTAGTAAATGTGTGAACAAATGACCGATTTCAGCCACAGCTTCAGCGTCTGTTTATAGTGTAGGAGGGGGTGGGACTTCAGATTCTAAAGAGCATTTGATTGGACAGAAGATCTGACGAGAAGCTGAAGTGCGATATGATGTCATGAAAATCCGTGATCCATTTTCAAGTAAGAGACTGTAAGTTTTGAATGCTTATATCTCCTAAATACGAATTTTGTCATTGTTTTGAAGCACACCAGCTTATTCATAACATCAAGGCTAACATATTCATACTAAAAGCTAAAAAACTTAGATTTTGATTTCAGGGGGACTTTAACATTTTCTCAGAGCTGGATGTGATGAAACCAGTTTTCTTGTCTGTTCATGTGACGTTCTGCATAAAGTCTATTGTGGAAAAATACTGCCAAAGATCTTATATATGAATGCAGTGAATGACAATTTCCTGTGGTCTCCCAGTGGTTTACATTATGGACAGTCATCATTATTTTCTCTTACATTACATGAATGAAATTGGACGAGCTCACACTTGATTCATTCTTCAAAATTAGCCAAATAAAAACAAAGGAAAACATGTAACACAAAGGCTGACTTCAAATTGAGACGGCCTTCGACGGTATTTGATGATGTAGCAGCTTAGATATGCAACCTTACTAGGACACAGCCATCAAATTGAGAAGACAGCGTGGTTCCTTTTTGAAGAAATCAGAGTTTTTGAACGAATCAGTTGAATAAATGATTCACTGAATCACTAATGAAAACACAGCACTTGATGGCTACTGCTTTAAATGGGTAAATCTGCAGAAAGAGTCTCCAAGAAGTGTAAAATGCTATTAGAATTATATATTATTTTCTTATAGGGTTAATTCAGGATAATTGGGACATTTTCCCTTTCATCTCAATAGCAAAAAGTATCCCAATTTACCTAAATTCAGCCCTACGTCTTTCACTGTATAAATAGATGTTAATAGCAGCGACTCAATACCTGTTAATGATCACCTACTGACTCTCTTCACTGCTTTTTAGAACATCCAGCAGGCTGGAATTTATTAGTGGCAGTCGGTGGTCCGTTCTCTCACACCCTTTTAGCAGTGACCAGTGAGCTCTTTCTCACCTCTGATTTACACTGAAGAACTGACAAGCCATTTTTCTTCTGCAAACTCAAAGGACCAAAAACACAGCAGCAAGACACAGATTGTGATGCATGGTGATTATGAAACCAAGTGTTTGCCTAAACTTAATGACTAATAAAATAAGAAAGTACCAGTGAGTTTACTGAAAGAACATCTTTCTCACAGAAGCTGACAAGTACATATACAGTACTTTTTCTATGGCAAACCCTGAAGGGACAAACACACATCAAACACATTCACAGGGCAAAGGCACTCCACAAACTGTGTTCTAATTCAGTCTATGACAAGTGTTTTTGTTTACGCCGTGCTCCTGCTCTTATTTCAGCGAGCTTCAAGTTGATTTGCTGCCAGAATCGGGTGGTGCAATACTTGACAGGGAAATTTCAGAGGCAGTTGTTTAATTTGTCACCCTTTCTCAATGCTTAATCGGTGAGTGTGACAGACCCACAGACAGAGGAGGGCAAGATTTCAGCTGGTGTGACATTCTCTAACGTTATCGAGTCAGCGTGAAAATGTCACAATATAATCTTTGTTACATTCTTGAATTCAGCGGAGACCCAACAAAATGCTTGCATTTAAACATACTCTCAAATCTAAATTATTTAATCCAAATACATGATACTTATCATATTATTCTGTCAAACATAATTTGCATACCAAAAAAAAAAGAAAAAAAAAAGTATGAGGTCACATGTCCAAAACAATCTCTGTAAGTTAAGGAGCTTCTTTCACCAAGACCGTTTATCAAAAGCAAATTGATCGATAACAGACACAGAGCTAAAACAGCTGTTTGTTTGTGAAAGGGGTCGAAAGCAAACACACATCAGCTGGTAAAGCTCAGCGCTGGACAAATTGGATCATGACCACAACCGTTTCTGCTGAGGAAGGGTCATATTGATTTTCTCTTCCCCATTTTCTGCTTCTTTATTTTTAGTTTAATTTGTTTTAGTGCTTGTGTTTCCTTCTCAACACAACATTAATTTTCTTTTAGCTGCTGGTCATAGATTTTATACATTTATTAGCATTCCTGAATCTTTATTCAGTGCTTTCGTGGAACGTTACTTTTAAATTGAATGTGCTACATAGTTGTGTTAATAGCAATGAAAAAACAACCAAAAAAAAAAAAAATCCTTAAAAAAAATCAGTATGGTCACAATATACCATGAAGAAATGGCTTTTTATAGATATTTAATATTGTGCTGAGGCATAAACATATTGACTCTGTAATCCCAATTTTGTAACTGAAATGTCAGATTTACTTGTAAATCATTTCCCAAACTGAAGGCCACTTTTAAATAGGCTTGTGTATTTATTCATAGAATAATGTAGCTATTGCAACATGAAAGCTGAGGACGAACAGGATAAGGACTTGACATAAGCCAGCCTTTAAAATAAGTATACTTCAAGTTCATTTTATGAAGTATACTTAAGTTAAGTTCGAGCATGTTTGTAAGTACTAATATCAATGTACTAGTAGTATACTTGTAAGTGCAGTATTTCAATACTACTAGGGACTAAATTGGCCCAATTTTAGTGTATAAAAGTATACTTTAGGTGGTACAGTTGTAAACTTTGAGTACACAACTAAGTTTTTCATTTGTACTGCAACTATACTACAAGTGAACTTTATTGCATTATGATAGTTCACTAAATACTTGTAGCACATTTTTTAGATTATTACGGTACACTTTGTTATATACTCTCAGTAAACTACTAGTTTAGTAGTTTTATACTGCAAGTATACTTGTAAGTTTTCAGTTTACAGTGTTCAGTCTTTTAACTAGATGTTTATTAGCTTGCATATTACTAGAATATTGGCTATTTATTTGTACTTTTTAAGCCCATTTTAATGCCTTATTCTGCATGACCTTATTCTACATTCTTAATCCTACCCAATACCTAAACTTAACAACTATCTTACTAACTATTAATAAGCAGTAAATTAGGTGTTTATTGAGGGAAAAGTCTTGTTAATAGTTTATATGTGTTCCCTATACTAAAGTGTTACCCTATGTTCCTATTTAGCTATTAATTTTTATACTTGAAATATACCTTTAACTGTACTTTAACTCTTACATTTCCTTACCAGCACCAACATTTTATTTCATGGCCAGAGAATATTTTGTTGTATTAAAGAACAAAGTCTCTGTTTTTAAACATAAAAGTTGTATTCTTTATATCTTCATGCATTCTTTTTTTATCAACACTTGAATGTAAGTTTAATAAAAAAAATGTAAAAAAAGCAACATTTTGAACAAAAAGCTAAAAAAGTTGTGTTTTTGTCAAAGACTTTGTCTGGATCCAATTTAAAACGATGATCAAAACATAGATGGAGTAGATCGATTCCATTATCACCCCCCAAAGCTTCACAGTCTTTCTTCTTCATGGGTTCGACATTTCGTTCGGGAATGTTAGGAAGTTTTGATGTATATGTTGTTGAATGTTTGATGATCATGTTAGATTACATGTGCTTCTGTCGCTTGTTTCTGCTTCTTCTTCCCCTGTGTTTTGATATGAAGATTCTGTACTCTTTTTAGAAGATGCGTAAAAGCGCCCCCTACCGTATAACAGTGAAAACATGGATTGCCTAAAAAATTCCATCAATAGCGGGAAAGCATTGTGTCATAAATGACGAAAACATTCCATCAGTGGCGGGAGAAAGTAGATTTGAAGTAAATTCCTATCCATTTCCTATCCATATTCCTACCCATGGACTACACAAAAATTCACATACTCAGAATTAGGAACATATCTGTTTTCTTTATCAATATTTTCAAACAATGTAAGTTTATCAGACAGTATGTCAAACTATGTGAAAAGTATTTAATAGGCTACTAAATCAAAAGAGTAAACACAACTACAAATTGTGTTTACTCTCACTGGATGCCAAGTATACTTAGAATACTTAATTATACTTATATATATATCTCAATTAAAAGGTTGAGTACCAGTATAGGCCAAATATACTTAGACTTTTCTGTCAGTATAAGTCAAGTATACTTAAGTACAATTTTAAATATATTTCTGAGAAGTACATAAAAAGTAGACTGAAAGTACACATTCTTATTTTTTAATTTAAAATAAGTATACTAATAGCACACTTCTTTTTTGTAAGGGAGACTTAAACAAAAGCTCTTACACGGCATGAGCACATCCTCCATCCACCCTTGTTCCTGTCAGTCTCTGTCCACTGTCTCAGTAAGTGTCCACTCTTCTCCTCTCCCTCTGAATACTCCAGTCCAGTTTCAGTAGAAGTTCAGTCTCCTTGCATAATTGCATAATTAGTTCAATTAGCTGTGTCTCCATACATCTCAGCTGCTCCTGCTCGAATACAGTTCTGTAGCTGAAAAGTAATTATGAGATGTGGGACTCAATCAAATCTCCGACTGGTATATTTAATTACTGTGGTAATGATTGTTAATGACTTTGCTGATGGATTCATTGAGAGACGTGGGAGGTTTAAAGCACAGTGTTCAGGCGCACTAAACACACACTTTTGTCCTCTTATCTCCCTCCTATTTTATTTTTGTAGATTTCATTTTTCCTGTCCTTTGACGGCTGTTGTTTTTCTTTCTCTGTACAGCTCAGTGCAATATTTCATTTCCTATGTCTCATTGTGTGTAAATAAAAATGAGAACATGTATATCTGTGTTTACATAATCTCACTGGATGCCAGTTTTATCCTCCAAAATGCTGCTTGGGGACTACAAACAACAGAAACGGCAAATGCTTCCCACTCTTAGTGAAGAGATGTGTGCGTGTGAGGGTGCATCAGACTGCTGAAAATCCAAAATCCCATTTTCTTAATTCCAGTGGCGTATTGCCGACTGACAAGCTTTATTAAAAACCCTCAGCTAAGTCACACGATCACCACACATTCTCCTCTCGAACCAAAGTGAACCTACACAAGAACACCGTGTGCGTGTGTTTGCATGTGAAAAAGGTGTAATGTTTTCATTTCTTAGCGACGTGTGGTGTGTTTGCTTTGTCTTGTTGGTCGCCGCAGGGGTCAAATAACGAAAAAAGGTAGATGATGCTAATGATGATAAAGATAAACAACATGTACGTGTGTGTGAATATGTGTTTGCGTGAGCAGCATCTTTAACTAGAGCACAAACAATGTGGGGAGAATCAATTAGCAACCAGTGCAGCATTGAAATGAAGGCGAGTGGCTGGTTTGTCCTCTTATCTCGACTCACATGGGCCAGAATGATGCAGGACTTCACTGAACATTGCAGTACATGTGCCTAACAGTGACCTTTGTGTTCAGAGAAATTAGTAAAAAATGTTTCAAGTTTGATTTGTGCAATTTCATCTATAGCACACTCACATGGCTGAAGGGCGAGTCCTTGAAATGGTATTGCGTTTGTGTTTAACTGTGTGTGTACCCTATTGAGTCTTAGGCATTCTTTTGGATGTAATATATTCTAATTCTATTAAGTCTAATTAGAATCACACATTTATGACCTTAAACATTAACAGTTTTATGCCTTTAAATTAATATGCATTTGCTTGAGAAGTGAAAAATGGTTGTATAAACAATTTAGTCAAAAGTACAAAAGCAGTACTCTAGTTAACACAGGATTTAAGTTAAATAAATATATAATGTTATGAAACTTAACTTGCCCTTTGGCAAATCGATTTGTTTTGGAACAAGTGATGGATTAATAAGACTGATATTGCCCATTTGATATACCCAAAATAAATATCTCATGTTTAACCACTATCTACATAAGAAGCTCTGTTGAAGCTCACTGTGAGAAGTGCTGCACGTATAGATCTGTATATAGCGCTAGGTAGTAACTGATAACGTAATCTGTATTACGTAATCAGATTCCAAATATGAAATACTTGTGATTAGATCGTATTATATTCTAAAATACTCGTAATCAGACTACAGTATTTTATATTGATGTTATTCTCTGTAAATTTTGGGCTCCGGTAGCTCTTTTTTATGTGAATTTGCCGGTTGATAATATATCCACTAAGGAATGTCCGGTAAGAGACTTTATCACAGATGGTCAGGTATGCGGGAATAACCCATTTATTGTCACCACATTTATTGGCTGGTTTGCATGTATGTGTGTGGTTTTCTACAAAATAAAGATATAAGAAAAATATATAAGTACAAATAACAATAACGAATAACAGTGGACACAATAAATATAATAACAGTAAAGTTTCTGTACAAAAAATACACTAAATACAGTGATTAAACAATCAAATAGGAAAACAAATGTGCCATTATATGAAAAGATGCGCTGCTAGAAATTACTAATATTGAGCAGTTGAAATTCGACACCTCTCAGCGCCGAAGACAGAGATGGATCCGCTCTGTCTAAAACATTAGTACGCATGCACCAAAAGAGTACTCTAACTCTCAGAATTGAGAGATATTAAATATATATATTAAATAAACCATATGATGATCAAATGGCACATAGAATTTGTCTTATAAACATAACAGTGATATATGTGAGGAAACTACTATGTAAATATACACGCGAACATCTTACACGCTAGTTCGTCTTTGTCACTCACATACATTAACTTATAAACACTCGGGGCAGTTCAACGTTCACAAACAAAGTAGAAAACAACGTATGAACAGACTGTTACTCACTTTATAGGCACGCACACAACTTTAGCAAAGATATAGATCGCTACAGTACAGCTAGCATCCGTCCGCTTTCCCGATCGGTATGACTCAGTTCAGTGGGCAGGACCGCTTGACCTGCACGTCCTGCCCGGAGCGCTGATTGGCTCGCTGAATGGATGCTGCTTGTGAGTCAACTTTAGTGTATTTCAAGGGGAACTAAGGCACATGAATATAACCTGTGTGTGGCCTTTTTTAAATTCTCACAATATCAGTAAATTATTCATAGTTCATTTATTCTCCTTACTACTGCTTTTTTAAATTATCCTTTCTAAAAAAAAAAAAAAGGCTACTGCTTTTATACATTCAGAAGGTCTTGTGGAATTGCACACACAGACCAGCCACTAGATAGGCTACACCCACTTTATTATTATTATTTTTCTTAATTGTAAATCAGGTACATTATTAGTAGTTTAAAGCTACAATATGTAAGATTTTTGCAGTAAAATATCCAAAAACCAATAGGCCAGTGTTATATATTTTGTTCAGTTGAGTACTTCCAATATCCCAAATGTTTCCAACTATTTGTAAACTGTGAGGAAATCGAGATTTTAACCAAGGATACGGGACGTGTACGGGAGTCGCCTGTCAATGGTGTCGTATCTGCATTACCCTCGTTTTCCGGTTTTATTTTGCAGAAACCATGAAAACACTAAAGACGCTTTAATATTTACATGTTTTATTAGACAAGGGAACAACTGTTTGGTTACATTTATAGACAGAAAACTATTGTTATATAGCTCAATACGTTTAGTCTTATTGTTTAAATCTTATTTTCTTGATTTTTTTGCATGTACCATGTTTTACCATGCCTCAGAGAAAAACACTATTTTGTCAAGTAGCTAACATAGCATTAATCTGATTAATGTATCTTTATTTTTAGTAACAGTAATACAGAATTTTCTCCATCATACAATACGTTTTAAAATGAATTGCATGCAATTTATCAACACAAGCCATCCAGCATTTAATATGATATTCTAAAATCGAACTTAAGTAACATTATAACAATTTCAACACACTCAAATGTATCTAATTTAATAAACAGAGCCGCATTACCTCATACTCATGACCGGAAAAGCGGAAGCGGCGCCGGCGACTGTGGCATAATAAAATTTCCGCTGCTCATGAGATGTGTGTTGAGTTCGTCTCTCATCAACAATCGCTCCAGCGGCCTCGTTCAACACTCGGTCCTGCTCTGCTTCATACTACAGTAACGTTAACAATTGCATCCATGAACATGATTTCTGCCCGAATCCTATCCCTATTTATTTCCACCGGCTGTGAGGTGGAGACCACATGTCCCAAGATTCCGCGCTCAAACTTGGCATCATCAAGCTACACCTTTGTTTTGAATAGGCGACCTCTAGCGGCGAAAAATGTACATATTGTAGCTTTAACATTATTTTTCATAGATGTATTTCCCATGCACAGCATGTACTGTATAACTTTTGCAACTTTATTATTCTTATGTATTGTGGATTGATGACTCATTTCTGACATATAATATTAGAACATTTTGTTGATTGTTATCAAAGTTTCCCTGTTAAAAATAGTAGTAAACTGTCAGAGCCTTGTGGGCAGTGCTCTGACATATGGTGTGCCTCAGACAACCTGAGTTTGAGTCCTGGCTCAAGGTGCATTTATGATCCTGTTCCCTGCTTCCTGTCTGTATCACACTGTCCTGCCAAAATAAAAGTATAAAGGCCCAAAAATATACCTTAAAAATTACTGGTGAGTCAGGAAAGCAGAACTTCACAGAAACAGGACATGCACAGAATCGGCACATTTTTAATTACGCCCCAAAATAGGCAGTTAAAACATTGTATAATAAAAAATCTATGGGGTATTTTGAGCTGAAACTTCACAGACACATTCTAGGGACACCTTAGGGACACATATTACACCTTGTAATTTGTCCAGTAACAATGGATATACACACATTTTCTGGAAATCAATTCCATTGCAGTGTCATTACCACAATATCTAAAATTATGGTTTTAAACTGGCAACAATTCATATCTTTATAACAGATTTTCAAAGTTAAAGATTGAAAGTCTAGATCCTGGACAAGGCTAAAATAATACAATCTACACATAAAAGACATGGAACGTAGCAGGGAAAAAAATGACCTTCTTATAACAAAAAAGAATATTTTTGAAATATGTTGTAATAGAAAATAAGCCCCTGGGACATAAAAGTGCATGAAGTTGAATAAATAGTTTGATTCTACCAAAAATGTTCCATGATGTTTGTCATGCTTTTCCATCCGGTGACATTCAGAACGGTCTATTCAGGGAATACAATGTGTGTGCTGTGACTATCAATTGTGAAAATAGCCTAACTTTACAGACCACCAATCACCCTCTAAAAAGCACTGAACAACTCAGTGTTAGCACTCACAGAAACACACTTTACTTGGTGATACTTCTAATATCATAATAATGAGTATTAGTATCAACCCTATCTAAAAGCCTTTATATCACATGTCCTCTTTGACCCTTTTATGTGGTCTGTTCTGCTTAGGACTGGCTGGTGGTTAAACATGATTAGCTGCGCTACATAAAATCTGTATGTGACAGCATTAAATCCAGTCTCAGACGTGGTCCTCTAGCCTTCCATTTGATTATAATAGTCCATATTTGGTCACAATATTACTGAAGGTGCCGCATAATCACATTAGCTTGATATTTAGAATGTCAAGAAGAAGGATTTTCTGGTTTTACTTATGCTAGCCTAATGTGATTTATAAATATCAGCTGTTCTCAAGGATACATATTTAGCAAATAAATAATATACTGTCTTATATGCACAAAGGTAATTAGCAAAGAACATCCATCAGCTCTCTGGAAGTGTAAGGCAGAAACTGATTGACAAAAAAGAAGTGTTAAAACATCATTTACTCTGATTAATGAAGACAAATGGTTCACTAATACAATAACAAATGACTTTATGGAGCTTTCAATGGCCATGATTATGGAACTAAATTAATGAAATTAAAGAAACTTTAGCAGAAATACAGCAGATGATCACACACAGACACAACCAAAACAATCAATCACTGTGTAATTGTAGCACAAAATGAGTTAGTCTTATGCGCTTCTGAATTGAGTCTGAGATGTTGTTCTGGTTGAAATTCACCCATACTCGGCTCCAGTTTATTAAACCCCTGTAAACCCCTCTTTTTAAAATATTTTTTCTCTCTAACCCTGTTTGTCGTGCCTGCTTATTTCAAACCCAATCAGTTTCTATACACTTCAGCCGTAACACTGCAAATTTAACCTTCTGCAAAGGTGACATTGGGTAAAAGGGTAATGCAGAAAGAAAGCAAAAAACTGTGTACAAGGCACATTTATAAAGGAGACGGGCAGGCAGGTGTGCTCGATTGTGTATTTTTGTCACATATTTGCTACAAGAGAATTGGGTGAGGGTTAGGTTCTTGAAGGAAGAATCATGTGTTGATGAAATGTTTTTGTGCGTAAAGAGCTGTCTATTGCCAGTATTTTTTTTTTTCCTGTCGGCTCTGCAGAACCACTAAGCTGAAGCCTTCCAATACTGTGTACTTTCAGTTCACTGCCTAAAAGATCAAAACAAACAACAGCTGCAAAATCTTTTGCCAGATACAAAACAATATTCGTATATAATCACTAATCTTTTCTGTTATCCCCACACTGGCACAGGACACTTTAAATTGATAATTAGTGACATTTATAATGTTACAAACTATTTATTTACAAGTAAATGCTGTTCTTTTGCACTTTATATTCATCAAAGAATCCTGAAAAAAAACTGTATCACGGTTACCTCGAAAATATGAAGCAGCACAACTGTTTTCGGTAACACTTTAGTATAGGGAACATGTATTCACTATTAACTATGACTTTTCCCTCAATAAACTCCTAATTTACAGCTTATTAATAGTTAGTAAGTTAGTTGTTAAGTTTAGGTATTGGGTAGGATTAAGAATGTAGAATAAGGTCATGCAGAATAAGGCATTAATATGTGCATTTTTAAACAGCCAATATTCAAGTAATATGCATGCTAATAAGCAACTAGTTAAAAGACCCTAAAATAAAGTGTTACCCTGTTTTCAACATTGATGATAATAAGACATGTTTCTTGAGCATCAAATCAGCATATTAGAATGATTTCTGAAGGATCATGTGACACTGAAGACTGGAGCAATGATGCTGAAAACTCACAGGATAAATTACATTTTAAAATATATTAAAATATTAAACAGTTTATTTTAAGGAAGTGTCCTCATAAAACATGTTTACATTGTAATACCCATGTCATTATACACATTTGTGTCCTCATAAACCATGTACACAAGAACACACACACACATACACACACACACACACACACACACACACACACACACACACACACACAGGTTTGTTTTTGTGAATTGTGGGGACATTCCATAGGCGTAATGGTTTTTATACTGTACAAACCATATTTTCTATTGCCTACACCAACCCTACACCTAAACCTACCCATCACAGGAAACTGTGCACATTTTTACTTTCTCACAAAAACTCATTCTGTATGATATATAAGCCTTTTGAAAAATGGGGACATGGGGTAATGTCCTCATAAGTCACCCTCTCCTTGTAATACCTTTGTCATACCCATGTCATTATACAAATTTGTGTCCTGATATGTCACAAAAACGCACACACACACTCTCTCACTCGCTCATACATATATTTTACAAGGCTAAAGGGCTAAGCTTTTGTTGTCTTTTCTTTCAAAGGTGATTTTGCTGCCAGTAAATCGAGCTCCATAACAACACACAGCAGTCATGATTTCCAGAACTAGCTGGCACAGCATGAATAAAGAGCTTCATGAAAATGTGTCCATAATTACCCCGTTTCTCTCCAGGTGTCCTTCTCTGTTCATCTGCGTTTTTTCATGTTTAATTCTTCCTGTAGTGTATGAAATGGCTTTATTTCCATGTAAATGTAAAAGTGCTGAAAACATACAGTGGGGTCCAAAAGTCTGAGACCACTAATGCAAATGCCTCATGTCTTTGCATCTTTCTAATGTAATACATTTTTTCCTCTTACAAATTATATTACCAGCATAACAATTTAATTACACACAGAATTATTTTTTTTAAAGTTTTAGAATGTGTTAGCATTTGGTTGTTCTTCAGCTTTAACAGCAGCAGCACATGAGCTTCATGAACTTCACAAATTTGTGAATCATGTTGATGATCTGATGATCGTGTTCTCCCACATAATTTGAGAACATTTGTTTCTATTTCAGCGTGATCTTCATCTCAGTAATTTGCAACTTAGTATATAATTTTCGAGCCAAAGACAGTTTGACACAGTCTTAACAGTTTGGTTTAGTATCACTCGTTTCAGTGAATGACACTAACACATATCACATTTGGGTTGTTTGTCTTTTAGGCTCTGGTGAAGACAAGCATACATTATTGTGAGAAATATGGAAATGAGCAAGTACAAGTTGTGAAGAAATGAGAGAGAGAGAGAGAGAGAGAGAGAGAGAGAGAGAGAGCTGTCTGCCGAAACACCATAAGAGGAAGAGAGGGAGGGAGAGAATAAATAGCTGACTCTGGTATACCAAAGGCAAAATGAGGTTACGGACATCCAGTAAACTTTGCAACAAAGTTAGAGTCACATATAACATCACATTATGCGTGTGTAGGGCTGAATTTTTACAATATAACCCTTAGTTCCGGTCTTCTAATTTGATTCTCTTGTCTGTGTTACTGCAGGTTACATAGTTACACCAGTAGGTGGCAACAAATGAGTCTTTATAAGTGAGTATTTGAATCATTTACTAAAACAAAAAGGATTAATTCAGGCATGATACACTCCTACTGTGTTACTCAGATGCACAGCAGTTAATTGTGTTTTTAATTTGTTTGGAATATATTTCATTGAGGGAGCAAAAATAGTCAGAATAACCTGAGGCACTGTGTCTAAAATGTAAGTGAATAAATGGCCGAATTGCCTTGAGGTATTCGAAACAACAGCAGTGTTGCACGTGTGATATTGCTTAAATATATGTGTTTATGTGTGTAAATCATTCAGACAAAGTTGTAACTACTAATGAAAACACCAAAATGTTATCATTCTCGAAACTGGCTGTTGTTTTGCTCTGGTTTAAATTATTTTACTACAAAACTGTTGAAATAGTGTAGCACTGAATGCATCTGGTTATAGATGCACAACTGTTCCTTTTACTTCTGGTAGTCTTGGACATGTACATAAATTATGCATACATGGTTTGCAAATCGCTGGGTTGGGAAAGAGCAAGCTAAACTTGTGAAGTTCTGCTCTGTGACAGCCGTTTTAGGTGGTTTATACATATGGAGAAGATGCAGTTATCTCTATCCATAGTGATCCATGTGAACTGTCACTCAGTCTGTTCATCTGCACAATGTGACCAGATGTTCATACTTTATGATGTATTCGATTAAACTGATTTAACTTGTGAATCCAAAAAATGTAAATTCTAGAATTACCTACAATTTGAGCTCATAAATTGTGCGTACACTTATCTTGGAGTGTTTGTAGATGTTAATGAGAGTGTGGTTCTCCATGGGGGATGTTTGTAAGTGTGCGTGTTAGGATGAGAAGTTTAAAGTGTATGTGTATAAAAAACATTCTTTTTTTCTGTAGCATTTTATAAAAACCCACACAGTGTATTTCTTATGTACTGGTTAATAGCTAATTCATCATTATAGCATTAGGCCTAAATTATTAATGCATTTTGTAATAAAATGTAGAATCCATAGACATGGATTCGAGAATGAATGGCATAAACATATTTGGCCAAAGGGGATGATATTATCATTAGCTGTATGTAAAGTGGTGATTGCCTTGTCTGCCAATAAGACAGTGGTTATGAACTTGATCCAAGCAGGGATGGAAGCCAGTGTAGGGAGTGGAGCACAGGTGCTGCCTGTTTTAGGAAGGTTGAATATCGGCCAGTTAGCTGGTGTCTGGATCAGCTGGAGAGGTTTGATTGCATATGCTGAGAGTCCGACCAAGAGTGAGTAACAGCAAAATCCCTTTAAAGCAAGTCAGTTCATTCGGCGGCCATCTTGAATGGAGAATCATTCTTTCCATGAACTGAGAAAGAATGACTCTCCAAAACTACAACCCGAATTCCGGAAAAGTTGGGACGTTTTTAAATTTGAATAAAGTGAAAACTAAAAGACTTTCAAATTACATGAGCTAATATTTTATTCACAATAGAACACAGATAACATAACAAACATTTAAACTGAGAAATTTTACAATTTTATGCAGAAAATTAACTCATTTCAAATTTAATGCCTGCTACAGCTCTCAAAATAGTTTAAGAAAAAATGTTTATGTTGTTGTAGCATCTCCTCTTCTTTTCAAAACAGTTTGAAGATGTCTATGCATCGAGATTATAGGTTTCTGGAATTTTGGTGTTGGAATTTGGTCCCATTCTTGCCTGATATAGGATTCCAGCTGCTGAAGAGTTTGTGGTTGTCTTTTCGTTTAATGTTGCTCTAAAAACTTTATATACCTTTCAGCATTCATAGTGCCTTCCAAAACATGCAAGCTGCCCATACCGTATGCACTTATGCACCCCCATACCATCAGAGATGCTGGCTTTTGAACTGAACGCTGATAACACGCTGGAAGATCTCTCTCCTCTTTAGCCTGGAGGACACGGCGTCCTTGATTTCCAACAAGAATTTCAAATTTGGACTCGTCTGACCATAGAACACTTTTCCACTTTAAAACAGTCCTTTTTAAATGAGCCTTGGCCCACAGGAAACAATGGCGCTTCTGGACCATGTTCACATATGGCTTCCTTTTTGCATTATAGAGCTTTAGTTGGCATCTGCAGATGGCACGGCGGATTGTGATTACCGACAGTAGTTTCTGGAAGTAACGTTTCTGGATTTTGAATACGTTTCAAAATCTTACTAATTCAAATTTTTAAATGGTATTTATATATATTGACATAATTTGATATTTTTAGGTGTTTTGCTTGAAGTGAAAACTAACCTGTGCAACCTGTATAGATTTTATAAACTGCAACCATTTTTTACAGCTTTACTGAGTCAACATCTTGAAATTTACAAACACACAAACTCCACACACAGTCTCTATTCAAGGAATTGTGTTGATTTAACACAGCACCTCAATAAACCAAAATCCCATGTGCTTTTGAGGGCCTAAAGCTCTGCAAACACCATTAACACTAAGCAAACCTATAAGAAAAATATCATCCTCTGTAACACACACTTCAGTCAATACTGGGTCCACGGAGACCAGGAACTCATTTGTCCTCACAGTGACTCAGGTTTACATCAGTAGTGATTTTCTTAATAAATAATAAAATGTTTGTTGATATAGAGACTGTTTTTGAAGGCCTATAATCTCAAACACCTGGACTCTTTCTCTTGGTCTTTCTGAGGCACAAAAGCACCTTTGTTGATATGGGAACTGAAGCCTGTGCCATCGGAAGCTCTTGGTTTAACCTGTGTTGATGGGATACCATTGGTCCCTGTGGTGCTGAATTTATTATCTCAGAGTCTACTGCTTCCAACTATCCTCTAACATTTCCTCTTTCTCTCTCTCTCTCTCTTGTCCACTATGCATGTAAGGTCAGCCATTTTAAATGAATCATCTCCTTTCAATTAAGAAGGATGATGGGACACAAAAGCAGATATTTCGTTTCAGCGATTTCTGTCTGTACGATGAAAGTCAATGGGGTCCAAAAGAACAAAAACACAGGAACATTTTTCAAAATATCTTCTTTTGTGCCCCGCAGTCATACAGGTTTGTAACGGGGGAACTATCCCTTTAACATTTTAAATGCTCACAAGCAGCCTCTATGCAGATTTTCCACAATGTGATGCTTATTTACTGAAAGGAGACATGACTGAATGAGAGTATCATAATGATACGATCAAAACCAGACAGCAATCAATCACGCAGTAAAGCACCCATGCCGGCATTACACATCACAAGCTCACGAAGATGGATGAACAGGTGCACTAACCTTTCCTCTTTGTTTTCATTCACTTTCCATTTGTAGCTGCTGTCACTGTGCTGTTCAGACTCGCTTCACTCTTCAGTTCCTCCTCTACCAGCTGTGAAAAGCGTACTGTGTTCCAGCATTTTGGCTCACGTCCTTCAGGACCTTAGAAAACTGACACATATATATATACACACACAATGTGTAACAGAATGGATGAGATTTAGAGCATTCAAGAGTGTAATACAGAGGGATGGAAGGCACCCAACAGAGCAGAAAGAATGAATGAGTATTTAGCCTACTATTTAGTCATTTAGATGACGCTTTCAACCAAAGCAACACTTATAACCAGTGGCATCTCCAGCTTTTTTATTTCTAGTTGGGTACAATCAATCAGTTGATTAACTCATCATGAGTGCATGCACAAATTATTCATATTAAGGAAAAATTGAATTTCAATTAAGTATTGACATTATCCACATTGTCCTAAAGTGGTTCATGTTATCTCATAACTCATGAACAAAATTATAACAAAAACCACAAAGGAAATATGCTGAACTTATAGGGATAGTTCACCCACAAATGACAATTCTGTCATAATTTACTCACTCTGAAGTTGTTCCAAACCTATTAATTTCTTTCTTCTGCTGAACACAAAAGAAGATATTTTGAAGAATGTCTGCAACCAAACAGTTGATGGGCCCCATTGACTTCCATAGTATTTTTTTCCATACTATGGAAGTCAATGGGGCCCATCAACTGGTTGCAAACATTCTTCAAAATATCTTACTTATAGCAGAATTTTCATTTTTAGGTGAACTATCCTTTTAAATGTATTTGAATGAAATGAGAGTGACTCACCAGTGAAGTTCACTTGAATAGAAATTGCAGTTGATTGTTCATTTGTGCAAACTTAGCAGGGATTTTCCTATTGAGATCTAGCAGTTCATGCATGAATTTATTTTCATTTGAAATCTTAGCGAGGGCTTTAACCTCTCTTTGCCTATAGTATTTTATTTAATTCGTATTCCTTTTCTTTGATATGAAGCACTATTTCCCATGTTTACATGCACAAGACTCTTAATTAAAAGTCTCATTTAAAATGTTTACTGGCCGACATTTCCCAATTCATCCTTCACTCTCTTCTGCTATTGGTAAAGACCTGAATGAGAATAAGAAAGAAGAAAGTATTGAAATGTACGGTAATAAATGGCAGATATGGTTCTTGAGCAGCAAATCAGCATATTAGAATGATTTCTGAAGGATCATGTGACACTGAAGACTGGAGTAATGATGCTGAAAAATTCAGCTTTGATCACAGGAATAAATTACTTTATAAAATATATTGAAACAGAAAACAGGTATTTTAAATTGTAATAATATTTCACAATATTACTGTTTTTACTGTATTTTTAATTAAATAAATGCAGCCTTGGTGAGCAGACAAAACTTCTTTTAAAAACATAAAAAATCTTACAGATTCCAAACTTTTACTGGTAGTGTATGTGTATATATATACGTGGCACTATTACGCACTTTCAGCTTAGCCAGCTCGCAACCAACCCTCCCTCCCACCCTCTTTGACATCAGTAGGCTATTCTTATTCCATAAAGCTGTATGTTCTGCACTTTTGCATCACTGCATCAAGATAAGCCTTCCAAACAGTCCTCGAACATTGTCTCATTCACCATCTCCATTCATATCTTTCATTGCATTATTTGTACAATAATTGTTTCAATGTTATGCTGATGGTTCCGGGGGGTTATTACAGGCCCAGCTAATCTTTATTATTGTAAAGCTGAACCCCCATACAGAACCATACCGCCAAACCAAATGTTGTAAATTAATAACAATAAATATATGTTTTATTGCTAAAGTGGTCCTGACTGAACTCTGTTACTATCAACCTAAGATATCTGCAAACTCTCATTCTGTGACACTCACCAGTGTTTCTCTACTGCTTCCTCTCTGGTATCTGCAAAATAAAGAACAGTACTTTGCTGCTTACCTTGTTTGTCTCCTTCTGTTCTGTGACAATATGCTGTATATATAGTTTGCAGATATAATTTGTTCAAATGAACTGATAACCATATGCAATGCATTTTTACCTATTGCACCATCTGCCCCAATGTAGAGGCGCCACTACTTATTACACACTCAGTCTTTCTGAATTAATTTTGGGTTAAGTGCCCTGTTCATGGCCCCTTGATTACCAACCCAGTTCACTAGGCTACAGCCAATTAATACTAATAATTGTGTGAGCTGTTATCAAAAATATGCAGTTCAAATGCATGTAATCCTACATTTAGTCTGTAAGTCACACATCTGATTATTAATAGGTCTGCAAATTTTCACATGCAGCCACATAGCGAATGTTCAGCTGATGACAAGAAAAGTGCATCAGTGGGGTGATGAAACGAAAGGAGGGGAAAGGATTGAAATAAGTTGTGATGGACACATTCCTCTCGTTAAAGGAAAACGAAGTGAGTGCAAGCAAGAGAGGGAGATGGGATTGTGACAGGGGAGATGAAGGGGGGATGTCACCCCAGGAACATCAAACCCGGCCATGACAGCTGGAGACGGATGCTCAAATAGCAGTCGTGTCACACACGCACACACAAATGTATATACACTTCTCTTTTTCTCTAAAAAGTGCATGGAAGGTGAAGTCTCAGACATCTTTATGTACGCTGTTTTCCTCAGACAGTCGTACCTGGTGCAGCAGATGATCATGTGACAGCATTTGATGCCATGTGCAGATATATCTGTGTTGATTTCAACTACTGTAATTCATTCTTATGGAAGAGTATTCATTATTATACTTTTTTGTTTTAGTCATAGTTTTTGATGAAAATCTTATTTAAATTTAGTCAATATTATGTCGTAATCAATAATTTTAGTAAATTTTACCTTCTGCTTTGAAAATAAAGTGCAAAATTAAACCAAATATTGAGATTATTATTCATTTAAATGCTTAACTGAACAACAATGTTAAAACGCAGTAACTATGCACTGTTTTTGCACTAAATCGGAGAATATTTAAAGGGTTAGATCACCTAAAAATGAAAATTCTGTCATTATTTACTCACCCTCATGCCGTTCCAAACCTGTATGGGTTTCTTTCTTCTGTGGAACATGAAAGAAGATATTTTGAAAAATGTTGGTTACCAAACACTTTCAGTTCCCATTGATTTAAACAATAGAAGTCAATAGAAACCAATACTGTTCAGTTGTCACAGAACAAATTATAGATTTGATTTTGGTAACAAATTAAATTTTGAGTAATTGTGTACTTGTGGTTTTTGCCTTTGTACAGCAGTTTAGTCACACAGTTATTATAAAGCAAGTCATTTAGCAATAGCAGACACTTTTATCCAAAGTGACTTACAGTTCACTTATTACTAGGACAGTCCCCTTGGAAGAAACCTGAGGTTAAGCACCTTGCTCAAGGGCACAATGGTGATAGCTCATGGACTAGTCACTGTGGATCAAATCAGCAGCCTTCTTGTTACCATTCCTTTAACAACACCATGTATTCTGTTTTGTCATTCATAGAAACAAACATATACCATAAAAAAAACATTACTCCCTCCCCGCAGGGCTGTTGTTGTAATGGTTCTGGTCTGCTGAGACATAAAAGGGTTAAAGATGGACTAGACTGCTCAGTGGTGTGGTAATGACAGCTTTGGTTCTCTGCACCAGCATCAGAGCTGCCAGTGGGTGGCAACGCTCTAAATAGCATGAAATACATGCAATCGCTGACGCTGAGAATAAACAGTCTCAAAACTACAGCGAGCAAGTCTAAGAGTCAAAAAGTTACTGTGCTTGTCTGCACATAGATACACCGATCAGGCATAACATTATCACCACTGACAGGTGAAGTGAATAACACTGATTATCTCTTCATCACAGCACCTGTTAGTGAGTGGGATATATTAGGCAGCAAGTGAACATTTTATCTTCGAAGTTAATGTGTTAGAAGCAGGAAAAATGGGCAAGTGTAAGGATTCGAGCGAGTTTGACAAGGGCCAAATTGTGATGGCTAGACGATTGGGTCAGAGCATCTCCAAAACTGCAGCTCTTGTGGAGTGTTCCTGGTTTGCAGTGTTCAGTATCTATCAAAAGTGGTCCAAGGAAGGAACAGTGGTGAACCGGCGACAGGGACATAGGCGGCCAAGGCTCATTGATGCACGTGGGGAGCGAATCCAACAGACAAGCTACTGTAGCTCAAATTGCTCAAGAAGTTAATGCTGGTTCTGATAGAAAGGTGTCAGAATAAACAGTGCATCGCAGTTTGTTGTGTATGGGGCTGCATAGCCATAGATCAGTCAGGGTGCCCATGCTGACCCCTGTCCACCGCTGAAAGCACCAACAGTGGGCACGTGAGCATCAGAACTGGACCACAGAGCAATGGAAGAAGGTGGCCTGGTCTGATAAATCATGTTTTCTTTTACATCACGTGGATGGCCGGGTGCATGTGTGTCACTTACCTAGGGAACACATGGCACCAGGAGGCACTATGGGAAGAAGGCAAGCTGGTGAAGGCAGTGTGATGCTTTGGGCGATGTTCTGCTGGGAATCCTTGGGTCCTGCCATCCATGAGGATGTTACTTTGACACGTACCACCTACCTAAGCATTGTTGCAGACCATGGAAACGGTATTCCCTGGTGGCTTCTTTCCGCAGGATAATGCACGCTGACACAAAGCAAAAATGGTTCAGGAATGGTTTGAGGAGCACAACAACAAGTTTGAGGTGTTGACTTGGCCTCCAAATTTCAATCAAGCATCTTTGAGATGTGCTGAACAAACAGGTCCGATCCATGGAGGCCCCACCTCGCAACTTACAGGACTTAAAGGATCTGCTGCTAACATCTTGGTGCCAGATACCACAGCACACCTTCAGGGGTCTAGTGGAGTCCATGCCTCGATGGGTCAGGGCTGTTTTGGCAGCAAAAGGGGGACTAACACAATATTAGGAAGGTGGTCATAATGGTATGCCTGATCGGTGTATGTTCACACATGTACACATACAGGAACTAAGGACATTTAGTTATTAAAACATGCCCTAGGGCTCACTTTAATCATTTTTAATCAATGCTAGTTTTTTGGGGGGTCCTTAATAACATCATTCTCCATGAAGTGACAAACAACAGCACAAACTCCTAAAGCTCATTGCACCTCATCTGTATTCTCTGTTCATGCCCCAAGAGTCCTCCAGGAATGTTACAACACAGCCGGGCCGGCACTAAGATGTCAGTCTCGCACAGCCAGGCATTTGACTAAACAGCAAAAGGTCTGAACACTCTTCCACTTGGTCGGTTCCATTCTTACTGACCGCAATTTTGCTTGTCCAAAGGCAACAAGTATTTCACAGACATCAGAACCATGATTTTTCAGGATACTTTGATGAATAGAAAGTTCAAAAGAACAACATTTATTTGAAATAGAAATATAACAAGAACATAACATGTTTTTACTGCCATTTTCAATCAATGTAATGCATCCTTGCTGAACTAAAGTTTTTTTTAAGTGTTTATCCTTAATTCTGGAAGCTGTTTAAGGGTGTACTCACACTATGTACTCTGAACCGTGCCCGAGCACGTTTGACCGCCAAAGCCCAGTTCGTTTGACAAGTGTGATCGCTCCGTTCCGTGCCAAGGCGCGGTTTGTTTAGCCGGCCATGGCCCGCTCGGAAGAGGTGGGCCAGAGCGCGGTTCGCATGCAGTGTGAGCGCTAACCGTGCCTGAGCACGGAACAGTTACTACTTTTGTGTGCGCTATTGTCATCATGAAGATGGCAAACATCTTTATTACTACTCTGATACTACACTTATCAATTCATGTAATTAATTTGAGTGTATTTGGGTTTATAGTGGGTATAGATCTCACTTATTGATGAACAGGAAGAGTAGTTTGCAAATAAAGCTGCAAATTCCTCCATTAACGTCAGCTGCCTTTGTAATCCTCTGATACGTGCAAGTGAAAATTGCTGCGCAGCATAAATGATAAATATATTAAGCAGTATCTTAGCGAAAGTGCATTTCTTCCTGTTTTCTTCCATTCAAAAAGTTGCATTGTTTATGATGTAAGCGTGCTCTGGCTTTTGATTATTCAGTCTGATTGTGATCATTTGAATGTCTGAATAAATGTTTGTTAATAACTCAATTGGCTCAAATAAAGTGGATTTATTATTGGCTGCACAATGGTCTTAATCAAACGAATAACTATGAAATACCTGGAAAGACAAATGTATAGGGAGTTCTGGAGGGGGGTTGGGGGGGGGGGTTGTCTAAAGTGGGTTCTCAGAAACACAACTATGCATTTATCATGCTAATTCCCAATAAATGAACAGAACTAATGAATATAACTAAATATATATCGTTTTTGAGCTTTCTTCTGAGAGCTCTCAAGATTGTGGCATATGCATCTTATGCTTGCAAATGTGACTGTTTAAAAGGTCTTTAGATTCACTAATGCTTAAATACTAATGTTTGTTTTCTTTTCTCTGGAAATGACAATCTGTCAAAGTGAGAGAAAAGTAAGTATGAGAGGTAGAGGAAAAGGTTAATACATGAAATGTACACAAACACAAGTCCTTTTCGATTGTGCTCGTCGTAAATGACTTCATTTACCTCAACCCCAGAGACAGCCGCAGGTAAATTTGGAGTGGATGAAACCAACACTCAATCTAAAATAATAATAATAATAATAATAATAATAATAAATCTGTCTCTTTCTCACTCCCTCTACACGGTGGTATTGATTGTTATGCTAATGTAGGTTCCCTCATGCACATGTCTGCAAGACATAAAAGGAGCTGCCATGGCAATAAAATGGCTTTAATTTTCCTCTGACATTTCCCTTCCTCTCATCATCCCAACGGCAAAATCACAGATTCAAGTGCCAGAGCAAGGCAGCAATCAGAGAAAAGCCTTCACACCCGCAGCCTAAACTGGAGTCAAACTACAATAAAACTGGATTCAGTGTGAACATGAAAAGGTCATGATAGTGAAATGAGAACACGCTGGAAAATGATTTGTTGCATTTGCTACTGTACATAGAGCTAATTCACATAGCTTTGATTTGTAATCTTTAGTTTATATGGGCACAGAAGTGCATGAGTGTGTGTGGTCGTAACAAATTCAATTTTGAGTAGCCTAATTGTGTAATTGTGGTTTTTGCCTTTGTACAGCAGTTTAGTCACACAGTTATTATAAAGCAAGTCATTTAGCAATAGCAGACACTTTTATCCAAAGTGTCTTACAGTTCACTTATTACTAGGACAGTCCCCTTGAAAGCAACCTGAGGTTAAGCACCTTGCTCAAGGGCACAATGGTGATAGCTCATGGACTAGTCACTGTGGATCAAATCAGCAGCCTTCTTGTTACCAAAGAAGTGTGTGTGCTTGTTGCATACATTCAAGATTTAAAGTATTTTCATGTTTGAATGATGCATCTGCTCCTTTATGAATGCTGGATCACAACAAACTCTGTGGTCTGTCAGGGAGAAAGCATGCATATCCTGAAAGAACAAAGAACACTGTAGTCTTTTCATGTGTTTTTGACGTGCGGCTCGTGCTGTTAACACACCCCATCTCATCTAAATCACTGTCATACCACATAAATTTAACTCACTACTTCACTGTAGACCCATTCTCACTCTCTCTCTAGTTAAAAAAGTTTGTTTTGTGATGGTTGTTCATGAGTCGCTTGTTTGTCTTGAACAGTTAAACTGCACAACATTCTTCAGAAAAATCCTCCAGGTCCTGCAAATTCTTTGATTTTCCAGCATCTTTTGTATATTTGAACCCTTTCCAGCAGTGACTGTATGATTTTGAGATCCATCCGTTCACGCTGTGGACAATTGAGGGACTTGTAAGCAAGTAGTACAAAAGGTTCAAACATTCACTGATGCTCCAGAAGGAAACACGATGCATTAAGATGGGCGATTTCAAAACACTGCTTCAATGACGCTTCGAAGCTTAACGAATCAGTGGTTCAGAGCTCCAAAATCACATGATTTCAGTTATCACTGATTATTACTTCATATCATTAAAGTTGAACCACTGTAGTCACATGAACTGTTTAAAATATGTTTTTAGTAGCTTTCTGGGCGTTGGAAAAGGGAGTGTTATTGTTGGCGATGCAGACCTCACTGAGCCATCGGATTTTATCAAAAATATCTTAATTTGTGTTCGGAATATCTATGCAAAATATCTTATTCAGGACAGTACTAAATAAAAAATAACATGCATTTTGTATAATCATTCTTATTTTGTTAAAATAATTACCATTTGCAGATTCTGCAAGGGGTTCACAAACTTTCAAGCAGCACTATAATGCATGCTGGGATACAATTATGTTCCAGAAACAGGGTTGATAATAAAAAGCAATTTGACATTACAAGCCTTGTGCTCAATGTCACAAAGGTGCTTCTTAGAAAGAGAAATTCGATTATCAACTGTTCACTGTAAAATACAACAAAAACGTGGTAACATTTAAAGTCACCATTAAATCAAATTCTGCAATTCTTATTTTCTATGCAATATTGCAGTATGTATTATAAATGATTTATCTGTGCACACTATTATTATTATTATTAATATAAATTCATGTGCCCTTGTAATCTTTAATCAAAATAACTTCTCCCTCTTAACATGATGTCTTCTCTTCTCTGATGACGTGTTTAATGGTGTGAGGGCGGGACAACCTGTCACTCACATGACATCACAGCCATAGCAAACCTCTATGATCCAATTAAATCCCACATGGCTGAAATCAATCCCCGTCCTTTTTTTTTTCCTTGTTCGAGAAGCCATTTCGCTCAGATATGTCACAATAGGGAAGAAAAGACTATTGCAACTTCTGTTTCATGGTGACTTTAAAGATTATCCTTTATACTTAAATATAACATAAGATAAAGTGATAAAAAGGAGCGCTGTTGAGGAAAGATGGCCATTAGGCGGTTACAGTTTTATTGCTCATCTCTTGTGCTGCTGTCTTCCCTGGGGAGTTACCATTATTGCAGCAAAAATGGGACCAACACATTCAGCAGTGAACTCACACGCAATCCCATGTGCTGCTCTCCATCATTCCCATTCGCACATGCCATGCAGTCAACTTTCTTCATCTCTCACTGTAGCTCACTCAAAACTCAAACACACACAGACCCAGCAACACACACACAGAAACACACATCCTTTTAAAACTGGGAAATGGGAACAGGATGTTCTTTGGCAGCTGCCAATTGCTTTAAACCACACATAAAGATTCAGCCAGAAAAAAATGTACTTATTTATAGAGCAAAGGTTTGAGGAAACTCGTCCATAGGGAGCAATCAAACCCAGAGTCTGTGTGAAAAGTGTAATGTGTCTATCTTAAAATCCATGCATTGCCATTGCAGAAATCTTTTTATTTGTTGTTTATTGTTTTGTTTTTTTAATATGCACACAATATGAAGAGCCAATGTCATACACAGAAGTAACAATTCACATTTTTTTTCTTTATAAGTATATTTTCTGTTTCATTCAGTCACACACACATTTCCACACACTCATTCTCACAGAGACCCTTAATTACAAATGATTTTAAATTTTAATCAGTCCCGTTATAATTTTGCACTCTTTTTGTCCTTTCTTGACTCGGTTTCATGACTTTGTTACATCATTTAACATCTATTTCCTTCATTCTTTGTTCAGTCTTTTAGCTTTTGTTCAGGGGATCATTACCATGGTAACGCACTGGAGAAATGTTATTGACAGCTGAACAGGCAGCATGGTTAACTTTGAAGCAAATGATGACATAGAGAAAAGAGGCTGATTGCAATGTAATTCCACAGAATGAGAGGAGGGGGAAATCAGAGTTGAGAGAACAGAGAAAATATATAACGGAGACACAATCCGACAGAGGTGACTTTGTAGTTAAAGTGGTGCAAACTTAAGAGGAGCCTCCAGAGACAAAGACGAGCACTCATTTATGTCCATTTAAGAGTCTTGACAACATCCTATAATGTTGTTTTTGCAGTCATCTTCCCACATATTTTCTCGAGTGATGTGCTCATTATTTGTTGGTGTAGATTTAATGGATTTTAACTGCACTTCTGTCAGACCAGAATTTAAAACAAGAGTCCATTCAAGAGACTTCAGTTCAGTCATTCGATCCCAGTCACATGACTAGAGGCATTATCAGGACATTTTGAGGACCTTTTCTATCGTACATTGATTCATTTGTGTGCTTTTGTCAATTTCCCGTAAGAAAACATTTCACATGCGCTAAAAGTCTCTAAAACATACACATTGTACATGAAATCTACACATATCTTAAAGCTCTTGGTACATTTATAAAGTAAAAATCGCAGAATTCAAGATGAATGAATCAGTGTTCATACTTGCACAAGTTCATTCACAAATCACCTTGAAAACTTCTTTTGTCTTTATACATAAAAAACAACAAACAAACAGGGGAGCGAACAAAAGTTTTGTTAGTGCGTTAATTATGTTAAATATGTAAATCTTTCTTTTTTTAATTTAAAATTACACAATATAAACAAAGTACAAATAAATTGCCATCATCATGATAATGGAGATTTTAAAACATAATTAGGTTGAGAGGGATGAATTACGAAACCGAAGCGGCAAGAACAGAAGCGAGAAAAAAGGAAAAAGTCAGAAAAGAGCAAAGAAGAGAGAACAATGAGCAGAGTAATTGTACTAAATGACACGTTGACCTTTTCCACTTCCACAGGGGACCAAAGAAAACAAACTGAAGGAGTGAGGGAAGAGCAGAGAAAGAACAAATGAGAAGAAGACCGGGAGGGGAAAAAAGAAAGGGCGAGAGATGAAGGGAGGTGCTTGAGGGACACGAGGGGAAAGGAGCACAATATTCACATTCGAGATGTCTGACCTTTGGAAAGTGAGTTGAAGAGAGAGACGGCAGTGAATGTGCTGATTAACACGTTAGCGTTCACACATAAAAGACGGCAGGGTGGCTCGTTTAAATTAGCATTTTGACACGGGGTCCGAAGGCATGCGTGAACAAATGACGTGTATGAGTGCTAAGTAAACACACTCGAGCGAGCTTGTCGGGCTGATAAAGAGATTCCCCGAGAACACTCAAACTTGTGCTGAGTCAAAAAAGCACGCTCGGAAAGTAGACGAGACAATATCACATTTCCTTTTCATCTCATTCACACACACATAAACAGCCTCCATCTGCGTATGTGCGTGATAAAGAGCCTTGCTGATGATCACTTGGCAATGGCGATCAGACAAAGTGGCCAATATGCTTGCTAATGGCCTGTCAGACAGATGAGAGACAAACTCCCACAGAAATCTTTGCACTCCTCTCCTCCCAGATCGCCTCTTTCTCTTATTTCCCTCCCATCTTCCACGCTTTCTTCTTTTATCCTAACCTCTTTCTTCAAGAATGAAGACTTAGCAGAGATTTGGTCTTGGCGTGTGTTCGCCGTAGTTGTGCGTTAAACAATACGGGGGAGAATGGAAACGGGAACCATTCCAACATTTCATTGTTGTACTTAGTCCTCCATTAATTATTTCTCTAACCGGTGGCAACATAATTGTACACTTGATTCAGAGTCATTTTTATCAGAACTGAAGTATGACACTGAAGAGCAGTTGAGTCAGAGCTGAGATCTGACAACTGGGGTGTGAAGAAACTTCAAGGCCTGATGATGAAGAGATTGTCACATGAAGGGCAGGACTTACAGCACAGCCACACAACAGTGTGACTTTATAGCCAAATTAATAAACAGGACAACAGAAAACTCTCTTTCAGATCAGCAACAACAAATGTCCTTGTTGTTTTTCACATCGTACGTCCCATATTTAAGTCTTTTAAACATTTTTTTTTTTTTTTTTTTCACTTCCTCACATTTAAATATTACTTTTTGCACATTTACTTGCTCTCTCGCTCTTCGCGTGTTGGTCGAATCTTCATTTCTGTGAATTTTAGCGAATACTGCCACCCGGTCCAGGACGACCACTCGATTCCGTCGGCGTACGAAGTGTGCTGTCCGCGCAGGTATTGGCCATTCAGGTTGGAGGTGTGGCAGTTGCGGTACCACCAGGCGCCGTGGTAGAACGAAGCGCAGTTGTTCTCCGAATGATCGTTGTCTCTGTCTTTCGTCGTGAACTTCATTCCGTTATGCTTTAGCAACGAATCTCCTGATTATAGACCCATGTAAAAAAGAAGGGGAAAGAGGAGAAAGACAATTACACTACTGTTCAAAAGTTTAGGGTCAGTAAGATTTTTTTTAAAAGAATTTTATATTTTTAATCAGCAAGGACACATTCAATTGATCAAAAGTGACAGTATAATTTTTAAACTATTTCTATTTCAAAGAAATGTTCTTTTGAACTTTCTGTTCATCAAATAATCTTGGAAAAATGTATCATTTTCACAAAAATATTAAGCAGCACAAGAGCATTTAAACAGTTTTCAACAGTATCTGCCTTTATGGATGCTTATAATCCAATTGTAATCAGACTTGTAGTCGGAATAAAGAAATAACCACGTCATTCGGAAGGAATTTGCCAAATATAATAAAAATTTCATTCGGATTATAAGGGGTGGTTTAAACCTTTTCTAATCCAATCGAGAGGACATGTGAACACTTATTTGCGCATGTGCAATGATGTAGAAATGGCGTAATGACGCATGGAATGAGTTGTTGTTGTTGAATGAAGTGTCATAAATGGCTGTCGTGTCATTCTAAAATTCTCCTTCCACTCATTGTCTGCGAAGTGGAGCAGGACAATGTCCCATTAGTCCTTGTTTTGGACTCTAATCCACAGATGCCTTGTTTTGGGCATGGGAAGGGGCATTTTTACTGCTTGATAAACATAAGCAGCACGCCACAAAGCTTCATGTGCTTGTTGTTTACTAAATTAGAACTTGAAATAGATAAATATCAAGTCTGCACTATAACACAAAGAAAAGAAGCAATGTAGGAGAATAGTATCTGCAAACAGCAGGAAACTCTGTATCTTCGTGCAGTATGTGCATGTCAAAAAAATCAATTCTGACTTGAAGCTTGTGACATAAACACGCACATCAACCCAGGTCTGGCATCAAGGGGGGCTTGATGATGATCCCATGATGATCTCAGGAGCCCCCCCAACCCCCACCCCCCACACGATGATGATTTTTATTATTAAATTAATATTACAATTAATTTGCACTGCAATAATTTCATAGCGCATCACCGCATAACCGAAGCGCTGCAATGATAATAAAAGATGTTAGATTAGCTTACTCCTCATTAAAAAAAACAACAACTGTTTAACACTAAATGTATGTATGGGCCATAAAAAAAAATATTAAGAAAATAAATTAAGACCATTATCAGAACATGGTGAAGTAGATTCAGCTCTCACTGGTCAGTTTTTACTTTCACTTTCTGTAGGAATAATTGACTGGGGTTTAAGACTTCTTCACTGGCATAACAGCACAGAGTTTACACATTGCCCTTAGTGACACTGGCTTGCCTTCATGATTTAAAATGGAAATATTTCCAATATTGCGATGTGACATTTTCCTTTATCAACAACTGCTCACAAAATGATGGAAAACGATTAACATTTTGCGCGTCATATATTAAATTAATAATTATTAAATAAATGAGCAAATAAACAAGTAGGCTAAATTACCCAATGAGGGGAGCTTCAGACTTGTGGTTCACGCAATTTTAACAAGTCCCCCTGAGAATTATAAAAGCCCCCCAACACACACAAAGTCATGTATCAACCATCATCACTTTATTATTTATTTATATTTAATGAATTAATTCCGATTGAAACAAAGTCTCCATATAAACATAGCTATTGATAATAATCAAAAATATTGTACATTTAAGTCACAACAGAGCTGACAGTAACACTTTATTTACAGTGCCGTAGATACACGTTACTACATGTACTTACTATAGTAATAACAGTAAATTATGCATAATTACAAGTAACTAACCCTAAACCAAACCCTAACCCTAACTGTAACTCTATCGTAAGTACATGTAGTTAATTAATAATACTCAGTACTTATTTGAGTAATTACAATGTAACTACGGCACTGTAAAATAAAGTGTAACCGAGCTGACTTGTGTTATTCTAGAAATAATGCTGTAAAACTCTTTAAAACTCTGTAAAACTGTAAAAAAATAATGCTGTAAAGCTATTTCACACAAATGACTCCAGACGCCTAGGAAGATGAGATGAGTTAGCATACACAAGCAAACACCTCTCATCTCTGTGGCCCAGATGAAAGCATTTTCAGCATTTTATCTCATTTCGATGTGATTTATGCCTATAGAGTTTTAATCTCTCTCATTTTTTTTCTCTCTCTCTCTCTCACACTGCAATCCTCATCCTTCAAGACATCTTTTTGCATCACTTAAAAAAGCAGCGATGACTCACTGTTGAATCATTTTATTAGTCTCATCAGTGACTTTTTGATAATCCTCTTTCAAGAACTCATGGACAAACACATGGGTACATGTGGTACTCTATAATTAGATAAACAAATGTGTTATGCTGTTTTTCTAAAAGTAGTCTCAAATAAGGGGCTTTCGAACCTTTTTATAGTTCCTAGAACTATTGGCTGAAGTACCCGGATTTTGCCGTGTTCTCACTGCAGGAACTAGGAAGGATTTTAGTTCTAGGAACTCCTTTTGGGGGAACTAAATTAGCTCCTACTTCAGAGTAGGGTCTAAACCAGCACTATAGGAACTATCAATGACATAAGTATACGTTGATTGGTCAAACGCATGTCAAACACCGGCACCCGGCATTTTTAAAAAGCTGTGTAAACATATTTACTTCACGAACATAGAAAACAGCAATAACGGAATTTACCTGCTGTCTGCAGGGTTGTGTTCTTTTCTCCGCCTCGATGATATGTAATACTGAAAGTTGTCATAGGAGATTTCGTCTCTTAGCCTCACTTTTTGCTCTTTCAGTCACGTAAATTATGCGTTTACATTCCATTTCCGTTATCAAGAAACACATGACATACAACAAACACAGCTCCGATCACAGCATCCTCCATCCACTGGTTTTTAGCATTTGTAAATGCCACGCTTAAAGATGTCACTGTTGGACGCTTCAGAGGTCCTATTGCCGGTGCGAATGCAACCAGGAACATGGCCCGGGGGAGAAATTGGTTCTCGGGGAATTATCCTAGTGGCTAGTTTCTATAAATGAGTTCCTAGAACTATTCAGTGCGAAAGCCCATATAGTCTGATGGAATGACACGCTTAAAGATGTCTGGAACATGGAGCTGAGCAACAAGTAGATTGGCTGTTGACATCAGAAGTGGACATATACAGTAGTACACATGGACACTCCCTTCCTGTAATATAAAGGCAACTACTGTAGATATATCCATATATAAAGACCCATTTATACCAAATAGTCTGCTTGATATTGTAAAGGAATTATGTTTTTTTAAATACTATAATTTGCTAAATTCATTTTTCAATTTTCACCTGAAAATTGTGTTTATTTTTTCAAAGACTACAATGTGCATGGAAAGTCAGAAAATTCTATCAAATGCGGGTAAGCGTTGTGTCATAAATGCCGAAAAATTCTGTCAATGGTGGGGAAAGGGTTAAAATGTTTTGTATTTTAATACATTTTTAAAAAAGCTTATTATTATCAGTGTTGAAAACAGTTGTGCTGCATGTTTTTGTGGAAACCATGATGTTTTTTTTTGTTTTCCTTTTCAAGATTCTTTGATCGCAAGTTCAAAAGAACAGCATTTATTGGGAATATAAATCTTTTGTAACATTATAAATGTCTTTACTGTTACTTTTAATCAACTGAATGCGTCCTTCCTAAACAAAAGTATTCATTTCTTTAAAAATGAAAAAAAAAAAAAAAATGAAAAAACCTTGAAACTTGATAAACCTGAAAATAAAACAGTTTTAGTTCAATTTTCAAGTATAGTGCTTCTAACATCTTAGAGAGAAAGCTGAAGGCAACAATGGTAAGGAGAATCTCCCTAAAAAGATACAAAAAAAGCTATTAATAAAATGAAGTATGTTGCAAGGAAAGAGAAATAAAACAGAAATAAAACATTTTTCCCCTACAAAACTATATGAACATTTTAAATCTATCTTTTATTATATCTTTTATTTTTTGTCATTTTTATACTATTTTTTACTGAAAATATCCACTTAATAGCACCTCTATGTAACCCTCTGGGAGTCCACACACCTCAGTTTTAAAACCCTTGGTCTAAAACATACTGGCATAAAGCACACAGTGGCATTATGTATTATTGTCTTTCCCATCTATTTCCAAAATATTCCACCTATTTTCACTGCCTATTCTGTACACAGAGTGAACACATGCCATTAAATGGTTGCAGCATCATTTCTATTTTAGTAAATGGGATTGACTGACCTACAGTACATACAACAGTTCTCTGAATGAGAATATCATGGATGTGCTGTAGATTTATGTTATTTTAAGAAGTAAAGAATATTTGTATCTTGTAGCTTCTCTTTGTTTCCGCCACTCTGTCAGGCAAATATCTCAAGATCCAAAAGCTTTTCAGATCTATAAATCTAAAAAATCAGTGGGGCAAGAGCATTAAAAGGTCAACTTGTAAGTCAATGACAAGTCGTCTTCAATGTTGTCTTCCCTCAAGAAGTGTCTTGTAGTGTCAGTCTTATCTGATAAAAAAGGCATGTGGTGTTATTGCCAACAGAAACAAACCTTCCCTATTTCCGTGACTAAAAAGGGAATTTGGAAAGCTATCCTGCCTACTGTCCACTTCACTGATTTTTTTGGCAGGAGGGCAGGGTGGTGATGTGTCTGTTGCCCTATAAACTGTTTCTGTCAGCTCAACACGAACAGAGAATACATTCCAAACAAGAGCTGGAACAGTGTTCCATGGAGATGGAGAGAGACGGGCAGAAAACGAAAGCGTACCAGCGTGAGTACAATAGTGGTAAATGTCAGGTGGTATTTCTAAACCTCTCTAGGATTCGTTCAGAACCAGTTTGTGTTTAACCTTTCATCCAGACTAAAATACAGAGGACGATCCACAGAAGAGGATAATGTTCCCAGAATGAAAGCGTTAAACCTTCATTCCTCTTCTCTAACAGCCCATGACCTTGAAGATCTTCAATCTTCTGATCCACAGTCAGTTTTACTCAATAACTTCAAAGACAATACACTGAGAAACTGATCCCAGACCGGGGCTCAATTTCCCCGTGGAAACACGCGTCATTCAAGCTTGACAGATTTTGTCTGCAGCTATGGGAATAAGCCATTAGTCACACTAGGGTCGCACAAGCCCACAGAAAATACTTGTATAGCTGCCGATGACATTTCTGCATTAAGAGTGTTATACCCCGACATGTCCTTGCAAACGCTCCGATTCGGTCACTTCCTCTTGGGAATCACTTTTGATTTGTCATGGGGATATTATCATTTCAGAAAGCCTTCAGGTGATGTGGTAATACCATGCGTGCTTCTCTAAAAAGGCTCTGTATAAACATGCAAACTGCATAAAACATGCTGCAGATGTGCAAACTTAAACTTTGTGCTCAAATGCCAGTGTGAGTAAGGGGTCACCTTGACACTGTCTGTATTTTGAGATGTATTAGGCCCCGCTAGGCTGGTCCAGAGCACAACTGCCTGTCAAAATTCAATGCAAATGATCACAATAATACTCTCAGCGCTGTGATTAGGGAGACCTGTCAGGCAGGAAACAGGAAACCCAGCAGCTCAAGGGCATGAAGATGCTGCCCAGCAGAGACCACCTGCTCACCTGACACCAGCACTACAGACACGATCCAATTCGAGCCCGGATATACCTGCTGTCCAGACAGGAGTTCTCTCATCTCTCTTTCACGCTCTCTCTTCTTGGTGTATTTTCCTCAGCTCCTGCTCTTGAGTTCAAACTCAGAATGCTCTTTCTATTTCTGTTTATCCTGCTGCTCACTTGTTTCTTACAGGACTCTGAGGAGCTTTCCAATTCAGTTTGTGTCTACGTTCTTGACATTTGACTAAGTCAATGATAATTGACTGAAAGGCATTTAGTCGTCTGTGTGTGTGTGTTTGTGAGGGCTGGGTAATAATATCAAATTTTACAATTAATATTAATAATGACTGTTAAAATAATTTTTATCCAAAGGCTGCATAAAAAAATTACTTGAGATGTGAATGAGTTTGCATTGTGTTTTGAATGTGATGGAATAAAGACTGGATAGCAAAAGAATGGTAAAAAACATCTTTCTATTGAGTGTACTTGCAGACTACATGCAAAAACAGCATTCAGTAACCAGTGTGCACAAACAAATGGGTTTTTTTCAATGAATAAACAACATACAGTGTGACCAGTATAGTCTGAATCATGAACAGATGACTCTTGTGAGCCAGTTCATTTTAGTGAAATCAAAAAGGTACATTGTGACAAATAAAGTCCGATTCATGAAGAAATTACTCCAGTGAGTCGGTTCAAATAGATGAGTTTTTCGAATGGAATCAATTCTGAATCAAATTGAGAGCTTGTGAATCAGAATCAAATTGAATTAGGAAATCTGTATTAATACCCAGTCTTAGTGGTTGTTTGTGTCTGGCGATTTGCAGAGGAAGCGTGATATATGTTTTGTTTGCAGCTGATAAGCGACTGAAGAGTATGTTAAGTGCCATGATTATTCTGTCTGTGCCATCAAGCACTGAAATGGACCAATTATCTGAATGAATAAGCACTTATTACTGTTGACAGAGATTTAATCTTGCTAACTTATTTGCATACAGGGTCCTTCAAAGTTACTTGAATATTAAGTATGTGATTTAAACAAGGCATACTAATTGCACAATATTGAATATATTGACCCACAATCTGTAGCTTTATGTATTTAATATGTAAAGATGTATGTGTACCTGCAGTGCCGGTGTAATCAGCAATGGTGAGGGGGTAACCATCATCCTCAGGATCAACAGAGAACAGCCCGACTCCAAACACACCGTACTGCGCAAAAGCTGTGCTGTTCTCAAAGTCCTCAAGATCTATGCGCAATTCGTAGTTTCCTTGGATAGAGAGAGCATGGATCTGTTTCAATCCTGATGAGAGAAAGAGAGAAAGACCAATTGATTTTATGACTATTTTTACTGATAGAAAGTGTCATTGGATTATTAATTAGTTCAGTAAATTAAATAAAATATTTTAACAAATTAATTACACAGGTTTCTGTTTCCTCATAAATATATTTACACATCGAATCCCCAAGTTAATGTAGAATAAGTTGTATATTTTAGTACATAATTGTAATAACAGTATATTGTGTACTATATTCGAAATAGTATAATTAATATCAAGTACTAAGAGGGCTATATTACCAGTACCATTCTTAAATCAAACTTTTATATCAGGTTTTGAGGATAAAATTACTAATAACGATTCAACAATATATTTTAATACTTTTAACATTTAGTAGCAAACTGCAAATCATCCAACTGCTGATTTGTTTATCCTTTACAACAATTACAGCATCAATCCAATTTAAATAAACAGAATCAATCTAATTTAAATAAACAAGAATCACTGCATAAACCCATTATAATAAAAGTCTCATTGAGCTTTGACTTTATTTATGAGAAAAAAACTCCAGATGATGTTTCTGTCTGTCATTACTCTTTCTACTCTACTTTTTAAATGAGATATCAGTTCATTTTGTTTCACTTCAAATCTTTTCTACCTATTAATTTGTTAAATAGGCTATAATAAAATTATTTAGTATTTATATTTTGATATGGATTCTTGATACTTCTATCCGCACTTACGCCTGCATATAGCCAAGTATAGCCAAATGTAGACTGCAATGCACAAACAACATGAGCATATAACGGCACAGGAAGTAGGGGGAAAAACAAAACATTATCATAGTCTCTGACAGCGGAATAACGAAGGATGCATAAATGATGTTAATTATTTTTAAAGTTACACAGCCGATACTAATCACAAAAATTAATGCATTATTTTCCCCCCATCCCTAGTATGAACGTGAAATATGAACCCTGTGGCTTGCATATAAAACAATGTAATAAAACACTGAAATGCTCAAACATCTATTATTATGCAGAGCAAATGCATACTTTAAAAATTCATACACGACTACTATGCATTAAAGCTGCATGGAAAACAACCAGGTCTTAGGGGAGGTTCGCTTTTTTTTATATTTTGTTGTTTTTGCATCACATTTCCAGCACTAGACCCACAAGCACCTGATAGGAAAAGTTTTGCAGCACAGTTGTCACATATCAACGCTGAGCTGAATTTTCAAAATTAATTTGACATGTATGGTACAGTGTGACTATACAAGTATACACACGGAAATGGACAAAAGTAATTGATTGATGATTGATAAATGAGGGAAACAGCAGCTTTGAGGCTGGCTTCTATGAGTGCATACAAAATTGAGCCTTTTCTGCCTTATGCAAAAAAAAAAAAAATAAAATAAAATGGTTTATTTTTGAAAAGAGGAAAAGAAACCTGCTACTTTCACATGCAATTTACATAACTTTAATTTAGGCTTAATTAAAACCCTTGAGATTCTCCCTGAGGCTCGTTTGGAATAATTAAACATTGGGAGTATTTTATGCCCTTCTTGCTTTTCTACCAAAAAAGGGGCCAAACAGCCGAGTAGGTGCGCATAAAACTCAGGTGTGCCTGAATTTTCAATTAAACATTATTGTGAAGACATTTCAAACGTAAGAACTAAGCTGCATTTTGTCTTGAATTATCATACTGATTGCTCAATTTAATAGCGAGAGTGAATGGGAGTCAGAGTGTGCTGCTGGATGGCTTTATCAGGTAAATGTTTCTTCTTTGATTATTACGAACTAAAGCAGAGCAGGGAATCATTCCTGTTCTTTACTTAGTACATGTGATGCTCATGTTTTGAATAGGGCTGGAATGACGCATTGATGTAATTGATTACGTCGATTGCGTGAATGAGTCGATTTGCATAGAATGCGTTGATTTGTTGAGCTGTTTATGGTCATTCCCAGTGATGGTGGCTCTGACTCTTAGGCATGCTGAAAATAAGCCGTTATTACAAAATACTGAGCCTGATCTAAAGTGTAGATGTAAAAAGAAAACATCCTGGGGCTCTCCTACCTCAAAACGACAATAATAATTTGATTATTTGATTAATCAAACAAATAATCAACAGATTAGTTGATTGAAAAATAATCATATTTCCAGTATGATGTCCTTTATGCATTTTTACCATACAAAAGCATCAAAAATGAAAAGCATAATGGTAAAAATTATGTCTGGCTGTTACTGGTCATTATAATCTCTAAGAAAGCCAACACAGGCTCATTGGAAAAATGTACCTGTGTCAACATTTTTGCAAAAAACACAAAATACGTACCAATACGTACATATTACTGCAGTTTCTAACAGAAATGAACACAAGAGGCAGTAAAACAGCAAGCACTTGTAATCGTTTTCACACACAGTTATGATTACAGGGGCAGATTATGGATTAGTAAAGACTTGTTTTCATGCAGCTCCTTGCACAACTATGTTATGACCTCAAAACACTTTTTACCATAGTGCATGATTTGTAAACGAATATATTTTTGAGTTTTCATCACTTAACCAGCTCTAGATGTTCAGTTTTACTGATGTAACAAGCTTGCTTGGTAGCGCAGCTGGTACAGAATTGTACTTGCGATGTGAAGAGCTCGGGTACCAATCCCGTGAAAGAAGAGCTCAAAGACAAGAGTTCAAAAACAAGCTAAATTACCACGGTTACAATTGCGCATTTATGTCACATTTGCTTTTGTTGACACTATTGGGTATAGGTGTACGTTAAACGTGATGGAGCATTAAGCTTTTAGCGCCACTCACCGGACATTTCAATTCAGAACTGCGGTGATACATACAAACTGCAACATTGCCATATTCATATATATTTTCCGTTTTGCAAAAATGTTGACACAGGTAAATTTTTTCTAATGAGCCTGGGCTGGTTTTAATTTGTAGTCTTATAGGCATCTGAAATAAACTAAGTACAATAGTGTTGTCAAAAATATAACTTTTTCGACAGCTGAAACGCTTCTAACACTCATTTCCGCAGAACAGATACACAATACCAGCTGCGCTTTCTCGCTCTCTCATCTCTCCGACAGGGAGATGACACACAAACTGTCCCTTTACCCACTCATTTCATTTGCTCCAGAAGAATAGCCTATTGTTGGTGCTACAGGGCTTGAATTTCGGCATGTGATTGCGCTTAATTTTACTTATTCCTGCAGATTTTGTACTCGCGCACAGTATAATGGGTCTGTGCGTCAGGTCTTAAAGTTACAACAGCCCTAATATAGCCTACCGGGTGCCAAATTATGGAGATATTAGAATCATCAGATAACATTAAAAATATCTATATGGCAGATTTTCCCCCTGGTATCAATGTCAAAATTGTGGCCAGTGAAAATGCTGAGTGGCTAGTAACTTCGGAAAACCACTAGCCACAGTGGTTCACAATGTCAAGCCCTGAATACAATGTATAAACTACATTTCAAGTTATGCATTTAGCAGATGCTTTTATTCAAAATAACTTGCATTGCAATTGAAGCATACATTTTTATAATATCTAATGCATATTAAAATATAATATATAATAATAAATTAGACTAACCCTAACCTTAAAATACATATTTTTAGCTTAAAAAGATTGTTTTTTTCCCCCCAAATGATGGCACCCCCAAATGTCCCTAAAAGGAGATTTTGTCATATTTATCTGACCTCTGGGGATACATTAGTCCTCAAGCTACAGCTAAGCAAACCCCCACACACACATTTAGAAAGAGAGGCAAAGTAAGAATAATAGATCATATACACTCTCTCTCTTTTACAGTGCAAGTCCTGTGCCTTCTGCCAGATGCCCTGCTATTGTGATATGGGCAGTCAACATAGGTGAAGCCTGGGCACTTCCTATTTGCCAGTAAACATAAATAGACACTGATATATTGAGGCAGAAAGCGGATTGTATGTTGAGCACAAATTTAAGAGAGCAGCACAGTAAAAAGCCTACGGGCACCAGCACTCACACAGCACACCTGTGATAAATACCACTCTAAAAATGACATATTCCAGCAATTATGCAGGGAAAAATTGGGTCAGAGCAATCCATAACGTTTCAAAGCTCCTTTGGGTTACTACACACACACACACACACACACACACACACAATGAATACAGATATCATACTAAAACAGGAAATATAAAACATCTCTTCTAGATGTTCATAATAAACACTCTAAATTGTTACTCATTTAAATAATGGTACTACTTTCCATTTTCTGGCAGCTAAAGAGACAAAAGACGATCTTCATTCTGATTAATGTGTTAATGTCTTCAATTTGCACCTAATTTGAGTGATACAATTGTCTGGCTCATTAACAATTCATCCACAGACAGTGCACAGCTATATCTCTCTTTTTGCCATGGTAAAAGGTTCAAATATTAATCATTTATTTGCTTAGATTTGAAAAGTATGTTGCGAGGGAAATGTATCGAGCGGTTATAAATATCCCCCAAGCCATTTTTTCCACATCTACATGGTTTTACTCCAGGAAATAGAAACAGCACTTGAATCATTACACTTTATCTTTTTCTCTTTCTGTCCTCTTTCAGTGACATTTCTGCGAGTTAAAATATTCATAATGCTTTTTCTCTCTGTGTGACTCTGTGCAAAAGAAAAGGAAAGAGAGAAGAGGGGAAGGAAAAAGAGAACTCACAGGAAGAAATGTGAAGTGTGTGTTTGGTGAAGAAGAATGAACAGGAGGCATGAATAGTGCGATGGAGAGATGGAGGGCAGCGGTGAGGGCAGAAAGTGGAGGGGTGTCTTTGAACACCTGTCTATTTTCTCTCTCTCCCATCAAGACCAGAGAAGAACGGAAAGGATCTCCCGCAGACTTCAAAGGGAGAAGCTCACACAGGATACACATATACACATAAAAACCACAAGATGTATTTACTTTACCTGAACTTTAAAGGGGAATCAACCCTCTTTTTAGTGTCACAACTAGGTGGGTTAAGAAGCCAAACAATTAGAATATTACAATTAAATAGAATAAATTACAATTTTCATTCCTCCTTTGACAGTAATAGCCATACATTGTAAAACAAATGCACTGTAAAATAAATTAAAGGTGCAGTATGCAAGAATTCTGTTCACTAAAGGTCACTAGAAGCCTATTCAAAACAAAGGCGTAGCTTGATGATGCCAAGTCTGAGAGCGGAATCTTGGGACATGTGGTCTCCACCTCAACAGATGGTGCAAAAGAATAGGGACAGGACTCAGGAAGAAATCATGTTCATGGGTGCGATTATTAACATTACTGTAGCATGAAGCAGAGCAGGGCCGAGTGTTGTGGGAGCTGAACGAGGTCGCTGAAGCGATTGCGCAACACACGCCTCACGATCAGCGGAACTTTTATTATGACACAGTCGCCGGCAGTGCTTCCGCTTTTCCGGTCATAAGTATGAGGTAACGCAACTCTGTTTATCATATTAAATACATTTGAGTGTGTTGAAAATGATGTTACAATGTTACTCTGTGCGTTCGCTCGGCGGCTGCTGTGAGACACTTGTTTCACACTGTAGTAAGTTAGATCGATTTTAGAATATCATATTAAATGCTGGATGGCTTGTGTTGATAAATGGCATGCAATTCATTTTAAAACATATTGTATGATGGAGAAAATTCTGTATTACTGTTACTAAAAATAAAGCTGCATCTGATTATGCTATGTTAGCTACTTGACAAAATAGTGTTTTTCTCTGAGGCATGGAAAAGCATGGTACTCGCAAAAAAATCAAGAAAATTAGATTTAAACAATAAGACTAAACATGTTGATCTTTATAACAACAATTAGTTTTCTCATGATTTACAAATAGTTGGAAACATTTGGGATATTGTAAGTACTCAAGTGAACAAAATATATAACACTGGCCTAGTGGTTTTTGGATATTTTACTGCAAAAATTTTACATATTGCACCTTTAATGTTTCATAAGCATATTATTTAATGCTACAGTAGGGAAAATACAATAGTTTTGTCCTAATTTCTACACTTGGAAGAGATAAACCCTTGAGCTTTTATTCAGACGGTAAACTTTATTTAGATGGTAAACTAACATGTCTGTGAAAGGTCTACAAACGCTTCTTATTACAAATCTATTGAAATGCTGTAATTTTCACACAAAAATGTTGGAAACTATGCAAAAGTGAAAATAATGCGCAACTAGTGCCCGCTACGTCCCCACAGCACATGCAGAGATGGATGGAGCTTACTGCATTCATTCACTGTGACCCGAGAATACAGCTGATCATGAGAGTAAAGTGAGCAGGTCTCTGTCTGTCTCATAACCTACATTGTGCAATTAATAATGCCGTTGTGTGTTATTGTTATGAACATGATTGAGAATTAATGAGTTGATTAAATTACTGTCCAAATGTACTCAAATTCAGTATAACAAATGACATGAGCATCTCCAGTACTTCAGGAGAATAGTAGGACAAAAATTACCATGTTTTTGGAGTATTCAAGACATGCTGATTATATTACACACAATACATGCTAAGACAATTAATGATGAATCATTCTTAATTTTTTTTTTGCAGTAAGTAGCTTTGATGCTTATTAAAAAGACAATCTCAATGAATGAATGAATGAATGAATAAATGAATGAATGACTATACAATAAAATTTCAATAGCTGTGGAGGATGTAACCATTTTCAGATTAAAGCCATAACTAGAATATGGATCTTGACTGAAAAATAATGTTCAAGTAAAAATGGTCATTGAAAATGAATGATTTTGTATTGTTAACAATCAAACCTAAACATAACATTGTTTTTTTCTGTAATATAGTTATAGTGTTATTGTTGACCTAAATCAATAGTGTAGGTTCTGCTGTATCCTTAGGAGCAAAGATGAAGACATTGAAATGGATGCCCTGAGGTACACCAGTGAGCTGTGGATCAGTGTGGATAATGTTTCATCACCTATTTTCACTGTGTTCTAGAATCCAGTTACAGAAGGAAAACCTAAGTTTGAAGATCAGCTCAGAGAAAGTGACACCTGAGGGGGAAAAGCAGCTATATAGTCTCTAACTCACTTCCTGACACATAGTACGTGTCACACGTGTGTAGATGCTCAAAAGCGGTGAGCAGAGCAAGAGAAAGGACTCACCAGCAGAGCTGTACGCAAAACTAAGTGTATCTAGGCAGAGTCAGAGACAGCAAATCTGACTTGAGACATAATCTGTCTTTCCAAACATTCCCAATGTACCAAAACAACCGAGGAAATTATTCTTTTTTTTTTCTGACTAGCAATGAAAATTCCCCGAAAGAAAGATGTACTCTTACATGACATGTTTATTTTTCTTGAAAACATGGTTTAACGATACGACCATGATATAAAATTGAAAAGTAAGTCAAAAAAGCTTAGAGAACAGATAATACAGTATATTATAGTTCTAGTTCTAGATCAAATAAAAAATAAAATAAAATTGTCAGTACATGCTCTCCAGCCCTCATGAACAAAATGAGTAAACAAAAAGATGAAAGGTCATGCTGATAGGGTCATAGGGTCACAATTAAATGTTGTGAAACTGCAGTTTAAAGGGTTAGTTCACCCAAAAATGAAAATTCTGTCATTAATTACTCACCCTTATGTGAGGCCTGCATTGACAGCAAGTTAATTTAGACTTTCAAATGCCCAGAAAGGTACTACAAACATATTTAAAACAGTTCATGTGACTACAGTGGTTCAACCTTAATGTTATGAAGTGACAAGAATAGTTTTTTGTGCTAAAAAACAAAATAACGACTTTATTAAACAATATCTAGTCAAGCTTTCTTTTGTTTCGAATCAGTGGTTTGGACTCGGAGCACTGCCAAAGTCACGTAAACCACTGAAATTTCGAAACAATTATGACGTAACAAAGCCTCGTTTACTGAAATCACGTGACTTTGGCAGTTTGAGATCGTTTGATACGTGCTCCGAACCAATGATTCGAAACAAAAGGTTCGTAAAGTTTCGAAGCTTCATGAAGCAGTGTTTTGAAATCGCCCATCACTAGATATTGTTGAATATTGTTGTTTTTTTTTTTGGTGCACAAAAAGTATTCTCGTCACTTCGTAACATTAAGGTTGAACCACTGTAGTCACATGAACTGTCTTAAATATATCTTTAGTAGCTTTCTTGGCATTTGAAAGTGTAAATAAACTTGCTGTCAATGGAGGCCTCACTGAGCCATTGGATTTAATCAAAAATATCTTAATTTGTGTTCCGAAGATGAACGAAGGTCTTACAGGTGTGGAATGACATGAGGGTAATTAATGACAGAATTTTCATTTTTGGGTGAACTAACCCTTTAACAGTAACTATGATGAAAACTCAGCACATTTACAGAGAATATGAATGAGTCTTTCAGAAAACTATATGGTTTATTCAATGTTCTTCCTTACAACTGCATTTTGAATACATCCCTGCTGAAAAAAAAAACACAGCCTTAAAGGGATACACCTGCAAATAACACTGATGACAGAATTTATTCACCCTTATGTCATTCCAAACCTGTTTGATTTTCTTTCTTCTGTGGAAGTTTCTCAAAATATCTTTTTTTTGTGTTCCACAGATAAGAGAAAGCCTTACAGGTTTGGAACAACATGGGTTGAGGGCGAGTAAATGAAGCTGGTGTAAGATGGTCTCCTGGTGTGGCAGAGCTGGTCTTTAGTTAGTCCCAAAACAGCTCTAAAACCAGCCAAAAGAACAAATCCAAGAAAACTAGCTTGCATGGGCTGGTTTCAGATGGGGTTGTTTTTTTTAGCATTGCTGTTGTTTAAATAAAATTCAGACTAATTTAATAATGCTTTTAGCTATCGATGGATTGTAGAACTCTAAGCTCCATTTAACATATTTAAATATTTTCTGCAGAACTGTGCTGATTTTCTCCCACAAAAAGTGCTGAAAATATGACAAAAATGTGCAGATTTCCACCGAGAGTGATACAAGAGCAAAACAAGATAATTAACTGAGATGATTAGTACACTAATGGAGGCTATTAAAGAAAGAGAGAGAGAGGCACAATGAGAAGGAGTTGGGGATTTGAGGGGAAAAAGCCTTTCAAATGGACAGAAATGACACAAGTAAATACAAATGCAATGTCATCTGTTCATAGAGCTTAGGTCGACTGGATTATGATTAATCGTTTCATAACTCTGAGATCTCAATGAGGTACTTACAAACACACACTCACACAACACATCTATGTTTGAGCTCACTTTCACCTCTATGACACTGGACTGATATTAATGTGCTCACTCACTTAAGAGATCTTTCATCTCAACATCCTGCCTCTCTTCATTCTCCACTTACTTTTTATGCGTATCATATTTCTTAGCAATATTAAACTCCAATGACACCCATAGTTAGCATGAGTTGGTGCATTATGGGAAGCGCACTAGTTGTCATGCTCGAGTTTGTGAGTGTGAGAAAGAATTATGGAGGGGCACTCATGACTCACACAGAAAATGGATGCTCTTTGTTAGGGAGCCATAATTCATAGTGCTATAATTGATCAGGGAGTTTGAGGATTTACAACCAGAAAGAAGGAAAGAAATAAAAGAGAGAGTGCTAAGAGAGACAGAAAGAGAACACAGAGTGAAATAGAAAAAAGGAAGTGAATGTGTCTTAATAAGACATGATAATGATCTCTCATCTCCTCTGTCATATCTTCTTTGTGAAGAGTGAATGAGCTCCCCAGTAACGACAGAGTCAGTTAACACTGTTTTTTTTTTTTCTGATTAAATCCAATTTGGAGTAAATAAGACAATGTCCCTGGATATTATCAATGACAGAGCTCACCTTGAATGTGTACAAAGCAGTGTAGCAGCTAAAAAGGGTCTATTTGTCAGCACCACTTGCTCTCGATAAATAAAGAGATGAATACATTTATTCAGCAAGAACACATTAAATTGATCAAAAAGGGAATTATAATAAACTTTTTTTTTTTAATTATTTATCAAATAATCCTTAACATTACATCACAGTTACCACAAAAATATTAAGCAGCTCAACATTGATAATCAGAAATGTTTTTTGAGGACCAAATCATCATATTAGAATGATTTCTGAAGGATCATGTGACACTGAAGACTGGAGTGATGATCCTGAAAATTCAGCTTTGTCATAACAGGAATAAATTACATTTAAAAATATAATAAAATATAAAATTTATCTTATAAATTTATTGTCCATCTAGTGTGTGTTTACATAGAAAAATAAAAGTAGTGCAGTAGAATGGAAAAACGTGTTCGGTGTGAACGGCCCCTTAGTGTGTCTTTCAAAAACATTAAAAATACTTTTGCTGACCCCAAACTTTTGAATAGTAGTGTAACTGTTTTTAACTGAGTTTCTGCTGAACAGAGGTTTTGGGTAAACTATCACTTTAAGTATCCCTCTCTCCCTCCTCCCAGTGGGTATCGTTGGCTAGTCCCCACACTTTAGACAAGCCTGACACACACACACACACACACACACACACACACACACACACTAACACACACACACACACACACACACACACACACACACACACACACAAAGCTGCTGGAGCTGCAACAGTTTAGTGGAGATTACCACAGCTTGCCATCACTGGCCCAGGCCAAAGAGTTTTTATAAACCATCTAACATTCAGGCTCCTGCCCTGCTTCAAGAGTGCTTAGCTTAATTTTAAATCACAGCAAAAGAAGCTAAATCTCCAACTTCACTTGAATTGTTTTGGTCCAAAAGCTCTGACAGTCTGAATTTAAATAGTGTTTTGACAGATTAAATAACCGAAAAATGCACACCTGGCGTACTGAGGCAAGAAAAAACTTTCATGGAAACAACATTGCACCAGCTCACCTGCATGATTCATTTGCATATTAGATAATGATTGTGGTAAATGTTGTAAGAATGTTATATTTTGCCACTCCAGAAATAAATCAAACAATATAAATAAAAATCTACAATTTACTGATATTCCAGAAGGAAACGTGGTGCATTAAGACCCGGGAGTGAAAACTTTTTTTGAATTTGAAGATCATGGTAAATTGTACTTAATTTGTCTTCCGGGAAACATGCAAGTATCTTCTGTTGCTTCCGAAGGGCAGTACTAAATGAAAAAAAAAAGATATTTCAACAAAATAAGAAAAATTTGAACGTCTTCATCCTGCTCAAAAGTTTTTACCCCCCAGCTCTTAATGCATCATGTTTCCTTCTGGAGCATCAGTGAATGTTTGAACCTTTTTTAATAGTTGTGTTTGAGTCCCTCAATTGTCCTGCTACTTTGTTTGTCTTGTGGACTATATGTAAACATCTTTTATGTAAAATATCTCATTCAGGACAGTACTAAATAAAAAATAACAAACATTTTGTATGATCTCTCTTATTTTGTTAAAATTATTCACATTTTCACAGATTCTGCAACTGCAAATTGTTCCTATACTTTTTTCATGCAACTATATATATATATATATATATAGAGAGAGAGAGAGAGAGAGAGAGAGAGTCATAAAGCTCAAATCACAGAGAGTCATAAAGCTCAAATCATCTTAAACAGTTTTTTTTTTTTTTTTTTAAATCATGACAATGAGTTCACTATACTCAAATGGCCTCCACATTCCACATTCTCCAGGTCTCAATCCAACAGAGCACTTCTGGGATGTAGTGGAAAGGGAGATTCGCATCATGGATGTGCAGCTGACAAATCTGCAGCAACTGATGATGCTATCATGTCAGTATAGACCAAAATCTCTGAGGAATGTTACCAGTACCTTGTTGAATCTATGCTATGACGAATTAAGGCACTTCTGCATGCAAAAGCGGATCCAACCTGTTAAAGGGATAGTTCACCCATAAATGAAAATTCTATTATCATTTACTTGCCTTTAAGTTGTTCCAAACCTGTATGAATTTCTTTCTTCTGCTGAACACGAAAGAAGATATTTGAAGAATATGAGTAACCAAACAAGTTGATGGGCCCCACTGACATGTAAAGGAACCAAACACAGTTCATTTTGTTCAGCATCATGTTTAGGGGAGCGAAAATGTAACGTCAATGTCCCTACAATAAGTACCGTTGTGTAAAACTCTTGTATGTATTTTAAAGAGTATATGCCACGAGCTTTACATACTTCACATACTTTTGAAAATCCAGGTTGTTCCAATTTTGTGTGCCATATGCATCAAAAGTTCAGCCAAGACTGAGATTAAGGTGTACCTAATAAAGTGGTTGGTGAGTAAACACTTTTTTTCTGTAATAATTAACAGATTACAGCTAGAGAGAAAATGCAGAGGGGAGAATCCTTATCGATTTATAGAACGCACACTTTAAGCGACACTCTAAAAAATGTTGGGTTATTTTTTTAACCCAAATGCTGAGTTGTTTTTAACCAAGGATTTTTTTAGAGTGTAGGATAGGATCTTTCTTTGATGACCTTCCCACTGCATTGCCATTATACACATGTCTCTTGATTACACATACAGTATATATGTACAAACTGCTATTCATAGTTGCATGTATACATTGCAGCATGGTGACAGTTAATACTTTTTCTTAATGTGCGCTTCCTTCTATTCTATGCTCCCTCTCTCTGACTCACTGGGTCCATAAAAAAGAAAAATAAAGAAAAACTCAGAGAAATATTTTTCTTTTATTTGACAGATGACTTCTTTCATATCATCTTCCTCCCTCACATTGCTATTGACCATATCAAATGAACAAAAATGAAAGAGACTGAATGACTTCACAATCACTGTCCTTGTCTTTTGGCGAGTATGATGCTGCCTGGCTTTGTGTTTATCGCTTGAAAACCTTTAACTCGCAGGTCTAAAAAGTTCATAACTTTTAAAGTAAATCTAATTAATGATGGCCCGATAACATCATGTAGTAAGAGGTCAATGACACCTGCTTCTTTTCAGACAGAGCTGTAAACTTGAATGTTAGCACCTGCATTCAGCGGCAATCAACTAAAGCTTCATAAAATTCTCCTTTACATAAGAAAGCAAAAATTTCCACCATTCAACACTATTTGCATTCGAGTCAAGATTTTTTAAACAACAAGCAATAATTTCAGAAATGGATCCAAAATAGCAAACATGCAAATTTTTGGTTTGACCTCTGTTTGGTTCCTCTTGACTGGGAGCCAAAGACAAACTCGTTCTGAAATTCATTCTGATATCAAAATGTAACTAATATAAAATTAACATCAAAATAAATCATCTCAGGTTACGCATGTAACCATGGTTCCCTGAGAACAGGGAACGAGACACTGCGTCTAGCGCTGAGGGGAACATAAGGGGCGCTTAGAGAACAAGTCATCCACTTATCGTCTGAAGGGACTGTTCAGCAGGCGGCCCCAAGGCATGGCAGGGAGATGCAGTGTCTCGTTCCCTGTTCTCTGGGAACCATGGTTACTTGCGTAACCTGAGACGTTCGCTTTCGAAAGGGAACTTGCACTGCGTCTAGCGCTATGGGGAACAAAATACCCATGCCACCATGCTGAGGGGAGTGCATGCCAAAGAATGGCTGACAAAAAACAGATGGACAATTTCAACAGAAATGTCAAAATCACTCCTCCTACAGGTCTAATAGGCTGTCAGTGACAGCATTCCCTATGGCCAACACCCAAGCTATAAGCCTCAAAGAGGCCCCCAGAAAGGGAGGTCAAGTGACCCATACACGAGATGATCGAAGGAATTTGATGCTCCATCCAAAACTTTTGTAAAATAACAAACTCATAGTACTGACAGAAGCATTGAACATGCATGCTCTAACAAAGGACGCACAAGTCATGAGTGTCATCAAGCATCAAATATCTATGACACAGATGTACACACCGCTTAAAACGTCATTCCTATCATGAACAGCGTTTAGACAAAACATGTTCTGATGACTTTTAGATGACTTGTTCTCTAGGTGCCCCTTATGTGCATTTGGGTTGTAATGGTAGTGACGTCATAGGCTGTCGCCGGCCAATACGATTGTCGTGATTTGATAGCGTTTCAGACACCAGTTCCAGCTGAGGCGTTCCCCATAGCGCCAGACGCAGTGCAAGTTCCCTTTCGAAAGGGAAATCTAAATATATAAATAAATAAACAAACAAACCAAACTTTGCATACATTTTAATATGATGTGAAAACTGGGTTTTGTGGGTTTTAGTCCATTTAGTTAATTTATGCCTAAAATTTGACAGGCAACTTTTTTTTTTTCAGTTTTATGGTCTTTAAAGGTGAAGAATATCGATTCTGTGACACTAGTGGTCCTTAGCAGAATTACAACAATACAGCATTTTTTGCAAACGCCCTTTTCACATGTCTTACTTCACCTTTTAAAAAAATATATTTTCCAATAGTAAATACTTCAACACAGGCCTTAAAATTGTGCTTGTTAAGCCATTCTTGTGCAATCAATCAATCAATCAATCAATCAAATTCAGCTTCTAAAATATTAGTAGACCTGTACTTTTGAGTGCAAGCAGTTTTCTACTTCGGCACAGATTGCAGCACTACACTGAAATTGGAGACGAAGTTCTATTCTTCAAAACTCAACCACTGTATATCATAAAACTAGCCCTGTTTCACCCAACAAGGGCAGCCTCTGCCATCACCTTAACTCCCAAGGGCATTCAGTGGAAGTGTTTGATGACACAGAGGGTCAAGGGTAAGGAAGAAAAATTGAGCCATGAGGGAATTTGACTGGTTAAAAGGAACATGATGTAAGCTTTATCTAAATCTCAAGGGTAAACAATGTCCATGTGTGTGAGAAACGGACAGAGAAGCTTTACACGCACACTATAGACACTATAATATGGCCTGCTACTTTTGTCCCTCTCTCAGCCTGTGGGGAATTAGCAGAACAGGACACTATAGAAAGTGCAATGACTGCCATCCTCCTGCAATGCAGCAAACAAAGTGTGTGCGGAGAACCAGAGTCTGTAAGTTCATACTTGACTAAACCAAACTGTACATCTCTTTGATGTTAATCTACTTAACAGGGGAAAGACAATGAGAATCTATTTCCATGTATAAGTATGCCCTGGAGTGTAAGTGTCTCACTTGGCCACACCAGTAGAGGAGGGGTGGCAACATTAGAAACAACTGTATCTTCATCCACATTCCCATGGGCCTGACTGATGCCACATCTATCTGTCAGCCTGCATCCGTTGCGCCAATTTATTAACCTCAGACAGTATGTGTGTGTGTGTTTGACTTTTTATGTCCTTTAAAATTCTATATACCCTCTCTCTCTCTCTCTCTCTGTTTGTGTGTGTGTGTGTGAGTATCTTAGCAGAGAACAAAATGCTAGTCCCCACTGCTCATCTCATTACGCAAACAGAAGAACAAAAACACTCACGCAGACCAACACACACAATAATGATTCTAGTTTAAACCTCTCTGCAGGTTAAGAGCTTGATTATAGCGCTTTGGCTGTCAAAAGCCATTTTGGCTTCCAAAAAATGGTAAACATGGCAATTTGGGCTTTCTTGTTGATTTGATTCCTGCTTGCTACATGGAGTGGAAGAAAAGCATAGGAAAGAGTAGCTGCTGTTCATCCTGTGATCATGTGGAGATGTTTAGCACTCTAATCCAGTGCTTTTCACTTTCTAGGTTGGACCAACAAATAAATGCATTTAAGGGACAAAGCACTATCAACCAGGCATTATAACCCTGACATGTTAGGCTCCTGTTATGTGTACTGTTGACTGTGTGACTCACTGCAGGCTTGATTGGTCTGTAGGGTATACCATTGAGAAATTAATTCCTGAATTTGAAATGAGGTAGCAAACAGGATGTGGAATTGCAGTTTGAATTCTAATGTAAAGAAGTAGAAATAAAATGAATTGAAATGAAATTCATTTAATTTTTAAACCGAAAAGGAAAGTTTGTCAAGACAAGAATGTTAGCTTGACAAAGCATTGATTAGACAGACAGACAGACAGATAGACAGACAGATAGATCCGTTTTAACAGTGTAAACCGTTTGATCAGGATTCATTGTTGAACAGACCCCAAACCTTTCTATTAATCAAATAATATTGTTACATCATTTCATCGTTTGCTGCAGTTTGTGTGTGCATTTGCTAAAGAGATCATCTGCAGCGGGCCATATCTGTGGAGTTGCATTTTGCAGTAGCACTGTGGCATCTGGTTACTGGGAGCCAATATAACCTTTATTTTTTTTTTACTATTTTGAGGGAGTAAAAAATACATACATGGCTTAAACAACCAAATGCATTTACACTTGTCCAGATGCATCTGGAATGCATCACAAACCACCTCTGAAGTGATTTGAGTGTTCAGATTGAAAACTGCTTTGAAGGCATTTCAGGGGGCATTTATCCCTATCTGATCAGTGAAATAGACAAGTATAAAAAGGCCCAAATATAAATAGATAAATGATAGACAGACGGACAGACAGACAGACAGACAGTCAGTACCTGGTAGTAAATTAAACTGCACTGTATGTGGAGGTGTGAAAACACCTAGAAAATGGTGTAATTTCTGTGGTTGAGAGGGTGTGCAGGTGTTGGCAGCTTTTTACACTGATCATTTAAAAAATCACAGTTTATGCTTACAGGCTTTCTCTCTGTCACATATACAAACACATAACTTACCAAGCCAGTACTCTCCAGTGATTTTGCCAAATCCTTCTCTGTAGGAGTCCCACTCCCTGAAGAAGTTCACAGACCCATCCTCCCTGCGCTGGATCACCTGACACACACACAAAGCAGTAACAGAATGATGCATAACCAATTAAAATAGAAAAAGTGTGGTCAAAACCTTTTTAGTGGGTTGCATGGTAGATATAAAGTTTTTGTAAATGACTGATCTTAACGTGATTTCACACAAAGGAAAATGTTTTTGAATTAAGTAAGCCTAACTGTATGATTTCAAGGCTCTTCCTCAGAATAAATCTGTGATAAGTGTAAATGATTAAATCAAACTCTCTAAGCAGAGACTGATATGACACCTGAACAAACACGATGATGGAACAGCTCAGCATCGTGGTCTTAAGGATAATATTATTTAATGAGGTATGATATCTTGATCTAGTCAAAAGTGACAAAAAGTGCTTGTAATTCCTTTGCGTATAGACACTTTCACATACTGTACCGTGCTATGCAAAAGTTTGAGTATCTGTAAAAGTATCTGTAATCCCTCTAGGTAAATGGCATATGTTCAAAACTGATAATTACTTTAATTTGATTTATACACTGAAGAAAATATGATACACCCACGATTCAATACAAATCACAATACTGAACTCATGATACAATAATATTGCAATATTTTAAGCCAAAATAAAGAGGTTTTTTTATTATTATTACTTTATTACTATTAAAAAGATAATATTATTTTATTATTATTATTAGAACCCACAAATATTCCCCCATTGCATGATATTTAACATTATATGTAGTAGTTCAATGTAGTAATGTCACTGAAACTCCATAAACTTTCTTTTTTTTTCTCTCTCTCTCTCTCACGCAGTACACACGCTTTTAATGCAGGCATTCGTTAAATGCCTTAAGGGGGTCGCACACCGGACGCGAAGCTCAGCGCCGCGCCACGTCTTTAAAATTCGAACGCATTGTTTTCAATGAGTGTACGCACACTGGCGCCGACATTCGGCGCCTGTCCGCGGTGCACAGCTACAACTCAGGAAATTGTTCAAAATTCTGCCGCGTCACAGAGCGCCATGTACATTGTTTTACATTAAATTTATATTATATTTATCTCAAATCATCGTTAATGTACATACTGACTTCACCCTGTGCTGCAAGATACATCAGTTTTACATTCTTAGTTTAACAGCTTGAATAAAGTCTAAAAATGTATAATAAACGTAGCCTTTTCTTTCATTTTGCTCTGTTGTGTCATTTTTCCATGTACACTAACCTCAGTGTGAAATATTAAAGCATAGGCATATGTAACGTTTCCCCGTCGACTTAAAACTCACCCATCGTGCAGCTCTTCTATCAGGAGTCAATTCAAAATTGAGTTCGCGCCTATATAATGTGTGCGGCCGGTGTGCGATACCTGGGAGTTGTCCGAGACGCGACGCGGTGCGGCGCTGAGCTTCGCGTCCAGTGTGCGACCCCCTTTACACAGACAAGCCGCGCATGCACAGGCTCTCCTGGTGCTTGCTATGTCCCACCTCTCGTGCTATTAATGCACTATACATATAAGAATAAACCATCTAAAATGCTTTGAATAAAACTAAACATGATATGGTGATTTAAACCATGTTTGCGCTTTCACTTTAAGGAGTGTGCTTCAGATGATCACTGCAATCAATCACAGTTCTAATCACAAGAAAGCGTGTCAAAATGACTATTCCAAACTGTAAATGGTTAGTTCATTAAAAAATTTTAATTGTGCATTTACTCAATCTCATGATGTTTTCGCGCATCACACAAGCATTTGAACATCCATGTTTACTACAATATGTGCGTCGTTGTAATCCTGTTCATCATACGAAATCATTGTGTCTCTTCAGAAGACTTAGATTTGGATTAGATCACTTGATTGATTATTTTTTTACGATGCCTTTATGAATTTTTTTTTTTATCTTTTAAGTTTTAGATGAATTTAACAGACTTTAAATGGAGGGACAGAAATCTCTTAGATTCCATAAAAATATCTTCAATTGTGTTTCAAAATGAAAGAAATTGTTATAGGTTAGAAACAACATGAGGGTGAGTACATGATGACAGAATTTACATTTTTGGGTGAATTATACCTCATAAATACAGTAAGCTGAGTCTTGGATAAAACTTACTCTATATCACGAATCATATCATTTACATCACAATACATATAGTCGCAGTTTTATATTGCAATATCTCGATATAATGATGTATCATTAAACCCCTACCTGTTACCAACCAATTTGCAGCAACTCTGCATTAATTATTGTAATTGTAAATTAATTACTGTATAACTGTAAAACTCTAGAAAACACATTCTGGAAGTACACGGTAACCAATCACTAAATATACAGAAAACACACTGCGTCTGACGCAATTTATTCCTGGTAAAAAATACTGGTCAGGTGAATACTTCGGTAGAGAAGTGAGACGGGGGGAAACAGGGTTGATCCAGTACAGGATGACAGCTGTCAGTCATCTTACAGGTTTCACTCTCTCCCACATCACTCACCGCGCCCTATAGCTGCCCTGGAGGCTCCTGGGAGATCAACCCTGCCTGCACAGAACTGAGGCAGACATTGCTGTCAAGGTTAAAATTACACATGCATCCACACACACATACAATCATGCTTGGGTGTTATCTTGCTTTTTTTCCACAGATTTAAGGCAGGCAAGTACTGAAGGTCAAAGGGGCATTGACCATCACTGTCTAACAATAGTGCCAGAGAAGGCAGAGAGAGCGAGAGACAGTGAGACAGGGAGTATTAAAGGTGAAATCAGAATCGGCCGACCCCAATCTCGCTGTCCCTGTCACCTAACAACTTTCAGGAATGAAGCAATCTCTCTCCAACACATACACATAAAAGAGCAACGGCTTTAATTCGTAATGTAAAAGTTTTCCCAAAAATGTTTGCGGTTAGTTTGTACTGATTCTCCAATGAGAACAGATTGTAAATTATTAAAGAAATGAAAATTCTGTCATCATTTACTCACCCTTATGGTGTTGAAAATATTGAATGTGGAACTTACAAAATTATGATAAATGTTTCAGCTGTTTTTGTCCATACGATGAAAGTCACTATCAATCTAAACTTTCAAGTTCCTAAAAGGACATAGTTAAAATTGATTTATTACGGCTTCACTGGTATATTAAAATCTTTGAAAGTGACACAATCGCTTTTATTACAAACAGATCAAAATTTGAGCCTTTATTTACTCTCACTTAAAATAGATGAATGCACAGATACACAGACTATGTCAAATATAGCTACATAAACATCAAATGTCACTACATTTGATCATGTGACATGAGAAAACAAATGAGGTTTGAAGTTAGTTTACTGTTTGTGTTGCCATATTTCATGTAGTTAGTGTAAATATTTGTAAATTTAAATTTGTTCATCATGCAAAGTTATTGTGTTGCTTCAGAAGACTTAGAATATATCAGTTGGATCATATGAATTACTTTATATCTTTTTTAGAGCTTGAAAGTTTTGAATTAATAAAATGGACAAGAAATTTCTTTGAAACATTTTTTTAATTATTATAGATGGGTGAATCCTGTAAATGTGGGACCATAAAAATTAATATAATTTCACACAGAGCTATTAATATATACAAAATAATTTACACAAGTTTGTGGTCTCTACCTTTTCTTGCAGGGGGGGTTAATGAATTTAATGGCTGATTTATAAATTTAGGTAGGGCAGATTCTGGGTCTAAGTGCTGGTATATGATAAACATTTTAAGCTTTATATTCTAATCGCTGAACACATGCAGAACACTTTTGGCAGATGTTGTGTTATTCAGCCTGAGGGAGGCGCTCTAATGTTGATTGACAGGCTTTAAGTACACATGACACACGCATAGAATGCTACCTTAGAACTGCCTTATTGCTTCCGAATACGTTTTCGAATATTACAAGTTGTGGAGGAATTCCAGCAAAGAAAAGAAAGAGATGTTTATTCTCAGAACAAACATAAAACAAACACAACAGAACTATATAAAGGCTTTAATCTAAAGGATTTCTACTTTTAGAAATATGATACGGCACTCCATATAGGAAGACCAGACATTCCAACTAGTTACTGACCTGATGCAGACTACATAGCAGAAGCTGACTGATATCTGGAGCAAGGTTTACGTAAGGTAACGTGAAAATAAGCGGGGCAGTCTGAAATCTGCCCCAATGGCTCTAAATTAGAGTGCACTGCAGTTCCATTTTTCACCACAGATTTACATTGAAAAACTGTGGGGCGCTGTAGAGTTGGGCAGGGATCAGGCACGTGCTGCCCTGCTTAGCATCATTATACTATCATATATATTGTCCAGAGGCCATAAAAAGTGCAAAAGTGCAAAAGTGCAAGTTATACTTTAAAAAGACATTTCTCAAAAAAATATATATTACTTTTCATATTTTCGAAATATCCTATAAATATACATTGTAATACTTAATTCTCACCAAAAAATACTACATATGAACATCACAATTGCAAATTGAAATACATGATCTTGAAACCAACAACTCGACACACGTACAACAGTCTACAAAACAGTTTAGAAAAATATTTGTTGCAGAATGCTGAATACATTTACAATTTATTATTGATTCAGTATATATAGAGGTCTATGTTTTGGATGAATATTTGACGAGCTGCGGCTGACTCACACAATCAAAAGACTTGATGTCACCTCATATAATATTAGCCTCTTCACACCCCGGTGTTTACAGTAATTGATCCGAAACCCTTACAGTGCAGTGATCTGTGAATCTCGCCCTGTGGTCTTTGTGTCATGACTGTGCCATTTCACCGCAAATGACAAACTACATCCAAAATGTCAGTCGCTGCAGACTCAACTAATTAAAGATTCTCTTCTAATTAAAGTCACCACCGGAGGATTATGGCAGCTGAGGGTATCGCTGTGGTTCTTCAGTACAGAACCTTTGTGAAATTGATACCCTTTTCCATCATATGATAAAAATAGTGAAAATGATTGGTCCTCGCTCAATTAGGGCTCTGTTGTGTTTGCTAATTGCAGGTCAATTCTTAAGTATTATTTGACATTTGATGTGTCACTTGGGTTATGCCTTTTACATTCCTCAGGGAAGAAGATGAAATATTAAGCCTGCATTATTAAAGTTTTGAGTTTATTCCATTCATTAAATATTTAGAAGACCCAAGTCATGACTTCACGGTTAAAATTCTTCATTTGTGTAAGGTGAATTATTATTTAATTTTAATTAATAGCTGTGTCCAATGAAACTGAACTTTAGAGAATTTTCATGGCCTTACATTTAGCCTAGGGGATTCACCTGTCTTTAATAAAAATAACTGAAATATGGACTCTATTCGTATTGGGCTGTCAGTATGGGAGAGGAAAATGAAGTCACCGTTCATCAGTTTGAACCATTTGTCTTCACAAATGTCTATGTTCCTCATCTTTATAGTTATTGTAGATTATTAATCAGTCTCACTTGAATTGCAAGAATCCAGCAGGTTAAAGTAGATTTGAAAAATATATGTAGCTTACATACTGCATTATATATTACATGGGGATACTTTTATATACAGTATTAATGTTCCACTTGTAAATTCATTGTATTCCTAATTCAAGGCAACATTCTTTATTGGTAAGACTGGAGTTATTAGTAAGACTTGGGTTCTGACTCAAATTAATCCCCTGATTTAAATAACAGTGTTTTTTTCACAATTATACACAGCTACAAAGAGACTAATTTTCGTTAGTCATTGTAGAAGCTCTGGATTTGTGTAGCACAATTTATTATGCACAAATTTCTCTTGTGTATTTTATTTTTTTATTAAAGGCAGTACAATTTTAAAGCCAACTCAACATTCAAATTTTATCAATATGACTTTGGCTCTGTTTAGAATTAAATCTTTGATTTAAACAGTTGTCCCATCATTTTAGGAGACTTCTGCGTAAAACTTTACTCTTGAGCTCACTTGTGTGCACTCTTAAATTACCATTAGTAATGCGTATTGAGAATATGATATTTTGAATGGACAAGTTTTGAATTCCCTATGCAACTGAATAAACACATTTGGTGATGTTTGAAAGCAAAGAACCACCATAAAGCAGAAATGATAAAGAATTAAAAAAAAAAAAAAAGATATACCAAACTAACAGATATACCAAACTAACAAACACTTGCATTAGAAAAGTGCATGAATGAATTCCATTGTATTACAATATATAAGGAAATTTCCAACCAAGTAGTTTTTAAAAGAACTATAGCACAAGCAGTTATCAAACAAAAGATTTCACAAGAGAAGTTTAGTTAAATTAACAGATCAATAGATACATGTTTCATTATTTCTGATCATATAAGTTAGTAGATAATAAACTATATAATGTGATGAACTATACTTATGGTTACTCTGCTACCTGAGTGTGATATTGAGGGAAACTGACTTCAGACGTGCACTAAAAATCACCTTAAAGGGATAGCTCACTCAAAAATGAAAATTATCTCATGATTTACTCACCCTCAAGCCATCCTAGTTGTATATGACTATCTTCTTTCAGACGAACACAATCAGATATATATTTAATAATATCCTGCATCATACATTGTGTCAGGGACTAATAATTTGGCGCAAGTCGATTCGCACATTCTGCGTACAGTCGTCCGACGGAAGCTAGTTATTTGAATTTATAAAGTTTTAAATATGGATCTTTTTCTTACAAAAATGAATCTCTTTGCTTCAGAAAGCCTTTATTAACCCACTGGATTCGTATTGATTTTTTTTTTTTTTTAATGGATGGATGCATTATTTTTTACTTCAAAATGTGGCCCCCCATTCACAACCATTATAAGCCTTGGAGGACTAATGATATTTTTAAATGTATCTCTGATTGTGTCCGTCTGAAAGAAGATAGTCATATATATCTAGGATGGCTTGAGGGTGAGTAAATCATGGGATAATTTTCATTTTTGGGTGAACTAACCCTTTAAGATTAGTTGGTTAAACATAACTGAAAAATTGTCTCAGAAAAGTTATTTCTGAAAAAAAAAAAAAAAAAATAATAATAATAATAATAATAATTCTAGCATAATTTGCTTGCAGATGCCACTTTTGTTGGTTTGCAGTGACATTCAGACATTCAGATGTTTACATAAGTGTCCAGATATTTTCAGGGGCCACTGTAGTATAGTGATGTAAAGAAAAAAAAAGAAAGGTTATAAGGAATCTTAACATAATAATCTTTTGAAAATTTGTGTGTGGATTTTAACTGCAAGTTCAAGAGTGAATGGCTAATCAAAAGACTGCATAAGACATTCTGATTTATTGATGTCTCTAAAACTGGATTACAAACTGATTTCTACAGACTGTGTCTTTCATCAGTCTACCACCAGCAAGAATTCAGTTTAAAGATATTCAGCACTGCTGCTTCTCTCCCTAGGAGCTGAAGTCTTACAAAGCTTCACTGCAGAGCACTTACACAAGCGACAAAGAACCCTTGGGTGACAGCGGAGGAATACAAGACAACTCTACTGCTGTTCATAAGATAAACACTAGCACAATGAACAAGAGGAGTGTTAGTGGGGGAGGTGTAATGGTGTAGGTGGTGTTCCTGTCTCAGGTCTTAGATGGCTAGCGGTCATTAAGAGATCAATGTGTCTGTCAATCTGTCAATGAGACAGTCAATGCATCTGTCTCAAAGCATGCGTGCATTGCCAGGAGAGTGTCAGCTGAAGGAAATCAACTGACAGCTGCTTAAGCTGTGCATTTGATTTAATCCTACACTGACTACAACAGAAGCGGCCATGGACCTGACACACTTTGCCCCCAAAAAGTGTTTGGACACTTAAGTTAAGCCACACTAACAATGCTTTAGATACAAAATGGCATCTGGAAAAAATTATGCTAAAAATGTTTTAAGAAGAAATGTTTTCTTCACTTCATCATATTACCTATAGACATGTTTCATTAAATGTTTGGCAATGTACATAAAAATGTTCCAGAAGTGTCATGCCCATCAAAACTGAAAATGCATGGTGATCTGTCACATACAGATCCCCACACATGAAAAGATAGATATAGATATTGTGGCACAATTTCTTAATTTGTTCCTTCATTTTTCCTTCATTGTGCTAATTTGTGGCAACAATTTACCTGAAATGAGGGGCTTAATAAATAAGTTTTGGGAACTCATTTTTAAATTGTGGCCACATTTATCTATTTTTCACATCTATTTTCCCCCCTCATGCCATGTGCAGGTTGTCAAAAATATCAATATTTCGATATGTATCGATACTGAAATATCTGAAAAGGTTCCAGTACTCCTTTTGTGCAGTATCGATACAACGATAACTGCTGCGAGTAAATTTGCTTTCTGCTCTGGAATGGCGTTCCTCCTCTGGACGGAGAGGAGGTGCTCTAAAATAAAACCCTGCCATCTATTCAACATTCCATTTCACTTGGAAATACATCACAACACTGAAGTAAAGTTGGTTGCAACTTCTGGTTTACAGGGACTTTAAAGTGATAGCAGCATAATATACCTGATATGTATATTATTATATAGTGTACCTATCATGTAAATCAAAGAACAAAAGACAAAGAGAAAATCACTTGCTGCTCTAGACTAAATAACTTTTGTAACTTTAATTGTAAGCATTAATCTGTATTTCACTTTTACAATGAAATCTATCCCGTGTTATTTTACATTTGATTACTTTCATTTCTGTAGTATTTATTATCTGAAAACTACTGTTAGACCCACCTGAAAAACTTAAAGCCATGTTTATGTCATTGTATCTGTTGTATTTATTTGTTCTATATCATCTGCAATTTGTTTTATTTGTTCTTATTTTATTACTGACTGTTTACTTGTCTTTTTTTGTAAATGTAAGTTCAATGATTCAAATAAAGCCTCCCTGTGCTATGTGTAAGCTATTACAACAAAATTACCAAAATGATCAAAAAATTATGAGATAACAATATTATCTGTATGGTGGTATAAATGGCAGTTTTCCCCATGCATGGTATTGAAAATTGTATCGAACATCAATATTTTTCAAAGTATCGCATTGAAGTTGGAAATTCCAGTATCATGACAACACTACTTTGTATTTAAGCAATAAATAAATAAAGATGTGTATGGCTAACAGGGTTGTACATCATTCAGAACTGAATTAAGAATGCCTTTTAATTCAGTTCCTGAATTTGAATTACATTTGAACTATATTTGAATTAATCACACATTTATTTTCTTTAATTAATCACAATTAATCATGATTAAAAACACTGGTGTTTTTAATATTTTTATATTGTAATAATTTCACAGTTACTCTCCAAATGAATGTAGAAACAACTTAAAGACAGTATATTTTAAATATACTTTAAATATTTGTTTAATCATTTTGGCATAATGGCATCTTTTATGAATGAAGGCCAGTATCACTGATACTAATACTACTGATGTAACTGTCTAACAGGTAGGAAATATACAGAAACTAAATAAAGTTATCAAACACTTTACAGTCTTCACTGCATAAATTATAAATTAAATATAGATTATTCCTTATTAAAGCTACAATTTTCAATGTTGCCATTGTTCTTTGATTAACATTAATAACAGACATCACAGCTACTGGTTTATTAGGCTGCAGTCGCTTTAAGACACGCTGCTGCCGAACTTGACGCGGATCTGACGTGCATCTCATTTTTTATTTAACTCATTTAAGACTGCTCTTAAGAGGATACTCAACAAAATGGACATTTTGGCATAATTCTATGTGTGATCGTTTGTTCAAGAGTGAAAGAGAACTCGATACTGGTACGCGTCTTTCTGTGCACACAAATTGTGTGTGTATCACACAGACACAACATTCACAGACAGATCATTCTTGTTTGTTTTGTGGCACTTGAGTTAAAAGCATTTGCGTGAATAAGAGTGTGATCATATAATGTACTGCTAGTCAAATTATGACAAAAAAAACGGATGCTGTGTTAACTGCGTTAAATATTTTTAAGCTTAATACGATAAGCTTAAACCAGCTTTCCGGTTTTTCACACCTCATCGTGATCAGACGATCAGTGTTTAGTCTGGATGGCAGTAAGGCTGATTGCATGACTGGGGCAGGATCCCTTGTCTACAAGACACTCAAAACAGATGTCTGGTTTTAATCAGTATGGCAATAGTCAACGACTCATGCTATGAAGACGAGAGAGAAAGGGAGATCTAGACAGATACAAAAGGAGAATAAATGAATGCAGCAAGGAAATGATAGCTGTAGAGATACAGCTTAATGTTTCTCTGACAGGATCACATTCTCAGGGAAGTGTGAGAACGCAGCCGGCAGGGACGGGAACATATGCTCTTTCAGCACGCTTATGAAGCTGGGTCTTAAAAGCCACTCTTTTGTTCTCGGCCCGCACACCCTTCTTTCCTTGTTCCTATTCTCCTCCTTTCTTTGAGTGTTCCTCTTTTCAATAATGTTCTCTGTCGTCGATTCTTACCATTTATCTCTCTTCCTCTATTCTCCTCCACCATTCTTCTTTTCCTGCTCTGGACAGGGGAATTACTGGATTAGTATGGAGTGATCAATTGGGAGAGACAGAATCATGTTTGATGTTTAATCTGAAGATTTAGAGACTGTCACTGGCCATCATTACTGCAGATATCTCACAGCAAGAAAGAGAATGTGTGTGTGAGAGAAAGAGAGAGAGGTAGTGTACCAGAGTAACCTGATTCAGTAGCACTCTACCATAAGGTAGTATACGTAAATATTAGTTAAAAAAGGGTTAGTTCACCCAAAAATGAAAATTCTGTCATTATTTACTCGCCCTCATGTTGTTCCACAACCATAAGACCTTCGTTCATCTTCAGAACACAAATTAAGATATTTCCGAGAGCTGTCTGACACCTCCATAGACAGCAATTTAACCACCACTTTCAAGGTCGCGAAAGGTACTAAAGACATAGTTAAAATAGTCCACGTGACTGCAGTGGTTCAACCTTAATTTTATGAAGCGACGAGAATACTTTTTGTGCGCAAAAACAAAAAAATAACGACTTTATTCAACAACATCCAGGTTCTACGCTTCCAGGTTCTACGTCAGACAGTCACGTGGACTATTTTAACAATGTCTTTAGTACCTTTCTGGACCTTGAAAGTGGTGGTTAAATTCAGACAGCTCTCGGATTTCATCAAAAATGTCTTAATTTGTGTTCTGAAGATGAACAAAGGTCTTACGGATGTGGAACGACATGAGGGTGAGTAATTAACGACAGAATTTTCATTTGTGGGTGATATAACCCTTTAATGCAATAGTTTATGTGGTCTTAGTTTAGTTCTAAATATACAAACAAACACATTTTAATAGTAAAAATGGAATATGTTAACCTTAATTCACTGTAAAACAGTAGGTTATATTTATATATTTAAATTTATTATATGAAAATTAAGAATTATTACTATAAGTGTTCACAGTTAAAGAACTAAAAAGTTTTACATTAATTAATCTAAATTCCAACATATACTATGATTAATAAATACTGTAAATTAATAATAGAGTTAACACAACAAACACACAATTCATAATTAAAAATAAAATGGTAGGCTATAAAAAAATAACATTAAACAAGATTATGTACAAATGAATTAACCACTTTAAAAAAAAAAAAAAAAAAGTAAATTCATGGTAAGACCTATTGTACATAGTTTGTTCATGACACCTAATAAATTCACTAATGTTCACACACAGAACCTTATTGTAAACTGTTATACTTGATTCAATTTCTTGGAGGGGTGTTTTTATGTGTGTACCCAAACAGGAAAACAATGATTTATTTTAACAGCTTACACCACAAATACACACTTAGCCACCATTAAAGATGGTCATTTTCAAAAGGTCATGCCTGCACAATCTTTTCCAGTTCAAAATAATAAAATCAATGTTCTGACATTTCTCCCCTGCTATGCTTTATTTTCCATGTCTATATGTCTTAATTTCTCTACGTCTAGAACTCTAACCCCTCATTTCATCTCAAAACCTAATCTCATAACATAAATCCTACACCATGTAGTGTGTTATGAAAATAGAGGCTTACTCTATCCAATCACAGCCACAGACCTGTGGAACTGCCTTCGCCCTGCGCAATTATTTAAAAACACGCATTTGGAAATATACAACCGGGCTATGAAATATGAATGAGTAATAAGAAACAGCGAGACACTGAAAACCATTTTCCAAAAAGGGAAGAAAAACAAGTTGCATTCCAAGTGATGCCCCCCTCCCCCCAATAGTGTGTTCACAAACTGAATTTCAATCTAAAACTTTTACATTTCAGGTCTTAGTGCTTTTTTAATATTTCAGAGAAGAGTTGTGGGTACTTTTGATAAAAGCACCATTTGATAATGCCGGATCACGTAGCACTCTAATAGATCTGCTCCCATAAATGATTTATATAGTGCTCATTTTTAGTCCTCTCCTTTTAGCAGATAAAATAATAATAGTGGAATACATTATCTCGGGGCAGAGCGCAGGTCATGAATGGAATACAGAATATCGCCACAAAAGGTGATAATGTATGTGAGCGTGTGTAGTTTTTGTGCATGCAAGAATGCATAAATGTGAGCTTCCATGTGTGTGTGAGAAAAAAAGTGACATGGGGAGAAAGAAAGAGACACACAGAATGAGCCTGTAATGCATGATCGAGTCAAAAGAGAAGATATGAAACATCTTTCTTGACTGACACCTCCATACTTTCATCTGTCAAAGCCTTAGGTGTCTGTGTGCATATAATGTTATACTTGATTTTACCTGAAGAAATATCAGTGTAGGAGAAACTGATTTTTTCACCTGTGTGCCTCCCTGCATCACCTCTCTGTTTCTCTCTTCCTATTTAGCATTAATGCTGAGGAAAAAAGTGTCATTACTGTTTATAGGAGCTCCCGGTGTCTGTCTGGCAGAAAGAAGTGTTCTCTCTTTCCTCTGTCATGCTCCCTGCCAAAATGAAATCAAGAAACAACAAAAGGACAAGGGCAGGAAATGCGTAGTAAAGAACGGGAGGATTGAAAGGTCTCATTTTGATATTAAAGCAAAGCTGTTGGTCACAGCACAGGCTTTAAGTGGCTCAGTCTGTAAATTCTTCTATTACCATTTCCATTTGTTGTAGCACTGGCACACTTCACTGTAAGCTTACGTCATTGGGACAGTGCATGACTTTGTGAACACATGCAATCAATTATTAGGTGTCAAAAAAAAAAAATGGACATAAGTGGGTGGAATTCATCCTAAACTCACAGTGTAGTGAATATGGACATACAGTCTGTAATGGGAAGGCGGTGTGTATTTTGAAAGGCTGTTTAAGCTCAAAGCGGTAAAAAATGATGACCCATTTTTGTACTGAAAATCACAAATGATAGTGCTGGAACAAGAGCGGCAAATCAAGCCAGCAATTACGGCTCATATCCACATACACACAGTTAACTAGACAAAAGATTTATTCAGAGTTTCTGTAAACGAAAGCTGGGAACAGAAATAAAGGTCGGTATAATAGACCTTTATAGATCCATTTTCAATTTCTAAAGGTTTTTATGAGAGTGCATTAAGAGAACATGTCAATTGTTACATTATCGCATAGGCATGTTGTTGACAGTTTAAAGAATGTAACATCATTTGCGCTATATTATGAAGATATCTTCCATAAACCAAATGCCTCTTGAGCATTTTTTTAAATTATTTTTTTAAATGAACTGACTTTCAAAATTCAATCAAATGTTGACATACAGTTATGGTCAGAATTACTGGCACCCTTGATAAATATGAACAAAAGTGGCTGTAAAAATAAATCTGCATTGTTTATTCTTTTGATCTTTCATTCAAAAAATTCACAAAAATCTAACCTTTCACTGAAGTAAAATAATTGAAAGTGGGGGGAAAAAAATCACATTATGAAATAAATGTTTTTCTCCAAAACACATTGGCCATAATTATTGGCAAATAATTAAAATATCTCTGAAGTACACTATATTGCCAAAAGTATTGGAACACCCCTCCAAATCATTGAATTCAGGTGTTCCAATCACTTCCATGGCCACAGGTGTTTAAAATCAAGCACCTAGGCATGCAGACTGCTTCTACAAACATTTGTGAAAGAATGGGTCGCTCTCAGGAGCTCAGTGAATTCAAGCATGGTACCATGATAGGTTGCCACCTGTGTGTCTATTCATGAGATTTCCTCACTACTAAATATTCCACAGTCAACTGTTAGTGGTATCATAACAAAGTGGAAGCAATTGGGAACAACAGCAACTCAGCCATGAAGTGGTAGGCCACATAAAATTGTGGTGTGGAGTTGTTTTTCGTGGGTTGGGCTTGGCCCCTTAGTTCCAGAGAAAGGAACTCTTAATGCTTCAGAATACCAAGACATTTTGGACAATTTCATGCTCCCAACTATGTGGGAACAGTTTGGGGATGGCCCCTTCCTGTTCCAACATGACTGCACACCAGTGCACAAAGCAAGGTCCATAAAAACATGGATGAACGACTTTAGTGTGGAGGAACTTGACTGACCTGCATAGAGACCTGACCTCAACCTGATAGAACACCTTTGGGCTGAATTAGAGCGGAGACTGCGAGCCAGGCCTTCTCATCCAACATTACTGCCTGACCTCACAAATGTGCTTCTAGAAGAATGGTCAAAAATTCCCATAAACACACTCCTTAACCTTGTGGAAAACCTTCCCAGAAGAGTTGAGGCTGTTATAGCTGCAAAGGGTGGGCCAACTCCATATTAAACCCAACGGATTAGGAACGGGATGTCATTAAAGTTCAGGTGCATGTAAAGGCAGGAGTACCAAAACTTTTGGAAATATAGTGTATATTCCCATTCATTTTTTAATTTTTTAGCACACCAGGGTGACTAGGGACATGAAATTGACCAGTCATGACTTCTTGTTCCACAGGAGCTTCACAAAATAGAAAGTGGTTGTAAGAAAATAGCTAAAGCACTGAAAATCCCAATTTCCACCATCAAGGCACTTATTAAAAGTTCCAATCAACTAAAGATGTGTGGTTGTGTGTCTAAATCATCCTAGAGGAGGAGGAGAGTTTGAGGTGAGGAGGAGAGTTTGAGTGGCCAAAGACTCTCCAAGGAACAGCTGGAGAATTGCAGAAAATAGTTGAGTCTCTGGGTCAGAAATCCTATAAAAAATTATCAGGAGGGTTTCAAGAAAAACCCTCCTTGCTCATCAATAAACAATCTCCAGCATATTCCGCTGTCAGACACGACTGGATCTTCAAACTGGAACTTCTATGGACAGATGAAACTAAAAAAAAAAGAGCTTTTTGGCAGCAAACCCACCAGATGGGTTTGGTGCAAACAGGGATAAAAAGTACACCATGGCCACAGTTAAATACACTGCAGGATCTTTAATGTTGTGGGCCTATTTTTCTGCTGGAGGTCCTGGACATCTTGTTCAGATACATGGTATCATGGATTCTATCAAATACCAACAGATAAAAAATCAAAACCTGACCACTTCTGCTAGAAATCCAATAATGGGCCTTGGTTAGATCTTCCATCAGGACAATGATCCAAAACAAACATCAAAGCTTCTGTCATGGCCATCCCAGTTACTTGACCTGATTCCTATAAAAAATGAGTTCGGTGAATTGAAGAGGAGAGGCACCAACATGGAGCTGGGAATCTGAAGGATCTGGAGAGATTTTGTATGAAGGAATGGTCTCTGATCTCTTGTCAGGTGTTCTCCAAACTCATGAGGCATTATAGAAGAAGACACAGAGCTGTTATCTTGCCAAAAGAAGGTTAAAAAAAGTATTGAAGGGTGGCAATAATTGTGGCAATGCACATTTATTTTATTTTATTTTTTTCTTTGTTCATATTTACCAAGGGTGCCAATAATTCTGACCACAACTGTATGGCATCCAAAGGTCTGATACCATGAGTGAAAATACTGTTATTCTGCATTAACTACATACACTACCATTCAAAAGTTTGGGGTTTGTAGGATTTTTTTTTTTTTTTTAAGATTTTGAAATAAGTCTCACCAAGGCTGCATTAAAAAACAACAACAACAACAACAACAAAAAACAACAGTATTTACTGTGAAAACAGTAAAAACAGTATTTACTGTTAAAAATTATTACAAATTAATATAACCATTTTATATTTTTAAATATTTTTAAAATGTAATTTATTTCTATGACGGCAAAGCTGAATTTTCAGAAATCCTTCAGAAATCATTCTAATGTGCTAATTTATAGCTCAAGTAACATATCATTATTCTTATTATTATAAATGTTGAAAACAGTTGTATTGCTTATTATTTTGTGGTTCTTTGATAAAAGGAAAAGAAGTACAAAAAAGTACAAAAGAACAGCTTTTATTTGAAATACTTAACATTTGTAACATTTTAAATGTCTTTACTGTTTTTTCTTGATAAATATAATGTAAACTTGCTGAATAAAAGTATCAACTTCTTTAAAAAAAAATAGCTGTAATCTTACTAAACACAAATTTTTGAGCGGTAGTGAATTTAAAACTCTCCAATCTCTCTCGTTGTTCTTCGCCTATTTGGCTCATTTCACTTTTACATTTCATTAGTCTCCCTTCAATATACACACACATCAGCACTGACACCCCCTCCCCCCTCCTTCACCAGCCCCAACACACACATATACTGTGACTGTGGGTATCTTCTTTCCCAGTTGCAACAGTCTCTTGAGCAAAAAAAAAAGTGGGACGGTTATGATGAACTAATAGCCTGACAGACTGCATACACCATCTCTCGCCTCAAGCCATTTCCTCTCAACATCTTTCTCTTTCTATCTCTCTCCTCGATCAACAGCCTCTATGATGAGACTGATTTTACTCTTTTCTATATAAAGTACACTGATATGTGCACATGCATGTGTAATCTATGTATGTATGTACATGTGACTATGTCACCAAGATTAGAACCGTGTTTTGCACAGTATTAACATTTATGCACTGATCCACCTGTGATGGGGCAAAGAGAAACTATCTGTGCAACTGAAGATTTCAAGAAATGTCTTTCCTATTGTTCCTCTCTCACATTCTCACCCTCAAACTTACAAGAAACATATATAGTAATGTGATAGATTATGCAGTCCTGTACGCCATCACATATAGACAGATGACTTCAGAATGTGCTATACTGTATGCAGATAGATAGATGTGCATGGAGATGTTATTGATCCCTGAGGGATAGTTCAGGAAAGAACAGCCTCCGTAGTCAGTATGATTCAATCCTACGCTGTGAGATCCATTGGATACACAATCTCAAAACCCTGAGTAATCAGAATAACTGACCATCATCATCATCATCATCATTACAATCATATCAATCTCACTAAGTGCTTTTACAATATGTTTCATCTTTTTAAGCAGTCAAATATGACAGCAACTTTGAGCCTCATTCTGTTAAGAACCTCAATAAAGATAAAGCAGTATATCTACAAGTTATTACTGAACCAGACGGAGGATTAGTGCTACAGTACATGGTTGTTTAGCGAGATTAGATGCATATGATATCAAAAGTAAATTTGACTTTTCTTTCTTTGTTTTTTTTCTTTTCTTTTTTATTTTTTTTTTATTTTAGCCTACTTCAGACTGGGTTTTAAAAGATTTAAAATGAAGAGAAAAGCACAGCAGACAGCTTTACATATGATGAATTAAATTAATAATGATATTTTTTGAATTTTCATTTGTGTTGCCACAAGATTTAAAGTATATAAAGGCAAAGACTTTGAATTTGTGCTTCCATGTATTTATGCCGTCCCTGCAAAACACTGAATTGCCAATCCAGGACAATGACCACCAGAGCCCTAACCCAGAGTCCTGCACGGGTCCTGTTTGGGACACCCGCACCCGCAGTACTTAACAGAACACCCGACCCATTATCTGACAGTAAAAAATAATTTATTTCAGTACCTGACCCAACCTGCTTGAAATGAAGACTGACCCTAACTGCACCCGCATTAAAATGCAGTTGTCTCTCCTGAAATTCTGCAGTGTATATGTGGCCATTGGTCCTCTTAGCAGCATGAAAGCATGAAAAAGAAAACTTTTATAAAAATTGTGAATAGACTACATAGAGAAAGCGATTAAACAGCGATTCCTACAGTATATAATCACTAAAGCAGTCAATCACTTCAATTCACCGTGATTGACTATAGTCATCTTCATTTATATAGCGCTTTTCACAATACATATTGTTTCAAAGCAGCTTCACAGTGACAATAGGAAAATTCTTATCGAGCTAAAGTTGGTTTTTGATTGAATCACTTCTGTTGTAAAAATTGTTAATTATTACTTTAGGGAAGGCTTAAATGACACCTTTCCTACTGAAAACTGAATACCTTTAATGCATTCTTGCCGTTCATTCACATGTTTAGTCTATAGGTTTGCATGTTTGAGTGTGTATGTGCGCAGAAGCTTGGTCTTTTTTTTTTTTAAAAAGTGATATTTACCAAATTACTTTTCTGGTCCGCATAATACAGAAAAATTATTTGTGTCCGCTGATCTATGCGAACTGGAATAATTTGATAACGTTTTGTCTATACATAGGGAAAGGAAAGAAGGCCTTCGCAGGGGATAGTTTAGTTGAAACGTCGGGGCTGCGTTATCATCATGTCTAGATGTCTGGATACGGCCTGGATCTGGCAGGCTCGCAATAGACGTGAAGGACTATAATGCATTAAGAGTTCGCTCAGGTACTGGGGAGCTAAACCATTTAGTGCTTTGTAAGTAAGTAGCAAGATTTTAAGATCTATACGATGTATAATTTTATAATGCTTAATGCTGCAAAACGCTGTAAAACTTGTGAACACAAATATGCACAGGACAGTTCGAAAGCAGCTGCCCATCAACATGTACCAAACTGAGTCTAAATAGTTTTGGCTATTGGACCGGCAGTCCACCCAGGCATTTTGATTCCCGACCCACAGCCACAACGCAAATAACAATGTAAATTTTATTTCACCCATCACACCAAATATTAGCGGTTCACCAGTTGGGTACCCTCGGGTATCCACCCACATGCAGGACTTTGCCCTAATCACCCAAAATATTTCAGATGTTTCAAACAATATTCAAATTAGTTGTTAGTCCACATGACAATCCACACATGTCTCTTTTGTGGTGGCTATTCTTCCCTATGTGTGTAAATCCACATAAAGTGTGTAATACATTTTTTCCTAGAACCACACCATTTTTCGCTCTTTTCCCACCATTTCATTCACATTAAAATTCAAATAAAAGCCTCACTTTGGTGTGATACCACCAATACCATTGAATTACTCTTCAGGCGGTGCATATTACAACAAACTCTCAAAAACAAATATGCATGTGTAAATGTGACTCACCGTCCAGCCACCTCCATCCGTGCTCATATCACAGTAGACCTGAAAGCCGGCAGGGTAATGAGTGGGAAAAACAGAGTAGATGCCATCTTCCCTCTGACCGCTAGCATATATATCACTACAGTCCCGTGGACGAGAGCCTTGAAAAAGACAGACAGAGAGAGAGCGTCAAACACAAAAACCACCAAGACTAGATCCCTGGATGGTTACAGGATAGCAAATAACTGAACTAGGCCAAAGCTAATTTAATGACAAAAGAAATATTACTATAGGTTAGCCAACAAGATTTTGTGCCAGTCCTTCAAAGGCAGCTGGTGCTTCTCAATTTACTGGTCTCTGTTCCCAAAAGAGCGATCCTTTTCCCTGATTATAGAAAACACACTCCCCTTCACTGGCACACGTTTACACACAAGTGTCTGCTCCATACTGGGTTCATTACAAGCCACACCTGTGGCTCCAGCAGACACATCAGGGCCTTAAAGTAAAGTGGTAAAATGCTTTTAGACACATTAGGCCTCCCAAGAGCACAATTTAAGCAGAGACACTTTCCTTCAGCTTCCAGCAACTCATCTAATGAGAATTCAGATCAGCAGGGCACAAAAAGAAGACAATAGTTATGTGCGCGTTTTAAACACAGTTTTCTGTGAAATTGTCTGATGTTGGATTGAGAATCAATGAGTCAACAATGGAAGGAGGACCAGAGCTCTCTGTTCGGGGACCAAAATGCTAGTGATTCTGAGCTGGTGATGTCAGAGTACATGATTTGAATCTAAACATTTGCTAATGGGACCACAGGACTTTTTAAGCCAATCACCTGAGCAAAAATGCCATGTGACTAATCACTTTGGAGCCACAGGAAATAGTAAGAGCGTTGTGCTACTATGCTATTCTGAATTCTCTTCACTAATTCCCTTCACTAGTTCCATTCTATGGCACATGTGCCAACACTGGCACGCGGAGTGGTAATCTATGGCATGTGAGCAAAAGCCAGAGAGGTGTATTTCATTCAGATAAAGTACCTTGTACATGCATACATATCTACATTTTGAGGTAAGCATTCCTCATAGTAAGTTAGGAGTTATAAACAGTATTAAAGTGTGAGAATCAAACTGTGCAAGTCAATGAAAGCGTGCAGCTCTGACAAACCATTAGTGCGACCACAGCGCATCACACGCACACAAGTTACTGACTGACAGCTTACAGCTTGTTCTGCTATACATAGGCAATGCTGTACATTTCAGAGATATTCAACCAAGTATACTGAGTCCTATTAAACATTCCACACACATCAAAATGACTGTGATGCATGTGGAATCTCTGTTCATGCGTACCTGGTCACTTCATGTGTTTTCTCTGATTGGATAGCGTGAAAAGACCAAGAGCATTTTTGCACATTCCAGATGAAACTGGACAAAATGCATCTGTAAATGTAAATTTTACTCCTCCTAAAATGGTAAAAACTAAACATGCGAGAACATGTTATAATGGCTCCCGTTACCCAGATATGACTGCAGCACGCTTCGCCGCAGGGGAGTAGCTGAGCATCTCTTTAGCAAGCTGATGCGCAAACTGCCGCAAATGAAACTGAAAGTTCAGCATCACATCCATAAGCTCAACACACAGTCGTCTTCATTAAAATTAGTGACACTAAATTATCTTACCAGTGCTGATGCTGCTCTCTCTCCAATTGCGGTCATTGATCTTGAAATTGGCTGATGTAAAATGAAGCTCATATCTTGCTTTCTTTGACATAGACTCCGTTAAATTTGCATAGTTTGGCGAATTGAAGATTAGATTTAAATTCGTTTTGCGGAGACACATTTATGATTTATGTTGCCGAGTGTAAATGGAACAGTTTTAACAAAACGGATAGCTATCCGATTAGTTAAAACGCATGAATGATCAGGTGTAAATAGGTTCATTGAAAATCTGTTCTTCAAAGTCTAATTTAAACCTGAAAACAGGATTTTGACCAACAGTTTTCTTTTTATGAAAGATTGCTTCAGAAATACTTAAGGTTCTGCACTATTTCTATGTTAGCCATTATGAATATTTAAAATATGTTTATGTGTATTTATACATGGGGGGGAACCTTTCTGAAGGATCATGTGACACTGAAGACTGGAATAATGATGGTGAAAATTCTGCTTTGCCATTACAAGAATATAATTACATTTTAAATTTGTATTAAAACAAAAAACAGTTAAGTTGTAATAATATTTCACAATAATACTGTTTTAATGTTTTTTTTTTTTTTTTTTTAAACAAATGCAGCCTTGGTGCTAGGTAGTGTACAGTGGAGCAAATAGACAATGGACACTAGGGTAAAGCCCCAAACATGTTAAACAAAGGAGATGGGCAGGTAAACTGGATCCCCTACCATTAGCACAGCCTTTAAGGCGAACTCCTCTGACTGGTGCCCTCTGCAGGTCAGCCTTCACCCTGGCCTTCAGACCGCCTGTTTCCTTCTGCATGGCACTCAGAGCATCGCTCACAGAGTTGACAACCTTCACCATGTTAATCTGGCTCTCGGACAGCAGCTGCAACACATATACAAACAAAAACTATTACACAGAAAGCATGAGCTGACAAGGAAACTCTAGAATAAACTGCAGATTGATGTGATTGATTAGCAGCTTGTTATTATACAGTATAATTGAATATTTAAAAGGATATAAAAATTCTATCATAATTTACTTACCCTCATTATTCAACCCTACCCTCATTATTCATTGAACCCTATTGAATTTCATTAAATTTCAAAGTATCTTCTTTGGTGTTCCACAGAAGAAAGAAAGTCCCATAGGTCTGTAATGACAGTACTCACAACATGTTTTGGACCCATTCACTGATATTTAGTGTTTAGTATACCAAAATAAGTTGATGTAAGGTCCCATTGCCCAAAAATATATCAGCCATTGTGGACAACATGCTGTCTCTTGACATTTACTTTAGTGCCTTGGACAGCAAAATGTTCAATTATAGCTCTGCAGCACAACAGAAAACAATTCTTCTGCCAAGTGCAGATATGTTTGATGGCTTTAACTTATGGGAACACACTATAGGCTTATTTCCTGGCTGGACATACAGAAAGCTTTGAACCATTGAAGTGAACTGTTCATTGTCCAGTGAAAATGAAAATCCCTTGTAGCCCATGAGAAGGCAAAATCTTTCTGGGAGACAGGTTCCATAAGACCAACTGTCATTTAGCTCAAATACTTGACATGCAATAGAGCTGTAAAGGTCTCTGTGCCAGATTTACAGTGTTATTTTCTGCTTGAGGCAGTAAGTTGAACCTGCTATAGCTTGTCTACCTAGAAATAAGACCATTGTGTGTCTTTCCTCCATAAACTTGAGATCTGACCCATTTTAGATGGAAAACCCTCAGTGTTCTTGTGAGCATGAGTGTGTGGTTGTGTCATTGTTTGTGAGGCACATTCAACATAATAAATGAGTGTCCTGTTCTCGCCTGCAGCTCAACAATGTGTCCTATACAGTGATCTTTAAAGGACACCTACACATTTGAGCAGGGCACACACTGTCTATACGTGTTGTAACAGATGATATAATCTATGAAACTTTACTACATCTCACACTGTACATGGATTTTAGGCAGAGTTCTGCAGGAATGAAAACAGTATCAGTCAAAGGTATGAACTCAACATGGTCTTTGAATCATCAGAAGCATTCTGTAAGGTAAGGTATGTTTAAATTATAGCGTATGTATGAGAGATAAATGATTTGACATATTGAAAAAGACAAAATCCTATAGTATTTTAGTACCAAACAAAATCTGAAATTAACAGTTACAAACCTAAATTCTGAATAATCCATGGAGTATCAAGAAATTAAATATTATTATTAACAAAAAAATCATGGTGATTAAAGAAAATACTGGAAAACTACCTCTAGAAAACTATGACCAACAAATAAATTAGTGTGCAAAAGTTTTGGTAATATTTTTTAATGTTTTTGAAATGAGTCACAATACAGAGAAATAGACAAGACCATTATACAGTAATACACTGTACCACACCTAATGATGTTTTCTAGGACCCTTGACTATAAGCGCACTGAACCCTACAGATCATGGTTGGTTTGTCACCTAAAACACTCGTGCATGACGCAAACACACATGCTAGCGCATTGACAGCGTAATGCCCATAGGAAGTAACCTTTAGCTTCAGGGCTTTTCCGGGGTTATTTCAGCAAAATGTAACACTGAGATGATTGACAGTGCAGAATTACTTCCTTTAACTGAGGGTGTAAACAGAATAGTCGCTGAAGCTAAAATGCCAGTAGAGCTAAAAGAGATTCACACAGAGCTCAACGCTTTCATTCCTCACCAGTATTTCTCACTTTTATAGGTGATGCTATTTACTCTTTAAGGTTTTAGCGGGAGGGGGAGGCCTATACTGTTCGTGTGCGCATATCCTGCTGCTTTATGGAGCATATGTGCTAAAATGCTATCATGTGTAACCTGAAATCCTACCTCAGTGAACTATCAGAGCTGGTTTCACCACAAATTAACAATTAAACTGCCATTACAATTTAATACAGAACTGGGTTTTATCTGTGACAAGGGAACTGTCTGTATTTCATTTTTCATGTGAAGGGAGGTAATTACAGGTATAAGTGCCCTTAATTAATGAGGTTTGATCAATTTGAGGATGACACATTTTTACGCTGTTTCTACGGTAACCGCACACCGGCCCCTGTCTCTTTTTCTTTACTCTTCAGTTGCACTCAGTCTGTGCTGAGTGTTGCTTTCTGTGCTCCTTTCCAGATTTTACAAATCCAACTATTCATTCAAACTGTATCAAAGCTCAAAAATGAAAAAAATAAAAATAGTATAAAAACAGAAAGACCCCTCACATTTACACACACACACTTACACAAACACAGGTCAGCCCTGCTGTCTAGAAGTCATCAGAAAACTGAGGATTATTTTCTATTCAGGGGGGATTTTGCTAACGCTTTTCACTGTCGCCCAGGTGTTTGTTAGCGATAAACAACTCTCTTTCACTCCTGCCCGCTGTGTGTGTTTGTCCACGTGTGTGTGTGTGTGTGTGTTTGACAGATTTGGTGTGTAGGAGCTTGTCAGTAACTCGTGGTTAGAGAGAGATGGTGTTAATCCTAAACCTTAAGTCTTCGTAATTCAGATTAAAGTTAGGCTTTAACTTGGTGGTAATTCACTTAACACAGAAAAACAGGCGGCATCTGCTGTTCCCCAGCCCTGAAACTGAAGTCTATAGAACACAGCCGTTGCCATCTTGTGTATCAATGTCCTCATATCAGCTTTCTCGGTCCTCAGCTGGCAATAACACAATGTATGTGACTATAACACTAGCATAATGCATTCAGAGTACAATATCTTACAGGATGCCAGAGTGAAAGTCAACACACTTATAAAAAACCCTGAAGTAGCAGAAAACCCTACCTATAAAGAATCCTGCAGGACAAAGAAATATTGAAAATAAACAATCAGTGGCATTCTGATACATGCTGGACCTTGAAACCAAATAAAGGTATCTTACACAGCAGTGTAAATACTGCTCTGAGTAAATTCTGTGATGACACAATGCCGCATAACAGCCTAAAATACATTATGCAGCTCAGCCCCTAGTATCAAATGTTGCTTTGCTTCTGTGTATTGAAATGCAGCATCAGAGCAGCCTTAAACCATGCATTGTCATAATGCGGTATTTATTTAATCATATTTTTATGTAAACTTTTGTTTTTTAATTATCATTTCTTGTTTCTATGTTCATAATTGTATTGCATTAGACTGCTAATATAAATTAAATGTTATATACACATTTCATGCATTCCTCATAAATATTGTATGTGAGGCTTTAGCAATGCACTAGCATTCAAAAGTTTAGGGTCAGCCAGATTTTGTTAAAAAAATGAATACATTAAATTGATCAAAAGTGACAATGGGTACTATTTTAACAATCTAAGCACATGGTCTAAAGCACACGGCGCAAGTGCACTTAAGGCGTGTCCAAATCCACTTTTGCTAGTTTAACGATGGGAAAAATGGTCAGCGCGCCAGGCGCATGGTCTAAAAGGGTTGTCCCTATTCTCTTAATGAGTAATAGGTGTGTTTTGGGCGTAACGTGAAATAAACCAAATCAGAGTCTAATCTCCCATTCTCTTTAAAAGCCAGTTGCGCTCGTGCCATGGTGGATTTGCTATTTACACGGCGGAATTTGCAAGCAGAAAAATCTACGGACCATCTATGGGACAGGCCGGATTTCACCAAAACATTTTTATCTATTTTATCTATAACATTTTTATCGATTTTACATTGTAATCCTTTTATTTTTAATATTTGGCATATATGTTTGTGTGCCCTGTGTGTGTAATAAGCAGAGTTTACATGTGTTGTGCACCCGCATATAAGCGCATATTACTAACGCGCTCTTTAAATAACAATAACAAAACAAATATTGCACCATTGACTTTAGAACAGGTTTCAGTTGGTCAGTGGCACCTACAATGCACCTGAACACACCTTGTTTTCAGACCAGCACACCCATGGGCGCACAAATGGGTGCAAATGCATTTGCTATTTAAACAATGTGGCGCAGGATGTGAAAATGATAACTGCGTCGGGCTGAAACGAGCAAAAAACACTTGTGTCACGCTTGGTGCCGCATTGCGCTGGGTGTGTGAAAGGGACCAATATCTTTTGTTACAAAAATTTCCATTTCAAATAAATGCTGTTCTTTCTATTCAAAGAATCCTGAAAAAAATATATCATGTTTCAACAAAAATACTAAAGTATTTTAGGAAGTATTTAAGTTTTCAACATTAATAATGATAAGAAATGTTTCTTAACACCAAATCAGCATATTAGAATGATTTCTGAAGATCATGTGACACTGAAGACTGTTTTTACTATATTTTTGTTCACAAATTGGTGAGCAAAAACATTAAAACATTTGACACCAAACATTTGAATGGTAGTGTAAATAATAAATAAATAAATAAAAATCAATAATGATACCAAACAAATAATCTTCATACAGACAATTGATTGTTTCAAGTCTTTCTGATGGCTCTATATTCATAATTTCATATTTAAAATATTAATTTGAAAACATCATTTCTACTGTACACGTCACCTCTGTACAGCATTAAATGTAAATGCACTGTTCCATCATGGTATACATGACTCTTCATATGCAGCTTATGTGCCACCTATGTACTGTAAAGATGGCATACGAGATAAACCGATGGATGGGCAGACTAAATGTTCAGTCTCTGATACGCAAGGACAATTCCAGTGAACATTTATCTCCATTACTAACTTTTAGATTTCAAACTGGCTGGTGATGGTGATAAACAGCTTCCAATGGGTCTCACATTGATGAGAAAAGCATTTTGCAAATGAGCCACGGTTTGAAACGGCATAAAGTGTGAGAACAAACCAGCGGGGTGGCAATTGAACTGAGGTTCAGACTCCGGGAAACACACCAAGTGTTAACGCAGCATTATTCTCCCTGAAACTTCATTTATTATGGATCCTGTCCATTTCCAGAAGTTCAATGGTTTGACAAAAGCTACTGTTGAGCAGAAGACACACCTGCTTCTCAGTGCAGTTCTGCTCATGTGGAGACTGTATTGTAACCGTGATTTCAGATATCTTATGGTGCACCAATTTTCTCAGTTATTGCACCTATAACATCATTTCTTTTGACATAAAAAGTAAATGGGTAGTCACTTTTGTAAAGAGCTGCTATACTACAATTAAAGCTACTTCATATTAATTGATTTGACAATCTAATTACACTTTCAAATAGGGCTGCACGATACTGAAGAAAAAAAAGCGATATGCAATAACTCTTTAAATAATGTAAGTTTCATTTTTAACATCATTCTTTATTTAACAACAGAAATTGAATAATCAAATGTAAAATTAAAATGCTGTTTCATCTTCACTGTATGTATTAAATATACACTGATTCTTATTAAAGCTACAAAAGTTATTCAGTCAAGAGGCAGAGAGTGATTTTCTCCTTGTCTTTTGTTGTTAGATTAATTTTAAGGACACAGACGGAAACAGGTTTATTAAGCTGCTTTCATTTTAAGAGCTGCACAGATCTAATATATTGTTACACACACGCTTTCTCAACTGTTAACTCCACTTAAGACATAACTGAGTGTGTTTATGTGAATACTCACCAAGATGAGCATTTTGACAATTTTGTGTGTATTTGGACATATAATCTGCAGAAGAGAACTAAAATCGGGATTACATGCTGTCCGAAAGGCGGCTTTGTATGCACGTGAGTACTTCGCATATTGTGCCTAATAACATATCTCACAAGTATGTATCCAGTCTATTCTCTGCTGTCTGCGTCAACCTAAAACTTAGACTTTTCGTAATCTTTTGAAGTTTTAAAATCATTCAGTTATCATAAGTCATTGCGATTTGCATATTGTGATATGTACATTTGTGATATTTCTATAATTTTTATATATATATTGTGCAGCCCTACTTTCAAAAATTCATTTATCACACCAAAGGACCATTTAAAATGAACTAGTGAAGACAAAAAAGTGATTAAAATAGTGAAAAACTGAAAAAATGGTGACCTAACGGGAACAAAGATATTAGGGCTGTCACTCACGATTTGGTAATCGAGTAATCGTTTGATTATTCTGACGATTATCTGTTCAATTATTCTGATTCTCCCCCCTCAGCTGGCACTGAGCACTCAGTGCTTGGCATTTATCACAACTTCAATCACATAATGTTTATTTTAGGTTTCAGACATTTAAATACACATAAGTACAAGTAACAATACCTAGTAACAATACATTTAGAGTTTGTAAAATATAAACAGATGTCTAAGGACGCTACAGTAATAATCCTTTCCATTATAATTAGACAATGCGTTATGTTCATATCAGATACATACTGTAGGTAAGGCAAGCAACTATAAAGTTTACCCTGTTCTTTTCCCTATACACTGGACACTTACATCCATCCATGTTTTTCGAAAGAAGTGGATGAATTCACGTGTTGTAAATCTGACAGATCTGATTCTCTGAACTGCGGCAAAAACAAACATGGCGGCACCCATCGTGCATATAGCTCAACTACTAGCGCGATCATTATAAAACAAAACACACTTTAAAATACATACATAATAGCAATAACACAATAATGATTGATTCAAGTAAAGCAAGTAATCATATGGTTTTATATTGAACAAAACTGCCAAACTACATAATGTATTGTACAATATTACTAATATTCTTTATGTATTATCACAAATGCCTGCAAAGGGCACCAGCGGCCTAAAGATTGTTTATACACTTTCCAACGTGATCTAATCCTTGTTTAATATTGATTTAAAACATTTATTTTAAATGTCCACTTAATCGTTAATATTTGGCCATTTCTTTACAACAGAAATGCTACAACCACTGTAATTTCTTGAAAAAGAACATGTGGGATGCGTCTGAAAACCTAGGTAGCTGACTTGCTGCCTCGCTGCTTTATCAAGCAATGACTTGTAAGGCAGCATTTGTGCATGAAGGCACCTCATGAAACAGATTTTGGAAAGACTTCTGAGGCAGCATAAGAGTTTAATGATCTACAGCACTATAGCACGAGCTTTGGTGAGAACTAAACAAATATTTAATTACTACAGTAGTAATTTCTCGATAAATGTACATTTACTCACAAACTGGCCAGCAAACGCAACTTTCAGATGCCATCTTTATTTTTCTAGCTCAACTGTCACAGAATGGAAAGCACAGGATTGTGGGATATCAAAGGCAGCTAAGGATACATCTATGCTGCCTTCAAAAATCGATCAGATGAAGGTATCTCAGGAAACAGGAAGTGAAGCTAACATTGAATTCGGACGTGCCTTGATGCCTTCCTACCTTGAAATGTGTCCTCCGAAGGCAGCATTTTCCAGTTTTCGGACGCAGCCGTGGACTTAAACGAGGGCTTAAACTTTTATTTTGAAATCGTGACGAGCAGTTAGCACATTTCACTAATTTGAAACATACAGTACTGATGTATTATCCTGTGTTTGTGCAGGTTTATAGATGACTTACCTTACAAATCTGATTAAATGCCGCACATTGCGTTTCCAGATGAACATTAAATGCAATCCAAACTCACAGCAGTGCTTCCCACACATAGACTTTACCTGGGCGCGCATGTCCGCGGGTTGAATCCACCCAAAATAACGAGATATTTTGCCCCTGGAATGCGATTTTTACCAGGGGAGCTAGTTGGGCTAGTTTTGGGCTAGTTTTGAGGAGCAATTGGGCGGGTTTTGTTGTGAAAACCTGGCAAACCTGTATATTAACGGCCGCCCAAGTATATTTGGTGGCACATTTTTGCTTTTATTGTTTTTATCCTCTTTTACTTTTTTATCCGCCCGAGATAATAAAACCATCCGCGTTCGAATTCAAGGCCGTTCACGTCGCGTCTAAAAACGCGTGGAAAATGCCAGCCGTGCCACTTTCTCCTCGTTTTAAAAACACTCGTTGCTAAGCAAACATGAGCTGCATTCTCCATGAAGACGAAGAAGTTTCAGCGAAGGATAAATGGATTTCCAGACCTTGCATTAGCTCTAATACTAGATTATACTACTTCTTATGGAGATGAGAAATAAAAAAACAGCCCTGTACAGGTATGATCAGCTGTTCGTCCATCTTGCAGAGCTTTCGATCTCTATTTGAGCGCGTTCATCCCGCATCTACATTTAAAATAACGAACTTGAGCATGCAAAAGACGCAACGTGAACAGCCCCTAACTATTGGAAAGTCTCCCTTCGCTCTACGCATTTCGTACCTGCTCGTTCAGTGTGCGCGAGAACTGTTTACTCACACTGACAATTCCACGTGTGCTGGAAAGACGCAGTGGATATTTCACAGACAAAGACCTGGCGCGTGTGTGTCTGTGTGTGTGTATGTGTGTGTGTGTGTGTGTGTGCGTGCGTGTGCGTGCGCGCGTGATCATGTTTGTTCCATATTGCATTTATAAGAGCAGTTGACCACATCCAGAAAAATAAATGGGTCCTCTGCTGGATGTATATGGTAATTACGCTAAAAATGTATTTCCTACAGATTTCTCTAACCAGCAGATGACAGAATTCTGCCTCTAAAACCTAGATCAATATCCAGAAACAACTCTTATCTAATTTTGATCATCATTATCATCATCAAGTGTTTTTTTCATTAAAATGTAATATTTCATATCCATACAAATGGTGTAGTTGAGGAATTTTGCGGTAAATGGATAAAAAAAAAGTAGCCTACTTCATATCCCCCCAAAACACAGCATAATCTGTATCAAAATGAATTTCAATAAATATTTTTTTTTTTAAAGTCACACATTATTTGTTGTTTGTCAAATATAGTAGATAATTTTTGTGCTGTGGGTAATAGGAGGATTTTCCACCTGGCTACCACCGCAAGTATATTTCAAACCTGTGGGAAGCACTGCACAGTATATGCAAAGATGGAGTTTGAGACTTACCACTCTAGTAAAATGATGACAATTCATGTGGAGCAGCATTTACTGTGAATGGAGCTGCTCAGAGACGCACGTAGATAACCTAGTACACGCATGTAAATAATTACAGTGCATATATTGTTACATGTGCCCTGGGTCCATGTTCTATTGTCGTCATATGGACTCCATTTCCCACAATTCCCCATCTAGGAACTAATCATGTACTCACACCTGTTTCCCATATAAACTGCACTCACACACACACCCATGGCTGAGTATTGTTTCTGCCTTGTTTCCGTGTTTTTCCATCTGTTCCTTGTTCTGCCTAGCCTAGCCTGTGTTTTTGACCCTGGACTGATTCCTTGTTGATGATCGTTTGCTGCCTGCCTTGACCATTGCCTGTGTTTGGATTATTCTTTTGCCTTGTCTTCTTGTTACTGTTTGCTGGTTTTTGACCTACTGCCTGTACGACTACGCTCTCCTGTAAATAAAACCTGCACGTGGATCTCCAACTCCGTTGTCCCGCTCCCATCCTACATTACATATATATTCGAACCTGTAGCAAATACATTTATTTAATTGAATCGCAGCCTTTATAAATTCACAATGGCATTATGCTTTATAAAGATTTTTAAACGGGTTTAATATCGTGCAGCCTTAGAAAACGGTCTAATAATGTGTTTCATGGATTCTTGTCTGTGGAAAGCACCACTTTCGGTATTTTGCCAGTTACTCGACACAGGCAAATTGAAATCGAGGATTTTTTAAAATCGCATACTCAAATTTAATCGAGGAATCGTGACAAGAGATACACTTTTTTTAAAAACCAAAAATCTAGATTTTTATTGAAAAAAAAAAAAAAAAATCATGAACACACTGTCAACTACTCACATTCATGTATCTTTCTGTTATATGTAGCTGAAGATGCAGCTGTTTTACATATGTGTGTATCTGCATGCCATTACCTGTATAAGTCTGCTCTGTTCAGTCTGCAGTGTGTTCAGGTCCTGTCCCAGGTTGCCTTGTCCTCGTCTGAGAGACTCATAGTCCATCTTCAGCTGGCCCGCATGGGCTGACAGCTTAGCAACTTCCTCTGCCAAGTTGACCAATAGCGCTCGATCCTGACCTTTGACGGACTTGAGATCCGTATCGTGGTCGGTGAGCGAGTGCAGCAAGGATGTCTGCACGCCTTCCAGCCGCAAGAAGTTACTGTTATAATCAGGGCAGTTGGGGTCGATGAAGATATTTATGCGTGATCCATCACCTCTCTCGACTGTCACCAACGCATTGGCTTCGTCCTGATTTGTGCTAATATGTGGCGGACCATCCGACATGGGGGGAGCCTGGTAGTGGTTCATAAGAAGAATGGTTCCCGTCACTGTGACTGCGAGCAGAACAGCCACGAAGAGCAAGATAGTACATAGCAGATAGCTACAACTCATCCTCTGCAGAGAGACAGAGACAAAAAAACACAGAGACAAAGAGTTAAAGCATCAGAACATAATAATCATCATCATTTCAGCAGAACAGAAAGTGCTTTTTAAAGCCCGTCGGGGATACTGCAGTCTGAAACTACTGCAGGGAAGACATAGAAGGAGAGATGAAGGTTTTCCACACATTCCTCTCCTATGCTTTCACAATTTACCATGAGAATCATCTGTTTATTCTAATAAAACCTGTTTCTTAGTTATATTGTTCCTCCTTTCTTGCAAACACACAAGCAACCCTCTCTTCCCTCCTCAGCTCTTCTCTGTTTATATGAATCATATTGCTGAGAAAAGGGCTATATATAAACGTAAGGATGTATTATTATTTGTATGAATAAAAATCATACATTTGCATAAGAATGAGCTTTATCATGTTCTTCATCTGAGAAATGCATCTCACAAATCAAAATCTTACAACCACACAGACGTAGACACAATGTTGTCATGTTTTTGAGTGTGTGGTGTCACTGTGGATTATCTATTCATTTCATAGTGCTTCCGTAATAGGAAAAAATTAAACCAGTTTGATTTTACCATCCAAATAAATGAGTGTATGTGTAGTCTGGACATGTGTGTGCAAGGATGCACTGGCAGTATGGGTATGCTCTCTGTGTAAAATATGTTATTTCCCGAATAAGTGCGTACACATATGTTCTCTTTTTTTCCTTCCTGTTCATAAATATGCAAAACAGCCATGCTGGCATTGGCCCATGCTGATGGGTGGTTAATGGCTTGCTTTATGATTTGGCTTTTACGATCAGCTCTGGGAAAATAAAAAGGATTTCAGGGAAGCACTTCAGTGAACAGTTTACTCAGAGACCAGAGATCCTCTCTCCTCCATCTCTGAAGGCTAGCGGAACATGTTGAGGCACTAGATGTGATAAGCTCCTAGTATGAATAGGATCAAACCACACTGAACTTGTTTAATACATTTTGTTATATACCTCAGCCTATCCTTCAAAGAATTAGGGGTCGACCGATATTTGTTTTTCAGGGCCGATGCTGATACCGATTGTTACAGATGAAGTAGACCGATAACCAATATTTTGAACCGATATACATGTCTGGTGTAAAAAATGAAAATTAACTTCAAAATTAAGAATAACAAGGGCAAAATAATAAAAAAAATTCTTTAAATGCTTTTAAACATATCTTTAATTAATGAGAACTGTTAATAATAACACACTGCTGGTTAAACTTAGAAATGAAAGTTTACCTCCTGCCTTAAAAATGTGAGTTAACTCAACTAAACATAAGTTAACTCAACTTGAAGATAAGCTTTGTTTCAACTCACAAATAGTCAAGACAATGCATTACTTTAAGTTTAAATTTTAACTTAAAATAATGCATTGTCTTGACTATTTTTGAGTTGAAACAAAGCTTATCTTCAAGTTGAGTTAACTCACATTTTTAAGGCAGCAGGTGAACTTACATTTCTAAGTTTAACCAGCTGAAAATGTTTTACAGTGCATTAATAATAATAATCCAATATAAAATAACTCTACATAGCCTTAACTGTATAAATTAAATAGAGATTAATCCTTATTAAAGATTTTCTTTTGTTGTTTGATTGTGATAGGCAATAGTAGACAGTAGCAGGTTTAAAGGCTGCTGTCTCTATAAGATCTATAGCAATATAGAACTGTTACACATGCTGTTCACATTCACTAAAGACAACCGACTGTGCTCACGTGTATACTCGTCAGGATGGGCATTTTAACAAAACTGTGTGTGTAACTAGACGTTTATGTGTAATAAGTCGTGAAAAATAACTCAATCTGACACTTGCTGCGTGCAGTTTGAGAGGCGGCTGTGTCCTGTGTGCACGTGCATTGGTTGAGAGCGCGCTGACTGAAGACCGTCTCTTGAGAGCACGCGAGTACTTTATGTATTAAAATGGCTTGTATTTTTCAATTGGTATGAGTTAAAATGATGTGCAAGTGCGAATTCTGTCAAGTTAACTGTCCGAAACGCATGCTAAAGTCTTGTATTACAGCGTACATCTCGCTTGCAGAGCAAACTCAATGTGGATACTATGGATGTGAAGCCATTTGCGCATTTTGAGAGAGAGGGAGACTGGTACCGCTGAATCACTCAAACTGTTTGTAAAACTACGTCTCACAGAAAGTTTTAATATAACTGATATGCTCTGGTCATCTGTTTGGATTCAATCTAAATGTTTTCGTGAATTTCCCATTTAATAATCTTGCTGGGTCCTGATATTGAGGTGTTTTGCAACTTCAGTGTAGTGGATTGTGATTTAACTTAAGCACTGTCTGCTGCTGCCTTACAATTGAGACACAACTGATGCGTGATCACTGAAGCAGCTCCAGTTAGCTAGTGCTCGCCTTTCGGTGTGAGAGTGCAAAACTTTCTGTGCCTTCAGCCTTCCGCACTGATTGGCCGGACTCGCGTCTCCCAACAAATCAGATGGGCAGTGGGCGGAGCTTGCTCTAGGCCACAGAGTGGTGCGTTTGGACAGAGGTGGCTGCATCAGAGCTAAATAGCGCATTTCAAAATTAAATTATTTTATCGGCAAATCGGTTTTGAAAATGACCGATACAGATAACCATAAAAGTGCTTAATATCAGCGCCGATAATCGGCCAGGCCGATAATCGGTCGACCCCTACAAAGAATTACTTTGGAGACAGGTATTTGGCTTTGGTATTCTGTTGTATTCTGTCTCTCTCTCTCTCTCTCTCTCTCTCACACAAACACACACACACACACACACACAGGTTTGTTTTGCTATCTTAGTGAAAACATTCCATAGACATAATGGACTTTATACTGTACAAACTGTACATTCTATCCCCCTACACTACCCATCACAGAAAACATTTTGCATTTTTATATTTTAATAAAACATTGTTTAGTATGTTTTTAAAGCTATTTTAAATATGAGGACTCATAAAATGTCCTCATATTTCATGTTTATGTCGTAATAATACCCATGTCATTATACAAATGTGTGTCCTCATTAATCACTAAATCGCACGCACACACACACATTGGGTTTCCATGTTTTATGTGAGCTTTCTATAGACATAATGATTTTTATACTGTATACTGTACTGTATATTCTATCATATACATGCATTCAAAAAATATTTTTTCATTAATAATTAATCAATTACTGTATTTAAATTATAATTTAAACATTTAAATAACGGTAACACTTTACAATAAGGTTTCATTTGTTAACATTAGTTAATTACTTTAGTTAACATAAACTAAGAATGAACAATACTTATACAGCATTTATTAATCTTAGTTTTGACATTTACTAATACATTATTAACATCAAGGGCCAGATTTACTAAACAGGGCAAATTAGCGTGAGAGTGCAATTCCAAAAAAGTGCCGATGGGAGTGGAAAGTTCTTTGTGTAATCTGCTGACGATGTGCAAATTAAAGAACACAGACGCAGCTGGATCATTTCCATAAAGAACAATACATTCTACCAAGAGCAGCGCAAACTTTCCAACACTTTCCAACAAATGTTTAAAATAAGAAATTAAAATCCCAGCATGAATGACAAGATATCAAACACTAGACATTATTTAATGTAGTTTTCCAGGTCCATCATAATTCTTTGATGTCTAATGCTTCATATTAATTCATGCCAACTGTTCATACTAAAGGACAAACGTTATTTTATTTAACAGGTGTAACTGATACACTTAAATTCTACATGTAATCCAATTGAACTCAATCCAGTGGCCCCTGGACACTTTCCTTTTGTGCTCGTTTCATCTAGATGAAAAACTCTCAAAAGATTGAAGGCAATAGTGATGGTTGTACTATACAGTATGAGCCATTTTCTCTGCAGATAAACCATCATTGTGACTGTTTTCTTTTCTATGTTCTATCACTGATTCTCTCCAGCTGAGCCTCAGTAGATTGGTAGCTATTTTTGCTTGTAGTATTTTATTGAGTGAATATTACAACAACTTCAGAACTGAGTATATCTCTGGGTCTCCCTCTCTTTGTCTTTTTTCCAGAACTCTCTCAGACACACAGATGCATACATGCATTATTTTAAACACAAACACCATAAATAGGCATTTCTATGTGTGAGGTCTGTTTTCTCCCCCACACTGGTGCATTCACTTGAATTTTAATTTTAACACCCAGATAGATGAAGGGTATTTCTGCAAAAAAAAAAAAAAAAAGAAAAAAAAAAGTGTTTTGCATAAAATATTCAGAATGCAATGACACTTCAGTGGATATGAGACAGATGAATCCATAAGAGGACTGACACACAGGGAAGAATATGATGGAATGTAGAATGTAAGCCAAATGTGTGTGTGTGCGTGCAAGTCTTATAGTGACTGATTGCTTATCAGTACAATCACAAACATGCAATTCTAAAAGACAGACGTGAAAGGATTACATATCAAATGCTAGGTGTAATATAGTAAAATCCTTTCCTTAAGCCCATCAATTTTCCAAAGGCAAGATTCAATCCTCAATTTTATATTCATTCCTCACTACCGTAAGTGCACGACAAAGAGGGATATCTAAAAAACTTCAATGACGAAACGCAGGAGACGCGGGAAAACTTCAACACAGCCAGGAAATTTAGCCATGACATGGAACACAGAACTGAGGAAACTAGATCTTAAATACACAGGGGCTGAATCCGAAATCGCCCCCTATACCCTCATTCACTATTCCCTACGTTAGTTCACTAATACAATTCACTTGAAGGAGTGACTGAAAACGAGTAAGTGAATGCCATGGAAATGATGTATAATAATAATAATAATAATAATGTCCACTAAGGTTTCAGACACCACTAAAAATGGCTGTTCCCTCAAATAGTGCCCTATTTAAGGATATAGGGGGCATTTTCGGACATAGGGAGGGAGTAATAATGAGGTAACTCAAGGAACAACAGGTGAATGTAATTAGTAACTATAGAAACAAACAAAGATCAAGAACACAGGCAAAGGGGCACGGGGAGAACCAAACTAAAACACACTGAAACTAAACAAAACCAAAGCATACACCTGACAACTACAATTTTCCACTGACACTGAATTGTGAACAAGCCTATCCATCATTTAAACTGATGTATACAAGATACAGTGGGGTCAAAAAGTCTAAAAACACGAATGAAAATGCATTTTTTTTCTGCATTACAAACTATAGTTTTAGCTATTAGTGTCATAATGTTTCTTTGTTTAATTATTTATTTATTGTATATTTCCAATTAATTTTAAAATGTAGACTCAGACGTTTGGACCCCACTTTATATGCTCCAAAATTTCCAGGAACTAATAATCTATCAAGCTTTAATGGTGTGAGAGATTGAAGCCCTTACCTTGGGCGGTGTTTGTCTGACTGTGTCTGAGTCTGACCAGCGGTGTTTGAGCTGAGAGGAGTTGGGCACACACTCACAGAATGTCTGCATCAAACAAACAAACATAAAACTAAATAAAGTGATGTTTCTCTTTGGCATTTGGTATGTGTGTGTACTGGTTTGGCTAAACTTGTGAGGGCCAGATGTTCACTAATATAGGGAACTATCATGACAGCTGACTTCTATAAGGGCTGGGTTTAGTGGTGGGAGTTGGATTAGGACAAAACATAAAAAAAGTTATAAAACAATGCAAGTCTATGAGATGTACTCACTATAGTCAAACAAACCTGTGTGTGTGTGTGTGTCTGGCATGAGAATCATCCATTTGCTCTAATAATGCCCTTTTAGTAATATAGCTCCTCTTATCTTACAAACACATAAGGTCACATGTACACTTTCATAAGCATCTCATCAGATTTCTTTTTTATGTCCCAGGCAATAACTGTGGACAATATTGCATTAGCTTTTCGCTATATGGTAACAAAATCAGATCACTGAGACACTAAGAAGGCCAGTCAGTGCTCTCTGTAATGTCGCTTTCAGAAGCTCCAGATGGTCCTGTTTTGCAATCACTCTTACAGATTTAGTGTGTTCAACCAAACAACTCAATGGTGCATGTTATTCCAAAGAGAGAAAAAAATGGTGTGACTCTTAAAAACTTTTTTAAAAGACTTTTTTTTTAGACTTTCTTATTTTTCAACCCCTCCCATCCAGCCATCTATAGAGAAAACATTCTTTGGTTAAAGCAATTCACCATGAATAAAATTCCTTTTCCCCCCTCATTGAATATCTATTTTTCCCACTGAAATAGATTACATTACAGATGTAAAATGGGTTGTGAATGTGGTTTTACCTTGACTTTACACTCAACAGAAATCACCCCAAAAATTCAATTCATCCATTAAATATTGTTTACAGAAAGGCACTGCACCAGAATAAATGTTAAGATACACAATTTCAAAACTACAGCCACAAGACATTATAACTGTTAACATGAGACTAGTGTCATAAAATCACTTACTAACCTTGTCTGAGTAGTTATCCAATCTTTCTGCTCCTGTCATGATCATGTACATTAAACACCCTGTAACTTTCACATGATACACGAATGGATACCGTCAGTTATGAAGAGAGAGATAGAGAGTGAGAGAGAGCAAGAGTGTTCCAGGTCTGCATGTAAAGTGTGCATAAGCTGACTACTTGTTAAGCTAATTTAGAGGTAGAAGCTTTACACACATTCCATCCTCGGTTTAAGACACATCATAAGCCTTGAATTACGCAGTCACGTGGGAGAGGAAGAAAGAAAGAGATAGAGGAAGCAATGAAAGAGCCTGAAGAGATCAGACCACCTATACTGACTTCAGAGCATTCTGACAGCCAAAACTTTGTTTCAGTAGATTCGAACAATAAGAGAGACAAAGAAACAGACAGAGAGAGGAAAAATTATAGTGATTTTTTTTGTATTTTTGCAGTTTTCACCCAGTGGTAAACATCATTATCAATAAGCAGGAATTTTTCAGCGTCAGGTTCTTTGTCCTATACAGGATGAGATTATAAGGATTAATTTTGTAAGAACTGTCTAGGAACAATATCAAATGTTGAACGAACATGCAAGTTTATCTGGTGGCCAAATCGTTGTTTTTTATTTATGAATAATACATAGCTAGAACTACTGAACTCGCGTGAACTGTTTTAAATATGTTTTTAGTACCTTTATGGATCTTGAGAGAGGAAATGTCATTGCTTTGAATGCAGGCCTCACTGAGCCATCAGATTTATTCAAAAATATCTTAATTTGTGTTCCGAAGATGAATGAAGGCCTTACGGGTGTAGAACGACATGAAGGTGAGTAATAAATTACATTAGTTTCATTTTTGGGTGAACTAATCCTTTAAGCACCAAATCTGAATATTAGAATGATTTCTGAAGATTATTTGGCATTGAAGATGGTTATTTTAAATAGTAATAATATTTAACAATATTACTGTTTTAATGTACTTTAGGGCTGCAACTAACAATTATTTTGATAATCAATTAGTTGGCCGATTATTTTTCTGATTAATCGATTAATCGGATAAAAATCCTAATTTTATATTTATTTTTATTTTATTGACAAAAAAAAAAAAAAAAAAACACACTATTGCACATCCTGCCCAATGTACTTCAATCAAATGTGCCAACTGAATGCTTTGAAAACATTCAGTAATTTATTACACTACCTGTCATAATAAAGAGAGGACACAAATATTTTAGGATTCTATCAAAAACTTGTTTGAAACTAAAAATGGTATTGCCATTTATTAGGAAAATAAACTGAAACAACTAGTTTCTAAATAATATTCACACATAATATCCAAAAAAAAACTTAACAGCCTCTGTTCTTATTGACTGTAATTGGGGACCTAAAACACAACAACAACTATGAAGTGTTTTGCTTTTTCCTGCCTTTCTTGTAAAACAATAAAATCAAAAATTCATGGATAACAACAATAAATATATTGTAGCTTTAGAAATACTGCTGTAACTAAAGAGCTTGGATTAACCATTACAGAAACATGGAAAATGATTTTAGCACCAATACTGATAGTTTAGGACAGCTGTGTCTAATAACTTTAGCACTGTAGTGAATATAGTTTAAATCTGTACTCTACATTAAAAATAATGATAGTAATAAAGATAATAAAGAAAAACACAAACTCAGTGTTAACCAACAGGCAAGATAAATGTTCTGCAGAAGCACACACGTTCACTCTGGACACAATCACCTCTTACTGTCATTTCTTTATCCTGTAAATATGCTATAAGAAACATCTTACATTTATATTCAATAGTTCTCCCTTTACAGTTACTACTCTTATAAAATACTTGAATGAAATGTTGATTTTTAAATCTAAATTTAACTTTAAACAACATTTTTGCGCTGAATATTAATTCTCCCTCTCTCGCGATCCGTCTGTCTGACGCGGGTGCGCTCGCCAGCACTCATTCAGTAAAGTTTGAAGTTTAACGCAGACTGTCAGGACAAGCCTTTATACAAAATGTAAATGCTCACGTGAATTTGTATTACAGATAAGGATATAGACGTAGAATGAACGTTTTGCGCTGAGGACGCATATGCATCTGTCAAAGCAAAATCTGGCAAGCCATTACGCTAATGCATTAGCTTGAAGCTTAAAATAAAGAATTCTCATGTTTTGATCAGCTTTGATCACGTACCTTTCCCGCAGATGCACAGTCTGTTTCCTCCACTGTTTTTAGATGCATTTTTGTCCATAGAAATGCGTTATTCAGTAATGTAATTTGAAACGACTGGCGGAAGTCTTCCATGCACGGTGGGCGGAGCCAACTAATCGATAATGAGAATCGTTGTTGATGATTTGGTGAACAATGACTTCTTTCAAAAACAGAATGTGTTTTAGAGTTTGGAAGATTAAGATAATATGTTTTTGCAAAAATATATATTTGACTAATAAAATGTAATTGACTAATAACTCTTAAATAATTACTCTTTATTAATTCTGTCCTGCCATTCCAATTCAACTGAAATTCAATCACAAATTGAAAGGAAAAATCTACTTCACCCAAAAATGAAAATTCTATCTTCATTTACTCACAAGTCCATTCTATGTTTTTCCATACTATGTAAGTCAATGGGGCCCATCAACTGTTTGGTTACCCATATTTTTTTAAATATCTTCTTTTTTTTCAGCAGAAGAAAGAAATTCATACAGGTTTGGAACATCTTGAGGGTGAGTAAATGATGACAGAATTTTCATTTTTGGGTGAACTATCCCTTTAAATGCCCAGCCCTGCTGTGTTCAGACAATCTTAAAAAAATGTAGCACAACATGTTTATTAAAACGCATTTGGGTCTTACAAATAAAACTGCCAACATTCCTTCTCCTTTCATACTGCCTGTCAAATCTCAGCTAGAGCTCCAGACAACAAACCACATCTCCCTACCTTTCCAAAATCCATCTTTTGCATATGTCACACACACATAAAAAACTCAAAACTCAATACCGCTGTACACTAACCCATCTCACAACTTCAGTATCATTGTTGTTTTATAGTTATAGACACACCTTGAGGTTTCCAACAATCTCAACTAGGGCCATGACAAAGAGAAAAAATTGCACATTGCGCAGATATCCCACGGTGAGGAAGATGAATGGATTTTTCAACTGTGTGTATATATCTCCACTCATACATAGGAGAGTTTCCTGTGAATAATGCATGTAATAACATAAGAATCAATACCATCTGACCACATAGATGAACTCTCTATCACTCGCTTTCTCTTTCTATCTCTCTTCTCAATTTCATTTGCTCTGGCTTACCCTTCCTTCCTCCATTCTCTCTCTGTACTCTCACCTGCATAGTCCAAGTTAAATCCGGAACGGTTTTGCCTACATGGACCCCAACGGAATAGTAAAACCTGAAACCACCTACATTGTACGGCCCACATCAGGAAAACAGCTTATTAAACATACTAAATAATGATTTAATTAAACTCTAAACATGCACATAAGTTTGTGTGAGGGTTATATTTAAGGTTAGGGAATAGAAAATATCATTAGCTTAGTATAAAAACAGAAGTCAATGGAAAGTCTCGAGCATGATAGAAAAACAAACATGTGTATGTGTGCGGATGTGTGCTCCTTCAACTCTAATCCACCTCAAATGCTATCGGGTGTGAAGTGATGCCCATTACAAATATGAGATAGAAGGGTGAGCCAAGGACGGCATACACAAACACACACACAAAGATCCACCACTGAGACACTGGGGGGCAATCGAGGCCACAGGCATGTGTGAACTGATGCAGAGGGGAAGAAATGGGGGCGTCTTGAAGTATAAATGGGTAAACTGGATTGTCCTGGTTTTCTCTTGCACTCAATAAGATTTATTTACTTCAAAACCAAAAGAGAAACTTCACTCCATTATAGGGACATACTCAAAGGGACTCTTTTCAAAAGCCTGTGGATTTTGGATCAATGCAGGGCATAGTTCTATTCAGACAAAACGCTGTTATTGAAAATATGTAAGAAACTATTGACAAACTGTAAACACCATGAACACAGCGGGAGAAAAAGGAATTACAGTTGTGTGTGAGATGCATTTTCTGTCTAACGTTATGGTTCAAATAATGATCGCTTGATGTGGTTTCAAAATTGCGGTTAGCTTTGCGATCTTTAAACTGCTGTGGGCTGATTTCTGCTGCAATCATTGAATGACAGGTGGCCTCAAGCTGAACTGAGAGACCTAGACACCGGCTTTCCAGTCCACTGAGATACCAATGAGTTCATGCTAGGTAAATGAGGTCATGATAAGTAAACTGATTTGGATTGCAGACACAGCTGCATATTGACTCGAGGTTTCCCCTTAGTCATGTTAACATATTTTTATCTATTTATTAATTATAAATATTTAATAAAAATAAGTAAATAAATAAAAACCTCACAAGCTGCATCCAAAATCACATTCTGTCTGAGGAGGTATTACATTTGAATAAGAAATGACCTCTCAACCATAAAAAGTATGTTCTATATAGTACACTGTAAACCCAAACAGTATAACTAACTTATAATGGAAAGTACCTTTTACTCAAAATGTGCCAAAAAGTTTCACTATGATTTTTGAGTTCATTCAACATCAGAGATTTAAGTTAACACTAAATGTTTTTTTTTTGTTGTTTTTTTTTTTTGAGTTTTTACAACTCTGCTAAAGTTTAGATTTCAGGGAACTTGAAAAAAATAGATTCAACCATAATCAAATATTTTAATGTCAAACATATGCCCAGTGGCATTTTTTTTTTTACCTTTTTTGTGACGTCATCACTGAACATGCACTCAAGACGCTTTCCCTCCACACAGATACCCAGACATTCGCAAGGCAGTTGGATTCGCCAGCAGGTCAATTCAAGTCCAAGTACATGCATTTTTATTTTGATAGCTACTAAAAAATGCAAGTATTCAGCTGTTTACAATAATGTTGCAGACTGGATTAATTATAGTTGGTATCGGCTACACTCTCATCATCCGCCCACAGGTTAGGTTATCTATACTTAAAACTTTGAGTTGCATTAAATTAAGATGAACAAAACGCTAAACATATATTTTGATTTAAATTAATGTTTATTTGTAATTTACAGTTATTCAAAAAAAAAAAAAAAAAAAAAAAAACTAGCTATGTTTACTGATGATATTTAAGTTTGCAAACTTAAGAAAATAGAGACAATCAGTTGCTTCAAATGTTTTGAGTTAGTAGAACTTATCCGGGTTTACAGTGCATGAATGTATCTAGTATGAATGAAATCTGGTTATATTTTTTTGTTGAATTTAAAAAAAAAAAAAGGCGCTGCAGAGTGTGATCACGACTGTTGAAGTGTCTGTAGAAAATTTGTTTGCTCAAAGTCTAGTGTAATTGCAGTGGCTTAAGTGATGAAAATCTAATTTTTGGGTGAACTAACCCTTTAATTCTGAGACTGGGATGACAAAATTACACAAACTTTTGGCTTAAACTTGTTTTTTCCAAAAATGTCTAAAGCAAATGTCTGGACAAACAATGTCTTTCAATGTCTGGACAACATTTGTTTTGCGGTTCAAACAGGGTTTAATTTGTTGTAGACAGCACCTGGTAACATTATGTGCTTTGACGTACTTGCATGTGCATGTGACCCGTGTTCAAGTCTGACTCGGTTCATTTTCTTGTGCCTCCTCTATATTCTCCTCACCACTTACTGTGGCTTCAAAACTGCCCTATTAAATAAAATACCCCCCACCCATATTACAGATTAAATAGGTTTGAGGTTTAAGATATATTTTATGAAAAATATGACACACAGAGATTTCAAAGCATCTTTTGAATCTTTGGTGTCATAATAATTCATTTAAAAAAAAATTCAAATGTCTACAGAGTTCAAAAGTCTTTTTGTAACCCACACACAACACTTACCATGAAATTACTGTAATAAGCCCAGAAAGCCCTAAAATGCTTCCAAAGAGACAATTACATGACTAAAATGGCTCAAAACCCTTGACACCAAATACATAATCCCCAACTTCCAGCACAAAAGCACAGTCTTTTGGTACAGAAAATACAGTTAAGGGAAAACACAGAAAGCCATGCTCTCTGAATACGAGAGGCATGAGAAAAGAGGCTTTCACACTTTCAAGTGAACAACAAAGCTTAATTGTCACAACTTAAATATTGTACCTTTCACGTATGTTCTTTTCTCACCCATCTGTCATACTTCTCTCTGTCTTTTTCACTCACCCATCCATCCCAGCTTACTTCCTCTCTCCAACACTGAGCATCAGAGAGGACGCCTACCTAACAGTGGGTGGATTAGAGAACTCTCAGAGCCTGTGTGTGTGTGTGTTTTAGAGTAGCTACTAACCTCCAAAGCTGTGCGTTGATTCACATGCCATCAGAAACTCTTTTCAGGGCAATGCGGGTGGCTAGGCCTCTCCAGAGCCAATTGGAAAGCCGAGATTTTGGAGTATATTATAGTTTCATATCACTAAAAATAAAACAACCTCATTGAGTCATCCATTAAATGTAGGTCTCTTGAAGAAAAATAGCTGGACCAAGACAACAGACCTTAATGGTCTCATATTTTTTTCAGTAGCTACAAGGTAGTAATTATGGAGATTGTGGTGAAAGCTTCTAAATAATCTAAATATTCTCTCTCTCTCTCTCTCTCTCTCTCTCAAGAGGGTGTCATGTTTGGGCAACGGTGAGTAATTCAGCCTCTCAATTGTTTAACAACGCAACTGACAATTTGTGGCATAACAAAATCTGTAATTGAATGCATGCTCACAGACTTTGTTTTCAAACATCCCTACAATAGACTCCCTATGACACACATCAGTTTTTTTACCAATTCAATATGCAACATAATGAAAAGAAATAATGATATTTCCTGTTTGAAAAAAGCAAATTCTTTCTCAAAGCTGAATTGAGCTCACCATTGCTCAGAAGTAACAACAATTCCAGTGAGAGTGAGATAATTTTGCTGAAATTGAACAGTTGTAGCCTACAGTGGTAATTGTGTCTGTGAAAATATGATTATTTAACCAGAACACCTCTTGCTTTCAAGTGTCATTGCTGTTGTGACAGGTGACACTCTGTTGCACAATGCTGTAACGAGATGAGTGTTTGAATAGGTTTAGAAAAAACAAGTAATACGCATCACAAAACACACAGTTAATAACAGCTTATGGATTTTTAGTTTTATTTAAGCTTAATTAGGATCTTTGCTGTAGTTTCTGCCTCTATCACCTCCCAGGCCATTTCACAGCAAAACACAGGTGATTAACAACATTCTACTATTTTCACACCTATAAAAGAGAAAAGCTGCAGGTTTTTGAAATCGCATTTGTTATCTGTGTTATTGAATACAGACAAGTTTTATCATTTAAATGCTCTTCTGTTTGCCCTCATGCAAGAAGTGGTTTGCTGCACAATCCTATAATTTGATAACAAATACTAATAAATTAGCAAATCCTGCATTCATCAACCTTGTATTCTGGAAATCTGTGACTTCCATAGAACAGGGTTGTGTAGCTATAATTCAGAATTGAACTGAGATTGTTTTTTAAATTCCTGAATTTGAACTGAAGTTGATTTGAGGTAGCAAAGAGAATGCGAGAAATGTGAGGAAGTATGACTAAAATAAATTGAATGGAATGAATATTAAACTGGGAAAGCAATGTATGTCAAGATAAACACTGAATGTTGGCATGACAAAGCCAACATTTTTCATGTTCAAAAGAGCATGAGATGTGGTATTAAAAAAGTTTCAAAAAAGTTTGAAAGCCATGAAGATTGAAAGATTATAGACATGACAGACAGACAACCAGACAGACAGACAGACATATAGATGGATGGGGTAACACTTTAGAATAATGGTCCATCATTAATAAGCAACTATGCAGGAAGTAATGCAGGACTAATGAGTAGTACTACATTAACACTTCAGCTACTACTATTAACTAATATAGAAACAAGCTTAACTAATCAGTAAGTAATATCAAATTTAGAAGATAGTTCCTTATTAGCTAATCAATAATTACCTATTGAGATTACCATCATTAATAACTATTAACTAATGGACAAATTGTAAAGAACATTATTGTGTGTCTGAGACATAATCAATCATCATTTTTACTCTGAATATAGTCATAACATGCATCATTAATTACTCAAGTGTTACCTAGTCACTATGCAGGAACTACTAGTGATCAGGACCATTATTTTAAAGTGAAAAACTTCTTTTTCACTTTAAAATAATGGTCCAGATCACTAGTAGTTCTTGAAGAATGACTAGGTACTAGCAATTAGTGATGCATTTTATGACCACGTTGAGAGTAAAAAAGGACAATCTTCAGACACTTTAATGTTGTGATTAGTAATTAATTAGTAATTCTTTAATAATAATTAGTAATTCTTTATAATTTGTCATAGTTACCTATTAGTTCTTAATGATGCCAATCTCATTCTCTAATTATTGATTAGCTAATAAGGAACTATCTTAGTCCTAAATTTGATATTACTTAGTGATTAGTTAAGCTTGTTTCCATATTAGTTAATAGTAGTAGCTGAAGTGTTAATGTTACTACTCATTAGTCCTGCATTACTTCCTGCATAGTTACTTATTAATGGCGGACCATTATTCTAAAGTGTTACCTATGGATGGATGGATGGACGGCCAGTCAGATAGCTATACAGATAGACAGACAGACAGACAGACGTATTTTCATCCAGTTATGAAGAATTAGGATACATTTGCTAAACTAACTTCTAAGTATACTTAGCTTACCTATGTCTTTATGTCTATAGTGACTCAAACCTTTTTGCACCTTCAATCCACAATTACCCATAGGTTCAATGTGAACAAGACCCACTTAGTGAGTCAAGTGAAGAGATAAAAGCCCTACACTGTGCTAAGGGACTAGACAAAAAGATACAAATTTGCTCAAAATATTATTTGCATCTAGCGAAACAAATGTGTCCCATTTAATAATTGTCCAACACAAAGATACTGTTGGTAATTAATACTCAATGTGGTTCTGGGATGTGACCCAGTTTGTATTTGTTCAGACAACATGACTTGGACGAAATTGCTGTTGACACTTAAACAAGCCCCTGTAGGCTCTTAGGCTAAAGCTGAAGTTAAGCCCACAAATATGGTATGACTAGGGTGGCTGACTTTCCTCTCTCATACTTTCAAGTGATGTGCTTGCCATATTAAACTTGGGCCGGATTCATGAAAATCTTCTTAGGAAAAAAGAAATTTCGTAAGATAAATTCTTAAGAATGTTCCAGGGTCATGTTGCTGCTCAGTGCTGACAAGCCACCTATGCAATTCACCTGTTACCATTGAAACAGTTAACCATACTTTGACCTATGTCAAGATAAGTGACAACTGATATTGCTGATATCAAACAAACATGTAATATTATTACTAACTGGATTTATTAATGCAAAACAATTGCAATTTTATGATTAAATTAACTTTATGATCAATGTTCCCCCAGCACTACCAAATCAGGTGCTGGCATCCCAACAACTTTGACTGAATTTATGATGGCAAATGAGATCTTCTCTTGTGTATCACAGAAGAAATAAAGTTTGAAAGGTTTGAAATGACATGAGGGTTAGTAAATAAAAACAATTTTCACTTTTGGGTGAACCATTGAACTCTTGGCCTGAGAATACATTTGTTCATAATGCAACGATAACGATGAGCTATGAATCTTATAAAAACGCAAAAGCATTTTCAGTTGCCTTTATTGCATAGTTTGTTTCACTAATGAACTTAAACTTCCTCCTTTGCAAAATCAAACAAATGCTAAAATGTCTTACAAATCTAACAATGATCATCTACAATTTATGCAAACCTCATTTTGAGCCTGTTTAAAGTGAGTTAGCCTGAAACTCGTTATTACCTTGTGGCAATTATCACCATCTATTCAGAATGTTTCAAAATTAAACTTTAACAAGAGCTGTGCTAATTTAGTGAATTACTAAGAAGAGCTAATGATAAAACTGCCATTTGGCTTTCCTTTGCCTTTAATTGGGCTCATTTAAAAGCCTGACAGTATCTCCACAGTGGCTTTAATGTGGAGCACCTTTAAAGCACACTTCATTTGCTGCTATTGCTGAGCCCTTATGCATTTGAATTTGCCTTACACATGCATTATTGCAGCAACTGTTTTAAATCACTTTTAAAACACAAAACTTCATTATGTAATACCAATGCAGTAAGTATTTAAAATAATTACTTTGATGGCAGTATTTGACAGGTAGGCTACAATCCAAATCTACTTCTCTTTTTCTCTCTAAGGGTTTTCATCATCTGTTTGTTTATGTATCTATACGTTTTAACTTGAGTTTTGAGTGGCAGATCTCCAATCCTATCAATCACAGTAGCAGTCAGCCATATCTGAGACACACACATAGACTCATTATAAAGTACACCTGTGGCCCAGAGTCACTCAGATGGAGAAAGTCATTATGTTCCTCAAATACTGCTTCAGGTCTGCACCAAACTTTTGCTCAGTCAGCGCAAGAATACTGCAGACGAATGGATTTGTGCTCACTGTTTAAAATATGATTCCTATTGAATTATGTGACATTGGTTTTATTATGCATAGTGAAAGCATGAAGAGGAACAGTGATTCTTCCTGAACACACTGAAAAGTTTTTTTGTGCTGTAAGAAATATGTCTCATAGAAACCATTAAATTTGGTTCTATAACTTGTTGTTTTCAAATAACTGAGTTGCTCAGCTACATACTAACTGCAATGGTGTATTTTTAGGGATGCATCAATTTTAAAATTCTGATTGATATCAATAAATAATTATTTTCATGTGATGGTCGATAGCCAATAAACATTAAAATTCTACACCAAAAAAATAAACAAATAACATAAAACACCGATCTGATATCATTCAATAACCAATATGGTTGCGATATGTCTGCTAATAAAAAAAACTGCAAAGTTAAATTGCTTTCGGAAAATAGATTGCAAGAGTAAAAATTAGGGATGCACCGATACCATTTTTTCCAAAACGAGGCCGATACTGTAGCTTTCATTTGTGGTACTCACCGTTACCGATACCAATACCGATACCTGTATTTCACTGCATTTGTAATTTTTAAATATATTAGGTAGAGAAACCAAAAGAATATGAATTATATTCATTGATTTAAATTGTTTAGCAAATATATATTTCCTTTAGTTATTTTCATGCTTGATTATGCCTGTTAAAATGTACAAGCTCCTGTTACTTTCACTGTTCATTCTGTTGCATTATCATATTTTATCTTTCATTTAATAGCACAGTGAATATTTAGAGCTGCTAAATATGCAAATATGCAATACTAAGGATTTTTTTCTACTGGCCTGGTTGAGTCAGTAGCTCAAATGTTTAGATACCAGTGAAATATCACAGTTCTCTAATTACAATTTTGATACTACAGCAAAAACTACTAGCCTAATGTAAATGTAAAACATTATTTAAGACAAGTAAACAATCAGTAATAAAATAAGAACAAATAATTAAATTACAAATAGCACAAATAAATACAATAGAACAAAAATACAAATGAAATAAGCAGTGATTTTCAGGTTTTCAGGTCTAACAGTAGTTCTCAAGTACAGTAATCAAATGTAAAATAGCACTGCATAGTCTTCATGGTATAAATTAAATATAGATTGTAAGATTTGAAAATATCCAAAGATATTTTAAAATAAGCAAAGACATTTGCTTTACTGTTTCAACCTCCTCTCTCTTGCTACAAGAGCCATTTGGAAAGCACAAAGGTGTTGATAGTGATCAAGGCCTGTAGGCCAAGATGTGTGTACATTGGGGGTCTACAAATTGTCACACCTTTAGTACAGTGGGGGAAGTTTTAATCTTCTGATTGGTCAGTTTGAATGTCTCACCTTTGGGTTTCAGTCACATGGTCAAGGAAGGGATAAAAGAAGATTGTTAACTGTTGTCCTGTCTCTTTGATTCTTGGCTTTTCTTGGGCACTCTCTGGCCTTCTCTCTCTTTCTCTTTCACTCTCTCTCTATCTCTCAGGTAACTTTTTACATACATGCTGGGTACGATTAATGGTATATGATTTTATCATCTCATACATCTATTTTGTAATTATTTTAAGTGTAACCATAATCAGATATTGTCATTAAACTCTTTCTATTACAAATGATATGATACAATATGATTTTTTGGGGCCGATACGATACCAATTTGAACAAACAATTATTGGCCGATACCGATATTTGTCACTTCCTCTCTTATTTGAAATTTTGTCATCAAAATAGATAGTATTTTGATGATGTTTTAAATAAGCAAAGTTCAAAAACACCTGCATTAAAATATACTAGCAGGTTTATTGCTGTATCATCAAATAATTTTTAATGAACATGGATTGGATCCATTTAACATTCAGAACAGAACAACAGAACAAAGATACATATGAAATAAACAGTGCTTTTTAGGTAGGTTTAATAGTTTAAGGTAGAGAAATAAACAAATGTAAAATAACACTGCATATTCTTCACTGTATAAATTATATACATATTAATCCTTCTTTATTGTAACAGACTTTTTAATGTGATTAATCTTCTAATTTGTTTTTGTATACATTTTAATATTTTTTGTAAGTTTAAATATGTATTAGATCTCCTTTACTAAGGCGGGACTCTTATTTTGACGGGTTTTCTCATCTACGGAGCTATACAGGTAATGGAGAGCACGCAGTTCTTCGGAGATATAGATATTTTGCAGGTTTAAAGTTTGTCAGTTTATTAAGCACCCCCCGAAAAGGCATAAGATCTCTATGTATTTATTTACTGTTAGTTGTAATTAGTGTTTTGAGTAATTCGCTGTATGTTGATGATAATGCAACGTAGAGAGATTTTAATGTGCACTTCTTGTTTAGCTTTTGTGGTGATTTTTTTGGAGTGAAAACGGATGCAATAAACTTAATAAAACATTAGTAAAGTTTTGGTCATCATTCTGATGGGGTCAGCTACACTTATGAAAGTTACAAAAGTTTTTTAGTCAAAAATAGTGTGTGATCTTTTGTCATTTGATTAGCATTAAAGCACGGACAGCAGTGCTAGGATTATGCAACAGACATTATACAGCTCAGTGCCTTCACGCAGTTAATTAATAAACCATTGGTTTGTTATATCTACCTTTTTCCTGCTAAAGCCGATATGCCGATGGTTGTAATTTGAGCAAAAATCGGCAGATAAATATCGGCGGGCGATACATCGGTGCATCCCTATTTTAGACCTTTGACAAAATCATACCAGAACATTCAAATCTGTGTTCATGCTGCCACGCTGAGCCAGAGAAAGCAGTTTTGAACCACACAGCAGTTATTTCTGTTACAAATATTCAAATTATCACAAAAGTACTGAGATAAAAGTTTAAAGTTAGGATATAAACAAATATTCTACGGTATATTCTTCATATATTATTGTGATACTCCAGAATCGTGCAGCTCTAGTCATAAGCTGATTCATCCCGAGGTCTACCGTAGTCAACCAGATCCGGGCCGTATCCAGGTGAGACCGAGGACCGGCGCCTTGACGCGACCACAACGTAGCCCTGAAGTATCAGCAGAGATTGAGTCAACTAGATCATCCATTGTGAAGGCCTCATCGACACAACAGCCAGTGGCACAGCTCCTCAACAAACCGTCCATACCGGTGTGATGAATACGATCCTCAACTGGACTGAACTGGAATAAATACTTTGAATGTTGCGATCCTATCAGACATAAGATAGCAACCTGAATTGTAACAAAGCACTGTTCGCCAGAGGAGAACTGGCCCCCCGACTAAGCCTGGTTTCTCCCAAGGTTTTTTTCTCCATTTTAACACAGAAGTCTATTTGCCACCTGTTTGCCATCTGATGTCACCTGTTGGAGTTTGGGTTCCTTGCCGCTGTCGCCTTTGGCTTGCTTAGTTGGGGACACTTGACATTTGATATTCAACAGTGCTTTGATCTGCTGTGCAGCCTAAATTATATACCAGTTATCAATGTTAAGCTGCCTTGACACAATCTGCATTGTAAAAAGCGCTATATAAATAAAGGTGACTTGACTTGACTTGACTAAGCAACTAGCTCCAGCTCAGGACCAGCTTATAACCAGCTCATGACCAACTAAGGACCATCTTAAACCAGCTCAAACCAGCTGCCATGCTTCAAAACATACCTAACCAAGCATATGCTGTTTTTTTCAACACAGGGGTGCTCAACAAGCTTGTGCATCTGTGCCGCTGTGCACTAAATCTTTGTGTTTTGTTTTCCTTACTTTCTAAAAACAAACAGTTAACTGCTAACAGTTAGAGCACTAATAAAATAACTAAAAACTAAAAACATGATCAGGCTGTCATGAAGAAAGCAAAGAAGAATACAGGTTGTCTGACAGATAATGCCTATACACAAACGGGAATGAATTTAGAGTGTAAATGGACCTGCATCTCTACAGCACACTTACAGCAGCTACACTTAAACTGATCTCACTTGCCCTCAGTAGTTTCAACACCACTAATGTTGGTCCTGCTTTCATTGATTTATACATGCTGGACAACAAGAGGGAGTGTATATAAAAATGGCCTTTTAAACAGTAGACTGTTTTTCAGGGATTTGTTTTAGGGTTTCACATGACAAAAACCACATAGTACTTAATGGTTTCTGGTGGAGTCACCTTCCTTACTGGATTTTTAGCAAATAAGTGGTTACTGGTCATAAATTCACATGTTTTATTTATTTAATCCTCTGGTATCTTTCCCAACGCCTCTTATCCAGTTCTCTCACCTCACTTCATCCCCTCTGCACTGCCTTAAAATGAGGCAATCTTGCAGCTATCCATTCTCAGCTTTTCAAATTGATTTGACATGTAAATAATTTAGCATTTGAATAACTTCTTAAATTCATTTATTAATCTGCCCGTCTCTCCCTCCTTCCTTGCATCCATCCCTTCTTTTTCCTCCCCCATATGTTGTGCAGAGGAATTGATCTGTGTTCGCTAGATTGAGTTTAGACGCAGTGTAAATAATTCATGTGCTGGATTACTGTTACCGTGGGCTTGGATCTTTAGTGTGAAACCTGCAATGTGAGTCTTTTTCTCCCCACTTCACTTTTCGAATCTTTTACGCAATCTGGTCTTTCAAAGAACGCTATGTGAAACTACTGCCATTAGCAACCCTAATAGCTGCCGCCCCCATACAGTCATCATCTGACAAACTGTTTGTGTGTGTGAAGTCCTCAAGATATGAGATGTGGTTACAGACTGGTAAATCTTGAAAAGGTGAACTGTCTCTTGCTCTCTCTTGCTCTCTTTTCCCCCTCCTTTAATCTCTATCTCTTGGCTGTAATTAGTTCAGTGATTAACCTTGACATTCCTGATCACATCATTCTGCCTTAATGATGCTATTACCACTCTGTGTTAAATCAACTCACACATCCACATCCCCATATACCGCACATATAAGCATAAACATATACAAACAGAGCAGATGAGCAAAATAATGCTAAATAATATAATTTATCAACAACCTAATGCACGTGGACAACAGCCAATGTAGTGTATGACTTCAGAAATCTACCAAAGCCTAGGAATGTCGAACACTTGCCTTATTGCTGCCTGACTTTATTTCTTTTTTTTTCAGGCAAATTAAACCTTTATATGCAAGAAAAATGAAGTGATTTTGTCAAGTTCTCTACTCTTTTGAACATTCACTTGATTCCAGGTGTCTGACTTCAAAACACAATCAATCAACAAGTCCAGGATCATTAGGAAATCAGGCTTAAGTGCAGGAAGCCAAAATTAACACTATGCATACGCTATTTACAATAGCACAATACTGAATACTTGAGCTGGCAGCCAATAACTGCTGTATTCATATAAAACAGCTTCAAATATTTTGATTTATACAATATTAAACTTTAATATCTAAACTGACAACTGCAACCACACAGTTCATGTTTTGACTCATGATTTTACAAGTTTCACCTTTCTAGCAAGGCTGCAATTCTCTACAGCTACTATTTATTTCATAAGACTGCACTTCTCAAAACAGTAAAAGAAAGATTTTTTTTTTTAAAAATCAAGGCAACAAGATTGAGTTCTCTCAACAATTTAAGATGAATTGTCCTCAGTAAAACTAGCCAATTTGAATTTGTTCATTCCCAAAATGCAAAATGTCTCATTCAACCAAAAAATCTTTGTCAAGGGCAGGCAATTAAACATTTATTTAAAAAAAAAAAAAAAAAAAAAGTTAACTCTGTTAACTCTGCAAACATTTTGCAAAGCAAGAGACATCATGTTCAAGTTTTACAACAGGGGTGTCCAGATTCGGTCCTGGAGGGTCACTGTCCTGCAGAGATTTGCTCCGACCAGCTCCAAAACACCTGCCTGTAAGTTTCAAGTATGCCTAGTTAGACCTTGATTAGCTGGTTCAGATGTGTTTAATTAGGGTTGGAGCTAAACTCTGCAGGACAGCGGCCCTCCAGGACTGAGTTTGGACAACCCTGTTTTACAAAGATGTACATAGATATCAAAACACACAAATCTCAATAACGATGCCAATCTACATCAATAAATAATAATATAAATTCGTAACATTGCCAAACAACAAAAAACTAACAGTGATGACAAACACAACAACAACAACGACATAAAATCAACAAACAGCACAACAATAATAGTGTTACACTATTGCATAATTTATTCATGGTACAAAATTGATTGTCCAGTCTTTGATTGGATAGTAAGTAAAACATTTGAGGGAATATTATTGGTCTAGCATGTGTTTTTATGTATACTACAAATGATTTCAGCTTAGGCTCATTAGAAAAACGTACCCGTCTCAACCTTTCTGCAAAATGCAAAATATGTTGCGTCATGCACGTTTTGCGACAGTTTCAAAGTGAAATGTCCAGTGAGTGGTGCTAAAAGCATGTTTAGTTTTTTCTGGAACAGATGAGTGTGAATATGGCAATGTTTTATTATGTTGGAGTTTGTATGTATCACCACAGTTCTGAATTGATATGTCCGGTGAGTGGCGCTAAAAGCTTAATACTCCGTCACATTTAATAACGTACACCTACACTAAACCCTAATCCTACCCGATAGTGTTAACAAAAGCAAATGTGACATAAAAACGCAATCATAACCATGACATTTTAGCTTGTTTTTGAACTCTTGTCTTTAAGCTCTTTTACTGTGACTCGTCTTTCACTGGATTCGTACCCGAGCTCTTTGCATGGCAAGTACAATTGTTTTGAGGTCATAACATTATTGTGCTAGGAGCCGTGTGAAAACAAGTCTTTATTAATTCATAATCTGTCCCTGTAATCATAATTGTGTGTGAAAACGATTAAATGTGCTTGCTGTTTAACTGCCTCTAGTGGTTCATTTCTGTTAGAAACTGCAGTGATATGTATTTTGCGTTTTGCAAAAAAATTTGACACAGATATGTTTTTCCAATGAGCCTGTGTTGCATGATTTCTTATTTCTTACTATCTGTGACTCAAAAAGTCCTATGAACTATGATTTTTTTTGTCTTAATGTCTTTGTTTAATTTTAAATTCATTAAATTCATTAAATAATGTAGTATGAGATCCCAATTTTTAAAAACAGCCTGAAAATAAAACTGAAAAGTAATTTTCACAATGCACTAGGTAACTCTGAATAAAGCACAAAGGCATGTCATTTTTAAGAAGAAGTGGCCATCTTTTAACTCTCCAGAGCAGAGCACACTGAATTGTGAAGGTAAAATGTGATAGCAAACTGTTTAGCAACAATCAACCAAACATTATTTATTCATGCATTATGTACAGTCAGAGAAACTGTCATGCGGCATCACTGTGTTTAGTTTCAGCATCTACAAGAAAAAATAAAATATCAATAGTGACAGAGACCAAGTTAACTAGATACTGTATTGTTTGTTTTTACTTTTTTAGGTGGCTTAAAACAGGCAGAGCAGACTTCTGTGGCAACAAATTCACAAGCAAATAGACAAACAGTTATTAAAACAGGATGTGTATGTGCTGAATTGAATGTTACTAAACTTATAAATAGGCAAATAAAAACATTAACAGTAAGGTTTGCAAATGTACAGTTTAAAATCTTTCATCCTAACTATCCAGGATTCAGGATAAAATGTGAACAGAGTAAACACATTAACATTGTTTAATCAATATTTAGAATGGCTTTGGGTTAACAATTTTCAAGAAAGCCCCAATAGATTATATTTTGGTAGTATTTAAGCCACTTACAGTACAAAGTAAATAATATATAAATGTTATTTATCAGAAAGAGAGGCAAAAGTGACTCACAGTACAATTATTACAAGGACAGACCACCTGAAGCAACCTGAGGTTAAACGTCTTGCACAATGTTGACTGCTCATGGCCCTGGTGACCAGCCCTGAACTTTAACCACTATACCACATCAACACAGTGGGGGCTGTACATTCCCCACCCCCAATTCTTTCTTTCTCTTCATCTCGCTCTTTATAAGCAGATTAACACATTTGTTGCTCATAAATGATTCAGTTACTTTGCTGTATTAATTAGCTTCCTATCATTACTGTTCAGGAGAACTTCTTAGCCACCAATCAAACTGTACTAGACTATGTATACAAATTACCATCAGTGGAGCACTGATAGGGATTCTCTCTGCATTAGCAAGAACAGCCCTCTTTGATGAGTTTAACTTATAAGTATGGAAACACAGAAGCATATCTATCAAAGTATGTATTCCAAATGTTTTATGATTCCATTTGGCCCAAGTTTCTTTCTTTTTTTATTATTACTGAGGCAGCACACCTTTATAGCTGTACTGACTGATTGCCAATTAAAGCTAGCACACAACTGTCAAATCAGAACACAGTTTACAGATGCTTTTAAAATAGCTCTAGCAGTGTTTCCCATTAATTACCTAGAGTGGTGGCCCATCATAGTCTAATCTGTGTCACCACAGTTTCATAATGAACCGAAAATATTTTAAAACTTCTCCTAATAACATAAAGGTTCTCTAATGTTGTTTTGTGTCATTGCTTTGCCAAAGTATCTGTCAAATCAACTAAAATCAAAAGCGCAATATGGCTTTGTGCCCTTAAAAAAAAAAAAAAAAAAAAAAATCGCAAAAGGCTGCGATTTAATTAAATAAGTATAGTCTGTTTGTGCTGCGTGTTTTCAAAGCAAAGTACACACTTTGCTCACGCGGTCAGATTGTGATCCAGCGTTTTCCACATCTCAGAACAGCTCAGTTTACAGTGAATGAATACATTGAACTCCATCTCTGCATGTGCTGCTCGTTTAGTATGCATTTGGGAACGTAGCGGGCACCAGTTATGCATTATTTTCACATTTCCATAATTTCCAACATTGCTGTGGGAAGATGATTACAGCATTTCACTAGATTTTTAATGAGACGTGCTTGTAAACCTGTTTTCACAGAAACGGTAGTTTTCTGCCAAAATAAAAGCTCAACTGCAATTTCTGTCAAAATAAAAAAAAAATTTAAAAAAATGTTATTGCTATTATATTCTAATTGTTTGGCTTCCTACAACACCAGTGTGAATGAATGTAATGTATACTGAGACACTATATCAGAACTAAAAAGAGGTTTGAGTCCCCTTAAAGTTTTTTTTTTTTTTTTTCAATTTGCACACTGAACATGTGTTGGAGCTCTTAATTTTAAACTCTCAAAGTGCACCAGTTTGTGCATTGATTGCCCCTTAATGCAAATTATGCAGAATTTATGAAGATATTGTTGAAAACCCAACTTGGGATGTTTCCAAACTTTGGAAGGGCACTGTACATGGTGAGGTAAAAATTAAGTAGATTCAAAGATTCTGAACTTGATCTACAATAGAAAAGGTAATCCCGAATGCAATGAGGCATTTTGAAATCCATCTAACAATGAGTGTAACCCCCCCCCCCCCCCCCCCACACACACACAAAAATAACAGCAAAAAAAACATGCCACTTACATAGTTATTCATCAGCACAGTAAGTGCACTTCAACATGCTTAACCCATAACCACGATTTATGACTCAGCCTAAATTTATGAAAATTTCACTACAAATGTTTATGATAACTATAAATACAGCGTAAAGTTCCATTTCATACATTTTTCAACAATGGCTAATGACTTGAGGCTGTTGTCACATGTGTGCTGAATGCGTAGTATGAAATGGTTTGGAAGGAACAGAGAATACAGGTACTAACACAACACACAGCTGCAGGGTGGAGAGTTCCATCAGCATGTGAGGGTACAATACTCTGCACAACATGGCCAAGGCAAATCTCAATTCTTTATTGTAGTGCTCTTGAATGATGATGTGTGTACGTGTCTGTGTGCATAGCTCTTGTTCCTTTTAGTGTGCATATACAGTATGTCAGAGAATGCAAAAACACGGAGAGGGATAGGTGGGAAAGTCAGAGGAGGTTCAAGGGAAAGGCAGAACAGGGAAAATAAAAGAAAGAAAACGATCATGCCCCCCTAGGCCTCTATTGACGAAACCGTCAGTGTTTGACCTGATGGACGGAAAAAAAGTTCGAGGTTGAGTGACAGGGTGAGGCAAGGTAAGAGACAGATGGTGAGAGAGAGGGAGAAAAAGAGCAGAGGAGAAAAAGATATACAAGAGGAGAATAAGAAAATGAGAAAGGCATGGGAAGAAAACAAACAAAGATATTCACAAGGACACATATAGAGAAAGTACTCTGCCACACACAGATAGTTAAAGCATGTTAGGCAAATTCGAGAGATGGTAGCATTTCAATTCATGCATAAACAGAGCACTTGTTTCAACAGAAAATCATGCTGTAGAATGCTAATTTAATGTACGTAAACACATATATATGTGTTTGCCTTGCAGCGTATCCTAAAGCAAACAGGAATCCCCAGAACTCCCTTCCAACCTGACACCCCTTTCAACTTGTCTCTTCATGTCTCTGTCTCCTCCCTTCTTTCCATAGAGGGAGAAAGCATTAGTCATTCATAGCTCAATCTGTGAATGGGTGGTATGATTTGTCACTGCTCTTCATTTTTTAGCTGTATATTTAGCTTACCATTGTAAACTGACCTCTTCATTACAGCTGTACAGTATGTCCTACAATGTTTGTAAATCTGCACATGCTGTTTATGGCCACTGTATTATTCATTTGAGGTTTATTACTGGTCTGTCTAGTCTGCATGGTGCAGTTGTATTGCACATTTGCTGATCATTATAATTCAGGGGTTTTCAAACCTTTCCTGGCATTGCACATTTAGAGACATCCAAAATGTGCAGTGCCTGAATGGTTTGAAAATCCCTGCTTTACTTCATTCTGAGATGTTTTTTTTTTTTAATCTTGTGAGACCGTAAGGTATTTTAAGACATTCATGACAGAGACCAAGCAATCTAACTGTCTAACAATCAGGATTATCCTGATGAAATGAACTGTAGCCAATTAAACATTTCAATTCACACTTTCTCCTAAAGGGGGAGACTAGGGCAAATTGTCACAGGGCCCTATAATGTAGTACCTATAAGTCCAAAGTCTAACTGCATGAATCTTTGTTTTCATTAGCAGTAGTTTTCTTGTGGTTATGTTGGTTGTAAACAATTAGTTCAGAAAGTTAGTACTCCACAGGTTCTGTCCATGGTTCTTAATGTGACACATAGCATGTGTTTGTTGCTGTCCGTGGTCCTGATTTTTTAACAAACAGGCATTTGGATACAGTAGGTGTATGTTTGAGTATACAGTTAAAGATTTAACTTAATTTTTATTTTCTTTTAAAATCCATACACTGAAAAAAAAAATTGACTTAACCAATTTAGGACAACATGAATGTGCAGTGGATAAATATGGGATATTAATCATAAAATGTTCTCTGTAACATGTTCTCTGTAAACTGTCTGTGTTCTCGTAACTAACCTTCTCAGCTAAAACAAACACAAAATTTCCAACCCAATTTCCAAAGGAACAGTCACTTACAGTCAATAATTTAAAATGCATGTATGAAGCCCAGCATGGACTGTTGTCAGCAAAAATGGTCTCAATCAATTCCAGTCCACCACTGCAGTTGTGTGTGTGTGTGTGTGTGTGTGTGTGTGTGTGTGTGTGTGGGTGGGTGGGTGTGCTGAGAAAATCCTGAGAACTTCTATATTGATTGCAAATCACATATCAAAAGGCTAACTTCTGCACAACATCTAAGCCTAACTCACCAACAGGATAAAAAGACAATTGGCAAACAAAATGACATGAACTGACATTTATCAGCTGCTAATGCAGGCACCTTTACATAGAAACAAACAAACAAAAGTGTGTGATGTTAATTTCATTAGCAGACACAACTTAAATCCAAAGACCTCAGACAAGAGCAGATCAGATCCCTTCAGTCACTGAAAAAGAACAACACTCTTATTCTATTTTTCTGCCCATTTTTTCTAATACAAATACAGAGAAACACAGAAAAGACTATGATACAGTACAGTGGCTTAAAAACCTTGGTTTAACCTTTTAAAAAGCCCTAAAGTATGAATAAACATCGAGATGAATGAATACTGAGATGAGGGGGAAAAACAGGTTGAATACTAACTGCACTGTCTACTCTCTCTCCAGCTAGTCTGTGTAGTTGATTGTGTAATGGTGTGGGTGTGTACTCAAGCCTTGAGTATTTATTGAGCTATGTGTTGGTTTTGATATTGCTTTTGATAGCTATGTGTTTTGTTTTCATTATGTTTGAATGAATGTGTGTGTGTGTGTGTGTGTGTGTGTGTGTGTGTGTGTGTGTGTGTGTGTGTGTGTGTGCGCGTGCGCTTTAAGGGTTCTCTTTCCAGATATTTCTCTTGTTCCACCAGTAATGCCACTAACAAATACATTGACTTAGTCAAAACTGAAACCAGATTATAAATCACTACTTTCCATTAAAACAGGAATTCACCATAAGCCACTTAATAAAATAAGTGTATCTGTGGCTTATCCACTCTTTACCCTATCATATATGTTTTTATCAATCCCAATTCCCAACACAGCAACATCAATGCCACAAACAAAAATGTATCTGATATTTCGTTCATTAATAAAATATTAAAAGTTCCCCCTTTCCCCACTATACCACCACAGTAGCCAAATCAACAAAGCAGCTGCATTTCGCATGACTGGCGCCCTTTTCCTCAGCTACCCGCATAAACGGAAAACAAAATAGCCACTTTCTGCCGCACGCATGATCTACGGGCGCGCTTATGCGGAGTGACAGGCACAAGCCGCACTCAACTCATTGTGCTATTCACTGTTCTCTGTCTGTACCCACACACACAGACAGATGAGTAGCTATCGTGTCTCATTCTAAAACTACATTTAGTATATTATGCGAAGTGTAAGCGAGCGGGGAACACACCTGATTTTTGCCCCGCTGTCCGTCTTCGAGTTCCGGTGAGCTGTTCATGGTTCCCCATCGATCATTGAGCATTCTCCAGAGAAGAGCCAACCCTAAACCGCCTGTCAGTTACAGGCGGTGGAAAAACAAGACACCTTGTCGTTCAGTCGTTTTCCTTATAAGTTATTCCATGGTATAGACAAATAACCTTTGGGGGAAATAGGAAAAGGACAGTGAGGAGAGTGCGCGAGATCCAGAAGACACTGATCTAGCCTCTACTCCAGGACCACACTGACTAATTCTGGTCTAAAAGGGGCGGCGAAGACTCCACCACCACACACATCGTAATATCATGCGTACTTGATAAGGAAAATAATAATAAATAAATAAAACTTCTCAAATTTCCATAAAGTTTTTTTTCGAGCTGTTTTTCTTTCCTCAAGGAGCATTGAATAAAGTCCTCAGATATTCCACACTAAGTAACAAGGAGAACGACGGGAAAAAACGGCGCGAAATCAAGTCGCGCGCGTGTATATCCAAGCCAGTGCCACCAAATGGCGAAAAACTCCAGATGTTTCTGTCAAAAAATGAATAATCTGTTCAGTCGATTAAAAGTGATACAACTTTATATTCCTGAGCCGTTAGCGGGATGGACAGAATGTGGCGGTTAAAGATGTTTCTTCAAGCGCAACGCGCGCTGGTGGTTCGAAAGGGAACAAGTTGGCTGTAAGGGAATTCAATCCGTTTCCTCGGCTGTCCTAGTTTACCGGACAGAGGGCGACGGTGTGTCTCGTTTTTACAAGACTAGCGCAGATTAACGGGGTTCCTGCTCGTGAGCTAAGCTCCCCTCTCTCCTCGAGCGTCAGAAGCTGTCCGTTAAGCGCGCTCCCCGGTGCGCGCTCAGTTTATTTTATTTATTTATTTATTTTTGCTCCCATGCACCCTCTTCACTGATATGACTTCTCAAAACCCCTCGTCTAGTTCAAGAAACTCTCACTTCGCTCTGATCAACTCAACGTGCAAGAAAAGGACATGTCACTAAAGATTGGGTGAGCGACTGAAGTCAAATTGAATTCCAGCTGGACGCAACACAATAACTACAATTGTTTTTAAATGGGTATAGTTCGTTTAATTGTATAAGCCTCGTCAAAATGATACAACCGTTACAATGGACGCACAGATGTTTTTGTCATAATATTCATTACATTTTCTACCCTTGAAAATTTCCGGTAATTATATCTGACAGTACAGAGATTAATAAGGTGATCATCTCAGCTTAGCAACAGTCAGTCAGTTTAGCAACAATTACATCTTCCTCACAATTACTGAATATGCAAAGGTGCAATCCACATGATAACATACCAGTTGCACCTGCTGCTGGTCAAATTCCCAATAAAATATCCCAATAAAATTTTAAGGTGACATATAAGAACAATCTTTATTATTACAAAAACATGTTTTATTAACAACTTTACTGAAGGCTTTAATAAAATATAATAAAATTGATGATGAGTGCTGCATCTGTCTCTGCATTTAGTGGTTGATGGTCCTGGCTGGATGCTGCCATGGATCCCCCTTGGTTTCAGCATTGACCTTGCAATTAAACAAATTATGCAGGAGATATTAATCATACAAGAAGACTCATGGCAACGTTTTATGATACTGGGTTAGTCAGGCTACTGTACTGAGCTAAATAAAAATAAATGAAACTTTACAATTCTCAAAATCCACAGACTGAAACTTTCATTGCAAACAGAGGCACGTGTATTTAGTGTCCTTAAAATCTATATTGCTGAATTTTTTTAATATAATTTAATTTTTACTCTCATCTCATAGGAAGGCACACAGAAAGCTACATATCATAAGTATTGACAAGAGTCTGCAAACTTTGATGTAACAGGATTGAAGATGAGTCTAAACCCTCTACAAGGCCCCAGGAAATAACCACCCCACACTGAGACTACTTGATAGTGGACAGAGAAGAGCTTTTAGATACAGGCGTGTGTGTGTGTGTGTGTGTGTGTGTGTGTGTGTGTTAGTTTGAGCATCCAGTAAGACCTGCATCTCAGCCAGAAGCCTTAGGCAAGGGACTTTTGGAAAGACTTAAAATGAAAAGGGGGAGGGCAAACCTTCCCATGATAAATGTGGACACCGGCTTTTAGACTGTATTTACAGCTTATTCTTTATATGTTTGTCTGAGTTGTCTTGGCACTATATGTTCTGTTTTAACATTAAACATGTTGCTCTTTCTATGTGTGTGTGTGCTTACAGAACTGTGTGTGTTTTCATGGATGGTGGAGCATGAGGAGAGAAGCAGAGATCTGTGAAGAGGCAGTGGCCTGCGTGCTCTTCTTCAAATGCCAGAGTCAAAGTTTACAAAACATTTGAGGGGTGAGGGAGAAGGAGAGGAGAGGGACAGTTGTTTTGAAAGAATAAAAAAAGCATAAGGGCCAATATTCAATAAGACCTTTTTCTTTCTTTTTTTAAAACAAGTGTCAAGTTTGTAGTCTTTGTATTGATGTTGGTTTTGAAACTTGCATACCATTTTGAAGAAAGGTTTAAAGTTAATGATTCTAAAAATGTCATGTGATGTAACCAAGTAAATTACTACTTGACGTTTTTAAATTTTACAATATTTTTACATTTTTAAATATTTACAATATTTATTTAATTTTTACAAAACAAACAAAACTTTTTTTTTTTTTTTTTAAACAAATATCATGAATAATTAATTCATAAATATATTTCACCTTTTTAACATACTAAAGGTTTTGGGGAATCACACCACGATATTACTACCCATGTCTTTGTCTTTGCACCACATGACTTGATGATTTAGCAGAAGTTTTCCAAATATTAAACAGTAAAGCAGTTTTGTGTAAATTATGAGGCTAATCTATCTTCTTTTCTACTTTTTTCTTTTTAAAGAGGCAATTAAAAGGCTTATGCTAATTAATATAAATTAAAACCATGCCATCATAGAAGAGGTGTTATGAATGTCATTGACCTATTATTGAAACAAATGTCTGAAACTGAGGATTAAAATGAAGTCAAGAACTGAAACAGTTCATGGTTCGGTACCTCGGTTTTGGGCTCATGGTTCGGGACGATTTCGGTACAATAGGAAACATTTTGTTTAGAGTCCAATTCTCACTATTAACCAACTATTAACTATGACTTTTGCCTCAACAACACCTGTAATTACTGCTTATTAATATTTAGGAAGGTAGTTGTTAAGTTTAGGTATTGGGTAGGATTATGAGATGTAGAATATGGTCATACAGAATAAGGCATTAATATCTGCTTTATAAGTAGTACTAATAAACAGCCAATATCCTAGTAATATGCATGCTAATAAGCATCATGTGTTACAAAAGTACAAAATAATTAGAATAATGAAAAAATCTAAAACTTGTGCATCTGTTTTGTGCACAGTTGAGTGCATGAGCCTTTTCAAAGTATCCTCCTTTGTCCATGAGTGCAGAAAGAACCATTTGACGCGTGTGGAGTACCTAGTGGACTTTGTTTTCAAATTCTCAGGTCATTTGCATATGCGCTGTACTTCTTCCGCTCTTTTGCCTGTTGTGGTGGTTAGAAAACAGCATTGCATTACCACGCACGCCCCCTTCTGGATTAGAGCGTGGATTGCCCGTGACTGACTGTATTCGTCATCTGATTGCATGCACCAATCTGTGATGTCCGTACTGTATGATTCGGGGCGAATACATGTACCGTTACACCCCTAACATTATATATATATATATATATAATCATCCCAATGTACACTGACTGACAACACCACATATCCTCTCCCCTGATAGCTGATGTGATAGGCATTCTGATGCACTGTAGTTGCCGTCGTATCATCCAGGTGGATGATACAATGCTGGTACAGGAGAAACTCCCACTCTCTCTTTGTAAAGTGTGAGAAAAGAAACAAATTACAATTATTATTCTCCTCACACAATTCATCCAATTCAGAAAGAGACAGTTAACCAAAGCTTCAAATGATAGTATATGTTTTCTACTATTAGACATGAAATAAGTCATCCACACACACAAAAAGATAAATGTAAAGAAACTGAAAATGTAATTAAACCCAACTGTGCCACACTCGCCTTCAAACAGTGTGGTCCAAAAATCAATAAAAGGTCCAGGTGGACAAAGAAAGCAGTCCTATTAATATATAATGATAGTGTGAGGAAAAAAAACTGAGGGAAGGGAAAAAAGGGTGAGAAGAGTGTAGGATGAACTTTGTATATTGTAACCCTTGATGACCACAAGATATTGTGGAATTGAAGAGAGTGGAGCAGAGAAAGAGGAGCAGTGATTTTCCCCCACTGCTTCCTAGGATTGGTTGGGAATGAAGCTATATCTGCAGCAGTAAAGAGAGAATGAGCAAAGTGGAGAGAGAAGGAAAGAATCCTTTTATTGATTCGCTCTCACATCACATGCTCTCCCCTTCTCTGCAACTCAGCATCTCTCTCTCGTCACACACACACACACAGGCAGGGGAGCTTGGCACATAAAAGGTGACATTCACTGATGGAGTAATTAGTGGCTAGCGAATCACATGCAGTCAGTGATGTTGATGATGTAGTGATGATGATGTACATGCTAATGATGATGTGAAAATAGTTGAACCGTTAATAATTCCATGATTATTCTTACAAATAACTGAATGGATTAATTGGTCCACTGAACATCAAATAAGGCTAAGGGTTTGCTTTTAAAAGTCATACATTTCTGCCTTTCCTAGGAAACAAGTTATGAATAAAAGTAGATATATGGGTAATTGTTGTTAATTAATGAACAGCGTCAATATACACTTACATTCACTCAAAATTGAGTGAATATAAGTTAGTCATTCACTAACTTGGAAGTTAGTCAGGCTGACACCAACAACAAACGCGTAACCAATCAGCATAAGGGGGCATATGACGGTCGAGGAGACAGAACAAGCATGAGGGAGACTTGAAAATAAGAAAAAAAAAACAAAACTGCAGAACGACAGATGGGACAATACAAATGAGCTAAAAAGAATATCACTGGAATGAAGGTTGATGACTGGGCAAGCGCTTTAGGACCCGCGTTTATATTAGAAAAGCTTTCCAGCGCTGGAGTTAGCTAAGTGGGAAGGCCTGAAATCAGACTCAGAGACTGCTTTGATCCACTTCTCATGTAAGTTACACGGTTTTGATTGTCTGGAGCTGCTGTGCTGTTGGTGACTAACAACGTACACTTTGTATTTACTCTTGTGTACTGTGCGTTCATTTTTTGTGCTCCCTTGTCATTCGCTCATCAACTGCGCTTTATTTTTCGTTAAGCATTTTGTTGCAGGTCAGCTGTGATAAACAGACATCCACTCACATTGTTTGTGTAACAGTGGCCAGATATGAGAGTTTTGCCGTTAAACCACTGCACACTGATGACTGTTAGAGAATGCAGTGTTTAGGATCATTGTTAGTGCATTCGCCTCGCATGCCAGCGATCGGGCCGGGGTTCGAGACTGACTCAGAGCAGGGTGGTTAGGATTGGAGTGTGAGTTTTGGAGGCGGAGCAATGAAGAGAGGGTGGGTTTGTTTAGGTTGATTTCAAATATCAACAATGTCCAACAGCGTTGTTCAAAATCTACTTACCGCACCTTTAAACTGATCAAAAGTTACAGTAAACCCGTTATGGGGACAAATGTCCCCACAAAGATGGCAATATCCAAAATCCTTGTCCTTATGGGGACATTTTTGGTCCCCATGAGGAAAACAGCTTATAAATCATACTAAGTGATGTTTTTTGAAAAGGTAAAAATGCAGAAAGTTTTCTGTGATGGGTAGGTTTAGGGTTAGGTTAGGGGATCAAATATACAGTTTGTACAGTATAAAAATCATTATGTCTATGGAAAGTCCCCATAAAACATGGAAACCCAAAATGTGTGTGTGTGTGTGTGTGTTCCCCAGAAGAAAGTCATACAAAGAGGCTTGGAACAACAAGAGGAATGATGACAGTTGTCATTTTGGGTGAACTATCCCTTTAAGTTCTCAGAGTCTTTGAACTTTTATTGTATATTCGAATTGTCAAAAATATGTAATTGCATAAGTTGCTCTTTGAGTAAAGATGTGAGTTTGACCTGAAACAACTTCATTTTCTGTGTTTAAAGTTGCTCTGTTAGAAATGAAAAACAGGTCTTTAAAATTAAACGTGATCAGCAGGATAGATTGAACTGTTAAATAAGCTCATGTCAGACTGATTCAGTTCTACATCATTCCAACTACTCACAAGTCTCTCAGCTTGATGGTTTCTGCCTCTGTGATTCTGTGATGTCTGTCAGGACATCAGTGAGAGGTTTGTAATTATCTGTGACTCTCCCTTGAGCTCTGCTCTGGAACTTCCTGGTGTTCCGGTTCTGTTCTCCATGTCTGGCATTCACAAAAGGCCAGAGGGAACAGGGGAATAGATCCACACTGGAAGCCACTGTAAATAACAGACATCCGTGTCCCCACAGGCTGAATCAGGATATGTAACCCAGCTTCAAACCATAGGGGAGCGAGAATGACCTTCTGCTAGTATCTAAAGTGGAGTTGTCTCTATTTTCATACTTATCTGTCATTAATCTTTATTCTACTTTTTTCCTACTACATTTTTCTTCTCATGAATTTAGCTAACTCACTCAGTGCCTCAAAGTTGCACAAGGATGTACAGTTCACACAGCCAAGATATCAGTTTGGAGGGACACATTTGGCCGTAATGAATCGTAACATTTGAATTCTCACAACAGCCTTTCACCCCCTCAGCCCACTTTTCATCATTCAACTCAGTTGTCTCTGGTCATAACTCAAACGTATAACAAGCTGACCTTTTGAAAGCATAACAACTATATTTTAAATTCATGGCATTTCTCTCATTCCACAACCCCCTTGTTTAAAAGCTGTAGAGGAAAAGGCTTTATTTCCATTGCTGCAGGGGAAAATGATTGAGGATGGAAAAAAGAGGAGATTTATACAGATTTATTCTTTTTTTTTTTTACATTTCATTAATCCCACCCCCAACTCCTGCAAAAAAAATCTGCAGAGGCTAATTCACTTTGCTCAGTTTCTTTCTTTCATTCTTGCTTTCTTTCAGTCAACTTATATTTGACAGGAGACCTCGTTCTCCTCTACACAGATCATCACAGGAGCAGAACTGACCACTGTTCTCAGAAACCATCTTGTTTAAATGGCACATACCGGGAAAAAGCAATTAAATGTGTTGAAAAGCAATATTTGATATTTAAAGAGCAGAAGCAGTCTGGACAAGTTCAGATCATCACTTCCACTCCAGCGTGAATGAAGACAACTGAATCTCCAACACATCTGAGAGCAGGATTATGATATAGGATTTGATCAACTACTTCATCAGTCTCAGTTGGCTAGAAGGTTATGTGCCCTGAAACACAAAGCTAAAACGTCTCAAACATCTTGTCCTCAACTGACTCTCAAAAGAACAAGCTATTACTCGTACTGAGACTTTAATCACAAAATATCTCAACAGTTCTTCTGCTAGTTCAGTTTTGATCTTAAAAAGAAAAGTGTGGGAAAAGGTAATTCTGATCCTAGAGCTTGAGAACTACTGCCAGGATAATTCTCGAAAGACGCGGTCAAGATTCTTGTCTTATACTAGTCCTCTTCAATGTTCTTTATACAAATGTCAATTTTATTTTGGGCTTCAGAAGTTCTGTGGCTGGCTATTGTCAATAGTGTAGCAATGTATGAAGCACAGCTCACACAGAAGTCACTTTCAAACCAAACAGATGCTGTTGGTCAACACAACTAATTTGCATGACCAACTGAATCCGAAGCAAAATCTGCTTTGAGAAAATCTTGTGGATTCCTATTAAAAAGGACTAGATTTCATCTGCATAAAATCATCAAACAATGGTAAATGTGACCATACCTTAAGTTATAATTTATAAACTGCTAAAAGTTTGATCATTGGACCATTACACTTATTTAAAACCATTAAACTCTCAATTCAAAGTAACTGAATGGGACATGGAATAATGTTTGAAATAAAACACCTCAGTGAACTCATGTTCTACCAGACAGACTTCAATCATTTTTAGACACATGATGACATTGACATTTATATTATTTTAGCGATTTTTAGCTAACATTATTGGATCAATAAAGATAAACATTATATTTTGTGACTACACATTATTTTATGGGAAGCTTTATGGCAAGTCTTGAAACAACAACAAATAGTGCAACCAAATTAAGTACAGACAAACTGACTAGCACATCAGTCTGTGATTTGCATCCCATTTCAAGTCAGACCATACAAACGGCTGATCCAAACCTATTCCAGTTTGGAACAGAATCCCTTTATGTAGATGGGCACCTTGTATAAAGAAAAATAAAACCAAACCCAGACTACTACAATAAAAACAAGACAAGGCACTTTAAAATGTCATTCAAAGAATAGTAAATACCAGCTGAAGTCACATTCATCTCTCTCTGTTGTTTTAACTGGGGCTCAATATCGGAGAAGGTGTACTTTTATTGATGTTCTCCACCTATTTCAATCTTTCTCCTGTAATTTGAAATGAAGCCTGACTGTCTGTAAACCTACAGATTATGAATAGCTTTCTTTAAACAAAACCTAAAGCTTATCTGTGAAACCTCTCTCCATTCAACGGGTGAATTCTCACACAATAGGAGGACTTAATTTGGAAGCTTCCCTTTATATTGTTTTATAATAAGTTTAAAAACTAGATCACTAAATGGTCATGAAAGAATAACTTTTAGAAACTCAAATTTCTATTACCATTAAAAAAAAGAAACAGTAGTCAATTAGTATCTTAAATATCTTAAATGATCTTAAATAATTTCATATACACTGTGTGTGTGTGTGTGTGTGTCTGTGTGTGTACATATTGTCACAGTTATTCTTAGTTTGATGTGTTTTGGTTTGGTTTTCAAGGACTTTTAGTACAGGTGCTGGTCATATAATTAGAACATCATCAAAAAGTTGATTTATTTCACTAATTTCATTCAAAAAGTGAAACTTGTATATTATATTCATTCATTACACACAGACTGATATATTTCAAATGTTTATTTCTTTTAATTCTGATGATTATAACTGACAACTAAGGAAAATCCCAAATTCAGTATCTCAGAAAATTAGAATATTGTGAAAAGGTTCAATATTGAAGACACCTGGTGCCACACTCTAATCAGCTAATTAACTCAAAACACCTGCAAAGGCCTTTAAATGGTCTCTCAGTCTAGTTCTGTAGGCTACACAATCATGGGGAATACTGCTGACTTGACAGTTGTCCAAAAGACGACCATTGACACCTTGCACAAGGAGGGCAAGGCACAAAAGGTCATTGCAAAAGAGGCTGGCTGTTCACAGAGCTCTGTGTCCAAGCACATTAATAGAGAGGCGAAGGGAAGGAAAAGATGTGGTAGAAAAAACTGTAAAAGCAATAGGAATAACCGAACCCTGGAGAGGATTGTGAAACAAAACCCATTCAAAAATGTGGGGGAGATTCACAAAGAGTGGACTGCAGCTGGAGTCAGTGCTTCAAGAACCATTACGCACAGACGTATGCAAGACATGGGTTTCAGCTGTCGCATTCCTTGTGTCAAGCCATTCTTGAACAACAGACAGCGTCAGAAGCGTCTCGCCTGGGCTAAAGACAAAAAGGACTGAACTGCTGCTGAGTGGTCCAAAGTTATGTTCTCTGATGAAAGTAAATTTTGCATTTCCTTTGGAAATCAGGGTCCCAGAGTCTGGAGGAAGAGAGGAGAGCCACACAATCCACGTTGCTTGAGGTCCAGTGTAAAGTTTCCACAGTCAGTGATGGTTTGGGGTGCCATGTCATCTGCTGGTGTTGGTCCACTGTGTTTTCTGAGGTCCAAGGTCAACGCAGCCGTATACCAGGAAGTTTTAGAGCACTTCATGCTTCCTGCTGCTGACCAACTTTATGGAGATGCAGATTTCATTTTCCAACAGGACTTGGCACCTGCACACAGTGCCAAAGCTACCAGTACCTGGTTTAAGGACCATGGTATCCCTGTTCTTAATTGGCCAGCAAACTTGCCTGACCTTAACCCCATAGAAAATCTATGGGGTATTGTGAAGAGGAAGATGCGATATGCCAGACCCAACAATGCAGAAGAGCTGAAGGCCACTATCAGAGCAACCTGGGCTCTTATAACACCTGAGCAGTGCCACAGACTGATCGACTCCATGCCACGCCGCATTGCTGCAGTAATTCAGGCAAAAGGAGCCCCAACTAAGTATTGAGTGCCGTACATGCTCATACTTTTCATGTTCATACTTTTCAGTTGGCCAAGATTTCTAAAAATCCTTTCTTTGTATTGGTCTTAAGTAATATTCTAATTTTCTGAGATACTGAATTTGGGATTTTCCTTAGTTGTCAGTTATAATCATCAAAATTAAAAGAAATAAACATTTGAAATATATCAGCCTGTGTGTAATGAATGAATATAATATACAAGTTTCACTTTTTGAATGGAATTAGTGAAATAAATCAACTTTTTGATGATATTCTAATTATATGACCAGCACCTGTAAGTTTCTCTTTGCTTCCTGTTTTATCAGTTACCATGTTTTTTTTTATTATATGATTAATTAGTGCACAGCTGTCTGTATTTTAGTTTGTTATCTTGTGTGTATGCCTTCAGTTCATTCAGTTCGTCTGGTGTTGTTTGTGTTAATGTGCACGCTGTTGCATTGCCGTTCTCATTTGAATACAACCTTTTGTGTTGTTTTATTAAAGTATACCTACTTATTTGCAAGATATCTTCCTCATTGTCTTCCTTTCCATCTCAATCCATGAGAGAACACCAGACTGCCTAAAATGGATATAGCAGCGATCAATGTTGCCCCAGTAAGAAGTTGCAAGGGACTAAGAAGAGGAATTATTTTTATTTTCCAGGGCGGCAGAAGTGCAGTATGTGGAGGAGTTTGTTTACATCTGCCACCGTGCAACGTGAGATGACCTCAAATTTTTCTGGTGATAATCCACTTCCTGCTTCCAAAGGGTGATACCTGCTGGAGCTTAGAAGAGTACATCAGCTTCGCTCTGTGGGTGGATGGATCCTCCTTTACTGTGGGCAAAGCTAAAGAGGAGAACATCACCATCAGCCAGCCCCACCTCACACCTATTGTCACGCCGCAAAATCCAGAGCCCAGCCAGCCATCACCCCACTGCATGGGCATAATGCCAGAGCCCACCGCAGATGGAGAGCTCGAGTGTGCCGAGATGCAATAGCCAGCATCTGTAATAAGGACTGAGCAAACCATTGCCTCAGAGCCCCCAAGAGAGTCTGACAAGGTGTGTGAGCCGGCAATATCCTGTGCCACCATGGACTTGTGGTGAAGAAAGACCCCGCCCACACTCCCACCACTGAGGGTGAGCTGAAACTGACCTCTGCAATATATGGTGACTTAGAAGAGGATAGGACAGGATCCCTCCTGTCACTCATCTGCTCACACTCAGTAATCACCTGCACCTGTAAGCTATCTACTCATCACCACAGCAGTATAAAGGCACACACTTCACCACTGCACTTTGTCTGGTCTCATGAGAAGGACTTACCCGCTCCTCTTACCTGTATGCTCCAGTGTTCCTTCGTCTCTCCTGCTCCTTTGTGTCTCCAGCGTCCTCCAGATACCTCACCCTGCTACACTCACCGAAGTGTGTGCCCTCTTACCTGTATGCTCCAGTGCTCCTCCTCCTTTGTGTCTCCAGTGTCTCCTGTCCTCCAGTGTCTCCAGTGTCCTCCAGATACCTCACCCTGCTACACTCACCGAAGTGTGAGCCCTGCTGCTCTGTTCCACGATCGCCATTCTCCATCTACGAACACAAAGTGACTGTCAGTATTCTCGCTCCATACTTCTTTACAACGCTGATTATCATATGCACCATCATCTCTGTGTCATCTCAACCATTGTTAATAAACTCCTATTCATCTAACTTCTCTGTGAGTCTGTAGTCCATAACACACATACTGTATATTACATTTAATATCAACATTTTTCATAAGTGTGACATACTAGTACAATGTACCAAACCACTTTGTACAATCACCAAATCAATTACTGCAATAAGCTATGGTATGAGATTCATGCACCACATGTGCTTATCTGATAGTCTATCATTAATATAGCCCTTTTTTGTATTTCACATAAGCATCTCTTTGGCTTAAGCAATTGTTTCCACTACTGTTTCCCCATTTTGTTCTAATTTGATGATCCATGGCACTTTACCATCAAATTAAATGTAGCAGAAAAAACAAGTTACTGTTTGAAAGAGCTTTGTTTGAAAACACGTTGTTGCTAAGAAACAGCCGGGGGATGTTTCTGGATGAATGAGAGCATTTTTGTGGAAGGGACTGTGTTTGGAATGTTTACTGCACTTTAGGGAAAAATTTTAAATATGGCTCATAGCTAAGCTAATGATACTAATAATATTATCTTTATACCTTCTATAAGTAGAATACCATGGAAAAGATTGTCCTGTCTGGATGGGTTATAGTTCTGTTTACGTATTTATCCTATTTATAATTCTATCTATGTATGTATTGATGCCCAAAGTTCCTTAATCAAGAAGTTTCTGCTGCACTTCCAAGCGCATCTTTCTCCACTGAAACTATTCTGAAAGTAAATTTAAATTTTCAGAATCTCCAAAGGGGTTTCTATGCCTAACAATGTGTTCCTAAATGTGAAAAAAAAAAAAAAAAAAAAAAGAGAGAGTGAAGAACCCAAATGAAGGTATGTGTGTGCATATGAGTCCATTCCACTGAATTAATATACAACTCTCTCATTTCAAGCTATTCTAACACATTGATGGAGGTGAAGAATGGTTAATCGAGGAAAGGGGGTGAGCAGAAAAAAAAGATGCATGGCAGGGAGCAAAAAAGAACAGAAAGAAATATCAAAGCCAAAAAAGGAGCAGGCTTTGAAAAGTGTTGAGGGGAAATGATTTTGTCTATTGATTTTTAAAACTTTTGTTTTCTGTTCATTTGCATTCTGTCAGCGTTTCTCAAAGGGTGGGACATGAAAAATTAAAAGCATTGTTTTTAAAGATATTCAAATGTCACTGTGTAGGATAAATTTTAGATACATTGAAAAGAAGGAAAACTTTTCAAACAATAATTTAAAAACTATAACTATAAAGGGAGCAGATTGACAAGACATTAGCCAAACAAACAAAAACACAAAACAACCAATAACTACACTGACTCTGGTTCTAAACTGCACACAATAACTTGAAGAGACAGTTCAGCCAAACATTTGTTAATGAAGCCTTGAACTGTTTCTGCTTCATTCCCTGCTGAGAATTTGGATGTGAAGACACATCTAATCATTTTAATTTGAGAGCCTCTGTTGTCAAAATCATCTGTTCTTTCTTGCTTGCTTGCCTTGCAAGTTTCTTTCTTTCTGGACGTATGAATTAATGAATAAAGGTTTCTTTGGTGACACTTTACATTAAGGTTCCCTTTATAAAGGGTTTATAAAGGTGTTTGTTAATGAGTAATAAGTCATTTACAAATGCATTATAAATCATTAATAATGCACTTATAACTGCATGAATAAAAAGGGCGACTTTAATGCAATACCTGCCAAATAGTGAGCCGTTTTTTACTCATGTTATATTTATTAACACTTTTTTTTTTAACTCAAAACCAGATTTCTGGTTTATTTCATGATGCAGCAAAAATTGACTATCATAATTAGACTGAAGGGTGTTGTATTTGTGCTTTTCTTATTAATATCTCATGACTGCCACTTTTCTTACTATGTTGCTTACCAGAAGTTTCTGTCTTACCCATGATACTCTCCAAAAAGGTCATGATGCCTATCCACAGCAGTGTATAAAAACTGATTTCTTGTTTTTTAAAGATGAAATTCCAACTTTATTTTGAAAATAAAACAAAAGATAATAACCATAACTTGATTAGATATTAATAATGAAAAATTTAATTCCAGTATTAGTTACCTGTGAACCTTAATGTAGGGTGGACACTTGTGAACCATTTATTCATGAGTTATAAACATTAATAACCTGTGAAAGTGAACCTTAATGTAAAGTGGAAACCTGTTAATCATTTATTAATGAGTAATGAACATTAATAACCTGTGAAAGTGAACCTTAATGTAAAGTGGAAACCTGTGAACCATTTATTAATGAGTTATGAACATTAATAACCTGTGAAAGTGAACCTTAATGTAAAGTGAAAACCTGTGAACCATTTATTAATGACTTATAAACATTAATAACCTGTGAAAGTGAACCTTAATGTAAAGTGAACACATGTGAACCATTTATTAATGAGTTATAAACATTAATAACCTGTGAAAGTGAACCTTAATGTAAAGTGGAAACCTGTTAATCATTTATTAATGAGTTATAAACATTAATAACCTGTGAAAGTAAACCTTAATGTAAAATGGAAACCTGTGAACCATTTATTAATGAGTTATAAACATTAATAACCTGTAAAAGTGAACCTTAATGTAAAGTGGAAACCTGTGAACCATTTATTAATAAGTTTCAAAAATTAATAACCTGTGAAAGTGAATCTTAATGTAAAGTGAACACATGTGAATCATGTATTTATTAATTATTAATGTACACACAGAAGATAGTATTTTTTTCTGATGAAATATTTTATTTTTGATGCATGTATTAGTAAACACAACTTTAAACTTGAAACAAAAAAAGTTTAAACTTTTCTTTTACAGCACAAAATTACAGAGCATGACTTCTCATGAAAAGTGGCTTATGCAAGTAAACTCACATTAAAACATTCAGAGAAGCAATCAAGTATTCCAAAAACAGATAATAAGCATCACACCTATAAGCCAAACATATTTGATACAAGCTGAATAAAGGCACCTAAATATGTATTTTTTTATTTAACAGTTGTGCAAATCATTAAATCAATGACCAAATGCACCATTACAGAACATTAGCATATTAATATGCATTCAATAATTATTTTTGATATCATGATAAAGGCCACCATAACTTGAGGATATTTGGCTTTGGCCATCCGCACTTGCAGTTGCAGTACCTGCGCGGGAGCGCGGGAGCGCGGGAGCGGTTATAACACAGAGATTACACATATAATATAAACACTAGAAAAACATAGTCTGCGATTTCACCTCAGTTAGCTTACCCATCAAATCAGTAAACACAAATTTTCACTTCAAAGCATGTTGCAACAGAACTAACTGTGTGACTTCTTCTCGTGAAAAGTGGCAAGGCTTTATTGGATGCTCACTAGCGCCAACTCCTGTCACACGCCAGAATTAACACGCATAGTGATGAGAACCTTAAAGAGTATAATAAAGTATATAGCCTACTACTACAACTACTACTACTACTTATTATTATTATTATTATTATTATTATAAGAAGAAGAAGAATACATTGCTTATTATACATTATTGTCACATTTGGTTGTGAAGAGCAGTGAGGAAGCAGGAATTAGATGCAGCATTTTTTTATTATGAAGATAACTGAACTAAAAAATGTAGGAGAACAAACTATAGTAAGCTATAGTAATAGAAAACTAGACGTGACAATAATATATTAGGCTATACTTTATATACTCTTTCAGGTCACATCACTCAGTAAGCATGCGTGTGACAGGAGTTGGCGCTAGTGAGCATCCAATAAAGCCTTGCCACTTTCATGAGAAGAAGTGGTGCAGTTACCAGGTCTGTTCCAACGTGCTCTGAAGTGAAATTTTGTGTTTTATGTTACTGATTTGATGGGTAAGCTAAATGGAGTGACATTGCAGACTATGTTTTTCAAGTGTTTATATTATAATCGCTGTGTTAGTTTGTATATTATATGTGTAATCGCTGTGTTAGTTTGTATATTATATGTGTAATCGCTGTGTTAGTTTGTATATTATATGTGTAATCGCTGTGTTAGTTTGTAGCTATATTAAACAAATAACCGCTCCGGCGCTCCCGCTTCTGTCGCGCGCAGGTACTGTATGAATGGCCAAATACTAAAGTTACAGTATCCTTTATCATGATATCAAGAATAATTATGAATTGCTTATTAATATTTCAACAATAAAATATGTCACCAGGAAAAAAAAAATCTGCTGTGTGTACTTTAATAAATACATGATTCACGTGTGTTCACTTTACATTAAGGTTCACTTTCACAGGTTATTAATGTTTATAACTCATTAATAAATGGTTCACATGTGTTCACTTTACATTAAGGTTCACTTTCACGGGTTATTAATGTTCATAAGTCATTAATAAATGGTTCACAGGTTTCCACTTTACATTAAGGTTCACTTTCACGGGTTATTAATGTTCATAAGTCACTAATAAATGGTTCACAGCTTTCCACTTTACATTAAGGTTCACTTTCACAGGTTATTAATGTTCATTACTCATTAATAAATGGTTCACAGGTTTCCACTTTACATTAAGGTTCACTTTCACAGGTTATTAATGTTTATAACTCATTAATAAATGGTTCACGTGTTCATTTTACATTAAGGTTCACTTTCACAGTTTAATAATGTTTATAAGTCATTAATAAATGATTAACAGGTTTCCACTTTACATTAAGGTTCACTTTCACAGGTTATTAATGTTTATAACTCATGAATAAATGGTTCACAAGTGTCCACCCTACATTAAGGTTCACAGGTAACTAATACTGGAATTAAATGTTTCATTATTAATATCTAATCAAGTTATGGTTATTATCTTATGTTTTATTTTCAAAATAAAGTTGGAATTTCATCTTTAAAAAAAAACAAGAAATCAGTTTTTATACACTGCTGTGGATAGGCATCATGACCTTTTTGGAGAGTATCATGGGTAAGACAGAAACTTCTGGTAAGCAACATAGTAAGAAAAGTGGCAGTCATGAGATATTAATAAGAAAAGCACAAATACAACACCCTTCAGTCTAATTATGATAGTCAATTTTTGCTACATCATGAAATAAACCAGAAATCTGGTTTTGAGTTAAATAAGTGTAAATACATTTATTAAGCATTTATAACATGTGAGTTAAAAACGGCTCACTATTTGGCAGGTATTGGATTAAAGTCGCCCTTTTTATTCATGCAGTTAAAACTGCATTATTAATGATTTATAATGCATTTGTAAATGACTTATTACTCATTAACAAACACCTTTATAAACCCTTTACAAAGGGAACCTTAATGTAAAGTGTTACCGTTTCTTTCTTTTTCTGTCCATCTAACAAACACCAAGGTGATCTCTCCTTCCAGACTGGAGCCACAAAACAGGCCCCTGGTGCTGAAACACTGCAACAAGTGTGTGTCAATGAGTGATGGATGCTCCCTTGCTCCCTTTCTCAGTAGCTCCAGCAGTTTGAACTCTTTAAATCACAACTGACATTGTTTGTAGAGATTAATAGTTAAAAGTCAAAGTCTGTATGAGTGATTATTGTTGAAACCGAGCAGCCAACGTTCCAAACCAGCAGAGAATTACTATCACAATTTGATGTGTGTCATCTATACAAATATACAGTGATAGCCCATAAATTACATTCTAGCATGAACGGATGAAGTCTGACATTGTTTGTGGTTTCTAAACCTTTTTTATAGAAGAAGAAGGAGAAGAATCTAAAAAGATATTAAAAACATGACTATGAAGTTGTGAAGCGCATGTGTGGTTGTGATGGTTGTGTGATATGAAAAGTTTTTCAGATGGCTGTCTATTGTGCTAAGGTCCTTGGCAGCATTTTGTAAACAGAAAATGAAGGTTTCTTGATTATAACCAGAGCAATACATCTACTATCCATTTAAATACAATTACTAAGTTGTCCTTTCCATGCTCCGAAGAAAACTCTACTGCAAATCCTCTTTTTACGAAGCCCGTTTATCATACAATGGCTTGTTTACACCGAGCGGTACAGTGTAAGTACAGTTCAGTACGGTACACAATTTTTGCTGTTTCCGTTGTCAGAAGTTGTGAATGGTACCCTAATTCCGAACCGTACTACACTGTACCGTATCACTTTTTTGAGACCCTTCCGTTGGGGTACCAAGCACAATAGTACTAATAGTACCGGTACCAAAAGGGTGGAGCTACACTCACTGCAGAACGTTGATTGGTTGACAGAGAATCGTCACTTGCGCGTGCTACAAGGTGAATGACAACACAATATCGTTGCAACACAATGTGTATTTTTCAGCTGTTTTTCCTTTTGCAGCCTTCAGCCTTTGCTCAAACAAAGCTACTGTATGTCCTCCAGTGTTGTTTACTGTCACTTTCTTCTTCACGTGAGAATAACTTTGATTGCTACTTTCCAGCATACATCACGCCTATCAAGTAAGGGAACTGTTAGCGGTGGAAACACAAATGCGATCAGGGTTTGCCATCCCGAATCTTACTGTACTGTACTGAACTGAACTGTACTGCTTTGTGGAAATGAGCCATAAGTGAATGAAAGAACAGATTTATATATTTCCCTAAAAAACTGCTTACACATAAAATATCCTTGAGCTTGTCTAAATGGTTGTGTTGCTAAAATTTGTGTTTGTGCTGTACCTCTGAAATCTGAAAATTCCTGGTACACAATCCTTTCTTTATCTTCTTGTCATCTTTTTATGTTGCTCCTGTGAGTGTTCATGGACACAATAGGGTGAATTCTTGACTTCTGTATTGTAATGTTCACCCTGATTTGGTAAGAGGCTGATACTGGTAAGTTAGACTTTATACAATATTACTATGATGAAGGTGTGGCTCATGAATATTAATAATGTGTCTGGATACTCCAATTATGAAGCAAAGTCAGCATTACCTAATAAATTTCATTTAAAATTTAATGAGCTAAACCTTTACCATCTTAAGACTGTTAATTTCGCCCCCAGCAAACCAAGTTAGTACTACTGTAGAAAAGCTGGTATTGTTACATTATTTCATTTTTGTTATTGAGCTGGTACCAAAGTGCCTGTACTTTTAAAATTCCTATTTCTCTTTCAATGTTTGTTGTGCAGCAAAAGGAAATGAAGGATAGTGAATGTCATTAAGCAACAGAAAATTGCTTGCACATCTCAAATTCACTGATGATTGATGTTACGCCTCCAGTATGCTGCAGTTGGCCAACTGCTTTCCAGCTGCACAACATTAAATACAAGGACACACTTGGTTAGAGGATATACTTGGAAGCTACAAAACAATTAGTACTTCTCCAAATTGAAGCTATTCAACTTTACTTCTCTTCCACCAAATATTTTAAGAGTTCAGAAGTTTCCATCTTAAGTCTAATTACTGTCTCACAGAACTACTGACCATGTGTACTCTATAGTATGTTATCTTTAAAAACCTTAATAAAACGGCAATCTGTCAGCATCTAAAAGCCATCTTTAAGCCTAGTGAAAACTCCACAGAATCATCAACCAATCCGTCCCACTGTCCCAAGCATCCTTCTAAAGTAGGCCATGTTTAGAAATCTCCTGTGAGGTGAATCTGCAAATCCTCCTGTAAAAAATGTTGCTGCTTAATACTCAGTCATTGTTGAACAAGTCCCCGCTGCACGGCTTGGTATTGTGATTGCGATTACGCTATTCTTAACAGAACAGCTCCCCCAGGACAGCACTTTGAAAAGATGCCCTGCTAAAGTGTAGCCTGCAATTATACTGTATGGTGTTTTTCAGGGACACTGTCAATCCATGCCTGTTTTCTATCCCTCCTACCTTGTTATACCGTGCCCTGAAATTACATTGGCCATCACGTCTACTGCTTATCTATTGACCACAAAAATCAAGCACTGGATCAGATCTTTCAGCTTAACTTATTTCCAGCACTTGACGACTCTGACTATCTTAAATTCTCTGTTTTAAAAAGATAATTATAGATGAACCGATATTAAAATTCTGTCTGGTATTGATAAGACAGAAAACATATTTTAATGTTATAGAATCATGCATAAAAACACTAAGGCATCACAATATTATGAAGTACAGTATGAAAAACTTATTATTTATTTTGAGATTGGCTATTTCTTTTTATTTATTTTTTTTACAATCCTGTTATTAGTATCTCTCTCTCTCTCTTCCATGATAAAAATCTAAATCGAAAGAACAATGTGAAAAAGACTGGTAGGACAAGGGGATGTATTTGATTTCAGAACAAAATCATGTATAAAACTAAAAAATCAAGTAAAAAACAGTCCGATCTGAAGTAATCATCTATAATTACTTTACATTTATGTTATGTAATTTTAATAATTTCAGTAGCTTAAAATACAAGCTATTTAAAAAAGAAAGCTTAGTAATGGATGCACTGTTTTTGCCATTCTATTGCCATGACATTGTAATTGTTTGAATAAGAGCAAGGATTTCTTGGCTCATTTTGATTCCTGAAGGCCATGTTCTTGGAATCGTGTTCAGAATTGCAGAAATCACATTCTGAGAAGAAAGAAAAGATTTTCACTCAAATAAAAATCAATCTGTGACATGCACTTGACTCTGAGTAATGTGCGAGATGGCCTGGCAAGATAAACTGTATAATGTGAGAGACTATAGTACAGGTCTTCGGCTGTTTAGAGAGGTCTGAGCAAATAGCACAGTGCTTCACAGCCCCAAGAAGGAGTAGTGCACTCCTTCATGGGGCTGTGAAGCACTGTGGCATGTGCAGCACTGCATAACATCGTGCAGAAAAATGGGCTTCCTGTCCCACTTAACCCTGACCCCGACTGAAATGATAACTCTGGCTGTGGCCTTCGTAAAATGGTGAAAAATACCATTGTAGTTCGGCAGTGTTTTGCTGTAATAAGTCAAATGTAAAGGACACAGTAAGCTTATATGCTGCAGGGTGTAATTTAAAAAAAGCTAGGTCAGTATGATGTCAGACAATATTGTAGTTTGTTGTTGGATGCTCAGTTATCGGCACACTTAACATGGTCTATATAATACATTACTTTAAAAGGGGGGGTATCACACACAGTTTCTGCCAATCTCGTGTTAATCTTGAGTGCCTATAGAGTAGTAGTGCATCCTTCATCTCTTCAAAAAGTCTTTAGTTTTATCATATTTATAAAAGATAGATACGCTGTACTGAGTCTTTCCGAAAAAAACCGAGCTAAAGAGACTAAAGAGACTTTCCTTAAACAAGTCATCCTTGATATGACGTATGCAGCCTACAAATGCGACCTCTGGAGGACGCAACCTCCGAAATGAGATGCGGCTAATGTCTTCATTGGCTACCTGTAAATAGCATCTACTTTGACCTGCCCTCAAACACTGAAGCTGAGACATGGAAGAGTTTAGTTTGTGTTGTCGACATGTCGAGAATAAGCTGTTTTCAGCGCTGCAAATCCATTTTGCATGCATTTTAAAAAGATGAGGACTCGGGCTGAAATTAATATGGGGGGGGGGGGGGGGGGGGGCGTCGTTACAGTTTGTATCACTGTGTATACAAGTGCCGAGGAAGCCTCTGGAGCTGAAATTCACATATGTTAATGGCCGTTTTGTTTCCGACACATGCTGTAAGTGGTAGACCAATCACAACAGACTGGGCTATCTGACCAATCAGAGCAGAGTAAGCTCGCGGAAAGGAGGTGGTTTAGATAGACTAAGGGTACATCTCAATCAGCTCCCTAGCTTCTGCTAATAGCATAATAGGGGTACTTAAATATTTTCTAGTACTATTAATATGTATGATTTAATATCAATATCAAAATGCATATGGAAATTATATCTATATTAGTTCATGCATAATAAAAAAGACTTGCCAGCCCTATTTATAGTCATTTTGAGTTCTTTCTTTCTTGTTAAAGGGATAGTTCACCATTTCATCATTTACTCACCCTCATGTCATTTGAAACACAAAGTTATTTTGAAGAACACTGGTGTCCAAACAACAATGGACCACCCACTGACTTTCACTTTCAAATGTAATGCTCCACAGATAAAGTTTGGAACGTCGTAAGGGTGAATATAAAAGATGTTTTATTTTATTTAATTTTTTTTGTGAACTTTCCCTTTAAGGTTTTGAGAGCTAAAACAAACCACTAGAGGCAGATCTGCCTGTAACCATCCATTATTTTTATACTGCAGTAAAACATACCCTGATAATGCCTGCAATGTGCTCCAAAAATGTAATAGACAATGAATATCTCACAACAGTTAGTACTGATCATTATCTGGTATCTAAGTTGGTATTAACTTCTTGTTTATAGAACTGTTGTATAATATCATATGCATAATCATGCATATGGTCCGACAAGTAGCATATAAGAAGTTTGTCAAAGAGCTCCAACACAAAAAAGATTTAGTACCTTATGCTGCATCCAAATCATTCACTTTGTGTGATATTAGGAACATCTTGGGCTTTTTTTCACTGAATTCTCTTAGCATGTGATGCAACATTGTGGACACAGACCAGATACACTGAATATTCCTCCTCATTGAACATGGTCTTGTATATATTGTATATAGACCATTCTATTCTGTACAATATTACTCATATCTGCAGGAGCCGACATCTACACATATGGCCAAGAAGCACACATCGTCACTGCGATTATTGACATGTGTTATAAATACTGAGGGGCTGCTCACTTTAGGTGTTAGGGTCATCATCTCATTGACCTGGTCCTGTGGTTAATTATGAGCATGAGGATCTTGAGTGTTCTCGTCTTCTCTTCTGGCAAGATGCTGGCAGTACAACAGAGCGCTGGCAGCACTCAGCTACTTAATGAGCAGAACTCTGACAGCACCATCACACGCTCAGTCGCCAAGTGATGATCAGTGGGTGCATTAGTGAGCGGAGGGTTACATGGCTCTGCTGTTATCAGAAGCAAGCAGCTGATGTCTTAGCCTCCTTCCTTCTGCAATCCTGGCTAATCGATTCTCTTCATCCTTCTCTCCACACATTCACCAACTCTATTTTTTTCCCTTACTTCATCTTTGCCAGTTATAGGATTATTTAATCACTCATTTTCTCACTTATGTATGTGTCCTCTGTGACTCAGAAGATGGGGATAGTGGTGTGGGAGGATTCACAAAGCACCAAACTCTATGGATGAATTCCAATCGAAAGTGAGCACCCTTATGCCCTCCTCATTCCCAAAAGGCAGAACAAAAGGCAAGTGAGCAATTTGGCCACTGAATATATATATATATATATATATATATATATATATATATATATATATATATATATATATATATATATATGTATCTGTCCCCTAACCACCCTAAACCTACCCATCACATAAAGCTTTCTGCATTTTTACATTTTTAATCACTTAGTATGATTTATAAGCTGTTTTCCTCATGGGGACCAAAAACTGATTTTGGATATTGCCATCTTTGTGGGGACATTTTGACTCTCCCCCAAAACACACACACACACACACACACACACACACACACACACACACACACACACACACACACACACACTTTGTTTTGCTATCAAAGTGAGGACATTCCATAGGCGTAATGGTTTTTGTACTGTACAAACTGCACATTCTACCCCCTACACTACCCCTACTTCTAAACCTACCCATCACAGAAAACATTTATTTTTACATTTTTAATAAAACATTGTTTATTATGTTTTTTTAAGCTATTTTTAAATATGAGGACTCATTAAATGTCCTTATATTTCATGTTTACGTCGTAATACCAGTATAATACCCATGTCATTACACACACACACACACACACAAAACAACCTACATCAGGCTTGTCAAAATCAGATTTCATGTGTTTTTCCTATTCAGACTAGTATTTTTAAAGTTAATTCTTGGTGACTTTAATAGCTCATTTAAAAAAAAAAAAAAAAAAGAAAACCCTGCAATTCTCACCATGGTCTAGTCAAAGGAATGAAGAATAATGGATTCTAGGTCTTGCATTATCATTTCATTTGGATCTCATCAAGACACTGATGGGTTCATCCACTTCATAATAACAACAGAACATAAAATAGCAAACTTATCCAGATGTAATTTAAAAATGTTCACAGACTCATTTGAATACCCAGTGATGGTTTTTCTATTTTCTTAATAGTCATTTCCATTTTCAGAGTGCACAAAGTTTGTTGGCATACTTGTTATACCATTCTCCTTCCCTCACCAATCTACATAAACTAGGTCAGCCGGAACCAGGAACACTTCCTATAACACCAGATGTACTCGTTACATCAGAAGAAGAATGGCATCTACGCTAATATTAGTCTTTCTGTTTATCCCGAGGTTTACCGTAGTCAACCAGATCCGGGCCATATCCAGGTGAGACTGAGGACCGGCGCCTTGACACGACCACAACGCAGCCCTGAAGTATCAGCAGAGATTGAGTCAACTAGATCATCCATTGTGAAGGCCTCATCGACACGACAGCCAGTGGCACAGCTCCTCAAAAAAAAAAACCTTCTATACCGGTGTGATGAATACGATCCTCAACTGGACTGAACTGGAATAAATACTTTGAATGTTGCGATCCTAACGGACATAAGAAAAATGAATCGTACCAAAGCACTGTTCGCCAGAGGAGAACTGGCCCCCCGACTAAGCCTGGTTTCTCCCAAGGTTTTTTTCTCCATTTTTAACACAGCAGTCTATTTGCCACCTGTTTGCCATCTGATGTCACCTGTTGGAGTTTGGGTTCCTTGCCGCTGTCGCCTTTGGCTTGCTTAGTTGGGGACACTTGACATTTGATATTGAACAGTGCTTTGATCTGCCGATATTGACACTATTCTTTAAGATCTGCTGTGCAGCCAAAATTATATACCAGTTATCAATGTAAAGCTGCTTTGACACAATCTGCATTGTAAAAAGCACTATATAAATAAAGGTGACTTGACTTGACTTGACCAATCACCCCCTACCCCTACCAGACAACAGATTGAAGGAACTCACCAGGTTTCTCTCTTCCTGCATGTTCTATATTTGCTTGTTCTATTTTTGTTTGCAGCCTCAGGCCACTATTAGTTTCATATAAAGAGCCAAGCCTAGCTCTGCTCACAAGCACTGTTTATTGTAATGTTTATGTCGCAGTTGCTTCTCTCTCGTTTGGGGTAGAAGGGTATTAGAGGGCAGAACATCTTTGCATCATCTTGGATGTGAGAAGTAAACTTCATTTGTTTGCAAAGACCCATGAACTGATGACATGAGAACAGTTTGCCCGTTGTCACTGCTTTCAGCGTGGATCTGAGATCAGCATTTTTCTCTCACCTCTCCGTCACTTTGATCTCATATTCTTTTGACTTTGTGGGGTCTGCCAAACATCTGGAAGTCTGTAAGCACCATCTGCATCCTCATGTTGTTGAATTTACTTAAAAAAATAAACAGGTGTAACGAAGTTAAAGGCTCAGGAAAGAAGGAGTCGGCGTCCAGTAGCGAGGCCCCGTTCCCACTACACTTGCTCCCCATTCAACAAATGTCGACACATCTTCTGACCCTCCTAAAAGCAGTATATCCCCCCGACAAGCTCTTCTAGCACCACAAACCTCACGTGTCCAAGGTGGCAGACTCTGCTCAATCCATATAGATTTTTCCCACAGTGGCAAGGGCCCTTTGACAGCACGTTCCTCCTTCCTCCTGGGTTTCAGCACCAATGTAACAAAGTTAAAGGCTCACAGAAGAAGGAGGCGGGAACTGGCATAACTTTAATAATAAAATAAACATAAACAACAAAACAAAAGTAAAGCAGCAGCCCCTAATGGATGACTAATGCATAAACTAAAACAAAAACACTGTCGTCACTCCTCCTCTATTCCTTCTGGAGCTCTGCAGTGGGACTCGCTCATTGACGCTCACGCCACTTGCCTCGCTCCATTCCCACAGCTCTCGGCCCCTTCTTGCTCATCACAACAGGTTATTTCCATTAAAAGCTAATGGATCTTCTAGTCCATTAGATGATGAACAGGTACAGGTTATGTAATCGCCCCTCAGTGGAATACACAGGAGGAAGGATAAATGCTAATTAACAGAATATCTTTCTGTATTAGTCATAGATAATGATTCACTTGCTGTCACTGGGTGAGGAAGGCTAGAAATTTATGTAACCTTAACTATGTTTGAAGATAAATACAGGACAAATGTGTAAAATGTTACAATACAAATTTGATAATGAAATAACAGAAATCTCTTATCTTTCACACAGAATGAAACCAGCTGCTTTTATCAATTTCAGACTTTAAAAAAACAACAACAAAAAAAAAAAAAAACAACATAGACTGTAATTTCTATGTTAACTCAAGAAAAGAGATGTCTTATTCAATTTAGGAATTTAAGTTAACACTTTTCTTGCCTTTTGCTCATGCACTTAGTCTTCACTTGATGGATATAAAATATGCACATCGGAAAGTATTATAAAAAAAAGGATGGTTGTTAAATATATTCCTAAAAGGTTCTAATTTTGTTGTTGTTGTTGTTTTTTTATTATTATTTATAATTTATTTAAAACAAGCTTGGGAATCATTTGCCACTGAACTTAAAATAGTAAAGGTTTTTGTCTCTCTTAAGTGATTATAAAATGGGATATATGGAAAATTAGTTAATTACTGAAAAGTTCCAATAAGTATATTTACATTCAAAAACTGATTAATACTTTTATTTCAGAAAGGATGCATTAAATCAATCAAAAGTGACAGTTAAGACATTTGTTACAAAGGATTTCTATTTCAAATAAATGCTCTTATTTTGAACCTTCTATTCCTCAAAGAATCCTGAATAATAATAATAATAATAAACTAGGCAATAAAAAAAAAATGGGAGCACAACTGTTTTTAACATTGATAATAATAATAATAATAATAATAATAGGAAGAAATGTTTCTTGAGCAGCAAATCAGCATATCAGCATTGCCATCAGAGGAATAAATTATACTTTAATTAATAAATATATTATGTAAATAGAAATTTATTTTAAAATCTTTTTTTTATTTGAACAGTAGTGTATCTGTTTATATTCTGTGGTAAACAGTTTTTTTTTTTTTTTGCAATAATTCTTAAAATTGTTGATTCATAAAGTTATTTTATAATGTACTGAATGTAAATATTTGGCCTCTGTATGTTGTGTGTAACTCAAAGAAAGAAAGACAGTATTTATCTGCTAAAAAGCACAAAATTACCACCAGTCATGTTGTTATGCACACCCCATTCACATGGTGGTCCATTCACATTCTCAGTATATCAATATTTTCTTTCTTCTTATCTTTCAGACCAAGAAAATTAGAAAATCTTTCGTCCATTTAGCTACTGTTAGTGTTTGTGGTTGAATTCTAGACTTCTTAACCCTTTCTTCACAATGGCTACTTTTTAAATCAATGTCTAAAACAGATATTTCTGCCCTCTATGTGACCTGTGTGCACATATTCTATCAGTTCAACTACTCGTAATGTTTTTCCTCTCCTGCCAGATAAATACTGTCTGTGTCCTAGTGATGAAATAAGCTCCATCAGTGAGGGGTACATAATGAAATAAATATAAATCTTACTGGATGTATTGGACCATGCTGTACCATTGATCAAACATGCAAGTCTTTACTCTGTCCCTTAAAAGGACAGCTCCGACCTAAAAAAGAAAGAAAGAAAATTCTGTAATTATTTACTCGCCCACATGTCACTCCAAACCTGTATGACTTTCTTTTTTGCTGTGGAACATAACAGAAAATATTTGGAACAATATTTATTCAAAGCTTTTCATTCAAAAAAAAAAAAAAAAAAGGGAGGGGGGGGGGGGGGGGGGTCCACAACAACAATAACTGTCCATTAACCCCAATACATTTCATTGTATGGACAAAAACCAAACAAACTAAGCACATGGGGAATGTATTGTGAACCTTCTGGATTTTTCACAAAATAAAAAAATTCACAAAAGTGTAAAAGGGGTTTCTTGCAATGTAATACGAATACGATCACTTGGGCAAAGATCATCTACTGTACAACTATTTTACCATCCATTGTGGAGTGAACAATTAATGCTACTTCTTACATTCATTACCCTTTTACACGGATGAAAGGGTCTACTTATTCTCTATCCTTAAATCCCTACTTTACCCCTCCCATCAAATGGTTCCCCATGTGTGCGGACACATGGGGGATGAGTCTCGCGGTCGCCTGAGTAGATAAGACTAAACCCTTCAGATGAATATAAATGTCCCTCTGACTTACTTACTCCACTTAAGCCTGACCAAGGAGAAAGAAAGAGTATTTAAATGACTAAATTGTCTCGTTGTTTAACCACCATTTTACTGAACTGGAACTGTGAGTGGCTGTAATTTTTCTGTCAATGATGCTTATTTTCTATGGGTCACCGCATGAAAGCATGTTGAAAATATGGCAAAGCTGAATTTTCAGCAGATATTATGCACTTTATTTTAAGGTGATATATAAGTATTGAGGGTAACACTTTATTTTACAGTGTCCTTGTTACATGTACTTACTATAGTAAAACAGTTAGGGTTTGGTTTGGGGTATTCAGCACCTCGTTTCACCTGGGAAGTGAAGAGGACAAAATATATGTACTGAGGCCACACATGTTTGAGTGACCCCTTTGACTCTTAAGACAGCTCTCTCAAACAGTTCATCTGTATGGGAACGGACATGGTTGTGTGTCGTGCTGCCTGTAATGTATAAATCCAGGTGTCAGCAACCTATTTGTCATGTTGTGGCATATTTAATATTCTTTGTTAATCATCGTGCCACCCCACCCCAGTTTATAAATTGAACATTATTAAAAAAGTCAAATGAAATTAAAGAAATTAATACTTTTATTCAGCAAGGATGCATTAAATCTATCAAAAGTGACAGTAAAGACATTTATAATGTTACAAAAGATCATATTTCAAATAATCGCTGTTCTTTTGAACTTTCTATTCATCAAAGAATCCTGAAGAAAAAAAATATATATATATATTGTACACAAATATTTTGTACAATTGTACACAATAAATGTTTCTTGAGCAGCAAATCAGCATATTAGAATGATTTCTGAAGGATCATGTGACACTGAAGACTGGAGTAATGATGCTGAAAATTCAGAATAACGGTTATTGGTCTGCTTGATTTGTAATAAGCAGTATCAGCTCTGAAAAACATATCGGTCGACCCCTATGATGTGCACATGCATACTGTATATACAGTAATGCTGTAATTTACGTGTGGTATGTTGCAGTAAAGGTGCAGTAAGCGATTTCTGAGAAAGACTGTTGATTTTTTAAATCAACCCAAACAAACACAACCCTTCCTTCATTACTCCAAAATGCACAAACATGCAATGCAAGAGCAGATGTCTCTTTATCATAGCTGAAGCAAAACACAATCATGCTTCATGATAATAATGCAAGATGATGAACGAACAACAAGGAAGAACAAAAAAATGTACATACACAGACTCAAGAGTATATACAAGCAAGAGTTTGTTGTTTGTCGCCAGCAGCACATCAGCTCCAGACAACAAACAAGGACACTCAAAACTGTCCTGTTACTATAACTAACATAACAACAGCATATATTGGTTCTGTGAAACATAGCAAAACCAATGTTCCTCACTTATGGAGCAGAAACAGTGCAACCTTGGAGTTCGTTTTCAGGCCTTCCTTAAAGTAGGTCTCTCTAGTGTTAGAAACATGGGTCCTAGAGATCTTGCCTGATCATAACCCTCCTTTCTCTTTTTTAATGTCTCCCAGCCATCTCTCTTTCTACAGTCTTTCTTCAAATCTCCCTCTTGCTCACACTCTCTCCTCCCCTATCATGAGTGGACACACCCCCTATGCTGATTGGCTACAAATGTGTTGTGGCGCTCGGTCCAAATCACTTTCAACATCGTTTCTCAGAAATCGCTTATTGCGCCTTTATGGATACCAAGCTGAAACTAAAACTTAGCCGAAACTTTTGCTTTGAAAGGTAAAAGCAACAAATTCAGCAGAACAATAAATTGTCATTCACTCAGTCGCTCAGCACAAGCTGTGCTTCTGTTGACAAGTGCAGGTTAATTCTCACAATTTAACAGTATTCATAGAAATAATTACCCTGCAGGTGCAAAGTACATACACCTCTCTCATTATTTCTCACATGCCAGTGTTTTTCCATCCTGTGCCAATGTTGGTATAGACTAACTTAAACTGTTACATATGACTATATGCTGTATAAGTTAGCATTTTCAACCCTGCTCATGGAGGCCCACTGCCTTGCAAAGTTTATATCTAACCTGCTTTAGCCTGTGATTTTCAAGCATTTCTGAAGAGCTTGATTAGCTGCTTTGGGCATGTTTGATTAGGGTTGGAGCTAAACTCTGCAGGACAGTGGGCCGCCGGGAGCAGGGTTGAAGACCTCTGCTCTAGAGTTCATCACAATATAAAACATGAAATAAGTCAACAGTGCAGTTGTAATGCTGCTCTAGTCCAGCAAATATTATTAAAGTTGAATGAACTGTCACAGCTGTTTATAACTCTGGTTGTAATAAGCACAAACTAGGTCACACTAAAAGTTCTGAGCAAACATGATAGTTGTCATGATTTATCTCACTCCTTTAGTTGGTTTATGCTACTGTTTTATTTACCCTGCAGGCTAAGCTGTAGAGTAGACAACATAGTGGATTTTACAGCTCATTTCACGGCTCCTTAACCTCTATGCTAAATGAGGGAGTGCATATCTTTTTATGATTCCAGGGCTGTAAATACTAATCAAAACTTCTTAAATCACTTGCTAAAGGCTAATGATGCTACAGCAGAGAATTAGGTAAAACAAGAGACAGAATGAATGAAAGTGAAGGAAGAGTTCATAGAGCACTTGCTGTCTAACACCATGACTTAACCAGGTCATATAATAGTCAGTGATTCTCAACTTCAAAAATCAATCTCTCCTCATAAATGTCTGATGTGGGAATGAGTTTGGGTCTAATACGTTTTCAGTATGGGGGGGGTAATTGGTGCAACACTGCTTAAATAGAAACCAACTGTCAACTGTTATAATGTAGTGGTTAGAGCACAGTGTTAGGAACCGTTCACACAGAACACGGTTTTGCATTCTGCTGTGCTACCTTGCTTTTTTTTTTGTAGGATTTACTTATTGAAACAATTTTCACTCAGAAATTGCTACTAAATTTCACAAACAATTACAAATAAACGGCAATTATCATTGAATTAAAATTCTTGAAATTTTGAAGTTGAAAGACTGAAATGACATTTTCTTGTAAAATGTATTCCAATAATCGTTTTATTTATAACTTCAAAAAAAAAATCACAGTGTGTGTGAATGGCCCCTTGCCCTTACTATGCCATCAAAGTACACTGAAGGTGAGAAAGAAACTTTCCTTTTTGTGGAAAAACCACAAGACATTGTTCACACACACTCAAAGAAAGACCACAGAATTCCAGAAGGAACATCCAGTCTTTTTGTATCGTCAAGCCACAGGGCCTTGAACTTGGTGTGGGCAGAAACTGGCAGAAAATGGGGCAAGACAAAGAGAGGTGCAACGTGGGCTCTCCTGGCTCTATTGAAGACCAGACGCTCTGCCGCCTTCTTGTGCATGAAAGTCTAAACCCATTTCCTGATATCAGCTAGTGATCCAGATGCATTCATTTAGAAACAAACTGAAAAACATACTTCAACAGAAATCATTTTCAGGCAGAATGTCATTTTAAAAAAGCTGTGAATGTGTGAAAAATAAATTCTTTGCAGATGGTGGAAAATTTTCAAACTTCACATACTTTGAAAATCCAGTGTTTAGTTGATCCTCGTAAGCGCTCATTGTCACAGTTCTAACCACGAAGGTGTTCTTCATCCACGAGGGGATTTGGCATCACGGCATTTGTTTCCAGGCGGACCATTAAAGAACACGACACATATGTCTCTCAGACACAATTCAACTAGATGACGACTTCGAAAATCCTTTGAAAAAGTGTTTCCAGTTAAGTGTGCCATATGCATCAGACATTCATCCAACGGTCCGTGGGCGTAACATCTGAGGCTGAGACTAGGGTGAGGGTGACAAGCTGTTGTTCCCCTAAAGGTACAATTGTTGCACGTTTTTTTTTTTTTTTTTTTTTTTGAGTGTGTATATTAATTTGGATTTGACAGAAAACATCTCAGTGTTCCCTATGACAAGTCCATCTCTGAAAACTAACAAAGTCATCATCTGTTATTGAGTTGGTGTGAGAGCGCTGAATTTTTTGAACAGTCTCCAGCTGTTTGGAGTGCTGCTGATCTTGTTTGTGAAGAACATGAGAGAGTCAGGAGGCCTGGAGGAGAGTAGAGTGGAGCACAGAGTGTCTGTAGCATTATATACATGAGCTGAGAAGTGGTTAGGAGGAGAAGCGAAGACCACAGAGGAAAGGCAGGTGGGTGAGAGAACTGTGTGAACCAGGCATATGGCCTGTGGGTGAATCCAGGTCTCAGTCTAGCTCAGGATACTGAGAGAGCAGAAATGAAATAATATTTGTTTACAGCTGACTGGCAGTTCCAGAGCTCAACTGAGAATAAAAAAATTGCAGGTTAGGAAGTGCAGAAAAGTCATATACTTAAACACATAATTATGCCTCTTTAGAGACTCTTTTGTCTGATTCCACATACAAATATTACAACTGAGGGCACGGTATTCTTTTATAATTTGAGAGTGAAATATTCTCCCCTCACGCTGTTCATGTTTTTGTTCCTTTAAATGAACACTTTTATTATTTTTATTTCGTTTTTCCAAATCAGTGGGGACAGGGGCCCATTAGGGGACCTTGGCAAACTTCCAAGGAAGCCACAAGATGACTTAAAATTATTTAACTATTTTTAAAATAAGTGTTAATTAAACAATTATAAAACGGTTAATTCCTGTCCTTGATTCTGATTAGTCAATATGTGTTTTATTCACGATAAAACATGGCTATGACCGCTTCACCCAACGGTTCTGTGTATCACTACACAACACCCTTAGCAACCACTCTTAGCAACATAAACTGTTTGTTCTCAATTGATATTGTTCATTGAAGCTTACTGTATTATGTAGAAGAGTATTGTGAGAAAAAGATTGAGTGAGCGAGTTTATTACCTGCATTCAGATTTAGCATTTTCCTTCAGGTCAGTCCTATGTTCATAATAAAAAATCTGTTTAAATGTCCAATGTATTATCTTGTCCTTTTAACAGTTAATGGGTTTTCCCATGACTGACAGCGCTAGTCAAAGCATTTGTCAGTTTCGTGTTGTTCCGTGTTCACAACAATTCAGTCTTTTCAATGTAAAAGTCTTCGCTACTGCCTGACACACTCATAAAGACAGTCTTTGCCGCCATCAAATGGCATAATAATGTACCTTCTGATGCTGTTCATGGTCAGGCACTATTTTTTCCAGCGGAAGGAAGGCTTTTAGTGAAAGTTTACTACATGAAAGTTGCATTGATACATATTTTTGGCTTTAATATTTGTATTGTGTGGTAACCGATTTATAAAAGCAATAAGGTACTCAAGGCTAGTGCTGTATCGTGAATAAGTGACAGCTGAAGGGGTTGCAGTCACTCCGCTTCACGTTGTGCCTAACAACGCCCTTAAGCCGTGACTTATTCACGATACAGCACAGTCTCTCGTACCTTATTGCTTACATAAAGCATGATTGATTATTGACACTTCTAGTTTTTGGTAAAACTTTGAAAACAAGTAGCTTTGTCATTATTACAAAAGTATAAGACAAAATATCTACAGAAACATGTTCTTGGATAACCAGGGGCCTTGGAATCCAAAAAGCTAAAAACCACTAACTTACAATGTCCATGTATTATTTTATATATTTGAGCGTGTATGCCTAACACACAGCGTAGCCAATAATTGTAATTATACTGAATGACAACACTGAATGTTAACTTAGATTCTGTTCAAAATGAAGGTATCTTCACTGGATGATTCTAATTTGTTTCATTTGAACGAATTAAATTCAAATTTCATTTGTTTTGATGGTATAAACACAGATTAAGACTTATCACATCATGAGTAAAGATGATGTATATCAGCAAACGTTGGCTGTAACACAAAACAAAACAACACAGCAGGTATCTGTGAATCTATACTGCTCAGAATGACTAATTGTGTTGATTCCGCTCAGAGCTAACAGTAGGTGTAATGTGTTGAATGATTGTATCACTCTCATGGAAAGCTCTCAAAGTTAACAACGAACAAACCTCAAAGCTCAAGTTTCAATTCTTCAGTTTCTTGTATTGAGAATCATTTTCAGGGCTGGTTAGACCAGCAAAACTAGGCCAATTTTCACCCAGTTATCTCGCCTTCTTGAGCTCTCAGGACAGATTTGATACACTAATGAATGAAAGTGTCTCAGAATGGGCCTGCTTTTCACCACATAACTGCTGTAAATTGGAAGCACCTTGGGACAGCTTCATATATTTCACCATCATGCTTCAGGTAAGTGATCCAGTTATGTTATCCACAAATGGTTTCATGTACACTGTAAGTCATGATTCATGATTCATGATATATATATATATATATATATATATATGTGTGTGTGTGTGTGTGTGTGTGTGTTTCTTAATTCTTAACTATATACATACATAGGCCATAGGTATGTATAGTTTCTTAACTTTTTGTTATTTTTTATCATCAGAGTTAAAGGGTTGACCACTAATGCAGTGAACATTGCTAATCATTTTTTATTTTTGTGATTTGGTTATTTTGTCCTGCACCTGATCTTGTAGTACTATTATCATCCCTCTCATATTTTTGGAGTTTAGCAGGAAAAGAGCAGACAGTCAGAGGGGGCAGCAAAGTAAAGCACAGGGAACTGCCTGGAAAAAGCAAGGTCACAACTCACTTTCAATGTCAGAGGTGAGCTGAGCAATCTTGTGAAACTTCAGTAAAAGCACAGATCTTTTACACATTTTATATTCTTTTCTATGTCTGTTGTATTGCGTGGGCTAATGGCCAAAGATACAGCAGACACATTGATTCCTTGAGAAAGTAGAAAACAGGCAAAGAGAGAGAGAGAGGGTGGTGATGCATTGTCTGCGTGCTGGAGAGGACCAGACGAACTCTAAGCAGGATTAAAACAGTTTGAAAGAAAATTATTTTTCTCTCTTCCCTCTCTCTCCACCCCTCATTGTTTCTTAGCCAGATCTGAAATAGTTTAGTGCTTAATTAGCCTGTTAAACAAAATCTGCCATCTCTTTACAGCAGTCTTCACAGACACTCACACATACACAAACACTCAAGCACACACTAATACTGCAGTCTCTCATTTGCATTCCCAGTTCTCCAACTCTCAGAGCCCAGAGCTCTGATTAGTCGACTCTAGGGAGGAAGCCTTCAAGAGATTCCTGCTAGTCAAGCCACAACAACAAAGCGTGCATATATCTGTGGGTGTGGGTGTGGGTGGGTGTGTGTGTGTGAGAGAGAGTGATTCAGACAGATGATGTCTTCTTCACAGGAATTACTAAGAACAAATAATTGATTAATCCCACATATTACCTCTTTTGATTTCACTGCTATAGAAAACTAATATTTTTTAGACATTTCTTGTTATTGACCTTCTAAGAAGTCATTGTATGGAGAATTTCAAAGCAATTGTATACATGTGTGTGTGTGACTTGCTTTACTTCCAATATATAAACTTTAATTCAATATATAAAATATTATGACTAATATTAGATGATGATGATAGATAGATAGACTTTTTCAGTAAGTTGAACAGGGAAGGTGTAGGACACAGTGTAAGCTTTTTGAACATTTTATTTTAGAGTCTTTTAACTATTTGCTTATTATCATGCATATTACTAGAATATTGGCTATTTGTTAGTACTTATTAAGCACATATTAATGCCTTATTGTGCATGACCTTATTCTACATTCTTAATCCTACCCAATACCTAAACTTAACAACTAACTTACTAACTATTAATAAGCAGTAGGAGTTTATTAAGGAAAAAGGCATAGTTAATAGTTTATGGCCCGGTTTCACAGACAGGGCTTAGCCTAAGCCAGGAATTAGGCCTTAATTCAATTAGGGCATTTAAGTATCTTTTATAAACATTCTCTAGAAAAACACATTACTGGTGTGCATCTTGAGACAAAACAATGGCACTGACATATTTTAAGATATGACAGTGCAAGTTACTTTCAGTTAAAACAGCTCAAACATACATTTTAGTCTGGGACTAGCTTAAGCCCTGTCTGTGAAACCGGGGGAATATGTGTTCCCTATACTAAAGTCTTACCATAGCAGCTATTAATCAAATAATGAAACAGACACGTTATGACCAGGCATTTTTCCATATATGTAGTGTATTTTTGGACACAAGTACTTGGACTGCAGTGATTGTGGAGTGATGCTGCACAGCCACCAAACTATGTCTGCTGCATTCTCCACAACGCCAACCCGCAAAATCAGGAATTGCACCATGGAAATTGCGTTCAGTGCAGATTTTGTGGGTGCATTTTGTGCAGTTGCCTAATTTGCATAATTCTTTTACTGAATTGGACACTAAAACAATGCAGACAGTGCAAATAAACAGTGCTATCAGCAGACACAATTCATTCTTAGTGAACTCCCCCCTGAAAATAAAAAAATAATGCATTCCCAATGGTTTTTATAACATTCTTTTTTTCCCTAAAACAATCCATTGTTTCTGCCTGTTTAGTTCTTGTCTTTGTGTCACATGGCTGGTCATCTGGGAAATTAGTACAAACACAAGAATTAAACGACCAGTATGGGACTAAACACAGACTATTTACAGCCACCATCTTCCTGCATTTCACTTTCTCTTCTCCTCTTTTTCTGCTCATTTCATCGTCTCCATTTTGCCATTAGCCTCCCTCTGTGTCCGCAGTCTCCAACCATCATTACTTTCCACCTCTGCGCGACCTGCCTTACTCCCTCTCTTTTTTTGGTCGTTTACCAATCCTCATCACTCTTCCATCACTGAATGTGTACATGTGTCCCTCTCTGCTGCTCCCCTGTTGGCCTTCTTTACCCCCTTCCATCTCCTCGCTCATATTTATTAATCATTCCATTTCCCTCCTCTTCGATTCCCTCTCCCTCTCTACATGATGAAGCAGATGCACAGCTTCCCTAAATCTGGCTGGATTACAGAAACTAACAGCTGCTGCTAATGTTACCACCATCCAACAGAGAGAGAGAGAGACAGAGAGAGAGAGACAGAGAGAGAGAGAGAGAGGGAGTTGGGAAAGGAGAAGAGAAGGATGATGGTGCAGAGGAAAGCATAGAAGCAATAGAGAACAGAAATTAATAAGTCAGCAAGGAAGGGAGGGATGAGGGGAGCTATAGATGGAAATGAACACAGGGAAACACTAGACAGCAGACAGATGCTCTGTTCCAGACATTAATGAGCTGCCTACTGAGGCAACATTTAAGGCATCATATAGGTTTGCCTCCAATGAGAAGGCTGTTCTAAAAGATAGGCAACTTAATTATACAGCTGCTCGTTTGGGCCAAAGTTGAAGGCAGCACCACATGTATTAAGAAATTTAAATACACATTAAGAAAAAAAAGTCTTAAGGTCCGTAACATGATTTGAAAGAAATTGCATTAAATTGATTAAAGACCCTGTGATGAAAATCAAGTTTTTAATGTCGGTTATATGTCTGTGTGGTGTTTTTAATATGCTTTAAGACAAACCATGTGAAAATTCATAAGTCAACACCATTGGTGAGTATTTTCACTGCAGTGATCTAAAGAAATTGAATTTTCGGGTGTTTCTTACATCACAAGCCACCTTGTAGCCAATCAGGTCAACGTGCGGGCAGGCTTTAGCATATCATTAAGTATGACCGCTCTGAAGCAGGGGAGTTTCAAGAGAACCCAGGTTATCCCGGTATATTTTTCTGTTGATATGAAAAATCGGGTAGATTTAGCAATATAGCGGGTGTATGATGTATATTACGATGTTATGAAGAACTATATGCCTTTCTCCACTGACGTTCTAAGTTGTTCAAAGCATTTGTTATTGATTTTTAGAAGGCAACTGTCTGACTCTGACATGGTGAATGGGAACATGGTTTATGTAACATTAGCAACACATTATTAGCTGTTTGATAACTTAGACAAGCAAAAGGCTGATCATATAATTACCATCATATGTCCCATCGTGCAGCATTTACCTCAGTATAGTTGATTGAGTGGATCTGTGAGCTTGTGCGAGTGAGTGGAGGCGGGGCGAATTAGCATATTCATAGATCTGCCTATACTGTGAAGCAAGGGTGTAGAGTTACATTAAAGTAATTGTAAAGCATTTTTTTTTTTAAATATGTGATTTTGGCGATCAAAGATGAGTTTTTAGGGATAAAATTATTGACTACTGGAGGACTTTAATAGTGATGGTAACACTTTACATTAAAGTCTCATTTGTTAACATTAATGCATTAGTTAACATGAAATAATTATAATATATATTGTGTTGTGGGTTTCTCCCACGGTAGAAATTGCATTCCAGGGGGGAGAAATGGGAACGTGTGATGTGACCGCAAAGGGCACTTTCACTTTCGTGATCAAAGGAGCAGGGGCTCAAGTATTGTTTATCGTAGTTCATGTTAACTAATGTGGTGAACTAAATGTTAACAAATGAAACCTTATCGTAAAGTGTTACCAAACTGACAGTAAAAAGTTATAATGTTAATTTCAAGTTAAAAATGTAGGCTATCACAGTTTCATCAAAAATATAAACCATTTTCAACATTAATAATAAGAAATGTTCCTTAAGCACCAATCAGCATATTAGAATGATTTCTGAAGGACATGTGACACTGAATACTGAAGTAATGGCCATTCTTATCACAAGAATAAATTACATTTAAAAATAGAAAACATTATGAATTATAATAATTTTTCACAATATTACTGTTTTCACTGTATTTTTTTAATCAAATAAATATATCGTAACAAGTGATTTATAAGCTATTTTTGTGGGCTGGTCATTTTTGACCGGGAACACCACAAGTGTAACTTTATGCCTTTTTGTAATAAATAAAAAACCAAAATAAAAACATTTCAAAACACATTTCCTGCTTAAACATTAAAGCACACTAGTGTGTTAAACAATGCAATTTTTTTCATATTTTTTGTAAAATTTACAAAATTATCCACAAAAAACACTTTTTTCACTCAAAAACTGAGGTGCCTACTCTCAGATAAATGAGGCCTACAATTAATCAGATGCAAAAAGAAATACAAAATCAGTCCTGAATGAAAGAAAACAAGTTGACAAAAAGATTGAATCCAATATTTGGTGATAATATAGAGAGATTTATAAGCAATTATTTGTAAGCCGGTCATTTTTGACCAGGAACACTACAAGTGTGACAAGGTAAAAAAAAAAAAAAAAAAAAAAAAAAAAAAGTACGAAAATTATAAAAAAAAAAAAAAAAAAAAAAATTGAGATGTGGTTATACCACGTGTGAACAAAGTCATGAAGTTTCAGTCCAATGCAATAACATTAACTAGTATTTTTGGTAAAAAGAGAATCTCCTCTGGGTCAAAATGACCTGAACACTGCATAAGGGTTAAAAATCTTACAGACAATATATGTGTGTGCTAAGCATTATATTCATTAGAGTACAATGCTTTTAGCTCAGCAGCATGCTAATGCCAAACTCTATTGAAATAAATTAGAAAAATTACTGTTCTAAATCAGTCACGAGATTCCATGATCGTTAGGGTGCTGGAATACACTATGTTCTAGAACAGAGCTAAAAAGAGGGCAAATACACACACAATCACAGCTGTGGTAGTCATTATAGTCAGCAATCTTCTGAGCCTCAGTGGAGACAAGATGCGTCTCCTGCAGTATTCCCTATGCTTTGCAACATTACACGTTTTGGACCACATTCCCTTATGAAACACTACTGGTGCATATTTTTAATGGGGCTTGTCTTGTAATGTGCTCTTTGCCTGAAAACCACCCTCCATATCTGAGTATGCAGTGATAATGGGTGTCCGTGATTGAGGATATTATTAACACTATTGAGAAGCGACCTGCATGAGATGCTTTTCCATTAGACTAACAGTGGGGGTTGGGAGGGGGGTTGTGCAACAATCCTGAACAACATACACACTTGAACACTTTTTTTTGTCCCCCTTTATATTGTCTTTAACTTGTACTTACATTCAAACTAATCATTTGATACAATACAATGCCTATTGTGTGCATACATGTTTTACATTGCACTTATAATAAAATAATTACCTGCATGTAATTACAGTATATCTATAATTACACTAGTGACCCTTCGCTTACACCTTAAAACTAACCATTCCACCAAACCAGCCCCAAACCTTACCTGCATCCCACCTAAATAGCAGCAAATGTGTTTTGCAATACAACATGAACACAATAAGTACATTGTACCTAACAATATTTTTTTATGCAAGTTCATAGTAGTTAAAGACACCTAATATAAAGTGTAAATACACTTTTAGCTGTATTTAGTCTACTTATCAACATTATATCTTCCACTGGGCCCAAATTAGATCAAACACATAGTCAATGAATAGAAATCTGAAGTGTAAGAGACCTGCTGCCTCACCATGTCACATGACACCTTGATGATGCATGTGTGAAGTCTTCTAGCACAAATATGTACACACACATACACACACACACACTAATTGCCTGAAACATACACCATATTAACAGCTTGTTGCTATTGTTACTGGCAAGTAATCCAACCCAAATAGAGCTACTAATAAACACGTCCCTAAAACATTAAGTATTAAAGAAGGAAAATAATTTATGTTGCGACGTAACGGAAATAGCGAGAGATCATTTCTTCCGTATTGCGACATACATCCGAGAGAAAAGGATTATAGCAAAAGAAAAAAAAGTATGGCGGAATTTAGGTTTATTGATTGTTGATTGGACAGAGACAGATCTGAATGCAACTTTACAGTTGATTGTAAGAAAGGGGCGGGATTTAAGCTGACTAAATGATTGGAGAAGCCCATCACAGGACACTAGAGAGAAGTCTCAAAAGATTGAGTTATGACATTTTTATTAATAATTATGAGGTCAAAATAAATAAATAAATAACTTTTCCATGCATGAATAGGTCACATTAATGAGATTAATCATTTACACCCTCATGTTGTTCCAAACCTGTATGAATTTCTTTCTTCTGTTGAACACAAAAGAAGATATTTTAAAGTTTTAAAGTTGATGGTAGCCATTCATTTACATAGTATATTTTTCCCCTACTGTGGAAGTCAATGGCTACTGTCATCTGTTTGATTCTTCAAAATGTCTTCTTTTGTGCTCAACAGAAGAAAGAATCACATACAGGTTATTAACAACAGGGAGTTTATTCCAGCCTATGAGAACAGCGTTATAACACGCTAAACTGTAAGACGTCTTATACAAACAAGCCTACACATGCACACACAAACCATTCTCTAATACATTCTCAGTTGTCACACATAAACATCTGTCCATGTGTTTTGAGAGAAAATGACCTTGTTTACCCTCTTTTGCAGCAATTATGCATGACAAACACATCTGAATCTCTGAGAACATAAGACACTCAATTGAAGTTGCTGTCTCAGATAAGAGGTTGTTCTGTCAACTTATGTACATCTTGTGAATGTTGAAGTGAGAGGGGGAGGGGGGGGGGGGTGTTCAGAATGAACAAATTTGTTACATTTGTTAAAACAGGGCTTTATGACTCAGATAAACAGCTTTAGCTCAATTTTGTTTTGTTTTCCAAGTATTTATTTTTTGCAGAAGAAAATTAAAATCCTGGCACTAAATCAATGGCACTGAAGAGATTAATTATAAAGAGCGATGACTGAGTTTGTATCCAATTTTGCATTCAACTCTTTGTGTCCAGCTCCTGAAAATCCCAAAATAATGTCTTTTTCAGTCAATATGTATACCGTTAAAGATCCATAATAAGCTTTTTTTATATAGCACACTGGATATCTTTAACTTACCCCACATTACTTTTAAACCTGATGTGAAAAGATGGATTGAATGAAAAAAAAAAAGTACTGTATTTATTATCTAATTTACAGTAAATCTTCATCCTGATATGATCTAGATCTTGATATGACCTCAGAATTCAGGTATTTTTGATAACATTTGCAACATAATATTTATCAAGGGGGATGGGACTTATAAATTACACAGAAGAAGAGTTTGTGAGATCTGTTCAAATGTAGTCCCATGGAGAATGACTGCCTCAAGAAATAACAAGATATGTGTTTGAAATGTGTTTTATCAAGGCTGTGGTTTAGGAATGATTTATTACTCATAAAAGAGGTCATTGACTGTATTGTTTCTGAGCTATAATTTAGTCCTTGAGAAATTGGCAGAGATTGCATTTTCTTTCTCTGACTTTTTAAAAGACATTGACTTGAGATTCCTGGAATCAGGCAGTATGAAACATTAAATTGAAAGGACCAGATGGAGAGAGGAAATTTAGGGGGAATTGCTAAATTAAATACATTCTGCTATAAAAAATATAATACCAGAGAGAGTATATCTTGCAACCCAAAACAGAAAATCAAGAGAATGCATCCCATAAAACTATAAAATCCATGCCACGGTAACACTTTACAATAAGGTTCATTAGTTAACTACATTAGTTAACATGAACTAATAATGAACTGCACTTATACAGCATTTTTTAATCTTTGTTAATGTTAATTTCAACATTTACTAATACATTATTAAAATCTTGTTAACATTAGTTAATGCACTGTGAACTAACATAAACAAGCAATGAACAACTGTATTTTCATTAACTAAAGTTAACGAAGATTAGTAAATACAGTAATAAATGTATTGCTCATGGTTAGTTCATGTTAGTTAATGCACTAACTAATGTTTAACTAATGAACCTTATTGTAAAGTGTTACCCATGCCACAATTAAACATTATATAATTAACAGTATGATTGGATCAGTGTCCATTAAAACTGACATGTTATATTACTAAAATGGAATGTGTAAAGAGGATAATTTACACAAAAATAACTATTTGGCTAAATTTAAAGGCACAATATGTAATTTTTCACCGCTAGAGGTCACTTATTCAAAACAAAGGCACAGCTTGATGACGCCTTGATTTCACGGAATCATGGGATGTGTTGTCTTCACGTCTACAGCCGGTGGAAAGAATCCGAGGAGACTCGGGCAGAAATTATATTAATGGGTATTTTATTAATCACTGGAGCGATCGCTAATGAGAGACAAGTGCAACACACGGCTCAAGAGCAGTGGAGCTTTTATTATGCCACAGATGACCGCTTCCGCTTCTTCCAGTCATGTGTCACACAGCGCTGTTTTATCATATTAGATACATTTGTGTGTTGAAAGTTGTTATAGTGCTACTCTACTGTGCGTTCTCTCGGTGGCAACTATGAGACACTTGTTGCACACTGCAGTAAGCTAGATCCATAGGCATGGTAAAACATGGTACTCACGGTAAATCAAGAAAACGAGATTTAAACAATCAGACTTACTGTGTTGAGCTATATAACATGATTAGTTTTCTGTCAGTGAATGTATCCAGTTGCTCATCTGTCTAATAAAACACATAATATATTAAAGCGTCTTTGGTGTTTCCATGGTTTCTACAAAATAAAACGGAAACCGAGGGTAATGCAGATATGATGTAATTGATAAGCGACGCACGGACACGGTCTGAGTCTTAGATTAAAATTGCTTATTTCTCTGGATTTAAACATTCTTGGAAGCATCTGGGATAATGTAAGTACACAAGTCAACAAAATATATAACATTGTTCTAGTGGTTTTTTAATATTTCAATCCAAAAATCTTACATATTGTGCCTTTAATTATGGTTCCACAAATTGCAAATGGTTTTTTAACAGTAAATTGAACTGAAGTGCAGCATACACCTAGTACTGTAAATGAAGTGGATAAAAAAATGTAAATGTTAAAAAATGTAAAAATTCTTACAGTTAATTAGCTGGTAAAATGTACATTAGTATGCTAAATGTAAATTGTTTAAACATATGGTGTCTGTGAAAAGCACAAGGAAGAGGAAATATACACACACAACATAAGGTTAACCCTACTTTACTGGATCATCTTTGACATGTTTCTACACTGTGACTGAGTCCATCTGTTACAAATTGGCTGATAACAAATATTACTATAAATATAAATACAGCTTTAAAAAAAAAAAAAATACAGGTTTTATGACTGTTGTTGTTCTAATCCACATACAATATCAAGAAGAAACGGAAAAAGACATTTGCCACTGCTGCAACCTCAGCCTTTCCCTTTCATTTATACAGAATTTAGCTGCATTTATCTGAGATTTTATTGCTCACTATGTGTATGTTTGTGTCCCTGTTGTGTTCTTACATAGCAATATCTTATTTATATGATAATAGAGAATGGCTTAACACTTGACAGCTGAATCATAATGGCAAATGCCTTCATAAAAAACAACATATAAACACGCATAAAATGAGAGCAAGAGAGTGGGAGTTGATTTTTGATGCTCTCTGGGGCTATGAAAATACAGGATTACTCAGTAGTCAGCTGCAGGCTTTCCCTGTAGTGTGAAAATCAAGTGTATGTGTGCATGAGAAAGAAATCAACTGTGAGAATTGGAACAATCTGCTGAGTAACAGATGCAGGTCTGGGGCCAGTATGAGAGTTTCAGGCCAGTTGACAGAACGGTCACTTGCCCATCAGACAAAACTGGCCTTGCAAATGTAAACATTTGGATTTCTGTGATATACTGAACATTGCTGTTAAATTGTGCTGACCTATATATATCATAAAGGTAATGTTATGTAGATGTTATGCATTTTGTACCGTTCAAAATGGGCAAAAAGCACTTTTTTTTGTTTTTTTGCCTTGAGTTTGCATGCCTGGAACTCAAGAATATTAAAGATATTTTAATATTCTTTTAGATTCTGGTTCTTAACAAAATTTCCTTTTGGTATATTCATTTTAAAGGCCCTTGATGGTTGAAGCCCTGAGATATTGAGATCTTAATGTGGCTCCATGAGTAAATTGGTAAATTGTACACATTTTCAGTGGTCAATAACCAAATGTGTTTCACTTTGCATACAGCTGATACTTTTTTCTTTTAAACAGGAATATCTGAAGAACAAATAATGAAAACTAGAAATTAATTCAGTTTTTTTCTATCAACTCAATTGCATAGAACATATCTGAGTGCCATAAATATTCATTTTCCAACATTTGCATGCTTGTAACTCGTATTCAAGATATCTTAATATTCTTCTAGATTCTCATTCTTAATAAACTTTCCTTTTGAAATATTAATTTTAAAGGCCCTATATAGTTCAGTCCAATAGATATGGGGTTCTCAAAGCAGCTCCATGTTCAAATTATTGAATTTTACCCATTTTCAGTGATCAAAAACCAAATGTGGTTCACTTTGCACACAGCTGATGTGTACTGAATTTAAAGAGGAATGTCTAAAGAATAAATATTTAAACTAGAAATATATCTTGTTTCCATCTATCAAAAGAATTGCATAAAACATAACTCTCTGAGTACCAAAAATCCACTGAAAATGGTTGAGGCACATTAACTTGCTCTCAAAAGTGTATTTATAAGAATCTATATTTGAACCAGTTTTAGGGATATTTGGAAGATGGGATTTTGTTCATTTTAACCGCTTCTGAAGCTACCAAGATTTCAAATACGCAGTATCATAACTACATGTCACTGCATTGACATCCCTATATCTATGAGATTGAACCATAAAGGGCCTTAAAAATGAAGATTCCAAAAGGAAAGTTTCCGAAGAACAAGAATCAAAAATGACATTACGATATGTTTAACACTTCTTGAATTAAAGACATGTAAACTTCGTAAAAATGCTTGTTTTTGGCACTCAGAGAGGTGTGTTATATTCAATTGTTTTGATAGAGGGAAACAAGAAACCTCTGGTTGAGTTGACATGGAATGACCCTATGACTAAATAAATAAAATAATAATACAATTTGTGCAAAAATACAAATTTAGCAAACTATTTAAAATTGTTTGTGCTTGCCAGCTGATGAATGCAGACACTGACAAAGTACAGATGATAGGCTTGTTCGATGCCGCGCCGCACAGACCGATCGGTGGCTGACTTGAAGCAGTGCATGCCGGTAAGAAATTTTGTCTGACTTGAGACAGCGCCGATGCCATGTGACTGTGACATATGGCTTCAAAGTACCGTGAGAGCGATTCAAGATCAGCCACCTGAGTCAGCCAGCGCAGTTTCTCAAGAGGAGCTGCACGAGCTCTGATGACGACACAGCTGTTACGCGATTGGCCGGATTCATCGCATGACAATGATCACGTGTGTTTCGTGTTTATTGACATGCCTTCAGTTCCACTAATGCTCACAAATCTGTATTTTTATGACAGTTAAAGCTCTTTTCATGTAGTCGCGATGTCGTATTGTGTCATGTTTATCAAAATAAAACTGATAAAAAACATAGACCCCAATACATTGGTATTTAAAAAATAAGTGTTGAACTTTATTCTTGTAAAAACAGACGCTGTAAACAGTACATAAAGTATTGAATGAAAATGTCCCTGAAACATCAGTGTATTAGTCAAATATTGCATTTATTTCACTTCAGCTGTGATAAAGTATGCAAACGCAGTGTGAGCGTCACTACGAGAAGCAGAAAGTGTCCGACTACGTTTCCTTTTTTAGCTCCTCCCTGCCTGCACGCGGCTACTCTCGCCGATCGGTTACATCCAGCCGCAGCCGATGTCGAACACACCTGAAGTTTCTTGTGCTGTAGAGAGCATATAAACCATATGACCCTGCAGAGTATACTTACAGTGTCACTGAAATAATGGATGAATCATTCTACAGTCACTTTAAAAGCATAGACATGTTCAGCTTGTTTACTGAGAACAACTGAATTTAGATCAAATGCTTTTTCTGCCCTACGTGATAGGTTATCCATCGTAAGCACTATTTTGTTTTTACATTTTGCTGTTTGTTTCTGGGAAGAAAAAAAAATAAAATAAAAAAAAAATCTATCAATTTCATTTCACTGACATCCCACCCACATATCCATCCACCTTCACGTGTAAGAGGGAAATATTAGCATTCATCTAAGCATCACTACTGTATGTAATTTGTGTCTTGCGACTACAGGAGTATTGGTATTTCCTCTGTATTTAACATGTCCTGTGGGCCATATGACGTGGCAGAAATGAAAAAGGTCAATTCCTATTGATTGATTACCATGGCTAGTTTACTGCCTAATGGGAAATAAAAGAGAAATGGTGAAATGCACACATAGCAGGTTTATTGATAAACTGGCAAGAGCAGTAAAATCAACAACCTGATCAACTACAACAGGCAGAGAGCAAGAGCGGAGCCTGGCCTTCAACCACCTTCAAACAACCTCATGTTAACATTAGCATACACTATATGCAGAAGAGATGACAGGGATTCATTTTTTATTCAGCCTATTTTCCTAATAACATACAATATTTTGAGGCCCAAATGGGATTTTCAAATCATTTATCAAAGAAAATAAGACATCTGTGATAGAGCACCTATCAAAGCAGCAGAGATGTGAAAATGGGTGGGTAGAGTTCATTGCCGCCACATCTCGTAATTTAATCCTACTAATGAATGCTCAGCACGAGACTCATCCAACCTTTCAATACAAACATCCCCAGAGCACCTGTGACGTGAACACGGGTAGGGGGGTGGCCATAGAATAGGGTAGATGCTCAAGAGCCACAAACACATGCCAGCATATATATGCTTTCACATGGGAACGACATTCAGCTGCATGCTTTCCAATGTTCATTTTTACATAGGCTGTTTATGAACATATCCTGTAGATTTAGTCAATATTTCGTCATGTAAGATTCATTCATTTCAGCTAAAACTTAATATAAAATGGCATCTATTTAGTCAACCAAAACATCATTTGTTAAAAAAACATGCAAAATTACACAAAATATTCATTTTATTATGTTAACTTGTATTAGCATTTAGCAAAATTGTGCATTTACATTATTTTGTGCACATGCATTACATGTGTTGTGTATACTCTAAATCTGATTAAAGGGGTACTTCACCGCTAACAAATTGAGCTTTCGATAAAACGTAGCTGCCTATGATGTAGAAAGGCGAAAAAAAAGAAATCGATGCTACCTAAAAGACAAAACAGAGAAAAAAGGCTGTTGTCTTTCCTTTTGCCAAATAGGTAGGAAAACTTCAAAACCCATAATGTACTGGCATGTTGCCGTCCAAGGCCACTTCTACCAGTCTGCTATGGATACGCTTGACTAGAGTCAAATACCAGCTTGCTTTAGTAGGATATACTTCTTAGCAAACTTTTAGTCATGGTTTAGTCACTTTTTTTTTTTTTGTTCCTGCGTGCAAGAATTCAAAGAGTAAATCTTTAGTGGGAGTGAGTTAGTTTTGGTTTCCAGTGAAAGATCCAATGCATTGTAGGAAATGGCTAAAGGCTGTAAAGAATCGTAAATATGGAGAGAACACCGCTAAAGAAAATCTGAAAAAGTAGTCAACATTTCAAACTGGATGACAACGGATATGGTGTTTTAGGCCAAACACAGGGGAAAAGCTGAAAAAAAAACAACTACCATTCCGTCAGTTCCCCCCAACACCCCAAAGCAAATTTGTTGATGTGTACAGGTAAGATGTTGCCATAGTGTTACATTTATACCATAAGTAAACAGTATGATACAAATTTCAGTGATAAACCTACTCTTACAATAACTGTTTCATTAATATACCCCTGTCGATCTGACTGTCCATGGGATTTTGTGTAATCCAGCAGACTTTTGGTGACAAATAAATGGGAATTTCTCTGTTTAGGTAACATGGAAACTGATTAAACATTGTTAATTTACATATACTACTGACACAGTAACAATACAAAATGGGCTGATACAAAATTAGTGAAGATGTGGACAAATACATTTGCCACTGCTGCAACTTCAGACTTTATTTTTCACTTACATACATACAGGTGCTGGTCATATAATTAGAATATCATCAAAAAGTTGATTTATTTCACTAATTCCATTCAAAAAGTGAAACTTGTATATTATATTCATTCATTACACACAGACTGATATATTTCAAATGTTTATTTATTTTAATTTCAGTGATTATAACTGACAACTAAGGAAAATCCCAAATTCAGTATCTCAGAAAATTAGAATATTGTGAAAAGGTGCCACACTCTAATCAGCTAATTAACTCAAAACACCTGCAAAGGCCTTTAAATGGTCTCTCAGTCTAGTTCTGTAGGCTACACAATCATGGGGAAGACTGCTGACTTGACAGTTGTCCAAAAGACGGCCATTGACACCTTGCACAAGGAGGGCAAGACACAAAAGGTCATTGCAAAAGAGGCTGGCTGTTCACAGAGCTCTGTGTCCAAGCACATTAATAGAGAGGCGAAGGGAAGGAAAAGATGTGGTAGAAAAAAGTGTACAAGCAATAGGGATAACCGCACCCTGGAGAGGATTGTGAAACAAAACCCATTCAAAAATGTGGGGGAGATTCACAAAGAGTGGACTGCAGCTGGAGTCAGTGCTTCAAGAACCACCACGCACAGACGTATGCAAGAAATAGGTTTCAGCTGTCGCATTCCTTGTGTCAAGCCACTCTTGAACAACAGACAGCGTCAGAAGCGTTAAAGATAAAAAAGGACTGGACTGCTGCTGAGTGGTCCAAAGTTATGTTCTCTGATGAAAGTAGATTTTGCATTTCCTTTGGAAATCAGGGTCCCAGAGTCTGGAGGAAGAGAGGAGAGGCACACAATCCACGTTGCTTGAGGTCCAGTGTAAAGTTTCCACAGTCAGTGATGGTTTGGGGTGTCATGTCATCTGCTGGTGTTGGTCCACTGTGTTTTCTGAGGTCCAAGGTCAACGCAGCCGTATACCAGGAAGTTTTAGAGCACTTCATGCTTCCTGCTGCTGACCAACTTTATGGAGATGCAGATTTCATTTTCCAACAGGACTTGGCACCTGCACACAGTGCCAAAGCTACCAGTACCTGGTTTAAGGACCATGGTATCCCTGATCTTAATTGGCCAGCAAACTCGCCTGACCTTAACCCCATAGAAAATCTATGGGGTATTGTGAAGAGGAAGATGCGATATGCCAGACCCAACAATGCAGAAGAGCTGAAGGCCACTATCAGAGCAACCTGGGCTCTTATAACACCTGAGCAGTGCCACAGACTGATCGACTCCATGCCACGCCGCATTGCTGCAGTAATTCAGGCAAAAGGAGCCCCAACTAAGTATTGAGTGCTGTACATGCTCATACTTTTCATGTTCATACTTTTCAGTTGGCCAAGATTTCTAAAAATCCTTTCTTTGTATTGGTCTTAAGTAATATTCTAATTTTCTGAGATACTGAATTTGGGATTTTCCTTAGTTGTCAGTTATAATAATCAAAATTAAAAGAAATAAACATTTTAAATATATCAGTCTGTGTGTAATGAATGAATATAATATACAAGTTTCACTTTTTGAATGGAATTAGTGAAATTAATCAACTTTTTGATGATATTCTAATTATATGACCAGCACCTGTAATTTAGCTGTTAATAATGTAACTGTTTACATTGTTTTTGTCTGTTTATGAACATATCCTTTAAATTTAGTCATTATGTAATGTTTCATTCCTTTTAGTAAATTTTACTCTGCATGCAATTTGATGCAGGGGCTAAAGAACAAGTATACTTTCAGCACAAGAGTAGATTTTTTTAAATCTAGTAAGTAGATCTAATAAAACAGGTGTAGCTGAAAGTACAGTTTGAGAAGAAATTCTTTATGCAAACATTATACAAAGTGCAAATTACCCAATGAAGTGCACATGAAAAATACATATTTTCATTACACGATTGAACATTATCTTGAACAAGACAGTGAAGCAAAAAGAAAATCAAATAGAAACAAAAACATATAATACTCATACAATTAATCATTGTTAGTTATAATATTTTTCTTAAATTATTTTCATACAATACATTGCAAGTCTATTGGTTCTTGAAAGAGATTTAGATCTCATTATTACATTGAGAGAACTCGATTTAGTTGAAAACTCTCTCGCATTCCCCTCACTGTTTAAAATCGTATTTGTTATTGGATAAAAACATGAAATATGTTTATTTCTGGCATCCCAGTTACAGGCTTTGTTTAGCTGTTATAGTCCTAATCTGTCATTTAGCAGGGAATTTATCAACAAACAATAAAAGGCTGCCGGAAACTGATTGAAAGCCGTTGATCCCAGATTGCCACTATGCAACTTATTCAATGAAACCTCCCTCAGGGGAAATGGGATTTTAATTTACAATTTAATGAAAACTACTGTCCATGCTTATTTCAGGATTTCAAAAGACACAGTGGAGATCATTTATGCCACATAACATGCATGAAGCGGCTGGAAGGATTATAACTATATTGCCAATGTTGCGAGCAAACAAAATTTGCCACAAAGAATGATAACAAGACTGTGTAAAAGAGGAGATGAGGCCCCTTGGGGAGAGTGATAAATAATTGGATTTTCACAGGTCTGTGTTGAGCGGTTGATCACTGTCATCTTGATGAGGTTTGTTTGTGTAATTGTGTAATGGCTGATTGATTGTATGAGGCATTGTGACATACATAGACTGTTTTGTGTCCATTTGTGTGTGTGGTTACAGAATACTGTGGGGTGAAGTTCAGCCAGGGGAGATGAAGCAATTGCCGTTTGTTCTGCTCTTGTCCGAGTTTCCGCTCAGCTCCCTCTACAAACACACCAACAACAAAAGAACTTAAAAGCTTATTCTCCAACCAGGAGACAGAGACTGAGAGGAGAACAAAAGGGAGGGAGGGAATGAGACAGAAGTAGTACAAAGGATCCTGTGGGCTGAAATGAGGTGAAATCAAAAAGACAGAAGCTCACTCTGAAGAATTGAGGAAAATAACAGCCTACACAAATTAATATGTCTGAGCCGTTCTGTGGAAACAAACTTCACACCCAAATGCCTGATTAATATACATTTGTAGAATGTACAAATGAACCTGTTATTCAGAAAATGCTGACAGAAAATGTGGATTACTTGAAAAATACATCATCTAACTTACATAAAATCCCCTTAAACCTTTTGTTTTCCACACCAGATCTCCTCCTCTCATTTTCCAGCATGAAAATGTGTTCCACTTAAAACAACATCCACTCACCAAGGAAACTTAAAATGCTCTTATGTAAGGTTTGGAGTGATGATGACACATTTGAATGATGCCAGGCATCATCCAGCTGTCAGACAGAGGAAATTTGTTCCCCTTATTATACGTATGAAAACAGCATGATTTCTTTCTATGCCCTGTTCATGAATACTAATGAGCTGTAACAATGTCCTGTTGAATACGCATGAATTTTTTTCTATTTTTAACTATTTCAAAACTATTTCACAGCTCTCTTGAATATTTCATTCTTATTGGTCAACTATATCTGACCATATTTCAAGTCCATTATTTATTTATAACTGTAAAATATTTAATATACATTGATTTTTTTCTTGTTTTCTTGATTGATTGATTGATTGATTGATTGATTGCCTGTTCTTATTGAAAAATAAAGACTGACAGTGTGACTGACGTGAAATAAATAAAAAGACCAAATGAATAAATAAATGTACATGGAATATTTATATTGAAAAGATAAATGAAATATAAATAATGAATTTCACCTCAAATTATTATTCCTTACATATCAGGCTTCACTACTTCTTTTGAACCTTATAAACTCTGCCCGGCTGACAGGTCAAGGAGGTCAAAAAGTAAATATTGACAAGAAGAATGCAAAACTTATTGAAAAAAAAAAAAAAAAAAAAAAAAACAGATAGAGAGAGAGAGAGAGAGAGTTTGTGTGACTATTACTTAAATGAATTCTCTCTCATATCACAGCACTGGAATGTGTTACTGACCCGAAATTTGAGTTACAAAAAAATAAGCTACTGTCATTGTCAAAGCAAACAGCTAGACAGGCAATTCCATGCTTATAAGATGAAGAATTCATTGAAGACGTGCCAAAGAAACTGATGTATTCTAAGTAGGGCTGTCAATAGATAATTTTTTTTTTTAATCGCAATTAATTGCACACCTCACGCACTTCTCGTGAAAGTAAGCATACACCATTTTTCTTGTTAAACACATCCATTTTGCCAACATTGCCTATATCCAGCAAAGTAAACCATCAGATTGAAGTGTGATTTTCACAAAACTATATTTTTCAGCTTTTTTCAAGGTAAATTTAGATGTCTTTCCAAAAAAAAAAAAAAGACACCAAATAACCAAATTACATGATTTAATATAATTCATACATTTATGTACACCAAAGTACCCATAAAAAAAATAAAAAAATAAACAATGCTTAACAGGTTTTTCAACTATCTAACAATAGTTTTCAAGTATGGAAATTCAACAAAATAATCAAATATAAAATAACTGCATATAAACATCTTTGAATAATTAAATAAAGGTGAAACATTAAGTTACAAGAGTTCAGTCAAGAGTGATTTCTTCGTCTTTTGTCTTTTGATTAACATTAAAAACAGAAAGCAGGAATATTAGACTGCTGTCCCTTTAAGATATAATTCAAAGATCCAGTACACTGATACTGATACACATGCGCTTTTCTGTCTCGTTTTTCTCCTAAGACATAACCTACTATGTTTGTTAGGATACTCGCTAAAATGGGCATGTTGACATAATTTTTGTGTGAATTTGTCCGTTTAGGTGCAAGACTTGAAAGAGAATTTGCGCTAGAGTATTTGAGCGCTGTGACGCGACTCTCCGTGTACGCGCTTCGGATAGAACGGTTCTATCCGTAACAGCAACATACACAGGACAAATCCAAACATTATCCTGAATGTGTGTGAAAACAACGTGAATGTACTGAAATGTGTCTGTGCATAAATACAATGTGCGATCAATGCGTCGAGAGCGTTAACGTTGACAGCCCTAATGCTAAATGTTTTCTTTTGAAGAAAAAAGACCCTATTCATACTTTTGCAATCAAGCTTATAGAAATCATGTAATCCTACAGTTTCCTTTTTAATTTTTAAATTATTCAGACTGAAGATTCAGACTGTGATATTCAGATACCTCCCACTTATATAATTTTACTCTTTACTTTACTTCCTCATAATATTATGAATCATACATAAACATATAGGGTCATACCATGTCAACTCAACCAGAGGGCCTTGAAAATGAAGATTTCAAAAGGAAAGTTTATTGAGAATCTAGAAGGATATTATGATATTTTGCATACTTTTAGAGTTACAGGCATGTAAACTTTAGAAAAAGAATATTTATGGCACTCAGACAGGTATGTTCTATGCAACTGTGTTGATACTAGAAAAACATGAGATCCATTTCTAGTTTATTTGTTCTTCAAATATTCCTGTTTAAAAGAAAAAAGTATCAGCTGTATGGAAAGTGACCCACATTTGGTTTTTGACCACTGAAAATGTGTACAATTTACCAATTTACTCATGGAGCCACATTAAGATCTCAATATCTTGTGGATTGGACCATTGAGGGCCTTTAAATTGAAGATACCAAAAGAAAAGTTTGTTAAGAACCAGAATCTGAAAGGATATTAAGATATCTTTAATACTTCTCGAGTTACAGGCATGCAAACTTGAGGCAAAGAAAAAAAAAAAAAAAAAGCTTTTTGACAGTTTTGAACTGTCACCGTTGGCATTTAATGAAACAAAGATTGCTAAAGTCAGCATATTTTACTTAAGACCCACCAATTTCTGTGCAAAAATAATGATGCCCCTGTAAACTGGCTCCAAATTTCAGGTGAAAATTGTCATTTTGACCCCCCTTTACAAAATAGCAGATTACTCAGTAAATATACATCTGACATTTAATATTTTGGCTTTCATCACTATTTATGTTTGTTATTAACAAAATCAAAAAATTTGAGCCGGGAAGTTTCTGAAATTTGGTTAATTTGACGCAGAATGACCCTATAGCTGTATATAAAAAAAATCTTGGCTCAAGAATTTATTTTATTTTTTTTTTTACTACGATTTTCCTGTGATAACGGCCATAAATTATAAAATGGACATCAGAATTGGGCCACAGATACCATTACAAAATTAATTGCCATGATATATAAAGAGTGGGGGCACATTTGCATTCAAATGGGAAATAATCTACACAGAACCTAAATGACAAAATGGTCATAGGATTCAGTTAGACACAATAAACAGGAAGTGATCAGGATCTTCCTGCTTCACAAAGAGTGTTCAGTAGTTGATTCTTTACATCATTAGATTAATCCTCATTGTTTGAGCTGTTGAAGTTTGAGCTCTTTATCACGGACATCATTTCAGCTTGACTTATGTGACATTTCAGTGCCTGGGTAGCAGGTTGCCTCATCAACCAAAGAGCAAACGGTCACACTGTGATAACCCAGTGTATTTCTGCTCTCTCTCTCTCTTTCTTTGAGTATTTCTTATTTCTCCCTCCCTCAAGCTCTTACTTTTCTTTTTTTTTTTCCTCTCCTGTTCGCTACCTTTTACCCGTGACAGGAATCAAAGCTGGAGGCAAGCTAAGCCTCCCAAGTGGGTCTCTATCATGGCCGGATGTGGCATGCTGAAGATGACACTCTTGGCTCTTCCATGTCCAGAAACTGCCCTACATAAAAGTCTGTCAAGTTTGTCTGACTGTGCAAAACTACAGGGAAGCAGAGTGGAAAATGTGGAGCGCATCTTATTACAAAGGCGAGAATTGAATTTCACAGTTTAAACCACTGCCAAATGTATCTGTGGACAAAAGAAAAAAAACATAGTCATAGCGGATAGGAGACATTTCAAGTTGAAAAATAACTTTAAGAGTTAATTTGAGGCGGTAAATGGGTAGATTAAATATCACCCTGTCGCATTTACAATGACATTAAAGTATTTTAGATGGAAATAAATTGTATTCGGTTACCATCAGGATTGATTTCCTGTGTGCTGCTACCCTCTTAACGATTTTTTACAAGTTACTGGCAGTACAGTAATTGTACTGTAATGCAATTTACAGCATACAGAATAGTACTGTATGACTACAAAACTGTATTTTACTGTATTTTGTCTATTTCTAATGTATTTGAATATACTGTAATAGATCTATATTTAATACATTACTCCTAAATATTAATAATTATAATTGCCAATAATGATAATATTGTATATTATAATTATATAATACATAGTTAATATACAATACACATAAATCTATAGATAGTAATATTATAATACTACAATTCTTCAGAATAACATTACAAATGAAAAAGGCATGAAAGCCTTTTATGTGTGCAAGAATATGAATGAAAAAATACATGCAAGAGAAGGGAACTTGAGGGCTGGGTTGGGGACTAATGTCCTAAGAGAGAACTTGATTTAACTTAAAGGGGACCCATTATGCTCCTTTTTACAAGATGTAATATAAGTCTCAGGTGTCCCCAGAATGTGCCTGTGAAATTTCAGCTCAAAATAACCTAAAGATCATTTATTATACCATGTTGTAAATGCCCATTTTTGAGTGGAAGGAAAAACATGCTGTTTTCATGGATGTATCAATGCAAATGAGCTGCTGCTCCCCACCCCACTTTCCAGAAGAGGGCAGAGCCTGTACAGCTCATGCCTCGGATACTCTGCCAAAACAAACAAAACATCTGTTTGGTTTTGATCATCATCTCTATCATGGCCACGCTCACGTGACATTGCAGTTCTTCGTCATCATGAAAGTTATTATTTGCATGAGTTTTAAAGCCATAACAGTTTAAACTTCGGGTATGGTTTTCTGAGTGCACACATCCAAAGCATGCTCACAGAAAGCTGCCTGTCAGACTGCGCGTTCTGTGAGTATTGAACTGATTTCTCTTTTGTGTCTTATTGCACTTAAACTGTCAAACACACAGTCGGTTATGGCAAAAACACACAAAAGTTCACAAACACAGTAGGTTATATCTGTGAACATAAACAGCAGGGAAGGAAATCATATGTGTATATTACTGTAGATCTGTGTATTAAATTGAAATCAGCATAATATACAGTACCTACTGCTGTATATGCTCCTAATATGAACCAAATAGGGCTGCATGATTTATCGCGATAAAATCGCACACGATTTGGCAAAGGCTGCGATTATTTAATGTGCAGCTTGTAAGAGCTGTACGGCTCTGTGATCAGTGGTAAATGCTTCTTCATCTGAAAGCCAGAGGGTGCTCTTGCGCAGAAACTCAAAATATGCCCTGCTGCAGAAGAAGATAACACGCGTCATATCCAAGCGGTTACCTCCCCTAGTTTCTCGTGAAGCCAATACGGAAGTGACTTAAACTGCAATTCATCAACTGGTCGCTAGGGACAGGCTGCAAAAGAGAGCAGAATCTCATTGAGTCCCATGTTAAAATGGCCAAGTTTACAGCAGAAAAAAACATGTTTACAGCCTGGATCAAATTGCGGTTTTGGTCTATACTGCTAATTATGCCCTTCATGACAACTCTGAGGGGGGTGAATTTTTTTATAACTCATCCATGTAAATTATATTAAGCCTTAAAGTTCTGCATAATTAAGGGCGTGGCCACTTGAGTGACAGGTAGATTGCCGCTGCTGTCTGTGAGCTGTCACTTTACCTCAGCTAATTCCAGCCGCTGAATTTGGCATCTCAGCCGTATTTGTGCTTTTTTTTTTTTCAGGATTATTTTATACAATTATAAAATAATATGGCTTGCTGCGTTAATGGTCGAGACTTGAGACAGATGTGCGTCTGTCTAGATCTGCAGGCATGCATAAGATAAACAGAACACGTTGTTAGATTGTGGCATTGGCCTAAAGTTTTGTTTGTGAGATTTACTACAGTGACAATGGCGGGAGAATATTAAACTCCGACAGCACTGCTTGGATAATATACCAATATTTCATGGATTTAACGCTTTTGTGGACAAAAAGTACTGTTTTTTGTTTTTCAATGGACACTCATGGACATTTTACCCAAGTGCCACGGATTGGATTCATCTCGCGATCGCTATATAAAGGTATGAAGTCCCGTTTGATTTTTCGTGTTGTTATTTGCACACCCGAAAAAAACACAAATTAATTACTGATGCTGGAGCATCTATATTGTAAAAAAGACTCCATAGGTAGATTGACAGTAAACCTTTAGAACTTTCTAATGATATAACTTATCTTTATTAATATTTTAGATAGTATCTAAGATAGCTCCTTTGCCTGCTAACATGATCACGTCGAGCTAGGCGGGCATGGTTCAGTCACCTTGGTTCCAACCACATCCTGCCTCTTTGCCCATTTTCAGTTATCAGGGAGTGACGTGTGGTGACGTGCAGCTAAGATGGCAGCAGCCTCATTTTTGCTTCAAAATGCACTTCAGAAATCAACGGTAGGCGTCACGGACACTACGTCCATTTTTTTTTTTTTTTTTTTACAGTCTATGGTCATATCGCTGTATAAACAGAAGATTGAAAGGTCTGATTGATTAAACATGACTAATAAACACATGACTGCCTTATTATTATTGTGTAAGAAGCCACATCATCTCATAGAAGGATGCTCAACTGTCGTTATGAAGTGAGTCAGAAGTAAAAACATGTTATTGAATGTTGTCTTTTGTTGGACAATATGTTAATAAATGGTTCTCATGTCTGGACAGATGTTTGATGCGTGTTGCTTTTTCAAATGTACATTATAAGCGATTCAAACTCACAGTGCTTTCAGATGGATTAGCATTTGGAGCCATACTTCATTGACAGGCTGTGCATAAAAAAAAAAAATAATAATCACAGCCCTTGCAATTTCATAATCGCACTAAGAATCGCGTTTAAGCGAAAATCGCATTCAAGTTCAATGTTATTTTTTTCGTCTCGTGCGATAAATCGTGCAGCCCTAGAACCAAACAACAAAAGAAAACCAGAAAATTACTCACTGCTCTTGATTAAATAACTTTAGTAGCTTTAATAAAAATACATTTCTTACTTGAATGCTGCTGTTAAATGCTCTGGTGAAGAGATAAACCTGGCAGACTGTGTACAGCTCACTCAGGGGAGGAGCTAAGCTAATAGGGCAGATTACCTCACCAGTCATGTGCGGGGCTACCCCCTACTCTTACATAAAGCTGGAACCACACGTTTGGAAAGACTGTTATAAAAAAATAAAAAAAAAGTAAATTTCTTCCCATCAATTGTTAAAATGGAGGGCTTTTCGGTACATAATTTAATTCCAATTAAAGTTTTATCTGACTCCATTTTATCACAACCTCTAATTTAGGTTAGAGTGCCAATGGATTATCGGTCATTTATATAATAATTTATCTAGACACTTGATTATTTTATTTAACTCTTTACTCTAATTATACTCATTAATTCGGATTCCTATGTGACTTAGAGTCTCACGCCGGCCGGGTACACGGATCTCACGGTCACAAACTCATCAGTCTTGATCAGACGACAGAAGTAACTGACTAATACTATTTAGATGGCCGCCCCTGCTTGCTCATTTCCAAAAAGTACTTTATTGTTGCCATATCTGTACACACTTAATTGAGGTAAGAGGTCAGAGGTCACGACCATCGCCATAGAATGAAGTAGACCATCATTACTTTCTCTAATGGAAACTTTATATAATCATGCCATGGTTTCCCATGTACACAAGACAATAATCAGAGGTTGAGGCTCACCCTATTTAGATTGGTCTAACACTCTGCTGTTCTAAATGGAAATTCCATTATTAGCCTCTACAGTGTAAGTACACATGACTAATGACAAGTTGTTAGGCGGAGCTCTAAAACCTAGTTGGCGTGCCCCAATGCTCCACCTGAGCTGGATTTAGTAACCTAAATAGGTTACTAATCTGATCGTAGATTTTGTGGTAACATGGACTTAATGTAATCTACTAGAGAGTAAGTCAGGATAAATTCAAATGTAACAATTTATTATTAGTCAGGTAAATGTATCATGCCAATTACATAATCAATTCAAAGATAATCAATACAAAACATCAAATGCTCAGAAATAAAGATGCATACCTGGCACCTGAGAAATGTATGATGCCGAGTGTCTGGAAGATACAGAATCGCGCTGAGCCTTTTGCAACATTTCTTCGAGTATCCAGACCAAGACAAAACTTCTTCCAAATCGAGGCATGAACATTTACACCTTGTTGGGGACAGAAGGTTTCTGAATGAAAGACCCTAGGAAAGGGCACACCCTCCACAGTACGCAAAATATCTCCAAACTCTTAAAACCTTTATTACCATTTGGTTTACTAACAAAACATCTTTAGTTGCACAGAGACATTTCAAATGACACCAGACATGTACAGTGCTGTATGGTAATTGTTCATGTTAAACCAGATTTTTGGGTGAATTTCAGGTGATCTCAGAATGTGGGAAAAAAAGTGAGAAGAAAGAGTGGGAAGGAAATGCAAATAGTACTGAGGTGTGATCTGCTCAGTGTGATTGCGTCTCAGATGAGGAAGTATGCTAATTTTGCAAGAGAGAGTTCAAATGTTAATTTCCAGAAAAGTCCTTTGTTTTCTCAGAGAGTAGCACTCTCTGGATCCTAGACAGCTCGGCACCAGCCTTACACCTTATAGATCATTAGTAACTGTGATAAAAGTAATTTACACCCCATTCATATTTTTTATTATCATACTAATTTTTTGTCATTACAATCACCATGCTACAGAACTGGGTCTCCCGCCCAAATAGTTTCAGTAATAGCCTGGTACCTATAACCAATCTCTTTAACCCCAAACCATCCATTTCTGTTGCAAGGGAAAATTCTGTATTTTTTCAAACTGGACCGTGTTTTCCCATATTTTCATGTCTAAGTAACTAATTCAAAATTGTCCAGAATTCCACCTACGTCATGCGTTACCTTTCCAACGTGATCATGTAATGCATGGTGCATTGCAGAGCAGTGCAAGATGGGCATTTGTGGTTAAAAAGTATACATTTTTAATATTTCAGAAAATGACAGATCGTCTTGCTAGATAAGACCCTTACTCCTCATCTGGGATCGTGTAGAGCCCTTTGATGCTGCATTTAAACTGCAGTTTGGACCTTCAACCTGTTGGTAACTGTTGAAGTCCACTATATGGAGAAAAATCCTGGAATGTATTCCTCAAAAACCTTAATTTATTTCCGACTGAAGAAAGAAAGACATAAACATCTTGAATGACATGGGGGTGAGTAAATTATCATGAAATTTTAATTCTGAAGTGAACTAATCCTTTAAGATGGGTTAGCAGGGTCTCTTATGCACACCGATGCTGCATTTATTTGAACAAAAATACAGTACAATTTCTATTTGACTATATTTTAATTCTTCAGAAATCATTCTAATATGTTTATTTGGTGCTCAAGAACATTTCTTATTATCAAAACAGTTGTGCTGATTTCTTGATGTTGTGCCAAATTCTTTGACAAATACAAAATTAAAAGAACAGCACTTAAATAAAAATCTTTTGTAACATTATAAATGTATTTTTATTGTCATTTTTTATCAGTTTAATGTGTCCTTGCTGAATAATTTCATTTCAAAAGTAGTGTATTCCATATACCCGATGGAGAGAGAGAAGGAGAAATAGCGAAAAAGAATGAATAACCTGATAACATCTTAATTTCTTCATTATCATTTTAGCACCACTTTCTGATGACATCACAGGAAAGACAAATGAGTTTCTGGGGCGGCCTGACACTTGCTTATACGCTCATTTTAATTCTAAACAATTCATCTTCAGAACGGAGGGCTTGACTGCACAGTATTCAGTAGAATTAAACTGGACTTCTGAGACCAAATGAACACAGACTGCAAGAACAAATCTGGGTTCACAGAGGATTCAAGGTTGGCAGCAGATCCTAATAATGAGGTTCAGATGAGGTAATAAAAGGAACTGACGATTTAAAACTCTTTCTTTCTTTCTTTCTTTCTTTCCAGATATGACAGCACAAACGAAAATTCTAATAAAACTGCTTTGCATGCCAGCTTGAATTTAACCTGCAATGACCCTGTTTATATGTAATAGACATAAATGACAGAACGAGGGAGACAACATGATTGCAAATATTAAATAAGATCCAGCAATTTAACAAAGTTTGTTGGTCCAGTTTTTTTTTTTTTTTTTCAAAATTATAGAGGCTTGTAAAGGAGATATACTGTAGAGGACAAGAATGAAAAAAGACAAACTGCAAAAAAAAAAAAAAAAACCCAGAAAAGAACAAGGAAGAAATATAATGGCTGGTTTCCTACAGCTCACAGGTGCTGTAACTAGAAATGAGCACTGCCGTTGAAAGATCTGCATAATATACAGCAGTAAAAACGAATATCCCAAGAGAATTGTAGGACATCTCTGGAGTATAGTGGAACAGAAATGAAAAGAACTGTCACAACAAAACCAGGTTGTCTCCCTCTGAATACACATTCACAAAAAAATAAAAAAAATAAATAAAAATAAAAAAATAAACAAATAAAGAAATACAGTAAGCTTTAAAATGGCTGTTTTCACAGAGAACGAGGCCACTGCAACAATGGCGTTCAAAGGAATTTGGGCTTCTCTTGAGCAAACAAAACAGATGTTACATAGAAGCTGCTGAAGGACCTCAAAAGCACACAAAATGATTTCTGCTACCCTTAGATTAGCAGATGCTAAACACACACAAGAGTAACTCTACCAAAAGATCTTCTGAGAGTTTAGGGCGGATCAGGGTTACAGTTATATATTTTTGGGAATTATTCAATCCTATCTGCAATAAAAAGTTAATGGGAATAAAAGCATTAGCTTTCAGAGAGTGCTTTGTCATTGTCCTCTAATTATGCTTTTTTTTTTTTTTTAACTCAATTGCCTGTTAAAGGTAGTTGTGCTATTACAACACAACTCTGTTAAATGGGTTTTAGCTAAATGAACACTACAAATTTTCTCCTACTCAAAGAATAATTGAGTATCATGAACCTTTCAGTTTAACATGACATCTCTCTAAATGCTTTACTAACAATGATCTAAACTCTATTTTTTTAATAAAAAGTTTGACTTCAAAAATGGCAAAAAGATTCTGCGTTTCTGTGGTAACTTCCATTTAATCCTATTATAAAACCAGAGAGTACCAATAATACCAATAGTAAAGTATTAATTCTATAGGTGGGTTATTCTGTATCAAAATCTAAATTAACTAAATTTACTAAAAAACTAAATTTCAGAAACTTCCACAGCTCAAATTTTTGATTTTGTTAATATTTTCTCTGAAGAAATACAAACATAAATTGTGATGCAAGACAAAATATTTAATGTCATGGATGGATATTTACAGAGTACTTCATTATTTTGTAGAGAGGGGGTCAAATTGACCATTTTCATCTGAGATGGAGCCAAATTACATGTGGGTATAAATGACTATAGAAAGATGGCAGCATCATTTTATTTTTACACAGAGATTGGAAGGTTTATTAGTAAAATCTGTTGACTTTAGCAATCTTGCATTATATGCCGACACTGACAGCGGATAGACGAGGAACACAGAGGTAAGTGATGTAAACAACAGCAGGTTTATTGAGTGCAGATGAAACAACAACACAGCAGAGAAAGCAGGTAAGTGGGTTTGGATAAGGAAAGTCTTGGTTCAGCTCATCTGTGACTGACGCAGTCTTTGTGTCTTTTCCAGGTGATCCAGGAACCAACGAGCATGGAGACAACAGAGAGCAGGGGATGAGGAGAGCCTGGACTGCTGGTAGGAACAACTGGTGAGTAGAGAACAGGTAAGACGGTTATGGAGCTTGACATATAAGTAGACAAAGACATTATGCATGCCATTGATGAGACCTGACAGTGAATGGAGTGTGTGAGGACCTTAAGAGTGGTGCAGAAGATGACTGGCAGCTGGTGGTGATCAGTGATTGGAAATGGAGTGCAGGTGAGGAACCAGAGCGATGCTGGGAAGTGGAGTCCGGGGAAGGTGAGACAGACGGTGACGGTGACAGACAGTTCAAAACTGGGAAAAAGCACTTATTGTGTTTTTTGCATGAAGTTTGCTTTTTTTCCATTTTTAAACTGTCACCGTTGGCATATAATGCAACAAAGACTGCTAAAGTCAACAGATTTTACTACTAGACTTTCCAATCTCAGTGTAAAAATAAAATAACGATGCTGCCATCTTTCTAAAGTCATTTTTACCCTGCTGTAATCTGGCTCCAAATCTCAGGTGAAAATTGGCATTTTGACCCCCCTCTACAAAATAGTGGATTACTCAGTAAATATACATCTGACATTTAATATTTTGACTTTCACCAGAAAAAAAAAACTGCTCATGCAAATCACAGTGCATTGTTAAAATTGGTATGAATAATTTATCCAAATTTCCTTCAACAGCAACTACATTTTTTAGGTCCTCCAAGTAAAAAACCAAGAGCCCAAGACCACAGAGTCATAGGGCACATTGATTGATCAAGCATGCTAATCTATCCAAGCTGAACATACTCCGTTACTAATTACCCTACTATTCTAGCACTTTGCTCTCTCTCCCTCTCTACAGTCAAACTCTCATTTTTTATTTCCTTAGAGATGGGCAATTCTAGAGTTCATAATGTCAACTTGAGTATTTAGTGTGAAATGAGCTGTAAACGTTCAATGAGAGTGAGCTGATAATTTACAAGAAAGGATTTGTGGAAGATTGTACTAAGAAATTCTATCTAACCTAAAATATGGACAATTATTACTAATGCCTCAATCACTGATTATAAGAAGAGATGCATACTCTCATCAGTCTCAATGTCCTGTCCCTGGCATTTAATGCACAATTACAGATAAGCAGAGTGATACAAACAGTGAAAAGCGTGACTCTAATCTTGAAATGCCATTGAGTAAATCACATCTGAGGACCAGAACTATTTTGTACAAAATATAATATACAGTGAGATCCAACAGTCTGAGACCACACTGAAAAATTCTGGATTCAAACTCCAAAGCAAACCTTGAAATAACTGAAAGTTTAGGTTTTTTTTTTAAGTAAATAACCAAATAAGCACATTTGTGACCTTGACCATGTGTACAGAGGGTCAGGTGTTCTTGCTTCCACTGAAGCACAAGACGCTCTTTGTATCATAATATTATGCTGGAAACATGATTTTATAGAAACTTGTGCAGTTCATACAGCTTGAATTAAAGAAAATACTTTAAATTCCAACTGCTATGAAAATCATTTTCATTTTTCAAATCAATTTTACACTCAAATTACTCTGCTGATAACATTGAGAAGATTAATAAAAATAAAAAAATAATAATAATAAAAAACATGTATTATAAAATGCAAACAGAATAGGTCTTGAGGCATTACAACCTCGGGTGTGCATTATTTTCCAAGAATTCAACAGCCCGTCGTCAATTATTCCTTACTTAGTGATCTCAGACTTCTGAACCTTATTGAATCTATATATAGAGTTGTATTCCAATAGGAAACTATAAGAAAATTGGGACTATAAATGTGGGGCTATAATATGATTTCTACTGTATCCATCACAGGGGATGCAAGTGTGTATACTTCATTAAAGAAGTTAAGTTAAGTTATGAGCACATTTAAAAGCTTAAAGGGGGGTATCACACACAGTTTCTGTCAATCTCATGTTAATCTTGAGTACCTATAGAGTAGTAGTGCATCCTTCATATCTCTGAAAAGACTTTAGTTTCATCACATTTATAAAAGATAAATACGCTGTACCGAGTCTTTCCGAAAACAGCCGAGCGCCTGGAGGCGTTCCGTGTGAGCGGAGCTAAAGAGTCACGAGCACGCGCAGCTTTTGTGTAGCAATCATCTGCAAGCTATCAATGGTCAGCTAAACAAATGTATTTAAACACACACAATACACCATCGCATTATCCCTGGATAACTTTTGAATCACTATAATGAATATAGCGTTGAGTGAATGATAAATATAAATTTATCAATTCACTACGTTCTTGTTGTTTACATTATATGCACTTAGGCCAACAAAACAGATATTTGGTGCAGTTTTACTCACCACCTGCGGTTCCGACTCATGACCGGGACCATTATCGCTGTGACCGCTCCATCTTTCAGTTTCAAACAATCTGTAAATCCAGCGTAAAACTGGGCCTTGTTTAGGAAACCATAAGCGCCGATCCTGAGGGGTCGAGCAGCCACGGAAAAAAACGAGATATTCTCCATTCATTTTAACCAATAAAAAAAAGTGATTGCAACTATCAGTTTTATTTTAATAATGTGTGAGCACAAAACTCTCAGCTCCTCTTAATGCTGGGTTTAATCATGTGTATGTGTTAAATGGGTACCTAACCCCTCTATTGGTACGTGATACTGATACATAATAAGTATTGACAAGTGGCTACAGGTTTAAATAATAACATCTGTGATTGTGATGGTTTTCATTCCTTCAGGTCACACACTTCAGAGTTTGTACTTTGACACCAAACGTTACATCACTTTTTTTCCTCAGTGTTCCAAAATATCTTTGCCAGGTTGAATGATGAAAAATCTTCAAACAACAAGAAATCAATCTGGCTGTAAAAGAATAAACTCTGCTTGACAACTGGGTGATGTTTCAAGCATCATCTTGTCACAAAGAAAGGCAGCATATAAGCTCAAAAGAACAAGACAGTTGATTCACCCCAGGTGACAGATAGTAAAAAGTTATTTAATTAATTAAAACTTTACTGGATATTAATCAGGACTGTCGATTACATGGTCTGAAATTAGACTGTGAGAGGTGCAAAAAAAAAAAAAAAAAAACAAACAAAAAAAAACTTACCAGCTTTTCCGGAATCTTAAAATATAAATTTCTTTTTAATCTCTGCAGGCAGCACAATAGTAATCATAGAGACTAATTTTATGTGAAATCCCAGAACAGTCTGTTCTAACGAGAGTGTTTGAGAAAGAAAGAAAGAAAGAAAGAAAGAAAGTCTACATTGAAAGACACCAGAATTGTATCAGTTACATCTAACGTACTGTAAATCATGCACACTATCAAGGAAGAATATGATACATACAGCAAAGGTAGCACCACAAGGAAGCATAAATATTGCACTGACTTAGGGCTGTCTCGATTCCTCGATTAAATTCGAGTACTCAGTTTAAAAAAAAAAAAAAGTCCTCAATTGCAATATACCTGTCTGAGTAAGTGGTGCATTCCACGGATGAGAATCCACGAACCGCATTATTAGACCGTTTTCTGCACGATGTGTTAAAACGTGTCTCAAACTCCATATCTGCATATGTTGCGAGTTTGGGTTACTTATAACATTCATCTGGAAGTGCAATGTGCATCATTTCATCAGATTTGTAAGGTAAATCATTTATAAACCTACGCCATCGCCAACACAGGAGAATACATCAATATGTTTCTAAATATGCAAACTGTTAATCGCGATTTCAAAATAAAAGTTTAAACCCTCCCTCTGAGTTTGCGATGTTTTGATGTTCACATATTCTTGTTCAAGAAATGACAGTGGCCGCAGCATTTCTATCATAAAGAAGTGGCCAAATATTAAAAATTAAGTAAACATTTTAATTAAATGTCGTTTGGCTAATATTAATCAAGGATTTGATTTGACGTAAGGTGTAATAACACCAGGCTGTTGGCGCCCTCTGCAGACCCGTTATAATACATAATGTACATGATTTTTTTATATTATGTATTTTAAGAGTTGTTCTAAAAAACCATATGATTACTTGCTTTTGATATTTTATAAGAACCAAATATTATTGCCTTACTTTTATTACATATGTATTTTAAGTCATTTTTAAAGGCTTAGGTCTTTGCCTAGGTGTATTTCTATAACCACAAAAAAATTCTGATTACTTGATTCATTGTCAAAATAATCAACTAATTACTTGATTACCAAAATAATTGTTAGTGACAGCCCTACACTGACTGATTGAACGTGGCCATATTTAGGCTATAGGGATGCACCAATAAAAAAATACAATACATGTTTTGTTTATTTGGTTTGGAGAATTATTTTCATGCTATGGCTAATAACTGATAAATGGCAGATATTTAAATTCAGTCCTATTTATTAAAAAAACAAAAACAAAACAGAAATCAACAGTTTTAAATGAACATTTAGGAAAAGGAATTTGTTCTGAGATTTGGTAAAGTTTACATTTAAGTACACTAGCAGTAAATTATAAATGTTCTATAGATAAACTTTAAGTGAGTATTAATGATGACAGATGTATTTATTTTTCAATCATAAATTAAAAAAAATAAATAAAAAATTCAGTCTATATCCATGTGTTACCAATATATTGTGCATCCGTGATATTTAGCGCACTAAAACAGGACTCAAAACAATTCTATGCCATATTATGCCATAGAGACAATGAGGACAGTACAGACATCAAGAAAAAAAAATTACAATGATTATTATAAGAACTCATCTCAAAAACTGAGGCTTAATCACAGTATGTGAAGATGTCAAATTGGTCACTCTGTGTGATCACTTCTGAGAAGAAAATGAACTGGAATGAAAGCACAAGTGAGACAGAAAGACAGACCGAACATCTTATAATAAGTGATGATAGAGAACAGACAAAAGTCCACGATTATACTCTCATCACAGAGCGGGAACAAAAGCACATGCATGACCAGCTGTCTGCCCCGTCGTCTAATTGACCTGATTGGTGGGCCAGTGGTGTGGCAGTTGTCTGAGATGTTTGATAAAGAGGAACCAAATCAAGCGACAACCGCTTTTGTGCAACATTACAGGTGACCTGATGTCCAACAACGAGACAGATGAGGCATGATAAAGGCTAATTATAATCACCTCAGCTACCATATTACAATCACTTCTATCAGCCACTTATTTGAGCCACATGTGGCTGTCTGGCCTGGAACAAGAAGATTCTCAAAAGAGCAATTGATAAAAATTCACGTTTGAGTAGAAGATCACATTAGTATTCATAGGTATTCGTTCGTAAAGTGTGATTCTAATATGCACACTCTGCGTTTGAACAGACAATGAAACATACAATATCAAGTTACTGACAGCAACTAAAATACAAGTCTCTTTACATTTAAATGACTTCAGAGACATACAACTGTTTACGATTCCTTTGAGGTTCATAGAATACTGAATAGGTTGGTGTTGTATTTATAATAAATGAGATTATTAAATATGTTTAACAGCATTACATAAAATTCAGGCCTACTTATTGCTGTCGAAATTACTAAATTTTGCATTTTGTGTTTCATGCACTTCTATGTGAATTTAAAGACTGACAGGTATCTGTGACACAAAGAGAGAGAGAGATAAATGCATGATACACACATTGAATGTTATACTGTAACACAGAGGGTGTTTCATTTAGATTTGTGAGACACTGTTGATTTGATGATAATTCAATTCAACCAAAAAGTGCAGATTTGACTAAAAATAAATACATTTTAAAGAGATTTTACTTACCTTTAAAACTTATCTGACAGTTCCATATTTTATTGATAACTGAGTCCTGCTAGATTTGTACAATGGCTATTTCTCTAAAGTTTGTTAAAAAAAAAAAAAAAAAAAAAGTGTTTAATTGCTGTCAATATGTTGATATTGTACTTTTCAAAATTTGTTCATTACAATATACACTTTATGAATACCCGCAAACAGGAATGAAATCACCTTGAGATTATGGATGTAATTTAAGATGCTGTTAAATTTTCAAATAATACCAATAAAATGCCTGAAGAGAAAACAAAGCTGTTTGCCATTTTGCAAGTAATGCATCACTGTATTTTATTTTTATGAGATATTGTGGCTCAGCCTGTGGAAAAACCCACTCACAGATGAGTTTTAATTAATCATCCTCCAATCAACAAATGTTTCTCTCAAGGCTTTAAACATGTAGAGCTAAAGGCTTATGGCATATGGCTTTAATGAGTATTTATGAGTAGGTGATGCCATAGAGATAAAAGAGTACTGCTGAAGAGATTACTATCACTTGCACTGAATAATATTCTCCATCACATCTGTGAGGTAAATGAGGGAATAGAATCTGCTGAATTGTTGTCTCTTTTACACACACCTGTATTGTTTGATGACCTTTTTAATTGCTCTTTTAATGTTTTATCATTCATTAAGCCATGCTTTAGGTCTAACTGATTAATCCAATTGATGCAGAGAATAATCTTTCCCTACAATATGATTTAATTAATATGATAATGTGATATTGTGTGCTCTAAAGTTAGCAATTATGAAAAGAAACAGGCACTGAACAGTTTTCTGCAAGCCATGCAAGCCTGCCGATATCTTTCTGTATTACACTTTAACGACACTGAAAAAGTTATGAAATGCCATTTTATGTGATCTTAAGAATTCCAATACAAACACAAAGAAGAGATGCAGCAAGTGTAATGAATGGATAAAAGTGAAGTGTAGTTAAATTAGGAGACATGTTTACACATTCTGTTTAGTCCTTTTAGTTTAAGAGAAATAAACGAAAGAAAGACACAGCAATATACTAGAAAAACTGACATCTTCACATTTTATCCAAATATTATAATAAATTTGTGAAAGATTTTGTAAACATCTTTTTCTTTATAACCTCCCATAAACGCTGCCTGTAAGTGCTTAGAAGCTTCTGTCACCTCTCTACTGCAATCTTGGCCCATTCCTCACTTGAAAAGCTTCCAGATCACTGATATTCTTTGGTTTCCATGTTACCACTGCTTTCTACAAATTCCACCAAATATTTTCAATGAGAGAGATACAGAGACAAAGAGAAAGAGATAAATGCATGATACACACATTGAATGTTATACATATATACACACTACCAGTCAAAAGTTTGGAATCAGTAAGATTTTTATTGTTTTTAAAAGAAGTTTCGTCTGCTCACCAAGGCTGCATTTATTTAATTAAAAATACAGTAAAAACAGTAATATTGTGAAATATTATTACAATTTAAAATAACTATTCTGTTTGAATATATTTTATAAAGTAATTTATTCCTGTGATCAAAGCTGAATTTTCAGCATCATTACTCCAGTCTTCAGTGTCACATGATCCTTCAGAAATCATTCTAATATGCTGATTTGCTGCTCAAGAAACATTTATGATTATTATCAATGTTGAAAACAGTTGTGTACTTTTTTTTTTCAGGATTCCTTGATGAATAGAAAGTTCAAAAGAACAGCATTTATCTGAAATACAAAGCTTTTGTAACATTATACACTACCGTTCAAAAGTTTGGGTAAGAATTTTTATTTATTTATTTTTTTTTTTTTTAAGAAATTAAAGAAATTAATACTTTTATTCAGCAAGGATGAATTAAATAGATCAAAAGTGACAGTAAAGACATTTATAATGTTACAAAAGATTATATTTCAAATAAATGCTATTCTTTTGAACTTTCTATTCATCAAAGAATCTTGAAAAAAAATATATTGTACACAAATATGTTGTACAATTGTATACAATAAATGTTTCTTGAGCAGCAGATCAGCATATTAGAATGATTTCTGAAGGATCATGTGACACTGAAGACTGGAGTAATGATGCTGAAAATTCAGCTTTGATCACAGGAATAAATTACTTAGTTATTTAAAACTGTAATAATATTTCACAATATTACTGTTTTTACTGTATTTTTAATTAAATAAATGCAGCCTTGGCGAGCAGACGAAACGTCTTTTAAAAACATTAAAAATCTTACAGATTCCAAACTTTTGACCGGTAGTGTGTGTGTGTATGTGTGTATATATTTAAATATTTCTATTTATTTATTTATAGGGAAATTACAAACGAATACAGGGATTATTGGAACAGTACTGACCCATACACTGCATTAATATTGATTATCTGGTGGTCTAGGATTCATGGACAGGTTCATAGGTATGATATTTATATGACCTCACACACATAAAAACATATAATGACTGGCCATCTTAGCCAATGCTTCAAAATCAGCATTAAAATTGAGGAAGGAATGCTCTGCATGTGGCTTTATAGGTATTTACTGCTCTTGAGAACACAGCACTGAATAATGACATTTCTTTTATACGACCCCAAGAGTGTGAGAAAGAGATAATATGTTTCATCTGAAATATAAATGTGGAGTGTAAGCAGTCTATACCAAAGGTAAAACATCAATAGAATTGAGGTCATAAGCTTTTGCACCTTGCAGAATCTGCAAAATAACAATTTTAACAAAATAAGAGGCATCATAAAAATATCATGTTCTGAATAAGCTATACGTAACATGTTTATATCTGTTATGAGAAATAGCTTATTCAGGGAAGGAAACTACTTAATAAAAACAAGCAATTTTTATTATTTTAACAATTTTTTACTAACATTCCTGGAAGTGTAGACTTATCACCACAAATGTATTAATTTCAGTGTGTCCTGGACAAAATTCTCAGTATTTCACATTGTGATAATTTCGCATTTCAGTTTATATCATGTTTAAAAAAACAGAAGCTGAAAATTATGTTCCTATTTCTGTCAGTTTATATATGCTCTTTAATTCTGATTAATGATATCAGGATGTGTACAAACACACAATTATATTCCTAAACACATACACAGCATGACTGCAATCAGCACCAGATATACCTGCAGAAGTACTAACAACATTTCAGCCGTTCACTCACACCTGTTGATCTGTCTCTGTAATTATTGTTCTTCTGTGTCCAAGTTCATTGTTTCATTATTTCGAGTCCCTCATTAGAGAGAAGAGGGTAATTTCTCCTCAGCCCATGCAGCCATACTCTCTCTCTCTCACACACACACACACACACACACACACACACACACACACATGCTGCCGAACAGGCAATTTAGGAGGCAGGAGGCAGGAAATTACAGACAGAACTCATCAGTGTGTGCCATTGTGTGGTACTAGCGACTCCTCATACCTAGTAAAACCAAACTCAACACAAATTCACAGAAAGAGAGAGAAACAGGGACACATTTTAAACCTGCTACACTAGCTTTACCAGTTATCAAATACACTCAGTCCACCTCCATCTTTGTACTCAGATCAGATTCCTTGGTATTCACTAACTGGATCAATCTGTATGCTGGGGAGTGACTCTTTTTCCATTACATTATACAATACATTATTTCATTCAGAGAGAAAATTTCCTTATTTTCTATTCCTTTGCTCCACCCACACCTTGGGACGCCAACCCCTAGCTCTTGTCATCGCCATATCCACTTTTTGCTTGACATCAAACCTTGACATCACATGCGCCAATCTCATTCAACACCTGGGTGAGAGATATGACCAAAATCTTATAATGGTATAAGTTACAATATAGTTATTTTTTCTACTTTATTTTTGTTTATTAACAAAATTGCAATCAATAGGGGAAATACAATAAAACAAAAATACAAATAAAAACCAGTACAAAAGTTTTCAGGTACAATAGGTCTGCATTTAAAGGTGGGGTATCCATTTTTTCAACTTCACTGTTTGGAAGTTAGTTGGGCCGATACCAACAACAAACATCTAACCAATCAGCATTAGGGGTGTATGACGGTCGTGGAGACAGAATGAGCAAGAGGGAGATTTGAAAAAAAAAGAAGGGAAAAAAAAAAAAAAAAAAAACGCAGAAAAAGAAATGATGAGACACAATACGTGGAGGCTGCTTTGAACCCGCTTTTCATGTGAGTAAAACTGGGTCTGAGTGTCATGATTGTCTGGAGCTGCTGTGCTGTTGGCGATTAACAACAAACTCTTGTTTGTATTTACTCTTGTGCACTGGATGTTCGTTTTTTTTGTGCTTCCTTGTCGTTCGTTCATCAACTGCGGGTTTTTTTTCATGAAGCATTTTGTTACGCGTCAGCTGTGATAAACACACATCCATTGCGTGTGAAACAGTGGCCAGATAGTGAAAGTTGTGCAGGTAAACCACCGCATACTGACAGCCGCTAGCGAATGCGGTGTTTAGCATCATTGATAGTGCATTCGTCTCGCCTGCCAGAAGCAGACAGGCCCAGGATTGGATTGTGAGTTTTGGAGGCGGAGCAATGAAGAGAGGGGTGGGTTTGTTTGGGTTGATTTCAAATATCAACAATGTCCAACAGCGTTGCTGAAAAAATGGATACCCCATCTTTAAGTATAATATTACAGAACTGAATAATTAAATGTAAAACTAAAAATGTATGAATTAATTAATTGATCCAAAATTATGCAGTCAAGAGAAATGAGTGATTTCTCATTTTCAGGTTTTTTTTTTTTTTTTTTTTTTTTTTTTAAATTAGCAGCAGCAGGTACCTGGTATCACTTAGGGCTTTTTATGGATCTTATATATTGACAAACATCTGATTTTGTCCTAACTGTTTACATTCACATTAGACATAATTGAATAACTGATGATCTTTGCACTGTTATTGAACTGAACTGACTTGAGCTGAATAATGACACTACTGTCTTCTGTAAAGCTGCTAGTTCAAGTTTGTTTCATAAAGATGAATTTCGCAATGTCACTTATTTTCCTGTTTATTACTGAGAAGCTGTTTTGAAACAATCAGTATTGTACAAAGCGTTGTAAATAAATGTGACTTGACATAACAGACTGCATTTAATGGGCATTTTGACATATTTGACCATTCAAGTGCATTCACAAACAAATGCTGTCTCTGAGGTGGCTTTCTGTGTGCGAGCTTCAGGTGTGTGTCAGTCAGCAAGCGAGTACAGTATTGAGTGCTTTTTCACTGTGACTTATTGCATTCGACTCATTTTAACACCAACCACGAAGCTTTATTTTCTCATTCAAGCATGTTTTGCACTGTAACGTGTCAATAACTTTAAGAATAGCTACTGAGCAGTGTGGATATATTTACCACGAAATAAACAATATAACAAAACATCATCACTACAATATACTATATTGTCATACCGTCCAGCCCTTACACAAGCCTTCACCAGAATCTGTCAACAACACTATCTATATATCATGTATTGTTTGCTATAATCATTATATTCAAATGAACAGCAAATTATTCAATTATCATTAATACATTGTGGCTGGATTACATCTGTTAAAATATCAAAAACGTGCAAAAAGATGAGTTTTCTCAGTTGACTCTTGGTTCCTCAGTTTCTCATCGCCTTAAACATCTTATAGAGTTTGTCCTTGCTACGACGACATTTTGCTTGCTCACTGGGGAGTTTGTAAGGCACTATTCCCTGTAAAGCTGCTTTGGAACAATATGTAAATTGAATTGGAATAGAGAACAGAAGGAGAAAGGCCTGGATGGCAGCCGTGAAACTGGCAATATAGTTAGAGGCAACGTTAAAGACAGCAAGTGCGTGGAAAAGAAAGGGGCATGGGGTGGTTGAAGAATATGAGCAGCTGGCTGATAGCTGTTGAGGACAGATGTCAGCAGATGAGACTATAAGAGCAGATGCTCTCCAGAAAACAGCTATTTATCTTCACCTCCATCTTCTTTCATTCTACCATCTCAGTTTTTCCAGACTCCTCCTTCTCCTCATCCCTCTCTTTTCATTCTTATCACATGTAATGTGTAGTTTGACATTTGAGCCATTATTCATAATAGAATTACTTGGTGCTTAGCAGAGGTTTTTCTTCTAAAACAACCTACTGATTACGCAATGTGATCTCATTAGTAATTGTTTACTAATCCTTTTAGGTTAATAGAATATTAAACTTATTTAATTAGGTGGGTGAATATCACAAAATCTTGGTTTCGAAGATTTCAAACATTTTTTTAAAGACCTGCAACAAATTTCCTTTTAGGCAGTAATAACTTCTGAAATGGTTGAGAGCATGAATTTAAAAACATTTACCGATAATCTCTCCAATACAAGTACTTAAAATCTAATTACTTACTGCCACAGTCTGAAAATGATATATATACTTTTTTTTTTTACATTTTTAAAAAATTGATCTTTAACAGTCATGCACAGTTACTTGAAACTCTGAAATAATATATATTTATAAATTAACATTTTTATTTGATTTTATATGAACTCTCTCATTACCTAAATAATATCTAGGCTAGGCTATATTTATATCTATATAATAGTATCAAAACCATATATATTTTTTAAATAAATGTATTTAAATTAAATTAAATTTAAATAAAATTTATTTAAAATAAATTTAAATATTAAAATTATTTCTATGTTTTAAAGATATTCACATGTAAGTACTTTCAAAATATAGATAATAATACAAAAATGCAAATGTAAACATTTATGCATGAATACTAATGAGATTATGGATTACAGTGTATGTTACTGGAGTAATTTCTACTTAAATTGACAATCTCAGCATAAATTTTTGTTTATTTGGTAAAATATTTCTACCATAAATTTACTGTTATATGCAGTATAAGATAATTCACTCCCTATTATTATTAGCAAGACCAATCACAAACGTTTGTGATAATCAGACTCTTTTACAAAGATTTCATCAGAATTATAATTATCCAATCCCCTTCTTTTCAGTCTCATCCATCCCCATATCTCTCCTCTTCAATTTCCCTTCATTCACCTCTCCCACTTTACTTGTTCACCTCTCTCCATCTTCATATACACTCTATTACTTTCTCCTCTTTCTCTGCTTCCACCTCTGAGTCCCCCTCACTCATTCATTCCCTCCATTGGTCTGTCTCCATCTATTCTTTTCCCTTTGCTTCTCCCTCTGTCTCTCCCTCCATCAATCCATTCTCTGGACATGTAGTTAAGCAGCCAAGGCCTATTGCACTCTGCAAGAGAATGGATGGACTTGCCTGGGTATACATTAACCGACCCTGTTATTAGATCTCCCTCCATTGAATGGTTTTGGTTGGTGTCCTATTTCGATGGGTCTCCCTTCATTAGAGTTATTCCCAGCAGGACCTCCAATGGACCGACCAAAAAGGTTTCCCAGCTCATTAAGGCCCTGGCCATTCACATAGAGTCAGTTGAGAAAGGACATCATGACATGATGGCTGGATTTTTCCTCTCTTAAAAAAAAAAAAAAAAAAAAGAAAGAAAATATTTGCTTGACATACTCTCTATGGTCTCGACAGGCCTCTTGTGGTATAAAATAATGTGGTATAAAAGATGCGTGATACCCCAAAGACACCGAGACAGGAGAATACACAGTCAACGCTACTGGTCAATGGAGCTAATGTCCCACAAAGAGCCATAAAATATGTTTATATACATATATATAGCCTTAGCAAACACCATAATTATGACAAGGATAAACAAACTGCTTCATTAAGTCATTAACATTTTAATAAAAAATAAAACAAACAGCAGCAAACTGATGTAATTGGTCAGTTAATACAATTATAAATGTCTAAATATTGTAAAAGCATAATTAAGAATGTGTTCACACTAATTCGTTTTTATATATATATATATATATATATATATATATATATATATATATATATATATATATATATAAAATTTTGTTTCTTAAGTTATTAATGAAAAAAATATGGGAAGCAAATTAAACTACAATAACTGTCCCACTGTAATTCAACAATAAAATCAGCATATTCTAGAACAAACCTCGGGAGGGGTTTAAATGGCAGGGGATTTAGCCAAATGCATAAATGATTCTTTTTAAAAGTTGATGTGAAGTTTACCATCTATATTTAACCAATTGTGGATTATATCCTTCTAGACTCTTTCCATCATTACATCCCCCTTGTAAAAGGTATATCCTATAGGAACCAATATACATTCAAATATGCTGATAATGGCACATCCAATATATAGTATGCCATTCCTGGTGAAAATCCATTTTATGATGCCGGAGGATGTGATTTAAAGGGTTAGTTCACCCAAAAATGAAATTTCTGTCATTAATTACCCACCCTCATGTCGTTCCACTATTTTTGATCAAATCCGATGGCTAAGTGAGGCCTGAAGCTTCGTTACGTCATAAATGTTTCGAAATTTCAATGGTTCACGTGACTTTGGCAGTTTGATGCAAGCTCTGAAACACTGATTCCAAACAAAACATTCGTAAAGCTTCAAAGCTTCCTGAAGCAGATTTTTAAAATCATCCATCACTAGATATTGTTGAATAAAGTCATTATTTAGTTTTTTTGGCACACAATAAGTATTCTCATCGCTTCATAACATTAAGGTTGAACCACTGTAGTCACATGAACTGTTTTAAATATGTCTTTAGTAGCTTTCTGGGCATCTGAAAGTGTTAATTATCTTGCTGGCAATGTAGGCCTCACTGAGCCATTGGATTTTATCAAAAATATCTTAATTTGTGTTCTGAAGATGAACAAAGGTCTTACGGGTGTGGAACAACATGAGGGTGAGTAATTAATGACAGAAATTTCGTTTTTGGTGAACTAACCCTTTACTTGTTTGAACTGTCTAAATTAAATTATGTAACTCATCCCAATTTGACTCACCAGTTTGAGTTAAAAAAACTAATTTAAAACATCCACATTTTCACTACTTTAATGTGTCTTTTATATCTGAAATCTTCATCAAATTTTAATTTGTTTTGCTGATGCATATTGCAAGTTTGTAGCTTGCTGAAAAATATAAACTTTTTTTTTTTTTATCTTTTATATTTCTTTAACTCAAGTTGTCAAAGCAAAAATGGGGCAGGAAGGCTGGTGATTGATAAGTCATCACACACACACTTTATTCCTGATGGATTTCGGCATGGATACTCAGCTTGCAGAACTTTCTGAAACTGTGCAGTTTGTTGCCAGGATACGTGAGCTCCTGGTGTGTTTGTATTCTGAGCAGGTGCTCAATAGCTGACAATATATGGGTGAGATTGCGTACGTATGCGATAATGCGAGTGTGAAAACAAGACTGAGCTGAAGACGTCACCCCCTGTTGTTAAATCAAGAGCTCAAAAAGCCCTGATGTCTGAGAACACCATATTGTTTATTTAAAACCAAAAGCCTTAAACATTAGGATTCACAATGCTGTCCACTCCACGTGTCTTTGATTGCGTTAAGCAATCCATTATCAATATGAATACTACCGCTACTTTGGATTCCAAACAGAAACCCATCTACTCATCATCATGTTTAAACTGCACTATGGAAAGCCTTTGATCTACCTTTATGCGGGGGTTGTTTGTTACATTAGGTTGATTGTTCATTAGAAAAATCGGCCAGCTATGAATAAGGTGTGACAATTATAACTTGTTACCCAAAACACTGCTTTTCCAAAGCAGCATGAACCGACTTACAGTTCTAGGAACCACACAACGGGTGCTCAAATTTCACAGAAATCACACAAGAGTGTGAAATATTAAAATGTGTCTAGATGAACTTTCTCAGAAATTAAGAGACTAAAGGCCAGATTTACTAAAAGCTAGCACCAATGCAAACCCTCTTTTGGCATTGAAAAACAGGATTTACTAAAGTGAAAAATTAGTGCTGAAAATGCATGGACAGTTATTTTTGTGGCTGACCTTATTGTATATACATTTTTAGGATTTTCCCTTTCAGACACAAAATTTATACGAGGAGAGTATTTAAGTTAATCATGCTAGGTGATTTAAGGTTTGCGTAGGGCTGGACGATTATGGCCAAAAATCAAAACCTCGATTAATTGAACATTTCACCTCAATTACGAATAATAAACGATTATTTTGTTTGTGTTTTTTTTTTTTTTTTGCCCTCATAGTTCCCTGACAAGTTTGCACTGTAAATATGATTGACTATTAAAGCTGGGATATTTTTTTCCTTTTGAAAGAGTGATCTGACATAACAGCTTACTATCAGCAGTTATTTTATCTATGATTTGTAACATTTCTTACAGATTTCTACTTGTTGTAAATCAGATAAAGATAAATTAGCACAGTACCAGTACGTAATGAGAGCGATTGCGAGTGTGAATTAGTCATACCGTCTCTCTATTAATTGTGAAGCTGTGGGTTGTAAATAGTTCCTTCAAAAGTAGAAAAATATATGCTATAATAAAGCTACTAAGCTACTTTAGTGATAAATCACAGGACAGCGCTGACTAGTTTCTGCATTCCTCTCTGTGCGCGCGATCTTCACGTTTTGCGCAGCTACTGTTTGTATGAGTTTTTCGTGACACAATGCAGCTGCGCGAGCACGATAGCTCGATATAATACACATCTGATCGTCTACTCGCTTGAATGTCCAAACTGGCAAACCTTAAAACAAATACAACTGACAAAGTTTAGTGAAGACGCAAGGCTCACGGCTCACGCGCCATCACTATATGTTAAACCGGCGTTCACCTCCGTGTTGCTTTTATGCCACTAACTGGATGGGGTGGAGTCACGTGACTACACACGCGGTAGTATGTTTTTAAGGGGGAAGTAATAACAGGATTAAAAAACTGAAATAACCAACATGGGAAAATTACGTCGGTTAGAGGTTCTGAATTTAGTTTCAACTACTTTTCAATTAATCGTCCAGACCTAGGTTTGCTCTACTCAATGTACTGGTATTTGCGCCATTATTTGGGCCCCTTCTATGGGGCCGGATTTAGGAGCCAATCATCATGTGAAACACCTGCAGAGAATGATATAAGGGTTTTTGGTTCTCTGATTTAGCCCCTTCTGTTACCCTCTTTGTTTTTCTGTTATTTTGGGTTGCTTTGTTGTGATTATTTGTTTGCTTTATGTATTAGTCTAGATTGGGGCTTTATGTTTTGCAGGCCTGTTTATGTTGGGACGTGTCTATTATTTTGTGTCAATTACCTAGTCTTTATTTACTTTCCCTTAGCAGTGCTTTCTATATTTAATTATTATGAGTTAAAAAATGTATTTTTGTTAATAAATACTTTTTGATTCACTTTCATTCTCGTCACCTCCCTCATCTGAGCTGGCTTTGACAGCGGGGTTAATAAAAACCTTTTGAAACAAGGCGATGCGTTGGTGTAAAAAAAATAAAATCCATATTTAACAAGTTATGAAGTAAAATATCTAGCTTCCGCCAGACCGCCTTCCGTATTCAACTTACAAAGAAAGTGTAAACTGGCGTCACGTCAGTTAAGCTTTTTCCGTAAGTTGAATAGGGAAATTGTGGGACATAGCATAAGCTTTTTGAACCGCAAGAGTTTTACACTTTCTTCATAAATTTAATACAGAAAGCGGTCTGGCGGAAGCTAGATACTTTACTTTTTTATAACTTGTTAAATATGGATTGTTTTTCTTTTTACACAAACGCATTGCTGTGTTTCAGAAGGACTTTATTAACTATTAACTATTTATTAACATCTAGAATGGCTTGAGGGTGAGTAAAGCTTGGGGTAATTTTCATTTGAAAGTGAACTAATCCTTTAACCCATGTAGTTACCTTATATTATTCAGTACATTCTCGGTAAGTACACTGTAAGTGCATTAAAAATGCACATACTATAAAATAAAGTGCAACCAAAAACTTTTCTCACTTTATTTCCTAGAAGGACTGAAATTCTACACACCAATACTAAATTCATGCAGATGAATATACTATATATGCAATACTGTTCACGCATATAAAATAATCTCTCTCCTGTTCTTTTAGCATTTTTACAAGTACAATGAAATACGTCAATATAATCACTTAACAGCACTGAAGTGCTTCCAGCAGTCATCACACATTGTGTCATCAAACCTTAAGTGTTGTAAGCTCACATCAAAATGAAGAAGCCTCAGTTTGAGCTTGCTTTCTGAGAAATGGTCGTGCCATTTTGTTGAGTGTCAAATCATTCACACTGCTCATGCACAGACAGCTTAGTCAAGCATGTATTCTCTTTAAAGCATCGGCCCTGACACATTCATACAGTTTAGTAATGCAAGAGAAGATGAAGGCATTTCATATACTGATTGACACCACAAGTTTACATTACAAGACAGTGTACATTACCAGAGACAGATCACATGCATGCTGCATAATAATTACCAAGCACGCAGCGAAATGCATGGCAGTTGCTCACATATAATACATAAAGTACACACATTACAAGTGTAGTTTGCATTGTATTATATGGTGCTTTATTGTCAACTATGAGAGAACACATGCAAATCATTTTATTTATTCACATACACATAACCTTTCATGCGTTCAGACTGCCACCGTAGCTGCAGTGCCTGTGGAAAATGCGACCACATGGGGAAACGTGGCATAATCCTTAAAAATAATGAACAGAATCAACAATGAACTATTTTTTACCATCACGCTGATTTTACAGATTAAACTTGGCATTTCTGTGACCGCCTCATTGTTCAGGCAGTTTATTATTTCAACGTGCCTTCGCTGTGAGACATGACCTGGGCATAAAGCACCAAAAAAATAAAGCAACGTACAGCAACTGAATCTCAACACGCCGTGACAGGTGATTATATTACGGGATTTGTTGTGAAACAGCAGGGTTTCTATAATGTGCTGGTTAGAGGATTATGCACTGTGATTTATGTAATTTTGCATAATTTGTGGCTGTCTGATGAAAGGAAAAGTGATGGAAGGAAAACATGCAGACAATGGGAAAGGTTGTGTAGGGCTGAGCGAATATGATCTAATAATACTCTTTACTTCCCTAGTACTTCAGAAATCCCTTTAAAGGTATATGTGTGAATTAAATGTGGGACAGTGTGCCCTTCATCAATACAGAATGAGGACTGTTGGAACACTCCTTGCACAGGATGGTTCTGTCTGGGCAGACAGAGTAATTTGCACCTCAATGACTAAATACTATTTATCAACTTGTGTATTCTAACATGTAACTGTCATGTTTGGTCTCATCTGACAGCTTATAAACTGAACTGAATTGTGGTGAACTTAATAGAGATAATAAAGCATCCAGATGTACAATCTAGGTACTATTGCTTGAACATGCATTGAGGAGAATATGTTAACGTACTTCTCCCTCTCTTCTTTACCACTGCCACTCTGCCACTCCTGTACACTGTGTGTAAGCTACAGTGCATGTATTATTCCAACTAAGCTTTTCTATACAGTATGTTGTTCCATTCTTTGATTGTATAAGTTAATTGATAAATAACTTTGCCTACTTTAAAGGCTGTGAGAATCTTTCCTGTTACCACTGATAATGTTGAAAGTTAAAGTGATTATATCTTTCTTTATCTAAACATTCAGGTTAAATCCAACGTTTTCTTATCAGTTCTAAGACAGACATTTGGATCATTCTGTGTCTACACAACCAGATGTCCCTGGCTAATTTTTTTTTTTTCTGGTGAAAGAAACACATAAATTAAGACGAAATCCAAAATACTTATTTTTATATTTTAGAGTATTTTATTAATAGACCTACCATAGACCTACAATATTGTTACAAAACCATTGCGAAATCTGTGGGGAAACCTGTTGCCCTGATGCGAAATTCCAGTGGAATTTTCAGTAACACTTTAGTTTAAGGTCCAATTCTCACAATTAGTTGCTTATTAGCATGCTTATTACTAGGATATTGGCTGTTTATTAGTACTTATAAAGCACATATTAATGCCTTATTCTGCATGACCATATTCCACATCCCTAATCCAACCCAATTCCTAAACTTAACAACGACCTTAATAACTATTAATAAGCAGTAATTAGGAGTTTATTGATGCAAAAGTCATAGTTAATGGTTAGGTAGTGAGAATTGGACCCTAATCTAAAGCGTGACCGAATTTTCCAATGACTGCAAAAAAAAAAAAAAAAAACGCAGAACAATGGTTACCATCTTCTTAGCCATTCGCACAAAACAAACAATGTAAGACCAAGCAGAAACCACTGCCAGCTGGTTCCTTCGGTAGTGGATGGAACTAATAAGTAATTGGCAATTCCATTGGTTAGCGTACACCTACCACCAGTCACATTTTGCTGCTTATTAACAAAGACAAATAATTATTTTGAAAGCTGCATTTTAAATCCGCTTGTGAGGAAGCACATTTGTATGGGCATGACGCCTCTACTTTGTCACTCTCTGTCTGTCTACCTCTCTGTCTGAAGGTGTTATGTGTTTACAAGGTATGGATTTCATGCTTCCCTGATCCTATTTGTGGTATACTGGCTGTGGAGATTAGTATCGTCACTCACAATTGTGTTTGAGCTGGTGTGAAGAGGACATCAACATTTATTGTGTGTGTAAAGAAGAGTGTTTTAAAACAAATTTAACTTCTGCCTCCTCACAACCTTGCTCATAAACACAAACACACACACACACAAGCACACGCACCATTAAATCTACGGAGCTTACTACTTTCACTTTAACATCCTAGTGAGACAGTGTGCTGCCACTCTGCCTTTCACATGCTAAGAGGAAAGAACACCACATTCCTTCTTCAATGGAAGCTTTTTGTAGACCCTAACTCAAAGTCACTCGCAGTGCCAATGGAAAACCAAGTCATTTTCACCATGCCAGTGCCTGCCAATTAAATGGATCATAATATCTGATGGTATATATGGGTCATTGACGAATAAGGTTTTTGTGTAAAAAAACATAATGGAGCTATAATTAATTTTGAAGTTTTATTCAGTGTTAACTATTTTTGTCATTTTTTACAAGATGGACAAAATTTGTCACCAAAAAAGTCATTCGGTTTAACCAAAATTTTGGTTTTACCGAATGACACTTTTGGTTATACCAAATGACATTTTCAAACAATGCTAACATGGTGGTATCTAGCTAACTAGCTAGTTAGCTTGCAAGCATGCAACATTTTCATGCTTGATTGAACCGAATGACCTGATGTTTCGGGACATGAGAATGAGCAAGTGAAAACATACATTTTTCAAATATAGTTTAAAAAGAGTTAGTTAATTTGCTTCATGACCATGTGGTCCTTTGCAGGTGTCTGAATGATGTCACATCCTGTCACATGATATTGGCCGCATGACATGATCCAAAATGGTCCCTTTATATTGGTTACTCCGAATGACATCAATGGAATTCATTTTTCCGGACATTCTTTCTCATAACAAAGCAACGACTTCTACACATAATTTTAATACCATTTTGCACTTGTTGATATATGATGTTATAAAATCATGCCAGAATAATAATAATAATAATAATAATAAATACATTTATTACATTTTAAGATATTTTAATCACAAATTAAATGGTTGTATTGGCCTTTGGACAGGTAAACCGAATGACCTTTTGACACATCTTTAAAATACCTTTATATGTGCAGAATATAATTAAAACCTTTGTACTACCTTACATACTTTGGATGTCATATATTTGTTTTTTATTATTATTAAGGCTTTTGGACAAAAAAAAAAAAAAAAAAAAAAAAAATGACCTGTCACATATATACACTACCAGTCAAAAGTTTGGAATCGGTAAGATTTTTTATGTTTTTAAAAGAAGTTTCATCTGCTCACCAAGGCTGCATTTATTTAATTAAAAATACAGTAAAAACAGTAATATTGTGAAATATTATTACAATTTAAAATAACTGTTTTCTGTTTGAATATATTTTATAAAGTAATTTATTCCTGTAATCAAAGCTGAATTTTCAGCATTATTACTCCAAAAATATTGTACACAATAAATGTTTCTTGAGCAGCAAATCAGCATATTAGAATGATTTCTGAAGGATCATGTGACACTGAAGACTGGAGTAATGATGCTGAAAATTCAGCTGCCATCACAGGAATAAATTACTTCATAAAATATATTCAAACAGAAAACAGTTATTTTAAATTGTAATAATATTTCACAATATTACTGTTTTTACTGTATTTTTAATTAAATAAATACAGCTTTGGTGAGCAGACGAAACTTTGTTTAAAAACATTAAAAATCTTACTGATTCCAAACTTTTGACTGGTAGTGTATATATATATAAATATATATTCACATATTGTTGAGTAAATTACAATGCCTTTCTAACCTAATGTGATCTCACTTTCAAAACCAGACCACATCTAGAGCAACCAATTAATTTAAAACCAACTGTTTTATTCTTTCATGGATGGAATTAATTTATCCTTTACTATTGTTATGGCACCCAGTCCCTAATATCCTCAAAATAAAACATATATACATTCATTTATTTATAGTAAATGGGTCAATAATATTAATTTGTTTTTAAAAAGAACATAGAAACTTCTGTTGACTATAAAGAAATGGTCATGGTTCTAGAAACAGAGGGCGTGACTAGACAAGTAAACAAAACTGAGGAGTAAACGGACCTGCAGGCTGATTAGCTTGTGCTCTCTCTTACTCTGCCAGTGCATTGAATGTCAAGTGGCTGAACAGAAACTGTGTTCATTAAAGAGAGACCCTGTCAAAGCAAAGACAGACTTGAAAGCTTGAAAAGTTTATCTACATTAAAACCTTTAAGGCTTCGCTTCTGCTTACATCTGCAAAGAGATCTGTCATGACTGAAGACATATGAACAAGTAGAGGTGTGATCAGCCTCTATCATAAGATGTCATTCTGTAAGTTTACAGAAATATCAAACCTTGATTCATGTTACTGTGAATGTCATAAAACCTGTCAAGAACAGGTAATGGACACATTCTGCAATTATTTATGTATTACAAATACAATAGGCCTCAATCTTCTAACTCTTCAAAAGATTTTGAAAAGTGAACATTTCCACATCTCTACAGTTGTTCATAGGGCTTTCATTTTAGATGCTGCCTTCTTTATGACTACCCAAACAAAAATGTGTGTGTGCTAGAACTGCTTATTTATGTACAAACACCTAGTAAAATAGTAATGAGATCATGGTTTGGATGTTTTACTTTCTGAGTAGAAATATTTTTGAACAGTAGTATCTTAATGATTTGTATCCTAGGTTTCATTACACTGAATAATATAAATTTGCTCTGCAGCAATGCATATTCTAATCAGTTTATGTCAGCCTTTTCAGTTATCAACAGCTTCAGCTGCGGAAGCAGTTTTTCAGCTTATTGGTGGTTGATTGTACTCTCTAATCTAGATTTCACAATTTATTGTGAAAATGAACAACATCAACAGCACAATTCTTTCATTACCAAAGCATTTTACTCAGTAAGCTTTTTATTCTCAACTCAAGAGGATCTTTATTTTGTGTATTTATTTTATCATTTTATAATGCTTATTTTATCATTAAATATATTTTTTCAAGATTTATTTAATAATAATAATAACAACAACAACAACATCATTAGTCACAGCAATTAGTTTTATAGTTGTTATAGCTAGCAGGTAATTAGCTTTCATAGTTTTCTTAAACCTCTACATTTGTGTCATTTCAAAGATCTGTAAATAGAAAATTGCTGAAGCCTGTGGTGGTCATCCAACCCAGTCCACATCCAAGTGTGACGTCAGAAGCCACAGCCATGTCCAAATATGTCACATTCTCATTAGCATGATTTTATGCTCATTTGAGAGGAGCAAAATCTGCGCAGAAACGATCCCTGCAAAATGCATGCCGTTAGAAATGTGTCCGAGTTGCTCTTATATCATGCTGGTATGTCAAAAAAACTCTCACGACAGCGAGGCAGCCATGTTGGATTCAGCAGTCAGGCGCAGTTGCTCTCCACCAAATGAGCTGATCAAAAACAGGATGGGAAATGACTTGCTGACGACACAGCTTAATGCTCATTGATTTAAACAACCGTGATGTGTTGTTCTCTTTTAAAATGTTTGATTTTAAAACTCTTACGTGTATAAATTACATGTGATTATTCCCAAATTCTCTGACATTGCAATCTCTCTATGGGTTATGTGATTGTTGTTTTCTAAAAAAAAAAAAAAAAATTATATATATATATATATATATATATAAAAGTAAAAATGATTGATGAACACGTCTTTCAAATACTTTGGGTGACATTTATCATATTTATTTTTATATAAAAGAAACAGAACTTAAATTACAACCATTTTATTAGCAACACAGCGCATGAGTGTGAATCCCGCGATATCCACCTTTGATCTCGTAGGTGTCTGATCCACTACGAGAAGTGAAAACTGTCCGTCTTGGCTAAATTTCTAAATTTCAGGCAAGACGAGGAGCATCTCAAACAAGCCTTCTCCCCCCCCAAACCAGTTGAGTGGAAACTGCAGCTGATTCTTAAGATTTTATTGGTCATGTCAATCACAGTACTGATTGCCTACACCAAACACTGTCCCCCCGCGGTAGTAATCGCGGGGCCCCCAAACCCGTGGGGCAATTGCGTGCTTTGCAAGGACGGGTAAACCTTAATCAACTAAATTAGCTGCAGGGCGGGATTTCTGGAGAAGTGGTTTGGGGGGAAAAATTGCGCTTCCTCATTAACTGTGAAACAGAAAGAAGCATCAAGAAGACTTAACCCTCACCTAATTTTTTTTTTTTTTTTTTAATTTCTTATATTTCTCTTATGTCAGGCCACACTGAAACCCACTCAAAAACCTACCCCTTAGGCCTAAAAACCCTTTCAATTAGAAACCTACATACAATAAATCGGGTTTCCGGGGCGTATGGGGAGTCACAAGGTGACAACAAGAGCGTGACTTCTGACGTCACACTTGGATGTGAGCGGGGTTGGGTCCAGTGCAGGATGCAGTGAGCCCTACTTGGCATGATCTATTTGCAAAAAAAAGCACTATTTCAGTCTGACTTTGGGAACAACATTTTTACATTTTCTTGAGAATTAGGCTACTATTAGCATTAAATCTCCTCTGGCCTACAAAACATCTCTAAAAGACAATCACATGACATAGCTGAAGCTTCTCAAAATTACCTTTCAAAAAGTAGCCTGCTGAGTGGTGCAATGACATCATCAGTGCACTATTGGCTATTTTGTGACATCGTATTAAGCAATTACAATATTCATCTTCGATATTTACATGGTTAAGCATGGTTAAACACGGTAACGTACAATGTACTTCAAATGATAGGCTACTTAAAAATGCGTTTACCTGCATTACAGAGTCATTCACAAACTTCACTCGCAGGTGCGCCGCTGCAGAATGTAAAGATCATCTTAACGCTGACAAATAATCCATTTGCAGGTTTCAGTTGATTGCAAGTGAATATCCACTTAATCCAGCTGTCTCGTTTTTCTAAATATAATGTTTACTGTTAATATTTTCCTAAGCGAGAAACCGCTCCAAACAATTCAGCACGTGCGTGCGTGAGATCCATTCATTGAAAAGATTCGATTCAAATATGGATTCTTTCTCATGATGGGCACCCCTAGTTCTGATTCTAAACAGCATACAGTTAGTAAACATGACTTGATTGTTGAAATAATGTCAGGGAATGTGTTTAGGGCGACGCATGCATCTCTTTCGTCGTAAAGGTATTTATCTGTATTTTGTTTCTGGGGCTCGTGGTTTGTGTGACGCATGGTGTTTTGGTAAATCGGCGACCGATTTAAAGAAGACGCGCGAGGCAGTTGCCTGTGTTTAAAGGGTTAGTTCACCCAACAATGAAAATAATGTCATTTATTACTCACCCTCATGTCGTTCTACACCCGTAAGACCTTCGTTCTTCTTCGGAACACAAATTAAGATATTGTTGATGAAATCCGATGGCTCAGTGAGGCCTCTATTGCCAGCAATGTTACTGCACCTCTCAAGATCCATAAAGGTACTAAAAACATATTTGAAACAGTTCATGTGACTTCAGTGGTTCTATCTTAATATTATAAAGCGATAAGAATACTTTTTGTGCACCAAAAAAATAAAAAAAAAATAATGAATTTTCAACAATATCTATATGGGCTGATTTCAAAACACTGCTTCATGGAGCTTCTGATCTTTATGAATCTTTTGTTTCGAGTTAGTGATTCGGATCTCCTATCAAACGGCTAACTGCTGAAATCACGTGACTTTGGCGCTCCGATTCACTGATTCGATTCGTAAAGCTCTGAAGCAGTGTTTTGAAGTCGTTATTTTGTTTTTTGGCGCACAAAAAGTATTCTTGTTGCTTTATAATATTAAGATAGAGCCACTGAACTCACATGAACTGTTTCAAATATGTTTTTAGTACCTTTATGGATCTTGAGAGGTGTAGAACGACATGAGGGTGAGTAATAAATTACATTATTTTCATTTTTGGGTGAACTAACCCTTTAATATGTAAGCTTGACTTTTTTCTTCAAAATTGCGAGTTTCTCTTGCAATGCTGACTTTTTTTCTCAGATTTGAAAGTTATAAACTCACAATTGCGAGAAAATAAGTCAAAATTGCTAGAAAATCTCTGATAACCAATGATTTGATGTCACCAAATCATTCTACACAATACAGAAAACAGTTGTAGCCTATTCTCCTTTTCTGTCTGCCTGAGAGACACAGTGTGCTAGGTATTTTAGGAGGTTTTCCGAAACAACAGAAAAGTCTGTTGTACTTTGTGCAATGTTATGAAAATTGACTTGATTAAAAATAGCATTTCGGGCAGGAATGGCTCATATATCTTGCTCAGATTTGGAGCAGCTTTGCTGAGTAGATGTTTTGGGTCTGTGCCAGCTCTTGTCCCTTTAGTGCAGAATGGAGTTCTAGAGTGTTCCATGGAGAGGAGAGGTAATAGAGTATAAGAGCAAAAAGGGTATCACTAAAGGGAGTTAAATGAGATCTCTTAAAACATCTTTGAGTATGCCAAAGAGTCTTCCTGTGCAATATGAGAGCGCTGACTGGACACTCTCTCTCTCGCCCCTCTCTCTCTCTGTAGCTCTCACTTACTCACACTTAGACACACATGCAAGTCTCTTACCGTTGTATAAATGAGTAGGCATCTCTTTTATATCATTCCTGTCATTTCATGTGTGTTGATCCTGTTTTAGAAGTACACTACCAGTCAAAAGTTTAGAATCTGTAAGATTTTTAATGTTTTTAAAAGAAGTTTTGTCTGCTCACCAAGGCTGCATTTATTTAATTAAAAATACAGTAAAAACAGTAATATTGTGAAATATTATTACAATTTAAAATAACTGTTTTCTGTTTGAATATATTTTATAAAGTAATTTATTCCTGTGATCAAAGCTGAATTTTCAGCATGATTACTTCAATCTTCAGTGTCACATGATCCTTCAGAAATCATTCTAATATGCTGATCTGCTGCTCAAAAAACATTTATTGTGTACAAGTGTACAATATTTTTTTTCAGGATTCTTTGATGAATAGAAAGTTCAAAAGAATAGCATTTATTTGAAATATAATCTTTTGTAACATTATAAATGTCTTTACTGTCACTTTTGATCGATTTAATGCATCCTTGTTGAATAAAAGTATTAATTTCTTTAATTTCTTTTAAAAAAAATAAAATTTAAAATTCTTACTGACCCCAAACTTTTGAACGGTAGTGTATAATGTTACAAAAGCTTTGTATTTCAGATAAATGCTGTTCTTTTGAACTTTCTATTCATCAAGGAATCCTGAAAAAAAGTACACAACTGTTTTCATTATTGATAATAATCATAAATGTTTCTTGAGCAGCAAATCAGCATATTAGAATGATTTCTGAAGGATCATGTGACACTGAAGACTGGAGTAATGATGCTGAAAATTCAGCTTTGCCATCACAGGAATAAATTACTTTATAAAATATATTCAAACAGAAAACAGTTATTTTAAATTCTAATAATATTTCACAATATTACTGTTTTTACTGTATTTTTAATTAAATAAATGCAGCCTTGGTGAGCAGACAAAACTTATTTTAAAAACATTAAAAATCTTACTGATTCCAAACTTTTGACTGGTAGTGTAGATTTCTTTTTGGTTACAAGAAGCAGCAGCTAAATGGCATGATACTCTGTGATACTGGTTTTGTTTTGGGTGGTTTTATTGTGAGCAGGTGCATAACAGAAAGAGAAAGTGACACATTCATACCATCCATAGGCTTAAACAATCACCTTTTTGTCGGCTCAGTCAACCGCCATCTTGACCATTTGGTATTCATAGGCACTAATCTAACAAATCTCTCACTCCCTTTGCTCATACACAGACACATTCACACTTAAAGACTTGTTCTCTGTCTATTTCTCATTGCTATTCCTCTATGATGCTCTTGAGCCGCAACTGAATTACCATGTCAATTTGCAGTGCTTAATAAAAGAATGTCCCTCTTTGAAGCCAGAAAATGTATGTGAAAAAAGAAGCTAGAACAAGTTTGGCCTTGCCCTCTAGACCCAAGGGCATTCTTTTCTTGATATAATTATTTATTTCACACAAAAAAGCAACAAAAGACCATTTACAAGGATGACATGATCAGACAGCTTCCAACAAAACAGAGCAGCATATTTCCCATAGGCCTAGACTTAAATTTTGACCTATGCCTACAATCTTGACCTTTAGAGCAAAGCTACGTATGGCATGTTTCACACGGCATGCAAAATCTAAAAATAGTGCATACAGTATCTCACAAAAGTGAGGACACCCCTCACATTTTTGTAAAAAATTTTAAAATATCTTTTCATGTGACAACACTGAAGAAATGACACTTTGCTACAATGTAAAGTAGTGAGTGTACAGCTTGTATAACAATGTAAATTTCCTGTCCCCTCAAAATAACTCAACACACAGCCATTAATGTCTAAACCGCTGGCCACAAAAGTGAGTGAAAAGTGAAAATGTCCAAATTGGGCCCAAAGTGTCAATATTTTGTGTGGCCACCATTATTTTCCAGCACTGCCTTAACCCTCTTGGGCATGGAGTTCACCAGAGCTTCACGGGTTGCCACTGGAGTCCTCTTCCACTCCTCCATGACGACATCACAGAGCTGGTGGATGTTAGAGACCTTGCGCTCCTCCACCTACCGTTTGAGGATGACTCACAGACGCTCAATAGGGTTTAGGTACCCTCAGCTTCTTTAGCAAGGCAGTGGTCATCTTGGAGGTGTGTTTGGGGTCGTTATCATGTTGGAATACTGCCCTGCGGCCCAGTCTCTGAAAGGAGGGGATCATGCTCTGTTTCAGTATGTCGTACATGTACATGTTGGCATTCATAGTTCCCTCAATGAACTGTAGCTCCCCAGTGCCGCCAGCACTCATGCAGCCCCAGACCATGATACTCCTACCACCATACTTGACTGTAGGCAAGACACACTTGTCTTTGTACTCCTCACCTGGTTGCCGCCACACACGATTGAAACCATCTGAACTAAAATAAGTTTATCTTGGTCTCATCAGACCACAGGACATGGTTCCAGTAATCCATGTCCTTAGTCTGCTTGTCTTCAGCAAACTGTTTGCAGGCTTTCTTGTGCATCATCTTTAGAAGAGGCTTCCTTCTGGGACGACAGCTATGCAGAACAATTTGATGCAGTGTGCGGCGTATGGTCTGAGCACTGACGACTGCTGGCAGCACTCATATGTCTATTTCCCAAACACAACCTCTGGATATGACGCTGAGCGTGTGCACTCAACTTCTTTGGTCGACCATGGTGAGGCCTGTTCTGAGTGGAACCTGTCCTGTTAAACCGCTGTATGGTATTGGCCACCATGCTGCAGCTCAGTTTCAGGGTCTTGGCAATCTTCTTATAGCCTATGGCATCTTTATGTAGAGCAACAATTCTTTTTTCAGATCCTCAGAGAGTTCTTTGCCATGAGGCGCAACTTCCCGTGACCAGTATGACAGAGTGAGAGCAATAGCACCAAATTTAACACACCTGCTCCCCATTCACACCTGAGACCTTGTAACACTAACAAGTCACATGACACCGGGGAGAGAAAATAGCTAATTGGGCCCAATTTGGACATTTTTACTTAGGGTGTACTCACTTTTGTGGCCAGTGGTTTAGATATTAATGGCTGTGTGTTGAGTTATTTTGAGGGGACAGCAAATTTACACTGTTATACAAGCTGTACACTCACTACTTTACATTGTAGCAAAGTGTCATTTCTTCAGTGTTGTCACATGAAAAGATATAATAAAATATTTACAAAAATGTGAGGGGTGTACTCACTTCTGTGAGATACTATATTTATGTTGTTTCCTATATCAGAGATCTTCAACCCTGCTCCTGGGGACCCGCTGTACTGCAGCGTTTAGTTTCAACCCTAATCAAACAAACCTGAAGCACCTAATCAAGCTCTCCAGGATCGCTTGAAAACACACAGGCATGTGCGCTGAAGCAGGTTGGAAATAAACTTTGCTGGGCAGAGGGTCCCCAGAAGCAGGGTTAAAGATCTCTGGCCTATATTAACAGGTTATGCTGTTGCTTGAGCACTCATGTGAAGAGGACTTAAGGAGCCGTTCACACAGAATATGTTTTTGCATGATCTTTCCATTGTTTTTCTATGTAAACATGCACTGGATGGCTGTTTTTGACCATTGCACTTGTGTCTTTTGGAGCATCTCAAGCCACTGTGATTTAAAAGAAGTTCAACTTATTAAAAAACACTTCTCTGGACATTAAGTTTTTTTTTCTTATTCCACTGTCCTGCATCTTGTGTTTTTAAATGCAAAAACACATTCTGTGTGAATGGCCCTTAATGGCCCCCAAATAGAGAGGCTGAAAATAAAGGACTTTACTTCACTATCTGATACAGAGCCATCCAAGGACATTAATGAGCCTTTTTTTGTTAAGAGAGCAACTGCATTTGTAGAAATTACAAGTGTGTGAAATGGCATCAGAGATAAAGAAAATAGGGCTGCCCCTTAATAGTCAATTAAATGTTAGTTGATGAAAAGAGGCTTGGTTGACTAAATTTTAATTAGTTGGTTAGTTGCAAAACAATAAAAGAAACAAAAATCACATGAATTGGTGAAGTCATGCAGTGACAGATCATTCAAGGGTTAGTTCACCCAACAATGAAAATTCTCATGCCGTTCCACACCCGTAAGACCTTCGTTCATCTTCGAAACAATTCGGAAATAAATATATTTTTAATAAAATCCGAAGGCTCAGTATGGCCTGCACTGACAGCAAGTTAATTTAGACTTTCAAACGCCCAGAAAGGTATTAAAGATATATTTAAAACAGTTCATGTGACTACAGTGGTTCAACCCTAATGTTATGACTTTGGCAGTGCTCTGAACCAGTGATTCGAAATAAAAGATTTGTAAAGCTGAAGCTTCATGAAGCAGTGTTTTGAAATCACTCGTTATTAGATATTGTTGAATAAAGTCGTTATTTTGTTTTTTGGTGCACAAAAAGTATTCTCGTCACTTCATAACATTAAGGTTGAACCATTTAAAAACATTAAACATGAACGGTTTTAAATGTTTTTAGTACCTTTCTGGGAGTTTGAAAGTCTAAATTAACTTGCTGGCAATGCAGGCCTCACGAACCATCAGATTTTATCAAAAATATCTTAATTTGTGTTAAAGATGAATGAAGATGAATGATGATGAACAAAGGTCTTACGGGTATGGAATGACATAAGTGTGAGTAATTAAAGACAGAATTTTAATTTTTGGGTGAACTAACACTTTAACACAGCTGGTCCATGTGGTAATGTGTCGGGCAGAAAATCTAAAATACTGTTGGAACATTTTGAGAGGGTAAAGAATGACCACAAAAATGTGCAACCTCAAACATTTATCATCACAATTATCATTTAAAACATCTGGCTGTTCGCTCTGTAATGTTAACTTAGATCAGTGGTTCCCATGGGGTACACGTACCCCTGGGGTACATGAACAAAATGCTGAGTTTTGCCGTTCATTTAATTCTACCCCACCTTAAAATAACATTTAAAACCAATCAAGTATTTCAAAAAGCCACCTCTGGTGTGTCACATGTGACATCCAATCAAATTACATAATCTTTTGCAGTCAAAATGAACTACATCCACACAAGAAGCGTGCATATGATAGGTTGCATGCAAAGGATGCTGCCTTAAACTGAGCTCCATTACTGCGGTTCCTGACAATGTACCTTTGTAAAAGTAGGGTTTTAGCACTTACTAGAATGAAGAACAAAGACAGACTGCAAAGAGATCGATTTATGACTTAAAATCTCTTCAATACAAAAGCACCATGTGCGAGTGAGTTCTTGTTTATGTTACAAGCTAGGATGCAATTTTTCCCAAATATCCACACAATTGCAAATGTGACATTGATTTTATAAAAACAGTTCAACAAACAAAAAGTTAAGTGATAATATTATGTCTCCAAGCAACACACAGTGTTTTGTTGGCGGGTACTGGTGGTTTTAGTTTAGAATCGCTTCGTCTTTACCATCATTTCATATTTCTCTGTTGAACTTTTTTTTTTTTTTTAAATGTTCTCATAACATTATTTGTGTGATTGTAATTGCATTCATGCCACCTCTGAGCAACAGTGTGTAAATACATCTACAGTAGATGCAGCTTGTACCACTGCGATGCAAAGATGGCTTTTGTTGATCATTTAATTTGATCGAAATGATTGATTTAGTTTAATTTATTGCTTTATTTATTTTAAGAATAAATAAAGAAAGAATTTTAAGAATTTGATATAAAACATGACACATAGGGTTAGAAAAACTTTGCCTTTATAAGGGTAAAAAATTCACCTGAAAATCCATTTAAAAGGGTTAATATTGTCCCTCAATGGTAAAGGTTTGACTGCAGTCTTAGTGGAAAGAGAGAGTGTACACAGAAGGATGTTAAATGCCCCAGGGGGTACGCCACACAGAGATAAATGTGCACTAAAGGCAAGCTCACACTACACAACGTTTGGCTGAGTTTTGCTGTCACAGACAGAATTCCAATGTCTGCAATAAAACCCTCGAATCGCAGCCAAATCGATGCTCGTTAGGTATCAGCAGATCAGCGATGCAATTTAAGCCTGTCTCGAGCAATCACAGATGCTAGCTGCAATATTTTCACACCTGCTTGTCTGATATTATCGCCATGTGATCTTGTGGTGTGTGCAATGCAACAACAGGGGGTAACTAATCCAGCCAATCACAGTGCGTCCTAATCACTTCTCGCTTGAATTTATGTGAGTTGATGTTGGTCGGGACTGCCTTTTGACCAAATGTCTTGTAGTTTGTGCACATCGTCAGCGTTGTGTTGTGTATTATTCACACTGCTATGACAAGCTAATGACACATGACAAGAAACCTTGTTGTGTAGTGTGAGCACCACTGCAATTCAGTCCTGTAGTGTGAGCTTGCCCTTAAAAGAACAACTAACAGTCGACTAAGAAAATCTTTAGTCGGGGGCAGCCTTAAAATGAAAAGTGTGGGAATGAAACTGATTTATTATATATTGTTTGCAGTTAAATTGGACTCTTCTCAGGAAGCAAGCACAAACCTGACTCTGCATTTCTCTGCACTTAAATCTATCTATGTTTTCAGTTGTAATTTTAAATCAAGCCCAAACATTGATTACTTTTTTAAATTTATTTGACTTCCCGGACATTTCCACATACTTGAGTCTGTGTTGATCTGTAAGTATAGCCTTACAGATTGACAATATTTTAAAAATGCAACCTCTCATGTGAATTTATCTCCTATGTTCATTCAGAATGGAATGTTTTATGTAAAGTAAACGTCACTGATAGCAGGGCTGATAAATCAAGGTGTGTGAAGAACCTTTGATAAAGTGGGTATTTTGAACACTCATATTGGATTTTTAGTGCACCTAGAGATGTATGTGTTTGTTCAGTCAGTGACTCTAATCTGTTATCCTGAAGGATCTGCTGATGTAGAAATTGACTGAGAGCAAGTAGTTACTTAACAGATGTTTTTTATTCGATGCAACTTGTATTACATCTGTTACAGGGAAAACCCCACTAGACCCTGGTTTAAGTGTCATGCTCAAGGGCACAATATGTGATTGGCCTACTTGTGGTGCTATTTGGTTAAAATGACCCTCTCTTGACCCTTTGGTATTTTGACTAAATAGAGGACTAAAATGCTACTGTTGAAGGGTTGCTAGCTAAAAATAGACCTTTCCTGGCGAGTGAATTAACTGTTTTTTCTCCAACAATATATTTTTCATACCTGAGCAGCTGTGCTGCACTGAATTGCAATGGTTGTATGTACATACATTTTTACAGCTGGAATTAAACAGCCAATATGTTATACCAGAAGTTTCCAGCTGGAGCAACTTTCTTGATCAGCAAGCACCAACTATGAGTGGTTTTACAGGTATGACAATTACAAAGATGAGACTCCTGTCCAGACCAGTTGGATTGGATCCCATGTCAGTATATTTTGAGATATATTGTACCTTTGGTCTCAGACAGTTTTATGTCCAGGTTTACACTGCTTAGTAGATCAGGAGGACATTGGTTTAGACTAGTGATCAACCGATATTGATTACCGATATGCAGAACCGATATTTATTTACTGTTATACTTCTGTTTTGACACGATTACAACACCACTGAACTGAACAAACCATTTTTTTTTTTTTATAACAATCACTCCCTCCTTGCATAGAAAACAAAACAAATCTTATTTATACACTAATAAATAGAGGGGTCTGAAAGTGCAAAAAATAAAAAAGTGCACTGTTACTAAACTGTTTTTGTTGAAAATTAGTAGTCTTTCATGTTAATTTTAATCTTCATATTACAAAAATAATTTTATTCATAAAAAGAATCAGCAGCAACACTAATGCTAACAATAAGCAAAATAAATGTAGAATGTCTGTTTTCAAATGGAGAAAATAAATTAAAGACAGGAGTCATATCATATTTATGACAGTAGCTATAATTCGCTGGATAATGTTAAATAACTGAATAATATTGGTATGTAACAAAAAACATTGTATTTTATTGCATTTCTCAACTGGTATGTTATATCAGAATTATTAATGTTTTTGTCGTTCTATATTATGAAATATCTGCTGACAAAGCGCTGTTTATCTACGCATTTACATAGAACTATACTCAAACTGCGATCGTTCGCGGAGATAATAAATAATAAATTGAGTGAACAGCAAAGTGCAGACGACTTCACGAGACTAATGATGAGCATAGACAACAGAGAATTAAATTCAGCGCTTTTATTTCCAACATGTGCTCATTCGTGGCTGTATTATTTAATTCATGCAAAGTTACATCTTTATTGTGACAGGATTTGACGGATTATATCTGACTCCGTGAGCTTGTCTCTATTTCTTAGAGACAAGCTGCATACACTAGCTACATTTCAGGCATTTATGTAACACATCTAATTTGTGCATTAATGGCTATGTTAAATAAAGTTTACTAATTACAGCAATACTTTACCTGTGCACGCCGTTGTCTCTTCTCCCCTCAAATGCGCTGTAATGGCGATCCTGCGCGCAATTCTCAAAACAACCACAAGATGGCGGCGTTTATCGGTAAATCCGATATTAGAAAAACCGATATCCGATTATGGTAAAATGCTTAAATATCGGGGAAAATATTGGTAGGTAGCCTAAATCGATATATCGGTCGATCTCTAGTTTAGACTTCAGTAATTTGTGTTCTGGAGGAGCACGAGCCAGTGGATGTTACATTGCTGACAAGTAGAACTTGTATATTCAAATTGATGCTCAAGTGGGTTATGGAAGGGTACTTTACATGGAGTCTTGAAGTAGATGCAAATCTGTTCATGTCCATAGCATAGTTATGTTCTGCTTTCATCAGCTCATTCTTTTCTGTTTCACCTTGATTTGTCATCACAATTTCTACTTGCTTTCACATCTACATATTTTCTCATCAATTTCTGCTTTGGTTTTCCCAGGTGAATTTTTGCTATTCCTGCGTGACATCTCGGGCACTCTTATGGTCAGTAATGATTATCTTTTTGTCTTCCATGTGTTCTATCTACGTAAATGCTCTAGAATTGCTTTTATGGACTTATGCGATGTAATATAATGAAGGACGAGTGGAAAAAAGTGGAGCATATAGAATATAATTAGCCTTGCGGTGACATCTCAGGAGATTAAACATTATCTTTGCACACACTTAAATGTCATCTAAGACACCATTATACACTGTTAAAAGCATCTAATTGTGGTAGTGTACTCAAACACTTGGGAATTATGTGCACACATAGCAAAATAGTTGTAATTGTGTACCCAAGGACGTGTGTCCACATGACATGATGTTACTTTGCTGGTCTAGAATAGATCTGTTCAGTCTGTAGTTCTAAAACCTGGTACAGAATTAGCATTTTTGTTGCATGGGTTCCCTCTGAAATTTCCTATGTGTTTTTAGAATTGCAGTTTTCAATTTATGACTAAATTATGGTCTGTGGTTAGCATTACTTGAAGAGACTTTTATGTTTTGTTCTACACACAGAGTGGTTGTCCGATTAACTACACATCATTCGCTAAGCACACAGACCGTGGGCAGTAGTGTTTACATTATTTTCAAACATACTTTCGAGGTTGTGTAGGCCTGTTCAAGAAATAAATGTAAAAATAACATAAAATTCACACTTGAGGTATGATTGAGGTGTAATTAGCAAAATTAGCCTTCATTGTTGGCCTATACCATTTCAATTTCCTGAAAAGAAATCTCTCTCTTCTGACCAATGTAATCAATCTCTGTATATATTTTTTTCCACTTTTGGAAAGTCATGGCAATGATATCATGATGTTTTTTTTTTCTTTTGCTACTGGAGCAAATGGGAATACAAAAATTGCATTTGCTGTCATCTCCAGTTAACCACTATAAGTTGATGATGTTTTGAGAACCCTGGAAATGTGAAAAGGGTCCATAAGAAGTATTAGACTACCGTTTACCGTTTGGGGTCTGTACGGTTTCTTTCTTTCTTTCTTTCTTTCTTTGTTTTGAAAGAAATCAATACTTTTATTCAGCAAGAATGCATAAAATTGATCAAAAGTGACAGTAAATACATTGGTGGTAGTTGCACAAAAGAATTCTAATTGAAATAAATGCTCTTCTTTTAAATCTTAAAAAAAAAAATCAGTTTCCACAAAAATATTAAGCAGCACGACTGTATTCAATATTGATAATAATAAAAAATGTTTATTGAGCAGCAAATCAGCATCATAGAATGATTTCTGAAGGATCATGTGACACTGGAGTAATGAGGCAGAAAATTCAGCTTTGCATCACAGGAATAAAATTACATTTTAAAATATGTTAAAATAGAAAACATTTATTTTAACTTGTAATAATATTTCAGTATTCCCTTTTTACTGTATTTTTGAACAAGTAAATGTAGCCTGGGTAAGTATAAGACAGTACAATCATACCGACCTCAAACTTTTGAATGGTATGTATTGATAGTATAATTGTATAATTGATAGTTAACTGAACATTTAATTTGTTCAGTACCATTTCAATCACATTTCAATGAGGATGTTAAACCATGACATGACTGATGATTTTAAGTGCCAAGGCAACGCTGTCAATCATGACAACAAAGTTGTAATATATTGTACAACCTGACATAAAAGACCATTGATACTGTATCACACAGTCTGTCTTTTACCCAAGATCCCACCTAGGTCATATTGTGTAGCTCTGACAAGCCATCATAAAGGACAGGAAAAATGAAATCACACAGTGTACACTTATCTTTAGTGCTTTATTTCAGTATCCTTTTTTTTGTCAAAGCAATGCTCTGTTTCTCTTTCTTTTTCCAAGTTTCTTTCTCTATTTCATGTATTTGTTCATGAGTAAGTGTTCTGCGATGACCTATCCATTACACAATGATGAGCATCAAACCTCTCTCTTTCTTTTCATGTCTTAGACTGTCTCAGCCTCATCCAGGAATGTGCCATCACATCCGATCTGGCTGTGTATCACTCACACTCCCTAGATTTAATTAGCAGCGGATTGGAGAGTCTGCCCTTGGGAAACAAGTTTTCCTTAGTCTTAATTAGTCTGTTAACTTCATCAGAGAGGCAGCACATTGTATGAACCCACAAGAGAAATGGAGAATATGACAGAATGGTTAATTTAATATGCAAGGAAGCATACCTGTGATAGCTTTTTCACTTTTAGTCTGTAGTCTTTTATAATGGAAGTAATCAATTTATACATCATAACCTGCCTGGTGAGCATATGTTTGGTTTATATTTAATGTTTTCATATTTACCGCACATAAATTCTGCGCCGCAGCAACGCAGAACCACAATACAAGAAGATAAGAGGAATAATATGACTTTACGCTCAGAGCTCTCTAGACAGACAGCATTGAAATCTTGCTTAAACACTTGGGATTATTGGAGTGCTCAGACACACAGTTATCCGAAGGATTAAAGGGATAGTTCACCCAAAAAATGAAAATGCTGAATCATTTACTCACTCTCATGTTATTTCAAACCTGTATATTTTGAGGAATTTTCTTCAAAGAAATGTTTAAAAGAAACATTTAAAGAAATGGTCCAATAAAAGTCAGTGGGGTCCACAACAACATTGACTTTCACTGTGTGGTCAAAAAGACTAGGCTACGTATGTTTACACGCAACCAAATAATCGGTTAGTGAGGGCTTATTCGGACTGAAAAGGCTTCATGTAAGGCTTCACCTTAATCAGACCGACTAAGCTCGATCTAAATGAAATTTCGATTGGATTGGAAGGGGTGGTTTATTCCTTTTCTAATCTGATAAAGAGGACGTGTAAACACTTGATCGGATTGAAAACCGAAACGGGAAAGTACTGTAAGTACTGAAAGTACATGACGTAGAAATAGACGCAAAACAAGCTGTTCTTCCTGTTGAATAAAGTGTCATAAATTAGTGTCCTGTCATTCTAAAATCCTCTTTTCATTCAGCGTCTGTGAAGTGAAGCAGGACAACGTCCCACCTGTCCTTGTTTCATTCTCTCATCAAATGACTGGTTTTAGGCATGGGGAGGGGCATTTTTACTGCGTGATAAGCAGCACGGCACAACGGTTCATATGCTTACTGTCTCCAAATTATACACCCAGCGCAATGCGACACCAGGCGTGATGCAAGTGTTTTTTTGCTAGTTTCAGCCCAATGCAGTTACCATTTTCACATCCAGCGCCACATTGTTTAAATAGCAAATGCACTCGTGGCCATCTGTTCGCCCATGGCTGTGCTGGTCTGAAAACAAGGTGTGTTCAGGTGCATTGTTGGCGTGTTGCGATTTTGAGGCAACTGAAAGCGACTGCACCATTGACCAACAAAAACCTGGTCTAAAATCAATGACAGAGTAATTTTTTTGTTATTTAAAGGGCTTGTTAGTAATATGCACCTATAGGCGGGTACACAACGCGTGTACACTCTGCTTGTTACACACACAGAGACGCGCAGCAGCATACAAACATGCCAAATATTAAAAATAAAAGGATTACAATGTAAAAGATTATCATTGTGTACATAAAGATAAAATGCCTACATGTCATAATGGATAGTCATTGCATGTGTCAGAATGACTTATTTGCAGTAATGACGAATGAAATTAGCTAATTATTTGACCAGTCGTGGCAATACACACATGTATTTAAACTGACTCGTCAGGTTGAGGGTGTCTATATTCCGCCATGTAAATAGCAATCGGCCATGGTGCAAGCACACCTGGCTTTTAAAGGGAATGGGAGATGACACTCTGATTGGTTTATTGCACGATATGCCCCAAACACACCCATGACTCATTAAGAGACTAGGTACAACCCTTTTGGACCATGAGCCTGGCAGGCCTACTATTTTTTCCGTCGTTAAACTAGCAAAAGTGGATTTGGACATGCCCTAAGTGCACCTGCATCATGCGCTTCAGACCATGCGCTTAGATCATTAAAATAGGGCCGCTGTTTAAAACAAATAAAGAACTAACGTTGGATACTGTAGGATTATACGCAAACAGCTGGAAAGTCTGTATATTCATGCAGTGTGAGCATGTCACAAAATCAATTTCCGATTAGAAGCTTGTGACATATAAATGCGCACATCAACCCAATCACTTTATTTAGCGTTCATGTAAACACTACGTTCGGATTCATCAATCGGAATGAATTGAGTTCGACTGAAACAAAAGGTATGCATGCAAACATAGCCACTGAGACATTTTTCAAAATATCTTCTTTTGTTAGCCATAGAAGAAACAATCATATAGGTTTGGAATGACATACAGGTGAGTAAATTATCAAAGAATTTACATTTTTGGGTGAACTGTCCTTTTAAGGAATGCAGTGATGTAGAGGATTCCCTTGTTGTAACGTCAAACTAACATACCATATGCTCACTGCACTAATTAAGCAGCGCTTGACTAATTAAAGCAGCCATGTTAGTTGATACCCTCATATTTGAATCTATATTTAAAATGATTCTTTCAAAAGACCTTCTTTATGTATTTCTCAAGATGTTCTCTTTTTTTGTGCGTGTGACAAAAGAAAAGATTAATTTGACAGGTGCGCAGGGCAGGAGTGGATTTATGGCTCCCCTATCAGCTGGCATTTACAGACAGTAATGACAAGTGACAAAGAGAAGAAAGATGAGGACTATAAGAAAGAATGACAGAAAGACTGATATAAGGTAAAAGTGAGAAGGTGGTGGCATTTGAATGTTTGCCAAGAGCCCGTACATAGTTGACAGATCCATGAAGGAGTTGAATTTAGCATTAAATCAAGTGTGTGTGTGTGTCTATGTCTATATTTCCGAAGAGGCTGAAACTCACTAATTCTAATATTTGTTGAGGATCTCACAGACACGCTGACACAGCTTACTGTTCTCAGTTTATTGCTCGGTAGTTAGTCAGAGTCTTTTCGCCTTTGGTGACATGTCTTAGTCTCTCTCTCAGCCCGAGTTTAAGATAATTAAATGCTCTAAATAGCATCAGCAGCTCTGACCTGCAACAAATGAGTATTACTGTGGCCTCAGGGGTGCTTCAGGGATGTTGAACGTTGTGTATATTCCATTTCCCTAGCATACTTCTCTGTAAACGTGCAGAGATGTGAGGCTTTTTTTTCCACTGCCTTATCTTTTACCCTCAACCCAGTTACACTCATTAGAGTCTATTAGATTTGTAGGACATTCCTCTGAGGGTTCAACATTTACTATATAGACTCACATTAATCCATTTGGGATGTGTAAGATATGCATGGAAGCCGGTTTCTAATTCAGAGTAAAAAAAAAAAGGTAATTGGGATACAGCTTAAAAATAAGAAATAAACTCACTGTGAGAAATAAAGATATAGTCACATTATGATAAATAATGTTAAAATTGTAAAATATACACTACCGTTCATAATTTCTATAAGGTTTTGAAAGAAGCCTCTTATGTTCACCAAGGCTGCATTTCATATTTGATCAAATTTACAGTAAAACCAGTAATACTGTGTCATTACTCCAGTCTTCTGTGTCACATGATCCTTCAGAAATCATTTTAATATTCTGATTTGGTGCTCAAACAGAGACACGCATGGATGAGCGGTGCAATTTTACACAAAAATCATCCCACTCTGTCTAAAATATAAACACTTTTAGCGGGCTTACCATAGTCAATCAGGGTTAGACAAAAATGCATTTTGAAAGAAGGACTGATGTAAATCAAAAGTTGAGAAAAGTTTAAGGCAATCAGCTGCAGGAGTGTTTTGAGTTTTCTCAACTTGTTGTAAACTGAACTTGTTATACAACAACAAGTTGAGAAAAACGTTTTTGTTCGCTGGCCGACTAATTTTTCTATGTGTGTTCCGCGCCGTCGAAGTTGGTCCTCGTCTGCTATTTTTCGGCCAATTCATCATGTCTAATCATTCTGATTGGCTGTTCAGCTACTGCCACCTCCTGGTACGGAAAGGCATTTCATCTTACGCAGGCGCTGAATGGACGTGCTACTTGCCCGTCGGCTGTCGAGCGGCGATTTGGTGTGTCAGGCCAACTTTGGACCCAGATGCTGCCAACTTGAGCCAACACCGCAGTCTGCTTTCATCGCCACTAGTTTGTCAGCGTCGGCTTGGTGTGTTCCTGCCTTTAAACTTTTAAGTTTTCTCAACTTTAATTTTTTATAGTGTATTGACTCATTATTCAAATTTAGTTAATTTTACCCCCAAAAAAGTTACAAAGTGCATCTTTAAATAGAAATCTTTTGTAATATTATAAATGTCTTTACCATCACTTTTGATCAATTTAATCTTTGCTGAATAAAAGTATTAAATTCTAAAAAAATAAAAACTTGAACTTGAACTTTTGAACGGTAGTCACTATTACAAAGAATATATATTTAAAATTGTGAAGAAATAAAGTTCTGAGTTGGACACAGGCTGCTTTGAGAGGTAGACAGAGAAAATGCAAGAAAAACTCATTTTTTAAGCAGTGTTGTAGAAAATATTGTACAAGATGCTAGTTAATTAAAAGGAAAAAAAGGAAATTAACATTTTTCATATAAAAAGGAAACCATTATCATTTAAGAAGAGACAGAGATTAAGGTAAAAAGCTATGAATTACCATAAAAACACTATGTTTTTGTGCAAGTTCTCATGATACTCTGAATCCCAGCAGTACTATGTTGAGGTCAGGCATCGCAAAACACATTAGCTGTGCTCAGATTTAGATCCCATTATAGGCAACACAGAGTTCAAGGAGAATCTAACTGCAAATATATGGCGGCCCATATTTCTTTAGTGGTGCTTGTGAAAAAAAGAAGAAAAAAAAGATATTTTGTGAATTTCAGAGGATGATTTTAAAATTAGTAACTCTTATTATTCATTTATGAGGTACTGGAATCTTCTCTTAGTCTAGGAGTAATGGTGACAGATTCTTTTTGAAAGCATGTGACAGCTCGTAGGTTTTCTGGGAGAGAGATCCAAAGCTTGGGGCCATAGTGACTAAAGGTTGATGTAATAACAGCTTGATATTTTGAACCATGACAGAACTGACACAACAGTAACAAGTCTGCATCAATATGTGTTGATAACCAGCTAGTCTGATGTTCTGACTGTGATTCAGGGATCTAGCTTTGATCCAGATCCATCCAACCTACAAACACATCTCATTCTTGTCCCTTTTTCACTTTCTGTTTCAGTCTGACCTTTAACTCCATCCTAATCCTCTCATCATTCCCCTTTTTCAAAACCAGAATGAATTCTTTTTAACTCATGTTATACCATTTAACATTATATGTTTAATATAATCAATTGTATGTACACTACCATTCAAAAGTTTGAGGTCGGTGAGAGTTAATGTATCTTCTCAGCAAGGCAGCATTATATTTCATCAAACATACAGTAAAAGCACTAATATTGTGAAATATTTTTACAATTTAAAATATCTTTTCTATTTTTGGATATTTTAAAGTGTAATTTATTCCTGTGATGGCAAAGAAGAAAATTCTATTCATCAAACAACTTTGATGAATAGAAAGTTCAAAAGAACAGCATTTATTTGAAATAGAAATCTGTTATAACATTATAAATGTCTTTATTATCCCTTTTGATAAATTTAATATGTCCTTGCTGAATAACAGTATTAATTTCTTAAAAGATAATCTTAGAGACCCCAAACGTTTGATATATGAATAGGTGGTGAATATGACGATTATCACAATGTTTTTTTTAGTGATTATTAATCCTTATTTAAAATACAGTACTGTGATGAAAAATCATGAAGTTAATCATAAATTTACCTCTCAAAAAAAGTATTTTTTTAAATAATTGAATATTTTTTCAAAGATTTTTTGACAGCTCTAATATTTTTATTTTAAAATAGTAATTTTAAAGCAAAATTTTTCCTTTTTTTTTTTTCTTTTTTCCAAATAGCGCATGGAGCTTTGGTTGAGAATTATTATTTGAGAATTTCAATTATTGTGTATCCTCATTTGGGGAGTTCCTCATTTGTAAAAATAGCATAAAACTACAGTAAATACTATGTGTGTGTGTGTGTGTGTGTGTGTGTGTGTGTGCGCTTGTGTGTGCATGTGTTTGTGTTCTGTATATTTCTCTCACCACTTGCTTTGTGAGTTTATTGTAGCTACATAAATTGGTGAGAGAAATATTGTGATATACAGAACACACACATTCAACTCCCTTATGAGTCTCTCAGGTTTATAATGTTTTCATTATCAGTAGGTTTGTAATCTTTTCATTAACAGTATTTGCTTTTTTTTTTTCTGTTCATCTCTACATTTTTACATTGTTTGAGACCTATAGTAAAACATTCTTGTGTGTGGTTAAGACAGTAATAGGTTTCTTCAAAGAACATGGATGAATACATTTTTCAGAAAGGGCAGACACACACTCACACATTTACTTCAAATCTCTATATTCCCACTCATGGAAAGTAACAAGTATATTATGCAGCTTTCAGAATTGAGACATCGCAGCCACTTTAAAGGCTGTTCATTTGAAAAGACAGGCAATAGTGGCACTCCAAGGCAATTATAAGAGAGTTAATGAGAGGATAAGCAGAATGAAGTATACTGACAGTCTTGACAAACATATACCTGGAAAAAGGAAGAAGATGTTTTAGCAAAGAAATGAGCTGAATGCTCATGACACATGAGTTTAAGGAAGGCTGAGTTATGTTTGCATCTCAGACAGAAAAAGATATGTTAGCAGACAGATATTATAGGTTCTGTGACAAGCAACGCCTCATCACCATGCCCTATCACAAGAGGTGTATGGGAAAGCGTGAGGAAAGATATAAAAAAAGAGAGCGATGCAGAGGGGCACGAGTGGGCAGGCAGGTACGGCTGAGAAGAGCTTCTTCACACGGCTGTGGATGTATGAGTGTGCGCACAGGATCAAACTGACATTTCATTTTCTGTTGAGGGAGATTGGGGAGACATGAAAGAGAGAAAGGAGTAGCACACATGTCTAGGGAGTCATGTTGACAGCCTCAAATGGGGACCCGGCATCCACTTCCATGTCACATTTGTGTCAAGGTTTTACACTCACTGACCACTTTGTTAGGTACACCTGTTCAACTGCTTGTTAATGCAAATATCTATTTAGCCAATCACATGGCAACAACTCAATGCATTTAGGCTTGTAGACATGGCCAAGACGATCTGCTGAAGTTCAAACTGCGCATTAGAATGGGGAAGAAAGGTGATTTAAGTGACTTTGAATGTGGCATGTTTGTGCCAGACAGGCTGATCTGAGTATTTCAGAAACTGCTGATCTACTGGGATTTTCACCCACAACCATCTCTTGGGTTTATGGTCTGAAAAATAGAAAATATCCAGTGAGCGGCAGTTCTGTAGGAGACAATGCCTGGTTGATGGCAGAGGTCAGAGGAGAATGGCGAGAATGGTTTGAGCTGATAGAAAGGCAACAGTAACTCAAATAACCACTGTTATAACTGAGGTTTGCAGAAGAGCATTTCTGATTGCACAACACGTCGAACCTTGAAGCAGACGGGCTACAGCAGCAGAAGAGCACACCGGGTGCCACTCCTGTCAGCTAAGAACAGGAAACAGGCTTCAATTAACACGGGCTCACCAAAATTTACAATAGAAGATTGAAAAAGTTTGCTTGGTCTGATGAGTCTCAACTTCTGCTGCAACATTCAGATGGTAGGGTCATAATTTGGCGTAGAAAACATGGATCCTGCCACGTATCAACGGTTCAGCCTGATTGTGGTGGTGTAATGGTGTGAGGGATATTTTCTGGGCACACTTTAGGCCCCTTCGTACCAATTAAGCAACATTTAAACACCACAGCCTACATGAGTATTGTTGCTGACCATGTCCACCCTTTTATGACCAGAGTGTACCCATCTTCTGATGGCTATTTTCAGAAGAATAACACACCATGTGACAAAGCTCAAATCATCTCAAACTGGTTTCAAGAAACATTTATTATTATCAGTGTTGACATCAGGTTTATGTCTTGTTTGCTCTTTTTGTGTTTGCTTGAGTTGAACTTTAAATTGGTTTTCACTGTTCCTAGATCAGTTTCCTTTGTCTGTGTTCACTGGTTACCATGGTTATTCATTAGTTCATTGATTAAGTGCTGTCCTGTTTTACCCCTCAGTTTGTGCTTGTTTTTGTCTGTTATAGACCTTATTCACAGCATTTTTAACGGGAATGAAAGCGAGGCTGTGAGGGATATACTGTACATACATCTCTTCAGTGGGTTGTACTGTTATTTAATGTGTTTTTGGATTGTTCTGCTGACAAAACCCTGCAAAAATATCTTTCTTAGTAATTTCAGTACACAGAAATAAAGCTCCAGACAGCATAAGGTGTGGAAAATTATAAGTGAGCTTTATCCAGCGAATGCCATTGAAAACACAATAAGTCTATTCCTCACAGCCTCGCTTTCAAACGTGTCATGGCGCTGCTCTGAATAAGGTCTATTGTCATTGGTAATGTGGTTGTTCTATTCATATTTATTATTGAGTAGCCTGTGAGATTTTGTTATTTTTGGTTTAGTTACAAATAAAAACTGCTGCACCTATAGGTCATGCCTTTTTTCTCACATTCACTTGTACACAGGTACGAAAAACCTGAATGAAACCAAACTGTTGGCCTAATGACACCTATTCATACTGTTGGCATACTTTTCTCTCAAATTAAATTGGGTACAGTTCTAAGACAGCTTTTCCCACCATGCAATTCATGTCCTTGTAATAAGAAATTTGTCAGTTTCAAATTAGCTCTCTCAGACAATTGAACATGACTTGCATATATCTGCATATTAAAGTGGACTTTTCTAATATGTGCCGCAAACGTTTGTAACTGTAGCACATGAACCTATAAGTCCAGCAGACACCCTCCATTCACTTCATTTCAACTGCACTTTCTGCTCTCGCTGAAGACATTCTCTTGAAGAATAGTGCGGCCTTGGAATCTAAATTCCCCATTTACAGTCTGTGTGTGTGTGTGAGTAAAAGAGAGATGATGATGAGCATTCTTTGTTCTTCTGGGTCTTTCATTCAGTCTAACATCTATCATCAGTATGTATCATATAACCTTCAAAATTATTAAAAGAGAGAAAAGTGTTATGAACACAAAGTAGCTGACAAAAGAATGAAAGAACTGGACTTTATGCATATCTGATGGAGAGAGTCGTATTTGATGTGTAGGCCAGGGGTCTTCAACCTTTTTCAGGTCAGGGACCTCTTTGTGGATACTTTATATATTATTTATTTATGCTTTATATATGCTTATATTAAAAATTCTGGCCAGTACCAAGAAGCTGATTTTTTTTTTTTTTTTTTTTCTACATCAAAATATATATTTTTTTTAGTATTTTATTTTACTTTCTTTTTTACAAAGCAAGGAATATGAACAAAGCAACAACAATGTTAATAATAACTGCATAAGTAAAACAAAACAAAGCATAGACTTTAAAAATGCTAAATAAATTATCTTAAAAAGGCTTGAAAAAATGAAATGCATATTGATGAATGTCAAACTATGTATAGCTTTTCCTGCACACCTGATATTTGAAAGAGGTGGGAAGAGTTGTATTAGGAAAACTGTTTTGAATCCATTTTTTTTTTTTTTTTTTTTCCATTGAAGAAAATTAGTTACATTGGATTATAAATTATAAATAATTTGTTGGAAATTATTTCTTTTTTTTTTTCTTTTTTTTTTTTTTAGATTAACTGTTCCATTATAATGTAGTCCATTGCAGTACAATGTTTTCTAAATTTATTTGAGAAATGTGTATTTGCTGATTAATGTCTACCTATGCATATATTTTTTTTTGCATGCTGATATCTGAAAGTCATGGGCTATTTTACGTATATGAGTTTGTGTAGGTCAAATTTAAAACTAAAATCAGTCATTTTCAATACTTGAAGTAAATAGGCATTGCACCATTTATCAAAGATTTTAGATATACAAAGATGGTGCACTCGAATTACTATGAATCGGGAAAAGTCCCACCTTCTAAATAATAGAGCCAGTCACCAATTGGTAAAGTCATTGCATCATTTCAGCTGCCGTTAGAAGCTCTGGTTGCTGGTTCTGAGATGCACGCTTAGGACTGCCCATGCACATTGGCTAGTCCAGCCTGAAAAAATCTGTTTGTTTGTTTTTTTGTTTGTTTGTTATGATTTGAGCATTTAGGAATACAATTTATAAGACAGTTGTTGTGATTTCAAATATGAAATTTATTCGTAAGCTTGGTGAACGGCTTTGGAGAATTTGATGTTTCCCCGTTCAAAAAGATAGGAGCTGTGACTGAAATGGCTGCCCGAGAGGCATTTCAAAGATGGCCGCCAAGTGGAGTTGCTTGTCTGAAAGGGACTTTGACCAGTGTTGCCAACTTTCGCAAGAGAAACAAGCAACAACAGCTTCAAAAATAAGCCCAATATTATTATATTATCATCATCAATAAATGAGCCTGTGACATATTAAACTGAAACCACTCAGAGTTTGACAAGCAAAGACCTAAGTTATTTAGCAAAAATCATCTAAAATTCTAACCATATGTATCTACTGTTAATATTAATATACCTTTTTTAGTATCATTATAGCCTTTAATGGTTAATACATTATAGAAATCTTTTTAAATTTAAATTAGGTCCCTCTCCTCTCCTGCACTGTCTATCATCTCCCATATTTCCTCTCCATCTCTGTACATCTCTGTTGTTGGCATTGTTTGTGAAAATGTACACACGTGTATTTACGTCTACTAACTATCATCCTTGGATTACAACGTGCCTGCAGTTGAATGCAATTTTATTCTCCAATGACGGGGAGGAGGGGGTGGGATGTGGGACGATGAATTATTGCACTGATTAGCTTTTAGGCTTTTAGTTTTTAGTTTTTTTTTTTTTTTTTTTACATGAGTACCAAAAAAAGAAGCCCAAATTCGCATATTATAAGCAGACTTGGCTACTATGACTTTGACTATTATAATGTACAGTATTTTAATATCAATTTTACTTTTACAATTTTAGCATATTTAATTTATGTTGCCTACTTTTTCATTTTAATGTGGGACAATGAAATGTGTCTGAAGTTTAGCTTATTATATTTTCTTATTTTTTATTTTAATTTTTCATAAAAATTAGTTTAAGATCAAACAATTATAGATGTATCCCCCGTAGTATCGCCTCAGACCTCCTGTTGAAGATCCCTGCTGTTGGAGAACAAGAGATCAAAAAATATGAAACAAGAATTAGAAAGTATGTGATTACAAAGTTGTGTGTGTGTGTGTGAGAGAGAGAGAGAGAGAGAGAGAGAGAGAGAGATACCTGTATGTAAGTGGCTGTGTGTCGGCTGCGTGTGTTTTCATGCATGCCCAAGTACAGTATGTTTGCCTGTATTAAAACATAAAGGCTGGTATGGCTCAGTGTTGCTTTGCACTGTATTGTTGTGCTGATACCAACTCTGGGTGTGAGGAAATTCATTAAGAAATCATTTAAAACTCGCCCTCTCCGGGAGTGAAAATTCTGGGCTTCATTCCAGCTTGAGATTTATGTGCGACATGTGAAGCGTCTCTTTGCCCTTTGAGACAAGAAGCTAAAGATTTTATTTTATTTGTGTACACATGTAGCAGCTGAAATAGGGATTTAGACTCAGCAAGAGGCAATCTGTCAACATCTATATGTGTGTTAACACATATTTAGCCATTTTTCATTAACCTAGAGAAAGCTGTAAAAAATGGGTCAGTCTCTTTATGCATCTGTTGAAGTTGCTGAGATTAAAACATCTAATGTCTCTATATCCACTTTATTTAGCCCTCAGTCTTAATTTTAAACTGTTTTGGGGTTGATATTTCTGTCAATGGTGAGACACAATAAGGATTTTGAATTCTATGTTGCATTTTTGCTGGATCAATAGTACATTCTGAAATAGCAACCTCATTGGAAAAATGCCTCTACCTACAATTCACAGCATTTTCCAGCTGAAATCAACACTAGCGCATGTAAACTTTTATTCCTTTTCATGGGGCAGATTATCAATTAATAAAGACATATTTTAGTGCGGTTCATTGCACAGTTCTATGTTATGACCTCTGAACACTTCTACCATATGCATGATTTGTAAACATACAGTTTTACATGTGCATCACTTAATGTAAGGCTTTTTTGATGGAGTAAACTTGCTAGCTCACCTGGTACAGCACTGCTCACTGGGGGCAAGACCCGTGAAACACGAGTCACGTTAAAAAGTCATGATAAAAGAGCTCAAAGACTCGAAACAAGCTAAAGTGGCATGGTTGCTTTAGCGAATGCATTTTTATTTCACATTTGTTTTTGTTAAAGGGATAGTTTACTTAAAAGTGAAAATTGTGTCATCATTTACTTACCCTCAAGTTGTTCCAAACCTGTATTTATTTATTTCTTCTGCTGAAAACAAAAGAAGATATTTTGAAGAATGTCAGTAACCAAGCAGTTGATGAGCCCCATTGACTTCCATAGTATTTTTTCCCCCATACTATTGAAGTCAATGGGGCCCCTTCAACTGTTTGGTTACCCATATTCTTCTAAATATCTTCTTTTGTGTTCAGCAGAAGAAATAAATAAATACAGGTTTGGAACAACTTGAGGGTGAGTAAATGCCTGTGCGACATTTCTGCAAAATTATATTACGTTGCGTCTTGCACATTTCGCGACACTTTCAAAGTGAAATGTCCAGTGAAAGGCGCTATAAACGTGTACCGTGTTATCCGACAAAGATGACTGTGAATATGGCGATGTTTTATAACTTTCTTATTCTTGTTTGTATGGTGGCAGTTCTTAATTAAAACATATTTGTAGAAGCAACTGTGCCATTTTAGCTAATTTCTACAAGTCTTTGATCTCTTTTGTCGTGACTCGTGTTTTACAGTACACGTACAATTTTGTGTGAAAGGAATAAAAGTTGTTGCTGTTTTCCTGCCTCTAGTGTTTATTTTAGCTGGAAACCGCAGTGATTTGTACTGGATGTATTGATCATTGTTTTGAGTAGGAAATGTAGGAAGAGGCACGTTTTTCCTATGCAAGTGCTTCACATCCTTTAAATGCTAAAGTTAAAAATAAAGGCATATCTTAAACACTGATACAAGTACAGTTCAAACATGCACGACTTTCATCCAGATGCCCTCTCACTTTGGGACCATCATTTAACCTCAAATACTGATGTAGGCATACGAGTTTAAATTGTGCATTGCAAGAAGAGCAGCACATCACTGAAGCAGAAGATCAGAAAGCTAGTGCGTGTCTCAGTTATTATGAGGAGACAAATGAAGAATATTGCTTTTGATCAAGTTGTGACGTGCATGCATGCACACACATACGGGCTGCTCTAAGAGCACTTTAAATGCTTTGACCCATAAATAGTGTTGCTTTCATCTGGGGGGCTGTCCAGCACTAAAGCCTCCTTGACCTGTATACAATTCAGACTGACATATCTTTCATGTGGGACGATATCGAAACCTATTTTTCCTCTGAAAATTCAAAGAGAAGCAGCTTGGCTTTTATCTGAGATTGAGTTCAGTATTTAAACCCCTCTCACCTTCAGACCTGCTCTTGCATGTTACTTTGATCTCTGACGAAGTTCCTCATATACATCCAGTTTCACCCGAGGCCGTTTGGAGAAGTGGACCTTTCATTCGTTTCTGGCTCGGCCAGCACGCTCTGGTTGAATAAGTAGAAGCAGATCAATTTGAATTGCTGCTTGTGTTCCTTAAGAGCTTCAGCTGTTGACTTTTCTGCATGTTTCTTAGCATTTACATTAGTGCTTTTACTAAGGATTATAGGTACTGGAAAAATAAAGAGGTACACAAAATTTAAAATGGTATGATACCAGGCATTGCATAAATTTCAGTACCTGATAGAAATGGTGGATAATGTGAAAGATATGAAAAGATGAAATATGGCACTACTTTGTCTATAGACAAAACCAAATAATGAACCAGTCTTGAAACTATACCGTTAGAAGCAGCGCCTTAGCTATAGGGGAGAAAAGTGGTGACCGTTCTCTTGGCCCCCAGTTTTGAACTCATAACATAGGATTGTGCATAGTATAGTACATAATATACTAATGTGACAATAAATACACATTTCCCTAATACTTTTAGAAGACACATTACCTCATAATTATGTTTTTTTAATATAAAAGTGATCAAAAAAAATCTAATTCTGACCAATTATTTACCCTTAATTATTTTTCTTCCATTAAATAAAACTGTCAAAGAAAATGACTATATAACTGACTTTGATTGTTTGAGAAAATAAAAATAAAAAACTGGTATTGTAACAGTAAAACAAATTTAGATAAATGCGGACATCATTCTATGAAATAAACTCAGCTCAGAGCTTGTTCATTACAACACAATATCAGATTTCTCTGTGATTGTGATTATAAGAAAAACACTGCTGGTGGGTTACGATACAACAATACTGGCGCTTAACACGCTTGGTTTGCTTACTTATTCCAATACATTATGCATCTCATTTATATTATGCATTTTATGCAAAGTAAGCCCACCAATAACACCCTAGCTATTCCAATTTTGCAGACAAACTAACTAAGAAAAAAAAAAAATGAAGACAATGAAACTTTGAGGCTTTCCTCTGGATATTTCTACGGTAGCCCTGAAGTGCAAAAAACTCCCAAAATCCCAAAACCAACTAGAAAATAAATCAATTCCACAAACAGAATACCAAATTTTATTTTCATATTTATTATGTTTAGCACTTAGGGACCACCATATGTTTTACTTACAGTGGTGTACAATCTTGCTCCTGTAGGGTCAACGTCCTGCAGAGTCTGGCTCTGACCCTAATTAAAAACACACAAACAAGCTAATCAAGGTGTTTAGGGTTGCTAGAAACTTCCAGGCAGGTGTGTTAGAGCAGGCTTAAGCTAAACTCTACAGGACCTTGGCCCTTCAGGAGCTTTGTCTTACTATGTCAAAACGAGCCAACCATAGCTACTTGTTAATATGCCTGACACTCCACATAATGGAACAGAGTTCACTTCCACTATAATTGTGACCATGATAAAGCTCGAGCAGTGCTGACTATTGAACAGTTTAATTGGAGTTAATCTATCAAAGTCTTCTCTCCATCCGCTAAACTCTGTCACTAAAGTCCGTATCACATGTTAATATTTTATAATGAACCCCATGGAGGTTTGAACTAGATTGGAGCTTTGAGGCACTGTGGCTTAGCTTTTCCTTTCACCTGCTTATTAATCTTGATCGCTCCATTCATGTTTATCTTCATTGTTTACAACTGACTCCTCGGTTCCTTTAGCTAATTATACGAGGAGGCCACTGATATCAGACTAATTATAGGAAGAGGATTATTGTCATTATTAGTTATTTAGTGCGTGCGTGCGTGCGTGCGTGTGTGTGTGTGCGTGTGTGAGTGTGCGTGTGCGCGCGATGTGTTGTCTGTTTCACAATCTGTGAAGGAAATGCCCTCATTCATTTTATACTGATGTTAAAGACAAGTTTTAAGTGTGTCCTCTAGAGGGCGCACAGGACCTGGCTTCATTGAGGGAAGCTTGATCCATTCACATTTACATTCATTTATTAGCAAAAAGCAATTTACAAAGAAGAATATGACAACACAAGCGATTTATCCTATGGAGACAGTAACATGAGAAAAGCTGCAATACAGGGTTCCATTTTGTTTTTAGTTAGTATGACCTAGTAGATTAGATCAAAGATGTAGATGTAACACTGTATGTAACACAGTGAAATAGTGGTGTTTTTAAGTGTTGTATTATTCATTTTTAATATAATTGTCATGACCTGATTTAATATTTTTATACTTCCAAAAAGTGACTTTTTGCCTCACACTTTGACCAGAATGCCTTAATAATGATAAGCTTCTCAGGTCTAAGTTGTCTCTCTGCTAAATATAGGATGTTGTGTTTGTTGCTTATTATTCAATTAAATATTTTCTGTTGTAATGTTTTCACCTGTTTTGGTGCCAGTTGTTTTGATCATGTAAAAAATTCTTGTTTGTCTCCCATTTTTCAAGAGTTCTTCTGCCTATTTCAGATTGATTTTAGTAGGGTCTGAATGAACAGAGCTGGTCATCTTATTCATTCAAATATTTTGACTCATTTATCTATTTTGGTGAAAAAGTATCAACCTCAGGGCTGTAGTTTTCTTTTGATGATGTCCTGACTCCAGACTACGTCAAAGATTAAAGAGGTTCTTTAAAGTTTCTTTCACCCCCTTGGAGTCTGATTCTCTTAAAGGGATAGTTTATCTAAAAATGATAATTCTGAAGCCCAAAAAGAAGATGCATACATCATAAAAATAATCCATACGGCTCCAGGGGGTAAAAAAAAAAAAAGCGATGGATTTTTGTATTGACAATATCCATATTTAAAAATTTATAAACTATAATAACTACTATCCAGCAGACAGCCATACGCATTGATTTGCACCGGAAGAGTTACCCCTGACCTGACGTATGACGTAATGACGAACGCAGAAGTAAAGAGGATAGAGGAAAACAAAATACCAGACACGAATTAGAAGTCTAAAACCAGAACTTTTAAAGAGAAATGTCGGAGGATTTCAAAATAAGAGAAGAGGTGCTTGAGTTTGTTGCACGGCCCTATTTGTTTGATCTATGCGTCTATCGCATCAGGAGTTACTGTGGTGCAAGTTGACTTGCACAGTATGCGTACGGTCGTCTGCTGGAAGTTAGTTATTTTAGTTTATAAACTTTGAAATATTTGAATTTTCTTACAAAAACCCATTAAATATATCTCTGATTGTGTTCATCTGAAAGAAGATAGTCATATACACCTTGGATAGCTTGAGGGTGAGTAAATCATTGGATAATTGTAATTTTTGGGTGAAGTAACCCTTTAAGCTGCCTGAAAAAAAAAAAAAAAAACTGATTTCACAGATGAAGCACAGTGTATGATACCAATGTTGATTTAATTTGATTTAGAATATATTTTGTATTTTAAAGAACGTTGGTAACCAAACAGTTTTGTCATACAGTTAAGTAATAACATGACGTTTTTAATTTTTGAGTGAACTATCCTTTTCGATTAGTTTTTGACTGAAGGTTTTCATGTGCTAACTAAACATTTCATCACATGATGTTGTTTATCTTTGCTTCTCTTTGTGACTCTCTATATTCATTTATGTGAGTGTATCTCACTTTACTCTCCCTTCATCATTCTTCCCGCATTCCATTTCCAGTGCTGAGCATGCAGAATTACTTTAATACAATAACAAACCAATTCTGGCTAAAATATTAGCATTATACCTACTCCTGTGTGTCACTTTACAAAATAATTCCGTTACTTGTCCATTGCAGTCACTGAAACATGTATATTGAGTCTATTAGATCCACAGGTGTACAATAAAATGGCTTTAAAGAATCTCAGAGGCATGACAGCCTACACTCATAGAAAAACAGGTTCATTAGGCATCTATATTGAACCATTTCTTCTAAGAGTGAAACATGAACCCTCCACCAAACTGAGGTGAGTAAAATGATTATGTATGTTAAATAAGATTAGGTAATGCTCATGAACAGTCCTTGCAAAAGTGTGGAAAAAGCAAGTTATAAGCAGTCTCAGCACAAATGTAAGCTGGATGCACAGCCTCATAGAGGATGATGTGTCTCAGAGGGTGGCTGGGAAGAGAGAAATGTTTGAATCAGAGGCTGATGGAAGGAGCTGCATAGTGTTCAGCAAGCTATAGGAGAAAAGCTACAACTGAATATTGATCAGATGTTGACCTGTAGCACTGAACCTGAATTAGCTGCAGAGTGCAACTCTGATAAATAAATCATCCTGATATTTTGATTTGAGTGTATGAAAAGGAGTAATTGTTAATAAAAGTTATGTGTGGCAAGGGAAGATAATGAGCATCAAAGAAACTGTGGCTGTTCACAATGACAGCGATTTGAAGTGACAAAGACCTTAAAGGGATAGTCCATCCAAAAAGGAACGTTATGTCATCATTTACTTACTATGTCATCACTTGGTGGCGCTATAACAGGAAAAAAACAAACAAACATGGAAACGGCTATACCTACTTCACCGTTAGTCAGATCGACTGGTGTGAAGTGTCTTTGTCCGAGGGGCCGCAACTGTCTATGTGGAAATTGACATCTCGAAAAACATTTCCGCTGTCGGCCACTGAATTTTGAGCAGCTATCAGACAAGGTTAATGGAGGCTGATCGGAACGAAACTCACTGGGCCTGTTTGACTCACGGCCCTAGAGGCCTGTGAGAAATTCGAAAGAAAACGGCCACCGGCGAGTGCCTTCGAGTTTTTCACATATGTAAAGCATTGTGTACTGCGCGATATTTTCGTGCACGCCCACAATATTCGTACCACATGGTAGAACTCCTCATTCTGAGCAATTTTGCCTCTAGGACCGCAGCTGTCCAATAAATTGTTCATTAAATATTGGAGATTATTTAAAAAAAACAACTTTGGTGAACTTGTCCTATGTTTTTGGCTCAACCTTGACAACTGTTAAAAAGCTTTAAAAACCATATATTTCATATGGTAAATTGCCTGTATTGGCTGTAAATGCTCTTTGCGCTTGCTAAATAGAACAAAAAATCTTTTTACGCATGTGCTTAAAGGCCTTAAAATGCTTGAACCCCATTAACTGCTGCTTGCAGCTATATTCTTTCTTTGTCTTCTGATTTTCTATGAAAGAAAAACGGATGGTTATAACGCCAGGCTCAAAAAAGTATCCAGCTTTAATTCAGTCTATCATATAAAGCAATCAAGTTTCTTCAGAAAATTTAGACTAAAGCACTCGATTCATATGAATTAGCTTTACAATCTTTACAATCAATTAGCTTTACAATATGAACTTTTTGAAGCGTGGTAGTTGCGTGGACTGTCAATGGAGGAACAGAAATTTCTCAGATTTCATTAAAAATGTCATCATTTGTGTTCCGAAGATGAAAGAAAGTCTTGAGGGTTTGTAATGACATGAGTGTGTAAATAATGACATCATTTTCATTTTTGGGTGAACTATCTCTTTAACCAGTTAGTCTTAATATCTGTACTGTACTGCCAGATTTCATTTGCTTTTAAGTTATATTTAAAACAACTTACCTACAAATTTACTGGTATTGACTCAATACCAAAAAATATGTGTCAACTGACAGAAAACACACACACACACACACAAAAAAGATAAGAAACCTTATTTTATCAAGATCAAAGAACATTGTTCTGCTAACCTAACAATGTAGAAACAACAAAATGAAGCAGAAACAGTATAACAGAGTTTAAATGTAAATATATGAATGGATGAAAATATAATGCTCAATATGGTAGCTGCAATCCCACCTTACAGGTTAAAGTCTCACAAAATCTCACATTCAACTATATAGGAGCTGCACCTAGAAATAGCTAGAATGGCAGCCATCACGAAAATGGCCACAGAGTGAACAGATTTGCCTTGAGCAACTTCAGAGTGAGTTAGGCTTAGTGAAATTGTGAAAAATGTTCTCGTTATCTTCTATATTTCTTAACGGGAGCTAAATATCGAGCCTCATTCAGGGTCAGTTGAAATCAGCCGGTCATTAAGAAATGATTTACTCTTTAGTCGTTTGAAAAATGGGCAGTTAGAGAGTAGCTCATTTACTTTCCCTGTCAACGGGATATGTTGTTCTCTCTGTATGAATCCTGAAGGTGAATGATATATACATAAATGTAGGTGGTTCTTGACAGCTCTATAAACTTAATTATCGTAAAACACCCGTATAGCACTCGTTGGACCTCAGTGAATGGTTTCATGGCCAAGAGTTCTTAATCTGTCCATGGGTGTTATTAAGCTACACATAAAGCTTTACAGAATATCATGCCAGTCTAATGCACCTTGAGCCTTTTGCATATACACTCCTACACACCATGACAAAAAAAAAAAAAAATCTATACATAAATATATACCATTTCTTAATGTTTTGGAGGAAGTCTCTTATGCTCACCTGCGTTTATAAAAAAAAAAAAAAGTAAAAACAGTAATATTGTGAAATATTACAATTAAAATTTCATATCTCGTTTCATATTTTTTAAATTTTTTAATTTAATGCATCCTTGCTGGATAAATGTATTAAATTTAAAATAAAAAACCTATATATATAAAAAATATACACATTTAAAAAAATGTTCTTTTCTGCCTTCTCATCTGGAAATTCAATTTTCCTTAAAAGCGCACACGTGCTATGTACACTCGTTTGATAAATGTTTAAATGCATCACAAAACAAGTATGTATTGACGGAAAATGTGTAAGCAAAGGTGTGTGGTTAACAGCAGTGCTGACTTGCAGTTGGAGATAGTATACATCTCATTTAGGATCCAGAAAGCCAGAGCGCCGACTATATAGTCGTGTTTCTCAGTCAGAGGTAATATAGGCCACATGGCACACAACCTTTCGAACCCGTACTGGAGTTTTTGTGAGTGTCTGAAGAGGAGAAAGTGTGGGGGAGAGATGAGTCTTGGCTGCCCTCAGGCTGTAATCTTCCTGCCTGGTCTCCCTCATTGAGTGTGCAGACGTTGCCAATGCAAAGGAACGTCAGACATGAATGCACTTAATTAATGTATGGCTACATCCCGAGAGGAGTGAGCTAAAGGCAGAGTGCAAATACATAATTTTCTATACACCAACACAATCTACTTTACTTACAAAACCACAATATTCACAGTCTAACACGTGTTTATGGTAAAACAGACAGAGATAGGGTAGAAAAACAATAGTAGAAGCACAATGTGGCAACCAACACCACAGAACCCCATGAGCATAGTATTGACGGTCCACTTATTATTCTACAATTAACGCTCCTCAGGGGGGAATTAGGCGAAAATCTCATTACTACACAAAAACCATAACTCCACATGAGTGATGTTAAACAGTGCTCAGTGCTTAGGGAGAGCTGATGACAGTGACAGCTTCGCTTTTTCATTCCTTATTGACACGCTGCATGCTTCCTGCACAACTCGTCTAATCGCAGCACACACCCCATAAATCATATTATGGCTTTTAAAGGCCCTCTGTCAATTGAGCATGTTTGATAACAGTGATTGAATTGAGGACTGGGTTATTTACTTAAAGGTTAGGCTGCATAATGTAAGACTGCTTTGCTATATTTTGTATATTCTGTAAGTATATTTTGTAATTCAGACTGAAACTGAGTCATGTGTATTTGGTAGACGTTTGAGTTCTGAAAGGGCAGCATGAACATCACTAACTATTTTTCCATCCAAGTTGCGAGCAAGATGTTTTCTTCAGTCTCATGACTGAATTATTGTTATTGTTTATGCCCATTGCCCAAGTGACCATCGCTCAAGTGACCATATACGATTCTTATGGGCATATTGAAATTTATTCACAACTTTATTGTCAAATTTCTTCACATCCAACAATTATTTATTTATTTACTTACTTGCTTGCTTACTTACTTACTTACTGTATCCCTAATTGTGCATGTGCATTTAGTAGCCAAACCTGGCTACTAAAATTTGAGCTCATTTCAAATTTGATGTCTGCTACAGGTCTCAAAATAGTTGGGACGGGGACATGTTTAGCATGGTGTAGCATCTCCTCTTCTTTTCAAAACAGCGTGAAGACGTCTGGGCATCGAGGTTATGAGTTTCTGGAGTTTTGGTGTTGAAATTTGGTCCCATTCTTGCCTGATATAGGTTTCCAGCTGCTGAAGAGTTTGTGGTCATCTTTGGTGTATTTTTCTATATAGGTGAAAGATCTGGACTGCAGGCAGGCCAATTCAGCACCCGGATTCTTCTATGACGAAGCCGTGCTGTTGTAATACAGTATGTGGATTTGCATTGTCCTGCTGAAATACACAAGGCCTTCCCTGAAATAGACGTCATCTGGAGGGGAGCATATGTTGCTCTAAAACCTTTATATACCTTTCAGTAGAGGTGCACCGATACTAAATTTCTCTGCCGATACCGATAGCCGATTATTCAGAATGATATTGTCCGATGCCGATAGATTGGTTTTTATTAAGAAAAAAAAAAAATATATAATGTTGCAAACTATACAGGGAACCCTCTCATTTGGTACACTTCAATATTAGAGGTTACAGTTAACAACAGAGGTATTATATTCAGCTGTTGTTTATTTGCAGATATAATTACACTCAAATAAAAACTGAAATGTTTGTTTAAAAGTTAGTATCACATAAGGTAGTTTTCATAAGCACTTGTTGTCTTCATGGCAAATTTACACAAACATAATTAACAGTAAATAAGCTCCTCTCTAGTATTATATATATATATGTGTGTATATATATATATATATACACACATATATATATATATACACACACACACACACACACACACATATATATATATATATATATATATATATATACACTACCAGTCAAAAGTTTGGACACGGTAAGATTTGTTTTTAAAAGAAGTTTCATCTGCTCACCAAGGCTGCATTTATTTAATTAAAAATACGGTAAAAACAGTAATGTTGTGAAATATTATTACAATTTAAAATAACTGTTTTCTGTTTGAATATATTTTATAAAGTAATTTATTCCTGTGATCAAAGCTGCATTTTCAGCATCTTTACTCCAGTCTTCAGTGTCACATGATCCTTCAGAAATCATTTTAATATGCTGATTTGCTGCTCAAGAAACATTTATGATTATTATCAATGTTGAAAACAGTTGTGTACTTCTTTTTTTTTCAGGATTCCTTGATGAATAGAAAGTTCAAAAGAACAGCATTTATCTGAAATACAAAGCTTCATAGGAATAAACTACTTTATAAAATATATTCAAACAGTAAACAGTTATTTTAAATTGTAATAATATTTCACAATATTACTGTTTTTACTGTATTTTTAATTAAATAAATGCAGCCTTGGTGAGCAGACAAAACTTCTTTTAAAAACATCAAAAATCTTACTGTGTCCAAACTTTTGACTGGTAGTGTGTATATAGCTAAGGAACTGTGAACATTGGAAAACATTCCTGAGGTAAATGTGACATGATGTTTACATTTACATTTACATTTATTCATTTGGCAGACGCTTTTATCCAAAGCGACTTACAAGTGAGGAATACAGTAAGCGAGTCGTCATGACGAGGCAAATAGGGACAAGAAGTGCTAACAATACAAGTTTTAGGCAGTGCTCAGAGTATCATAAGCTACAATAGAGAGGGATTAAAGGAAGTGAAGGGATAGGTATAGAAATTTTTTTTGATGTGACATATTGTTCACAAGCTTGTTTTATTGACGTCTTTCCACGGTTAAAGCACAAATAAAGTGATTACATGAGACGTGATACAATCTGGTAAGTTGTACTAGGCTATATCTTTCAACACACCTCTGATGATCGTGCATGTTTTTCGAGATATAATTTGTATTGAAGAGGAAGAAAAGACTCGCGCTCCGAGCTGCCGCCTGAACTGAGGCATTACACCGATCTGACATGTCACATTTAAGAGCGTCAAAACGCCATTTATTGTTTGAATTTCATGATAAAATGGACAGAACTTGAAAACTGAAACTTTTATTCTTAACAGAAGTAACAAAGCATAAAGCTTTTTGCGATTATTGGATTGGAGGCACTACAAATTTGATATAGCAAACAATAAAAATAAAAACGCAGACCTGGCAACGCTGGCTTGAAATACGGGTGATTCATAGGGTCAAAAAGAGCCTGCTCTGGCGTCACTATTTTTAAACTGTTATTGCGTTAAAATTCAACACAAAAGCTGGTTTGCCAACCGCCAAGGAGAAGAAGAAGAAATTCAACACAAGAGTGATTTTCTTCACACACAACATGTATGAGTTGCAGTCTGAACACGTTTTTCCGCACCCTTTTGATTGACAGGATATAATCGGCCTTGATCATCGGCTGTTTTTAAACAATCAGCCGATGCTCGATAGTGATAATTATAGCTTTTATCGGCCGATACCGATTGTTGGCCGATACATCGGTGCATCTCTACCTTTCAGCATTCATAGTGCCTTCAAAAACATGCAAGCTGCCCATACCGTATGCACTTATGCACCCCCATACCATCAGAGATGTTGGCTTTTGAACTGAACGCTGATAACACGCTGGAAGGTCTCCCTCATCTTTAGCCCGGAGGACACAGCGTCCGTGATTTCCAACAAGAATATCAAATTTGGACTCGTCTGACCTTAGAACACTTTTCCACTTTGAAACAGTCCATTTTAAATGAGCCTTGACCCACAGGACATGATGGCGCTTCTGGACCATGTTCACATATGGTTTCCTTTTTGCATGATAGAGCTTTAGTTGGCATCTGTAGATGGCACGGCAGATTGTGTTTACCAACAGTGGTTTCTGGAAGTATTCATGCTGCCCATTTAGTAATGTCATTGACACAATCATGCCGATGAGTGATGCAGTGTTGTCTGAGGGCCCAAAGACCACGGGCATCCACTAAAGGTCTTCGGCCTTGTCCCTTACACACAGACAAAGCCTTTGCAATTTGACAGTGAAGAACATTGTTTTTAATGTATTCCACAATCTTTTTACGCACTCTTTCACAGCCCTGCCCATCTTTACTTTAGAGATCCATCTTTAGAGAGACTCTGCCTCTCTAAGACATCCCTTTTATAGCTAATCATGTTACAGACCTGATATCAATTAACTTAGTTGCTGGATGTTCTCCCAGCTGAATCTTTTCAAAATTTCTTGCTTTTTCAGCCATTTGTTGCCCCCGTGCCAACTTTTTTGAGATCTGTAGCCTGCATCAAATTTGAAATGAGCTCATTTAGTGGATAAAAGTGTAAAATTACTCTGTTTAAACATTTGTTATGTTATCTATGTTCTATTGTGAATAAAATTTTGGCTCATGTGATTTGAAAATCTTTTAGTTTTCATTTTATTTAAATTTAAAAAACATCCCAACATTTCCGAAATTCAGGTTCTATATTTTTATTTAGCTTTTATTTTTATTTCAGTTTTAGCTTTAGTAATTTTAGTACTTATTTCCGTTTATTCCCGACATTTCTAATTTTCGTTAGGGTTAATTTTTTCCATGTAATATTTATTTTTTATTTCACTTTATTTCAGTTACCAAAAACATTTTTTTTTTTTTTTTTATAGTTTCATCATCTCTCAGATAGAGAGACATTTTTGTTAATATGACAATTTGTTGATTGCGCTTTTTTTTTATTTTTTTTATGCCATTTTATGACTTGGCTTTCTGAAATACTTCATTCTGATTGATAAGTTGCAGCTATTTATAAGTTATGCACAGTTGCTCTTTGCACACCACTGAAATGCAAAAACTTGACCGGACAAATGTTCAATTTTAAAAAAGTTAAGAGAAACAGTAAGAAGGTAAAGCAGACAGTGAGCATGAGCATTACTGAGTGTGTGAGAAGGTTACATGTGTGAATGCGTTACTGTGTAAGAGAGTTAAAGAGATGCCAACGTCCACCTGAGAAGGGGATAAAGACAGTCAGGAGAGACATATGGACGAGTGTGAGAAGAACAGCTCCTTCAGTCTGTGTCTTATCACAGAACGGGCTCTCTCTCTGATTGACTGACTAATCTCCACTTCTGACGGCAGAACACCAGTGCGTGCGTGTTTGTGTGTGTGGCAGAGAAATACATATAAAGGGCACAAAGGAGCAAACTGATGAATAAATGCACAATTGCCCAAGGCAGCTTGCCTCAGGGAGTGAGAAAGAGAGAAGCATAGATGGAAAGAAGTGAGGAGAATGAATTCTGACAGCTCCTGAAGAGGAAGACACAGAGCTAAAACAAGGATTACAGAAGTCTGAGGAAAGCTAAACACAAATGCAAGCACACACACTGTGAGCAAATAAATAAGGCAATGATTGTCCTGAGGTAAGACAAGGGGGCGGCGTACATAAGTTATGCCTGTTGTGAAAGGCCACATTTTTTTGAAAGAACACACGCATAGTTGCAAACAAAAAGAGACAAAGGGAGAAACGAGAAAGACTGAGAGTAAATAGTAGGGTTCCAAAGCATTTTTAAATAACAATTGAGAGGTTGAACTTAAAAACAGTGAAGAAACAGCGATACTGAACACCAGAATGACAAAAAGCCATGAAAAAATTTTAAGAAAGAAAGAGTGTGGCAGGTTTTCTCTCCTTTGAAACTCCCATTAACCCAATGGTTATTAAATTAAGAGTTTTTCCTTCTATGCCATACGTATTCATAAACCCATCATATATATCATATTTAGGATGAAATATTAAACTAACAGTTTTGGGGGTTAAGGGCATGAGGCATCAGTATTTTACAGATTGCTAATGGATAAAGTGGGTTATAGTTTCCATTCTGCTCTTAAAAAAGTCTGGAGCAAGGATTTGAATCTTTCATTTAGTGATGAATATTGGACCAGAATATGTAAAAATTGTAAAGTAATGTCAAGGAATCTGGGAGTATGACTTATCCAATTTAAAATATTGAATGCAGGCTATTTAGGCTTGTTCTGAAGGATTCTGCCGAATGCTGGCGGTGTGAGATGGAGGATGGAGACCTGATGCATGCTCTGTCCTGCTCTAAAATACAGGAATTTTAGTCTGAGATTCATAATTATATGTTGCTGTCCAGGTATTTATGTCCTTGGAAACCCATCTTTTCTAAGCTCTGATGTAGAGACGACCGAATGGATTCAAATAAGTATTATGATTGGGAGATACATTATTATGAGAGGTTGGAGCCACCAGATATATAAGAGAAAGTAAATACTTGATATTTATTGAATTGTGATATTTACAGGATTATGACCTTGTGGTGAGATGAAATATAAGAAGGTCATTAATATATTTGGTGACTAACTTTTTCAAAGTATTATTTTAGTTATTATTTATTTTGTATTTTGTCATTTTTGTTTTATTCAAATTTTATTCAATTTTTTGTGTTTTTTTAACATTGGAAATCACCTTAATTAGTTTTATTTTATCACAGTATCAGTGATTAAGTGAACACAGTTAATTTCGATATTTAGACATTTTACTATGAAAAATTACAATTTATTCAAATATATTCTTAATTTTTTATCCTTATAAAAATGTATATAATATATATTTTTACTAATATTGTTGTTTTAATTACTCATTCATATTTTTACAGTTTCCTCTTTTGACATCATCCTATAGGAAGTGGCATTTTTTTTTGTTGGGACAACAACAGCACAAATAAGTGTAAGCAACAGATGATTTCTGTGATGTTTTGTGGCGTGTTTGACTTTAAAAACATTCCATCATGAGAGAGTCGGTATGGTAGACCTAACAGCCTCTTATGGAACCGCAACGGCATTCTGGCATTAAATGATCATAACGTCAAACGTCCTCTTTATTGTTGCTAAGTGATTTTTCGTTCTTTTTATACGGCAGTTATAACTTCTGGTCTCTACTGCTGTTCCATATGGAGCAGACTGTCCTCCAAAAAAAAAAAAAAAAAACCGACCTTATAGGTCGTTATTCAAGCACCTTAGATTACGACCTATATTTATGTTTTAAAGTCATGCGCCCTCTAGCGGGCGTAAAAATGACAGTGTCATTTTACGTCTGTCGTCATGAAATGACGTATGACTGTCGTTACCAATCAAAATACGTGTTCATTTAAATGCAATGTGTGGACTTTTTACACCATTTGTCCTATTTCCTTTCAGCAAAACTAATTTTTATTAACAACTACACCTACCCCATCCCTAAACCTACCCTTAATGATTTTTAGTGAATATACACATGAGCTTCCCGGGATCGAACCCACGATCGCATGATCACATGATGTTATATAGTGCAATGCTTTGCCAACTGAACTACGCAAAACCCAAAATATGAAGCAGATAAAAGGGAACAATGCATTAAAATGAAAGTGTCCTGTTGTCGATAGGGGCGCAACTTTAGTAAACGCTCCTATGGGTCGTATTTCAGGGAAGTGACAAACGACCCATATAAGCGTATTGGTTGGAGAACATGTTGATATGGAGCTGTTGCTTAAAGTCCCTGTTATTAAAATTTCACAACATCAAATGAACACTAAAGCTGGGCTCAGACTACAGGAGTTTTTAAATCCTAATCGATTACGAAATCTGGTTGCATCACACATCATTTTTACAGACTGTCTTTTCTCAAATCTCAAACATGCACACATCTACAAGATTTGAAAATTGCGGGGCATCAAGATATCATTACAGTTATCAAGCACCTTATGTAATCTATTCCGGGTGTGGATAATTGACATTGTCTGTTCTTCAGCGAGAGCTGGAGATGAGATTTTTAACTGCCAATTTTAATATCTGTTAATAACAGTATGCTAGCTAGCCTCAAGGGCTTAAATGTTTACCATGCTTAGCTTTCTACACTCAACCAGTTTGTTCAAAACTGAGGTGATTTCTCCCCAGCATTTCTCTTTATCCGTATGGTTGTGGTATATGGGCAGTCGTGTTGTTCCTCCATCTCTGCTCTCCAACAGAGCCGTACAGCAGCTTGTTTCGTGGTCACGGTTTCAAAACTTTTCCTTGTAGACTCGTTTCTCATTGGCTATTGTGAAAGTACTGATGTAATAGTCATAATCATCCCGGTTTGATATTGTCGGGGCGGCCCCAATGTGTCTGCGAGCAGACTGGAAGGTTTAAGATTTGATCTGTAAACGCCTCACATTACCAGATAATCTGGGCCGAACATCGCATCCAACTATGGTCATGGGCAAGATATTTTCTCAGATTGTCGGCAGGGGTAAATCAGGGATAAATTGGACTAACACGCCTGTAATCTGAGCCTGGCTTAAATGAACAGCCTCATGTGAACTATAGTAACTCTCAGTCGGTACCTTTCTGAGCAAAGACTGAATTCAGCACTTTATTTCCATCCTGTTAGGCTCCATGGTGTTACATTTTTCATCTAACACCCCCCCCCCCCCCCCCCCTAAATATTTGAAATTGCACTTCATTACAGCACTCTGCATGTTGTTAGGATGACAAAAAAGGTTTAAAAGTTACAAAGTCTGGTCTGCCTCAGCGGTCTAGAACGCTCGTCAATGTCAAAATGATTGAGATGGCCAATTAAATTAAAAAGTAGGCGGGGTTTACGTTCTCTTTTTGCTCGTGCACACAGTCTTCACAGAAGGGCGCATTAATTGATCGCTTAACGCCGTTGCGGAGGTTCTATTTTTCCGGTAAAATCACAAAACAAATGCACACAAACGTGTGCTCTTGATATACAACCATTGATGGACATCTTTGATTTTAATGAGAAAAAAAAAAAAAAAAAACTATGCGAGGGTGGATTAGAACGTGCAACCTTTGATACAGTTAACGAAAATTCTACCACGAGACCACTTGGGAATTCTACTTGTTATTGCGGATCTATATATTTATTCACTAAATTGAAGAATCTCGGAACTAACAATATATTGTAATATGAAGCTATCACATTAAACAGGAGTTCTCAATGTACTATTGAAATTGATTTCTAGACATCGTAATGTTATTTTTTTCTACAATTGTTATTGTACATATCTGATATAGCATTGTATTAGCAGCAATTTTGTTCACTGTTTTGTTTCTTTATGCTTTATTAAAAACCAATGTTCAAGACATGGTTACGGCCTTGCCCCATCAAGTGACAGAACATATTTCTGAAAATCTGATTTTCCCTTGAATATTTAGAAACAGAGAACAACATGGACATATTCGTTTTTTTTTTAAAGACCTCAAAATGTACTGCATAACAAGAATAACCCAGCAATCCACCTTACCACACCACTTTTACAAAGACACTTGTGCTCTCTCCAACTCGTCACTTTATGCTGATGACATTGATTTTTTTACTGCTTGAACATCCACAAATTAATTCTGGGGCTAATACAATGCAGTGCTATTAATTATTCATTTAATTGCGATGCACTAACGCGTAGCAGCAAGCTGTCCGTATTTCTATGGAATTTTCATTGCGGTTGGTTATGGTACAGTCATTACAGCACAGTTATTAATTTACCTTGAGGAACACAGTAGTAGCACAGAGAGCCAGACAAAAGCTGTTTTTAGCAGCAGGGCATGTAATATTCATTTAGAAGGTGGTTTTTAAAACAGCGATATTAGCCAAGATGGAGGTATGACGTTAGTAAAATGAGTAATTATTGAACTGCAGCTGGCCTAATTTACATTTATGCTCCTAGCAGACACTTACTTACCAAAGAAACTTACAATAAAGTGCCTTATATCATTAGAGGAAATTAACAAACCCAGAATGCAAAAAGGTCAGTACTCCAGACTGTGGGAAAATGACTAGGGAATTATTGGCTTCCATTGATTAAATGACATTTTTTAGTTTAGCTTGTTCAGTTTAGTTCCCGTTTCAAGCTGTCAAAATTATCCTGATTATTTGTGCCATATATAGGCTAAATGTCAAACTAATTTGTAAGAATATTTCTACCTGTTTTATCAAGAAGTCAAAATAAAGTGTCAGTCATCTTAGAGTTTTACTTGGAAACTGAGAAATTATTTTTGGTTCAGTTAGGAAGTCATTTGCAAACTCAGAAACGGCTCTGAACAATTCACTGAGTGAGTCACTAATTAACATGCAACCTGCACAACTCTTACTATCTGCCCACTGTTACACACACAATGTGAGTGGATGTCTGTTTATCACAGCTGACGCGCAACAAAATGCTTCACGAAAAATAAAACGCAGATGATGAACGAACAACAAGGAAGCACAAAAAATGAACGTACAGTACTCAAGAGTAAATACAAATAAGAGTTTGTTGTTAATCGCCAACAGCAAAGCAGCTCCAGACAATCAAAACCCAGTGTTACTTACATGAGAAGGAATCAAAGCAGCCTCCACATCTGTTTTCAGGCCTTCCTGCTTAGCTCTCTCCAGCGCTGGAAAGCTTTTTCTAATATAAACGCGGGTCCTAAAGCACTTGCCCAGTCATAAACCTTCATTCCAGTGATATTCTTTTGCGCTTTTTTTTATTGTGTCCCATCTCTCGTTCTGCAGTTTTGTTTTTTTTCTTATTTTCAAATCTCCCTCTTGCTCGTTCTCTCTCCTCAATCGTCATACGCCCCCTAATGCTGATTGGTTAGACATTTGTTGTTGGTATCGGCCCGAATAACTTTCAAACAGTGTATTTGAAATAATACTGAGTCCACCTTTAATCACAGTCCAGAGACCTGAATGTACCGTATTTTCTGGAGTATAAGTCACATTTTTGTTATCATATGAAACAAGCTGCTTCCAAAGTGACTTACAAAATGCACACAAAACACATTTGGATTCATGCCAACTGGAAAAGGTAGGCCATGTGATCCCAGTTTACTTGAATAGCGCCTTTTCCACATGCCTTTTGCTTTTAATAAATTTGTTTAGACTAGGCATTATTATAAATGTTGTTTGTGGACCCTTAAGAGCACTTCAGGAAGGTGACGCCATTTGTAAGAGCATTCCAAATGAAAGTGAACAACTGAATCCTTTTATGAAGGGCCCTTCCACAAGTCTGTTAGCGAAGGGTACATGTGGTGGTTACTTCAAAAAAGTCATTTTATTGTTTATGGTCATGTGACCCAGAGTTCTCACAATTCATTTTGAAAGCAATATGGCAGGAAAGTTCAACTTAATATATAAACAGAATAATTAAGGTTGTTTTGTTTTGGTGTGATACATTACACACATTTTTGTCATGCATTTCATATGAAGTTTAAATAAGTTTCACAGATAAGAAATATGTTTAATAGTAGAAACATTAGGTAAATGTGACTACCTGCAGTGTCTAAAGAAGAGACAGGAGTTGAGAACACACACACACACGTACACATATATAAAGCATGTTTTAAAAACATAATTATAAAATGTATATTTAAACTACTTTAACAACAATATTAAGAATTCCTCTTGTAAGAACAAGCTAATAGGGTGATGCATGCTGTGCTGCATTGTCATGGTAACATTCCAGGTGAAGATAACGTTGTCTTTCGTTGCTCCCTTCGCCAAGCGTGTTCCAAACATCTACATAATGAGACACAATTGTTCCCACTTCAAAAGCTCTGCTCTTCAAATTCCGGTTGGAATTTGGTCTTATAGTCAGGTGTGACTTCTTTTTCGGAAAATATGATATAAAGAAACAGAATGACTTTCACAAGTATAAGTGTGAGCAGGTGATTCTTAAAGAGATGTCTTAAGACTTGTCATTTTTTGGTGGCAATTAGCTTGCTAATGTAATTTGAGATGACCATATGTAAATGTATAAATTTAGTCTCGACATCCTCATACAATTAGGTAAGTATTGGACTTACTCTCACGGGTGACAACAGACAAGACCACCAAAGCATAAAAAATGCACGTTGGCGTGGTGATTTGAATATTTAAAATAGTCAGACATTTCATTAGCATGTATTGTGCATATCCAAGATCTGAACTGTATGTCAAGAAAACTGTGCACGTATATATGTGGGATGGGGTCCAGAGTGGTCTCTTGAGGCTTGTGAAAGATCAGTTTCAAAATTAAGGATGGCAGCTATAGACCAAATTCCGCTGGAGATGTGCATGTCTGTAATTTACAAAAATCAAATCAGTCAAATTCATATCTCTCTTAACCACTCACAATTTTTCTAGTCTAAATCTGTCATTCATTGTGTGTAGTTTTTTCTGTCCATCATACTCCCCCTTTCTTCCTCCCTTTGTTTTTTTCAGTTTTCTCTCTCTTTCATCTGAGGGGTACAGGGTTGATGCTGTGGCTTCCTGCTGGGTCTTTTACTTTGTTTGAAAAATATCCCTGTATGGAGAGAAGACAGATGAAGAGAAAAGGGAGAAATAGGGGGATGATGGTCTCCACCTCTCAGTCCACTTCCTTAAAGTTTAGTTTGCACCCCACAGAGACAGTCTGGTCAAGATGAACAATAATGACCTTTTGGATCTTGTAAAGGTCACACACACACACACACACACACACACTCATTTCATTATGAGGACATTCCATAGGCTTAATGGTTTTTATACTGTAAAAACTGTATATTCTATCCCCCTACACTACCCCATCCCTAAACCTACCCATGACAGAAAACGTTCTGCATTTTTACATTTTTAATAAAACATTGTTTAGTATGTTTTAAGCCATTTTACTTATGCAGACTCAAGAAATGTCCTTATAACTCACATTTACATTGTAATAACAGTGTAATACCCATGTCATTATACAAATTTGTGTCCTCATAAATCATAACAAGCACACACACACCCTGAATCTAATACAAAGTAGTATGGATTTCTACTTGCAAAAAAGTAGAAACAAGCAAACTCTACAGCTTGTGAATTTGACAGGGGAGAAATAAAAAAAAAAGTGACAGGGGAGAGATAAAAAAAAAAGTTGAATAAAGTCATTATTTTTGTTTGGTTTTTGCTTTCAAAAAGTATTCTCATCACTTCATAACATGAAGGTTGAACCACTGTAGTCAAATGAACTATTTTAGCGACCTTTCTGGACCTTGAATGTGGTAATCACATTGCTTTCTTAACCTCATGGATTTCATCAAAAATATCTTAATTTGTGTTACAAATTTGAAGGTCTGATGGGTGTGGAATGACATGAGGATGAGTAATTAATAACAGAAATTTCATTTTTGGGTGAACTAACCCTTTAATATATATTTTATATACTATTCTAATGTACCTAGATTTTGAATTGAACATCAAGTGGCAACTCAACAAAGTACCAATATTTTTACAAAAAATAAACAGAATTGTCCTTAAAATCAAACTTCATTTTTGTCACACAAAAACTAAAGATACAGGAAGCATAAATGTTTATATGTTGCTGTTGTTGTTGTTGTTTTAGTATTTTTTTAATATTTAGCATTGTTTCCCCCATCTGTCTATGACCCTATATCACTGATATATCAGTTGAGAATCACTGATACCGACCATCTTAAATATCGTTTCTTATACTCTTCCACATCCAACACACATGTAGACATTCATGCAAATGGTATTCTTTGAAAGAGACATGAACATCTTTCCTACTGAGAGCAGACACTGAGCTCTGAGTCAACGAGCCTTTTTTGAAACACTGTGAACTGAAAACCCATGCAGCTGTGAGATCCCACCTCTTTGAAAGAACAGAAATTAGTGAGAATGTTAAATGTGTGAGCATCTATCTTAAGGATTTATTATGTATATGGGTACATTAGGACAAGTTCATTAATTAACTAAATGAATAATCTTTTGGATGATTTATGGCAAATGGAGCCTCAAGCCAGAAGTCGCTAAAAGCCTCAGTTTTTTTTTTTTTCTTCTGATTTTAATTGGTCTGTGAGGACAGTGAGAAGGAAAGGACTATGATGTTACTAGGGAAACCATGGGCCTCTACATGAAACATATTCAGCAGAATATTCACTGGGTTAAATGAAGTGTATTTGACATTTACTTGGTGATAAGTTCATTGACTATAATGCCATTGATACATAACGCAAGTTGAAACATTGGATTTGAACCTGTGTCAAATGATAAAATCAAAATCAATGATAAAAACTTTTTCCTTCAAACCCTTTAATCATCAACCTCTCTTTACTTCTCAGTCGCTTTTACAGCCTCTGGCAATATATACATACAGTTAAATACTACATGCAGATGATCTGCGTGAAAGTATAGTTTATTCTTCCGTCAAGATATACTGGAATGTGTTATGCACCAGGCATGAAATGCGTTCCCTTCCTGGAATGAATTTGAAAATGAATTTAGAGTCGGTCTCATGTTAATTATCCTTTGAATGACTCTGTAGTATTCAGTATGCATTTTAAGATAATATAGTCATTGGTCTTTCTAGAAACTGACTGAAATAGAAGACCTACAACTCCCAAACAGCCCTTTTCTTGGGCAGTCTGAAGATAAGCAGAAGGAAAAGTAAAAGCACTCCTGTTTTATTGGTGCCACTGCTCTTAATTCTGGGTCTAATGGCAAAGCAGCCATGCCATTTATTTCCCTCAGCATTCTCAATTTGACCTTTACAGATGCTTATCACTGACTGCAATCTGCTCTTCTCCCTCTGTCTTTACAACTCTCTTTCACTGCCTCTGTTTCTCTTTCTCTCTTTCTATCCATCTCTCTTTCTCTTTCTCAGTTCAGTTTTGTTCAGCTTTATTGACATGAGAATTGTAGTACATATTGCCTCTTTCTTGCACTTTTTGTCAATACAGTTTAATTCAGTTCTGATTGACATTGTTACTGTTGTATTGATATTGTAGAACTATTTATATGCAGTTTTTTTTAATAAGATACAATGCAGTTTGTCTATCTGTCTATGTATCTAACTGTGTGTGTATGTGTATATATATGTCTGTCAGCAGTATCCATCCATCCATCCATGGCTTTATTGCTTAAATGTTGTACTCTCCTTGTCACTTTCCAGTTCAATTTTATTAGTCAACTATCTTCTGCTAAATGCTGAGATAATAATCACAAACACAATATGTGCACTTTCTGCTTAGATAACCATGTCAGTTTAATTTTAACTCATTTAATTGTAATTAAATTGTAAAAAAAAAAAAAAAAAAAAACATTTTGTTCTTTATCTGTGTAAATGCTTTTGAATGTGAGTCCATTTGTGAGCTGGGAATCATTTGAGTTTGCTCTATTTTCTCCCAACTGACCGAAGGCCACAGTTCATTTACTCTATATGAAATGTGCTCAAACTATAATCAAAATACAGGTGAGAATGAAACCATCTGTGGGTTTAAACAGAGGTGCACAATGGAGTGGATTTGTGCAGGATGCTTTAAGGGCGTATTGAAAGTGGTCTATAACTGTATTCTCATTGTGTTGTCAGTAAACTCAAGATTCACTATAGGGTTCTATATGGAATGTTTTCACCTTAGAGTCTAAATGCACAGCTTGATGGAGTGGACTTATCTTTTCTATATCTGGTCCTCTCCACTACCCCCATCTATCCATTATTGTCTTTTTTTCATCTTTATGTAACATTAGTCCACCTTCTATGTATCCACCCACCTTTCCTCTTTTATCCACTGCCTAATTGTCCTCTGTCTTATTCTCATCATCTCATCACACTCTTCTTTTCTCATGTCAAATTTGTCTTTGCTCTCTTTCTCAGTCTCATTTGCCAGAAACTTCCTTGGTCTTGTTTGAGCCTCTATTTCCATAATGTGACAGTCCAATGTACAATTAAAGCCCCCTGCACTCTCACACAAGGGCACACATATACTCTCTGTCTATCTCTCTCTTTCATCTAGATTAGTTCCTTTTCTGTTCACCCTGTGTAATTCTTAAATTGGCAGAAAAAATCATCCATAAATCACAGACTATTCTCACTTTGTGTGTGCTGGTGACTGACTGAGCACCATGTTGAGGTGCTCATGGCTCATTTCCTCTTAATAATATCAATTCATTTTTTTAAACACACATTTAGGTTGGCCATTCATCTAAAAGCAAATCAGCTCCAAATGATTGCCTTGTCCTTTCTCAACTATGGCTGGCATTTCTTATACATAGGCAACTTTGCAGGTTGACCTGCATGCACTGTGCATGTGTGCAAAAAAAGCATATTTCTGGGCTATTATATATAAATTATGCATTTTAGAAAGAAAGGGTTGGTGAGGAAGTTTTCAATTCCCATTTGAACAGAAAAGCAATATACTGTATGCACAGCTACACAACTGGATTATCTTTCTTAAACAAATTATACCGCAGTTTATTTATTGAGTTTATTTATTTGAATTTAAATGAACTTTGATAATAAAATAAACAAATGCATAACCAAGGAAATAATTTAATAAATTAAAATACAAAAGATATAAAAAAATAAAATAAATCATATAAATTAAAAAATCATATAATACCAGGCTCCAGCATCCCTATACGAGCCTGTAGGATAAAGTGGTTTGATGGATGGATAAGTAATACATTGTGTATTTTTTTGATATACAAGTTACCTTCACTATTTGATTGACATCAACAACAGCACCAGTCTGATTTAAAGGTGGGGTAAGTCATATTTCAAAAATGCTGTTGGACCCTCCAATCATAACCACCCTGCTCCGAGTCGGTCTAGAACCCCGATGGTTACACACCGCATTCTCTAACGGTTGTCAGTGTGCAGTGTTTACCTGCACAACTCTTTCTGGCCTCTGTTACACATGCAATGCGAGAGCGGATGTCTGTTTATCACAGCTGACGCGCAACAAAATAATGTTTCTCGAAAAATAAAGCGCAGATGATGAACAAACGACAAGGAAGCACAAAAAATGAACGTACAGTAAGAGTAAATACAAACAAGTGTTTGTTGTTAGTCGCCAACAGCACAGCAGCTCCAGACAATCAATGACACTCAAACCCAGTGTTACTCACGTTGAAGTTGGTCCTCGTTGGCTTTTTTTTTCCAGCCGATTCGACATGTTGAATGGGCATCAGGCCATCGGAGAGAGAGAGAACTCTGATTGGCTGTTCAGCTTAGCAAACGAGTCAGTTCACGAGAATATAAGCAAAAGTTATGAAAGCAAGCAAATAAGTCATGACGGCACAGACAGAAGGTTGTTCTAATCTTACCTGAGCACTTGAATGCACAAATATTTTCATAATAACATGAGCGGAGTGGAATAAAGAAAGTGATCAGCATGATTGATATTCAAAACAGTAAGCAAGTGCTGCTTTGTTTATGGTTCGTATACATGCAGTCTTACTTTCACTTTCCCTTTCCCTTTTTGAAGGACGAATATAGACAAATATATCTGCTGAAATAGACAGTTATCTCCTTTATACGCAGGCGCAGAACGTGTGTGCTAGTTGATCTGAAGTTCTTTCGGTGTGTTCAAGCACATATTTTTTCCCCGACGCAGCCGCTGCCACTAGTTCTTTGACGTCAGGTTGGTGTGTCCCGGGCCTTTAAGTGGAATCAAAGCAGCCTCCGCGTCAGTATTAAGGCCGGCCTTGTAGCTCTCTCCAGCGCTGGAAAGCTTTTCTAATATTAATGCAGGTCCTAAAGCGCTTGCCCAGTCATAAACCTTCATTCCAGTGATATTATTTTGAGCTCTTTTGTATTGTGATAATAACCATCAGAATTTAGTAATCTCAAATTATCCACAACATAATGTCATTGAAAAAGCAATCTTAAATTATACAGAATTACATTCAAATACAAGGAACAGAAAAACTTACTTTGGCACGTCTTGTCGACATGCATGTGTCATTTATTGAACATGAATTAGACAGAGATGAAGGAAGGTGAAAAGACAAAGGATAGAGAAAGAGAGGAAAAGTATGTTCAAAGGTCCAGACCCTTGGACCCTCTTACCTAATAACTTGTCTTCTCAGGCCTTAATCTCATTTTTTGAAGTCACTTAAGGCATCTGCTAATTGAATAAATGTGAAAGTAGGCCTGTATGTCCATTTAGGCTGACCCTTACCAGTTTGTGAGGTTTTGGTTCACTTACAAAGGTACAAAAGTGGTTAAACACTTCATAATAAGAGAGATTTTGTGTAGTAAATGATGAATGAATATCTGGTCCTCCACCCTTGCACTTTTCTCTCCTCCAAATGTTTATTAGGTCCTCCAAGTGAAGTGTGCTCATTCATCTTGATAAAGTAATGATGGGCCATTTTTACAGCAGTTGTGCCTCTGAGGAGCTGCCCGGTGGCATGGTGCTATAAAGCACACTGCATACTTCCAGACAAGCTGATTAGATGTCGGTTTACCAGTACAGTTTCAAATGTAGACATGGGAGAGAGTTTCTGAATTTATAAAATTCAGTCATTACAGAGAAACTATGTAAAACTCAATAGACTCATGTTTTCATTTGCGACCTGCATCTTGCAAACTGATATTATGCTACAATGAAAAGCAATACTGTCTTCTCCTTAAAATGTATGGTGATTTGCTTTTTTAACAATAAAATGCAGAAATTCCTGTCGGAATGAAAAACATTCACACCTTAAAATATAATCCACTTATATATAAAGCGTGACGCTTTACACTTGGCAAGTTAAATATGAGGCACATCATTGCATATGCCTGAATGATGCTGTCTTTTGCATTGCAGTCTAAACAGAGTGGAAATTGTGCTGCAACGAAATTGAATTACTGTCCAATCACAGTCCTGTCAATGAAAAGCAATGTCATGAGTTGGTTGCATTTATTCCTCATGTTCCTCTGTAATGATTACATTTCCGTGTGGCATGAATTCTCCTTCATATAAAAGGTTCCCAGAAAAGAAAATCAATCACTCTATTCTTTTTACTCCATGCTGTGTCCGTCAAACAAATGATTATGTTGTTGCTTGAGATTACCTAGACTTAATGAGTGCACACAATCAAATTACATTCAACTCAACTGAAATTAAGTTACATTGTCATTTACCACAATCACTGTAAGACCGTCAATTTGTTTTCCTGAAGGAGTCAAGCAGCAGTGATTGCTTCAAATATTTATGTTTACATAGAAAACTTCAGGTAATTTGCATATGTAAATATTCATTTACTGTTATGTGAAAAAATGTGCCTCCACAGTTTTTGTTGTCACTGGTTGTTATTTTCAAGAAGATCTATAACACTTGGAGAGCGTTGTATATTAAAATTCCTGTCTCAATGGCCCTTTCTCAGCTGGCAAGTTTTTGTTTTGCAAAAGATGTTGCAAATTTAAAAAGTGAGGTGAGATGGGAAGATGTCCCCCTTAACAACAGTGCATTTACTGCTATATCGTAACATGTTCAGAAATGACTTTAGCACATAAAGGATGAAGATGCATCATATTTGAACAAATAAATTGAATTTTATGAAAAGGGACATTTTTTCAACTTTTTGGGTTAGACAACCCCTACCTGCGGGCAAGTATTCCTGTTCTGATTTTTGCAGAAAATAATAATAATGAAAAAAAAATCTGATAAAATTTTTATTGATTTAATTAATTTTTGAAAAAAGTGCACTCTAAAAAATGCTGGGTTAAAAACAACCCAAGTTGGGTTGAAAAGGGACAAACCCAGCAGTTGGGTTAAATGTTTGCCCAACCTGCTGGGTAGTTTTATTTAACTCAACTATCATTTAAAAATTACTGTATTGCTTGCTTAATATGAACCCAAAGTATGTTGGAAATTAACATTTATTAATATGTTTAATAAATGAACATTTATTAATAAGTTTAATGAATAAAAATTACACAATAAACATGCATTAAATTGCTTATTAATAAATGTTCACCTTTTGATTATTATTTTATTATTGTTGCCACTTGTAATTATGTGTCTTTTTTTTAATTTCCAACCTATTTTGGGTTCATTTAAGCCAGCCATATAGTCATTTTTAAACAATAGTTGGGTTAAAAAAAAAAACTACCCAGCCTGTTGGACAAACATTTAACCCATCCTCTAGGTTAAAATAATCCAATCGCTTGGTTTGTCCATTTTCAACCCAACAGCATTTTTTAGAGTGTATCATTGATAAAAATTACAAAATTAAAAATCCTGTGTAAATGTGTGTATTTTAACAATTTTGTTAATTTGTTAGTCAATTCAATAACTGAATAATGACATGAATAATATATTCTATGCATTATTATTCTATAGATTATATACAGGCCTGAATTGTAAAGGAAGGAATTCAGTTTTTTTATTAAAATGTAAAAATACTTATATACTATAAATTTGTATATTCTCAAATCAAGCATTTATTTAATTTATTGTTTGTTTGTTTGTTTGTTTGTGTTTTTATTATTTTTGTTTTATTTATTTTTTGTGTTAAGTGTTGTAGTTATGGCCATCAGCCAGCAGGGGCTATTGGGGTCATGCTAAACAGCCAAACCTTGACCCCTCAGGTTTTTAATGAAATACATATGCTAACAGCAGTTCCTGTCTCTCCTTACAAAAGAGGGCGCCTCTCTTCCAAACGTTCTCACTCCTCTATACTTTTTTTTATTCGTTCTCACATGAAGCCCCTCCCTCTATTTACCTAATTATTGGTCAACTCCAGTCGACTCCCCTTCAACCCTTTCTCTTTCTTACTCTGTCTGTCTGCGAATCTCTATGAGAGAGGAAGAGAGTCTGTGTCCTATGCTTCTTAGAGTGGAAACACATGCTGATAGAAAGAAAACTGAGGAAAAAGACTGAGGATGGAGGAATATTCCATTTTTTTTACACCTTTCCTGCTTAACTGAATGTATGTGTTCATGCAACTTGTATATTATATAAAACTTTATTGCTGCATGGAAACTCAGAGAATTGTTTCTGCATCACACAAAATGTATGTATCTGCATGTGCGTTTGCTATATCACATTCTTCATTATGCTTGCCTTTGAACACTGAACTGCTGAACTTCCCTTGAAGTTTTTCCCTGTAGCATGTGGCTCTGATTTGGATTATTTGTTAGACTTGTTTTCGAGCTCTCTGCTCTTTTGAAGTTGTTTCTGTTATAGGCCATTGTGCAGAAGGATGGATTTCTCAGCACTTCACTCTCTTTTACTTCTGCTTTTCACCACCTTCTCCCATGTTCTTGCTGGAATGGACTCTTGTTACAATGAGGAGGGCGTCCCGAGCCGCTGTTTGCCTAAATTCGAAAATGCGGCCTTCAATCGCTCCGTTATCGTTTCAAATGTGTGCGGTATCCCACCTGAGGACTATTGCATGCAGACGGGGTCCACACGCTCATGTCACCACTGTGATGCCTCGGACTTGGAACTGAATCGCAACGCCACTTACCTGACTGACTTCCACACGGATGAAGAGCCCACCTGGTGGCAGAGCCAGTCCATGTTCTATGGAGTTCAGCATCCTAATTCAGTCAACATCACACTGCATCTTGGTAAGTTGCCAATTGTGCTTTAATATCTATGAAACAGTAGGAAAAGACTCCCCATTGAATGTGCAAAAACAAAATGTGTAATGAAATTTGTACAGATCAGTGTTAAAGGGTTAGTTCACCCAAAAATCAAATTCTGTCATGTCGTTCCACACCCGTAAGATCTTTGTTCATCTTCGGAACACAAAGATATTTTTCATAAAATCCGATGGCTCAGTGAGGCCTGCATTACCAGCAAGACAATTTACACTTTCAATGCCCAGAAAGCTACTAAAGACGTATTTAAAACAGTTCATGTGCTACCGTGGTTCAACCTTAATGTTATGAAGCAAAAAGAATACTTTATGTGTGGCAAAAAAACTAAATAATGACCTTATTCAACAATGGCAGTTTGATATACGCTCCGAACCACTGATTCAAAACAAAAGATTCGTAAAGCGTCGAATCTTCATGAAGCAGTGTTTTGAAATCGCCCATCACTAGATATTATAGAGTAAAGTCGTTATTTTGTTTTTTTTCATGCACAAAAAGTATTCTTGTTGCTTCTTAACATTAAGGTTGAACCACTGCAGTCACATAAACTGTTTTAAAAGTGTCTTTGGTAGCATTCTGGGAATTGAAAATGTTAATTATTTTGCGGGCAATGCAGGCCTCACTGAGCCATCGGATTTGATCAAAAATATCTTAATTTGTACTCTGAAGATGAACGAAGGTCTTACAGGTGTGGAACAACATGAGGGTGAGTAGTAAATGACAGAATAAAAATTTTTGGGTGAACTAACCCTTTAACTGAAAGTAATCAATTGTTTTCGGTAATTGAAATAAATCTTAAAATAAAACATGAATATTAGATGAAAAAAAAAAAATTGAAATCTTAAGAAAATTTGAAATGTTTGAAATAAAATTAGAAATGTTGAAATAAATAAGTTTAAGTTGAAGTATTAAAATGACTAAAACTGAAATAAGTATAAAGCTATATATACTAAAAAATAGTAATACAAATGACAAAAGTACAACAAAATGATTAAAACAAACTAAAATTAAAATGAAAACTATAAAAATTCTATATAATTCTATATTCTATATTTCTATATGAAAAATATAGAAATATAAGCTAATATATATATATATGTATATATTACACTCAACCCAGCATTCTTTGCTGCAAATCTGCTAGTCACAATGTGTTTCCACCACAGTGTAAACACCTGAGAAATCTAATGTCATTTTGGTATCCTATCAGATTAGATGACTCTGATAGCTGGTTTCTAGTTCTATTACATTATTGCCCTGAAGACTTTAAGCTACAGTGTTTTCAATAAATTCCCATATGTCCATAAGAATGTAACTATTTTGAAACTATTTTTTGTTATTTGTATACTGTAAGGTGAATTTTTGCTCTTTTCTTTCTTTTTAGAAAAAAACATTACTGGTGTGCATCTTGAGACAAAACAATGACACTGACATTTTAAGATATGTCAGTGCAAGTTGCTTTCAGTTAAAACAGCTCAAAAATGCATTTTAGTCTGGGACTAGGCTTAAGCCTTGTCTGTGAAACCGGGCATTGAAGTTATAAAATCAGTGTGAAAAGCAGCACAAACTGTGGATGGTCTCCTTATAAATGGTTTCATCCTGTCTCAATGGGCAGTTCTAAGTTGCAGTGTGAACCAGACGTGATTATAGTCAAATTATTTCAGTATTGAGCATGTCTTTGCACCTTTTTCTTGTCATTCCCAAGGGCTGTCAATATAAAAATAGTTGATTCATAATTTCTTAGCACAAACAGACATCTGTCTTTCTGATTCTCTTCTTATATTGCTACTAGCTGAATTGTACCACCTTTCAATTTCTGCACATCAAAAGTGTAGATATAATTTGATAATTTTCTTGGGAGCACATTTTGTGAAAGAGAGAAAAAATGGGAGATGAAAGAGGACTAAAATTGTTTCAACAGGCTAATCAGGGATAAAGCATAAAGTGTATGTTCTTGTGTTTGCTCTGATTCAAAGATCCCTTGCAGTTGGATGTCTGTGAAAGGCCTTCTCACATTTCCAAACCAAACAGAATGCATCCTGGGGAGGCCTACACACACACACACACACACACACAGCAGAGAGAGAGATGGGGGTGGTACAGAAAACACTACAAAGAATAAGACAAACACAGAAAGCAGCAGAGGTCCAGTGGCAGGTCGGGTCTTTCCCATAAACACACGTAAACATACACAAACACACACATGCAGACTTCTAAGGAATGTTTCCACATCTGGTTTCCATTGGGGTTTTCATTCAAAGATGTTCAAAGGACCAATATGAGATACAGATGTTTGCTGCAAAATACTGAAGTGAACATTAAAAATCATTGTGCGCAAATCATACCGTTTTAACAAAGCTTGTTTAGACCAAGGGCAAACACAATATCATATATGTAAACACTGAAAAAATACAGTTCGTAACTAAACACTTTACGGTTGGTCTGTAAACTCTGTGCTTATCTTCAAGTTCAAGTCATTTACATTTAGTGCACTGAAAATGGCAAATGTTAACATGATTTTGTTTTACTTTCATTTTATAGTGTTTACAATCTTGTTTAATTCCGTAATCTTAATAAAAGAAAAAAAAAATCAGTTTACCATTCACGATTACATGCAGCTCTTTATAGTTTATAAATATTGAGTCTGGTCAGATTCAGTTCAGTTCAGACACAAACACACCCACACAGATAAGTTTAGTCTACTCATTTTTTCCAGGATAACAGCTGTTGCTCTATATTGATGTGGCTTTGTCTAAAGGTACATAACAGTATGAACATACTGTATGTAAGGAATAATTGACGATGGGCTGTTGAATTCTTAGAAAATAATGCACACCTGAGGTGGTAATGCGGCCACAACGTGAAGCGGAGCATTATTTTCTAAGAATTCAACAGCCCAGAGTCAATTATTCTGCTTATACTATGGTTACCACACTGCAAGACACTGTTCCAATGTTGTATTTCAAGACATTTTCAGGTTTTTGTCCTTAAAACACTCTTGTGTGTGGGACTAATTTCTTACTCATCTCATCCCAAGCCTCCGCTGCTAATTCCAAAACGTGATTTCAGAACTAACGGAGGCTTGAGCCTTGATAGCAGACTGATACAGTTGGTACAGTTATTAATATAGTTATTAATATATATATATATAGAGAGAGAGAGAGAGAGAGAGAGAGAGAGAGTAAGCATATGTGAATTAGCCTACCTGAGTCTGTGCAACTCTAATGGCAGCAGTGTCTCTACTAATAGCGAAACTATAAGTTTATCTAAAGTTACCTCAAGAACCGCACAGTTATACCTCGCTGGTGAGAAATGCCATGTATCTTTCAAGTTGCTAAACTATTTTACTGATTAATTCATCAGAGCAGCGCTGACAAAACGTTTCTATGTGAGTCTGTGTCTGTACTATACAGAACATGTGTACGTTTGAAAGAGAGAGAGAGTGAGCTGGAGAGAGTATGCGCTTTCAGGACACAATAAAACGTATTTTGTGGCAAAAAACCATGACAATAATTTGTCATTTTCATCCTATTATTTATTTGCTTGGTCGGTGTTGTGGGTTTTGTTTCTTTTGCGGTTGTAGGATGTAAGACCTATTGAGATAACTGAAAACATTTGGCAAAGTGATATGGAACTGCAATGCGGCCAAGACCTGCCAGAACTACTTTAGCTGTGCGTTTCTCTGAAAATAATTGCACATCTTAGAACGGTGGTCAACCAATCAGATTCAAGCATTCAGCAGCCCTGAATAAGAGCACATTAAACCTGTGAGAGACAAACACATTATATATAACCTACGTACATATTCAAATTAAAGTCCTGCAGACTGATTAATTGTTTTGTTCCAGACCGTTCAAGATTAGAGCTGGAGACCAACTCTTGTTTTATTTTTTATTTTTCTCCCGCTTGATTTCTCTCCATTTCTTCTCTTGGTTTTTCTAGCCAAAGCCAAGATAATCTTTTCACATGCTGAGGTGAAATTATGCTTAAATGATTTCAACATGGCAACCGCCATGGTGTGGGTGAGCATGTCTGTGTATACGAAAGAAAGATTAAAAAAAAATATTTAGAAAGATTAAAAAAAAAAAAGAAAAAGAATAGTGTTTTTATTTTTGTGGTGGAGACTCTTTCTGCAGATAACATTGTTTAGCCTGTATGGCGACAAATGACTTGTGTCTTTATGTGGGCTTTGACTAAAGGGTTAGTTCTCCCAAAAATTAAAATGTTGTCATTAATTACTCATCCTCATGTCGTTCCAAACCCATAAGACGTTTGTTCATATTTGGAACACAAATGAAGATCTTTTTAATGAAATCGGAGAGCTTTCTTTCAATCCATTGACAGCCTACGCTGTCTACTGTACCACTGTACCACTTTTAAGCCTCAGAAATGTAATCATTAAAGTAATCCATGTGACTCCATTGGTTTAACCTCAGTTTTATGAAGCGACATGAGTGCTTTGTTTGAGTAAAAAAAAAAAAAAAAAAACTTAATTTACCACTTTATTTACAAAACATTAATCTCCAACATGTGATTTAAAAACACTAATTCAGACACCTTTGCTCAGAGACGCACAATTGTTGAGAATGTTTTGACTTTATCTGGACATATTTTCGTTTGGTGGGGCAAAAATAGACAAAATAACTGGCAATATTGTGCCTGAAACGTATACTCAATATTAACTTCATGTTTATTGAATTGTTGTGTACAATATCACACTGCAATCACGCTGTTTGTCTGTATCAGTACAGTCGTGTGATTATTGCTTATTTAGACCTCATACAGACATTTGCCAGCTGTGGGATTTATTAGTGGATGACGACTCTGTGATCTTTTGGCTGTAACACTGATAATAAGTATATTAGTTTTACAGAGATGGAAGCCAATCTCAAAACATGGCAGAACAACAACAAACTTTATTTTGGCTAAATTTAAAAGGGTTTAAACAAAATAACTCTGTGTTATTAGTTATATCTCTTCCAGTACACTGGCTGCAGGAACAGGCCCTTCTGGAGCAACCCAAGGTTAAAGACATCTCAGGAACTCTCCAGTTCATTTGGACAATTAGATTCAAGCAGCAATTAAACTGATAAAGTACCAAAAAGTATGCCATTTTCACAAGACACAAACTCCACATATTCTCTACAGACACACAAGAAAGCTGCTTTCCTCTCTAAAGTGTCCTTGTTGTTTTTTCCTTTTTCATCCTTTATTTTCTATTGGCTTTATCCTACACTTGTGCACTCTTGATGTTGGCCCATTATAGATGAAGGATGTACACTGTAAAAAGTGGTAACCTGCAAATATTAATGTTAAAAAATTTTTCAGTGTAGATGCAAATCTTACATTAACACAGGTCACATTAATTATGACCAGGACTTTAATTATGAGGCTACCGTAACTATGAAGGTACTGAATTTTGTGGGATCTGTCCAGATTAGCACTAATAATTGTAATGACTTTAATGTTGTTGTTGTTTTTCCAAGGCAAGGCCTTTGAGATCACATATGTCCGTTTGAAGTTCTACACCAGCCGACCAGAGAGCTTCGCCATCTACAAGCGTACAGAGGAGAATGGACCATGGCAGCCGTACCAATATTACAGTGCTTCCTGTCGCAAGACGTACGGGAGGGACAAAAAGGGCTTCATACGTCCAGGCGATAAGGAAAGGATGGCACTCTGCACGGATGAGTTTAGTGACATCTCTCCACTAACCGGCGGAAATGTGGCCTTCTCCACATTGGAAGGACGACCCAGTGCCTACAACTTCGACCAGAGTCCTGTGTTACAGGTATGTCATGTTATTTTACAATATGAAAGGCTGTCAAGTAATGCAATAGTATGATTTTTTTTTTTTTTTAACCCATCTGAATACATCTTTTAGTATGCCAAATTTAAACATGAACAATGTATAATGTAAACCCAAGGGATTTACAGTGTACATGCATAAATATTTACCTTCATGGCTTGTTGACAATAACTAGAGGATAAGTTTTAGTTAGCAGCTCACCTCCTCTGCCTTTAGATATGTAGATGATTGTGCTTTGTTGTTCCAGAAGAAAGCTTTAAGGAAAATATGTCTCACTGTCGAGCTACTCTAACTTTCAAACTTTCACAGCAGAATATCACTGCTAAATATGAGTGTGCTCAGCATGCCGTGCTACTAAATACAGCCTGCAACCTGATTTCTAGGGAGCTTCTTTCACACAGAGATACAGTCACAGCCATCAGATGAAGTTCAGAAAATCAAAGGTGACAGGCAGCTGCCAGAGCTCACCCAACTGTTTAATGCAGTATATGAATACACACATATATGGGTGTTTTTGCAACTATAGGCATTTTGGTCCTGTAGACCTTTAGAAAATAAACACTTGATTCACACTCTCACTAATTTATTTGTCTACTAACAATCTCCAATTGTGTTTATACATACATAACAGAAAAATGATTTTATTTTTATCAGTCATGAACATTTCCAAAACCTATGGAAGCTTGTTTCCGCCACAGAATAAAACAATTTAAAGGGATAGTTCACCCAAAAATGAAAATTATCCCATGATTTACTCACCCTCAAGTCATCCTAGGTGTATATGACTATCTCCTTTCTGACAAACACAATTGTAAATTGAGTTAAATTGTAAAATATCCTTGCTTTTCCAAGCTTTATAATGTTAGTGAATGGCGCTCCTAAAACCTCCAGGGGGTTAATAAAGGCCTTCTGAAGTGAAGTGATGGGTTTTTGTAAGAAAAATATCCATATTTAAAACTTTATAAACTAAAATATTTCGCTTCTGGCAGACAGCCTACGCAAGTCAACTTGTGCCAAATGAGTAACTTCTGAAGCGATGTATGATGTAGGATGTAGAAGTAGCATAAGCTTAGACGCCTCTTGCAGTTCAAACAAATAGGGCTGGGCAACAAACTCAAGCTCCTCTTCTCTTATATCAAAATCCTTCAATATTTCTCTTTAAAAATTCTGCTTTTAGACTTCATGACCGGTGTTTTGTTTTGCTCTATCCTCTGTGCCTCCGCATTCGTCAGTGCATCAGGTCAGAAGTTACTCTTTTTGCGCAAGTCAACCTGCGTAGGCCGTCTGCCAGAAGCTAGTTATTTTAGTTTATAAAGATTTAAATATGGATATTTTACTTACAAAAACCATCTGATGCTCTAGTCATATACACTTACTCACTTGAGGGTGAGTAAATCATGGGATGATTTTTATTTTGGGTGAACTATCTCTTTAAAACATAGTTGTGACTTTTTTTCTTGCAATTCGGACTTTTTTTCTCACAATCTGCGAGTTTATATATCTCATTTCTAACTTCTTTTCTTAGAATTGTGAGATATAAACTTGCGATTGCGAGTTGTAAAGTCCAGTTCTAAGGAAAAAAAGACTGGCTTTTTTGTCTCAGAATTGCGAGTTTATACATTTCTGTCACAATTCTGATTTTAATACTCGCAATCGTTAGCTATAAAGTTAGAAATAAAAAGTCAGTTTATAAAAGTCGGTTGAGTTTATATCTCGCAATTCTGACTTTATATCACGCAACTGCAAGTTTATTTCACGCAATTTTGACTTATAACTCGCAATTGTGAGTTTATATCACGCAATTCTGACTTTATAACTTGCAATTGCGAGTTTATATCATTCAGTTCTGAGAAAAAAAGTCAGAATTGTGAGATAAATGTCCATTATTTTATTTATTTATTTATTTATTTTTTCCAGTGGTGGAAACAAGCTTCCATACCAGACAGTTTAATGTGACCTTCACAAAAAATTTAAAAATCTGCCATTTTTAATATTTTTAATGCCCATATATTGAAATAGGTACAGCCTAAATCAAACCAGATTTGACAGGATATTAGATGATGAGTACCTGCAAAAAGATCATGGAGAATGGGATCTCACCACCTCCACATCTATTTTTGTAACAAGAAAATGGATTGAAGGAAAAGTGTTATAACAGAAAGGTCATACCTATTCAAACTGATGTGCACATGCCTCTCAGATTTGTAAGGCAAGTGGATTTTGAATGCAGCTTTCCAGAAAGGTATCTTCAATAGTAATTAAATTGCATTATTTTTGTAGATAAGATTAAAATAATGACGTTACAAGAGAGAAGGAATGAATAAGGAGGGCAGGTGTGATTTTGACCGTGTGCTTTATGTGCGGCACTCATTTTTTGCTTTTCACAGTACCGGGAGTGATTCTAGTGTACCAGCAGTTCTCGTATTAACTGTCGGTACTTTCTTCTGTTCTTGCTGGATACTGAAACTGCTAATTCACTTGCAGTCTTGCACACCAAGTCTCTTTTAGAGCACAGTTGTAAATTTAGACATACAGAGCAATAGTGCAGTGTTATTACATTTCTCATAGACAGTGTCAGCATTTCTCTGTCCCCCATTCGAGACCAGCAAGTTTTTAGGGTGGTGTTACATTGAATGTTGTAGTGATGGTAATAGTTTGGGTTGGAATTAAGGTTAGAATGACAACAGCACCTACTGCAGTCACAGGATTCAATGTGCAACATTGAAGTGGGGCTTGCCCAGAACCCACACATGAACCATTTCGGTGGAAAAGCACTAATGTTTGAGGCCCTGTTTGCACATGAAGAAATGTCAATGGGGTAAATAGGGTCCTTGCCATGCAGCATTTGAACAGGCATAAATATATTTGGTTCTACTGAGATTTGTTGTGGAAGTATGAAAAGGCCAATTTTAGGTAGAAGTTTTTTCACTTTCAATCTTTTCACTGTTTCAAAGAAAAACAGCTAGCCTGTCTGTTTACATAGATGAGAGCCACTAGAGGACAACCAGAGAGGGAGCAACAGAAAAGAAGGGATGTCATTTTATTTAAGAGCAGAGATAACAGTTTGGCTTCTTGTGATTGAGGCTTGTAGCCGAAAGCGTGAAATAGAATCTCCCTATCACACAGGAGATGAATTGGGTTTTTAAAATGAGGACGTAAGGGGACTCTAGTGGCCCCCCCAAAAACGAGACGGAACTGGAAGAGAGTGCTTGAGTTGATGTAGTCCAGCTGTTGGGCTGAGGGGTAGATAGTAATCAGCACATGTGTACATACACACACACACCAGTATGTCTTCCACTATAGACATGGATCCTCAAGGCTAAACAATAACCACTTTATTTAGTGGAGCTTGTTTTTGTTCGACCTGTTTTAATGACTAATATCTCAGAATCCATTTCTCACATACATCTGCATTGCTTCTCATAATGGGCTCTCTGCAAGCGGAAATAGATCCTGTGTAGACAGCAGAAGAACTAAGATTCTCCAATTACCCAAATGTCACCTTGTTGCTGGCCTAGTTACTTTAATTCATTTACTTGATTTCCTGTGATCGACATGAGGGTATGCAGAGAACAAGAAAGATGGGAATAAATGAGATAAGCTCTGAAAATAACAGCATATGAGAATGTTAAATTGCTGGTTTCATTAAATCAGGCAGAACATATTTATAGTACATTCGACACTAAAGTAGTATGTACTATAGGAAATTTTTTACGAAAATAAATAATGAATGCATTAAGCATACTCAGAGTAAATCACACATTTAAACAAACACGGTGATAAATGATTTAAAGCCTGTTAACGATGACAACTGGTTTAGCATTCACACTAACAGATGATAATATATCTGAGCGCATGAACACAATGGCCAATCAGAGGTGTTTACGAATCTGCTCAACAGCACTCAAAGCATCACCTTTTTAAAATTTCAAATTTGACTTGGTACCAAAGTCGGTACTTTTGACAACACTAGCCTGTAAGGCCTATTCTATAAGACCTTTTCTAGTTAAAAATTAGTCATTGCATGAATGTCTTTGTCTTCTAATTCACCTTCCTTAATTTCAAATTTGAATTGCAATTCTGCAAACTAATACGACTTTCCGTTAAATTCAAAACATATAACATATATACATGCATATAATCACGATTGATAAATTACAAATAATTCATAGTATTCTGTAATGATTTACATGCTAATTTGAAGTGAAGGTTTTGCATACATGAGCACTTAATGTTTTACTGTTTCTTCTCAGCCCCACACAAACACACACACTTGAACTCCTGCCTCCATTTATCTCCCTTTCCACTCATTACTTTAATCACTAATTCTTTCGCTCTGTAATTAGAGAGTGGAAGTAGTGATTTAGACACTCTGTGAAACAGAGGGGAAGTCAAGTGTCTTTCATTTTCTTGCCTCGCCTCTTTTCTAATGTCTGGACCCCTGAACTTTCCATTGCCACCAGGTTTCTTTTACAGTACAGCTTTATTTATGGCAGCTGCAGTCTGACCGCTGTGATCACATGCTTCTAGGGGAATAATTCTCACCCTGTGTCCACAAGGAACTGCTTACCTAGAGTTTTTAATTGTGTGTGTGTGTGTGTGTGTAATTAATGTTTCCTACCAAAAAAGCTATCAATGACAAAACAATGACAAAAATGGCTTTTGCTCATAGCTTTTGCTCTAAACAAAATAGTTTTGATATTCAGTTGTATTTGAAAGATTCATTTAAAATGCTTGCTTTCTTTGTTAGCTTTGTTTTGTAGTTTTAAAATAATTTTGTTAAACTTTCTAGCAGGGTATGAGTAGTATTTCTTTTGAATGTTGATATGTGTTTAGTTACACTATATTGCCAAAAGTTTTGGGACGCCTGCCTTCACGTGCACATGAACTTTAATGACATCCCATTCTTAATCTGTCGGGTTTAATATGGAGTTGGCCCACCCTTTGCAGCTATAACAGCTTCAACTCTTCTGGGAAGGCTTTCCACAAGGTTTAGGAGTGTGTTTATGGGAATTTTTGACCATTCTTCTCAAAGCACATTTGTGAGGTCAGGCACTGATGTTGGCGAGAAGGCCTGGCTCACAGTCTCTGCTCTAATTCATCCCAAAGGTTGAGGTCAGGACTCTGTGCAGGCCAGACAAGTTCCTCCACACCAAACTCACTCATCCATGTCTTTATGGACCTTGCTTTGTGCACTGGTGCGCAGTCATGTTGGAACAGGAAGGGGCCATCCCCAAACTGTTCCCACAAAGTTGGGAGCATGAAATTGTCCAAAATGTCTTGGTATGCTGAAGCATTAAGTGTTCCTTTCACTGGAACTAAGGGGCCAAGCCCAACCCCTGAAAAACAGCCCCACTCCATAATCCCCCCTCCACCAAACTTTACACTTGGCACAATGCAGTCAGGCAAGCACCGTTCTCCTGGCAACCGCCAAACCCAGACTCGTCCATCGGATTGCCAGACAGAGAAGCGTGATTCGTCACTCCAGAGAACACGTCTTTACTGCTCTAGAGTCCAGTGGCGGCGTGCTTTACACCACTGCATCTGACGCTTTGCACTGCACTTGGATGCAGCTGCTCGGCCATGGAAACCCATTCCATGAAGATCTCTCTGCACTGATCTTGAGCTAATCTGAAGGCCACACAAAGTTTGGAGGTCTGTAGCTATTGACTCTGCAGAAAGTTGGCGACTTCTGTGCACTGTGCGCCTCAGCATGCGCTGACCCTGCTGTGTGATTTACTTGGCCTACCACTTCGTGGCTGAGTTGCTGTTGTTCCCAATTGCTTCCACTTTGTTATGATACCACTAACAGTTGACCATGGAATATTTAGTAGTGAGGAAATTTCACGAATGGACACAGGTGGCAACCTATCACAGTACCTCGCTTGAATTCACTGAGCTCCTGAGAGCGACCCATTCTTTCACAAATGTTCGTAGAAGCAGTCTGCATGCCTAGGTGCTTGATTTTAAACACCTGTGGCCATGGAAGTGTTTTGAACTCCTAAATTCAATGATATGGAGTCAAGTCAAGTCACCTTTATTTATATAGCGCTTTTTACAATGCAGATTGTGTCAAAGCAGCTTCACATTAATAACTGGTATATAATTTTGGCTGCACAGCAGCTCTTAAAGAATAGTGTCAATGTCGGCAGATCAAAGCACTGTTGAATATCAAATGTCAAGTGTCCCCAACTAAGCAAGCCAAAGGCGACAGCGGCAAGGAACCCAAACTCCAGCAGGTGACATCAGATGGCAAACAGGTGGCAAATAGACTTCTGTGTTAAAAATGGAGAAAAAAACCTTGGGAGAAACCAGGCTTAGTCGGGGGGGCAGTTCTCCTCTGGCAAACAGTGCTTTGGTACGATTCAGGTAGCTATCTTATGTCCGATAGGATCGCAACATTCAAAGTATTTATTCCAGTTCAGTCCAGTTGAGGATTGTATTCATCACACCAGTATGGACGGTTTGTTGAGGAACTGTGCCACTGGCTGTCGTGTCGATGAGGCCTTCACAATGAATGATCTAGTTGACTCAATCTCTGCTGAAACTTCAGGGCTGCGTTGTGGTCGTGTCAAGGCGCCGGTCCTCGGTCTCACCTGGATACGGCCCGGATCTGGTTGACTACGGTAAACCTCGGGATAAACAGAAAGACTAATATTAGCGTAGATGCCATTCTTCTTCTGATGTAACGAGTACATCTGGTGTTATAGGAAGTGTTCCCGGTTCCCGCTGACCTAATTTATGCAGCCTAACAATCCTTTAACGGATTTGAAAATATAAATTGATAATGTGTTATGTGTATGCCAGGTTAAAGAGATGCGTTTTTAGTCTGCGTTTTTTTTGATATTCTAGGTATTATCAGCTGGCCTGAATTCTGAGATCGCAATAGACGTGAAGGACTATAATGCTTTTGGAGGGGTGTCCCAATACTTTTGGCAATATAGTGTAAATGCATATGCATCTGACTGTCCTGCAGGCAGCAACAATAAATCAAAACTTATTTTAGTAGTTACATTTATTAAGGCAATTTGACATCTGTAATTCATCTGGGCACTGACACTTATATTACATGCAGTCACTTGTTGGAAAGAATCTGACCAGGAAGTAAATGTATATAGTATTCACATTCAGCTATTATTTTCTGTTACCACCCAAGCTTTCATAACATTTCTAAAGGTTTTGAGGGAGTGCAGTGCTGCGTTTTTGTGATCGTTAACAAGAATGATGGCACAGCACGCTTCCCATTTCCCCTCTCCGTCACTTCTTTGATGATCGATCGTTTTTAGCTTTCAAAACTCTGTCAGATTTTTTAATAGCCGAGCTTTCCCTAATGGCCTAGTTGCCCATAGATTTCTGCTCATTGAGGCATACATCGACATGCTGATTATAAAGCAACCCCTGATCAATACCTAAGCCAGTTTACATGGAGGTGGTGACAAATCTTAGTGACAAATCAGTATCTTTTATTTTTTGTTTGCTTGTCCACTTGGAGCACTCTTATCTTTTTTCTTGTTCTCTCATTCTTTGTATTTCTCTATCTTCACACGCCTCCTTATTTTAACGAGAAAATGAGTGCGCATTCACTTCTAATCTGAATCAATAAAGTCAAACCCTTTCATTACCACACACATCTCGCTCTCCGTCTTATTTCTCTCGCTGACATATTGTTAAATTAAAATGTGAAAAGGGAAAATGACTCATTTGACTGGCCATTTACAACTCTTAGTTTTTTCTTCAGCTGAAGCAGCCTGAATTTTCAAGGAGATGAGCTGAATTCTGTGAGCCGACCTTTGTAAATGTGGCAGACACGACTTGTGAAGCATGTTCTTAATTATAGCAACTTACCTTTTTCAGTCTAGACAAATACCATTTTAAAACAACCTTCAACTCACCTATCCCCCCCACCCCCCATTTTTACAAGATGTAAAATAAGTCTCTGATGTCCCCAGAGTGTGTATGTAAAGTTTTAGCTCAAAATACCCCACAGATAATTTTTATAGCATGTTAAATTGGTCACTTTTTGAGGGTGAGCAAAAACGCTCCATTTTTGTGTCCCTTTAAGTGCAAATTAACTGCTGCTCTTAAGCAGAGGGCGGGGTTTCAAGAGCTCATGTTAGCACATAGTGTTAGCATTACCTCACAAAGACTCACTGAAAATGTCAGAAACTGTTCAGCCTTTTATATTCAAACCAAAGTTGGACACAATGATGGAGAGACTCAAGAAGAATTGACAACATGTAGAATACAACAGGACGTTTCTAAATGGTTAGTTGCTTAATTTATGTGACGGATATCTTAAAGTCATTGATTAGCATATTCTGTCATGATAATCTATAAATCGCTCATGTGGGAACTGTTGTAAAATGCCAACAGAGCCAGAGAATATATGCTGCATGAAGATAAAACAGGTATAACGTTAGTTTAGTTTAATAGGGGTTATGCGCAATCTAACTTCCGTATTCTGTAAAACATATCAGATCGCTTCTGGTTTAGGTCTTTTGTATGTGCTTCATGAAAAAAATGTGCCATTTTATTCAAGATAACTTTAAAGGAGCGAGCAAAGATGAGCATAACTGATGTCCCCCACATATGCAGATTGATATTTTCAAAGTTTTTTTCATTTTTCTTCTTCTCACTAACGTTTAGATATTTAATAGATTAAAACACCTATAACAATGTGAACTAGGTATTTTCGCTGATTACCTTAAAAGCCCATAGATATGCCGTCATTTCATACTGCTGTTAACACTGACAAGCGAATGCAATGAGATCAGTTTTCCGGTTTGGTCATGTGACGTTCGACATATACCCTATTACGGTTATAACTAATGTTGGCATCTTGCTTTTATGGCATGCTATTGCATTTGTGTTATGTAACATGGCCATAAAAAAATATTGGAGGTCAAATGCTTATTTGGAAATGACTTGTTCCAAAAGTCTTTGCAAAGTTGTCAGTAAGCGGTGACTTTATTGTGTGACTTTAGCAAACTGTGACATTCGGCATGTCTTTTTTTTATATTGCCCTTAATTCTTGCTGTGATACATTTGAGTGACAGCCGCTGTAACATGCAATTTTTACATTTACATTTAGTAATTTATCAAAAACTTTTATCCAAAATGACTTGTGTACTCACACTAGGCGCTCTGAACCGTGCCCGAGCATGTTTGACCCCCCCTAAGCTCTGTCCGTTTGACTAGTGTGATCACTCCGTTCCATGCCCGGGCGTGATTCGTTTAGCCGGCCCTGGCCCGCTTGGAAGAGGTGGGCCAGAGCACGATTCAGTTGGGCTCGAGCGCGGTTCGCATGCAGTGTGAGTGCTAACCGCGCCGGAGTACGGAACAGCTTCTACTTTTGTGTGCGCTACTGTCATCATTACGACGGCAAACATCTTTATTACTGCTTTGATAATACATTTTTCAATTAATGTAATTAATTTGAGTGTATTTGGGTTAATAATGGGTCTGTTCTCCCCTTATTGATGAACAGGAATTGTAGTTTGCAAGTAAAGCTGCAAATTCCTCCATTAATGTCAGCTGCCTTTGTAATAATCCTCTGATACGTGCAAGTGAAAATCTATTAGGCAGTATCTTAGCGAAAATGCTTTTCTTCCTGTTTTCTTCCATACAAAATGTTACATCGTATATGACGTAAGCGTGCTCTGGCCCGGAATGTTAAGTGCAGTGTGAGTGCAGGCCAGCGGGGGATTGGGGAGTGGGGAAGGGGGACAATCGTGCTCGGGCTCGGTTCAAAGCAACCGTGCCTAGTGTGAGTACACCGTTATGAGGAACATCACAAGAATTTTTTCATACAAGAGCTGAGAAGTCACATACCACTATGCAGCATTTCAAGAGTAAACTGGAGAAGTACAATTAGAGCAGAAAAAAGCAGAAGAGTACAGAAAGAACAAAGGTTTCTGTGTGTGTACCTACTTAACCATATTTTGGGGACAAATTTGTACCCAGAAGTGAGCTAAATTTGACAAAACCTCCTTTTAGGGCATTCTCATTTGTAAAAAAAAAAAAAAAAAAAAAAAAAGGTATAAAAATAAAGTAATGTTATTTTATTATTTCATTTTATTTTTTTAATTGTAAGAATGCAGAAAGTTAGGGTTAGGGATAGCGTGTTTTTTTTCTGAACTTTGTCTAATTGACAGGTTTTATTTTTTCTTATATGTTGCTTTTAATTGGCTACGAAATCAAATACACTTCTGAACAATAACCAATTATTTGTATTCTATAATATATATATATTTTTTCCTATATTTTACTAATGGCAGTGTTATTGATTGGTTAATGTACTACAAACATGTGTGCATTAAGTCATCATGGATTTTATACAATGTAAAAATAATGCAATTTTTATCACAGAATAAGGCAGAAAATATATTTATAGTTTCTATAAAATATAAATATTTGCCTTTGTCCATATAAGAGATTTCTTGAAAGTTCACAAGTTATTAATTCTATGAGTCCGTTTTGGACTTTCTGAGAAAGAGCGCCCTCTAGCTTCAAGTATGAATGAAACATACATTACATGAGTGTGTTTAGCACTTCATAATGCTTACATCACCTTATTTTGGATGAGAATAAAACGTCAGGTCATGTGTAGAATATCTTGTCTCTTTGAATTTAAATCTGGATTTATTCACAATGGCCCATGAAAACCTTGTAAAATTTACATTTTATTAAAAGTCCCCTCCATTCCCCACATGTTCAACGCCCGTGCTTGGCAGGTTTCAGTTTTAACAAACTCTAGTGCGATTGCTCTGTTAGTCCAGCTCATTTGAATAATTGTGAATGCTGCCATCCAAACCTTGGTGCACACCAAACAAGTGGACTGAGACACCTGAAAAGGTTGGTCTCAGTCCAGCTCCAAACAAACTCTAGTGTAGTTTGACTGAAATATGAACGCAACACAGACCAAAGACATCCAAACGAACCAAACACAGGACGTAATGTCACAAGATGCCACCTTAAAGAGGACAGAATGCTCAATCATGCCTGTTTTTTCTTGTCATAGTCGCACTGTTGTCCATTACAGTTCATGGCACTGTTTAGACTCCATTACATGATTTCTTAACTCTTTGCGAGTTCTCAGCTAGTAAAATCACCATCATATGTATGCACATACTGTACAAGGAGGGCATTAAGCCCAGCATACAGCACTGTTTTGGATGCTAAAGTTCCATTGCGAATTTAACATCATAAAAGCCTTTTTTTTTGTTTTGTTCTTAAATCTTTGGGTACTATTAAAAATTACAGTGTGAACGCTAAATGAACCAGGACTAAATGTATCATATTCTTTTTTGGTTTGGACCGAACTACAAAGTATGAACACACCCTAAATTATTGAATCAGCTGACAGCACTTGTTTCATCAGTGGCCTGGGGCTGTTTATTTTTTGCCTAAGGTATAGATTTTGCATTTAGCTTTACCAGAGGCTAGTACTGTACCAAAGCCAAAAGTTTTCTACTGATTGATCCTAACCTATAGACCAGGCATATTAAATAACTGCTACTCTAAACCTCCTTTCTTATGCTAACTAGTTGTGTAATTGAGAAATGAACATGTTATCGATATTAACATACTGTACTAATATTGTAAGATTAATTACAGTTTTAATAAAATGCGTACCCTGACACATGGTTGACCCTTATTGTCTCCTCTGCACAACCATATTTCATCAGGTTTGACGGCAACAGACGGCATCCTGCCTTTGATATTAGCATTAAATCCTAGAGTGTCTCCTACTGTGCTTTCTGTTGAAAGAATTTAACAGACAGCCTTTTCCATTCTTAAACCTTTCAGAAGGAAAAAATGAGAGAAAAGGAAGGAAGTTTGAACTTCAAATCAGATGACAGAGACAAGAGGCCCCCTGGGTTGTATTTCAATTCTGAGAATATTTTGAGAGAATAGAAAAAAAGCTCAAAGAGGAAAAGAACTGCAGATAAACTGTATGCCTATACAGTCTGCTATACTAAGCCCCTTTTCCCCCCTTTTTTAAATGAAAGTTGTTGAAAATCTTTAAATGTAGGTGTTCTGCGATCTTATTTTTTGTTTTTAATTTGGGACAATTTAATGCACTTGTTTTTAAGTAGGTGAGACCGGGGGCAATTGTAACATCTCAAATTACACCAATCAGAAATGAGACAGAACCATGAAACTCATTTTGATGTGCCCTGTGGAAATCCCTCCCTGCATGCCAAAGGACAAGCTTCTAAATCATACTTGGTGAAGTTTTTGTACAAAGACTCATTTTTAAGGTTTAAAAATATATATTTTTTTCATCTACAATATTTTCCTCATACTGTCTTAACCATTAATGTCTATGAACTTAAATCTGTCTTGTTTTGATGACCATTCTGTTGTCTAACATTTGATATCTTTGTCAAACATTAGTTTCATTGTTTCTAGCTAGCAGGGTAGCTTGTCACAGGGTGGTACAGTCGGGTGCAATTGTAACACTGCGTTATACCCTGACAAAGGCCACTAGCCGAAACATTGGTGAATAAATATTCAGCCTATGCTTCAGTGAGTGTGCAGTTGTTTTCCTTTTACTATACTGCATTTTTCTTCAACTTGCACCTCTTTAGGTGTGCGTTTGCTAAGCCTTATTCACAATTGCCCCTGACACCATCAAAATAGTGTCCAGCTTAGTAAGGAAGGACATCAAAATAGATTATTTTTTTTCAATAATTTAAGAAAAGTGTTTCTGCCTCTCAATCTGGGGATCCATTTTCCTGAGTAGGCCTTGTACACTCTCTGTTCACACCATGCCTAGGTTCAGACCAAGAAAAACAACAAGGGGAGTTAATTAATTGTTCTGGATAATATGGATGTAATGGATATTAAATAGTCTTAACTATATTCTCTGGAGTTTATTCTGGTCATTTGTATTCATATGAAGGTATTACAATCGCCCCCACATGTGGGAGCAGATGTAACATTTGACTTTCTCAATCAATATTGTGACTCTAACATTGCTTGTAAAAACATTTGGTGACTGTTAACAAGTAGAAAACAGATATAAATTACTGACATAAAAAATTATATCCAAATATTTCAAAAGGTTTTTGAGTAATGACGACATGACCAAAATTTGTTGCAATTGCCCCTGGTCTCCCCTAATGGGTCTGTTTGTTTATTTATTTATTTTATAAACTACTATTCAGAAGTTTGGATCTATAATAATTTTTAAAAGAAATTAATACTTTTATTTAAAAGGATACATTAAATTGATTTATCAATTTATCAAATCCTGAAAAAAAAGTATCATGGTTTCCACAAAAATAATAAGTAGCACATCTGTTTTCAACATTGATAATAAAAATAAATCTTTCTTAAGCACCAAATCAGCATATTAGAATGATTTAAGACCCATACCGAAAACAAACATTTTGAAGCGGTTATGTTTATTTTCGAAAACATGTTTCTAATACGTAACTAGATAAGAGTTTGGGGTGTGAGTGTGTGCAGTTTAAGTTGTAGAACAAAATGTCAAAGTGTTACCACAGGCTTTACTCATAAATTAAAAAACCCTATTATAAAACCCTATATAAAAATCTCAAAGGAACCAGTGGCGAATTAGTCTTCCGGGTTCTGATATCATCCCTGCACTGCCCTATTTCTCCACTTATTCAGACATTGTTTATCTGGTTGGGGGAGGAGCCTGATGTTGATCCGTTAATGTATGCATGCTTTTCCTTTTTCATCATTACTAAACAAATTGGCTGGAATAAAAAAACACACCTTATAACTGGAAACTTCTATGGATTATTTCAAAGAGGGATATTTGTATGATTTTTTTTTTAGTCTGAAAGGCATTATTATATTTTTCCTCCACCAACAAAATCCACTGAAGATCAAAGTTGTCCTATGAATTCAAATTTAATTTGTTCAGTCATCCATTAAATCGGCGTGCATGCTTTCTCTCTCTCTCTCTCTCTCTGTCTCTCTCTCTCTCTCTCTGGTTGAGGCTGAGAGCTGGGTGTTAAATTGGAACACCAGCTCTGAATGAGAATGAGAGAAAGAGCACATATAGCGAGCAGCACAGTGAACTTAAGCAATCAAATTAAAAAAAGTTATTCAGGTTGAAATGAGGGACAAGCCACTTCCTGATGCATTCTAATCATGAAGACCCTCCTGGCTGAGACCCACATAAGAGGGGAGGAGAATAAGATAGCAGAAGGATGGAGAGAGCACGCGAAAGGGTGATGCAAAACCGCATGATACGAAAACAGCGAATGCAATTGAGAGGTGAATGGCTGAGGGCGGGGGTGAATAATTCACAGAAATGCTGTACAAAAAGTAAAAAGTGTGTCTCTAAACTCTTCAAAGAAGAAAAAGAAATTAAAACAGACAGGAGATTGACAACCGAGAGACGATTTCTCTATTTTCACTTAAAAGCTTTGTCCTTAGTCAGCAGGTTTTTATGAACTCATCAGCCAAACTGGTTGAAGCAAATGAAGACTAATTAAGTGCTTGCTGCCGTTTGCGCAAAGAACCACCAATAAACGATCTAATAATTAACCTTTCAAAGATTACTTCCATCCTGCCATGTAAGTAATATCTCAAAGAGCAACTCGCTCGAGACAATTAGCCATAGTTCAGCGGCATTATTAACGAAAAAAATGGAAGGGATTTTATTTTATTTTTTTCCATTACAATCTGCATTTACTTTAAATGTCACTGCCATGGATTACTGGATTATTTGTGTCAGAGTAGTAACCCTTTAAACTCTTTTAATGGAAATTTGAATGCTTGTTCTATAAAAAGTTATTTATTTTTTAATCGGTCTCAGTTTTTAAAATGAACTTGATTTATAGGCATATTCTGGGGCCATATTTGCAGTTATAGATTAGCAACCCTTTTGATAGTCTCCTCATGGCATTTCATGTGCTTTTAATACTAACCCAGGGGACTTTCTTTCATGGTACAGGGTTTGAGCCAGTAATCTGAGCTGTGAAGTGGCAATATGATTAATCATGGCAAAAATGCAGTGAGATGACAGAACAGTTGCTAACACAATTCTGACAGAGGCAGATAAACCGGCTAAAGAAAGCATCTCTTTGCTTTTCTGTTTGCTCATACCGGCCTACCTTTGGTAACAGATCACTAGCCTCAATGAATTAGTCTTCTGCTTCTTTAAAAAAGCCAGTGTAGAGCTCTGAGTGGACATTTTAGGCTAGTAGTTGTGTTATTGTACTGACAGCAAGAGAAACATTGTTATAACTAAAATACTATGCCATTACTCATTTTAAAAGCAGATTAATGTTTTTAGGTCAATAATTAAATAACTTGCTGTTTACTATTCCTAATGTCAGTGATGTGAACTATAGCTTCTACAGCTTCCTTCAGTAAATAAGTGAAATGACAAATGTCAGTTGAGGACCTGTATGACACCCGTGCTTAAATTAAACCCTGCATGCTTATTTTAAAAGATCAGACACTAAGGATCATTGTAGCCTACTAGTAGAGCTCTCTACAGTAAATAGCCTATTTGTAGAGAGTCAAAGCAAACCAACTAACCTTTCTGTTGTTCTGTTCCAATAACTAGTGAGCTGCCTACAATACATAATTACTGAAGTGTAACCCTTATAAGTGACTAATTTGGAACACTCTACATTACACAAAATGTTTGAGGTCAGTAAGATTTGTTTTTTTTATGTTTTTAAAAGAAGTCTCTTATGGTTCACAAGGCTGCATTTATTTTGTTGAAAAAAAAATACTGTACAAATAGTAATATTGTAAAATATTATAATTTATTTTTTAAATTTATGTTTTTTAAAGTGTTGTCTATTTTAATATATTTTAAAATGTAATCGATACCTGTGATGGCGCATGGGTTCCCTCGATAGACTTTTGAAAACAGTTTAACAAAGGGTTATGACACTTACACGTTTTGTCTATAAAGATAATCTTTACAAGTTAACACAACATTTATACATTTTGAAGCCTAAATAAAGTCGTCAGATATAAAAAGCTGACAGTAGGCTATAAACGGACTACAGCACACCATGGTCACGGATCAACGTCACCAGAATCCTCACGCATATCGATTTTTCTCGTCATAGTCGACGAGCCCATCACAGGCATCAGACGCGCATTTGTGTGTTTGACGGATGGATTCCCGCCGCTGTTTTTACTCCTTTACACATTTTATAAGCTCTTCACGAGTTCCCAGCTGGCCAAAATACCATCATATGCAGGCTTCACACATACAACAAGCGCATTTACCTCAGCACACAGCATTGTTTTGGATGTTCTGTAAGTTCTGTCTAAAAATAGGCAATACGTCATAAAATCCGACCAATCAGGTTGTGAATGTATCCCTATGCCTTTAGGTTCGGTATCTTTTGGTTCGGTGATAAAATTGCCAATCTGAACGCTAATCGGACCAGGACTAAATGTTTTTTTTTTCCTTTTTGGTCAACACCAAATGAACCAAATGAACCAAACTACAAGTGTGAACGCACCCTAAAATAAACATGTGGTTGAGAGCACAGAACTGTTGTGATATATGACATGCTCTCGTTGAGCAATTACCTTTCTGGCTCAGTGCCAAGCAAAGTGCGAAAGCCACTCTAATTGTACAAGTGTGATCATACGCTCCAGTGACCGGCCTACACTGATCATTCCCCTTTGTTTTTAGAAGGTAGGCCATAAAGACTTTCCAAGTCAGAGGGCTCAAGTCCGAGTCAAGTCGCGATTCATTGTTGTCAAAGTCGAGTCGCAAATCATCAAATTTGAGACTTGAGTCCAAGTCATGCGACTCAAGTCCACAACCCTGGTAGTTACAATAGTAACAACTACAAATTATGCATAATTGCATGCAACTAACCCTAAACCAAACCCTAATCCTAACCCTATAGTATGTACAGTTAATTATTATTACTCAGCACTCAAATGTAGGCTATAATTACACTGTAACAGAGATACCTTAAAATACAGTGTAACTGTATATTTTATATTATATTATTTTATATAGTATAATTATTATATTATATTATATTATATTATATAGTATTATTATTAATATAATTATTATATTTTATTACATTACATTATATTACATTATTTTATATAGTATTATTATTAATATAATTTTTATATTGTATTATATTATATTACATTACATTATATTACATTATATTAATTTTGTAATTTTGTTTTATACATTATATATTTAAATATCATGTACATCTTGGAGTTTGTTGTAGTGTATGATGGAATTGCCACCACTGTAAATGATAAATGCAGCGCTTCCAGTAATTTGCTAAAAGAAGATATCTTAGATGGCAGCACAATTAAGTTGCCTGCTTTTTGGCACAGATTTTCACATCAGCAGTGTGACTATGATGCCTGAAAATGCTGCCTACAGAGGCAGCTCATTAGGTTGTAGAATACAACTTGTATCTCTCTCTCTATAGCTTCCTCTCACTCTGTAGTATTGGAGCTGTTATTGTTTATGATTCATTGCACATAGTTTCGCCCCCAAAATAAGTCCTTTTCTACATGATGCACAAGTACTGCAAAACAAAAACAAGAGAGGCACAGGAGAGAGAGAGAGTTGAAAAAGGAAAGTAGTCATAATAAACTGCAGAGTTGTGGATGAGGGAGAGAAAAGAGAGACACGCCAGGGGGAAGATAAAGAATATTGTACACAGAGAGGTGGAAGCAGAAGAACAGAGTGACATATATAATAAAAAACAGAAGCAGAGTCAGAGCAGCATCGTTAGAGAGACAAAGAGACATGGAGGGGTTATTTGTTTCTTTCTTTTGTTTACTCATCTGCTCTGAATAGGAACGGACTTTACCATCCCTCAGAGAGGAGGCTTGGATGCGCTTGCAGGGATGAGCTGGCCAGCTCCGCTCCTTTTTTATCTTGTTCCCCCAGAATGAAAGATGTGTGCTCTCACCTCCTCGCGCCAGGCCGTCACACTGGGCTCAAAACCCATTAACACGGACAGAACGGGGGTCAACAGGCCAGCCACTGATAAGGATGACCAAACTCTATTGCTTTCACACAAACACATGATCAAACCAAAACACACACTTGACCAGACACACAGCTGCACACATACACAATACAAAATGAGGAAGGCTCTATTTCTTTCTCCCATCTCATTACTTCTGCTTTTGTCTGGATCACATACACATGAATACACAGAGGCGCAAGCTTTGTTTTCCTTGAAGTTCACTTCAACACAAGAATTATGAAAAAAGTTTTGGTATCTATTGTACTCTATTTTCCATGACCTCAGAACAACCTCTTACCTTATCTACATTTGTTTTTGAACTTGCTTCTAAACTGTTAATAAAGTACATTCTGAAATTATTAATGTGTGGAGTATGCATATGATCTAGACATGTAAATCCTGCATGTTGGTATTGTCATGTGACTTACTGTTCTCCACCATTAACGACTTCTGCTCCAACTTTTGGGAAAGTAAATTACAATTTGGAAAAAAAAAAGGAGGTAGTAAAAGTTAACTTATCTTGAGATACTAAATATGTATAACATAATCATTTTTAACACCTTTACAGAATGTTATGGTAATATATGATGTTCTGAGCTCAATAATAATGATTTCATTTTATACAAACCTAGTTTTAAGCAATAAGTTGTCAGATAATATTTTAATTTAATACATTGATAACATAAAAGCCAATTATTTAATTTCAGAAACATGTTTTTATATCACATTATTTTTTCTCACACCGTATAAATGGGTCTTTATACATGAACAAAAACTCTACCTTTAAAAAGTTTGAGGTCGGTGAGGTAAAATGTTTTTCAAAGTGTCTTATGCTCACAAAAATACAGTAAAAACAGTAATATTGTGAAATATTATTACAGTTTCAAACTGTTTTCTATCTCAGTATACTTTAAAAGATCATTTATTCCTGTGATGGTAAAGCTGAATTTTCAGCATCATTACTCCAGTCTTCAGTGTCACATGATGACACAGAAATCATTCTAATATGCTGATTTGGTGCTCAAAAGTGCCGCTTAAAGGGTTAGTTAACCCAAAAATGCAGTCTTACGGGTGTGGAACGACACGAGGTTGAGTAATTAATGACAGAAATTTAATTTTTAGGTGAACTAACACTTTAATAGTTTTGTCGAAATCATTATACATTTTTACAGAATTCTTTAAAGAATAGAGGGTTCAAAAGAACAGAATTTATTTAAATTAAAAATGTCAAATTCTTGATCAATTTAATGTGTCCTTGATGAATAAAAGTATTATTCTAATCTTTAAAAAAAAAAGTTTGTGTAGTAGACTGAGCAGATATATAGCATGCATTTCTCTCTCATTTTACTTCTCTCTTTCTCTTCGTAGGACTGGGTGACGGCTACGGATATTCTCATCTCTCTGGACAGATTGAACACGTTTGGAGACGAGTTCTTCAAAGATGCCAAAGTGCTTCGCTCATATTTTTATGCCATATCTGATTTCTCCGTGGGGGGCAGGTGAAAAAACACAACTATGTAAATATTTTGCATGTGTTTTAGCTGTCACGGATGTTTCACTGGCAGATGTATACTGACAAAGAGAAAGGGAGCAAATGACGGCAAAAAGGCAAGTGAGTGATGAATAGGACAATTAGAAAGAGAAAGAGTGGTAAATATCAAGAGGAACTGTGCTTCAGTGAGAGAGAGAGAGTTTTCCCAGCCATTTGATCTGTGTTCCACATCTTAAATGTATTAGTAGTATAAACAGGATGTGGAAGAGACAGTATTTGTGTATTTTTGTGTTTGTCACCATCTGTATATTGTTTGTGTCTGTGTCTGAGTTTGTGCATGTCTGATTTTTTTCATCATCAGCTCACACTGTATATCAAATTGTCTTTTTGCCTGATTATTTGATTTTTTTTCTTCATAATGAAGTGCACAAATATGTTAATGCTAGTTATCAGTGTGAAAATAGACAACCTTTGCTAAGCTGTTGTTTCTGCCAAACAAATAGCAAATGCTGTGGTCAGAATGTGTTTCTAGTACCATTAAGTATTTTTGACAGTATTGATCAACTCTGCCAATTCATTTTCTCTGTTAAGTTCCCTGTAGCATATCAAAATTTGCTTTGTGTTTTGGTGTCACTTGGTTTTAAATTCAACCATCTGGCTCATTTGTTACTCTTGTCTCAGTATGCCACATCCTGAGCTTATTCTTTTAGGCCAAGTGAATTGTTTTATGAGTGTCCACAGAAAACAATGAGCCTTGAAAGTATGCTAATAATATGCTCTCAACTATATTACAGATGCAAATGTAATGGCCATGCCAGTGACTGCATGACCAATGAGGAGGGACATTTGGTGTGTGCTTGTGAGCACAACACTGCAGGGGTCGACTGTCAGCACTGTGCCCCCTTCTACCAGGACCGGCCATGGGCACGGGCCACCGCTGATTCAGCCAACCAGTGTGTGAGTGAGTACGGCCTGATTCTGTGTCTATTTGGTGTAGATCCACCATGAACCTAAAAATCCTACACTCAGATTTGATGGAGACAATGGCGATAATTAAAAAAAAAAAAAAAAAAGACTTGGCAACCAGTCCCGGAAAAAACATTGCCAAGAAAATTCATGGACAGTCTCTCATGTATGGCAAGAGATGGCCAAAGAATCACAGTTGGATAAGGCTGAAATTGTAATATACATAGATGTTTTTATGATTGTATAAAAAGCTTGAAGTTAATCCTGTTTAAAGATAAAAGTTAATCCTGCAAGCTTTATCACCTGGTTCATTAATTTAGCGACACTGCAACCCACTGAGATTTTGATCAAGAAAAAGTGCTGAGAAAATGAATTTGGCCCCAAGTAAATATTACATTACATGATTAATTTTAATAATGTTTTTCATTTTACTAATTGATAATAAACAGTTTTCATCAATTTTCTATATTTTGAATTAACATATGTAAATTTAAATCAATCAGAAGAAACTGAAGTTTTAGCTGAGGGCCCATCTGTGCATTGTGTTTAAAGTATCTGAGAAATGAAAATTAACTAACAGCGAATTTAGAATCTACCACATCTGCATCATATTTATAAATGCTTTAAAGTTAATATAACATGAAAATCAGTTGGAGATTGCAGAGTTTTACTTTCTCAAATTAACTTTCAAATGAAGTTGTTTAAAAAGTTAATTTGTTGCCTCTTAAACATTGGTTGTGATTGAATATGCTTACTTTACTCAGTGCTATTGAACTGAAAAAATAATGAAAATGTGCTAATAACTGAGTGCCCTATCTGAAATGTACTGTAGATCAATTTTGTGCAACCACTTACCTTAAAATAATAGGTAACCCTTCAGTATAGGGAATACATATTTACTATTAACTACAACTTTTCCCTCAATACACACCTAATTTACAGCTTATTAATAATTAGTAAGATAGTTGTTAAGTTTAGGTATGGGTAGGATTAAGATTGTAGAATAAGGTCATGCAGAATAAGGCATTAATATGCGCTTAATAAGTACTAATAAACAGCCAATATTCTAGTAATATGCATGCTAATAAGTTAGTTAAAACTAGTTAAAAAAAAAACTAAAATAAAGTGTTGCCAAAGAATTTTGTAAGATCAACAATGTCTCCTCCAGCATTAAGTTGCAGGTTTCATTAGGATTTGCTGTAATTTTTTTTGCAATGTCTTGGGAAGATCATGTTTCTTTCATTGACCTCAGCTGCACTGTGTTTACAGCACAATCTTACATTTACAACCCCATTTCCAAAAAAGTTCGGGAACATTTTTTAAAAATGCAATAAAATCAAGAATCTGTGATTTGTTAATTCCATTGAACCTTAACTTAACTGACAAATGTACTAAGAAAAAATTTCATTGTTTTCACTGACTTTATTGTATTTTGTAAATGTAAACACATTTTGATTTTGATGGCTGCAACCCTAGTAAAACCTATACCTATGTACCTATACCTATACCTAAACCTATATTTTTCATAGGTTTCAAATACATTTTAGTACTTTTTTCACTAGGAAACACTCTAAAAAAGCTGGAACCGAGGCAAAAAAAAAGTGAAAAGATTATAGAATATCCAAGTTAAACAGTTTTGAAACAGTCCACAATATGCAGGTAAGCTGGTAATAGGTGAGGGTATTGTGATTGGGTATAAAAAAAGCATCTCAGTCTTTGCAAGCAAAGATGGGTCATGGCTCAGCACTTAGTGCCAGATATCATGAGAGAATTGTCAAACAATTCAAAAATCACATTTCTCAATGCAAGATTGCAAAGAATCTAGGTCTTTCACCATCTACCATAGAAATATTGTGGAAAGATTCAGGGAATCCAGAGAAATCGCAGGCTGTGTAGGGCAAGGCAGGAAACCTCTGTTGAAGGAGCTTCACCTTTGAGTCCTCAGATGGCATTGCATGAGAAACCGTCATACTGTGTTAAATATAGCTGCATAGGTTCAGGACAGGAGTACTTAACACAGTCTACCACTGCATCAATAAATGCAGCTTGAATCTCTGTTACGCAAGAAGAAAGGGTGTTGAGCAGCTTGTATCAGGGCAAAAAAATTAACTGCAAGAGTTAGTATCCTCGAATTCCCAAAAGTGTAATTAAAGGGAAAAGTGATGTGACGCTGTGGTAAACATGCCTCTGTCCCAACTTTTTTGCAGTGTGTTGCAACCATCAAAATCAAAATTTGTTTACAAAATAGAATTAAGTTAATCAGAAAAACATTGGAAATCTTCTTACTTTTGTCAGTTAAAATAAAGGTTAAAGAGAATACCACTGGTTATTGAATTTATTCCATTTTACAAACTGTCCCGACTTTTCTGGAAATGGGGCTGTAGATGCTCACACCAGTCAGTAATTCAATCAAACAACGCATCATTTAGCCTTTTAACACAATAACTAAGAAAGTTTCATTTGTGTAATGTGTTGTGTGTTTGTGTGCTGTCATGCGTCTCTGGTAAATGCTTTAGGGGGATGCTTTAATTGGCTATTCTGACAAACCCATAAGCCGAAAAAAGCCATGTTAATTATTTTCATTCTGTATTCCACTAAGCTCCACGTTCCTTTAATTAACTTTCAGTGGTCAACAGATGGGTTTCTGTTGGTAATTGTTGTCCCTTCTCATCAAAGTGGATGTAATGAATAAACAAGTTTTTGGTTGCAAAATCAGCACTATGTGTTGGTGAGGAGGTGGGATCAACTGCAGATGCATTCCATGCATGGTCACTTTGCAAAGTTCTTCGTCAAAGACTGTGCCAAGTTTATTATTTGCATGGCAGACTCTCAGAGCTGCCACCATATGCCTCTCTCGTAATGCTTCAAACAGATACGTTAATTGAATAAGGACGTCTTTTTTACCCTTCAGGCTGAAAATAGAGAGAAACCGTGTGAGAAAAGATGAAAATCAAGCTTGCAAACAGCAAAAAATGCTTGTTTGAACTCAGCCATTTTTGACTGTTACCACAGCTTTCTTTATATCTGCAATATAAATGGTTTGTTAAATTGCAATATTCTTCTTTGCTTGACTGCATCCACCAAAAATTTGAAGAGTAATTAGAGCAATCTAGAAATATTTATTCATCACATCCACACATCTCTTACACAAGCATATTTACTTAAATATTTAAAAGAACATGTTGCAACTATGTGAAACACGCCATTTTAACTAAACAGAAAATACTATCAATAATTTCCTAGGTTAGTTCCCAGTTCTTCTGTTTTGGCTGGGCTTTGCTGTCATTGAACACAATAGTTTACAGTAATACATGTTTTATTTAAAGGTAAAGGTAAACTGCCTTTGTTTTTATTGTTCAAAAAAACATTTAGTCTTGCCCCACATTCACGTTGTTGGTTAAATCAATAAGTGTGTACATGCATACATGTACATGGAGCCCCAGCAGGTTTTTGGGTAGTTGATTTCATCCTTTTGTCCATATATGACACAATGTGCAATTTGAATACTTGAAGGATTAAATACACATTGCATGTCATCTCTGTCTTTCAAATCATGCACTCAATGCTACGGTCAATTGTAGTCTGATTAAAATGTTTACATGATGGACGAAGCCAAGCTACAATCACATTATCTAGATCTGTTAGTCCCAAAAACCTGATTTCAGTCAGACTAAAGCATTAACATGACATTAAAAAAAATACAAATTACTGTTTTATTTCAATTGAAATCTTATGTTTTTAAAGTCATGTATTGTAAGCCCACTTAATGTTGCTGTGTTGGGCCAGGTCTTCAAAAAACAGTGTTTCAATAGTGCCTAAGAGTCATGTACACTCATGGGCAAAAAATGGGCCCAAAATAGCTAAGATTGTCTTAACCACAAATTATTGGTCAGGAAATTAGGTAAATTTAAAAACATCAAAGACAGAATAAAGAATATGGGTTTGATTCAGAGTGGTTCAGCAGAGTTGTGTGGAGTGATGAATCATAATGATGATGCTCTAGAGCGGTGTCTTTGAAAATCTGGTGAGAAATATAATAATAAATGCATCTCTACCACAGTGAAGCATGGAGGGAGAGGTGTTAGCTGCTGGTGTTGGTGAGCTACTTCACTGTGAAATGTCATTTAATGCTTTGGAGTACATGAGAATATTGCAGAATGACTTGCTTTCCACAATTGAAAAGTTATGTAAAGAGGAATGATCAGATGAAATTTTTTTTTAAAATGTCAATGCTCCTGCCCAAATTGCAAAGACAACTAAGAAGTGGCTTGAGAACAAGTCCATCAGGCTCATGTTTTGGCCTTGGTCAGAGTCCAGATTTGAACCGTACTGTGAACATTTGGTCTTACTCAAATGAACTGGGAGACATTTTTCAACTACTCGTGAACTGTTTGAAGCCATTAACAACATTAACTCTTCTTCCTGTAAGAAAAAACTGTCTGCAAGTTGGGGAAGTTACTTTACAGTATTTGTACAATTCTTGCTAATGTCCTGACAAGTTATGTGTGATTAAAATGATTAAGACCATTACAAGACCACTACATATTTTGCAATTTTTGGCTTTGGCTTTTTTCTGGAATCTTTGATTAATAAAAAGTAAAAAAAAAAAAACAGCTTTTATTTGAAATAGAAATTGATTTAAAATGTAACATTTTGCATGGTATTGGTCATTTTAATGTCCAAAAAAAAAAAAGAAAAATGAAATGATACATTTCCTTTTAAGCATTTCCTATCTGTTGCACGTCTCTTCTAGTGTAATGGTATATAATCCTTTCTTCAGTGGCAGCTCAAGAAACTGTGTCCCATTAGAGAGTGATAATGTGATGGTTATTGCAGAGTCAATAGACTGACGGAACTGTAATAAAGCGAGTAATGTCTCACAATGCCCCCCTAGGTGGCAGGTGCATAAAAAGCTGACTTTGTGCTTTCTGGTTGGGTGATGTGTTGAGAAGAAGGGGCCTGTGGCAGGGGAGCTTATTAGGTTTTGTGTGTGTGATCTAAAGCCTATTGAAACTGAACAAGCTAGTTTTAATAATTGTCCGCTGCTATTTCTAACCAGTTTTATGTTTTTGTTTTGCCTGTTTTTCCTCTGTTTCATCCATATCTGTTCCTCCACTTCTTTCTCTTACTTCTCAGAGTGTAACTGCAGTGGTCTTGCTGATGAATGCGTGTTTGATGCTGAGCAGTACCGCAGCACAGGAAGTGGGGGGCGCTGTGTTGGCTGCAGGGAAAACACAGCTGGCCCTCACTGTGAGCAATGCAGAGAGAACTTCTTTAGATCATTCCCGCAGCAGTCCTGCCATGACTGCAACTGTAATGCAATGGGTGAGTTACGAGCACACACACTTGACAACAAAGCAATTGTGTACCAGTCACACTCATGCACACATTCACTAGTATCTTATATTAACTCATGTATTCTGACTTAAATGCTCTCTATCTCATACACTCATGCAAATGTACATATATACATAAAAATAAACAGCTCTGAAGTAACTACAGTGGAAAAAATAAGTCACAAAAACACAAGCGTACACATAAATTCAAACAGGGATTTTCTTTGTCTTTTAATGTACATATGAAGACTACATGTGGAAAAAAACATATATGTCCGATATGTCTGTAGGTGTGATGTTTTAAATATTAATTTACATTTGGATATTGCAATATTAATGATTTTAAATTCCCAGAATGCTGGGGGAAAGACTGAGTACTTTTAGAATTATTTGTCACTGTTTAATTACACGCTAATCGTGTTCATCTTGTATCTGAAATATCTGATTTAGCTTCAGGTGGCAGAATGTGTGTATAAGATATGTTAAAATTAGCTTTTATTAACCTTTATTGGATGATTTTTTAGACAAGGAAATTATTCTTAAACGCAACTGAAACTATCCATGTACTCATTAAAAGACCCAAGGCTATAAAAGTCTGTCAAAACCCGCCATCTCTCTTTCTGTCTCTCTCCAGGCTCTGTGAGTTTGCAGTGTGATGCAGAGGGAGTGTGTGTGTGCTGGCCAGGTGTGTCTGGTGTGAAGTGTGACATTTGCAAGTCCGGCTTCCATTCTCTCGGCCCTGGTGGATGCAGGTAATGAGAGTAAGAATATCTTTACCAAGAATTTGTCAAATGAGAAAACCATTTGATTCTTGGATGCAGAATTCTGCAGAAATGTCTAACTAATACATTGGAAACCCTTAAATAGCTCATGCAGAGCAGAATTCAGCCAATATACATTAATTATAAAGGTACAAATAAGAAGGTCTATATACATCTACTAACTCTATCACACTAATCTCTGGAAAAGAACAATAATGTAAAACTAATTTGATTAATTCAAATTACACCACAAATGAAACATAATTATATCACCTTTTTAGAAACCTTTTTAGGGATAAAAGACTACACCTTTGCAGATTAACTGTACACAATGGAAGATTCAAAAATGGAGAACAACCTTGACAAGACATAACCAGCAGATGCAGGAAAACATGGCTTCCACAAGAGGAAAGACTTTGTCTGAAAAGTGTTGTAACACTTTAATTTAGGGTCCAGTTCTCCCTATTAACTAGTTGCTTATTAGCATGCATATTAATAGGATATTGGCTATTTATTAGTACTTTATATTAGCACATATTAATGCCTTATTCTGCATGACCATATCCTACAACTCTACATCATACCCAATACATAAACTTAACAACTACCTTCCTAACTACACTGTATTGCCAAAAGTTTTGGGACGCCTGCCTTTACGTGCACATGAACTTTAATGACATCCCATTCTTAATCCGTAGGGTTTAATATGGAGTTGGCCCACCCTTTGCAGCTATTACAGCTTCAACTCTTCTGGGAAGGCTTTCCACAAGGTTTAGGAGTGTGTTAATGGGAATTTTTGACCATTCTTCTAGAAGCACATTTTGTGAGGTCAGGCACTGATGTTGGCGAGAAGGCCTGGCTCACAGTCTCTGCTCTAATTCATCCCAAAGGTTGAGGTCAGGACTCTGTGCAGGCCAGTTAAGTTCCTCCACACCAAACTCACTCATCCATGTCTTTATGGACCTTGCTTTGTGCACTGGTGCGCAGTCATGTTGGAACAGGAAGGGGCCATCCCCAAACTGTTCCCACAAAGTTGGGAGCATGAAATTGTCCAAAATGTCTTGGTATGCTGAAGCATTAAGTGTTCCTTTCACTGGAACTAAGGGGCCAAGCCCAACCCCTGAAAAACAACCCCACTCCATAATCCCCCCTCCACCAAACTTTACACTTGGCACAATGCAGTCAGACAAGTACCGTTCTCCTGGCAACCGCCAAACCCAGACTCATCCATCAGATTGCCAGACAGAGAAGCGTGATTCGTCACTCCAGAGAACACGTCTTTACTGCTCTAGAGTCCAGTGGTGGCGTGCTTTACACCACTGCATCTGACGCTTTGCACTGCACTTGGTGATGTAAGGCTTGGATGCAGCTGCTCAGCCATGGAAACCCATTCCATGAAGATCTCTCTGCACTGTTCTTGAGCTAATCTGAAGGCCACACTAAGTTTGGAGGTCTGTAGCTATTGACTCTGCAGAAAGTTGGCGACTTCTGCGCACTGTGCGCCTCACCATGCGTTGACCCCGCTCTGTGATTTTACGTGGCCTACCACTTCGTGGCTGAGTTGCTGTTGTTCCCAATTGCTTCCACTTTGTTATGATACCACTAACAGCTGACTGTGGAATATTTAGTAGTGAGGAAATTTCATGAATGGACTTATTGCACAGATGGCAACCTATCATGGTACCATGCTTGAATTCACTGAGCTCAGGAGAGCGACCCATTCTTTCACAAATGTTTGTAGAAGCAGTCTGCATGCCTTGGTGCTTGATTTTATACACCTGTGGCCATGGAAGTGATTGGAACACCTGAATTCAATGATTTGGAGGGGTGTCCCAATACTTTTGGCAATATAGTGTATTAATAAGCTGTAGTTAGGAGTTTATTGAGACAAAAGTCATAGTTAATAGTTAGTTAACAGTGAGAATTGGACCCTAATTTAAAGTGTGACCAAAATTGTACTATGATACCATATTCACATAAAGATAAATAAATAAATAAAAACTTTGTAATGCCAAGGTACTTGTTTATAAAAGTATGAGGTAAAAAAAAAAAAAGTATGTAATTTATTCCTGTGATGGCAAAGCTGAATTTTCAGCATCATTACTCAAGTCTTCAGTGTCACATGATGCTTTAGATATCATTCTAATATGCTGATTTGCATCCTTGCTGAATAAAAGTTTTAATTTCTTTGAGAAAAAATCTTACTGACCCTAAAATTTTGAACGGCAGTGTGTGTTGTTTAATTCAAACCTTTTTGTTAATAGTAATTATTATAAGAAAGCAAGGAAAAGAAAGAAAGAAAGATTTCAATATTGAGCTGCATACAGATTATATCCATCTGAGGAGATCTGCACATTGCATATGCACACTCAATGACGCAAATAATAGTGTAATGCAAAAGAAAACACAGGAGAAAGGCAAACATCAAAAATTTTATACCCCACTGCACTTTCATGTGGCCCATGTGGGTCAATGTTTTTGGGTGCAAATTAGTTGGTTCATTGGAGCGAAATGTGAAAGAAAAGAGATGAAAAGAGAAAGAAAGCGAGGAGGGAGGTTACTTGTCAGGTGGGAGAATTATGGGTAATGGCAAGCCAAGTAAAACTGTGGTTTCAGGCCATGTAACAGATCAAGGTGAGATAAAAAAAAAAAAGAAAAGAAAAAAGTTTACACCCGACAAATCAGCTCTGACCTGAGGCCGTCAGCCAACTGACCTGCACACTACTGGCACATCAGTGGTTGCTCATTCATCTGTTTATATCTGTGTATGTGCATGTGTGTTCAAACAGGTTGTGTGAGTGTGATGACAGGGGCAGTGTAGGAGTGTGTTCAGCTGAAGATGGGCGCTGCTATTGCAAGACGAATGTAGAGGGACAGTCCTGCAACAGGTGACCTTCTATTCCTCACCCTTGCATGCCATCTCTTCTCTCTTTATTTCTCATCTGCAACATTTGGCATTCATTTCACCATTGGCATGTGCACAATAAGAGTCAGAGACATTAATATTATTATATTTAGCAAAGAGAAGATCCGTGACACAAATCAGTTTTTTTGATTGCCAAATACTCCAGAAACCAGTCATTTATATAAATTGGGTAGTATTTTGCCTTGGTTATAATACCTTTTATTTTGTTTGCGTAATAGGCCTCCTAGTATGTCCACATCATACACAAATACCTCCATTTACCATAAATCAATGGAGAAATGCTCATTTCCACTCCTCTCTGCACATAACTCAATAAATAAGCACCACATTTTCCAGAACTTCACATAAATTATTTTGAGAAAAACTAAACACTCTCTACCAGTACTTAATGTCTGCTTTATGTGTTTTTGTGTGTATTATAGGTGTAAACCAGGCTCCTTCAACCTCCAGCTGGATAACCCAGATGGCTGTAAAAAATGTTTTTGCTTTGGACACTCCGTCGCCTGTTCATCCTCCAATCAGTACATGGCTATTAATATTACTTCAGACTTCCTAGAAGGTAATTTATCAACTACACTGTTTTTACATGATTTACTTACTGAATATCGGTGTTCACTGCTTTTTATGTCATTAACGTGTTTTAAATATCCTTAAGTTAAGATATAGTAGGGCTCAAAAGAACTGGGACCACATTGAAAATGTATTTAAAACCCCTTTTTAATAAAGTTTTGAGATTTTCAGTATTTTAAATCAAAGAAAAATTTGTGATGTCAGATTGATCAGGACTATTTCAGATTCCGCACGTATTTCAGATCATTCAAATTGAGTGATCAAATATCTGGCATTAATTATGTGACTATGCACGACTATGTCGTTCACATGGTCTTGCTTCCATTGAAGCACAAGACACTCTTTGGATCATCTAAAATCATTTTGGAGAATATCAGGCTTTACATGAACATTTGCTCAAGTCCTGCTTCCATTAAAGGGTTAGTTCACCCAAAAATGAAAATTATCCCATAATTTACTCATCCTCAAGCCATCCTAGGTGTATATGACTTTCAGCCAAACATAATCAAAGTTATATTTAAAAATATCTTGGCTCTTCCAAGCTTTACATAATGGGAGTGAAAAAAGCTTTTTTTTTTTCTTTTTTTTTTGAAGCTCAAAAAAGCACATCCATTCATCATAAAAGTAATCCGTACGGCTCCAGTGGGTTAATAAATGCCTTCTGAAGTGAAGCCATGTGTTTTTGTAAGAAAAATATCCATATATATATAACTTCATAAATTAAATAACTGGCTTCCGGTAACAGCCGTATGCGAATCTAGTTCTGGTCAAAGAGTTACCTCTAACCTGACGCAAGACGTATTGACGAACAGAGAATAGAGCAAAACAAAATGCCGGTCATGAATAAGAAGTCTAAAACGAGAATTTTTAAAGAAAAATGTAAGAGGAGCTTGAGTTTGTTTCCCAGCCTTGTTTGTTTGAACCATGAGAGGAGTCTACTCTCACCTAAGCTTACACTACACCTACGTCCTACGCCAGAACTCGACTCTCTCAGGAATGCTTGGATGGCCATTAATGGAAGCTAGTGATTACAGTTTATAAAGTTATAATGATGGATATTTTTCTTACAAAAACGCATCACTTAACTTCAGAAAGCCTTTATTAACCCCCTGGAGTCGTATGGATTACTGCGGATGGATGGATGCGCTTTTTTGGGCTTCAAAAAAATAGCACCATTCACTTCCATTATAAAGCTTGGAAGAGTCAGGATATTTTTAATATAACTCTGATTGTGTTTGGCTGAAAGAAGATCATATACACCCAGGATGAGTAAATGGGATAATTTTCATTTTTGGGTGAATATCCCTTTAAAGCAAAAGAGAGACAAACCACACATAAACATTTTGAAATGTACAGAAATTACAATTTGTTATGCTGATTATTCAATTTGTAAAAGCACTTTTGTATTGAATAAAAGAATGGGAAATGGAAGCATTTTCACCAGGGATCTCAGACTTTGTTGTGTGTACTCTGTGTTCAGATCCAGATGGCTGGAAGGGTGTGTTCTCCGAAGGGCACGAACAATCCCTCATCTGGAAGGAGGGAGAAGTCTATCTGTTGCCCTACAGAGAAGAGAATGGCTTCTACAAAGCACCTGGTAGGACAGCATGTATAAACTTCCCCTTGTGTTGGTAGGAGTTGGGCTGCCTTGAAATTACTCTAGACTAATTAACAGATTTACAGTCACGATGAATGAGTTGTTATATAGTAATGAAATTTTAGAGCAATATCTACAATTAAGACCAATACAATTGATTTACACGATTTACATTGTTTAAGTTTGTTCTTTTCTGAACAACTGTACAAAGCAGAACCATAGCTTAGTTTGACTATGTGTGGTAGTCTCGTTTATTATAAGCTTTCTTTATTTTGCAAAAACAAACAAATGATAAAAACAGTGGGCTAGAATTAGCATGCTTGGCCATAAATAGTATTTCATAGAGCGGCTTTTGAAGATAAATCAGCTGTACAGGCCAGTTCGGAGGCTACTTTTAGTTTAGTTCCCCTGAGTGTAGTGGAGAGGCTGAGGGGTTTTACTCTTGTCTACACAGCAATTTACCGCCACGGGAGACACTTAGCCAGACCAACTTGGCCGCTCACTCAGGGAGAAATCCTGTTTAACATCACATCTTCATGTCTCACACATTTTCTCAAGGATGACAGACTGCACATAGACAAATATACACCAACACAATGTCTTGGGACTGAGTACCCTTTAAAAAAAGTAATTTTTGTGACGTAGAAATTGAATAGTAAGGTTTCTTATGTATCCACAACACCCTAATGTGCTTGTTTAGTCTCATCTATCTTTGTTTTCCCACCATTGACTGGCTGCAGAGATGCAGCGTTGCCCTTTTTGGTGCCGTTTCTCTTATCGCAGCGGCGCAGGGCTTGTTTGTGCCGTTCTGGCCGCTCGGCTAAAATGCGCAGAGATCTATTGCTCCCTCGATGCGTTTAACGATCTCATTTGCTTTCCTTCCCTCCCTGTTTCCCCGTTCGCTCACATCTCCTCATCCATGTGCATTTAGAGTACAGCCACCCTGACAACTGCAATGGCACCCAAGGACTTTTTAGATTATCTTTTTATAAACGTCGTTCTCTGATCTCTTTTATTTGGATCTTTAATGCTTTTCACACATCACCGGTCTCAGCAGAGAGGAAATTTCTATGTGAAGGAGGAACGTTTCCCTGATTAAGTCTGTCTTGAGTATTGGAAGGAGTTTAATAGATACTATGAATGTGTGTGTTTGTGTGCGAATGATTCTTCAGTTGAATAGTTCATCTAGCTGGGCACAGCTTTGGGCTTTTGACACCACTAAGGCTGCCATGTCAACAGAGGGGTGACAATATATCATAGCCAAGCAGCCAAGCCAAGAGTTTAGCTGGCTGACTGAGCCAGACTGTGTGTATATGTGTGTGTGTGTGTTTGTTGTGCGATCTCCCCAGAGGTACATCTGCTCCATGGTGAGAGAACAGAGTGGAACATTTATCATAGCTTTGAGGAGAAAACAACATGTCACATACACACACACATGCACACATAAACACACATACACACCTCCCAAAAGCTGGTTGCAAGCTGTCTCGGAGTCACAAACACAGATGGAGAGAAGCGGAGGTCGCCGAGAGATTAGAGTTTGAGATGGATGGGGGTTGGAGGGAGATCTAAACGTCCCCATCGCGTCCAGATACCACATTGTGTCCATGAGCAACTTGGCCAGTGCACCTTGACAGCCAACCATATGCCTGGAATAAATCTCTCCGGCAATCATGGCTCCTGGCGAGACGTATCATATGTGATCAACTGAGACAAGTGGCACAAATTATACTCAATCCTTTAATCACTGAGATTGATGTTTAAAGCCAGGGTTTAGTTGTAATATCTCTCCCAACTTCTCCTCCCCTTTGTAAGGTTGTGTTGATTGTAAAATGCAGAAGTATCAATAGAACTGCAGCAATAAGGCTAATTACATTCTTGAACAGACACCTCTGTTAAAAGGTCTGATATATGCCGCATTGATGCTGCTACGGTGTTCTTAATACAGTGGGTGGTGTGGGATCACACCGGGAAAAAGTGCAAGCACACCTCACTGTGGTTGCAGTGAGAAGCTCAAAGGTAAATATTGAATAAATACCTGATTTATAAGCCTGTCCACCTTCACTGACTGATCTGCCTCACTTCTGTATAATAGAAAACGATCTTCACTGTTTTATGTTGCTTTAAGAGAGAGTTCACCTAAAAAGAAAATTCTGTCATACAGTAGTTTACTCGTCGTTCCAAACCTGTATGAATTTCTTTCTTCTGTGGAACAAAAGAAAAAGATATTTTGAATATTGTTGGTAACCAAACAGTTTTAGTGACTCATTTTATGGTCCAAAAAAAAAAAAACACACACACACCATGGGGTGAGTTAATAATGACAGAACTGTGATTTTTTGGAGGGAAAAAAAAAAATATATATATATATATATATATACCCCGCTCTGGTCCTCGCCGGGCCCGCTCTGGCCTCTGCCGAGCCCGTTCCACCAGCCACTGGGGAATCCCCCAAGAAAATTTTCACCCCTGGGTGGGGAACTCATGGGCGGGGTTTCGGCATCACCATGGCCTTCCAAGGCTCCTGACCCGCCATGGCCCGCCACGGCTCCTGACCCGCCATGGCCTGCCCGAGGCTCCCGACCCGCCATGGCCCGCCGAGGCTCCTGACCCGCCATGGCCTGCCCGAGGCTCCCGACCCGCCATGGCCGCCCACGGCCTCTGATCCGCCATGACCGCCCGAACTCCTAGATCCGCCTCGGAGACCTCCAGTCCCGTCTGCTCCTCTCCCTGCACCTGCGTGAGGACTCCAGGGCGCCCACCCCCCCTCCCCAGTTGTTCTATCTACGGCGCGAGGCCGCGCCTACGGGAAGGGGGAGGTACTGTCACAGTTCCCTCGTTTCCCAGACTCCATTTCCCATGATCCTCCTGTTTCCACACCTGCACTCACTTCCTCGTCATCTCCCCATCATCACCGATCACCTGCACCTGGACCTCATCATCTGCACTCCCTTTATAATGGACTCACTCCCTGCACTCCTTGTCTGTTCTTATTGTTTGACTAAGTGTGTGAAGCTGTTCGTTCTGTTCCTGGATTGTAAATAAAGCCTGTATGATTGTGGATTTCCGTATTTGCCTCGTCTCTACAGCAGCACATATAACACTGTTTTGTTTTGGAGTTGTGTGTGTGTGTGTATGTGTGTGATTCATACAGTGGAAGTCACTGTCCACCTTCTTTTGTATTGTGCTTAAGAAAGAAAGCCAGTATATGATAAAAGAATTTATTTTTTGGCGAACTATTTCTTAAAGGCCCACTGAAGTGCCTTTGAAACGCACAGCATTATTCATTGTGTTGACATAATTTCCACTGAAACAATAAGACGGTGTGGGACATTTCAAACAGCTCCACCCCTTTTTTAAAATAGCCAATAGCATTTTGTTTATACCACACTTCGTCCAGAGTCAGTGTTGCCAAGTCTGCAGTTTCCCCTCACGGAATTGACCTACCCCAATGGAAAGCATATTTACACTGTCTGAATCGTTCTCTATCCCCTATATAGTGCACATTGTGCCATTTACCATTTAGAAAATAGTAAATGTGTGAACAAATGATATTAGCCACGCAGCATCGGCGTCTATTTATAATGTAGGGAACGGGAAGCTTTAGATTCTAGAGAGCATTTCATTGGACAGAAAATCTGAAGAGAAGCTGCGGTGCAGAAGGTCCATATTGATCCGTATACAAGTTTAAAACACTAAATGTAAACGTGAATTTTGTCACTGTTTTGGAGCACACTAGCTTATAGATAACACAGTAAGACTAACATATTCATACTAAAGCCAAAAAACTTCAGTTTTGATTTCATGGCGACTTTAAAGGTAGTATTATATGGGCTTGAACTCACAGTCTTTCTTTCATTCATTTAAAATAACTATGCTGTCTACCCTGACTGGGGTTTATTTCAGCTGTTTACACATTGAATGTTAAAAATAAAATCTAAATAAAAATCTTCCCATTTTGCCCATTAAAGTACAAACTCAAAACCCCAGAAAGATGTAGAAAATGGATTTCAGCAGGCCTCTCGCTATAAAAACGACCCAGATGCTCAATCCATCCCCTCAGAGGGATTGTTTGTGTGAAGCTGAGGAAATTTAATTGAGGCTCAGTGGGTTTAATTGAGTCAGGGAAAAGTTAAAGCCTGGATTGATTGTTAAGTTTGATGGCGGCTCGCTAAATGTCACCAGGCTTTGTCGTCGTGGTGACGATTAATTTGTTTGTCTGAGAGAGGGTTAACACCTCCATTTAATCAAATCTGATCTTGAAGAGATATGAGTTAAACTAGTAGTGCTGGAAGCTACAAGGGATATTGTATTCTTTTGCACCGCTAACGCTATTGACTATATTTTTTTCATTTATAGCTTCAGTTTTTCCACCAGATACAGATTGTCGAGTGTTTCTAGAGTGTCTGTTTCGGGTGTTGGAAAAAAAAAAAACTGCAGTAAAAAAAAAAAAAAAAATTGAGCTAAAGTTTGCCTCAGCATCCCTACAGGTGCTGTAGTTTGTGAATAAGCTTTCATGGGGAAGGTTTCAGCATGCTGTCAGACCTGAAAACAACAGGAATCCAACAGGTACAGAACATTTTAGCCTCCTTTTGTTGAAGTTGACTCATACTTGTCTCTGCATGTGGAACGGCAGGGGGGCAGAGAAGAAAACACACTCCCGCTAAGTATCTAACAAGCTTTCAGGTCGTCGGGGCATAGAATGTTTTACAGCTCTTTGTTTCAGGTGAAGCATGTGGCGCTGTGCATGTATTTTAGGGCTCAGTTCGATGGTGAAGAGATGATGGGAACAAGAAACTCTTAGGGGTGCCACATAATGGTGCAATGAGAGATTTGAACTCACAGAGTGACCAATGCTATAGATAAAAGGAAGTATTATAATTTTGCTAGGATTTGTTTGTGGACTTGTGACAGTATGGCAAGAATTTGAGCCACCACAACTACAAGACCAAAATTAGACAAATAAATGAATTGAATGCATGTGCTTGAAATGCTGTAACCTTTAATATTTACTGTAACTTTACACATATTAAATCACATATTCTTTGTATAGAACATGGCCTGATATTTTGGTTATCAAAGGTGCTCGTAGATAGGTAACTAATGAGTATGGGGCCTTTCACATGAATGCGTTCTTGAGTGTAAAAATATGATGGGAAGTGGAAAAAACCCTCCACAATGTTTAGAGACATGCATTTTTAATCAAGTCAAGCATGTCTGTCTAGCGCATGTTTACATTTAAAAACAATGGAGAAGGAATGCTGTGGAATGCAAAAACGAGTTCTGAGTGAACCGCCCTTAAGTTAGAAGTATTGAGAGAGAAAGAAAGGGAAGGGTTGACATCATTGAATCACTTTCATAGCACAACAACTATCCTTAAGCAGAGCATCTAATCACCGCCAGCAGGTGTAGGCATTTCTCTCAAAGTCCCAATACAATAAAACAATTTTACTGTAACCACTGGCTATTCTATGTCTGGACATATTTTTTTCCAGTCTGCCTTTTCCTTAGCTCACCCTCTTCATCCTATTCTATCACATTTTTCACAGGTATTACTTTCAGTGTATGTCCTCAGTGTAACTCATCTCTGGAAAATGTTCTGAAGCAAGTATTAACTTCTGTGAGGAGTAAAATCTAACCGCCTACAGACACAGTGGCCCCAAGGACGAATTATGGTCCTGCGAGGCCCTGGGGCACCAGCTGCTTGGAGGCACCCCATCAAAAACAAATAATTATACACACACCTTGTAAGGGATAGACGTGCAAGCTTTGTTTAAAAGGGTGTACAGTATGATAACATACAAACTACAAGAATTTAGTAGCCTATTTTCGCCTAAGAGTTAAATAGGATAAAATAAATGTTATGGTATGTTTTTTGAGTCAGGGACTTGGAATTTTGCCTCATATTTGTGACTTTTCATTATAGAACCTTTTCACATTTCCGGGTTTCTCAGAAGCGGAAGTCGTCATAGTTGGGTAAAATTCTATAGCGGTGAATGAGAGAATACATTAAATATATTTTTTTGTGTTTCCATTTGCTCAAATAGCAAAAGAAAAACTCCACAATAAGGTTTTTACAACTTTCAAAAAGAGGAAAAAAACTACAGCAGTCAGAAGAGAGAAAGATTTCATTTTTACTGTCACTCCCATAGTCGCTGTATTAGAAACACCCTCAGAACAGCGTTAACTAGTTTTGTGTAATTTGATGCAAAGGTAATATAATATTAAGTGTAGTGTTATAAATGTACCTGCGTTTTTTAAAAAATGAAAATATAAAAAACTTTGCAGGATTTACGATATTGATGACTGTTAAAATGCGTCATCACAGTCTGTGAAAAGGGTCCATTGCAGTTTTACTACTTTTTTTCTACTAAGTTCACCCAAAAATGAAACTTCTGTCATCATTTACTCACCCTTATGTCATTCCAAACCCGTAAGACTTTCGTTCATCTTTGAAACACAAATTAAGATATTTTTAATGAAATCTGAGCGATTTCTGTCCCTCCATTGACAGCTACGCAACTACCACTTTGACGCATCAAAAAGTTAGTAAAGAGATCATAAAACTAATCCATATGAATTGAGCAGGGTCCAAAATTTCTGAAGAGACACGATTGTTTTATGTGATGAACAGATCTACTTTATGCTTTTATTCACATATAAACATTCATCAACACACACATCAGTTATGGTTAACGGAAACTCAAGCATGTTGCTTGCTTGCGAGAACCAATGAGGTTCATTCTCATATGTTACGCAGCATGTTTGAGCTTCCACAAGAACCAATGAGGTTCATTCTCTCTCGTGTGTTATCCGCACGTTTGAGCTTTCGCAAGAACCAATGAGGTTCATTCTCATGTGTTACACAGCATATTTGAGCTCCCACTAGGAACAATGAGGTTCATTCTTGTGTTACGCAGCACGTTTGAGCTTCTGCAAGAACCAATGAGGTTTATTCTTGTGTGTTACGCAGCACATTTGAGCTTCTGCAAGAACCAATGAAGTTTATTCTCGTGTGTTACGCAGCACATTTGAGCTTCTGCAAGAACCAATGAGGTTCATTCTCGTGTGTTACGCAGCACGTTTGAGCTTCCATAAGAACCAATGAGGTTCATTATCGTGTGCTACGCAGCATGTTTGAGCTTCCGCAAGAACCAGTGAGGTTCATTCTTGTTACGCGCACATTTGAGCTTTGCATTCTCGTGCGTCAAGCGAGTACGGGTGAGCTTCTGTTTATGTTCACTGATCTATGTTTATATGTGAATAAAAGCCTAAATTTAATAGTTCATCATATAAAGCAATCAAGTCACATCAGAAAATGTAAACTAAACCGCACAATTTATATGGATTAGTTTCTCTTTATGAACTTTTTGAAGCATCAAAGTGGTAGTTGCGTAGCTGTCAATGAAGGGACAAAAATCTCTCAGATTTCATTAAAAATATCTTCATTTGTGTTTCGAAGGTGAACGAAAGTCTTATGGGTTTGGAACGACATGAGGGTGAGTAAATGATGAAAGAATTTTCATTTTAGTATCTGTACATAAACATATTACAAGAATACCAGCCCTGTGCTTTTGAAGTTAAAAATGAGATTCAATAACACACTCTGCTGCATTCTCCACCGGTATTTTACACTGCAAAAACAGTGTAATAGAGCTTATGGCAAGCTTGAATGTGGCTGCTATTTAAAATGTGCCAGCTACTTAACATCCACTCTGGCTTTTTTATAATACATACTTATTCAGTGGAGTTGACTCTATATGAGCTTCAAAAGTTTAGTGATTAGCATAACAGTAGGTTAATAAAAGAAGACATTTCTTCATTTCTCCCTCTCTGTGGTTATATATATATATATATCGCTCAGCATGGGGTTCTTTGAAGTCTTGTTAAAGCTCTTTAATGAGGCAGGAAGATATGAGTGGCAATTACGATTGTCCTCTTACACTCTCTTGCATATAGAGATGTACAGACACAATAAGATCAGTGAGATCCAACCTTCTTACTTTCTCCAAACCAGAAAAATCCACTTCCTTCTGTGAACAGAACATTTTGCCCTCCTGTTATATTATTACAGTTGTTATTTGTCACGGTCACACGCTCTTCATTGTGCTGGTGTTTATCTTTGGTAATCGGGTCATTGCAGCTCAGTAGCTGGTGTAATGTGCTGGTAATCTGCAGGTTGTGAGTTTGTGTTCCAGAAAATTCTGGGCTGCCCTTAAGCAACCACTTAACTCAATTCACAGCCCAGCTGTTGCTACCAGATAGATCTTACACTCATGTTTGCTTAATCACACCATGGTGATATACAAATTAGAATATGCATGGGAATTGTTAAATGTTTTATCTTTATGTTGCAGATAAATATCTGGGGAACATGTTGCTAAGTTACGGACGGACCCTTAGCGTGTCATTTACGGCTGAGCTGGAGGAACTCTTGCCCAGAAGTGTGACCGTGATGCTGGAGGGCTCTGGAATATTGGTTTCTGCTGATTTGTACTCTAAACAGGATCCTTATTCCTCACTGGAGAAGACACCCATCAACACCTTCACTCTCAGGTGTGTGATTCACTCACATGTGGCCAGATTATTAGTGTTCAAACTGAAATGTTTTAGCAGCTGCGAGATAGCAGTTTTAGACACAAAATGAATATATTAGGACTGTCAAGTGATTCAAATTTTAATCTAATCAATTACATGATGTGCTGATTAATTAATCGCACATCAAATTTGGCTGAGAAATTACACCCAAAAGATAATTTAAAGTCATTATTGTGTTAAATGAGAAAAGCATCAAATAGACATTACAAAACATAGCTTTAGAAAGAAATATTTTATTTGATTCAACATAGAATTCAACACAGAAGCTGCATCTGAATTGGTATTTAGATATGTTTACAGACCAAAACAGTTTGGTTACCAACATTTTTCAAAATATCTACTTTATGTTAAAGAAAGAAAGTCATACAGGTTTAAAACAACACAACGGTGAGTAAAAGTAAATAAACAAAATTTTCATATTTAAGCAAACAATGATTTTTATGATTTTATGATTTTTTTTTTTTATGAAATGATACTCTAAATAATAAACTAAAACTGCCAGTAGGTTGCAGTAAACGTCTAAATTCGTTCACTCATTCAATTTGTTCAAACGGCATTCAGAAATGAAGTAAATGGCTCTTTTATGAATGGGTCACTGAATCATTGGTTCACCCGATTGATTCACTCAAATGCGGATTCATTCATTAACGAAACACTGCTGTGTTTTCCTCCGAGACACACAGTTCTGCTCTGACTTTATAAAGTAGGTAATATTTTCATTGGCAAAACTGAGCAACTGAGAAACTAATTTGTAAGTCTGTGTCTGTAAATATAATTGTACAGTTAAAAAGGCATGTAACATTTTACACATATCAGATAAGAAAACAACCAAGAAAACACAAAGGCTTGCCAAAAACCAAGATGAAACCATACACGTGTGGTAAACAACAAAATACAATGTAAAATAAACACAGTGGTCTTTGGGGATGTTTGCAGACTGGCGGGTTCACTTCAAGTCAAGATTCAGTCGATAATAATGCTGTTTATGTTGATAAGGATCATGTTTATTGTACAAATGTACAACATGCGATGGGTGAAACAATGCGATTTTTCACAGGACTGAGCTTCATGTTCAAAAATATATTGTGGTTGTTCCCATGGAAGTGTAAGAGTTATTTTTTTCTTGCAGCAATGCTAAAAGCTGGATATTACACCAATTACCACACCATTTTCCACCGTTTCCATTTAGCGCTGACAACCTGTGAATTGATCGCCAAAAAAAGGGTCTTAAAGGGGACATCGGATGCAAAATTCACTTTTGTATGGTGTTTGGACATAAATGTGTGTTGGCAGTGTGTCTACACAACCACCCTATAATGATAAAAATCCACCCAGTGATTTTTTTTTAATCCTCACAAATCATAAGCACTTTGTCAGATCAAGATCATGATCAGATTTGATCAGATCAGCCGTTCACAGATTCTTGGCAAAGTGACATAAATTTGCACAGGCCCCTCCCACGACTGTTGACGGAAACTGCCGTTTTAGCATAGACCCGCCCTGAGTGAGCTGTAAACAGACAGTTTGCCAGTGTTTCGACGCCGTGCAGGTGTAGATAAGAATGTCTCCATTGGAAATAAGAATGAACATTGCAGTCGTCCTTTACTCTCAACATCTGAGCCGCTGAAGATAGTGGATTCATTTTGTTTTTTGAAGGGAATGCGCCCCTGGATCTACCTATATGCGTTTATGTCTGCGCTAAAAAGTTTGTTTTGCTAAAAAGTTCCTGAAGGATGGATCAGTACCTCCAGAAGACGTGAGTAACGTTATAGATATTTTTTTTTTTTTTTTTTTTTACGAATCTTTGCAAATTGCCTTTACTAATAATGTGCTAGTTAGCAAGTTCCACAACAAATGCGGCTAAAGGCAGGAACACACCAAGCCGATGCCAACGAACTTGTGGCGACGAAAGCAGATTGCTGGGTTGGCTCACGTCGGCAGTGTCTGTATTGGCCTGACACAGCACTCGACAGCCAACGGCCAAGTAGCACGTCCGTTCAACATGTCGAATCGGCCAGAAAAAAGCCAACGAGCACCAACTTCAGCCGACGGTGCGGATCACACTGAGAAAACTTAATCGGCCGACGAACAAAAACTGCCCGATGGCCGGCTTGGAGTGTTCCTGCCTTAAAGTTAAAGGCCAGTTAACACCGCACAGATAAACGCCAACAAACACGTCTGTAATGCTGCGTTCCAGGCAGGTTTTTGAGCCCGTAATTAAGCCGGGGACACACTTAACGACTAGCATTGAAACATTCTAAGACTGAACTCAACACACTATATGTTTTTAAATGCTGACTATAAACACCGACTGAACGCAACTGGCTCTGATTAGGCGGGTTTGGGCATGATCAGTCATAAGTATCAAATTACATTCATAATCGGCCTTACAATCGTTAAGTGTGTCCCCGGCTTAAGTCACAACTTCAAACCACGACTCACGACTTTGTAGCGTTCCAGGCAAGTCACGCCAAACTGCCTGAGTGTAAACAAACCTGTATGGGGCTTATGCTCATTTAACCTTACAATTATTTCTATCGCCGAAGGTGCTTACTCCTTGCTTATTTGAGGGAAACGGAGGAGGAAAAACGGCGCATAAGGCAAGAGAAGCTGTTACACCTTTTATTTAACGTTATTTTACTGTACACTTGCATAAACACCTCATCCGTAGGGGCTGCCATTGTTGTTTCGTGGGCTATGTGACGTCAGAGCGCGGAACTGGGAGCACGTCGATGTAGTACGAAGTCACGGGTTTGACTGCCATTCCAGTACACTTTCATGGATAGAAGTTTGGAAAAACACGGGTCACGGGTTACCTGGAGCACGGCATTAGAGTTTGTTGGATCAGGACGCAGCCTTCGAAATGAGACACACAGCTAGTGTGATACCCCTGTCGGCGTCTGTTGCCGCTGGTCGGAGTTTGTTTTCACCCGACTGAACATGTTTAATCAGCGTTTGTTGGGTCGGGGAATGTCTGAGCAGTGTGGTATGATTTTACAACAAACAACAGCAAACCCTGACGTAATCTGACCTGGCCAAGAACCGTTGCCATGACGATGGGGCAAGTCCCTTGCAAAGACTGCCGTTTGATCGCGCCAGCGCCTCACGCACACACAACAAAGTACTGCAAACGTTATATCGCAGCTTGTTCATTATCAAAATAATACAGGCGAACAAACATATATGTCGTAATTTCTATTTAGAACCTTCTCACTGTAATTCATAACTGCACATTTATAATGAACAATGCATTAAGGTGATTGTCTTATTACAAACTGTGTACATTTAATGTTAAGATAACATGGTAACACTACAATAAGGTTAATAAATGTGTTAGTTAATGACTAACAAGTCATTTTCAAATGTATTTTAATCGTTTTTGAGCATTTATAACTGCATAAATAAGAATGGTGAGTTCAATGCAATACCTGCCAAGTTCCCAAGATATGGGTGAGGTGAACAGTAGCTCATCATTTAAAGGGACATGCACCGAAACGGCTTGCTGTGAACAGAGCTGTTTTTGACAAGGTAAAAAGGGTGTTTTTTTACACAACCATTCAGAAATTTTAATCAAAGTATGTTATAGACTTTTCATGAAGACCCTAAAGAATCATACTAACTTGGAAAATTGGTGTCCGATGTCCCCTTTAATACCAGGTGGAAACAGGGCTATAGGGGAAATATGCTTAGATTGCTTAAAAAAGGTGTTGTGTTTGTGTTTTCAGAGAACGGTATTTCAGTTTCCATGGCAGACTGAAAGATTTATCCACGGAGACCACATGGCTTATTATCAAGTATACTTATAATTGTGTGAATAACATGAATACACATTAGAAAACAATTGTGGTTTCAAACTTGAAAACATTGTTTTTGTGTTTCAGCATATGACACTTTTACTTAGAAGTGTTTTCTGCTGACCTGAATGTTTTTTGAAAGCTTTTTACTTTTGAATTTATTGTTTTGACTGGTACTTTCCTGCAGAAGTGACAAGAAAATAGATATATTTTCCCATGACTCATTCTTACAGAGACAATCTTTATTGCGTTGACTGAAATTGACTAGACCTAGTGTGCCTTAATGAAGAGCCTCAGTTTTACGTAAAATAAAGTCTAAGGACCAATGTTTTTCTCTGGAAAAAGACTACCGTACTTATTAGAGCAGACACAGTCACATTTGTAACTATTATGTTTTTGCTTTCTGGATTCCAGGTTAACAGAGAAGGACGTAAATCCATCTGTAGCCCCATTTGAGTTTCTCCGAATGCTTTACAATCTAACTGCTCTACACATCAGTAATGCAGGGGGGCAAAACTGTAAGTAATTGTTTATATATGTGTGCCCATTTATGCATATATGTAAGGAAAAGACTGGCACTAGAATTAAACTCAAATTCAATCAATAACAAACTATAAAAGGAATTGATTTAAAGCAGTAAAAGGAAAAAGCATTTTAAACTTGGTAGTATGGACTGTACTGTAATCAGTGATTGATTAAAAGTCTAGAGGCTTTTATTTTTGGTCACATCCCCCAATTTTTTCCTGGCCTGTCATTGTTTAGTGATGGGATTTCATTGTGACATGATTTCTGTGCTGTTTAAGATTGAATTGAAAAAGGGAATCATTGAAATATGCTCAGTGATGTACCTAATCAATTTGCCAAGTAGAAAGCGCCACATAGTGGAATACACAGTATAGCTGAGTGAATTATAGGTGTGAATGTTTTTCATTGTGGCATGAATTCATTGTTTTATTTATTTATTTATTTTTAAATCCTCATATGTTGTTTTCCCTTTAACAGATTGACATAAAAAATAATGTAGTGATGGTTTTGCTTTTCATTCTGGAAAATATACAAAAGTATCTAACGAAAAGCAATGTCATGAATGGTTTACATTTAACATTTGTGACCCTGGACCACAAAACCAGTCATAAGTCGCACGGATATATTTGTAGCAATAGCCAACAGTACATTGTATGGGTCAAAATTATTATTATTAATATTTTCTTTTATGCCAAAAATCATTAGGATATTAAGTAAAGATCATGTTCCATGAAGATAATTTGTAAATTTCCTACCATAAATATATCAAAAATGTATTTTTGTGAATGGATATGCATTGCTAAGGACTTCATTTGGACAACTTTAAAGGTGATTTTCTTAATATTTTGATTTTTTTGCACCCTCAGATTCCAGATTTGTATCTCGGCCAAATATTGTTCTATCCTAACAAACCATGCATCAATGGAAAGCCTATTTATTCAACTTTCAGATGATGTATAAATCTCAATTTAAAAAAATTGACCCTTATGGCTTGTTTTGTGGTCCAGGGTCACATTTAACTCTTCATTGTAGCATACAGTTTGTTTTGGCATGTATTATACTTATTTATTTTTTTAGTAATTTATTTATTTTTAGTTATTGAGGGTTAAGATGCCAAGAAAATGTCACCATTCATGAATATTCTTATTATTAATGACAATAATAATGTTCTTATTAAAAATAAATAACTTATTATATAGAGATTCTACATTTAGCTTCTCAAGGAACTTAACATAAATAATAATAGTTATTATTGTTGTTTAAAAAACTATTAAAAATACATTTCAGTGTAGCAATTCTACAGTTTGTTTCTCATGATGCTTTAAATAAATTAATAAATAATAATTATTATTGTTGTTGTTGTTGTTTATTAAATATAATTCTGAATATCAATATGGTGCCTATATTTCTATATATTTAGCCTACAGTATCTTCACTCAGAAAAAAGTAAGGTGCTTTAGAAAAAGAAACCTAAACTGCATATATATATCTACCAAGATGCACTTACTAATATATTAAGCATGAATACTGCAATATTTGAGTCTGAGACGAACAGTTTGATTTCGTATGATTCTACGGAGGAACACTACTCTGAATATATTTTCTCTCACACAATCTCTGTCTCTCTCATGTCTGTTTTCTTCATCAAAAGAAGTAAATTACAGCTTACCAAAGAGCATAATTATTTCTCTACCACGTCTTGCACTGACAAGTCCTCTTATTGATTCTTGGAAACTGGCGTGCTGAAATATGTGCATGTGTTTGAACTGCTCTCCCTTTCTTCTACAATGTACACAACATGATAATCAGTTTGTCTGTGTATGTACACACACATGCAACTGCCGGTGTCTCTCAAAAGCACACATAAACATTGGTCTTCCTGGCCATGTCCTGATATGAAAGTTGAGACGATAGGACTCCGAAACCCTGGAGAAAAAGAGAGTTGAGTTGAGAGAAACTTGATCTGTGTACAGCCTCCCTCCATCACTATTTATTAGGTGGTATGGATCCCTGAGAGAAACAAAGACCCACTCACCTTCACCATGTTCCACCTCTCTCCGCTCAGCCCTTATTGATTAATTCATTCCTTGTTCATTTATTCATATGGTGATCAAAGATTCTATCTGCTTGCACCCAGTGGTCCTGATGTCTGTCTGTGTGTAAGCAAAGGTGAGGGAGAGGCAGAGGGGAGCTTTAGCAGGCAGGCTATGCAAGCTACATCGTGAGGGCAATTACAAGTGGACGGGACCCTGTGATTTCACATTCAGTGTAGCTCCATGGTGGAATGCTCTTCCCAAATCCATCAGAACGGCTAAAGCCTTTTTTACCTTAAAAAAAAAAAAAAAAAAACTCTTCCGTGAGCTCTTTACTTATAACAAAAAAGTAATGTTTCTTACTAAAAAAAAAAAAATTATATTGTGAAATAACACTACTGTTTAAAAGAACTTTTTTTTCTATTTTAATATATTTTACAATGTAATTTATTCTTGTGATAGAAAAGAATTTTCATCAGCCATTTCTCCAGTCTTCGGAGTCACATGATCTTCAGAAATCATTCTAATATGGTGATTTAGCGCTCAAGAAACATTTTTATTATTAACAATGTTGAAAACAGTTTAATATTTTTGTGGAAAACATTATACATTTCTTCAGAAATCTTTGATGGATGGAAAGTTCAAAAGAACAACATTTATTTGATTTTTTTTTTATTTTTTATTACAATGTAAAAATCTTTACTGTCACTTTTGATCAATTTAATGAGTAAATGACTTAATTTCTTTACAAAAAAAAAAAAACTTTCTGACCACAAACTTTTAAATGGTAGTGTATTTATTTATTTATTTATTTATTATGTAATTTATACATAGGTTGTAATATATATTTTTTTCTTGTTTACAGACACCTCTCAACTCTCCAGGGTAACCCTTGAATCTGCAGTCCAGACAACCTTCCGTCCTGATGTGTTTCCACATGCTTCGTGGGTGGAGGTGTGTACATGTCCCGCAGGATTCACCGGGCAGTTCTGTGAACTCTGTGCTTCTGGATTCACCAGGGAGACCCCTAATGGTGGACCCTTCTCCCCATGTGTACCTTGCAACTGCAATCAACATGGGACCTGCCATCCTGAGACAGGTTGGTTTGTTTATAAGCATGCTGTCTGTACACAGCTTCCATGCATGGTATCTTCCAATGATACATCATATACTGTTTCCCCACCATAGCAATGTTCCTTGAAGCCAAGTTGGTTGTGGCAGGCATCTTGGTTTCACATCTGAGCAGTTATTTTCTATGTAGATACACTAACATTCAGAAGTTTGAAACACTAAGACATTTTCTCTTGTTGTTTTTTTGAAAGAAATTGGCTCTTATTCACCCAGGATACTAATTTCTAATCATTTATCATGCAAGTGTCAGCTTTTTCTTTGCGCTCTTTCTAAAAGCCAGCAGTATCTTCTATTGACCTTGGCAGATAAAGCTGGTGTGCTGTTCAATGAATCTTCAAGCTCCAGAGTTCTCCTTCTTAAACTACAGACTCTCATTTTGTTGTGCATCTAGGCTGTCCACTTCTCTCCCTGTGCTGGTTAGATCGTGTTTGCTTTGTTCTTATGTATGGAACAGCCTTCTTCTCTCAGAAGAACAATATAATGACGTGAGAAAAATGTGCTTGTGTTGGGCCATTTATAAAACAAAAATTTCGCTTTAAATTGTACAGTGACTTACAAGAAGTGTGTGTGTATTCACTACTTTAACGAGTTAAAAAAGACATGTTTTCACAGTTCATTAAGCAGCACAACCATTTTCAAATATGCTAATAATAAGAAAAGATTCTTGAATACCAAATCAGCACTTTATAAGGATTATATAACACAAGGTTTTCCAGTAGACTGGAGTAATGACTGCTGAAAATGGGGCTTTGCAATCATCGCCAATAAAATATATACACCGGCATTCAAAAATTTGGGGTTTGTACGATTTTTAAATGTTTCTGAAAGAAGTATCTTATGCTCACAATGGCTGCATTTATTTGATCAAAAGTGATATTCAGCGATATTTTAATATATTTTAAACTACAATTTATTGCTGGGATGGCAAGCAGCTATCACTCCATTCTTCAGTGTCACATGATCAGAATCATGTAAATGCCAATTTGGTGCTCAAGAAACACTTCCTGTTGAAAACAGGGCTAACTAATATTTTATTAATATTTTTTTTTCTTGAAAGTTCAAAAGGACAGCATTTATTTGAATAGAAATCTTTATAAATGCCTTTACTCTCACTTTTTTTTTATCAGTTTAATGTAGCCTTGCTGAATAAAAGTTAAAAAAACTTACTGACCCAAACTTTTGAACTGTAGTGTATATAATTATATAAATAAGATGCTATTTGCACTAAGTGACAATAGAAGCATTTTCTTAGCGATATGCTCTATACACTAGGTGAAAATAGCGTTAGGTTCAATTTACACCATGTAAGTATCAGTTCTTTGCAATAAGAGTAAATAATAATTAGATGCCATCTATACTTTATATTGGCAGATACTATTTGCATTGATGCAATAATATCATAGAGTGTAAACGATTATATTTATTAAAATTATTAAATGGATGCTGCCTTATTGAGAGAATAAAAACTCACCCTACACCTTCCCCTACCCCTACCCAATAAACACTTTTAATATTATTAAACACTCGTTCGCAGTTTATTTCCACTTTTAGAACATTATTTTCATTTTTATTGAAAATAAATGCAAGCTCGGCAAAAGGCGGTTTCGAACTGGCGTCAGTCATGTTAAAGGGATAGTTCACGTTCACCCAGAAATTATCCCATGATTTACTCACCCTCAAGCCATCCTTGGTGTTTACCAGCCACGCCACAGCATAAGCTGGGATGCCACTCTCTCGTGAATGCGCGTATGACGGTTAGCAGAAACTAGAGATTACAGGTTATAAAGTTTTAAATATGGATATTTTTCTTTCACAAATACATCGCTTTGCTTCAGAAGAACTTTATTAACAACCCGGAGCCGTGTGGACTTCTTTTATAATGGATGGGTGCATTTTTTTTTCTGTTTTTAGAATTTTGGCCACCATCCACTCCCATTATAAAGCATGGATTAGCCTGGACATTATTTAATATAACTCTGAGCGTATTCGTCTGAAAGAAGAATGTCATATACACCTAGGATGGCTTGAGGGTGAGTAAATCATGGGGTAATTTTTATTTTTGGGTGAACTATCCCTTTAAAAGCCAGTTCTGCGAGCCTTATTCGCTACTGCTACGCCACTGAAGACATCGAATTCTGTGCGTCTTTCTTAAAAATTGAGTGGCCCAACCAGACACCGGTGGGTGGAGCTAGTGTAAATAGCGTTTGCCAACAAGGGACGCTATTTGCACTTAGTGTAAATAGACACTCCGTTATTGGCAACAGCAATCATTCTAAACTGTTGATTGTATTTTGATTAATTTAATGAACAGAATGATAACTTTTTTAAAAAAAAACAATGTCTTAAGTGTTTCAAATGTCAAACTTTTGAATGGCTGTGTAATAGACGTACGTACAAGTACAGCTCCTATCTCTTCTAGATAAAAAAAACAGGCAATCCCTCTATCAAAAATATGATTTGCTCTTTTATCTAAAAGATAGAACTTCTATTCCAACAGCCACCACATTGACCGCTGCAATTTCTCCCATTCATTTAAGTGGTCTGCTTACACTGTCTCTGACTATAGGTTTCCAAATACATTTTTATACCTCCAGCACAATCACTCAAATGTTCCTCTCACAATCCTCTTCTTGTTCCTGTCATTTCCAGTACTGCTTCTCCTTGTTCCTCTCTCACTTTTTCATTCTTCCTCTTGTTCTTTCAGTGACCCCATTAGCAGCTAGAATGGCAGGCTGTCTTTCTGTACAGGGTAGATAGAGTTCACGCTCGCTACCCTTTCCTCTATTAGACCTGCAAGCCAGCCACCGACTAATTAATTGTAATGTCGATTGCACAACAAAGAGTGTTTATTTGTGTCTGTCTCCTTTCAGCAACGACTCCTGGCATGGATTTGAACGTTTGTCCTCCCATCTTTCTTTCTCTCGCTCTGTCTGTCTCTCTTTCACACTGATGAGTAATTTCACTCTCTTAATATGCGGCAAATTAAACCTCCATCATTCTTATTATGAGCGTAATGTGTGATTAGTTTTGTACAAGTCTTTAACATTACAAATTAATGTCAGACATGACTTTATCTACCACTCGGGGTAGGCAAAAGGATGAACCAGATTGAGAGATTCACAAGTATGCAAGAAAAAGGGAGGGAATGGAAGGAAGAAGGAAAGAGGGAATCAAAGCAATAGGAGCTCAAGTGGGGGGCGAAAGATCGTACGAATGTATGCTCAGGAAATCTCCACCTCCCAGGAGAAAAGGAGGAGCCCACTCCTTTTATTTATTTATGAACCTGTTCAACTTCAAAGCAGATTTCGCCTAAGTCACAGCGGGTGCTGTTCATTGCCATTTAGCTGCTTAAATATTTTCTAGGTTTGTAAATAGAACTAGGCCCGCAAGGTCCCTGCTGAAAACCAGCACGCTCATCATTAGCATATGCATACGTCACTCTTCATTTTACTCCGCACCAAAAACTCAGTGTGTTTTAATCTCATTTCCTATTCGTAAGCCTAATTATGTTTTGTCAGTCCTTTGATGAGCATTAATTCGATCTCATTTCCGTTCCAGGAATGGTTAGACAGGCCACGCCCCTTTGATTTATTATTTCCAAGCGAGAGGGTGTTTCTCGCGGTAATATAATACGGTTGTAATTGGCTGTTAATTGGTTATTAGTCTTGTCACTCAGCACAGGTGTTGTTTGTTTGGTCAGAGATAAGAGAGGAGGGAAGCTCACCTCTTCAGGCTGAATCCAGTGGTGCTTCGTAATTGTGATTTATTTAAAGTCTGCCCGTTTGTGTCATTTCTATTTTCCTGCGAGCAATACAACAGATTGGAAAATGTTAATATTTGTGGTGGAAAAATGGAACTGTGGCACAGTGTTGCGCTGGAGGGCTAATGAAGTCAAGCATGTGTCCTTCGGATGCACATATATTTTGCGTGCGTGTGTGTTTCCAGGTCTCTTTCTTGAGTGCTTTTCCTGAGTGTTAATTTAAGGGATCCCATCCATAAAATTAGGTGGGTTTGTATTTGTCTGGGAAGAATAAGGTAAAGAATAGAGAGAGCAGCAGAAAAAGAGTGGCTTTCTGAGAAAGGGGTTTTTATATAAATGTATAAACATTAACTGGAACAGTCACAGAGAGTGTGATAGCATTCATATCTCACCCTAGTCCATTGTGTCTTTTTTATTCTCTCTTCCTTTCATTTTCTTTCTCTCCACATCCTTTGCATTCGTTTTAGATCAGTAAATATAGCAAAAACGAATTATTTTACAATGCATAAAACACCCAGCAAAGGATGTTTGTCTGAATATTTACTTAATTAAAACCAGCAAATAAAGAAAAACAGCCCCACAAATGAATGGTCACCTCAGACTTTTCTTAGATCCTCCAGACTATTCTTAGATCCTCGTGTTATATGATGTCCAGTGTTCACATGGGTTTTAAAATGTGGTTTATAAGGGTGAGTCATACATTTAAAAGGCTGTTTTTCTGCATGTTCTATTCTGAATTTTTCTCTCTCTGTTCCTACTGTCATCATTGTTTCTATAGTGAAGCAGACCTTATAAAGGAGGTTGAAAAAGATAATGAAAGGACAAGGGCAAATAACTGGAAGATATTCTTTAGTGAGAAAAGACAACTGTCTTTGAAAGAAAATCTGTAGTCTATTTTTCAGAGTGGTGAGCACACATCTTCAAGTGAAAGACTGAATGAATAGAGTTTTCAATCTTCTTCGTTTCTGTTTTTAGAAATACCGCCATACACAGATAATACAAGTGAGTATCAGGTAGGGCTGGGACAATACATCAATTCTCGATTCGCGATACGATCGATCCTGATATTGTCTCTCTCAAACTGATTCTGAGATTCCGTTTTTAACAGCAGATGGCGCTCTAGGCTAGTTTTTAACCACACACTCAAATGTTCATGAAGAAGACTGCCGGAGAACGCTCGTGCGTCATAAGTGGTTAAATATACTTGCACCAGTGTTGCCAAGTCCGTGGTTTTCCCGCAGAATTGGGCTACTTTAACACTGTTGCCGCTGGTTGGTTGCGGGTTGAAGCGACCCCAAATAATATGATATTTAGACCCTGGAATGTGAATTTTACTAGGGGAACCCCACCAAAAAAATGCTTTTACCCCTTGGAACGCCTTGTTTTTTTTACAGGTGACCCCCCAAAAAAAATAATAAAAACGCAATTGGGCTAGTTTTGAGTTGCAGTTGGGTGGGATTTGTTGTGAAAACCTGGCAGCCCTGACTTGCACCTCGGCTCAGAATGCTTTTATGATGCAAGATTTATGTAAACACAACCCACTGCAAACGCCCTTGTAATTCACTTCAACCTTTTCAAACTTTATGAATGATTATTTTAGGTTTAAGTGGTGCGTGTAAAGGAACTGGAAGCAAGCAGAGTGTGGGTGTTTCTAAAGCACGTAGTGCCATCTGCTTTTAAAAACTAAGCTCAGAATCAATTGGAGAGAGAGTCGCGATACATCAGAAAATATCAGAATCGATCCAGATTCATTGTATCGCAAAACGATAATAAATGTATTTTCCCAGCCCTAGTATCAGGATATCAGTGAGTAAAGTATTTCATTATGAAGCTTCAGTTGTCTGTTTGCCGGTACACCTCGTGCACATGCATTTTATTTTTATACTATTACATATCCTTTAGTTTTACTGTGGTTCACTTTGATGTGCTACATTACCGCTCAAAAGTTTGGGGTCGGTAAGAAAGGTCAGAAAGGCTGCATTTATTTGATCAAAAATGAAGTAAAAACAGTAATATTGTAAAACATTTATTACAATTTAATATAACTGTTTTAAAATGTAACTTATTCTTGTGATGACAAAGCTGAATTGTCAGCATCATTACTCTAGTCTTCAGATGATCGATCAGAAATCTTTCTAATATGCTGATGTGGTGCTTAAGAAATTATCATCAATCTCGAAAGCAGTTGTGCTGCTTAACATTTTTATGGAAACTGTAATACTTTTTTTTCAGGATACTTTGATGAATAGAAAGTTTAGAAGAACAGCATTTGCTTGAAATAAAATCTTTTGTAACCTTATTAATGTTTTTACTGACACTTTCGATCAGTTTAATGTGTCCTTGCTGAATAAAAGAATTAATTAAAAAGATTTTAAAACAAAAAATCTTATAGACCCCAAACTTTTAAATAGTAGTCTATAAAGAATGCTTAAGACAAAACAGTAAAACAAAGCATAAATATAGAAACATACAAACTCTTAAATAAATCTTTTTGCTTAATTCCAAATATTTATTCCATCTGATGCCATTGCAAAAAAAAAAAAAAGTATCTGGCTAACCATCTGGAGCCTCATAAATGAAAATGCTACAGTCTAATTAGCTCTTTAATGTATTGTAGACCAAACTGTAATGAATATTCTAAAGAGCTCGACCACGTTATGACGGATGTATTCCGACAGGTCAAGAGTGCCCTTTTCCCAAAGGACAGCCGCAGGGATGGGTCCTTTTCATGCCTCTGTTTTTGGAAAGAGAGGGACGCCTTTATTTTTACTCTCATTCTTTCACCCCTCTCAAAGAGTCAGGAAGGGCCCATGTGGAGGTGCTGACATTTAGCCACCCTAAAGCAGTGAATAATTCAGAAAGAAGCGAGGTACAAATGTCAGGCACTGGGAATAAACTTGCCTGAAGAGATGCAAGATTTCAAATAAAGACATTGATATGATAATCCCAGCAGACCTCTGGCCATGGATACCATCCAGTTTTGCATAGCACAGCTGAGTCTGTGAATATTTAGGTTTCTGATTTGAATATAAAATGAACCCGGCCTCTTTTGTGACCATTAGGTGGATAGCATGTAATATTAACTTGATTAATCTTGATTGATTAGCCAATAAATAAGGACTGTCTGTGAGGGAATGTTAAACTGATATTACTGATATCACGGTCAGTCGTGAAGCAGTTTGAGGGAATAAGGAGACTTTTGTTTCAAAATGCAAATGAATGCAACTTCCAAGTCAGGAGCTTTTGATCTGTGCACAGGGAAGTGGTTGTTTCTGTGTGTGTGCGTGTGTGGGGCATCTGCCAGTCAATAGCTGCCACATCTGTCTCATATTACCATAAGGGCAACTTTAACATCCTCCGAGGCCGACAGACAGATGGTAGCCAGCATTTCTTTTACACTCAAACAGAATTAAATGTAACCTCTCTCACCTTCCCGTTCTCCCTCCTGTCTCTCTCTTTATACCTTTGTGACCAGGTGTAACTGGCTCTTCGTACTGAAAAACGTCATGTGATTAATCATTTCAGCTGTATTGCACACATTCTCATCACCAGTTGCAGTGCTGACAGGAATGTCATCTGTCATCTTCAAGCTCTCAGTAATGATTTGAATGAATCTGGTCCAAATTTTCCCATCAGTCTGTTGCCTTTGGATTGCAACATGACTAGGGCAATGAACTGAAATGAATTTGATCACCAAAAAAAAAAATCTGTAATGTTAATGTCACAGATAATGAGTTTGAATCTAGTGTTTGAAAATCTTAAACTTTGTTCACTCAAAAATAAATATAGTGTCATTTCTCAACCTTACATTCTTCATTTTAACCATAAAAATCACAAAATCTTTTCTATGCAAAAAAATTTCCAGTCTGAATTTTCAAATAGCAAAAAAAAGGCTTCAAAAAAACACCATTTTTTTTGTTCAAGGTATAGCAAAATATACAAAAAGGTGTAGCATAGTGTTGTTGTGTTGTTTTTGCTGTGTGTGTTCTGTTTTGTTGTGTAAGAGAGTGGTATTGATCTTTTTTAGAGTTCAGGTTTGTCCTGGTGGAGTGATATATAGGGCGGTGATTCTTTTAGTAAGACTTTTGGAGTTAATTTTGTTTCCTCCAGGTCAGACCGACACAGACACATATGCCTATGCAGTACGCACACACACTGTGTTCCCAGACCTCCCAAAGACTGAAAATAAAATGCCTCCTAAATCTAATTCAGCAGAACAAACAAACTGAGGAAGAGGAACACGGCTGAACCCAGCTGCTTATAAAATCCGACAGAAAAATAAAGACAGCCCTATCGTCTTTCTTTAAAGACTCCAGACTTCCTTATGAACTAAGGTGCTTTTCATTGAAGTTATCACACACTGGTTCCCGTTATTGATCTCTCAGTCCATCTGTCTGTTCCTCTCTGCCTCTTGCTTTCTTACTCTTTCTTTCTCTGTCTCTGATTTGGATCTACTAACGGCAGTCAAAATCTCTTAAATCACAATGATGGCACACTGGCTTATAAGGCAGTATGTGTTCTGCGATTGAGGTGGGGAAGTGTGTGTGTGTGTGTAGTACATAAAATTCAAACACACAAATATAACATATTCAAATTATTCTTTGTTATATTGGTGCAAAGTATGTTTTCCATTTAGAGTTTATTACTGATAATGGCTTTTAAAGAATATACTGTAGATAATTAGTGGTTATTACTATCTGCCCAATATAATTTTCTATATCAGTTCATCGTTACCAGTGTTGGTAACAAATAATGAGTTATGTAATCAGATTACTTTTTCCAAGTAACTAGTAAAGTAACGCATTACTTTTAAATTTACAAAATATTTGAGTTACTTTTTCAAATAATGAATCCAAGTTTCTTTGTTTTCCCATTTATTGACTGACACCTCTCCTGTCCCCATGTTGAGAGAAATCATTAGTGAAGGCCCCGATATACTTCAAGCGAAGTTCTTTTTCATTTCTTGGTTTAAGCCGGGGACACACTTAACGATTGTCATCAGAAGTACAACTTCATTTTCTACTATAAAGCAGCTCTCCAGTGTTCATGTTTTCACTCGCGGACATCTGACTTCTACAGACCCGAGAGGAGAAATGAACTGGAGATTTTGTTTTCTTTCACTGGAGAGTGAAAGAAGGCAGAGCCTGAGCACACACCGACCTTACATAATGGCAATGGACCAATGGTAGTACGAAGGTGTTTACCAGCCAAAGCAAATTTTTCCAGAAAGTTTGCTTTGGCAAGCTGTTTCGAACTTCCAAAACAAACTTTGTTACGGCCTCATTTTGTTCGAAAAGATGTCACATCAGTTCGTTCTTCGATTTTGGTTGAAGTATATCGGGGCCTTAAAGGTGCTGTGTGCGCTGTATAAACACGATGGTTATTGTAGTTCTAGACTAAATGTGAGCAGGCATTTACTCATCTCACTTGCACAAAAACAGATTCAGTATTCCTCCAAATGAATAAAAACAGTGAAATGCAACTCAGTAATTAAATGTTCAATGACACAAATATACTTTATGTATTTAATTTCACTTTGCTAACCAATGTTTTTGCTGCTGACCTTCAATGATCTAATTCAACCAAATTAAGCAAAAATTACTTTAGATAAACGTCACATTTGTGTTTAATTTTGTTGTTGTTTTTATTGCCTAAATAAGAGTGTTGAACTTTCTTCTACTGCGTCCTATAGACAGGTTTCCTGTATACAAACAATACTGAATGCACGGCATTCAGGGGGCAAAACCTCTAACGAGTCTTATGCCGGAAAAACACTTAACGTGGCTTAATGTACTAAGACAATGACATTAACAGACCGAACTCCGTAGACATCATACTAATAACCCGTACTATGTACAGAAAAGCGGTTGAGCCCAGAATTTGAATGCAATTCGTTTAATTACACGTTGTGTTTTCCTCCCATAGAAAACCGTTATAAAGAAAAAGCTTAACGTTTCTTAATGTAGCCTACTAAGTGATATTAAAAGATCAAATTCTGCACAAACTAATAAAGCATACTATGTACAGAAAAGCAGATGAGCCAATAATATGAACGCAACACGTTTAATTAAGCATTTTCCTCCCATAAAGAAAATGCTTAACGTGGCTTAATGTACTAAGACGGTGACATTAAAAGACCAAACTTAGTAAACACTATACTAATATAGCATACTATACAGAAAAACACCTGTAGAGGATTGTAACGTCAATCAACCATTGTAATTAACATAGATTTCGCATTGTTTGTAAATTCTTGTTGACTCAATAATAAACTGCCATTTCAGAGTTGGATCTGTTTGTGTTTCATTTGCATGTTAATATAACATTATGTAAAACATTAGCTAACAACAGTTGACTCAGTGGCGTAGCGTCTGGTATGCACGTGCGTATGGGCCCGGGCGGATTGGGGGCCCGCTATTACGGGCTTAACCCCAAAGTATACTTCGGGGATCGCAAAATTTTCGTCATCAGGAGGGTTCGCGGACGTCCGCACTCCCCGTCCACGTGCAGCCCAGTTTTTGTGATGGCACGGACAGTGTGTGTGTACTGTATAACAGCCCATGCGAGAGTGAATTGAGTGCTTGAAAACAAAAGTCCGCTAGATAGTGCGCAGTGCACAGGCCGAATGTGTCTTTCTGCAGCCAAATACTTTCAAAGGCTTGCACGCGCGTCTGTGCGCGAGACAGAACCCGTGTACATGTTCAGAAAACTGAAGTAGCCTATAATAGAAATAATGTTGTCAATAACTTGCTATAGCCTATCTATTTGAAATGTACTGAAAATCTTAAACGGACCATAAAATGGTCGGTGCCATGTCTTAGCGATGATCTATTGTATTTGACCGGTATTCGCTTTTCTGTCATTTTTAAAGTGGGTTTCTAAAACTTATGCATGCAGTAATGTAAGTAGTACAGAATTTTAAATGAGTCATATGGTTTTCTGAAAAAACGACTGTCTGCACATTTTAAAATACTGCACAAGATGCGAATGTAACTCATACTCGCTGGGGTGGATACTCTTTATTCAATGAAATAAAATGCACATAAAACATGATGGAAAAATATTTAGAGAAGAAACTTATAGTAAATTTATTAGGAATTATTAACGTGCATTAAAAAAGTCTGTGACAGAACTAATTAATTCATAACTGGAATAATCTTGACTCATCGCATCTGAAATTATGCTATGATCATTCTGAAATTCCAGAGCCAGAGTCAAATCGGTCGAATTCAAACGTAGACTGTGTTGAAAAGCCTTTTTTTTTTCTTTTTTTTTTAATAGATCCGCAATGCAAAGTCAGAATGATGGAGGAGCGCATATAGTACTGTATTGCTGGTGTTGTCATTCCTAGGAATGTTTTTTAACCATTTTTGTCTGCATGTTAGTGATAATATCTTATTCATATTAAAGTCCTGGGACTCGTTCACATAAGACGCACAAAATTAATTTTCCCCAACACTGATCGCTATACAGTTCTAAAGTTGTTATTTCTATCTCTTTCTCTCTTTGCACTAAAGCACCCAACTATCTCTCTCAGTGAAACCTTATTAAATCTATTAGTGTTAACCTTGCAAATTTTCTCAGTGGCATTTAGTGCTTTTGAGGGACAGCAGGAGTCTGAAGTCTTTGTCCTTAAATGTTAATGAAGTGATTACCTAATTGATAGGTGTAAATTAGCAATCACACAGAGTGCCAGTATCTCCACATGACCTCACTGACAGACCCAGTTGTTTTTCCACCATCAACTTGTACTGCATAGAATAGTGTGCTTTTATCCAAACCATCTGAATGTCTAAATCATTTTATTCACATGTTTCTGAAGGCATCTTTTGCATTGATTGGTTGCTTTAAAGACAGAGCTTGTTTAACACTAGCTTTTTTTTTTTTTTTTTTTTATCATTGATTTCTTTCTGTTTTTGTTATGCTGGTGACTTGTCTCTGAACTGTCTCAATAGGAAACTTCAGCACTAGGGCTGATAATCAATTCGTTTTTGTTTTTTTTTCCAAGAGTTTTTTTTCCTGGAATGCATGTTAATGGTTTTAGAGTGTGTTTTTTATGGTGTTATTGTATTTGATCTTTCTGGATACCTGTCCTTCATGAAGCTGGTTTAATATTCATCTCATGTGCTGTACATATTTCATACACACTACACAGACAGATCTAGACAGATCATACTTATATATTATAAATTATAAATCCTTTGCCCAATAATCTGATAGAACATATATCTGGAGATTTAGTTTGAACTTTGTTTGCTTATTAGTAAAAAAGAATAGATGACATTTGAATTGCGTTCTTACCACTGAAATATAAATAATCAAAAAGCTTTCAAAGACAGATACATTTGGACAGTCTTCAGTAGCTTCAGTAATGTGGTTTTAGAGCAAATACAACCAAGCTACATAGTTTCAAACTGGTCACTCCCTCTCTCTCTCTCTCTCTCTCTCTCTCACTCTCTCTCTCTTCCCCCCCCCCCCCCCCACACATTAAATGTAATGGTATATTGCCATCTGCTGTTTTCAGATGGGTAGTGCACTGTTTTTCTTTGATAACAGTCGAGGGGAGTGTATATATTATTTTTAATGATAAATTATGATAAAATTATATAAAAAGTATGTATAATTTTATGTATTGTTTGTATAATTTTTATATTTATATTTTTTGTATAATATATTTATAATACTTCTAATTTATAATGTGTAGTCTTTATTTATTATGTGTAAACATTATAATATGTCATATTTATTCATTATTATTTATATAAATAGGCATTTCTCTATTTAGTATGTGTGTTTAGTAAATCTCCACTTGTTTATCTCTGTGAAAACTGTCAGGGCATGTTGACTGAGTCCAAACGGAGCCCAGTGTTTTGCCCAATGGTATATTTTGGCTTGTTTTCGAGCTGACACTGACAGCGTTGAACTGCGTGTCTGAGCCGATAAGTTGACACGTGATGCTCACACCCTGGTGTGTCTGCAGTGAACCAGTGTTTGCTTTTGTAGAAGCTCATATTGTATTCATTGAGTTTCGGTGTGTTGGTGTGCAAGGTTCAATGAATCTGATGATTAAATGTGCTTTTAATCAAAAGAGGATTGTATTTTTATTTGTGTGCAAATTGTATATGCTCTCTTTGTGTGTATTTTATTGCAGGTGTGTGTGACTGCAGAGACTTCACCGCCGGCCGTTATTGCGAGCATTGTGAAGATGGTTACTATGGCAATGCACTCATTGCACTGACTGGCAGCCCAGGCGTCTGCTTACCTTGTCCTTGTCCAGATCGCACCACCTGCGCCCAGGTGCCAAAGATGGGGGATGTGGTTTGTACCAACTGTCCGGCAGGCCAAAGGGGTCAGTTGCAGTCAGTTTATGTGCTATTTGCATAATTCTGATACACAAATACTCAGTTCAGCAGTAATAAGTAAATACATTAGTATTTAAAGTACATTATGCACTCACTATAAATAAATGTACATTTAGTCATTTAGCAGATGCTTGTATCCAAAGCACAAACACAAAGAGCAGCAATAAATAGTATGTAATTTCTGTTAATGGGTTTTAATGGATTCCCAGGTGTACGGTGTGAATTGTGTGACGATGGTTTCTATGGCAACCCTCTGGGCTGGGGTGGCACAGTGCAGCCTTGTGTGATGTGTGAGTGTAATGGGAACGTGGATCCCAACGCTGTGGGTGTGTGCGATCACATGACTGGACGCTGTCTGAAATGCCTGGGACATACGACTGGGGACCATTGTGAAAAATGCAGATCAGGTTACTACGGCAACGCTTTGGCCAATGAACCCAACCCAGAGCGAAAGTGCAAACGTGAGTGTCATTTAAAACATGAATGTGGCAAAGAATGAAGACATTTGATTATCTACAGGTCAGGATGCTACAGGAGGCATTAATGTGTATCAAGAGGTTTTGCCTGCATTGACCCCGTAAGTAAAGTAAAATCTGAAATTACCTACAGTGTTGAAGCCAGTTACTGAAAAATGGCTTAATGAGTATACTGCATAGTGTCTTAATGCAAATGTAAAAAAGTAAATGCGACGGCGTAGGAGACAGAAAATATCATTAGCTCAGTATAAAAACAACAACTCAGTGTAGAATCAGTGGTGCTTTGACACTTCAAAACTGAGATTAAATTTTTTTGAGATGTTCAACATTAAGCATTTTATCCTTCCTCAAGAACTTATTTTGTTTCATGCCTCATTAGAATGTAGACATTAAAAAACATTTTGTGCAAGAGCTATACAACATTTATCATCATGTGGGTGAGAAGATTTTTCTGAAATTCTTTGTAACTTGTTGGCATAACTTTCTTGGTATTTTGCATTGTAAGGTTGTGGATTTCTGTTTCTCAGCTTGTGCCTGTAACGTGGCTGGGACATCAGGTTCCCTGAATGACTGCCACCCAGATACAGGAAATTGTGTTTGCCTGAGACATGTGACAGGAAGAGACTGTGGACAGTGCGAAACTGGCTACTTCAACCTGCAGCCAGTCTTGGGCTGTGAGATGTAAGTTTTGGGATGTGTCTGTCTGCTTGCCTGTCTGTCTGCCTGCCTGCCTGTCTGTCCATCTGCCTTTCTGTCTGTCTGCTTTTCTGCCTGCCTGTCTTTCTGTCTCCTTTTCTGTCTGTCAGCCTGCCTGTCTCTCTCTCTATCTGCCTGTCTGCCTCTCTTCCTGTCTGTCTGTCTCTCTGTCTGCCTGTCTGTTGTCTGCCTGCCTGCTTGCCTATCTGTCTGTCTGTCTGCTTTTCTGCCTGCCTGTCCATCTGCCTGCCTTTCTGTCTGTCTCTCTGTCTGCCTGTATGTCTGTCTGCCTGCCTGTCTGTCTACCTGCCTTTCTGTCCGCCTGCCTGCCTGTCTTTCTGTCTGTCTGCCTCTCTGTCTGCCTGTACGTCTGTCTACCTGCCTTTCTGTCCGCCTGCCTGCCTGTCTCTCTGTCTGCCTGCCTTTCTGTCCGCCTGCCTGCCTGTCTGTCTCTCTGTCTGCCTACCTGTCTGCCTTACTGTCTGCTGTCTGTCTCTCTGTCTTTCTGTCCACCTGCCTGCCTGTCTCTCTGTCTGCCTGCCTGTCTGTCTCTCTGTCTTTCTGTCTGTCTGCCTGCCTGCCTGCCTGTCTATCAGCCTAAAGACTAAATTGCATAAATGCTGCACTCTCTTTTTCTTTTCTTTAGGTGTAACTGCAATCCCATTGGCTCCTCCTCTTCAGCATGTCATCCAGTCACAGGACAGTGCATGTGTCGAACAGGTGTAGAGGGGATGTCATGTGACACTTGTCGAATGGGATTCTTCGGTTTCTCCTCTAGAGGCTGCAGAGGTATTAAATGTCACTGAACATCCAATTTTCAAGTCAAATTTGCTCTTTTAAAAAATGTTTTTTAAAAATATGCAAAAAAAATATACTTAATAATATTTAAATTTGAATTATTTTATATTTATTTTACTTTTTTAAGAGTTTTAATATTTTTTAAATATAAATGTAATAAAAATATTAAACAAATTAAAATTTAAATGTTAAACTAACTTTAATCACTATTTTGTAATTAATATGGTTTAATTTACTACGTAATAATCAATGTCTTGTAGTCAACTGTTAAATGTTACCTTGCTATCTAATGTATTTTACTGTAAATTCAGCTCAGTAAACTTACAACTATAATACTTTTGATCCTTTCTAGAAGTATTAGATCAAAATGTATACAAATGAATACATATTTAATGTTTTATACATAATTTTGTCTATTCAAATAGCTATTTAAATGTTGGAAAGTCATTGTTTCTCTTTGTCAATCTCCCACCTATAGCATGTAATTGTGACCCCATGGGCTCAACCTCAATGCAGTGCCATGACAACGGGACATGTTCTTGTCGCCATGGGTTTGTCGGTTATAAGTGTGACAAGTGTAAAATGAATTACTACCAGAACCGTCTGACCCACCAATGTGAGGAGTGCCCTGAGTGCTACAGTCTCATCAGAGACCAGGTGGGTGAGAGAGAGAGATGATGAAGCATGCGAAATGATCTGTTTATGTAATGGTTGCCCAGCAGATTAAAAGGTTCACAATTACTTGTTATCTCACCCACTCATTACGTTCCTTTGCTTAGACACTGAAGGCTCCTCTGACCTACATCTTCCTGGTTTTTCATAATGAGCATGAATGGGTGGTAATGCAAGGCTGATTTTTGCTCTGCCCTTTAAATGATTGTGCAAAGCTCTGTGGGGTTCAATAATAAGACGTGATGATCAAACCTATATTTACTGCTGTAATTGTTTTTACTCCATTTTTTTTATATGACTACTTTTACACATTCTCTAAATTCTCTTTTCATGTGTTTTGGTATTTTTTTTTATTTTTTTATTTTTTTTACATTATGTGTACAGGCCAGTAAACTGAAAGCCAGACTACAGGAGTTGGAGATGCTGCTCAGCAGTTATGACTGTAATAGACACAGCAGACGTGGGCGCCTGCAGCACAGGCACCAACATAATGGCCTGGACAATCACATACAGAAGGACCAGGTTGAAGACTATTTGCCCAATGCCCTGGAGGACCTCCTTGCTATTCAAGGTGAAAAGACTTATGGGATGGTTCACCTAAAAATGAAAATTCTGTCATCATTTACTCACCCTCAATTTGTTCCAAACATTTTCGAATTTCTTTCTTCTGCTGAACTAACTCATACAGGTTTGAACTAACTTGAGGGTGAGTAAATGATGACAGAATTTTCATTTTTGAGTGAACTATCCCTTTAACCTCTTTCGTCCTTAGAATTTACAATCAAACTATGTTTATCAAAGAATCCTAAAAGCACATTGAGCAGCACAACTGTTTTCAACATTGATAAGACATGTTTCTTGAGCACCAAATCAACAGAAAATAGAAATTTAAAATAGATTTTAAATTGTAACAATATTTCACAATATTGTTTTTACTGTATTTCTGATCAAATAACATAAGAGACTTCTTTGTAAATCTTACTGACCCCAAACTTTTGAACGGTAATGCAAATCTAAAACAAATTTGTCCAGTATGGTTTGGACAGTCACAATTTAATATGCTTTATTAAAGACAAATGTGGAACATATCAACAAAGTGAGATTTTATTGTTGTATGTACATGCAAATGTGTGCCTTGTTTCAGCTTTGTTGCTTCTGTCAGTGACAGTCGTTTTGTTGGAAACTCATTGCTGATGCAACACTGATGTTCTGATGTTTGATGTTCTGATGCAGAGGCTCGTGAGGCCTTCATTAAGCAGTTCTCACAGCTGGAAACATCTGCCCAGACCTTACAGCTGCAGCTGCGTAGCATTGCAGCAGCGCTAAACTGCAATTTGACAGACAGTGGAAAAAATTCAGAGGAAGGAAAGACTCTAAAGGGTGAAAATGAGTGTCAAGAGCTTGTTGACTCTTTATCCACTGCTCTAAATATGCAGGACCAGCTTCAGAAGATGACTCTTGACCTTAACAGCATGGTGAGTCTGCACAGATCAATTAAATGAGTTTCTAATCCATCTGACCAGAGAGCATGTCTTAATGGAGGCTTTTTATGTCTCTGTGCTTCTCTTCAAACATCTTATTCTCAGGTAATCCCTTCAGTAATCCCTAAAGAACCAAACAAATGGAATGTCATAGTGAACGAATCTGAGGTGCTAGTGAAAAGGTTAGCAGAAATATTGACTACAAATCGGTCTTAATGTAGGTTCAATTTTTAGATGTGACTTCTGCAAACATGGTTTATAATGTTTTCTTTTAACAGTCACAAAGAGATGGCAGCTCATATAGAGCAGACAGCAGAAGAGGCCTTTAAAATGGCTAACAGAACCTATTCACAGCTGATAACTCTACTAGAAGACAACTCCACAGAGTCTCATGTACTGGATCTCACAGAGAAGTGAGTTACATTATGTTTGTGTCTGTATTCATCGCTTGCATTTTGCAGTTCTTTGGGTATTGGTCCTTAATAACTTATTTTAAATGTCACTCTCTATCTATTTTTGTCTGAAAGGCTAGAGGAGATGCAGCAGTTGAAGGAGAATCTGACTCTTGAGGTTAATGAGACTTTAGTGACACACCTGTCACTTCAGAAGCACAACTCTGAGATAGCCGCCATTTTACAGAACATCACCGCTTCACTATCAGAACTACGCAGAACGGATGGCAATTTCACCCTGACAGTGGAGGAATCCAATATAACATCTTTCTCACAGATGCTTAATCAAACAGATGTCACAGCAACCCAGGATCCTGAACTCACAGAGGTTTGTCCATGTAGTCTTGATGGAGATTGTGGTACTGCTATTGATGCCAAAGGGTTAGTTCACCCAAAAATGAAAATTCTGCCAATTGCTCACCCTCATGTCTTTTCAAACCTAAGACTTTCGTTCATCTTTGGAACACAAATGAAGATCGTTTTGATGAAATCTGAGAGCTTTCTGTCCCTCCATAGACTGCCTACGCATTTGAAACTTTGATGCTTCAAAAAGGTCATAAAGAGATTGGAAAACTAATCCATATGAATTGAGTGGTTTAGTCCAAATTTTCTGAAGTGACTTGATCACTTTTTATGATGAACAGATTTAATTGAGGCTTTTACTCACATATAAACATTGATCAGCGAACATAAACAGAAGCTCAACCGAACGAGAACAATCCTCTTCCGGAAGCTCAAACGTGCTTCGTAACACATGAGAATGAACCCCGTTGGTTCCCGCACATGTCAAGCATACATGCTTGATCTTCCGTTTACCACAACTGCTGTGTGAGTTGATGAATGTTTACATGTGAATATAAGCCTAAATTCAATCTGTTCATCATATAAAGTGATCATGTCTCTTCAGAAAATTTGAATTAAACCACTCAATTCATATGGATTTTACAATCTCTTTATGAACTTTTTGAAGCGTCAAAGTTTCAGTTGCATAAGCAGTCTATGAGGGAGAGAAAGCTCTCAGATTTCATCAAAAAGATCTTCATTTTCATTCCAAAGATGAACAAAAGTCTTACAGGTTTTGAACGACATGAGGGTGAGTAATTAATGACAGAATTTTCATTTTTGGGTGAACTAACCCTTTAATACACTAATTGTTGGTCAACATGCATGTATTTTTATTAAATAATTAAAATTTCATATGTCTAGAGTTGATGTTTGGAAAATCATAAATTAGTGAACAACAGGACAACACTAGTGCTTTGTTGTCCTCAACATGACAAACGGCAATAGTCTTCAGAAGCATTCAAAACATTATTATATTGTCTAACCGTGTGTTTTATAAGGAAAATAAGTGATCTTAGCATAATCTAAAGGAACATATTTAAATGGACTGTCTTCTTGTGTCTTTTAATGCTAATAGGCAATGTTTTTAAAAAGGTTTTACAAGGGAAAAAATATTGGATTTTTAAAAAAATCTTTGTCCATTGTTTGTATCTTTTGTTGTAAAATACTTTGATGGTGAAACTAGCAAATGATGCTGATATGACAAAAATATATATATATTTTAAATAGTGCATAAAGTCTGAAAGTCATGTGTATATATGAATGATGTGAATATATTCTTTTCAGAGCAAGGACCTCATGAACAGAACAACTGAGTTGGAAGTTTCTGTTCAGTCCAAAGAGCATATGGTAAATAAGACCAGAGAGGAAATTCAGCCTCATGTGGACAGTGCTGAAAAACACCTGAAAACTGTTCAAGAGCTCAAAGAGGTAAAGCCTCGCTGCACTAACAATGAAGTACAAAAAATGTCCTAATAATTAGAGGTCTAGCAGTTCGTTCATCCTGTGAATTTTAGCACCTCCTGCCAGTCAGTTTGGTGGGAAATGTTAAAGCATGAGAGAAAAAACAACAGGGATGTGTTTTCAGCTCAAAGCAAATTCAAATGTGACAATTTCCTGCCAAAAGACAGTGTAATGAGATGCATCTTTTGTCTTTTTATCTGAAGCTGACGGCTGTGGCTGAGGGATTTAAGGTGTCAGCCGTCTCCTCTGTGGTGACAGGGAAAGAGGTTGAGGCGGAGATCCTGTCTCTACAGAAGGATCTGGAAGGTAACCGTTTCTGCTTTATACTTCTTTCATATTTTCGCTGTTGATACATGGACTCCTTTTTTCAAAGTATGACACTTGACAGATGTGAATATTTTTCAGTTGTAAAGTATTATAAACCATTCTGCCAGCTGAGGTAATTGAGATTAAAGTTAAGCATTTATAATGAACAAATGAGAGAAATTTAGAGGTATAAAGACTAATATGTTGGAGTTGAGGAATGAGAAATACAGCAATTTAATTTAAAAGCATTAAATTGATCAAAAGTGACAGTAAAAGCATTTATAATGTCACAAAAGATTTCTGTTTCAAATAAATGCTGTTCTTTTGAACTTTCTATTCATCAAAGAATCCAGATCCTGATAAGGTATCATGGTTGTTGCAAAGATATTAAAGCAGCAAACTGTTTTCAACATTGATAATAATAATAAATATTTCTTGAGCATAAAATCCGCATTTTAGAATGATTTCTGAAGGATCATGTGACACTGAAAACTGAAGTAATGATGCTGAAAATTCAGATTTGCCATCACAGGAATAAATGACATTTTAAAATATGTTAAAATCAAACAGTTATTTTCAATTATAACAATATTTCACAGTATTACTATTTTACTGTATTTGTGATCAAATAAATGATGCCTTAGTGAACAAGGAGACTTGAGACTTCTTTTTACTTCTTTTTACCTACCAAACTTTTAAATCATAGTGTATAATGGTAGAAAGAACATGTGAAGATGTTATAATAATGTACTTACATTGTAATAACGTTCTCTGCTGTAGACATGGAACAAGACTGGCCTCAACTGCCTACACTCAGCAAAGGGTATCTGAAGAGAGAGAAGATGCTGAAAGAAAAGACCTTGGAGGATGTGAAAAAAAGAGTTAAACAGACAGAGAAAATGATCAAACCTGCAGTGGAGAACGCTACGGCTGCGAGCAGCACAGCTAAACAAGCCAAGGAGTCTGCAGATGCAGTGGCTAAAGTAGGCTATGCTAAAGTACACATGCATTCAACAAGTACTTAAACGGTGATATTTGTCAGTCATGTTTAGCTAAAGTCTCTGTCCAAATGACAAACAAGCAAGAAAGGCATTCAGTCAAAGTATTAGCTGATAACATTTTTATGCTATAGATAATTCTGTTAATCACATTGTGGTTATAGAAGTTGTGTAAAAGCCAATTTAATCAAATCAAGTCCCTAAACCCCAAGATGTGTATAAACACTGCTTTGCCTCGAGGAGCCTGGACTGAAACAAGAACTGATGGGAACTAAAAGACCTGTTATGCTTTTATTCATGACAGGATGCCAAAGCATCACTCACACAGGGGAAACGGGCAAAACATGCATCTGGACAGTTGCGTTCAGCTGTGGACACCACCCTGGAGCAGATGACTGAGCTGGAAAGCCAAGCTGCGCAGAAACAGAAAACCATGGAGGCAGAGAAGGTAAACAATTTGGCTTTAACTTGATAGTGAAATTGCCAATGTTTGTCCAGTTGGCTAGAACCTCAGTGTCATTATTATTAGAACAAGGACGTCTGCAGGACATTCAGTACCGCTGGTCTGTTTAGGGGGTTTGAGACACTGCAGTACATGTACCAGAGAAAAACTATACCATTAAAAGTTTTAAACATGATATTGATAAGCAAAGTCCAGATTAGGTGACCGAGGAGGTTGCCATGATGTTGATGTGCCATTTCTCCTCAGGACATGCTTTCTTCAAGGAGTATGATAAACAACATGGAGACAGCCAAGAGTCAGCTAGAGTCCTTTACAAACACACTAACTCTGCTTCTTAAACAACTGGGTAAATTCACAATTCTTTTTTTATTTTATTTTTGTATCCTCGCAACCCTACATACAAGCTGTTTGGAGGATGAATTTTATTTTGTTTGTTTTGTTTGGTTTTATTTTATTATTTTGTTTTATTTTATTTTATTTTTCCCTATATAGGAAAAGCTGTTTGAAGGATGGATTATGTTTTGTTTTGTTCTGCTTTTTGTTTTGTTTTTTGCTTTGTTCTGCTTTGCTTTATTTTATTTTTAATGTGCTTTTTATTTATATATTTTGTTTTGCTTTGTTTTATCTTTATTTGTATTTATTTTTTATTTTTTCTAAAGGTAATCTTCCAATAAATGAATAATCTCAAAATCATACTCTTCTCCCATTTCTGTTGGCAGAAGCTAATGTAGTGCTGGAGAACTATGACCGTATCCTGAATGAGACGGCAGCCCGTCTTCATGTTCTCCGGGGTGCTGTGGAGAGTCCGTCTCTCACCGGAAAGATCCAGAGACTTCGCAGTGCTGCACACGATCAAGAGAAACAGCTGCAAAACCTCAAACAGAACCTGCAGGACATACAAGAAGAAAGAGACAGTCTGACTGACATCGCCCAAAACTTGCCCAAAACATGCCCACAAAAAGGGCACTAAGCTGGTGGGAGGAAGAAGTCTATCAGTTATCTAGTCTTTTAGAGGGACATTGAGGTAGCTCAAGTTAGTCACCTCAGAAAATCTAAATCAAGGAAAGCAATAGAAATCAAGGAAAAGAACAACCCTCTACATTCCTCTTTCATCTGTGTCTGATATAAAAGCAAAACTGAACATATAAATAACACATTAAAATGTAAATTGTCTTTATAAACATTAATTTGTTGTGAAGACAGAGTGGCATTATTTACTTATTTACTCTAGTGGTAAAAAGTCCAAAATGCAGGTGATGGCATTTATACACTAGCACTTTGAATTTAAATCATCAGTAGTCAAGCATAATGCCAGCGTGATCATTATTGTGCTTCTATATAGAATAACATTGACATTAGGCTTGAATATGGATGTTTTGCAGACTTTAAGGAATGATATTATGAAGTTTGCATGCAATGTACTGTAGTAATATGCAATTTTCCTATACATTAACCTACATTAACTAATGGCCATTCCTGTAAAGATATGACCACTTGGGGGTGCCATCCACACAAATTAATCTGGTTGTTGTACACTGTGCTGCACTTGAGTTTGAAAACTGAGAATTTGTTTTTAAAGCCAGTAAATCAAGATCAAATAAACATTGTGTGTCACGCTGCTTTCAATACATTGAACATCATTGTGTTTACTTGTGAGTCTGTTGACATGCAACTTATTACTTATTTAATATCTAACATGGCATATTAAATATTGATTTTTGTGCTTATTATCCATCTGTTCATAAATTCTAGTTACAAAAGGAAATGGCTATGAATAGCTACAATTTTCCATTATTTGGAATATATTATCAACACTGAGCCAGCGTGGCTATTGTTTGCTTACTTTCATTTTTGATGTATTGTGGCTTTTATTGCATTAGCTGCTTCCTGTGAAGACTGAGCTTTTCATCTCTTATCTGACCCGTTGACTGAGCTAATACTGTTTAACTGTTCTTAACCCCATTTAACCAGAGACTACGGACATTTGGCTTATCTTCTATTTCAATACAAAGGGAACTATTTATGTCAAAAACAGAAAACCAGACTTAACAGTTCCCATTATAACACATCCATATTGCATCACAAAATCAAACCTGCATTCATTTGTACATTTTTACAGATAATTATTAGTGATCAGTTACAGAGCTACATATGTTTAATGTTGATACACAAGTTACAATACTTAAAGCTGTTGAGAACAGCTGTCGAACCAGATGTTGAAGGTCGCTATCAAAGGCAAATTATTGGAAGCAACAATATTAAAATCTGTCTGATGAAACCCACCCTGGTAACAGTAATTGCATGACATTAAATGTCTCTGACTGCAGGTCAGAGCAAAGATAAAATCACAGATAAGCTGAGAATTAAAAATTAAACAAGATGAGAAAGATAGGAGAAAAGAAAAATACTATAAATATGCATTTTAACTAGAGCGTGAAAGTAAAACAAAAAAATGCAATATTTGCAGCTGTTCAATACATTACGATATTTGCAAAATTTACTAAATATAAAAGCACTGCATTTACTGTATGGTGGAGCTGAGCACGGCAGGAATGCCTGGAACCATTTGTTTTGTATTAAAAAAATAATATCGTTTTTTAAATAAATAAAATGTATAATTATATCCCTGGTTGGCTGGTCTTCCATCCTGGTCATAGCTGGTTTTAGAGGGGTTTTTGCCACTTTAGATGGTCAGGCTGGGAGACCATCTGACCAACTAGCTGATACCAGCTGAACACCATCTTGGCCTGGCTAGGAGACCAGTTTAAACCAGTTAAGACCAGCCAACCATCTTTGGGGGTTTCAGACTATTTTATATTATTATATACATTTAAAGTGATAAAACAGTAGGTTGATAGCGAAACGTGTAATCTATAGATATATAATGAAATAATATTGGGGGGTGGTTATACCGGTGCTTCCCTGTTCAGTCATTTCAGCCTGCATTACCTCTCTTCACCACACGATGGCGTTTATAGCTGCATTCCTGGCGGGCAGTGAGCGCATCACAGGGAGACTTGCGCGGCTGCGCCTCTAACCAGCGTGAGATTCCCTCTCTCCCGCATAACCGACACGAGCGCTCATCTATCACTAGTGTCTCTCCTCTCTCTACCTTCATTACCACCTCTCGACCATACCAGCATGCCTTCCAACCTGGATTTACAAGGTATATCGTTGTCGCCAATCTGTATTTAGTAAACTGATGCTTTATTCACCGAAGCCTGTTTTTGTTCTGTGCGCGTGTATGTGCGTCGCTAGCGGCCGATTGTCCTTATCTCGTGCCTGCAAGTGCACCAGACAACCTGGATAAAACATCCAGGCGTGTGTATAACGGTCACTATGTCTCATTTTTCAGGCGGGAAAGCCTTCGGGTTGCTCAAAGCTCAGCAGAGGGAGAAGCTGGAAGAAGTAAATAAGGTAAATAAGCTAACGTTGATGGATTATTTTTTGTTTCAATCGGGAAGCGAGATTATTGAACCGCCTCCATTCACTCTTGTGTTCCCAACTGCTTTGTCTGTAAATATTAGTGGGTTTTTTTTTTATTTTACTTCCCTGCTTCATTGTGGTCTCTTTGGTGTTAAATGTTATTTTGGACAGCAGCGGAATTGTTAAGCTCGATTTTACAGCAGCATGACCTAATTTAGTTAGACAGCTCGACCACATTAAGCCGCAAATCATTTCACAATCCAGAGCAAGGCTGTGTCTCAAAACCTACTGAGCTGCCTACGGAGGCAGGATTTTAAATGATACTGTGAATGAGACTGTGAAAATGATAAAAAATCGCTGTGTTGGTAAGCAGCTAATTAGGATTTGAAAGCCCTGTTCAACCCGCGCATGAGTCATCCACAGCTGCGTTAAATGCTCAAGTTTTCACCCAATAGTTTGGCCGTCAACCATTGGTCGGACAAACAGATCATTTATGCTGCCTTCACGTGATTTAGGAATTATTGTAAATACGAGTTTACCAGAGTTTCCCAAACTGCAACCCATTTTGAAACTTCAATGCGATGAACTCGTAATCACGACTTCAGAAGTGGGAATTATCAAATTTCCGATAGTACATGTAGGCAGCGTTAGTCTAAAACTCACGCCATTGGTTGAGCCAGTGTTGGGCGGGGCCAGGATGTTCAAACAACAGACATAGCATGTTTACAGTTTTTTGGGGAATCAACAAACAAATAGGTACTATAAGCATATTAAAAGTATCTTAATGTCACCATGAAAACAAAATTGACAATTCATATTGTTCATGTAAAATTGCATTATCTATTAGAAATGATTTATCCATGCACATCATCGGGACAGCCTGTCACTCACATCAGATCGGAGCAGTAAGAAACCCCAACTATCCAATCAATCCCTATTAGACAAAATCAAGTCCCGTCCTATATTTTTCTTGTTCCAGAAGCAGTTTCACTTGAATATACATCACAATAGGGAAGAAAAGACAATTGCAACTTCCATTGTATGCCAACTTTAACATTGAAAAAAATGACTTAACCTTTATGCAAAAGAGGTGACTTGGTCTTGGGTGTTTCAAACAATCCCAGACCTTTACGAAAATCCCAAGAGGCTTATTTTTTTGACCCGTGTTATTTTAAAGCTAATATTTAAAATCAGCCCTCTTTGAAGTGATAAGAGGCAGTGTGTCCCGCCGCAGCCGGCTGTCTCTGTGCTCTCAGACGGGAAACAGGTGTCTGTGATCCAGCATGAATGGACCCATTATGTGGGAGAGAGATGGAGGAGTGGGCAGCAGTGGCATTTGAGCTGCAGTCTCAGCGGCTGTTCTCTCTCTCTCTCTCTCATGTGGACTGCGGCTGGTGGTGGGAGTGACAGCTTGGTTTGGTCACATGGACATTTAGAAATGATGAGAAAATCAGGTCATGTTCTGGCCTACTAGTACTGACATCTGCAGCACTTACCTGCGCATAGTGCAGTGGTGAATCTCTGGAAATGGGTCAAGAGCATGTTACATTTCACATAAGATGGTAAATTATAGTCCTAATGCATTTGAAGTCAATTTAGCACCATTACGTTTTTTTTTTTTTTTTATTGTTACATTGTTTTCATGACAGCATGAAATGGAAATTCATTATCATTATTTTTTATTTATTTTTTTTTTTTTTAAATACAGTTTTATTGATTACTTACTGTAACTGTTAATGAATTATTCATGAATATGTTTCTTTTTATATTTTTCTATGGCAGTAATTCTTTTTCAAAATGTTATAACTTAATCTTCTGGTGAAACAACAGACTTTTCTGTGATGTGTACCAGACTTTTACAATCATTTGGTCTGCTTAAACCCCTCCCTTTTCTTACAACCACCCTCAAGCTCACATTCAGATCTGCCTCCATCCAATCAACAACCGATGAAACCAAGTACCCTCCCTACATTATTATTACTATTTTTTTTTTTTTCCCTTTTGTCCTGTATTGTGTGTTAAATACAGGAGAAAAGATCTTTCAGTACTTCTGTTACATTGTGACTTTAAACACATTTCCACCCAATTATCCTAAATATTATTCTTATTACTAAAATGCGTTATTCTCATTATTTTATTAAATAATGAAAATCATCCTGTTAGGACAATCTTTTTTAAATTAATAATAAATGTATAAATTATGGTATGGCATATTATGTGCTTAATATTAAATAGCATGTTTGTTTTTTCTTTATACAATAATGACACGTATCTGGTTGCTTGCCTAATGTTAATAATAAATAAGGGAAATGTGCTTAAATGTTAACCACCTCAGTCAGAGGTGGTTAGGGCTGTCACAATAACCACAATATTGTAATACTGCAATACTGACAAGCCAACCACAGAGGATGGCAAGCAATCACAACTGTTTGGTTTTTTTATTTTTTTCGTGAGGCTATGTCCTTGTTTTATACCTCATGCAGTTGTATTAAATGTTAAATAAGTTAATAATGATAACGAGTTTTTTTTTTTTTTCTGCATACTGGCTCTTTTTTAATTCTGTCATTAATTACTCACCCTCATGTCGTTCCACACCCATAAGACCTTTGTTCATCTTCGGAACAAGCCTGCATCGGCAGCAATAACGCTCCCTTTTTCAATGCCCAGAAAGCTACTAAAAACATATTTAAAATAGTTCATGTGACTACAGTGGTTCAACCTTAATATTATAAAGCGACGAGAATACTTTCTGTGTGCCAAAAATAACAAAATAGTGACTTTATTCCGCAATATGGGCGATTTCAAAACACTGCTTCATGAAGCTTCGAAGCCTTACGAATCATTTGTTTCGATTCAGTGGTTCAGAGCGCCAAAATCCTATGATTTCAGTAAACGAGGCTTCGTTATGTCATAAGTGTTTTGAAACTTCAATAGTTCACGTGACTTTGGCAGTTTGATACACGATCCGAACTACTGATTCAAAAGATTCGTAAAACTTTGAAGCCTCATGAAGCAGTGTTTTGAAATCGCCCTTCACTAGATATTGTGGAATAAAGTTGCTATTTTCTTATTTTTGGTGCACAAAAAGTATTCTTGTCGCTTTATAATATTAAGGTTGAACAACTATTGTCACATGAACTGTTTTAAATATGTTTTAGTAGCTTTCTGGGCATTGAAAAAGGGAGTGTTATTGCTGGCGATGGAAGCCTCACTGAGCCATCAGATTTGATCAAAAATATCTTAATTTGTGTTTCGAAGATCAACGAAGGTCTTATGGATGTGGAACGACATGAGGGTGAGTATTTAATGATATAATTTTCATTTTTGGGTGAACTAACCCTTTAAATAAGACTTTGTCACCATTATGATTCATACAGAGGCTCTGTAGATTTGCACTAAATGGACAGAAAGAAAGATGGAGAGAGATCGACTGTGCTCATGTCTGTCCTTCTTCAGGTCAAGTCATATGTTCATGAAAAAAATTGTTTGCCATGTCCAAAGAGGAAAGCGATATCTTTGTCGCAGCATCTTTTCAATGTTTAATGGTGTTTCCCATTAATGGCGTCAGTGCTGGTCAATGCTTGAATCAATGCCATTGGTCTCTATGAAGTGAAGCATCAGCTTCAGCATTGTCCCAACAACGCTTTGCTTGTCAATTGAGCCTTGTAAAGTGGCACTCAAAGTTAAAATAATTCCAACATCTTGTTTAATTTATGAATGAAATGCGTTTTTGAATGTATTAGTTGAATAAATGGTTTAATGACTCACTCAAAGACAGTCCCTTGCAGCCACCTACTGACTTAGCAGTGTATCCTGCACTGACTGACAGCCTGTCGAAAATGCGCAGAGACAAATCTCAGTGCTGATACTGATAAAATATCAGCAGTCTTAGCCTCTCGTCCAATCAGATTTGAGGATCAGAACTAATTGTTATACAAATAACAATGAGTCTATTGTCAGGTTTATGTTGTGACCCTTATTTTGACATTTTGTTCTGTTTCCTTAAGTTCCTGTTTCCCTGCTCTGTTTCAGTTCCGTTGGTTATTGATTATGTCCTCATTTGTTTCTAGTTGCATATTAGTTTCACCTGTGTCTAGTTTAGTTTCCTTTTGCTCTACCCCTGTATTTACAGCCCTGTGTTTCAGTTGTTCTTGGTCAGTTCTCGTTTATGCATTGTGTGATTTGTGTTATTCTCTTGCATGTTCATTCAGAATGTTTGGATGGTTATTAAAGTCACTTATTTATATAGGGGGAAAAATGGCAATAATATTGCAATATTGAGCCACTCAAAATTACCACAAGGGAAATTGTCACCATGACAGCCCTAGATGTGTTGATGCTTAATCTGATAAGAGCCCTGACTGTGAAATGCTGCAGGCCAGTGAAAAGCAAACAGTGTGTGTATCAAATGAAACAAAGTTTCGAGTTTTGGTGTGAAGGAGTATTGACGTGTAGTCATGACTGAGGTAGAAGGCGGCACTCAAGCTCTTTCATTTCTCAGCGTGACTATGAAGGCTAAGTCTCACAGCATAGTTTTCATCATACTGATGAGTCAAAATTAAATGTTCAAGGTTTCTTGATGGACCTTGGGCACATATAGATCCACACACATGCTGTTTGCATTTACAGCACATTCTTTCGCTTAGTCAGCAGCATCTCACGCCAACCATAATTAAAATCCACTCACAAACGCACCCACTCACACTGTGTGTAATCACACCAATACACATACACAAATTCACTGATAGTGAAGTCTCATATCACACATGTGGATCTTTGATTTATGGGCCTCAGTCAGAGTCTTGTCATGTCATAGATCATTAACAAAGATGTTAGAATTAAACAGCAAGTGTTGTGTTGTTCTGCACTGTTTAGTGTTCCCGATAACAGGAAGACTTTGGAAGCCCTTTTTGTTTTGTTATTGCTTTTTACACTAGCTAGTTGCCTGCGTTTATGAAGCATGCTTATCCTCTGACTGACACTAATTCTCTTACGATTTTGGCCAGTCTGTTATACAGTTAAGGCCCCAATTTATTCTCATGGCAGTGAGTAAGTTCGAAATACCAGAGCAGCGACATACTGTTAGCGAACACTGCATACTCTCCTCTCAATAACAGAATAAACACACAACTAAAATGACATTGGTGAGAAAACCGCAGTTAAGAAAGCAGCAATGTGGACATGTTTGCACTAGCTCTGCAATTCGTCACTCCTGTCAAAACATAACACATTTACTTATATAGCAAATTATACAACTGATTGCTTTAAAGTAAGCAGCTCTTCAGTATTAAACATGAAAAAAACTGTGTCAGTGTCACCTTCAATAAGAATTACATCAATTTCTACTATAAAGCAGCTCTCCAGTGTGTTCATGTCTGATCTCGACAAACTAAACAGAAGAAATGATTTCCACGTCAGAGAAGGTGGAGCCTCAGAGCATGCCTGCCTATTTCGTAATTGCCACTTTACAGTTTTGAAGGTGTTTACAAGCCGGAGTGAGCTTTTCTGAAATTATGGTTTTGGAAAGCTGTTTTGAACTCCCAAAATGACCTTTGTTTTGGCCTGATTATGTTCGAAATGATATTGCACCAGTTCATTCTTCGGTTTAGTTGTGGGGGGCAAAAATTGACAAACGGAAAGGCATCCCACAAAGCCTAGGCATATCAGAGAATTGTCTGAAAATTTTAATAAAATCTGAACGAATTTCTATGGGTAATGGCTCTAAAATATTTAACCAGCTTGTTCTGTTATGGTATTTAAAAAGTCCTTAGATGGTTATAAAGACTGAAAAGGTCATACAGGTTCATTGGCTGAAAGGTATGGGGACCTTTTGTAATTCACTCATTAGGGGCTTGCGCACTGGGTGGATATAGGAACTAAGTTATAGGAACTAGGGCAGTCCCCCAAGGACTAAATTTTCCTGGTTGCATTTGCACCACCAGTTGGAAATTTGAAGGAACGCAAGCCGTTGCTAATGTCCTGCTGCTCTGGTTGTAGTGCGGGACTTCAATTTTGACGGCAATGAGAACAGCTTAGCCAGAGCCTGAGCACACAGCGCTCATAGCGTATAAGTCCTATCTTATACGTTATTGGATACAACTGTTAAACAAAGAAAGTAAACGGTTTAAGTATTATGGCGTTTGCCATGTAGTTGATGCCCAGTGACGCTAGCTGAGCAGAAATGCATAATCATGTTTATGTAATAATCCATCACCATGTTCATGGAGCAGATATATAGGCTATAAACGGCACGGCTTTTTAAAAATGGCGGATACCAGTGTTTCGCATGCATTAAGCCAATCATTGCACTCGTACCTCACTGGTAGTTCCTATTGTCCTGGGTTAGACCCTACTCTGAAGTAGAACTAATTATGTTCCCCTCCAAAAGACATCCCTAGAACTAAAATCATTCCCAGTACCTGCGGTACAAACATGCCAAAAAGCGGGTACTTCCACCATTAGTTATAGGAACTATGAAGAAGTTTCTCTGGTGCAAAAGCCCGTAATGAAATGATCAATTGTTTTAAATGTAGCCGTAGACTCATATGGGTCTTGTACATGACAATATATAGCTGTATTTGTTTTATTTAGGTGATTTATATTTGGGTGTCCATCAAAAAGTTCCAGTTAGAGATCATGCTCTCTTTTTTCATTCTCTCTTTGCAGGAGTTTATGGAAGATCAGAAGTACCGGGATGAGGAGGATTTACAAGAGAAGTTGGATTCTTTTAAAAGTAAGAGTTCCAAACTAAAGGATAGTTGAAATATTTTAAACACACATTCTCTCTAGCGTTTATATGCACACGTTTAGGTCTGTGTGTTTGTGGCGTGAATGCTAAGAGAGCTTGTGTGGGTGTTTGCGCATGTGTGATTGACTTGCTTTCTCCATATGGTCTAGCAGGAATGTGCTGGTCTTGCCCCCTTGTTGTTGTTTTAGTGCTAAGGGTTTTGGACATGTGCTTCTTGTGGGAGGGGAGAATAACGGTTTGTGTGTGTGTGGGAAAGGACAACTGGAATGTAAACGAACAGTCCTCTGAGCCTTTTGGTCAAAGCGGTGGTTTTGCTTTTCTCTGTGAAAACCCTCATGCACACTTCAGCCACCTGAATCCTAAATTCATTTTCCTGCTCTTTCTAATGTTAACCCTTCTTAAAAGATGTAAGTAAATATTGACCCTATTTACTTTTGACACAAGTTCCAAGTAGTGTTGTTCCAAGTATAAAACTTTTAATCATTAATAATAACTTGATTCTAAAAAAAGGAAGGGATGCTTGGAAAAAATGTGTATGTGTGTATATATACATATACACATGCATAACTCTAAAGGAGTGGTAAACAAAAACTCTGTTGTTTTGAGCGGTGTTGAGCAGATTCTTAAACACCTCTGGTTATTGCAATCACACACTCAACAGATATGTCTGTGATTGGCTACAATGATTAACGCTTAAAAAAAAATTCTAAACCTTTGACGCATTTCACAGAACACTTGCACAGATACACACGGGAGCATTTGAAAACAGCCAGCTCTCAGCGGACCCTTTTGCACCTCGCTTTTAAATCACTAATTTGAAAGTGAAAGTAAAACACACATGGCCGCACGAGCATTCATAATGGTGCGGAGTATTTTCAAGTTAATTTCTATGGAAGTTGTGCTTCCATAGGAATGAACTGAAAATGGTCTGAGCCAGTAGACAGGCACCAAATGAATGCTCGTATGGCTGTGCGCATTTTACTTTCACTTTCAAATTGGCACCAATTCAGGGGCGGCATTGCTTGCATGATGGGTTTAATATTCTTAATTAAAAACACAACAGCTAGAAAAACAGCTAATCCTTTGCAGGTTCCCTATTAGCACTGGGTTTAAATCCAAAATATTGCAAAAATCTTCCGCCATCATCTTGTCAGTCAGCTCCTCACTCTCGTAATGAATGAAATCTGACTCCTGCTGCTGATCTGTTCTGCGACTTGGGCAGATGGGTTAAGTTTTTAATTGCAGTGTCTGTTTTCTAACTGAACTAAATGATTTGTATTACTATAAAAAATCAAAACGATGGTGGGGGCGGTGGGCAAGTGACCGGTGTTGCGGCTGAACACCGGTAACACCGTCAACACCGACTATTGCAGCAAGCCTAGCAGGCACCAAATATACCTGGTACTCTGTACTACCGGAACTGCAGAAATGCTGGTGTCACATTTTAAAATTTCAGTATCGACTTGGTAACGAATACTTGAAGAAAACAATATTTAAATGAATATCCATTTTCGTACTGTAAATTATAATGTTGTGATGCTTAAATTCAGGCTGACATCATGAAATTCTCTTACTTTTCAACCCCTCCCCACTAACCACCTGTCTCCATTTTGCTACGTAATGCCCACTTTTCAAGTCCTGCTCTACTTTTTCCGCCCTTTCTCATTCCTGTTTCAGTCAGAAATACGTCAGATTGCAGAATAAAATGGGTTGCGAGGCATGTTTCATGTTGACTTTAGACCCAAGGGACTCTAAATTATTTACTACCAGCCGTCCACAGTGTGTACTTTTGGGTTTGTAGGTCATTATCAAGAGGGAGTGATCAAGTTAAAGGGGTTATGTGACTCTGAATGTTACAATGATTTCTTGTTAAACAGAGTAAAAAAACAAAGGAAAGGACAGAAGTCGGGCACAATGGACAGGAGTAGTGCTCAACCCTTGAGATTGCTCTTGACACTGTTGAAATGAAGGCGCATGCTCTCTCACACACGCGCGCACACACAGTCAGAGCACTTGCCGCAGTGTTTGACCCACTAATGTCAGTGTATGCTGCTGCCCTATAACCAGAAATGAAATGAGAGTTTGGTGAAAAGAATACAGTTGAGAATAAGAGGGGACACTATCCAAAAAAAAGAACCATTTAGAGAGAGAGTGATTCAGTGAGTGAAAATTGTGAGTTACATTTGGGCAGCGTCAGTGCATTTCGATAAACGACCTCTCTTGCCAGCTCTGTTTCACACGCATTCAGCTCTGGGCTGAACAGGCTGGGTTTCTGTTCATAGGGGGCCATTGTAACCCTCTCCTTCCCATCAGCCTCCTCTCACGGTGACTCCGTTACACTTTCAATGCATCCACTCCAACAGAAGCCTCATTGTGAGATTGAAACAACACAGAATGAGAGAGATGGAGGGGAGAGTACTAGAATAATCTAGCAAAATCAAATAGGACAAGGATTCAAATCTGGTACTAGCTGTCCTCATTTACAGATATAGCTAGACATCCTTTGTGAAATAGGCCTCATTACGATTAAAAACACAGAGAAATGCAGGGCTTTCCAAACTTCCTCTCTGTTGTTTCCCTCTGAACCACAGCTGTCACATGCTTGACATCTAGATGCTGCCACTGTTGGATGCTGCTGGCAATTGTGTGTGCGTTTATGTGTTGTACATTTGCATTGTTCTTGCTGACCTATTAAAAATGTCGCTTGTTTTGTTTTTGTTTTTCCAATCCACAGATAAATATGCAGAGTTTGACCTGAACGATCAGGGGGAGATCGGTAAGTGTGTGTGTCTGTGTGCATGTGTAGTTAAGACTGTGAGTGTTAGTGAGGAAGGCCTCTTTTGTCATGCCCACAGCACATGATACCATGCTTGACAGATGGGAAACATGAGAACTCACCTGTAACCAACTTAAGGGTCACTGTAATAATATTCAGGAACACCATATGAAAACATTAATTTTAATTTTTGACTGGCAGTTAAGACTTGAGTCTTACAATTTGAATATTTTTTGGACACTCCTGTTTCTTTACATTAAACTTTATGATTCCAGAAGTTTTAAGAGCTGAATGCTAACTAAAACATCTAATACAACTTTGTTGCTGGTGTAACCACAATCTAGGTGGGGATAAATAATATTAACATTATTACTAATACAATATTTAGTAACATATATTAATATATGACAAATAATAACATAGCTCAAGCTCACTTTTGACAATGCAATAAAATCTTCAAACAAATTGAAGTCCTGAAGACTTTTTTGCAAATGACAGGCTTGCCCATATCAGATGTTAAAGGAAAGTGGCATAGGCCCTGATTGTAAATCTGAACAGCTGAAATTTGTGCCACGGAGATAAGGGCACTTCAGTGGATAATTCATGGTATACTTGCACAAATGTGTAGTTTGTGATAGCAAGTATGTTTATATGAGTGAGAGGCGTACTGTATAATGTTGGACACAAAAATTGAATGCACAATGAGGATAAAATACGTTTTTGAAATCTTTCCACTAATGCAAATTATGTGGGCAGATGAACAGTGACAGCTCTGTGTAGCTTTTCTTACTATAGCAGCATGTTTGTATTATCAGCCCTGTGGCTGTTTTACACACCCAGCAGGGCCAGCACAGATCACACATATGTGTTGTTGTCTTCAGGATGCTATCACGTGTTCATTGCTAAAGTTTAAATGCATTTCTCTGAGTGTTAGTTATGTAGTTTGGCACAACTCTTAGTCTGTTTTAAAGGATCAGTTCACTTCAGAATTAAAATTTCCTGATGATTTACTCACCCCCATGTCATTCAAGATGTTTATGTCTTTCTTTCTTCAGTCGGAAAGAAATTAAGGTTTTGAGGAAAACATTCCAGGATTTTTCTCCATATATTGGGCTTTTTTTCAATATAGGTCCAGCAATGCAGCTTCAAAGGGCTCTACATGATCCCAACCGAGGAATAAGGGTCTTGTCTAGAGTAGGGCTGGGCGATATATCGAGTTTGTACGATATACCGATATATTTTTAATATACGATACAGAATGAGGCAATACCATTTACCGTATATCTATATACAGTAGTTTTATACGAACGCATCTGAAAAACAGCGGTGAACGTCGCAGAGTGCTGCTGCGGGGGAAATGCATAATACAATTTGGCTTGAACATGAGACATGCTTAATATTAAGGGCTTTAAAAATAACTCGTAAGATTAAGATATAGTTAACACGTAGGCCTATCGTTAAAAGCGGCTTGACCCGTCAGATGCTCTGACTGATTCATGTGCTGACAGATATTTGCACTGTTTAATGCTTTTGTGATGTGGTGTTTTCCTAAGGGCATAACTTACATTTCACAGGTAATTCTCCATCTGTACATGTTAGAAAGTCATAAAAATATTTCCATTTTGCTGTCAGGAGTGGACGAGCCTTCTGCTAGCGAATCTCATTCTCCTCTAAACCGACGCCGCTGCGCACATTCGCGCCAAACAGACTGAGCTCAATAGAATGGGATCGCCATAATTCTGACTAAATTATACATTTTGTTCAAATGTTTGTTGTTGAACAATTAATGTGCCATATGTAGAATTTTAAACCTACAAGTAAGTGTATTTTTATGATAGCAGCAACTAATAATAAGCCTATAGCTAATTAGTCTGCTTTTGTTTTTATTTTAATTTTTAGTCTAATGAATTTAACTTCTGCTTTAAAAAGCATTATTTTTATTTTTAGATTGTAATGTTACAATGTTAGAATGTAAAGTAACTTTCTCTTTTTTGCACATACTGTAGGCCTATTAGGCTAGTGTGCCAGACTACATGGTTACATTCACTATATTTGTATTAATAGCTTTCAATATAAACACAATATTTGTAGGACAACATTAGGCAGGATGTTAAATTAAGATTTTTAAAAAGTAAATACAAATTATTTTTTTTCTAAATCCAAATAGAAAAATGTAGAAAATACTGATATACATACCGCATATCGCCATTTAGCCAAAAAATACCGGGATATGACTTTTTGGCCATATCGCCCAGCCCTAGTCTAGAGAAACGATTGGTCATTTTTCTAAAAACGAAATAAAAATTGATATACTTTTTAACCACAAATGCTCATCTTGCACTGCTCTGTGATGCGCCACGCATTATGTAATCACCGAAGTACTGCGGTAGGGTGAAAAACTATCTCATTTTCTCCTCCAACTTCAAAATCGTCTGACATCGCTGTTTTCCCTTTTTTTGTAAAGGCTGTTTGACTTAGTCTTTGCATGTTTGATTTGTAGACACTGGATTAGTACTTCCTCCTAACTTTCCAACATGATTACCTAATATGTGCCACATCTCAGAGCAGTGCAAGACGAGCATTTGTGGTTAAAAAGTATAGAAATATTTTATTTTTTTAGAAAATGACCGATCATTTCGCTAGACAAGACCCTTATTCCTCGGCTGAGTCCCTTGAAACTGCACTGAAACTACAATTTGGATCTTGAACCCGTTGTACCCCAGTGATGTCTACTATATGAAGAAAAACCCTAGAATGTTTTCCTCAAAAACCTTAATTTCTTTTCGACTGAAGAAAGACATGAACATCTTGGATGACATGGGGGTGAGTAAATTATCAGGAAATTTTAATTCTGAAGTGAACTAATCCTTTAAGTAAACCTTGTATAAATAGGATGAGTTTTGGATCGTGTTCACTACACCAGTCAGACAGGTTTCTTAGAGGACACCTTTTTTTTTTTTTTTTTTTTTTTTTTTTTTTTTTATATATATAAAGTTGGACTATTTTCAACTTGATACTACAGCCAAAGACATCCATCTGCATGTGTACATGGGCTGCGCAGTCATTCAAAAGGGTTAATGACAGATATTCAACAAATATATGGGCTAAATAATGACCTCATTAATTGACCCGTTCATTGATGGACAACTTGTCAACCATCCCATCTTTATTAGGTATCTGTCTGTCAAGCTGTAAAAGTGGTATGATGAAAGTGTTTGTGTGATGGCTGTATGTTTCCTTTGCAGACATGATGGGCATGAAGCGAATGATGGAGAAGTTGGGTGTGCCAAAGACTCATCTGGAGATGAAGAAAATGATCTCCGAGGTGACAGGGGGCTGCAGCGACACCATCAACTACAGGGACTTTGTGAAAATGATGCTTGGCAAGCGATCAGCTGTTCTCAAACTGTAAGTGTGTTTAAACATGTTTCTGTGATTCTTTGTGCATGTTCTCTTTCTATCTTGTTTTTATTTTTGGCAAATACCATTATGCTGAATTGTCGGACTATCTCCTGCTTTGACTGAGTCCAGCTATTTTTAGATATGTCGACGTGTTTGTTTAATCTTGTCAGCACATCCTGTGCAGGATCGGCATATCTGTGCCATTATCTCTCAGTGGGAGAGGGATCTGCTGTGACAGGTGATGTCATCACCATGAGACGCTAGGGATTGGATCAATACCAGAAATTTGGCTTTGGTACAGTACAAGCCTCTGGTACCTCAGGATCAATACTAAATCAATACCGAAGGATATAAATAAATGGCCTTGAGTGACTGATAAAATTAAAATGTGGCTGTCAATTATCAATATTGGAATTATCAAATGAAATGGGGAAAAACATTTTTTTTTTGGTGGTCTTGTGTTGACAAATTAATCTTTTGTTAAAAAAGTTTTGTCATGCTGTCTGGGGGGTGGGGGGTGTTTGTTTGCACTGCTGCATTCAGCCTTTAAAACTTTAAATTAGGGATGCTCTAATCAGGACTGTTGCAGCCAATACCGAATATCTTTTCATCACGATCGGCTGTTCCCGATCCTTCAAGCTTTATATAAGTGATATGTAAGCTCTCTGTTGACTGTCACTGTTAACCCCTTACACCCTAAAGGCATTTTTAATGATTTCACGTCTAAGTGGCATAGGCCTACTTAAAAGCAATGGCTTATAACTAAACTAAAAAATTAGGTATCATCAAGTACGTGGTCTCATTTAATAGAAAACCTTTAAAATTTTGAAGAAAACATATTTAATCATGTTTGGAGGTTCTTATGTTACACTGCTGAGAAAACCCCGGAAGAAAGTGGTTACATTTATTGATTTATTTTGTTGTTATTCATGCTTGATCTGTTTTACTGAACATATGTTACATGTGTAAATGCCAAAAAGCATAGAAATATTTATAATTACATAGAAGTAACGTAAGTAATAAGATCCTGGTTGATGAAAACCTGTCAATCTGAGCAATCAATCCAAGTGCTTTCCAGCTGTAAAACAGTATCTGATTGGTCTCGAAATGTCCCATTCCCTACCCACCATACCCGAGATCCAGTTTCCATTGGTTGAAATTTTAAATGAAAACACAGCATGATCGCAACACGATCAGATCCTGGAAGTCCTTTAGCTTTAGGATTTTCTTTTTTTATACAGTAACATTTATGTGCACACACGCATCTTTTTGGGTGGGGTAGGAGATACAGCTATCCCTAATTATGGCTGTTAATGACACAAATGTGGATGTTGTCCAATTTGGCACAGGTACTCCTGAACACCTCTCTAGTCTCAGTGGAAGCAATAAGCAAAACCTTCAACTTCCTGTTTTCTGTTCCTTTTTGCCTTTTTTGTGAAAGACATGGCTGTGGTTTGTAAAAGAAAATAAGGTTTTCTGTGACAAACACTAGTTTGTGCCAAGATTGATGATTCTTTAAAACCATCTTAAGCTGTTTTTCACAAGGCAAAAAGTGGACACACAGACTAGAGTTTTGAAGTCTCTAACACACAAGCGCTCAGATTTAAGATTCACAGTACAGAACATTCTGGCTGAACAGCCATTAGAGGTGTCATACTGTATGTTGGATCACAAGTAAATGCCCGTAGTGAAATGGAACAGATATAATTTGCGGTAGCAAGTGAAGATATGGTGGAGAATGTGGGCAACTTTTAGCAGGTGGTACATTTAGAAAAACACAAAGGAATCCTGTATGAAATGATGTTATATGTCCCTAGATTTGATTCAGGGTTGTTGTTTTTTTAGCTATTATATAGTGCACCAGGTGGAAGTTGGTATGTGTGACCATTTTGAAAAGTTACTGCACACATCTCTTCAGTGAACTGCACAATTTGTGGCATGGTGTCTGCCCGCAACTCTGTCTCATGAATTGTGTGCTGAAGTTGTATTCAAATCCCATGTTCTACACATTGTGAATGGACTTAAGTTGGGCTTGTTAAGGGCTTATAAGAGATTTGTCACGGTCTACCTGAAACAGAAAGTCGCATGATTTGAATAGATCAGTCAGCAGTTCTTCGCTGTCGCTGTCATCCTCTGTTCTTCCTTTTATCTCATGTCTCGAGAACACCAGAGTTTTGTCTGATCCAGCCTTTGTGGTTCCACAAGCTAGACCAGTTTCTTTTCTCTTGCAGTGCACTTATGCTATCTTTAGCTTTCTTTACAAGTCTACTTGTTTTGCTCAGTGGGAAGCTGGGATTGCATATATGTTGACCTCTGTATAATATAATATTATATATTTATAATATAGTAATAAAACATTTGATCTAAATTACAGTTGATTTAATTGAGTCATTTTGCTTATTTAATTGATAATACACATTAACTTTTAAAGTTCATTTTGTTTTTAAGGAGCTCCTTGTTTGGCTTTCTGACAGACCAGAAGTAAATGGTCACACTTACATTCCCTTGTAGTGATGGGGAGATTCTGGTCCTCTTTGTTTAGAAGTCACACCCGGCTCCTTTGTGGTCAAAAGTAACCAAAGCATTGAAATGTAACTCTTTTTTTTTTTTTTTTTTTTTTCCCCCAGGAAAAATAATGTAATATATTTTTGTTCATTAATATTTTTTGATTATTTAAAATTTTGAGAGGATTTCATGATACTATGCAATATTTATACAATTTCTATTTGCTATTTTCCAATTTTATAGTGCCATCTGGTGGGAGTAAAAGAACTTATGTAATGTAATGGTGTAACTGCTAGATTCTTTTATAGTTCTATATAAAGTGGCTTATAAATTCTCTAATGGTTTTTAGACATAAGTACTTTTTTATTATTAAGTTGTGGATTTGGATTTATAGTACTACTTGATATTTATTTATACTACTGGAAATACTACTTTTTGTCATGGTTTAGATTTTTTTTTTTTTTTTTTTGAAATGTTGATTTGAAGTATCAGTTTTTGCATTAATTTTACTATAGTCAAACCTGAAAACAGAGGAGGACCATTTTGTTACACATAACAATTGTCTATTTTGCACTCTTGACATTTTAGAGTGTCGCCCCTTCATTGCTATGCACTTTATTTCTGCACATTGGCTGAATTGTAGTTTGTACTACCAAAAGATTCTCTGAGATTTCTTTTTTTTTTCTCTCGTATTTCCCATTCGTTTCCTATGTCGATCATTTTTGACCGCGAAGGAGCCAGGTGTGACTTCTTTTTTTTTTTTTTTCGACCCTTTGACATATCCGAATTATGTCCATGATTTTTTTTGTGTTCACATGGATAATGTGACAAAAGTCTCCAAGTGTCATACCATTCCAGTGAAGCAAAAAAATGTAAATTTCAAAACATAATTTTTCAGTCATTTTTGACCAAAGAGGACCAGAGGGTTGAACTTGCACATAAAAATACTTGCAGAGCTAATGGCTTAAATAGTTTACCATAAATGTTTCTAATATTTTGACATTTGATTTTCCACTTTAAATAAAGGTTCTAATTACTTCAAGATGCCAAGAGGAGGTTTTTTTTTATTTTTATATATATATATATATATATATATATATATATATATATATATATATATATATATATATATATATATAATATAAATACATTGTCTACACCCCTGTTCTGGAATATTTTAGATCTGATGGTTGAAATGGAATTACTTTGACTTGATTTTACTGATATCAAATTTCCTCTCTTCTCTTATACAGGGTTATGATGTTTGAAGACAAAGCTAACGGGACCAGCGATAAACCTGATGGACCCCCACCCAAACGTGACATCACCAGCCTACCATAGAGCAGTGCGGAGATGGATTTGATTGGCGTCCCTGCATTCGCAAATCCCTCCCATTTACCATTAGGTGCTAGGTTTCTATAGCCTTACCTAGAATCTTTTTGCCAAGATCCAGGGAAATCTTAGTTCATAGATGGACAAAATGAAGGACAAAAAAAGTGAAAGATGTCTATATATTTGCTGTGAAGAAGTCAAAGCGCAAAGTAGCTTTTTATAAGTAAACAAATGTATATATTTATATGAAAAGGGTGTTTTTGAATAGTGTTTACAAGCACAAATCCTGTGGGTGAAGTACTAGTGAAGTTTAGTGTGTAACACTGAAAGTGTACTAAGTATAGTGTGTATGGGATGACAATTTTAGCTTGCAAGATAGATTTT